>JAGVSN010000027.1:0-1316552 GCA_022651745.1 Parapsyche elsis
TGGTCATATGTCGGGTGAAGTCTGTTTTCATTCTAAAGCTTTTTGAACAAATTTCACATTTATTTTTTCCAGGTTGGCGATTAGTATGTGTTTTTAATTTCTCGCCATCCATCTGCAAATCAAAACGACCAATAAAAAAAATATACTTTTCAAATGAAATTCTACATCAACTCCATGAATTTATATTTTAATAAAGCTAAAGTAACAATTTCAATTCGTTCATCATGGAATGTAATACCGGTGAACATTTTCGTTCATCATAATATCGTGTCAATAAACAATATAATGCAAGTACAACGATGTTTGACTCCTTACATGTAAATTGGGCGGGTGATCTTCTACTTCGTTTTTTTCTTCTTTGCTGCTTGATTGTTTTTCATTACCCTCGTCATCAACGGGTAATTTATATAGTTGTAAATTGTTATCAAAACCCTCATCCTCCCAAACTAAATCGTCGAGTAAAACTTCTTCCACTTTAATTTTTAAGCATTCAGTTAGTTTCAGTCTTGCCATTGAATCATTTTTAGCACATGTTTTTTTAAAATTGATGAGCGATTTGAGGTTGGATTCACAAGACAAGCACATTGTATTAGGCAGCCTGTCGTGTTGTTTTACCTGCAAGGAAAATACACTATTCTTTGAGCACCCGACTTTGATTAGAGCATGTCATGCAAGTAATCTGTTGAACCAACCTGTGGCTGACTGAAGCTCCAGACGTGTTTCGCTAGTAAGTCAGAGTAGCTACAAATAGGGACGGAAGATTCTGCTGATGCAGAACATTGGCAAAGCCGGCACTCCATTATGCTGTACTTTTCAGTTCACAATCCTCAGTACCACTCACTGTGACGCCACTTCCACTATGAGCTCGCCGAAGTTTTAGGACAAACTTTTGGCAGCTTAGCGTTTTGAGATGAACTACGCTAAACGGCAAGCATTGTGTATAATGGTGGTATTACACAGGGATAGTATACTCGCTGGTTTGCTGGTCGCTGGTAAACAGCCGCGTGTAATGGGCGAAGTTAGTAAACTTGCTGGCTTTTTCGGCCGCGCGAGTGAAATTCGAATGTTTGAACTTTACATGCACTAGCTGGCTCGTGTGACGTCACTTCATTGACAGTTTGGAGGTTAAGCGTTTCATTTTTTATTACCCAACACACACAGTACGCAGAAGTCCGCTTCAGACGGGGTTTTAGTTAGGCGGCTTCGATGCAGTGGTATTAGTGTGGGCGTGTGCGTGGGCGTGGGCGTGTACCCGAGGGGGGAGGAGCTTAACTGCAGATGGCAGATGGCAGCACTGGCGGCACAATTCACAGCTCAACTGACAGTTGTACTTCTGACACGTTTGTTATTTAATGCAGTATCTCTCGTCAATGCAATTTGCTCAACCATGGAGGAATATTACATTAAAAGACCGAAGCAATATGCTTATGGTGATACAAGCAAAAACAGGCTTCAACAGCAGTCACAGATTAATAAAGCTAGTTATTTAAAAAAAACATGATCGTTGAAGTTGACGAAAATGTTTTCAATGTCTCTAGCGAAAAAAGTGACCAGCTATATGAAGTTGATATAGTTACTGTACCTGTGAAAAAGGTCGTTTGGGTAACCTTTGCAAACACCAAGCCGGTGTTTGTACACTGTATTTCAATAAATGAACAGACACCGCAGAAGATCGATACTCAAATGGCAATTTTAGCCTTAGGTGATGATGTTCGCCGTAAGGAATTTTATGAACCATTGCAATTTGGAGATGTTAATCAACCAACCACTTCAAGTGAAGTAAACATGGAAACACAAACAGAAATAATAAGGAGTGAATTGCTGGAAACAGAAATATCAAGTAATGACAATAAAATTGCATTTGCTTCGGAAATGGCACAAATATCAAATGTCCATTTTCTCAACAGAGATTATCCAAAGAAAGAACCGAATAGAAGGAGGGGGTGAGTTTAGAGTAAAAGCGGATTTAAGCGATAATTTGTCCATCCTGGCATAAGAAATTATTTTCGAAATAAATTTAAGGGCTATACTGTGCTGAAATGTGTTGTGACATATCTCCTAAATGTGTCTGGCGCACTTTCTGGTTCAGATGACAAAAGTTTTTGGATGCAATCTACCAGTACTTGCCGATTATTACATTTACATTAAATTTTTGCCAATTTTTTTCGGTGCTTTAAATACCAAAGAATCCCTTTGATAGCTTTGTTCAGATACCTACAACTGAATATAAATAAATGGAAAGAAACAGATAAAACTTTCGAAGCGATTTGGCAATTTATTAATTGTGTAGGTGCTATAGATTCAATAAACAGATGGTGCCAGAAATAGCTATTGTCTTAAAACATCAATTAGTGCTCTGTTTTACACATAGGCCACTCAATTCCTCAAATCCATTATTCAACAAATAATATTCCAAAAGTAGCATTACAAATAAAATGACCTAGGTATTTTGTTATCACAAAAGACCTAAAATACCACCCGCCCATGTATATAAATAAATTGATATGTAATCGTTATCGATCTCAGTCAATTGAGAAGAATGTATGGGGACAAGTCGATGCAGATTGCTCAAGACAGACAGGAATGGAAGGGGATTGGAGAGGCCTTCATCCAGCAGTGGATGAAGTGAACGGCTGAAAATGATGATGATATAAATCGGAGGAATTCTGCACACAAAACAAAGTCTGAAAGCTGCGGTAGGGAAGGTTGAGGAAACCTTTACTTCACGCATTTGCCGTTTTTCATATTATACTGGTGACATTATAGGCCATACAAATGATCACATTATTCTTTAAAATTGTACTATAACAGTTGTAACATTAGTTGTGTATTGCCCTTGGTAAATCGCATTAATTAGTTTAATATGGTGTATTCAAAAGATATTTAAAATACATTAGTATTATTTTCCTCATGTAACTTTCTGTTTTTGCCAAGTATTACTTACTAGCTGGTCATTTTAGCGAAGCTACTGTAATTCAACTGAGGATTTACAAAAAATACTCAACGTCTACTACTTGAACAATATCAACCAAAGTAATTTTTACTGGGATACGATACTCGACAAATGAACAAGATACCAAGAGAAGTATTTATTGCCTTATTACAATGAAAAATACATATAAAGAATACGAAAAACATGAAAAGAAATTGTAATTGTGTTTCCCACTGTGAATACTCGTATGATCTTGTTGGATACAAATCCGCTTGTACGTACATATATTATGATATTAAAATTTAGTTAATTATTTTAATAAACGTACAATACAAACATTCTGGACAGTTATCACATGTATTTTTTAACTAGTGGATCAAGTGTGATGTAAGATTGACTGTTTATGAATAAACTTTATCGCATTTTATTAATATATATTTTATTAATGTACATATATACATTTATTGAATGATTCTCAACTTTATAATGTACAAGTTACAAAAGGTATACGAAATAATAACATATGTTAGAAGTCAGAGAAGAGGTCTTAATTGTTTGAGCGTAGATGGTAAAATTCTGTCAATTTCTGAAATGTTACAATATTTAAGAGGAGTTCCCCAACTCCGTTCAATAAGCAAGTTGAAGGCGAATTTCTGCAATTCGGGGATTTCGGGATTAGATGGTGTGATCGAGGCTTTCTACGGTATTGCTATTGTGTAGTTGAATATTTGAGGAGATTCCTACAGCTGTTTCCCCGCTGTGAATTCCAATATGCCTCTGTAAAACACCTTTTGATGTAAAGCATTTTGAACAGATATCACAATTGTATGGTTTTTTCCCACTGTGAATCCTCATATGTATTGTTAAATAATGGTTTGATGCGAAACATTTCGAACAGGTTTCACATTTGTATAGTTTATTCCCGTTGTGAATACTCATATGCTGTCGTATATAATCTTTTAATACAAAGCATTTTGAACAGATGTCACATTTGTATGGTTTATTCTCACTGTGAGTCTTCATATGGATTGGTAGATATTCGTTAGATGCAAAACATTTCGAGCAGATTTCACATTTGTATGGTTTTTCTCCACTGTGAATATTCATATGCTTTTTTAAATAAACCTTGGATACAAAACATTTAGTGCAGATTTCACATTTGAATGGTTTATCCCCACTGTGAATTCTCATATGTATTATTAAATATTGATTTGATTCAAAGCATTTTGAACAGATTTTACATTTGTGTGGTTTTATCCCACTGTGAATCCTCATATGCGTTGTTAGTAAATAATTTTTCGATGCAAAGCATTTTGAACAGATATTACACTTGTATTTTTTTTCAAGAGAGTGACATCTCATATGATTTTTTAAATAATCCTTCAATACAAAAGTTTTTGAACAGATATCACATTTGTATGCTTTTTCCTCGGTGTGCACACTCATATGTCGTTTTAAACCCGTCTTCTTTACAAAAGATTTTGAACAGATTTCACATCTGTAAGGTTTTATCCCACTGTGAATCTTCATATGTTGTTTTAAAACAGCTTGTAGTGCAAAACGATTTGAACAGATATTACACTTGTACGGCTTCACAACGCAGAGCTTCAAGATATGTGATCTTAATTCCGACTTTTCATTAAATTTTTGTCCGCAGAATTCACATTCAAATTTGGATTGATCAGAATGATATTCATTTAAACTCTTTCTTAATGGAAAGCTTCTCGAAGACATTTCAGCTTTTTCGTTCATATTTTCAAAAATAATGCCGTCATTTGAGATAACCCCTCCTTCATCCATCTGCAAAATAAAATGACGAATAAAACACACACACATTCTAAAAGTAATGATGAACTAAAAGATAATCCAAAAAGACATTGTGTTGGACTAATGTGCTTGGAATTATAGCAAACTTTTATTTCACTATCGTAGGAGGCATTTCATAAAAAGGAATTAGTATTCTAACAACTAATTAAGCTAGGTTTACATAGCCAGCAGCATGCAGGTGTAGGGCAACCTCAATATATCGATGGGTTAGTGCACAGATGTTGTATGTCCAGTTTTGTTTTAAAATATTGTAAGTGACATACATCTCTTTTGCATGAAAACTATGGACGAAATGGACATATTATATATTTGAATTAAGGCAAAATTTTCTCAAATGTACTATTTGGACGTACAATACTTTTTAAACATGAAGGTTTGATGCAGATGGACGTTTTGTGTATGATAACTCAATTTTGGTAAAAACTGGACATACAATATCTGTGCACTAACCCATCGATATACATATGTAGTACTTTAGGAAATAATTTAATGAAACTTGTGGTAAAAATATAACCTTTGAATTTCTTCTTTCAGTTTTATCATTTATATTGCGCAATGAGAGCTCATTGATGTGTTTTTCCTTTGGATCAGAACAGTGATCATTATCAGCGGTAAAACTATTTGGCGGTGAATTAATACTAAAACTCTCATCGTCCAAAGTTAAATCGTCTAGTAGAACTTCTTCCACTTTAATATCTGAACATTTAGTTAGTCTTAGTCTTGCCGTTTTGTCATTTTGAATACAGATCTTATTGTAATCAGTGAAAAATTTTAGGTTGGATTCACAAGACAAACATATTATATCTGGAAATCCGTCATGATTTTCTACCTGTAAGGGAAATACATATTAAATTTAACAGCTGAATGAGTTGTATGAGAGCAGGTCATGTGAATACTTTGAACAACTGACCTGTATATGACAACAGTTCTGGATGCGTTTCACGAGCAAGTTTGAACCATCATAGATAGGAACAGAAGAGTCAGCTTTCGCAGAACTCAAGCAAAGTCGACACTCCATCGCCATGTCACAATGTCATTTTGACAGATAATAACTAGACTTTTATACACATCTGCTATATAACACGTATTTCGTTGCGACAGTTCAATAGACATAGTGAATGGCTACCACTTGCTGGACATCTAAAGAATACAAATGAGTAAAGGCAATATAATAAACTAGTCAGTATTTGATTTGGTTTTGCTCAGTATTAAATAACTAGTGTAAGCCCGTTGAATATCAACGCCCGCTGAATTTTAAATTACGTAAAGCGCTTTTTTAATAGAGATGCCCACTAATTGATCGCACGGTTGTAAGTGACAAAAAAAATATAATAGTTTTTAAAGCGCCATCTATGTATTATAGCAATCCCGTAGTATCGATTTATATTATAATTATTAATTATTATTATATATAATGATTATAATTTTGTAAGTGATTTTGTAAAAATCAAAAAAAAAAAAAAAAATAGTTTTTATAGCGTCATCTATGTATTATTAGAAGTCACGATCCCTTGTATAGGTAATGTTTAAAAAGAAAAGGACCAAATCAACAACTGGCCGTAGCGTATAGCGTTAGCGTGATTACTCTCGAGCTTGGGGTCCTGGGTTCGATCCCCACTCGTTCTGGTGGTTTTTTAATAATTTTTCCTCAGCGAGCGTTATCAGCAGACAGACAGACAGACGGATTTCGGCTATTATATATATAATATAAAACTGTTCAGTATGAAATCATTTTTTGATCAGTATAAAATAGTATACATATATATTTTTGTTCACTATCCTTGAAATGAAACCTTTGTGTAGTTTATTCAAATCTCACAAAGGTTTGATTACAGTTGAAATGGCCGAATCCAATTAGAACGAATTCATTATGACCGAACGAAATAGGGGCTCACACGTCGAAGCGAAATCGCTCTACGAAAATTTCGCCTCTATCGTCGTCCCATTCGCACCGATTGTCGAAGCGATTTCGCTTAGGTGTGTTCGGAATAAAAGAGCCAATACAAATTATGTATGTATGTAGAAAGTGAATTATTTGATGTAAAGGTAAAGATATCGTTAAAATACATAATACATCTTAAATAAGACACGAGGAGTAATTTCTTTTAAGCTTTTAAGGCCCTCACAAACCTGAGCGATATCGCTGCGTCAAGTTTTCGTCCTCTATCGTCGTTGTATCAAATTATATCGATGCGAATGGGACGACGATAGGGGCGTCAGTTTGACGCAGCGAAACCGCTAAGGTGTGTGAGCGTCTTTAACCAGCGATTTTCAATCAAAGAATTATATTTTCATTTACGTTGATTGTTAAAACTAATTTTAATAATCGTTTAAGTTTTACCTGCTCTCTGGGTAGCCGCGGAACGCTTGCATACACTCACCCATGGCTGGAGTCCTCATGAAAATAATACCCCGAAGACTTACTATCGAGAGTAGCACTTATGTTTGGAGAGTGACTCTCCAAACACATCCTGAGCATTTGCTATGAAACTGAGAATTTACAAAAAAATAGTTTTCGTTTACTATGTATTTATACTGAACAAAAATTTTTTTCTAGAGTCCATAAATGACGTCACACGATTTTGGGTATTTTTTGATTCCACCCCTAACCCCATCGTCATAAATTATCACATTATATTAGAACTCTTCCCCCCCATTAGGGTGTGACGTCATTTATGGACGACCCATAATCTGTCCAACTTACGAAGGACCTTTGTCTCGCGCAACTAATAAAATAGAGTTGTGGCTGTCCGAGATTTACGACTTTGCTTGGTTATCGTTAATGTTTATTCCACGAAGCCGAGATGGCGACGAAGCTAATTGGTTGAGACCCAGGTAGTCTGCGCAGATCAATTCTAAATCGGTAAAGACTGGGGTGTTTCTTAAGTTGGATAGCGTATAAGCAAACATACTCGAAAAATAAACAAAATCCTAAATTTAGTATTCGTTTGGCAAAATTTTTCGTATGTATTAAATAAATTCACACAGAGAAGCATGGAAAGTTGTATGCTTGGTATAACAAGAAGAGATCGTAAGAGGAATACATGGGTAAGAAGGATGACCAAAGTGACAGATACATCTAGCAGAACGTGTGAAAAAGTTTAAGTGGATGTCCGAGAGGATGTGAAAGAAAGCAAGGTGGATCGAGTGGAAGATGGGCTGGTGAAATGAGAAGAATGTGTGTAGTCCTGGGATGCAGATTGCTCAAGACAGACAGGAATGGAAGAGGATCGGAGAGGCCTTCATCCAGCAGTGGATGGTGAACGGTTGAAAATGATGATGATTAAATAAATTAACATTAATCAACTATTTTCTGTCAAACTTTCAATCAAATTTTAAATGGTCAATGTTTTTTAATAAATTTCAAATACACATTTCTAGGGTTGGGGGTGGAGATTGACTTAAAATGACAATTGATTTATTATTTATTGATTAACCTTAATTTTCAAATAATATTCCTGAGCCGTCGGTAAAGCAGTCTTCTACTATATTTAATTTCATTGTATCGATCGCTTGGTCAAACATTCTGTCCATAGATGGCACTTTACTACACTTAATGAATTTTATATTTTTACTTTATCCATATATGTACATATGTATGTACGTAAAGTATTGTGATCGCGAGAAAATTTGACCTCGAGATTTTGATTGATATGTATCAGGTATCATCCTTTGTTGATGTATGTGTGTGAAATCGCTTAACTCAAAAACCATTAATTCTATCACATGAAACTTCATATTTATGAGTTAATTGCTGGTCATCACAATTGATAAGGTATTCAAAAAAAAATTTGATCAACCGGAAGTGGTACTTCTCCTTGTAACTCAACCTCATTTTGACTTTTCTTTTAATTTAATTTTTCTCCAAAACTGTCAGATACATTAAGCCGAAGTTTTGCATAATATATGTAGTAGGGCCTTCAAAAAAAAATATAATTTTGAAATAATTATTTTTCCAACAGGAAGTAGTACTCTTGTAACTCTAGTAACTCTTGGTTTTCGATGTTTTTCAGCATATTCTTCGAAACTATTGTCTATCGAACCAATCAGAGGTGGGTGTTTTACTCTTGAACGGAATTTTGCAATCGAAGCTTAAATTATTCAAACGATTCCATATAAAAAAAAAAAAAATAAAAGGTATTTCTCATATAAAATGCGTTTTTTCTGTAAATTTTTTTCAAACGCTAATTTTGACATAAATTATTATCCGTTTGCCAAAACCCATCATGCCATTAGAAAGAAGATGAAATGAAATTTATGTTAAAATGCTTTACTTTTCATCAATGTAGCGTTATTATAGCGTTTTTGTCCATCATGGTGTCTATAGAAACACATTATGAATACACATTTACGCACTGTAGCGTGAGTTTATATTATATGTCATCATCATCATCATCATTTTCAGCCGTTCACCATCCACTGCTGAATGAAGGCCTCTCCAATCCTCTTCCATTCCTGTTTGTCTTGAGCAATCTGCATCCACTTGACTCCACACATTCTTCTCAATTCATCAGCCCATCTTCCACTCGCTCTACCTTGCTTTCTTTCACATCCTCTCGGATACCATTCTAGTATTTCTCGCGTCCATCTGCCATTCATTCTTCTCGCTGTGTCCACTTGAACTTTTTCACACGTTCTGCTATATCTGCCACTTTGGTCATACTTCTTACCCATGTATTTCTTTTTGTCATGCCAAGCATACATCTTTCCATGCTTCTCTGTGTGCACTGTATCTTTCGTAGCATTCTTGAATTTAGCGTCCAAGTTTCACATCCTTACGTCATAACCGGCAGTACGCATTGTTCGTGTGCCTTCTTTTTTAAGCATAGCAATAAATCGTATATGAATGATATAAAAAAAATATTTCAATTCATTGAAAGTTTTCTTGTCTGCCTTTGCATTTCAAACAATACATCATTCTAAAATGTGTCAGTCGAGTAAGGATTGTTGATTTTGACATACTTCACATTTCTTAAAATTATCTAGATAAAATATTTTACAAGGGACAACACTTTTCTCAATAAAACGACAATCTCACCTAACCTAACCCAATCTGTCCTTAGTTAACGAAACCAAACCAACCATAACCTGACCTAGTTATATAATTTAACGAAACGAATTTAGTCCAAGTTTCACATCCATACGTCATAACCGGCAGTACGCATTGGTTGTACGCCTTCTTTTTTAAGCATAGCGGAATGTTGGATTTAAAAACTATGTTCATTCTTCCAAAAGCACTCCATCCTAGTGTTTCATTCTTCGTTTTATTACATACTTCTTCTTTACATCCAGTCATATTCACCAATTGTCCTACTATCAACTGTCTCTACAATATGATTATCTACTGTGACTACGTTTTGCGTGCAAAATTCATTAAACATACCTAATTTTTAAGCTTACTTTCAATAACGATCGTCTCGTCGTTATGAAATGTATGTAAATTAAATACATAACATTTCGGAAACGATCTTGCTTACGAGCAGGCACAATAATGACAAGTCACCGAATTATTATTTAACGGTTTACGACGATCGTTACGAGGGATGTTGCGGTGAAAATTCCACAAAGGGGTTGAGATGATGAGCCGGATGACAGATTTGTCCGACGACAGAAGCACTCATTATCGAAAGGGTTTGGTTCAGCAACGGGACCAGGTCAAGGAAAGAATGTCCCTAATTCAACCTTAACAATATCATTAGACTGTGTGTGATTTTTACACAGGTTTGTCATTATGCTGGAAAGGTGTCGATCCGACAAATGACTACTTGTTTTTGTCTCGTTAGCGCGAAAAAAGGGTCCACAGTGGTCACCCGTGTTGCCGAAAGGGTTGTCCTAGGAAATAACGGAGACTCATTATAAATTACTTTTGTGTGTACAAAAAAAAATCAAAAAAAAAAAACCAGTCGACTAGTTGGCTAATGTTGAAATATGTACATATCTAATTTCGAAATTAGATATTAGACTGAAGCTCTCTACACACTGGCGCGGTCTGCGGTAGCGGTCAAGGTCAGTGCGTTGTATTTGTCCTTACTTTCTTTCACATCCTCTCGGGTACCATTCCAGTATATGTGCCACTTTGGTCACGCTTCTTACCCATGTATTCCTCTTACGATATTTTCTTGTTGTACCGAGCATACGTCTTTCCATGCTTCTCTGTGTGCACTGGATCTTACGTAGCATTCACGCGTCATAACTGGCAGTAGGCATTGGTCGTACACCTTATTTTTTAAGCATAGCGGAATGTTGGATTTAAAAACTACATATGTTCATTCTTCCAAAAGCACTCCATCCTAGTTTTATTGTTTATTCTTTACATCCGGTCATATTCACACCGCAGATTCTTGCTTTCTTTCACATCCTCTCGGATACCATTCCAGTACACGTTCCGCTATATCTGCCACTTTTACGATCTCTTCTCCGTTATACTGTACATACATCTTTCCATGCTTCTCTGTATGCACTGGATGTTGCGTAACATTCTTGAATTTAGCGTCCACGTTTCACATCCATACGTTATAACTGGCAGTGCGCATTGGTCGTTTGCCTTATTTTTTAAGCATTTGTCTTGAGCAATCTGCATCCACTCGACTCGACATATTCATTTGAAGTCAACAGCCCATCGTCCACTCGGTCTACCTTGCTTTCTTTCACATCCTCTCGGATACCATTCCAGCATTTCTCGCGTCCATCTGCCATTCATTCTTCTCGCTATGTATTTTCACACGTTCCGCTATATCTGCCACATTGGTCATCATGCTTCTTACCCATGTATTCCTTTTACGATCTCTTCTCGTTATACTGTACATACATCTTTCCATGCTCTCTGTGGGCACTGGATCATACGTAGCATTCTTGAATTTAGCGTCCAAGTTTCACATCCATACGTCATAACTGGCAGTACGCATTGGTCGTATGCCTTCTTTTTTAAGCATAGCGAAATGTTGCAATTTAAAACTATGACACATTCATCTCAATTCGTCAGCCCAACTTACATTCGGTCTACCTTGCTTTCTTTCACATCCTCTCGGATACCATTCCAGTATTTCTCGCGTCCATCTGCCATCCATTCTTCTCGCTGTGTCCAGCCACTTCAACTTTTTCACACGTATTCCTCTTACGATCTCTTCTCGTTGTACCGAGCATATGTACATATTTCCATGCTCTCTGTGTGCACTGGATCATACGTAGCATTCTTGAATTTAGCGTCCAAGTTTCACATCCATGCGTCATAACTGGCAGTGCGCATCGGTCGTATGCCTTATTTTTTAAACCTACATATGTATGTACATACATATATCTAACATAGAAGTAGGTAAATGTTACAAGTATGGATACATTTATATAGTGTGGGTTTATTAAATAGATTATTATTAAAAATCAAAAGTTTAATAACTCAATTCGACCTGCCGGATATCCCTTAATTATTGGGTGTTGCTTCTCTCGGCTTTACCGAATTTCACATAGGCCACAGCTTACCGAATAAAAAGTATAACGCGTATACAGAAAGTTCGAAAGTCGTGCCTATTAGTATTTTCACAATTTCATTATTAATATATATCACTTGATTTGAAACGTTTCTTCAACACTTTTTGGTAGAAAATTAATCGCCTGTCGTGGTGAAATTTCTTGGGAAAGATAATCCAGTGATCACCCGTCGTCTTCTTCGGGGGAAACAAACGAAATACTACAACACAACAGTGTTTTTCACAGGGGTGTATTAATGTATAATGCCCTCCCGGAGTGCGTCAAGTCTTCTAAGACCATAGATGTATTCTTGAAAAGTGTGAGGAGACACCTCTGTGAGAGATAGTATAATGTGTAATAGATTTATGTAGTTGTTATAAATATGTAATAAATGTAAGTTAAATTAGCTAATTAGCTATCTATCTATCTACATCTATATATATAAAAATCAATGTCTGTCTGTTTGTCTGTTTGTTTGTCTGTCTCTTATAGGCTCCTAAACCACTGAACCGATCGCGATGAAACTTTCAGGACTTATTGTGATCATGCCGGGGATGGTTCCTGTGAAAAAAAATCGGGATAAAACGGGAACGGGAACGGGAACGGGCCTGCTCACGCGTCAGATAACGTACTAGGAACGGGAACGGGAACGGGATCAGGATCGGGAACGGGACCGGGATCTGGAATCGGGAACAAACGGGAACGGGAACAGGAACGGGCCTGCTCACGCGTCAGATAACGTACTAGGAACGGGAACGGGAACGGGAACGGAAACGGGATCAGGATCTGGAACGGGAACGGTATCGGGCATTACAACGCATGCCGGGTCAGCTAGTATATATATAAAAATCAATGTCTGTCTGTCTGTCTGTTTGTTTGTTTGTTTGTCTGTCTCTTATAGGCTCCTAAACCACTCAACCGATCGCGATGAAACTTTCAGGACTTATTGTGATCATGCCGGGGATGGTTCCTGTGAAAAAAAATCGGGAAAAAACGGAAACGGGAACGGGCCTACTCACGCGTCAGATAGCGTACTAGGAACGGGAACGGAAACGGGATCGAGAACGGGATCGGGAACGGGAACGGGAACGGGAATATTATATAAAATAAATAACACAACGGTGAAAAGGGAGAAAATAAATTTTTATCAGACAAAATTTTTGAATTAAGATTTCATTCTACACGTTCAGAGTACACCACCAGTAGCCACGAATTCCTGGAGGCGGGGTTTGTTACAGTGTCAGAAAAGGGCAGAGCGCTGATGGTTGTAATAATGTAATATCTACCTGCAAAAATGGACAGTACTCTAAAATTGTCTATCGTATCATTCAAATCTAAGCAAATGTACAAGTACATCCATCATTCTGTAGGCTGAAGGTGTTGAAATTAATTGTTAAATCATTTTGAGTCACCCTGTGCTTTTTTTCCACTGGTTTTGTGCGGTGATTGAGGGATGTACGAGATCACGATCCGAACAGGTAGATAATAATTTTGGCAGCTTTTTCGATACGAGCTCGCCTTTTGACCCATTAACCGCGGTTTATCTTAATTTAATATCGATATTTGTTTAACCACGTTAATTCGTTACGCCTCGAAAATCGCCTCTCATCATCATCATCATCGAAAACATAAAACACTCCCGTGCGCAAGTTTTGTTGTACAAACATTTTTCGAGGATACGAAAAACAACTACGAAAAAGTATTATATCGAATATAGAACACTTTTATTTTCTATGGAATGTTGAATCAGTGAAAAACGTAAAAATAACTTGTATGAAATTAAAAGTGGTTTGACTATCTATCAAAGTTTTTAGGCATGGACTTGATTTTATTGTGAGTAAAAATCTGTTGACCTACATATATATTGAGTATATTTTTATACTATTTCTATTGATTAGAATCAATACGAAGACCGCTAGCTTACTTGTATTTATTTAGTACGACTATTTAATGTCTCAATATTGATTCGGCGTTACTATAAAAACCCGAAAACGTTACATTTATAACAAACTTGACCGAAATTGAACCCTTCGATCTTAAAAGGAGTAATCTGGATCAATTTTGTCTACGCCTGAAATAACGAATCCAAAAAAAAAAGTGGCCATAAATAATAATTCGAAAGAAAAAAAATCGACGCCACTCGCTTTTGTAGACTGAAGAGAGGCACGCGTGAAAATACCCACTTGATCATGGTCATGTCGGCACAATTTCACAATACGATTAAGGAAAGTACATACATATGTATGTACGTTACTTTATTTGCAGTCGAAAAATAATTTATTTGTATTTAAGACATGATAAGCACTCTTTGAAATAAGTTGAGTGAAACATTTCAGAACGCTCTCTCGTCTAAGTGGTGGTGATTACGTTTGTGTATTTGGTTTAGTTGAAGTTAGGTTATGTTAGGTTTATATTAGGTTAGGTTAGGTTTAGATTATTATGGTGTAGTATGCGATTTATGTAGGTTAGGTTTGGTTTCGTTAAATTATATAACTAGGTCAGGTTATGGTAGGTTTGGTTTCGTTAACTAATGACAGATTGGGTTAGGTTAGGTGAGATTGTCGTTTTATTGAGAAAAGTGTTGTCCCTTGTAAAATATTTTATCTAGATAATTTTTTAGAAATGTGAAGTATGTCAAAATCAACAATCCTTACTCGACTGACACATTTTAGAATGGTGTATTGTTTGAAATGCAAAGGCAGACAAGAAAACTTTCAATGAATTGAAATATTTTTTTTATATCATTCATATACGATTTATTGCTATGCTTAAAAAAGAAGGCACACGAACAATGCGTACTGCCAGTTATGACGTATGGATGTGAAACTTGAACGCTAAATTCAAGTACGCTACGTAAGATCCAGTGCACACAGAGAAGCATGGAAAGGTGTATGGTCGGTATAGCAAAGAAGAGATCGCAAGAGGAATATATGTGTGAGAAGTGGCAGATATAGCAGAACGTGTGCAGATGGACTCGAGAAATACTGTATGGAGTGCTTTTGGAAGCATGAACATTACTGTACTGCCAGTTATGACGTATGGATGTGAAACGTGGATGCTAAATTCAAGAATGTTACGCAAGATCCAGTGCACACCGAGTAGCGTGGAATGGTGTATGTTTGGTATAACAAGAAGAGATCGTAAGAGGAATACATGGGTGAGCAGCATGACCAAAGTGGTAGATATAGCAGAACGTGTGATAAAATTTGATGTGGACAAATGGCGAGAAGTACTGGAATGTTATCCGTGAGGATGTGAAAGAAAGCAGGGTAGACCGAGTGAACGACGGACTGGTGAATTGAGAAGAATGTGTGGAATACGACCAATGCGTACTGCCAGTTATGACGTATGGATGTGAAACTTGGACGCTACACCGAACCGTCAACCGTGAACACAGAGAAGCATGGAATAAATACATGGGAAAGAAGTGTGACCAAATTGGCAGATATAGCAGAACGTGTGAAAAAGTTGGAATGGACACATAGCGAGAAGAATGGATGATAGATGGACGCGAGAAGTATCCGAGAGGTTGTGAAAGAAAGCAAGGTAGACCGAGTGGAAGATGGGCTGATGAATTGAGACGAATGTGTGGAGTCAAGTGGATGCAGATTGCTCAAGACAGACAGGAATGGAAGAGGATTTGGAGAGGACTTCATCCAGCAGTGGATGGTGAACGGCTGAAAATGATATGTACATATGAGTCGCCTAGTTCCAAATCCCGATAAGTTCATAAAACTCACTTGTTCGCAAACGCGGTTTTTCTGCTACAGACTTATTTGCTTGATGGCTTTCAAACTCATTTAAACTTAATTTTGTTGATATAAAACAAAATATTGAGATTAGAAACATGGACTTATCGTTGTTTGTTTCTAAATATGGCTTTTATCAGCTTTTATCATAGTGCAATTGTCAGTTTTTGGAACTAACACTGATTTTCAATATTTTTTTACGGCGCACTTGGCGGTATTTGGAATAATTCAAGTATAAGGCATCGTTTGAAAACATTCTTAGAACCAGAAAATATTTTATCCTCGTTTTTTATACATATATTGTGGACTTATCGGGATTTGGAACTAGGCGACTCATATGTACATACATACATAGGCTGTGTGCGACCCAACTGACACATTTCAAGACGATCTGATATACATAATACGATAGAAAGTTAGGGGATGTGGTTATACTCCAATAATGAGACGATTTGAAGCTATTAATAAATCGTCAACATAATTTATAATGCCGAAGAGTCTATGCGAGTATTTTGTAGATAAGCGATCGATTCGATAGGGCAAATAGTGGCGAGTTTGATACGAGCTTCGGTGTCCGTCAGACATAATTGGATCAAATGGGGGCGAATGTGTTTATTTAGGAAGCGACAGAGGATTAAACCCCACACACTATGTATGTATACTACAGGTAGTTGAGATCCATAGCACGTGATCCACACAGTGGCGGAACAATAAAAAAAAAGTTCAAAAATATAATCGAAATAAATAGATTGAGGCGATCGGAATAGAATTTTAGACAAAAATTAGATCGCCGTCAGTTTTGGCGGATATTCTTAAATACATACATATGTACATGACATGGAGTCGACTGACACACTACAGAAATATGTCAGTCGATTCAGCGCCATTTCTATATAATTTCATATGTATATACTGCCGTCCTAAGCCCACTTAACCTAACTGACAAAACAACAATATCGAGATAAATGTTTTTCTTCATATATTACTGATTTATTTAAACTTTTTTTTAATACACGAGGCTATTTTCTATTGTGTTTTGTTAATTCTAAGGAAAAATTAAAAAAAACATGAATATGTACTTTATTATTCATTGTTAATGTATACATATGACTATTCCAAACTTCAACCACTCTATTTGAAAAGAATGAATCTCTAACAATCTTATTTGATTTTTCTTTTCGTAGTCTAAGAGTATGACCTCTTAGATGAGGGTTCTCATTGAACATAATGAGGTTGGTCATTTCACATGAATAATGATTATTTATTATTTTGAATGCTTCAATTAAATCACCTCTTAATCTCCTCGTCTCCAATGTGGAGAGATTCAGTCTTTTCAATCTTTCATGATAAGGTAGTGACCAAAGTAAATATTGAATACGTTATTTACGATAAGTATTGGTGATACTATTTCTCTGCGCATGCAGATACGTTAGATTTAATAGCTTAAAAATGTCACATTTGGATGAAGATACATTAATTTTGATATGAAAAATCGCAAGAATACACTCCCATCTAAAACACATCTAACTCATTTTCGTAATTTTTGTCAGTTGCGTTAAGTGGGCTTAGAACGGCAGTATAATATTCTATAGTTGTTGTTGTTGAGATATCTATATTTCACAATTATATCTGTATTTCCATGTATAAATGGTTTTCGAATTTAACTATTCGGCAGTTTGTTGTAAGAATGAAGTCGAAAATTTCGGTGATTTCTCAAAAACTGAATCGAATAGAATTCTTTCGTGAATTTACGAAGTATTTAAAAATGGTAGTTTCTAATGTGTCTAATGATTCTGATGATGAAGTTCTAATGATGATAATTTGTCTGTCTGTATTTCTGACTGTTTGTCTGTTTATATGCATATCTGTTTGTCTGTCTGCCTCTATGTATTTCTGTATGTTAATAAGTCTTTTCGTCTGTTTATCTGCATAATATGTTTCTTCGTCTGTTTTTTTTTTTTGTTTGTTTGTTTGTTTGTTCCTCAAACATTCCCATAAAGCGCATAATGAACAATATTTCATAAGTTCAAATTGAAATAACACGTATGGAAAACTGAAGGCACTCACACACCTTAGCGGTATCGCTGCGTCAAACTGACGCCCCTATCGTCGTCCCATTCGCACCGATATAATTCGCAGCGAAACCGCGAAGGTGTGTGAGCGTCTTAAGACTTGAGAAAGTCTGCATGAAAAAATCTGATTCAAATTGTACTTTAGGATCAACAGATTTATGAGATAAAAAATTATCTGGACAGCAACTTCATTTATTTCATACTTTGCTTAAAACGCTTTGGCATTGTACAAAATGACTAAACATTTTATACAACTAGGGGATTTTACAATTTGCCTGTAACATACGAAATAATAATAACACGTCTACAAACCGTTTACATTAAGTATTTTCGAAGCTTTTCCATTTAAATTTCACACTAAAATTTCTTATGCGTATCTAGAATATTGTAATATAAACGCCTACAAGTATATTATACGTAAAAAAATTAATGCACAAGGAAGAGAATATTCCAATTTAAGTATATCCGGCGTCAAAGATCACAGCTCCAAGTGTTTCGAACGGGAGTGTAATAATATTATAGCTGACCTATATTATTTTACCCGAAATTGCCGAAAAAACCAACATTAAATTGTTGCCGAAACCAATTTCCTATTGTAAATAATATAATGGGTCAATAAAAGATCACCTATGCTAAAAAAAAACACACACATACAACATACAAGTATGTATAGGTGAAGAAAATGTAACATTGTAAATGTATGAATAATGCATATTGCTAATTTCACATACAAAATCTCGATAGAGCAATTTCACTATCTACTTAAAAATTATAATTTTTCATCAGCATTTGAAATAATTACTCGATAAATATATTCAAATTAATCAATAGCGTACGGTGGTCTTCTACAATATGGATCAATTTAACAATAATCTTATATTATAATAAATCTAATATGCGTTTTTATAAAAGCTCGATTGTGTGTTCTCATCAATCAGAGCGTAAATGGTCTGTTATTTTCCAATTAGACGTTGTTTTGTTTCGTCGAAAACTACTGTAAAAAAAAAAAAAAAAAAAAAAACAACGTTTTATCTAATAATAGCGAACGCGATGGATCGATCGCGCCATTTGCATACTATTATTTATTATAATATGTTGTACAGTTTATGTGAAGTGGAAAAACGCATCGGTTTCAGTGCAACGAATTTCTAATGAAGCTCATTGATAGGGTCATTCCATGCGAAAGCTCCGATTTTACGTAAAATAGACGTAATTGAGTAGTTCAGTGACATTTTTTTTTTTTTGATTAGTTGCATTGAGAGTACTGTCAAGTCTTTTTGAAATGTTGTTTTTCAGTTATGGTGAAAGTTGGGAGTGTGATCGAAATGGGTTCCATGACAAAAGAGAACAAGACAAAACAGAACACGACAAAAGAGAACAGGACAAAACAGAAAAGCGATAAAGAGAACAGGACAAAACAGAGCAGCGATAAAGAGAACAGTGACAAAACAGAACAGTGGAAAAATAAAATATTTATTTTTGTCGAATCTATTTAAAAAAAACGTAAAAATCTTCTTGGAATTGTTATTTAATTAATAAATAGATACGACATATCGAGATACGAAAAAAAAAAAAAATATTTTTCCACTGTTTTGTTTTGTCATCGTTTTGTTATATATATTGTATATTTATATAATATTTATAATATTTTCTTTTATATTTATGTAATTAATAAATAGATTCGACAAAAATAAATATTTTATTTTTCCACTGTTCTGTTTTGTCACTGTTCTCTTTATCGCTTTTCTGTTTTGTCCTGTTCTCTTTATCGCTTTTCTGTTTTATCCTGTTCTCTTTTGTCGTGTTCTGTTTTGTCTTGTTCTCTTTTGTCTGGTTACCATCGAGATGTTCTGTATTTACTTTGAACATACCAACATTTATTTTAATCACACCGAGAAGATTTTGTATTTAACCGTTTTTATTACAATGTCCTAAGTTTTGTTATTTGAAAGGTGTTTGTGATTGAAATTGGTACTGAAATGTACGACTTCTTTTGTTGGGTAAGTTACGATTTTGTTTACGTAAATTTCTTGCATTTAAAACAACCTTTCGTGACAGTCTGTCTACAATCAATATAGACTAAAGATCAACTATCAACTAAATTTTTATTCACGATAAAAGTGTCAAAAATTTCTCTTCAAATGTTGCATCATGGCTGTGGACCAACCCTATTGATTTAATTTATTTTTTGCACACATGCTTGTGTTGAAATTCATCGCGATCGATAGTTTGGTAAATATTTGAATAAAGCGTGCACGATCAAAAATATACAGATCGTGTGTAATTTTAGTCTGTTAACACCTTTCCACGCCAGATTTGATGTGAGACCACCCCGGGCTAATTTGAATATAAATTATCGCATTTATTTATATATATGTACATACATATACATATATATATTATACATACTTACTACATCGATTAGACCTAAATTTTCAAAATTGTAATTTATTACACGATTTTGTATATTTTTCATCTAAAAAACGAAATTTAAATCATCGTTTAATTATTTATGTATACATATGTATGTATATGTATGTAGGTTTGTGAGTTTGGGCTTTAATACTATCCACGCAATCAAATCTTTATAAATAATGTGTATGACATATTTTCAGCCCGTCTAGACATACAGAAAGACAGACGCGTTTGTCTTTCTGTATGTCTATCTGTCTTTTCTGTCTCTTTCTCTCTGTCACTTTGTACACATCTGTATTTATGTCTCGTAGCGTCTGCTTATTTTATTTTCTCTGTTCATTTGTCAGTCCGTTTGTTCCTTATACGAATGTACATACATTCCTACACCGTTTGACTAATTTGTATCAAAACTTTGCAGAGGTATGATACTTCTTATGATATTGCGTGTCTAATCAGTTATGTTTTAAATATAAGCCATACCGAGTATTGTTTTAAGTGTTTAGAGGACTATGAGTTATATTGGATGGAGTATTGCCAGTAAAAACAGATTGACTATTCATAGAAACAAATGGCACCACCATGGACACGCATTCATCATCATTTTCAACCGTTCACCATCCACTGCTGGATGAAGGCCTCTGCAATCCTCTTCCATTCCTGTCTGTCTTGAGCAATCGAACGATTCTTGAATTCAGCATACGTTTCACAGAAAGACAGACGCGTCTGTCTTTCTGTATGTCTATCTGTCTTTTTTCTGTCTCTTTCTCTCTGTCACTTTGTACACATCTGTATTTATGTCTCGTAGTGTCTGCTTATTTTATTTTCTCTGTTCATTTGTCAGTCCGTTTGTTCCTTATACGAATGTACATATGTACATTCCTACACCGTTTGACTAATTTGTATCAAAACTTTGCATAGGTATGATACTTCTTATGATATTGCGTGTCTAATCAGGTACTTAAATGCGAAAAAAATTTATGTTTTAAATATAAGCCATACTGAGTATTGTTTTAAGTGTTATATGAGTTATATTGGATGGAGTATTGCCAGTAAAAACAGATTGACTATTCATAGAAACAAATGGCATTTCCACCATGGACACGCATTCATCGTCATTTTCAGCCGTTCACCATCCACTGCTGGATGAAGGCCTCTCCAAACCTCTTCCAATCCTGTCTGTCTTGAGCAATCGAATGAATTCTTGAATTCAGCATACACGTTTCACATCCATACGTCATAACTGGCAGTACGCATTGGTCGTATGCCTTATTTTTTATGCATAGCGGAATGTTGGTTTTAAAAACAATGTTCATTCTTCCGAAAGCACTCCAACCTACGTACATAGTCTTTGTTTTATTTCGCCTTCTTTACATACAGTCATATTCACCAATTGTCCTAGGTATACATAACTATCAAATATCTCTACAGTATGATTATCTACTGTGTTATAAAATTTACAATGTAGTAAGGTGAATAAATATGTTTTTTTTTTTTTTTTTTGGTTGTTGTTTTTATTCGACACATAAACAAAAGAGTTTTGTGATTTGGAAGGCAACAAAGATGTTTTTACGATTCCTCATTAGGCTTTAATAGACAACACGAAGGGAAAAAACCATGACGTGGTTTTATGGCAAATTTTGCTTCGGCGCCCAAAATTTTGGTATTGTGGCACCTCGGACCCTTTCCGTTTTTACCGACAAAACAAAAAGCCGACATCCACTACATAATACCTCAGGCTGCTTTGTTTACTGTCATTGCCGATATTGTTGTGACCACAAGTTCAACAAAACATTGTGGGAAAAATATTTCTCATTAAAAATCACGTATCATTTTCATGATTATATATTTTTTTTTAAAAACAAGCATATTAAGTAATACCTATCCTTAAAGTGGAGTAAATAGCAGAAAGCTTAATTGAAATCTCCTTACAACTGTACGAAGTTAATAATTGCATATGTTGATAGTTTTCAAATATGTAATAAGAAAATCAACAGTGAAAGCTGTTTATATTATATATCATAATCATCATTTTCAGCCGTTCACCATCCACTGCTGGATGAAGGCCTCTCCAATCCTCTTCCATTCTTGTCTGTCTTGGGCAATCTGCATCCACTTGACTCCACACATTCTTCTCAATTCATCAGCCCATCTTCCACTCGGTCTACCTTGCTTTCTTTCACATCCTCTCGGATACCATTCCAGTATTTTTCGAGTCCATCTGCACACGTTCCGCTATATTTGCCACTTTGGTCATACTTCTTACCCATGTATTCCTCTTACGATCTCTTCTTGTTATACCGAGCATACATCTTTCCATGCTTCTCTGTGTGCACTGGATCTTTCGTAGCATTCTTGAATTTAGCGTCCAAGTTTCACACCCATACGTCATAACTGGCAGTGCGCATTTGTCGTATGCCTTCTTTTTTAAGCATAGCGGAATGTTGGATTAAAAAACTATGTTCATTCTTCCAAAAGCACTCCATCCTAGTTTCATTCTTCGTTTTATTTATATTATATATACATATGTACAATCAAAGGGAATTTTAAATGGATAGAACAACTAATTACACAGTGCAACAAAAAAAAAACTGCCAGAGCGGATACTAGTCAATCTTTACTAAGTTTGACCCACTGAATCTTAATATGATAATTAAATTTGTTTATGAGATATGAGCGTTTGAAAAAATGGACAATTTTACAATTTTTTTGACTTTTGCGGTCTGTAACTCAAAATTTATTACTTTTATGTTCAAAATGAGTATTGGAAGCAATATTTAGATATGTTTTCTATAAATTGTTATGTTTAAAAGCTTTAAAATACTTATAAGTAATCATCTAGCGAATCTTAAAAGTCAAAATTTTTTTTTTTTTGTTTTGTTTTTTTTTAAACGCTCACATCTCAAAAACGAGAGCTAACCAACAAATTTCATTATCATATTCGGATTCAGTGGGTCAGAATTAGTAATAATTTTTGAATCTCCGCTACGGTAATTGAAAAACGTGATTTTTTATTACTCAGTAGGAAAGTGTAAAAAAATTGTATCAAAAATCAAAACTTTGACTTGATAAAATTTAGCACACATTGGAAAAAAAATTGATTTTTTAAACGTTATACAACAAAATTATTGATAATGTTGTTTTTTGTGCATACGATTTTCAACTCTTGACTAGTTTCTATCAGGAGGAAAACATACCTGCATATTTGGTCATCCTAGTCGTCTGCGGCAACCTCTGATCTGCAAAAACATTGTAAACAAATAGGATAATTGGTTTATTTGCTCAGCATTTTTAAACAATATTTGACAATATAAATGACGGACGAAAAAAATACTTAAACACATACACCTTAAAATATACGAAAAAAAAACGTTCAAAAATTTCATCACATGAACGAACTAAAGAATAATACATATTAACATGGCGTATTATTATATTAAAATTATGCTACAGTGTACTAATTTTATTTATATTTATTTACACTAGGAGTTATTCTGCATTTTCAACACAAATAATTTATTTTAACTTCTCAAGAGAATTCTGTATTTAACTGTTTTTATTACAATGTCTTAATATATGTGATTTGAAAGATATTTGTGATTGAAATTGTTACTGAAATGCATAATTTCTTCAGTTGCGTCAGTTACGTTTTTGTTTTCATTAATTTCTTGCCTTAAAAATAGCCCTTTTGTACTAGTTTTTCTATAATTAATATATAACTGTTTGTGATTATAATAAAAGTTATCCAATAAGGACTAAGTTGTATAATTACAATTTTCAGCCGTTCAACATCCACTGCTGGATGAAGTCCTCTGCAATCTTCTTCCATTCCTGTCTGTCTTGAGCAATTTGCATCCAGTTGACTCTACACATTTCTCAATTCATCAGTCCATCGTCCACTCGGCTTTCTTTCACATCCTCTCGGATACCATTCCAGTATTTCTCGCATCCACTCTTCTCGCTATGTGTCCACTTCAACTTTTTCACACGTTCTACTATGTATATCTACCACTTTAGTCATGCTTTTCACCCATGTTTTACTCTTACGATCTCCTCTCGTTATACCGAGCATACATCTTTCCATGTTTCTCTGTGTGCACTGGATCTTGCGTAATACCAGTGCTCGAATTCAGCAGGAGCGGCAAGGAGCAGGCGTTCCCTTTCGTGAAATTTGAAAACGTAGCGTACCCTTTCGCGAAATCTGTAAATTTAGCGCTCCCTTTCGTAAAAAACCAAAATTTCCGTGCTCTTTCAATAATTATTGCCGAAAATTCAATAATTATTGACGGTGAATTTTTTTTACATTTATTACTCCTAAATCACAATCTTTGAATTCTTTACATTTCAATTCCGACAAAGCCATTTAAAATATTATTATGTTTTGAAAAAGCTGGGTGCACGCGTTACTTGAAGATAACATTTAGAATTCTATTCAATTCCGAGGGTTTTTAGATTCTATGTCGGCTTTGCGCAAAAAGTATAATGACTTTATAGCCAGCGATCGGCATTTCGAACTGCAACGTGCCTTTTCGAGCCATCGGTCATTTTAATGATTTACGATATCTTTCTTTGAATCGGCCAATAATAATGAAATGTATAAATTTGTACAAAACAGTCAGAATGCTCATATTTTAACCACTGAAAGAGTTTCCAGAAAAGTATATAGGATAGTAAAAAATCAGAGACCATTTTCAGATCTACCTGTTGAAGTTGACTTACAGACATTAAACGGTATTAATCTCGGTAAGATTTTGCATTTCGATAAATATATACATATGTATAGGTATCTACATACATACATATACATAATTAAAAAAAAGGTCGTTTGATATTTTTTGAAAATTATCGAGCGCTCCCATTCGTGAAAATTTACATTTCGAGCACTGCGTAATATTCTTAATAACAATTTTATTCACAATATGTGTTAAAATTGTCTTCAAATGTTGCGTGTGTTAAATGGACTAATACATTTACAAATAATGTGTGAACCTATACATTTGTTTTCCACGGTTATTATTATGTTGAGCTTGTTTATGTTTATGACACGCATAAGAACTGACCGCCCTTTACAATAACGAGGTGTTTTTTTGAGGCGCTAGCCAACCTTAAATATATATCATTAGCTCATTTTTTTTTCCAAGCTTGTTTCCAAAAATTTTCAATAACAATAGACACTGCTTACTAATTATCCATCGAACTATTATTATGTGTTTCGAACGATCCGTTGTCTACAACACAAGAATAGTCGATAGAATATTTTTCAATATCGTTAAATGTTTCTAAACGAGCTACATACATACATATGTATGTAGTTCTCACAATTGCGTGACCGAATCACCCTTCGTGTGCCATATGGGTCAAGAGTCATCACTTCACCCTCGATAAAAGTCATCCATGAACATCCCCAGCTTTGGAACAATACCCGGTAAATATATTAGCATTATTAAACGTCATTATTTTGTCCACTTGCGCGGGCTGATTCGAAAGATAAAATATATCAGAATCATCACTGTAATAAGTCGATGTTTAAAATTAACCGTCAAAGTACACGAACATAATATTGTACATACATACATACATGGCTAAAAATATACTAGAGTACGATCAGTTTTGTACGGTATCGGTCATTGAAGTCGCATTGTTAAGATGCAATGTTCTTTACATGCGCGATTGTACAAGGGGTAAAAACTTGAAACTGAAAACTTTAAAGAGAACACTGCAATTGGTTTGGTAATCGTAATGTATCGCATTGATTGATTCCGCGTATTATATAAATGATATTTTGGCGCCAATTTAACTTCACTTGAGCATTGCGTGATTAAAATGCCATCATGAAAATGGGCGTTGAAAATACGGCCAATTCCCATGGAATAAATTCACGGCGACATATGTTGAACTTTACCGGTTTTATGTAAATGCTAACGAAGAGACTATTCGCAAAAAGAGTGGCGTAGAATAAACGTCTAAATAATTACTATTTTAAAACAATTTATGTATTTATAAAGCGAGTACGTAGAGCTTTTACGTTAAAATTTTTAAATACAAACTAATTTTTCTTCTATTTGTAAAACATTTTAGCCACAGTGAAGACACTAGGGAAAGATCTTCTACATTGGTGAATTACCCTTTGAAGGGGAGGAACTGAATAGGCAATGGTTTGGTAGTTAGGGTGATATTACACTGAGCAACCAAACGGAACACCAGATTTTTTTTGAACCTCGACGACCAGATAGATATACAGGTTCCAATGCTACGTATTAGACGATGGGATTCTCTGTTGCATAAACATTTCTTGAAAGTCAATGTTCGACGAAAAAAACCTTCACCAAAAACCCTTTTCTGACCTTTTTTTTGCATCGTCGTACTCAATTGTCAACGCAACGCAACGTCAACGCAATTGTTTCGAAAACAATGAAATTCAGAAAGAAATATGAGAGGTTGAATTTTATATATTGTCTACGTCTACATACTACTACATAGAGTACCTAGTTTTCATATAGCTTCCTAGACCTATTTTTTTTTGTATGAAGATTATGAGATGAGCAGGTAGCTGGTGAAGTAAAAGTGGTGCAATGTAATAAGATGCTCGCCACCGTCAAAAAAAATCTGGTTGTTGGTGTGGTTGCTCAGTGTAATATCGCTCTTAGGAAGGATTTTTTTTCTATTGTGCCCTTTTTGGGAAACTGTCTCACAAACTAATGCTGCGTACACACCGACGAACCGAACAGCGAACGACGAAGGGTTGCTATTGTGTGGACGTTCATAAATCTTCGGCCGTTATTGTGTAGAGCGGTGCACACAATAACAATTCGACTTCGCCCTTCGCCGTTCGCTGTTCGGTTCGTCGGTGTGTACACAGCATTAGAGACTGAGCTATCTGGCCTGGCGCATAAATTAATTACTTATCTGCACAACTTAGTTAAGTACTATGTATGTATGTATATACTGCCGTCCTACGCCCACTTAACGTAACTGACAAAAAATACGAAAATGATTTAGGGGTTATGGGAGTGTATTCTTGCGATTTTTTATATCAAAATTAATGTATCTTCATTCAAAAGTGACTTTTTTAAGCTATTAAATCAAACGTATCTGCATGCGCAGAGAAATAGTATCACCAATACTTTTACTTCGGTCACTACCTTATCATGAAAGATTGAAAAGACTGAATCTCTCCACATTGGAGACGGGGAGATTAAGAGGTGATTTAATTGAAGCATTCAAAATAATAAATAATCATTATTCATGTGAAATGACCAACCTCATTATGTTCAATGAGAACCCTCATCTAAGAGGTTAGACTCTTAGACTCCGAAAATAAAAATCAAATAAGATTGTTAGAGATTCATTCTTTCCAAATAGAGTGGTTGACGTTTTGGAATAGTCATATGTATACATTAATAATGAATAATGTACTAAAGTATTCATTGTTTTTTTTAATTTTTCCTTAGAATTATCAAAACACGATAGAAAATAACCTCATGCACTAAAAAAAAGTTTAAATAAATCAGCAATATATGAAGAAAAACACAAATTTAGAATAAAACTGTCAAGTCATATTTATTTCGATATTGTTATTTTGTCAGTTACGATAAGTGGACTTTGGACGGCAGTATGGTTGTTCTTTACTAAACTAATCTTAATAAATTTGCAACTTTAATACAAACTGAAAACTTAACAAAATTACAATAAAATCCGAATTAAATATTATTTATATTATATTTCAAGTCACTCTACTGCCATGAACTTTGCGTACGAATTTAAATTTACGGAATATGTACATAGAATTGTAGAAGGGATGATAAGGGGTTGTGACACGCGCTGTTGACCATCAAATTTCACATAGCGCACCAGTTGCTTTCGTTTCAAAACCAAAGAACTCTAATTAGCCGTTAAAAATAATAATAATAATAAAAAAAAAGTACAGTCGACTCTAACGTTCGTTTAACGACACTTTCGAATATTCGAAAAAGGCGAAAAATTACACTGTGCACGTACATATGTACATATATAATATTGCAACACAATTGAACGTCGCCGCGTAAGTACCCCCCTACATTTAAGCGAAATAATACGCTTTTTGTGCGTACATATGTACTTTAAAAAGGCTATTTTATCCGAAGGTGTAAAGGAAAGTGACGCTGAAAATTGCCACACCATTTAAATGCAACAATGGCGCTTCTGTAAAATTGCGAAAACGTTTAATTTTACTCGTCCTTTATCGGTGCAAGTTTCACTCACTTTCTTTCCGCGTGTACCTACGTATCCTTTGAATAATTTGTGGTACTTATTTATTTTTTGTATAAGTACACTTTCTTAGTGAATATGTATGTTACATGCATCTATAAATTGATACTCTTCTTCTTCTTTACATCCTGTCATATTCACTGAAGAATGAAACTAAGATGGAGTGCTTTTATGTAGAAGAATGAACATAGTTTTTAAATCTAACATTCCGCTATGATTAAAAAATAAGGCATACGTCCAATGCGTACTGCCGGTTATCACGTATGGATGTGAAACGTGGATGCTATATTCAAGAATGCTACGTAAGATCCAGTGCACACAGAGAAGCATGAAAAGATGTATGCTTGGTATAACAAGAAGAGACCGTAAGAGGAATACATGGGTAAGAAGCGTGACCAAAGTGGCAGATATAGCGGCAATGGACAAATAGCGAAAATAATGGATGGCAGATGGACGTGAGAAATACTGGAATGGTATCCGAGAGGATGTGAAAGAAAGCAAGGTAGACCGAATGGAAATTGGGCTGATGAATTGAGAAGAATGTGTCATAGTTTTCAAATCCAACATTTCGCTATGCTTAAAAAAGAAGGCATACGACCAATGCGTACTGCCAGTTATCACGTACGGATGTGAAACGTGGATGCTAAATTCAATAATGCTACGTAAGATCCTGTGCACACAGAGAAGCATGGAAAGACGTATGCTCGGTACAACAAGAAAAGATCGTAGATGGCAGATATAGCGGCAATGGACAAATAGCGAAAATAATGGATGGCAGATGGACGCGAGAAATACTGGAATGGTATCCGAGAGGATGTGAAAGAAAGCAAGGTAGACCGAGTGTACGATGGGCTGATGAATAGAGAAGAATGTGTGGAATCACGTGGATGCAGACAGACAGGAATGGAAGAGGATTGGAGATGCCTTCATCTAGCAGTGGAGCAACGACTCAAAATGATAATAGATTGATACTAAAAGCGTAGGTATGTTATAAAATTTCATTATAGTATTTTTTATTCAAATACTCATACTATGATAAAATGTTCAATTGATTAGGTTGCTTTAATTTTGTCTGTTGTGAATTTAGTTATATATTTTTTTTAACAAATATTGTATGAATACTTTAGTAACGGTTTTCTAGTCTCGTGCCGTCTATTTGCCGGAAATGATCGAACGTATATGAAAACATAGCCCTTGAAGGCTTTCAATGGATATCCGAAGGGCAAGATAATATTATATTTTTGGTATCACATTAAAAACTTCTAGTTTTCGATGATTTGAGTTTATCAATGTTTTATACACATTTTCCACGTCTACAAACGAGTACTGACTAAATTATTACAATACAATTGTGAAAAAGAGACAATTGTTCCAATAAATTAAGGTTAATCCTTTTGTTAATGTAATTCGTTTAAAGTAGATGACACTTTTTTTTTAATATTTAGATTAATTAAACTTTTTTTCTGTAATTTCACGGTATCTTTTCATTTTTTTTTTCAGTATTTTTGTTTAGGCAAGTGTCACGGTAGTGGTAGACAAGCCATATGGCATGTCGCCTTTCCTCATACACCTTATGTTGCACCGTCAATGAGGGGAAATTTCGCCGAAACTGAAATTTCGTCAAATGTATTAATGCTTAATGTTTTTTGCAATGTGTACTTGAGCTATTGGCATCATTGGATTTAATTGTAAACAAGTCTCAAAACATTTACATAACATTATCGTACATAGGTATGTTGTACAATACAAACGACAATTGTATCGAATATGTATGCATAAGTAATAATTTTTTTTCAGCTTAAAATTAATTGATTACATTGTATAGGTACCTGTCTAATCAAAACACTTTACGATTTTCCACGAACAACAACTGTCGACGTCCGTCTGTCTTGACACGTGTTCGGGTAGGCACGAACCCCAAATAATACAGACCTCTGATTGCCCTTTAGTACCTGCAACAGGTAATAAGTTTCAACGTTTGCTCTATATACGAAAAATTTACATCAAAAGGTTCCTTACTATCAAATTATGTATAAGAAAGTAAACTTTATTTATAATGAAAACATGGGTTTGGCGCTTGATCGCTCATTGAACTCTCCTGCATAAGACTCTTTAAATAATAAATTGACACAATCATGTTTATATATTATCTTCTTGTCTATTTGTCTGCCAATCTGTCTTTTTGTCTGTGTTCCTTGTACATTTATTTATTTATTTAAGTTAGCTTAAAAAGCTAATTACAAAACAAACATTATTTAAAGTTAAAATTTAAATATTCTTATTATATAATAGCACTTGTACAGAGGTGCTGTTTTAAGGTTGCGAAGAATCCAGTGCTCGAAATGGAAATTTTCACGAATGGGAGTGCTCGATAATTTTCAAAAAATATCAAACGACCTTTTTTTTTAATTATATGTATGTATGGTATATTATAACACCAAAACACTTATTAATTATGTAACATATGTATGTACACCAATATATATGAATGTATGGGTGTATATATTAGGTTATTAGTATTATTATTATAGAAATTGTATTACATAAATGCACAATTTACACGGTTAATTTTTTAAAATTTGAATAATTGTTAATATCACTATTTATGTAGTTAGTCACGTGCAGTAATTATAATTCACACAACTTAATAATCAAGCGATTCCCGATCATAGATTGAAATTGCAAATACGTTCGCTAAATTCAAGTTCTCTCATCAGAAGGACAGGGCAAGACTGAACTATTTTGAAATTTTGGTTCCTTTAGTATAGGTTTAATGGTCGCGGTACAACACGACAATTCAAAGAAAGATATCGTAAATCATCAAAATGACCGATGGCTCGAAAAAGCCCGTTGCAGTTCGAAATGCCGATTGCCGGCCATAAAACTTTTTTGCGCAAAGCCGACATAGAATCTAAAAACCCTCGGAATTGAATAGAATTCTAAATATTATCTTCAAGTAACGCGTGCACTCAGCTTTTTCAAAACATCATATTTTAAATGGCCTTTGGCTACAGATAGATGCCTTTGTCGGAATTGAAATCACCGTCTAACATTTGTTCGGCAATAATGATTGAAAGAGCGCGGAAATTTTGGTTTTTTACGAAAGGGAGCGCTAAATTTACAGATTTCACGAAAGGGTACGCCCGCTCCTTGCCGCTCCCGCCGAATTCGGGCACTGTGAGGAATCTATCAATTTTATTTATATTTCTGAAAACTTCTGGCAAGTTATTAGATTCAACAACACCCCTGTACAAGATAGTTCTCCTGGATCTACTTACTTTTAAATTCTTAATCATGTACATTTCATACTGTTGACTAATCGAGACCATATTTTGCAGAAATACTTTCTTCGATCCTGCTAATCTTATAATGTACTTAAGTAGTGTGATAGGACAATTTTCTATCAGTCAGTTGCCATACAAAGTAGTTCAGAGGCATACTGAGTGTACATACACAGTTTTTCGTTTCGTTTCTATCAAAAATAAGATGGGGCTACGTTTATTATGCACAGATAGAATTTCTCTCAGTTTCAAAAAGCTGACTAGGGTTCTTTCGATTTTCTTGAATTTTCACACTGGGAAAAGTCGATCGATTATGTAAATGCCACTCACTTCTACGGTGCGGTGTTAACACAATAAGAGGTGTAATAGCAGCAAACATATGTGGCCCACGTGCGTGGATAAGAATGGTTAAAGTTTGGCACGCACGCCAACTGTCTCACACAGCTGTCTCGTTATCCTCACAAGGAAAATTAATTCATATAACCATCTCGAGACATCCTGGAATACGACGAATCGAATCCAGGAAGCGCTATAGTACCTACATATATATTTTCCTATCCATTCATGAAACATCAAATTTGTACAAAACAATACTTCATGTATGCTACGTAAAAATAAAGTAAAAAAGTAAAAATTTAACACTTTTTTTTAAATTTTCCATTTGGTTAGTATCTTTATACGTATTTCATCAGTATTTCTACATACAGTCATATTATTCATCAACTGATCATCTTTTTAAAAACAGGTTTTTTCGGAATAATACGATTATATGTACATATGTATGTATGTATGTAGTTAAAACTTTGAATGATCTGAATACACAGCTCAATATTATGTACATACAACTACATCATCATGATCATTTTCAGCCATTCACCATCCACTGCTGGATGAAAGCCTCTTTGATGCTCTTCATTCCTGTCTGTCTTGAGCGATCTGTATCCACTTGACTCCGCACATTCTTCTCAATTCATCAGTCCATCTTCCACTGGATCTATCTTGCTTTTTTTCACATCCTCTCGGATACTATTCCAGTATTTCTCGAGTCCATCTGCACACGTTCCGCTATATTTGCCACTTTGGTCATACTTCTTACCTCTCTTCTTGTTATACCGAGCATACATCTTTCCATGCTTCTCTGTGTGTACTGGATCTTACGTAGCACACTTGAATTAAGCGTCCAAGTTTCACATCCATACTTTATAACTGGCAGTATGCATTGGTCGTATGCCTTATTTTTTAAGCATAGCGGAATGTTGGATTTAAAAACTATGTGCATTCTTCCAAAATAACCGTTTTGTTTCTTATTTCCATTTGTAATACATGATTCAAATGTTACATTTAATATTATGAATATTTGATTGAAACGTTACACTGACCAACATTTTACTGTCTTTCATAGTGAAGTAACCAGGGATTGATACTTTCCAGTGGTAAAACCATTGCTTTCTGAAGAGGAGGAAGGAATAAAAAGAATGGACTATGTCTTAGTAGATAGGATGGATGCCAATTTTGTGGAATCATCTCACAACCAAGTTAGATAAATTGGAAAATTTTAACAAAATACGGTCCATCTGAATTTTCGCTCAAGAAACTAACGTTCTAATACTGAGCTATTGCAGTCTTACTTTGATTGATACTTATTCTAATATTGTATATATGTATATTTTGATTTTAGTAAACAGCTGCTGTAATATTGATATGCGTAGTAAAGTTATATTGATTCGGTTTTATGATACACGTGTGTGTTTGAGTGTGTGTACTGTGTAGTGTTTTTGTGGGCAATCCATAGGTATTATTTCAGTTCAAAGGACCATATGCTGTTTTTGGGGCGTGCTGCCACAAGTGTGCCTCGAAAAGGGGATGAGAAACAGAAGGAAGAGACAGACAAGGATAGATAGAAAGAGAGTGTATAAAGGAAGTGGCAGTTGCGAAAATTATAGTCGCAAGAAATATCGACACGGTATACATATATGTCTACTGGGGTATATTTACTTTCAGCTACCTGAAATTAATGGACAATTTCGAATTTAATGCGCATTTTGCTTTCGCGGTCGCCTAATTGCCGAATTTCAAATGACAAATCTTGGAGGAGAAACCTCAAGGGTGGTCCTTAGATACGTGTATTTTTACCCGCAAATGATAATACTTATGTAATATACAATAATACGGTTATTTATTTCGATACCCTATAATGGTCGAAAAAACGCAGTTTTTTTTTCATATGTATATGAATATTTCAATTGCAGCTTGGAATTTTGCATTTAAATATAACCCATAAGCATAACCAATTCACGGGTGTAACAATAAATGTCGTGGGTTGCGTTTCAGCTTGAACCTTAACTATTTGAAATGGACAAACTGCACTAATGACTAATGTATTGTAAACATTAGTTTATTAAAACGTTTGATCAATTATGACAAAAAATAGAATCGTATTAATTCTGAATTAATTGTAAGTAAAAAAAAAAGTATAACAATTGATTCAAAGTATGCAAATAGATCATCTTCGGTGTACATACATACGTACATATATGTATACCAAAATCATTTTCAGCCATTCACCATCCACTGCTGGATGAAGGCCTCTCTAATCCTCTTCCATTCCTGCCTGTCTTGAGCAATCTGCATCCACTCGACTCCACACATTCTTCTCATTTCATCAACACATCGTCCACTCGGTCTACATTGCTTTCTTTCACATTCTCTTTCCATCCATCCATCCATCCATCCATCCTCCAACTTTTTCACACGTTCTGCTATATCTACCACTTTGGTCATGCTTCGTACTCATGTATTCCTATTACGATATCTTCTTCTTTTATACCAAGCATACATCTGTGTGCACTGGAAACATACATACGTAATATTCTCGAATTTAGCATCAACGTTTCACATTCATACGTCATAACTGGCAGTACGCATTGGTCGTATGCCTTTTTTTTTAAGCATAGCGGAATGTTCATTCTTCCAAAAGCACTTCATCCTAGTTTCATTCTTCGACAACTACATATACCAAGCGGTTCCATGACAAAAGAGAACAAGACAAAACAGAACGCGACAAAAGAGAACAGGACAAAACAGAAAAGCGATAAAGAGAACAGGACAAAACAGAAAAGCGATAAAGAGAACAGTGACAAAACAGAACAGTGGAAAAATAAAATATTTATTTTTGTTGAATCTATTTATTAATCACATATGTACATATAAAAAGAAAATATTATAAAAATATATAAATATACAATATGTATAACAAAACGATGACAAAATAAAACAGTGGAAAAATAATTTTTTTTTTCGTATGTATCTCGATATGTCGTATCTATTTATTAATTAAATACATATAAAACAAAATAAAAAAAAAAATTATAAAAATATATAAATATATAAAAGTGTCCTGTCGAGGGTATCGGACGGTGGTAGATGTGACAAATTTATCGGGGCATTTAAAAATTTTATTTTTCTTCTTCTAATATGCATAGATGTAATCAGAAAACGGAGCGTTCATTTCAATTGTCTATTGTTCAATAGCTACACAATTTAATTTGTAACGGAATCGCTATGGGTTGCATTTTAAAATGTACAGTATGTACATATTATTTACATAGATATGTATATGTATTGCTTATATTTGATCAGCATTGGCACTTTATAGTGAAAATAGAAACAAAAAAAAAAAAAAAAAAAGTTTCTTTATTTATCCGTCGTATTGCAGGATATGATTTGTGACGACAATGCCGTGCGAAATATACGACGTGTGAGAATTAGAAAACATTATAAATAGGTATATGTAGGTAGAGGTATATACCAAAAACAACCCTTGATCCTTTCCGCGGTCGACGATATGATGGGCTTTTGCGATTTATAACTTAACTTGAGGGCTTTAAGGGGGTCGCTCTTTGTGTGTGGTTTTGCCGCGAGGTGGTCTCAAATAAATTATTTCATTTTGTTCCGCTTAATTTACGCAATAGGATCCCGTTGAATTTAGGCAAAACTTAACATCGAAAGTATTGTCATTTGGTATGGTTCTAAAAGGACCAATGTCAAAATATCTAGTACTGAGAAATAGGTATGTACATATATGCAAAATTGGGTAATATCACTATATATGTATAATAGCCTAAATCCGTCTGTCTGTGTGTGTGTCTGTCTGCTGATAACGCTCGGTAAATAATTAAAAAATCAGAACGTCGCATGAGTAGGATTTGAGCCCGATATCACTGATTCTTTACACTGAGCGCTTACGCGGTGAGCCAAAACAGATGATGTTTGATAAGTCTTGTAAATAGGTTTTTGAGCTTTTCTCCTATTATGCTTTAAATACTAACAAAATGAACAATGTGTAAAATAGATAATGGTCACTGGTCACTATTAAAATAGATTTAAGATATATTGTGAACATAGTATATAAACATTAAAAAGCTTTTTTCATTAAAAAAAATAAACCAGATGATGTGAGATCTCTTTTATTTTGAACATATGTATGTACATACATATAAATCGGTTGAAAGTTCGCGACTTTGCTAAATTGTTACGTTGTTGTACTATAACGCGCATTGTTTGCATAGATGCAACAACTATAAAAACTATTAAATTTAATATTATTTTTCAGTACGGGTGATGAGAACGCTCCGTTGATATTCAACGGGCTTACACTAGTTCTTTAATGACACTTTGTTAAATTATAACATTATTTATTCATTTGAATCATAGAAATCGAGTTAATTACATTTCATCTCATGAAAGTCGACATTCATGCAAAAGATATTTGACACACTTATTAAAAAATTAGCCCGAGGAAACGTAGTAAAATATCGGTTTGTAGTGAACGGTGAAAATTTTGAAATGTCTCAAAAAATTCTAGCTAATAAATGGCGTGAAACAATTAAGGTTTAGTCGAAATTTTTGCACCCTAATAAAAAAGCTCGAGGCATCTACCGAAATGCTACTTTTTTACCACCGAAATAGAAATATTATGACATAAATCCTTCAAACATATTACTGTGGCGAATCGGACATTATTTTAACACTTTAAAAGTTGGATTTTTTCTTCTTCCAAATACCGTTATAATAGCGCATATGAAATATCTATAAATTCTATGTAAAAACGTTGCAGAATCGTTTTTACACACACTATCGTTATTTTTTACAGTGTCACTTCAACACTCTCGTCCTTATCTTGTCTCATCGCTGAATGGACAAAATTCCAATATTGACCACTGTTGGTTCAAGACTTTCGTCAATTAAAACTGTCAAAATTGCCAATAAAACGTAAATAATGTAGTGCAAAAGCTTTTTGGTCCGTAAAGTGAATACCTTGTAGCACTTATCTTTATATTCTATTGGAAACTTATCTGCTACTTATAAATTTAACCATTAAGTATAACATATCAATTGACTTAAATAGACAGTGTGTGTTATTGGGAATAGCTTTTGAAATGAAACCGGCTATAATACAATAGTATTATGATACACAATTTAGTTTTACTACTATGTACTACCATGTACTTTAAGTTTGACTACAATTTATATGATTGTTTGATATATATTTAGTGTTGATTTCTATCTATAGATTTAGTTGGTGTTAAAAATACATTATTTAAAATAAGTTTTTTGTCTACGATTATCTCAAGAGTTATTAACCAGGAAGTCAGTAAATCTTTATTTTATCCAATCAGATAAAAACAATGCTGATAGATTCGGATATGATAGCTTCCGTCCGAATCAATTAAATAAATGTATAAACAATAAACACTGTCTGGGTTTTTGGGTCTATGACGACAAATGTTGTCGAACAATAAATGTCACACGTGCCGAATGGTTTCCGATAAAATTTATTACAATGACAATTATTACTACACGGTAGTTGGTAAAACGATACGGTCAATAGAAATGGTAAAAAAAAATGGTGAGCTTTCAAACCCCTAATAAAGTATAGACCGGTAGGGACAAAAACGTTGCGCATTTCATCGTTAAAATTTACGTATAATTTCATCGTATACTTCCTCGGCTATATTGATATTTTGATTGCAGTATAATGACGTTTCTGAAGTTGGGAAATCTTTATCGAAAATGTGATTTACCGCGGAGGTCTCCGTTTTCGAAATTGTAGGGTCCGAAAGGCATACAATTAAATCAATTTATTGCATTCGGTTGCTTTGTTCGACTGCCGCTAATTATCCTTCAGGACGCCCACAAATATCACTAATGTCCAAAATATACTAAATTGGTATACCACACACGAGAAATGCAAGCAATTTTTCATGTAATATTATATAGAGTGACTCAAGCAAGTGATGCTTGACTTGATTGAGTTGATAGTTGAGGTAATTCGTAATATTGATTGAAAAAGTATTACCTCAAGTTGCATAGTACTTGTAATTTGTGGCGTTTATGTTTAATGAATTTTGCACGCAAAACGTAGTCACTGTAGATAAGCATATTGTAGAGATAGTTGATTGTTATGTATACCTAGGACAATTGGTGAATATGATTGGTTGTAAAGAAGAAGGAATAAAACTAGGATGGAGCGCTTTTGGAAGAATGAACATACATAGTTTTTAAATGCAACATTCTGCTATGCTTAAAAAGGAAGGCATACGACCAATGCGTACTGCCAGTTATGACGTATGAATGTGCAATGTGGATGCTAAATTCAAGAATGTTACGTAAGATCCAGTGCACACAGATGTATGCTTGGTATAACAAGAAGAGATCGTATTAGGAATACTTGGGTAAGAAGTATGACCAAAATTGCAGATATAGCAGAACGCGTGAAAAAGTTGAAGTGGAGACATCAATGGATGGCAGATGGACGCGAGAAATACTGGAATGGTATCCCAGAGGATGTGAAAGAAAGCAAGATAGACCCAGTGGACGATGGGCTGATGAATTGAGAAGAATGTGTGGAGTCAAGTGAATGCAGATTGCACAAGACATACAGGAATGGAAGAGGATTGGAGATGCCTTCATCCAGCAGTGGATGGTGAATGGATGAAAATGATGATGATGATATACATACATAGTTCACCGGTATAGGATATATTCAAATATATACAGTTCTGAATGCATTTGCATAGAATGATGATAATAGACGATTATTCACACGTAGCACGAATTCGTGATCGATTTAAGCAATCGTCCCTCAAACACGTGAATATATTACGATCCGTAGGGTTAATAGAAAATTATCGACAAAAAAATATTACTACTAGGTATACGTTTAAGTTTCATCCCCTTATAACCCTCAGTTGCAATTCGATGATTGATATTTCTTATGGCGGTAGAGCACGCGCCCCTGTGGGCGTGTTTTCTATAACATCGAGCCAAAATACAAAAAAAATAAAATAATAATGAGGATCGCCATCAGAATAAAGTTATAAATATGTGAGGTTATTGGAATCGAACCCTCATAGGTGAGTTGGGCGTGTCACTGTCTACGTATACGAATATTGCAATTTTTCCGCGAATCTATAAAAACTAGCGATAAAAACAAGATCAGAAACTGTGAGAGACACTTTTGTATTTTGGATATGGCCTACATATTAATAAATTAATTTTCATATACCTACCTATAATACATGGATAAAAATGTGCTTATTTGCGTTTTTACTTTTTTTCACCATTATAAAAACTTAAAAATAATAACATAATCTAAAATATATAACAATGATATTTTTACGTGTTAAAGAAGAAGCCTTTTGAAATAATTTGATGTATAAATCAAAATCAAATTCAAATAAATATTGAATGTTTAAATGTATTGTACTTTTATGGTGTTTCGATTGAATTACAATGTATGTAGGTATGATGTTCATTGAACTAAATTATGTCGTTTAATAAAATTACTTATCTTTATATCTATGTACATACATATATATTGTGGTTAATTTTTAAATTTAGTAAATGGGGTAATTAAAGATAGGTTGCAAAAACTACAAAATAGAGCTATGCGGAGTATTTTAAATGTCAATAGATTAACTAGTATAAGATATATGATGAATGTAAATGAAACCGTAAAAGTGTGCATGTTAGTATATATTTTTAAATAAGATAAGAATTTATTACCAAAATATTTAATAAGATAATATAATATACACAATAGTCATAATACAAGGGGTAAGAATAAGTTAATAGTTTAGAATTTAAAATTAAGTAGATCGAGGAGAAGTACATATCTTGTACAGGGGTGTTGTTGTTGTTGAATATAATTCTCTCAATTCTCTAAAGTTCTCAGAAATATAAATAAAATTGATAGATTCCTGGCAGTCTTAAAGCAGCAAGTGCTAGTAGATAATATTTATTTATTTACAGGCTAAACGCCCAAATTATTTACAAACAAAAATCAATTACAGGATAATAAAATTACAGTTGAATTAAAATTACATATTAACAAAACATTAAAAGTACAATTAAAAAAACATAATATAGACATACCATATAATGTAAGTTTATATTGTAATTTTAGCTTTAAGTAATGTTTTTTTTTGTAATTAGTTTTTTAAGCTATCTTAAATAAATAAATAAAATAGATTGTACATACATATGTATATGTATAAAACTGAAATTGTTTGATCGTATAAGTCAAACCTCATATGTGGAAAGTTATCGTTGAAACGTTTAAGTCATAAAAAATTTGATCCAATTTCAAAATGACAATTTCGAAGGGGTCTAATGCGACTTTTTGCAATTTTTTTTTTTCATTATAGGCACGCTAGACTTTTGGTAAACGAAAAAAACAGGTAATCCATTGTCTCGAGGCGACATGGACCATGTCGGCGCCAATAATCTGCTACCATCTGAGGTTTATTGTCCTGTTGCCGACACAAATATCCTCAGGATCTCTTTCCACTATGGCGAAACTCACAAAGCTGACATAATTACACCAATAATCCCATCAGAAGCTAAAGTCACACGACGGAAACATCACAGGTAAGAAATTACACGTATTATTTCATACACACAATATAATATAGTCAAAAGTTTGATATTTTTTATACGAGTTAAATTTAGTTTAATTTTGCTCTCAATGTAGAATGTGTGTGTGCGTATAATTTTAATGAAAAGAGACAAGGGTCGTTCGTCATAGTTAAGGGCCGCTCGTAACGTGTAATATTAATTCAATTTGCAGAAAATTACAGTGATCTATCCATTCGAAAATTAAACCGACAAGGACCGAAATGAAATGGTTTCCATTAGTAGGTCTTTCAAGGACAGGCAATTTTACTACATTAACGAAAGGCTAAAAAAAAAAAAAAAAAGTTTATTCAATCGCTTCTGTATATCTTTGGCACGGGTTTAAAAGGGGCAATGTCAAAGTGTGTTATATTACTATATTGGAAAATCTTAAAAAAAACATCTTATTATACAACTAGACTAGAATATTGTCCATTAACGATCAATGAGCATTTACATATTATTGACATAGAAGTCGACTAACAATAACGCCAAATATTTGCTAAGAATTTCAATAGGTACACTAGAAAAATCAGGTAAAAGCCGGATATTACATATATACATAGTTACTCAAATAGCTGTTTGTCTGTATATATGTCTGTCTAGTTGTCTCTCTGTCTGTCTGTATATCTGTCTTCTTAGGAGGAAAAATCAATTACATAAAGAATTTCAATAGGTACACATTAAAAATCATGAAAAAGCCGGATACTACATACATATGTATGTAGGTACTCAAATAGCTGTTATCTGTCTTTTTATCTGTCTGTTTATCTGTTTGTCTATCTGTCTATCTGTCCTTTGTCTGTATTTCTGTCTAGTTGTCTCTCTGTCTGTTTATCTGTCTATCTATCTATCTTTCTGTCTGACTATCTGTCTGTCAGTATGTCTCTATATATGTACATACATATATATGTCTTTTGTCTGTTTGTATGCTTGTTTTTCTCTGCATGTCTGTCTGCGTTTCTTTGTGTATCTATTTTAAAATCTAGCTTAACCTAACCAAACCTAGCAATACCTAACCTTACCTTATAAATGTACATTAACGATCAATGAGCATTTACATATTATTGACATAAAAGTCGACGAACAATAACGCTAACTATTTGCTGCAAAACGTGTGTCGAGCGTTCCCGATGGACAGACAGACAAACTTTAAGCCATTATGTATACAATTAGTGTATTTGCCCTTTGATATTTTAACGGGTGTGATTTTAATCAGACGTGTGTGTGTTTGTGACTTGGCCAAGTTGACTAAGTTCATTCTGGACATACATACATAAAAAACAAAAAAACTTTTTTGTTTTTTGTTTGTATGTATGTAGTATAATATTTCAAATTAAAACTTTTGTTGTTGTGTGACACTGGTCTTTTTCGTTTGGCCCTTTTAGAATCGAAACACAGTTTAAATAAAATACAATATATTGTGCAATACGTATTATCATTGCACATTTATAATATTTTTTTACTGTTAAATCGCAACGCAACATTCTTACCCTCGAAACGAGAAAATAATTTTAGTTTATCTCGTAGAAAATTGATATTTGATTCAACCGCAAATTTTTTCTTTCGTTCGCCAAAAAAAAAGTTAGTGGTGGGCCAAGTTCTTTCGTTCGATTTATAATGTTTTAAAGTGTTTTGTACATTAAATGGAAAACATGTCATTTCTACGTGTATAATGATCGACGAGGCTGACAGCGTTCCAGATGATTGATCGCAAACGAGGGTGACCAATATGATAATTGGTAAATAGGAAGCGGAAGGAGGTCCTACAAATATGTTATATATTAATATTTTCGAGCGGAAAGTACGCTTCATAGGACTTCCATGGCCGGACGTACTTATTAAGTGCGGTTTGCGGATTTTCACTACATTAACCAATGTCACTAAATGTCCTACACGTCAATTACATATATGTATGTACATATAAACATTTTTCAATGTGTATTTTCTAGACATCTTATTCGTCGAGATTGGCACAATGTTGTCGGTGTGTAATTTGAGTGGTGAATTTCGAATTAAATCATCGCCGAACAAAGACGTGCGTACACCACGTGCCATGTGTTTAGTTTTTATTATTTGTAAGGTTTCTGGTGGCACATGTCTCGCGGTAAATAAATTAATTGTCCGTAAATTGGGCGAAAGCCCAAACCGACCACCAGTTCGATTAAGCCATCCGTATCGAATGACCGATTTGCGGTCGAAAAGATCAAATCGTTACGACAAGAAGTCGATTAACACGCAGATTTTGAGCCGATTCACACGTCAACACGAAAAACATTAAACTTTTGTATGAAAATTATTTACATTATGGCAATTGAAGTTGTATTAAAGTCTCGTGCGGAGTCTATCGGAATATATCTTTAATTTGGTTCAAATGTTGAAAAATACAAGTATCGAGATATTATTACAGAAATTATATAATTAGGTAATTCTGAACACTTTTGTATAAGAAAACTTAAACGCGTTAGTAAAAAGATACAAACGCGCGTGTGAGCGCGAAACCCATTCTTGTGTTTTTCATTAAAATAGTAATTTTAATGTATTATTATGGAGTTTTGTTTTATTAAAATATTGTCAGTGTTCTATTTTGATATGGTGACTAATTTTTTTAAGATCAGTAGAACTGAGAGTATCGTCAGTCTTTTTGAAAAGTTGTTTTTTAGTGAATTTTTATCTAAAAAGGTTTTGTTTTGATTTATTTTAATTATCAAATATGATTTTGTATCTAACTGTGTTTATTACAATGTCTTAAGTTTTTTTAAATTTGAAAGATATTTGTGATTTAAATTGGTACTGAAATGCATGCTATCTTCAGTTGCGTCAGTTACATTTTTATATCCTTAAATTTCGTGCCTTCTAAGCAACCTTTTATAACAGTCTTTCCACAATCAATATATGTATAAGTGTTTATAATTGTAATAAATATTTAATAAGAGGGTATAATATATGTATATAATCATAATACTAGGGGTAATAATAAGTTAATAGTTAAGAATTTAAAAGTAAGTAGATCCAGGAGAAGTATCTTGTACAGGGGTATTTTTAAATACATATAATGGACTGCCAGAAGTTTTCAGAAATATAAATAAAATTAATAGATTCCTGGCAGCCTTAAAACAGCACCTCTGTACAAGTGCTAGTAGATTTATTTTGTAATTTTAGCTTTAAGTAATGTTTGTTTGTAATTATCCACTAAGCTGTGTAGTTAAATTTTTATTCACAGCATAAGTGTCAAATTTGTTTTCAAACGCTACGTGTGTTACTCTTACCCTATAATATATTCATTTTTTATATTTTTTTATAAAACTCAGAATCTCTCACAAATGGTATCTATCGAAAAAAATTAAATTGTGTAATACAACACCGAGCAATTTTACGCGTATAATTGGACGGTACAATGATGCGAAATTCTTGCACGACACGTCGGTAATCCAAATCGGAATACCTATGCGACGTGAAAATTGATGACGCGCCGTTCAATTTGCATGTGTACCTACACCTACATACATATGTAGGTATAATATAATTTTTCGGGATACTTTTACCAGGTGGGTCGCGAATTTTTCCCATAAAATCCGAGGAGATGTGCAGGTGGACCAATAGGCAGTGTCGAGTGTCTACCAGCCGGAGGTGTCGAGTTCGATTCCCACCCACATCGTGCTAAAGTCTACCAAAAATCAACCATAAACTACTATCTGTCTATACATACATACAATAATGAATTCATGTATGCCGGTTTGTTTATCATACAATCGGTCACCGTGTGACTAATCGATACCGAGCTATGCAGGGGTACTTTCTACGATCTTGCCAGCCTATTTGATTTTTGATCGCGCTATGGCTTGTTTCTTTATGGGACCATACCATGTTATGATCCGAAGAGTTCAACTAAGAAAAGTTGACAAAGTATTGCTAGGACTTTAGGAGGAGAAATCAATTACATAAAGAATTTCAATACGTACATACGAAAAATCAGGAAAAAGCCTACATACATATGTAGATACTAAAATTGCTGTTTGTCTGTCTGTCTGTCTGTTTGTCTATCTGTCCTTTGTCTGTCTGTCTAGTTGTCTCTCTGTTTGTTTGTCTGTCTATCAATCTTAAAGTATTCTTAGGAGGAAAATCAATTATATGAAGAGTTTCAATAAGTACAGAGGAAAAATCAGGAAAAAGCCGGATACTACATATGTACATATGTAGGCACCCAAATTTCTGTTTGTCTGTCTGTCTATCTATCTGTCTGGCTATCTATCTGTCTCTCTATCTGTCCTTTGTTTGTCTGTCTAGTTGTCTCTCTGTTTGTTTGTCTGTCTATCAATCTTAAAGTATTCTTAGGAGGAAAATCAATTATATGAAGAGTTTCAATAAGTACACAGGAAAAATCAGGAAAAAGCCGGATACTACATATGTACATAGGTACCCAAATTTCTGTTTGTCTGTCTGTCTATCTATCTGTCTGTCTGTTCGTCTGTCCGTTCGTCTGTCCGTTCGTCTGTCCGTTCGTATGTCCGTTCGTCTGTCCGTTCGTCTGTCCGTTCGTCTGTCAGTTCGTCTGTCCGTTCGTCTGTCCGTTCGTCTGTCCGTTCGTCTGTCCGTTCGTCTGTCCGTTCGTCTGTCCGTTTGTCTGTCCGTTTGTCTGTCCGTTTTTCTGTCCGTTTGTCTGTCTGTTTGTTTGTCTATCTTTTTCTCTGTCTGACTATCTGTCTTTCAGTATGACTATATATACATATATATATATTTATGTTTATATTTATCTCTGTTTGTATGTTTGGTTTTCTGTGCCTGTCTGTCTGCGTTTCTTTGTGTGTCTATTTCAAATCTAGCTTAACCTAACCAAATTTAGCAACACCTAACCAAACCTTATAAATGTATCTTAGCAGCACAGAAAAAGGATCGTTTCCTTATACATTCCCACGCGGTGTGAATGGAGACCAAAATTTTCAGAATGGTCATGTGGGTTTTATAGAGCACTTGAGTGCAACGGAACATTTTTCTTTCGGCTACTTTTCTTTCAGTGACTTTGACTTATTACAGATATAATTTTGACGGGTTGAGAAACACGTTCGAATATTGCTACTTCAGAAAAAAAAGCATAAATAGCACATAGTAGATACAGTTTTACGATTCAATACCGGAGCTAGTATAAATAATAGATGGGTGTGTATGAAAATAATGAGTACGAAGGCACCTCGCGGCACGTTAATAGAATATATTCCACGGGAACAATACCCGGAACTAAATGACTAGGCGTAACCAAACGGCGGCTTCCTTAACTGCCAAGAACGGCCCGCAACCATCAAAATACATCATCAGGTGTAGTCGTGACAGACGATTGATGACTTCCGAGCTTTTGGCTCGAGATTTTCTCACCGGGAGAAAAATCTCCCGACCGGATGGACCTTCGGTTGTTGCGCTCTCAAATTCGGATTAGTCGTTTCATCACTTGACAACGTAATAACTGGCCAAATTCGATTCGAATTGCAAACATCGGAAATCGTGTCGTGATGTACATATGTACGTACTTGCAAGAATGAAAAAAAATCCGGTACGCAAGTAGCGGCAATTTTGATTCCACTTTGGTGTACTTGTATAGTTGGTTGAAGAGCGTAAGTAAGCTTTGATCGTTTGTTGTATCCTAAATTCGAATATAATTTGTCATATACAAGTATAATTATTATTTATTAATTTGACTGTCGTAGATCAACGCGTGTTTATTGTTGACATGAGTCTGCTAAAAACATGACAAATGTATTTAGCGTTCTTGTCAGATAGACAGGTCAATCAACGGATAGGCAGACAAAGCAATTTGAAGCGTTTTTCATGGATAAACAGACTTTTAATATACATATTATATATATGTATTACAGGCAAAATGTGAAATTCTTAGAAGACTGACAGACAGACAGACTTCTATGTCAATAATATGTAAATGCTCATTGATCGTTAATGTACATTTATAAGGTTAGGTTAGGTATTGCTAGGTTTGGTTAGGTTAAGCTAGATTTAAAATAGAGACACAAAGAAACGCAGACAGACATGCACAGAAAAACAAGCATACAAACAGACAAAAGAGATATATACATATGTATATAGAGACATACTGACAGACAGATAGTCAGACAGAAAGATAGACAGATCGACAGATAAACAGACAGAGAGACAACTAGACAGGAATACAGACAAAGGACAGACAGACAGACAGACAGATAGATAGACAGACAGACAGACACAGAAAGAGACAGAGAGACAAGCAGACGGACAAACAGAAAAATAGATTTTGGGTCGGTGAAAGTGCAAAATATACATTTCTTCATAAATTGATACATAAATAGCACACATGAAAAAGCTTGAGGAGGACTTTATGAAACAACTGATTTAAATAGTTCTTCATGATAAGCTAATCGGATTGGAGAAATAAAATTTACATATTTCATACTTTGTCCGTGACGATTGTGCATTTTATAAAATAGCTAATTTGATACAATAACATTTGTAGTAGAAAATATTTGAGTGCTTAATAAATTTGAAACTTAAAACTACAACGTCACAATCAATGAGTTTCTCATGCTTTTTTCTATATCCCAATCAAATTTACCACAATAACCATTATAAAAGTTCAACCTTTAAGTTACGGCGTATCTTCGAAACAGCTTCCGGTGCGTAATATAATATACAGAATCGACGATAAAACCGAAACTAATCTAGATCGATGTATAACAAAAAAAAAAACCACTGGCAAATACATGGTAAATAAGTCGAATATTCAAAGTCACTTATCGTAAAAGTCGTTCAGTGCACGCATATTGCTATTATAATATTATTTAGGCTAATCATCTCGTGTGATTCCTTTTTCTGGTTTTTTTTCTCACCTGGGCACACCCCAAAGTTGTCGTGTAATTATGCTCAAATATTTATTCCTTGTTACGCGTCAGATTTGGCCCGCTGGCGTTTTTTTTAAGATGCGTTGAGATTTTTCACACCCTCTCATAAAAAAAAACCAAAAAAAAAAGCTCACGTCATCTCGAGTGGCCTCGAGCGTTCGTTAAAATATTGTAAAAGTTTGAAAAAGACCTCTCGTTTCGATTGCGGATACGAAAAAACACGCTCAAATAGGGTATGTAGTTTCTAAACGAAATAAAAAATACCATAAAGAAAACAATTGTGTAACGTGCATGTTTCTATATTGTATGGAGATTTTTAACTAATAACGATGATTATTAATAAGTTTTTTATTGACCTTAACAAAAAATTACGACATCCCTTTCGAGGGATGATGAGACCGCCCTTTTCCCCTCGTATGTTCTTTGATGGGGTAAAAATTAGTCCAGCATCCGGTTTAATAAGTTTTTCTTCTTGCTTTATAAAGGTACAACTAATACGGATAAATGATACGGTGTAACATTAGTGCGTGCTTTATAATATACTTAAGTTTAATCACTTCCTATTATAATATATTATGTCCTGGAATAACCTCGCTTACAATCAAATTGTACTTCATTTAGTATCGAGATAAAAAAAACCGTGCAATAGTTTGAAAAATAGTCACAAACAAAGTATCCAATCCTTAATTATTTATTATAGAAAAAGATGTAGAAAATTTATGTTTGGAAACTTGAGATTATTGAAATAATCTTTGTAAAATTTTAAATGATGTAAACCTACGTAGGTATAAAAAGTAAAAGGGCTACTGATTTGATTGATGTTTAATAAGGGTTAAATATTAAATAAAATAGTCTGCAATAATTTTTATAGACTAATATCGTAATCAATCAAAAATATATCAGTTGTATTTAATTTTAAATTGAAAATATCGGAATTTATATAAAATATTTTAAAACTAGAGATTTTTATTAAGTTGATACACACATACATACTAAACAAATTATAATAGGTGAACATTATATGTTTATATCCACTGTTGGATGAAGGCCTTTCCAATCCTCTTGCATTCCTGTCTGTCTTGAGCGATCTGCATCCACTTTGGTCATACTCCTTACCCATGTATTCCTCTTACGATCTCTTGTATCATATGTACATAATTTCATGCTTCTCTGTGTGCACCGGATCTTACGTAGCATTCTTGAATTTCACATCCATACGTCATAACTGGCAGTACGCATTGGTCGTGTGCCTTCTTTTTTTAAGCATAGCGGAATGTTGGATTTAAAAACTATGTTCATTCTTCCAAAAGCACTCCATCCTAGTTTCATCCTCCGTTATATTTATTCTTCTATTATAAGATATATAATGTTCACAAATGTGTATTCAAGGTCACGCTATGTTTATTGTAATCAAACAATTACACACACGCACACATACACAAGTACGATACGAATTATATTATTATATTACAGTTGAAATCAGCTCGAATAAAGTTTTCAGTATGGTTTTTTTTTTTAAATTTGAATATTTTTTTCTTTTAAGTCCCTTTTAACTACTTGTAGGTACATCTGGTGAATTAATTTATACACTCAAATTCCATACGTTACTTACTTATTACATATTTATATAAAAATCGTTCGAAACGCATTACGAAAGTGCTCAACGAACGGTTTGGCCGTTTGAGCAGGTGTGTTCAAGACGCGGAGCCCGTGCCGGTCGCGGTCCGTTTGTTTTGATGATGACCCTTGATAAACACCCCTGCCATTAAATCCAACTCGAAAAAACATGGGGCACGTGCAAAGACACCCCTTGCAAACTTACTTACGGTTAATCCGAGTCAAGAAAACCATGATTTTTACGCATATATGTATAAAATATACTTTATAGGGTAGTCTACGTAACACTTGAAACATTTGAAGAAAATTTAACAAAAAAAAGTTTAGTGGATAGTTTTTTATACAATTGTGAATACTTATATATTAATTGTCACGAAAGGTTGTTTTGAAGTAACAAAAATGTAAGTGACGCAACTAAAGGAATCGCGCAGTACCAATTTCAATCAACAAATATGTTTTCAAATCACAAAACTTTAATTAAATACAGAATACTTTTGAGATAGTAATCATCATTCATCCAATTCAGTCATCCAATCCTTTTCCATTCCTGTCTGTCTTGACTTTGAGCAATCTCATCCACTTGACTTCTCAATTCATCAGCCCATCTTGAGTATTTCTCGCATCCATCTGCTATCCATTCTTCTCGCTATGTGTCAACTTCAACTTTTTCACACGTTTTGCTATATCTGCCACTTTGGTCATACTTCTTACCCATGTATTCCTCTTACGATCTCTTCTTGTTATACCGAGCATGCTTCCATGCTTCTCTGTGTGCACTGGATCTTACGTAGCATTCATGCGTCATAACTGGCAGTACGCATTGGTCGTACACCTCATTTTTTAATCATAGCGGAATGTTGGATTTAAAAACTATGTTCATTCTTCCAAAAGCACTCCATCCTATGTAGTTTTATTCATCGTTTTATTGTTTATTCTTTACATCCGGTCATATTCACACCGTAGTAATATTTTAATAAAATAATACTCCACGATAATGTATCAAATTAAATCTGTATAAGAACTGTATCAGTAGGTTTTTGGTTCTTAAAGGGCCTATGTCAAATTTATCACTTAAAGATATCGTTCAAGTTTCGAGTGATTGGCAATTCGCCATGTGAGGTCTATTCGGACTATGTTGTATTCATACAAAGCACCATGAAATGATCGTTTAATTAATTATAATTGTTAGCCTATTTTTTTGTTTATATTCATATTGACGTCATCGTGCAGCGCCTATTTTTTCCGTTATTATTATTTTATAGTGAAAAATCGGTTTTATTCGGCAATAATAATACGAATTTTATGCGTTTGAAAAGATTCACAGTACGTATTAAAGGCTGGCGTTAAATAAATCTTTTTTTTTAATTTGAAAATCTTTTCATTTTCATTATTAAAATATGTATAATGAATATTCCATAGATTAATTTAAATGACTTTTTAAGTTTGAGTTTAAGTATAAAACCATTCTAAAGAAAACATTTCATATTCGCGACCTACATACATTTGTATGTATACGAAATTACAAAAAAATTATAATTTTACTATAGTATTGAGAGTTTTCCATTTACATACATACATATATACAGTTCACAAAAGTAAATAACATCATAATTGTAGGTACTCGTTAATGTTGACTTGTTACATTTCATCATCATTTTCAGCCGTTCACCATCCACTGCTGGATGAAGTCCTCTCCAATCGTCTTCCATTCCCGTCTGTCTTGAGCAATCTGCATCCACACGACTTCACACATTCTTCTCAATTCATCAGCCCATCGTACACTCGGTCTACCTTGCTTTCTTTCACATCCTCTCGGATACCATTCCAGTACTTCTCGCGTCCATCTGCCGTCCATTCTTCTCGCTATGTGTCAACTTCAACTTTTTCACCCGCACTGCTATATCTGCCACTTTGCCCATACTTCTCACCCATGTATTCCTCGTACGATCTCTTCTTGTTATACCAAGCATACATCATTTCATGCTTCTCCGTGTGCTTTGAATCTTACGTAGCATTCTTGAATTTAGCATACATTCATCATAACTGGCTGTACACATTGGTCGTATGCCTTCTTTTTTAAGCATAGCGGAATGTTGGATTTAAAAACTATGTTCATTCTTCGTTTTATTTCTTCCTCTTTACATCCAGTCGTATTCACCAATTGTCCTAGGTATAAATAACTATCAACTATCTCTACAATATGATTATCTACTGTGACTACGTTTTGCGTGCAGAATGCGGAATTCATTAAACAGCTTATATATACATGACACAAAAATGACACATTTAATAACGGCGATACATCAATTTCATTTACCATTAAGCATCGTTTAGGCTCATTTAGAACTAGAACTTTACAATGAATCTCTGCACAAAACTGCCTGATATATCATGTTAAACTTCACAAACCACCAGTCGTGTAAAACGAGCTTCGCCCTACAGCGCATAAAAGTCAAGGATTGCCCCATTGCGTTGACTATAAACGTTGATTTTGTTGGCAATAAAAAATGTCTATCATTGTTCTTTGAATGGGTTGTCGGCAGGATGGGATCCCTTTTGTTGCCGAATTAATTACGAGCTCGCAGCAACCATTGTCGAGAGCCAGCGAGCTTTTGAACACGCTCTAGGGAAAAAGCTTCCACGCAAACGGCACAAAGAAACCACCCCGAAGCATGTAACGGTAACGGTTCTATCCAACATACGACACGATGACTAATCGACTCGATCACGATAAATTAATTACTCTACGTCATCGATTTTATACACAGTCTTAAAAAAAAACCACGGTGCTGTGTATACGTATGTACGTGTGGTTGATTATGGCACGGATGGGTTTATTGTCGTCGGTAATGAGAGCATAATTCACTGTACTCTATGCGTACGGATAATTGTATATGGGGGAAGGGTGAATTAAAAAAAAATAAAAAAAAATAAGGGGTGCCACGTGATGTAAAAACGTTGGCACGTGCCACTCAAAAAATGTGGGGTGTCCATCGTACCGCGAAACGCAAGCTGCTAATAAACGATGCTCTGCTTCGTTCGTGTTAAATTATTATGCACTCAGGTGCAATCCATGTCATCGTTGTGTATGCACGTTGTCGTCGAAGCGATTTTATTGCACTTATGTATGTGCGGATGTTTAGTGATGGAAGTTTGTAGCGTTTCGTTTGTGAGGATTCGTCTGTAGTTGGTTGTTTGGGTGTATCAAGTTGGTCAGTTACGTTGATGGGTATTGGTCGTTATGTGTTTTTAGTTGGATATTATAACAATTCTTCTGTTGATAGTTATTTATAACTATGTCCTAGTGAATTGGTGAATATGAGTGGTTGTAAAGAAGAAGAAATAAAACTAGGATGGAGTGCTTTTGGAAGAATGAACATTGTTTTTAAATCCAACATTCCGCTATGCTTAAAAAAGTATTAGTAGACCGACACCTGCAAAATAAATATTTTCAATTACATGTACATACGTATTCGAATTAACGGGAAGACACTTGATCCATCTAACATTCGCTGACGACATATGTAGTTATGTATAGCTGAATGTGACTCAGTAGATTTACAAAATAGATTAACAGGATTAAGCAACGAAAGTATGAAAGTAGGCTTAAAAATTAATTTTAATAAAACTAAAATTATGTTTAAAGTATTTTGCACGCAAAGCGTAGTCACAGTAGATAATTATATTGTATAGATAGTTGATAGTTATGCATACCTAGGACAATTGGTAAAAACGAAGAATGAAACTAGGAAGGAGTGCTTTTGGAAGAATAAACATTTTTAAATCCAACATTCAGCTATGCTTAAAAATAAGGCATACGACCAATGCGTACTGCCAGTTATGACGTATGGATGTGAAACGTTGAAGCTAAATTAAATAATTTTACGAAAGATCCAGTGCACACAGAGAAGCATGGAAAGATGTATGCTTGGCATAACAAGAAGAGATCGTACGAGGAATACATGGGTAAGAATTATGACCGAAGTGGCAGATATAGCAGAACGTTTGAAAAAGTTGGAGTGGATACATAGCGAGAAGAGTGGATGGCAGATGGACGCGAGAAATACTGGAATGGTATCCGAGAGGATGTGAAAGAAAGCAAGGTAGACCGAGTGGAAGATGGTCTGATGAATTGATTACATAGAATGTGTGAAGTCATGTGGATGCAGATTGCTCAAGTTAGACAGGAATGGAAGAGGATTGAAGGGGTCTTCATCCAGCAGTGGATGGTGAACGACTGAAAATGAGTTTGTTGAATGAAATGTTGAATCCAAGGAGTCTAATGTAGTAAATTCAGTGTCAACATTTCACATCGAATGTTAATGTTATTTCGGGGCAAATGGATACTTTAGCAAGCTTCCGTTACAAAGTGTCCGTTTATCCTGTAATTACACTAATTACATGTACATTTTGAGTGTGTTTTATTCATTAGTATTGTATGTACATACATTGTATATACATGCATATGTTGTGGATTGGTTCTAAAATGGCCAATGTTAAACTATCTAGTTCAAAATAATAATAAGTTTGGTGAAAGTTTGCAACTATGTATGTAGATGTTGTATAAGATATTTCATTAGCAGGGTAAACGAACACATTTGATGTTTTTTGATCGAGCTCCATAAAAATTGTCCATTTTCTCCAAAACTACATACTATAGGTACATGTATTGAAAAATTGGAATTTAGTCGTAATTATTGGTAATTCTATGTACTTTTGGTTTGGTTTTTAAAGAGTCAATGTAAAAATATTCAGTAGCGCATCATTCAGGTAAAGCATTTTATTCATACAAAGTGTGAAATTGACGTAAAATATGATTCATATGAGAACGAGAAGAAAAAGTATTATATTATATTATTGAAAGCAACCATGGACGATTGAAATTCTCCGAAAACACCATCACCATTGTCAGACTTGAATAAAATAAATAATTGGGCTTTCATACATACCTAAACTACATATATTGTATTCCAATTCGAAAACAGTCAATCGAATCAAGCGTGTCCAACTACCGACGGTATGCGCCTAATGAACCCTCACTTTTAACCCTTAAAATGCGCACCTCCATGTGGGGGACGATGGATATCCCACTAAGCATGTCTGACGCACAACACTACCGATTTCAATGAGCCAATTTAAATCATCATCGTCGTCATTGTCGGTCTGATGGATAGACACGAGACCGCTATGGGGGAGTGCGACTGTCCGTAATGCGTCATTAATTTTTAATAACCAATTTGACCCTATACACGTACGAACGTGCAAAATGGATAACAAACACACCCCGCTATCTAAACTGTATTTTTGATTAGCGGAAACATACCTGAGGTGACAAAATTTTGGGTTCCTTTGCAGTGCTAAAAATGTATGGGACGGGTATTGTACGAAAACGAATTAATTTTTGGGTATTGGTTTGATGTCAATTTAGAGGGGATGATGTGGGGTGAGGGGAATGATATTTTAGGGGATGAGAGAGGGGAAGAGCGGGGTACGAAACGATATGTCGAACAAACAAAACGACCGGATGATTAGCGAATAATGGCGTACCGGTTTGCGATCGGCCATTGTAACAGTACATGCGAACGTCCGTTGTACAAATTTGAATTTCGAACCGAAATAATGTTGCCATATGGCGATGGAGTCGCGCGCGAGCCATCAAACCGCAAATTCTCAACATTTCTGAGCTTATTTGTGAAATTTTCTAAATCAATATGTTGGTCCTTGCATGCTCCTCTCCCTTGTGATTAAAAATAAAATCTTAAATCTACATATGTATGTAGTATAATTGCCTCTGTACTATTTGACAAAACTTTTACCATTTGTCATTTATTTGTTTAATACTAGCTGACCGGACATGCGTTGCAATGCCCGTTTCCGTTCCCGTTCCTAGTATATTATCTGACGCGTGAGCAGGCCCGTTCCCGATCCGGTTCCCGTTCCCGTTCCTAATACGTTATCTGACGCGTGAGCAGGCCCGTTGCCGTTCCCGTTTTCCTCCGATTTTTTTTTCACTGGAACCATCCCCGGCATGATCACAATAAGTTCTGAAAGTTTCATCGCGATCGGTTGAGTGGTTTAGGAGCCTATAAGAGACAAACAGACAGACAGACAGACATTGATTTTTATATACATACATACTAGCTGACCCGGCATGCGTTGCAATGCCCGATACCGTTCCCGTTCCAGATCCCGATCCCGTTCCCGTTCCGTTCCCGGTCCCGTTCCCGTTCCCGTTCCTAGTAGGTTATCTGACGCGTGAGCAGGCCCGTTCCTGTTACCGTTCCCGTTTTTTCCCGATTCCAGATCCCGGTCCGTTCCCGATTCTGATCCCGTTCCCGATCCCGTTCCGTTTCCGTTCCTAGTACGTTATTTGACGCGTGAGCAGGCCCGTTCTCGTTCCCGTTCCCATCCCCGGCATGATCACAATAAGTTCTGAAAGTTTCATCCCGATCGGTTGAGTGGTTTAGGAGCCTATAAGAGACAAACAGACAGACATTGATTTTTATATATGTACATACATACATATGTATATATGTAGATTAGGTAACAAACAGCTCATAGAGTAGATACAATAAATAATTATATATATAATAGTCGAAATCCGTCTGTTTGTCTGCTGATAACGCTCGCTGACGTAAATAATTAAAAATAAACCAGAACGAGTGGGATTTGAACCCGAGATACTGCTACTAACTGATATTGCTATAATTGGCCAATATTTATTCTTAAATAGTTCGCGACTTTGCAAAATTGGTACGTTGTTGTTATTATAACGCGCCATAGATGGCGCATTATTGCATAGATGCAACAACCATAGAAACTATTAAATGTAATATTATTTTTCAGTACAGGTGATGAGAACGCTCCGTTGATATTCAACGGGCTTACACTAGTATACAATAATATTAATTTCACACAATACACTACAGCCAAAATAGTTACAAACAAACAACAGATCATAACAAGAAAGGAACTTAAGCAAAGATAATCTGAAAGTGGGCAAAGAATAGTGAAAAAGATCAATATGTGCCGGAATTTCGTTGAATGACGAGCAGGATGTGTGAATGAAGGAGTTTTGCGAATAATTAGTGGAACAAAGATTCAAATGAAACAATGGTGGATTTATGACAGGGGATAATGCAGAAGGATCCTACTTAGTAGGTAAGGGCTACCTGATAAATTATTTAAAAGCTTAAATACAAAGCAGAGATTTGAGACTGTCCTCCTGGATTGCAGAGGGACATAATCACGGGAATTTGCAGAAGAAGAGGAAAGACGAAACCTGGAAATGGAGTACTTCTCATTAATATTTTCCAAAACGGGTTCCATATACAAAGCACTAGCAAATTCTAGGTGACTTCTCACAAATAAATTGTACAGTTAAGACACAGTATCAAAGGACTTAAAGGGTCTGGATACTCTCATTATGAATCCCAAACTCTTATAAGTCATAGTGAAGTTACTAGGGAAAGATTCTCATCATTGGTTTCCCATTGCTTTTTTGGGAAGGGAGGTACAGATTGATTTGATTGATTTGCTAAGGACGGATTTTTTTGAGTGGTGCCAATTTTGCAGAACCGTTTCACAACTTGGATACATTAGTAAAGTCTAACAAGTGACGGCCGATTTGGATTTATTTATACCCAGATCATGCCAATGACGTTATTTAACGTTGAAAACCACCAAAGGAAACCTTTTGACATACTAGGATCGAGACCAGATTAAACGCTCTAACCACTGAGCTAACTATTGATAGTCACACATCTAAATAGGCAATCAATTCATAGTCGCTTACGATCTTCTTCCACCGTTTCGTTTTTAATTTAATTTAGTCCGATGGACGACTTTGCACTATTATTGTTCGAATGATGAACGGGATCGCATTTATCATCCGTTCTCTAAACTGAAATAATCCGGCGCCATTTCGCCTAGCGGTACTTAACTTTATATAATGAAAATAATTATCCAGTATAAAGTCATCAGTGATCGATCGATGCTAAGATTAATGAGTTTGAGAAATCATCGTGCCATTATATTATAATCGAAGAACAGTTTGAGAAGCGCTCGTCGAGGGGGTAGCAAATCGCCAGTAGCTATTTGTATCGCTTTGTCTGTGTTTGCATACATCATATTTTGTCCACGTTGATAAAACACATCAGCCATTGATTGACAAATGTCATTAATTGCGATACGCCGCTTATTGTAATCAGCGTCGATTTATGTGATCGTGTAAGCGAAACGATTTTATTGACTTTAAAAAACGTTTTTCTACCAAAAAATGGTTTAAATTCAATTAAAGTTTCACAATACGTATTATAATACAATTGATAGTTATTTATAACTAGGACAATTGGTGAATATGACCGGATGTAAAGAAGAAGAAATAAAACTAGGATGGAGTACTTTGGGAAGAATGAACATAGTTTTTAAATCCAACATTTCGCTATGCTTAAAAAATAAGGCATACGACAAATGCGTACTGCCAGTTATGACGTATGGATGTGTTCAATTCATGAATGCTACCGTAAGATCCAGTGCACACAGAGAAGCATGGAAAGATGTATGCTCGGTATAACAAGAAGAGATCGTAAAAGGAATACATTGGTAAGAAGTATGATTGAAGTGGAATGGTGTCCGAGAGGATGTGAAAGAAAGCATGGTAGACCGAGTGGAAGATGAACTGATGAATTGAGAAGAATGTGCGCAGTCGAGTGGATGTAGATTGCTCCAGACAGACAGGAATGGAAGAGGATTGGAGAGACCTTCATCCAGCAGTGGATGGTGAACGGCTGAAAATAATAATGATGATGATCTTATATTAAAGAAAACGACATAAAAAAACGCCAACGAAGTCCTATTATTCTCTGTTCTCAGGTGAATATTTATGTTAAAGTCGTATTGTATACTACATACGCTTTCCTATTTCAGAATTGGCAATCTGTTTCGATTGGCAATACTCGCGTATCAAAAAAAGGATGCGGAAGTCATGTATGTACATATGTATATACCTACATATAAAGCACCATGTAGGATTCCAATATAAAATTTCTAGTACTCAAACAATTATCCAGAGCAACATTAAATTCACACTCTATCAAAAGTTTTACCCTTAAATGGATATATTTATATCTTTTACGTATTTTTACTTTATCCTAATCGGATAAAGTATGTATTGTGATCGTGCGAAAATTCGACCTCGAGATTTTGACTGATTTGGATCAAGTATCATCCCCTGATCACGTTTTCATGATTTCTGGAAAATCTCTGTATGTCTGTGTACTATGTGTGTGTGTGTGTATGTCTGTGTGTTTTCTCCAAAACTATCAAGTCTATCAAGCTGAAATTTCATATCTATAGTTTTCACCTTAGCTGTAAGAGATACTGTTATTTTGGTTAACATCTAACGACCGAAAGTGGCAGTTTTTCTAATTTGAATATATGCCGAAGATCGTATTTTACATTATCGCGCGCGCACTCAACATAGTGATTTCATAATATGTATGTTGGTTGGTGTGGTGCTGTGCATGCGTTTTATTTACTTGCGTACTTAAAAAAATAATTTCGTTACTGTTTGTATTCCTCAAATATATGGATAAAGTCATGGGTTGGCCACACCCGAATTTTTTCCCTGACTATTAGGTACATACATGTACATACAAATTAAAAACCGTTCCCTCTCACTTGTTTGTACAGTTTTGTCATATATTGCACAATAGACCCAGCAAAAAGCTCCAATTTTTTTTCGCGTCGAATTAAAAATGCAAAATGGTTGTCGACCGCCATTCGCAGTAATGGCGGCAAACATTTGGCGGACGAGCATGTTTTGTTCGCGATAATTGCTCTCCGAAAAAAAAAAAAAAATATATATATAATAGGCCTCCATATCCGTATCAAACGAGACAACGCGACCAACTATGTACACACATGTGTATAATTTTTTTCCTGTACATTTCTCCGTGTGTACACATCGCGTTATTTGAAACACAAACACGACAAGCGACTGATGGGGGATGTTCAAATTGTATTGTCAAACATGACGAGCTTTTCATCAGAACCACCCCCTACCCCAAAATTCTCGTAACCTATGATAAGTTCATAAATAACAATAATGTGTACACTTTGAACGTATGTATGTATGTACATAGCACGATAATGGCGAATACCCACGAGTGAAACGTATCAAAGATGAGTATTAATTCTCCGCATAGTTCAATTGATTAAAATCGAAAAATTTCACTCCTTATGTATTTAAATGTATATTAAGCTTTAAATTAAAGTTTATGTGTTCAAATTATTCAAATTCAAATCATATATTATTTATTCAAACTTGTACATATGTATAGGTGCACATTTTGGTTTATGTACCTAAATAGTGTTTGAAGAAGAACCTTCACATTAAGTACTCAAGTGGAATTGTAAGATTCTACAGAACTCAATTTGAGTACCAAATTACAAATCTATATCTATCTATATATATAAAAATCAATGTCTGTTTGTTTGTTTGTTTGTCTGTCTAGGTCTAAACCACTCAACCGATTGAAACTTTAGGATCATGCTAATGGTTCTCAACCGAATCGCGATGAAACTTTCAGGACCTAATGCGTCAGATAACATGAACGGGGGGATGGTTCCTGTGAAAGGAAAGAATCTGGAATCGGGAAAAAAACAGGAACGGGCCTGAACTCATGCGTCCGATAACGTACTAAGAACGGGAACAGGATCGGGATCGGGAACGGGATCAGGATCGGGAACGGGACCGGAATCTGGAATCGGGAAAAGGATCTGGAACGGGAACAGGAAAGGGCCTGCTCACGCGTCAGATAACGTACTAGGAACGGGAACGGGAATGGGAACGGGAACAGGATCTGGAACGGGATCGGGATCGGCCTCGGGATCGCGCCGGGATCGGGAACAGGACTGGGAACTGGAACGGGATCGGGAACGGGATCGGAAACGGGATCGGGATTGGGACCGGGATCGGGAACGGGACTGGGATCTGGAATGGGAACGGGAACGGGATCGGGAACGGGCCTGTTCACGCATCAGAAAACGTACTAGGAACGGGAACGGTATCGGGCATTGCAACGCATGCCGGGTCAGCTAGTACATAAATGAATTACACAATTTAACAGTACAAAACAATACTATGTACCTACTACGTGTACGGATAAAGTAAAAATTTAACAATTGGTTAGTATCTTTTAACGTAGTTCATCAGTATTTCCTACATTCTACAGCCATTCTAATCCTCTTGCATTCCTATCTGTCTTGAGCAATCTGCATCCACTTGACTCCACACATTCTTCTCAATTCATTAAATTATCTTTGCTTAAGTTCCTTTCCAGTCCTAACTCCTAAGTTCTTTTCTTATTTTAATCTGTTGTTCGTTTGCAACTATTTTGGCTGTAGTGTATTGTGTGATATTAATATTATTTTGTATTTATATTTTATTGTACATATACTATAAGCTGTTTGTTGCATGATTAATTAAATAAATAAAAATAAATAGGCTCATCGTCCACTCGATCTACCTTGCTTTCTTTCACATCCTCTCGGATACCACGCGTCCATCTGCCAACCATTCTTCTCGCAATGTGTCCACTTTAACTTTTTCACACGTTCCGCAATATGTGCCACTTTGGTCACGCTTCTCACCCATGTATTCCTCTTACGATCTCTGTTATACAAAGCATACATCTGTATATTGTATATTAGACCTAAACTAGAATTTGCTGTATATGTTTAGAACCCTAACTTCAAAAAAGACATTGTATGTTTAGAAAGGGTTCAAAGGATAACAAAAATGCCATCTGAACTTCGATCACAATCCTATAATGAAGGGGTTGAAGAAAATGAGTCTCACATCTTAAGAGACGAAAAGATCAAGAGGCGATCTAATAGAAGTCTACAAAATAATAAATAATAAATATAAATGCCCAATGAAAAACCACTTTACTTTCAATAAAAACGCACATCTCAGAGGCCATACACTGAAATTACTAAAAGATAAATCGAACAAAATTGTCAGACTCTTTTTTTTTCAAATACATAGAGTGGTCGAAGTTTGGAACCGTCTGCCAAATTAGCTAGTAACTTCCGAAAATACAAATATATTTAAAAATCATCTCGATAAGTTTTTGAACATAAATGGATTTTTGTAATCCTTCAAATATAAATAATTAAGAATTGTATGTACAAGTTATGTCAGACCTCTGGGCTCTATCGGCTATGCCGCACTGTGGATTAAATCACGAATCTGGGAGCTAGAAAGTCCATCACCATATCATAACCATCACCATTTCTGAAAAATCACACTGGATATAGTAATAAGATAACCACCAAATAACTTACAATTCAAAGAAAATGAATTAGTGCACGGGTTAATTTATAACAATTCGTTAAACATCGGTAAGTTGAAATTTCGTTCAGTCGTGATTTGTTTGTCTACGTGAAAGCATCGTATCGTTTTTATTTGTTGTAAGCAGCGCGTAATTTTTTTTTTTGTGAATATTGGAGGTTAAGGTAGGTACTTATTTTATAGTTTCTATTTGCTAGTAATACTATTCTGTCGAGAATTAATTTTTGAATTGCCTCGGGTTTTCTGACTTTGAATTTTTGTACTATTTATTTTAAATAAACTTAAAAACTATTCCGTCCGCTCCCGTTCGCAGATTCCTTACTATAGTATTGAGCACCACCCATGATTATTCGTTTTATTTATTTTTCTTTACATCCGGTCGTATTCACCAATTGTACTAGGTAACTACATACATACATACATAGTTCCTAGTCTCCTAGTTCCAAATCCCGATAAGTCCATAAAACTCACTTGTTCGCAAACGCGGTTTTTCTGCTACAGACTTATTTGCTTGATGGCGTTTAAACTCATTTAAACTTAATTTTGTTGATATTAAACAAAATATTGAGATTAGAAACGTGGACTTATCGTTGTTTGTTTCTAAATATGGCTTTTATCAGCTTTTATCATAGTGCAATTGTCAGTTTTTGGAACTAACACTGATTTTCAATTTTTTTTTACGGCGCACTTGGCGGTATTTGGAATAATTCAAGTATAAGGGCATCGTTTGAAAACATTCTTAGAACCAGAAAATATTTTATCCTCGTTTTTTATATATTGTGGACTTATCATAGAAAGACTACCATATACTGATTTGCCGTGTATTTCAAACTTAACCTAACGCTATCTAAACAAACCATGCATGCACACGGTACAAAGTGTCGTACAACGGATATCAACCCGTACAATAGTATTCCCAATCATTAGACGTTCACACACAAACAATAGTAGCGACATCGAGAAAGTGAAAATGCGAGGTGTTATGCAAATTCACAAAAAAAAAAAAAATTGATTTTCATAATTTGGCAGTAGCGCGTGTCAAAGACCTCCGTTCGATTTGGCAAATGAGCGGCTATCGCGCCATACCTCGCAGCTGTAAACCAATTTGTTCTGACGCATTACGGCTTAACACACACAGAACCGAAACGAGACCGACGAACAACAATAAAAAAAAAATAAAAGCTCGATTCGGAGAGCTTCTGGTGTGTGGTTGTGGGCCTTAAGGGGCGCGTGCCGCTTCGTACACGAGACACGAGCCCGCAGCCTCGAGGGCGACACCACAACCGTCAAATTGGTATTATTGGATAATTGAACGACAAAAGCACACGATAATAACGTGTAAAGCGAGACGAGAGGTGTTTGCGTGTGCCAAATTAATTATTATCGCGTGTGCGAGGAATTTACGCGACGCGCGCGCGCGCACTGTGCCTTATGTGCTACCGTTGACGAATCATTTAATGTGTATTAAATCAGTGTAAACGATCAGCGATCGTAAAATACCTACATAAATGCATAAAACTTACTACGGTGTTACTAGAAAAGGGCAGAGCTGAATTGTTGACGCTCTAATGGCGGGTACACACCGACGCGTCCGAACGGCGAACGACGAAGGGCGAAGGCGAATTGTTATAGTGGGGACCGCTCCACACGATAACGTCCGATGATTTGTGAACGTCCACACACTAGGAACCTTTCGTCGTTGTGTTCGTCGCTGTTCGGTTCGTCGGTGTGTACGCAGCATAACACTGTTGCAAGCCCCGACTCTACGAATTTTACGGATACTGGTGGTGTATGTACATACATACATTGTGCATTGTCAACATTGGCCAGATTATATTTTTGCTCAGATTGTTAGCAACGGAATGGTTTTGATTGATTGTATTGTGTAGTTGAGGGATGCTGGCCTCGTTTGAGAGTTGTAAACGACAAGGAATGGTGTCTCTTTAAGGAGGACATAAGGGAGGATTGATATTATGCACGTAATAAACGTTTTTTAATATATTATATTATATATATAATACCCGAAATCCGTCTGTCTGTCTGCTGATAACGCTCGCTGAGGAAAAATAATTAAAAAACCAGAAAGAGTGGGGGATCGAACCCAGGACCGCAAGCTCGAGAGTAATCACGCTAACGCTATACTCTATCGCCCTTGGTCAATTTAGTCCTTTTTTTTTTAAACATTACCTACATATAATTAAAATAAATAGGAAATGAGGAAAAATAATTACAAAACCAGAACGAGTGGGGATACAAGGGATCGTGACTCTGCCTTTACCTACATACCTACCTACCTACATTACCTACATACATATAGACGACGCTATAAAAACTATTATTTTCTTTTTTGTTTTTGATTTTTACAAAATCACTCACAAAATTATAATTATTATATATATAATAATTAATAATTATAATATAAATAGTAAAGTAAAAAAAAAAAATCGATACTATCGATACTACGGGATTGCTATAATACATAGATGGCGCTATAAAAAAAACTTTTTTTTTTTTGTCACTTACAACCGTGCGATCAATTAGTGGGGATCTCTATTAAAATTGCGTACGTCTGTCTGTCTGTCTGTCTGTTGATAACGCTCGCCTCGGTAAAGGAAAAACACGAACGTCGCGAGTTGGACGCGCACCCAACATCGGTGATGGGAGGCCTCCTATAATTTTAAAATATTAATCCTCAGTAGGTTTGCAAATTTGCTAAATTGTTACGTAGTCGATTACGAAAACATTTAATCGATTTATTTAGTTAGCACGTTGAAAACATTTTTCTATCGTTAAAATCACTCTAAAAAAACACGTCCGTTGATATTCAACGGGCTTACACTGGTGTGATGATAAAATGCTATAATTCAGTGGTTGGGAACCTTTTACGAGCTATGAGCCAAATTAGAGAAACCCTTTAAAAAATTGGTGTTCGGTAAACAAAATTAAATTATATGTTACTTATCCTCGTGATATTTCTTTAAGTTCGACAGTTTATTACTTAAAAGTATTTTTAAGTTTAATCTGAAAAACGATCTTAAAACATTTTATAGCCATAGCGTTGTGGAAATGGGATTCATTTCGATATTGTGTAAATTGTGTGTTAACATTTTGCTAGCGAGAGTCGCAGGTTATATTATACAAAAGAGCCGCACGCGGCTCCGCAGCCGCCGGTTTCCGATACATACAATTTCAAAATCTTTAAATATACATAACAGACCGATATCTAATGAAATTTAAATTCAATATGATACGTGCAACTGCAACTTAAATCAAGTAAAAGCCTCAATGTATTTTAATGCATCAAAATTATATCACATCTAAATCTAAACAAGAGCCAAAATACACAGTGTTCACAAAAATTCAAACATTCCATGCGAAATCGAGCAATTTATATACAATTAATAAAATGGTATACTATTGACTATGATTGGTTGTAATTTAATTTAAATTTAAATTATAATTTATAATTGTCGGTGCCATTTTGAAACAGCCCGCATTTTCGCCGCACCGCGCGCGCCACCGTAGAAAACGCGTCAAATTTTCGCACACCGCTTAACATTTTGCCCCGTTTAACGCATTGATTTATTGCATTTATAATTGCAGATGCAAGAATTCAATTGAACAGGTGCATCGGACACCTCAGACAACCACGGCAGCCGATTGTTGTGTCGCTCGCCAAAGGCGAAGCACTTAGCGGCTGTTATGAACCCCGTCTCGTAACGAGCACACGCACTTCGCACATATCTCGGTAATAGCAAGAACAAGTTCACATTAAATATACCACAATTACACCTAAAGACAACCTTAGAGAGACTAGACATTCGTCGAAATTGAAATTGAAAAAAAATTAAATAAAAAAACGATACGAAACCGTCGTGTCTCATTGTCATCGCGTTTCCTTCATCATCGTGGCCAAAAATTTTGCCATTTTTTTCGAGTTTCGTTTTAAACCGACTCGCTAATTTGATAATGTGTCGGTAAGCATGCACGGGGGTCTATTCAAAAGTGCCGATTTCCATCACGAAAGCTCAAAACAACAATAGGGACACGGCCGATTACGGTCTGAGCTTTTTCGGAAAGCTCACAAGTTTTTTTTTTTTTGAGAAATTTCCACGTCAATTTTAATTCAATTACGGATCAAATTTAATCTGATGAATGAGGAGTGTGTTTTTGGTGAGCTCCTTTCCTGTGTAGACTAGCGTGCAAATAATTCTATGGTATGTTATTCTAGTGTGGTCTCTATTGTTAGAAAAGAACAAGGGGTTGAAATTTCGCTTCCGATTCTTACCTGTTAGTATTTTTTTTTTACATTGCTTAGAATACAGAAGTCAATTATAGACTAGTTATGCATTTAAAATGAAAACTATCTTAAATACAATATGAAAAAACTTTTGAACTTTTATCGAATCGCCAAACTAATCTATGTATGTAATTTGATTTATGTACCTATACATACATAATATGAATGTACATAGTGTAAGCCCGTTGAATATCAATGGAGCGGTCTCTCATCACCCGTACTGTGAGTGTTTGTGTGGGTGAGTACCTATGTATATGTGTACGTGCAGTATGTATACGAGCGATCCGCAGCTATCCAGCCAGACAGACCCTTGCACTACTATATATAGTAATATTTACTTCAAACTTGACAAATAAATTAAGTACTGAGCTTAGTATTTATTTCTAATAATATTAAATTTAATAAATTTGTATAATATGAATGTTCTGAAAGTTCTTCCATATAAACTATTTTGACTGCACTAAGTTTCATTGTCATTTGAATTAATAAATTCTCTCCAAGGTCATACTAAGTAAAACAGGCAAAGTGTAAAACAGGCACAGACAGTAGAGCAGACAAAGTGTAAAATCTACTATGCTTCATAAATTGTAAAAAAAGTAAAAATAGCATACACTAAAATTAATTTATTTACATACTATGCTCAGGCAATATTATACAATGGGGAATTTTACACTTTGCCTGTAACATATACATACATAGGGTATCTACGTATGTATGTATGTAGTTATTGCTTTATTATTTTGATTATTTGTTTGTGAGTTTTATCTCTAATCTCATGATGTTGAGCTGACACGCTACTCTCACTAGTTTTTAGTTGCCCATATTATATATTTAATAGCCGAAATCCGTCTGTCTGCTGATAACGCTATGACGTCACCCTCGCAAGTATTCGCGACTTTGCTAAATTATATGAATATATATTAGTTTTTATAGTTGTTGTATAGATGGCGCTTTATAATAACAATTATATATACATATAATTAAATAATGAATTATAAAGCGCCTTCTATACAACAACTATAAAAACTATTAAATACACATGTACAATACTCAACCACCCAAAAACACTCGGGTAAAGTACGGGTGATGAGAAACCACTCCGTTGATATTCAACGGGCTTACACTAGTACAATTATAACACGGAAAAACGTATCCTCGGTATAACGAGAAGAGATCGTAAGAGGAATACATGGGTAAGAAGCATGACCAAGGTTGCAGTTATAGCGGAACGTGTGAAAAAGTTGAAGTTAAAATGGGCTGGATGGCAGATGGAATACTGGAATGGTACCCGAGAAGATGTGAAAGAAAGCAAGGTAGACCGAATGGACGATGGACTGATGAATTGAGATGAATGTATGGAGTGAACTTGATGCAGATTGCTCAAGACAGATAGAAATGGAAGAGGATTGGATGTAAACGGCTGAAAATGATGATGATGATACAATTATACATATGTAACTACATACTATATATAAAAACTAAAGCCCGCGTGTCTGTCAGGACACGTAACAAATAGTTAACGCTGTTGTTAGTCCATAACAAACAGCCCATTATTCTGAACTCGAGTTATATTTATTTATTTTATATAATACAGTAGCTAAAGCTAATTACATAATCCTTAACTAAGCACCTGTACAGAGATGTTTCTTTAAGACTGCCAGGAATTTATCAATAGTTTTGGAACTTTTGATTCCATTCCGCAGTCTATTATACATACACCAAAACACCTATGTATGTACAAGATGCTTCTTCTATTTATTCTAACATTTCTTATAATTAAATTATTTTTATTCCTTAAATTATATTCACATACATCCATTCCTCTCACAATAAATTTACTAAAATATGACGGTAACATATTATTATCTAACTTAAATATAAATACTAACATACAAATCCTCAAAGTTACATTCACATTCAATCATCATCTTTTTTATACTAGCATACCTATCCACATTTAAAATACATCTCATACCTCTCTATTTTGTAATATTTGTAATCTATCTCTGGTTGACTTATCTAACATATTAAATAAATAAATACTAACGTATGTATTACAGTAGCAAAATCTCAAGTGCAAATACTTTCAACTCCAAGTAAGTCACACACGCCTACTATACTTACCTACTTCCAATCACACTACCTTCTGTTTTAGACAGCAAAACCGCCCTTTTTCAATGGAACAGTCAATCAAGAATTTGCACACCTATCGATGTAATTTTCTCACGTCAGTTTGTACTATATTTTGGACGAAGACGGTTACGAAAGCTCACGATACCCCGTCGATTCGGGCTCGAATCCCGCTGGGCAGCCTCTTGTGCTTCCGGAGCCGATTCAGATACGATCAGAGAGCTTTTTTTTTTCACCTGAGGCACGAGGAAACATATCTCGGACTTGCACACGTCAAAAAGTACGAGTGATTTGTCGTAGGGGACAAACAAAACAACGAGTACATAGACAAGTATCTCTTCGGTGTGTTGACGTGTTTAACTGCCGTCCTAAGCCCACTTAACATAACTGACAAAAATTACGAAAATGAGTTAGATGTGTTATGGGAGTGTATTCTTGCGATTTTTCATATCAAAATTAACGTATCTTCATCCAAAAGTGACTTTTTTAAACTATTAAATCTAACGTATCTGCATGCGCAGAGAAATAGTATCACCAATACTTACTTCGGTCACTACCTTATCATGAAAGATTGAAAAGACTGAATCTCTCCACATTGGAGACGAGGAGATTAAGAGGTGATTCAATATTGAAGTATTCAAAATAATAAATAATCATTATTCATGTGAAATGGACCAACCTCATTATGTTCAATGAGAACCCTCATTTAAGTGGTTATACTCTTAGACTCGGAAAAGAAAAATCAAATAAGATTGTTAGAGATTCATTCTTTTCAAATAGAGTGGTTGAAGTTTGGAATAGTCATATGTATACGTTAATAATGAATAATGAAGTGACGTAACTACTAAAGTATTCATTTTTTTTTTTAATTTTTCCTTAGAATTATCAAAACACAATAGAAAATAACCTCATGCACTAAAAAAAAGTTTAAATAAATCAGTATTTATTTATTGGTTGTTTTGTCAGTTACGTTAAGTGGGCTTACGACGGCAGTTAGTACTCAATTTTAATATGTATATTTTTTTTTATCGATCCGTCCCTGTTTCGGGAATATCCCAGAAGCGTCGGTGAACAGCCTGGTGATATAATAATTCGCGCATTGCATTTTTGCATCGTCGTAATGCGTTTTTATTATTGATGATAGACATGTGTGTGTGTGCGATTGTTATTAAAGTGTTGCGCGTTCGACAGGCCGATACTAATGAGGCGGCCGCGGATTAATAACCCCTGGATGTACATATGTACATACATATGTATGTACATACCTCTGGCAACGCGGTAATGACGTTTTGGATAATCGGGAAATTGCCAGGGTCGGATTTGAGTATACATACATGACATATGTAGTATACTAGCCATAGGTACTAATGAGTACTTGTATTGTATTATCCATATATCGACATATGTTGGGAAATGTTCAATTTTACAGTACTGCTATGTGTGTATGTGTAAAAAACTCAATAATCATAAGTCTACTAGAATTAGAGTATTGCTCGTCGACAATAAACAGTTGTTCACTTTTTAGCCTTGGTGCCAGGAGTTTCGTCTCCATCACACACCCCTTCTCCTCTGTAGTGCTCAAGGTCCGTAACGCACTTGGCAGCCTGGCTGCGCAGCCACAACGATGTTAGAAAATGTATGTGGCTGCCTGTTTGATAACGGTAAAGAGGTCACTCTATGTACGTTGTTCATTATTGACTTATGAGTGGACTAACGATAGCGGTAACTGTAACGAGATAAAAACATTAATTTTAAATGAAAACAAAATAAGTGCATCGAGTGCTTTTGACGGACAGATAGACACGAACAGACAAACATACGAACAAAAAGACTAGATAGAGAAATAGAAAATTGACAAACAGATAGACAGACATACAGGAAGATAAATAGGCAGACCGACATACAGATATAAAGGTAGACAGAAGAGACGAAAATACAGTCAGACGGATAAATAAACATAAAAATAGATAAAAAGACAGATTAGATAGACAGGCAGACCGACGTACAGACCGATATACACACCGACATACATACCGACATACAGACCAACATACAGACCTAGGCCGACATACAGATATACAGGTAGAAATACAGTCAGACGGATAGAAAAACATAAAAACAGACAGATAAACAGACAGATAAAAAGACATAAAAAGACAGATAGATAGACAGGCAGACCAACGTATAGACCGATATACACACTGACATATAGACCGACATACAGACCGACACACAGACCGACATACAGACCGACATACAGACTGATATACAGACCAATATACAGACCGATATACAGACCGATATACAGACCGACATACATACATACTAACATACAGATATAAAGATAGACAGAAAAGACAAAAATACAGTCAGACAGATAGACAAACAAAAAAAAAAAACAGATAGATAGGAAGATAAATAGAAAGACGCAGAAAAAGACAGATAGACATACAGGTAGACAGGCCGACAAACAAAATTAAATAAAAAACAGACCGACAGATAGACATATGCACATACATATGTACATATGTACGTAGATGCAGTACGATGATACGTATAACTTTAATGAAAAAATTGTACAGTTGATTTTTCAACATTAAATCTTTTGGGATTTAGTTAACTTTTTTTTACAAAATCAAACTCTCCAAATGCTTCGTTATTGAATGCAATAAATAAATTTTTATTTTTTAATCAAACCGTTGGTAGATCGTTCCGATGAATTTATATGCGATTCTTACGACAGTAAAACGTTACGCTCGTTTCGAGACAGAAGAGAGCTCGGCGATAAAAACGACAAATTTGTCAAATTGTCAACGACTAAAATTATTACTATATAAAAAAAATCGATAACCCTCCCCCCCCCCCCCTTTCAGCCCAAAAATAAAAAAAAAAAACATGTAAACGATTTGAATAAGAAGCGGAAGAGATATAAACTCGGGAGAAAAAAAAAAAAAAAGACAACGCTTTGGATGAACACTCTTGCCGTCAAACTGTGGGTCGCGACTTGCATTATCAGTTCCCACACCTTTCATTCTGACGTTTGAGATTGATTCTTTTGAAGTTCGACAAGCAAATTGACAACTTTTCATTGATCGAAATCATACTAACGACGTAATTACGAGTGTAACACTGGTAAAAGTTTTTTTACTACTCTGAAACTGTATTTTCAATGATACGTTACAAATGTTACATGCTTTCGAGACGAGCCTATTATTTTATAGCACGTATCGTATCATACGATTCGTAATAACGTTCTGGAGCTACTGGTGGTTCTCAAATAAGTATTTTCGAGAGACAGGTGTACGAGAAAGGTCGAGGGTTCGCCACCACTATAAGTTACCCGTACCGTTCCCCTTCTCTATCTGCCGCGGAAGATCTTCCTTTTATTTTTTGTTTATATATATTATATTACGCTATGTATGTATATGTATATTGTGTATTTATATTGCACATGTTGGGCTCGTACGCCCCTGGATATGAATTAAACATGGACGGCTCGCGATCGATTCACTTTCGAACTACATATGTATGTAGTACGAAATTAATGTGCAAATTTGACTGTCAAGTGTCTGGTGGTTTTTATTCTATTAAATTACAAAAATGTACTTGGAAATGTTTAGAACTTATTTTACTATTATACTTAACTTTTGAAAAAATAAAACGAACTATGATGGAGTGCTTTTGGAAGAATGAACATAGTTTTTAAATCCAACATTCCGCTATGCTTAAAAAATAAGGCATACGACCAATGCGTACTGCCAGTTATGACGTATGGATGTGAAACGTGTATGCTGAATTCAATTATGTTACGTAAGATCCATTGCACACAGATGTATGCTCGGTATAACAAGAAGAAATCGTAAGAGGAATACATGGGTGAGAAGCATGACCAAAGTGGCAGATATAGCAGAACGTGTGAAAATGTTGGTTACTTCACTATGAAAGACTAAAATGTTGGTCAGATAGTGTGTAACGTTTCAATCAAATACGTCTTCATAGTATGTAAGTTTAAATGTAGCATTTGAATCATGTATTACAAATGGGAAGAAGAAATAAAACGAAGAATGAAACTAGGATGGAGTGCTTTTGAAAGAATGAACATAGTTTTTAAATCCAACATTCCGCTATGCTTAAAAAATAAGGCATACGACCAATGCGTACTGTCAGTTATGACGTATGGATGTGAAACTTGGACGCTTAATTCAAGAATGCTACGTAAAATCCAGTGTTACGTAAATGCTACGTAAAATCCAAAAACAGAACGTGTGAAAAAGTTGAAGTGGCAATGGGCTGGACACATAGCGAGAAGAATGAAATGGTACCCAAGAGGATGTGAAAGAAACTAAGGTAGACCGAGTGGAAGATGGGTCGATGAATTGAGAAGAATGTGTGGAATCAAGTGTATGCAGATTGCTCAAGACAGACATAAATGGAAGTGGATTGGAGAGGCTTTTATCCAGCAGTGGATGGTAAACGGCTGAAAATGATGATGATGATGATACTTAACTTACTAAAATATTGCTACAGTATTCTATTTTCAAATAGTGGCTAATTATTTTTATAAATTAGTAACATTGACAATACTACAAGTTTTTTTGTAAAAGGCTAATTTTTGGGAAAGTTGCGTGTCTGACGAAGATATTCTGCATTTGCTTTGAATATAATGAACATTTTTGTTTCTTTTGATTTATTTTAATTATCTCAAGACAACTTCGTATTGAACTGTTTTTATTAAAATGTCATTAGTTATTTAATTTGAAAAAAATTTGCGATTGAAGTTGGTGCTGAAATGTTTATTTTTTTTTTCAGTTGCGTTAGTTACATTTCTGATTACTTGCTTTTAAAATAACATTTAATAATAGTATTTCTACAATTAATATAGAGCTATTAGAAGTGTTAATGACTTTAATAAAACCCACTAACTAAAATTTTTGTCCGCAAAAAAAAATGTCTTCAAATGTTACGTGAATTTGTTTCGTCGTATCAAAAGTGATCGATAAAAATATGCAAATTGCAACCGAATGCGTTTTTAATTCCTCGACATTTTGTCGCACAAAAAAAGGATGCTGTGAACATCATAATTTATGACACTTTATCGAATCTAATATTAGGAAGCATTAACATATCCTATCTCAACATTTATCAGCTCGTATAGGTTTTTCTCACACAAACAAAAATTTACATAACAACGCAAAAAAAAAACTTTATGACATTCGATACTTTTCCACGGTAAAACTCACGATGACACATTTGACGTGTAAAGGAAACAGATTTCACCGCAGATAATTCATTTATAATATATATTATAGTTTAATAAATACAAGTCATCATCGTCTCTTACATAACAGCGATATAACATTTGAATGCAGTGCGAGGAATTAATTCATTTGAATACAAGCAGGTGAAATAATATGTATATAGTAATTTAGTGCGTATTTTTGATATCGAAAAATGTACACCGGATATTGGGAACGATCCTAAAATAACTATGCAGTTTGAATTAAGCAATCAGAGAGCATTAGAATTCAATCGCTATATACGAAAAACAACCTTTTTTTAAATAAAAAATAGCAAAAAAAAAATGGAGACCCGTTATATAAAGTCATATTTTCTATGAAAATATAAATATAAATTAATCATGAAGGTTATCTATCCACTGTATAAATGAGTACGAATTTAATTTAATTAAATATAATATTACGTGCAATAATTCAAATGTAATATAATATTATACAACACACCCACACATATATAACTGTCTTAATTAGGCAGTTAGTTTTTAATCAACAATAAAAACAAAGGGATGAACGATTTTGCTACCGCCTCTTTAAGGGCGGAGTAAGCATCCTTGTTTTTTTTTTTATTTTTTTTTTTTTTTTTGGACCTTGGATAGTCTTAATTAATCTGCCATTGACTTATTTCGCACTGGAGCTGATTGCGTTGTGGTGAAGATGTTACAGGGTCGATGATTGATGAGATCATTGCTGATCTATTTGTGTTAGCCTCGGGGTGGTCTCCGAAAAACATCAAATAACAAATATCAATAAAAAAAAAGAACTAGCTTTCTATGTGTTGTATTTCATCATCATCATTTTCAACCGTTCACCATCCACTGCTGGGTGAAGGCCTCTCCAATCCTCTTCCATACCTGTCTGTCTTGAGCGATCTGCATCCACTTGACTCCACACATTCTTCTCAATTCATCAGCCCATCTTCCACTGGGTCTACATTGCTTTCTTTCACATCCTCTCGGATACCATTCCAGTATTTCTCACGTCCATCTTCTCGTTATGTGTCCACTTCCACTTTTTTACACGTTTTGCTATATCTGCCACTTTGGTCATACTTTTTACCCACGTATTCATCTTACGATCTCAATACTACATATGTATGTACATAATCATCATCATCATCATTTTCAGCCTTTCACCATCCACTGCTGGATAAAAGCCTCTCCAATCCACTTCCATTCCTGTCTGTCTTGAGCGATCTGCATCCACTTGACTCCACACATTCTTCTCAATTCATCAGCCCATCTTCCACTGGGTCTACCTTGCTTTCTTTCACATCCTCTCGGATACCATTCCAGTATTTATCGCCATCCATTCTTCTCGTTATGTGTCCACTTCAACTTTTTCACACATTCTGCTATACCTACCACTTTGGTTATACTTATTACCCATGTATTCCTTTTAAGACCTCTTCTCGTTATACCGAGCATACTTGAATTCTCGAATTTAGTGTCCAAGTTTCACATATATACGTCATAACTGTCAGTACGCATTGGTCGTGTGCCTTCTTTTTTAAGCATAGCGGAGTGTGGTATTTAAAAACTATGTTATATATACCAAAAGCACTCATTTATTCTTCTTTACATCCGGTCGTATTCACCAATTGTCCCAATAATTGTCATCATCAACATCATTTTCAGCCTTTCGCCATCCACTGCTGGATGAAGACCTCTCCAATCCTCTTCCATTCCTGTTTGTCTTGAGCAATCTGCATCCACTTGACTCCACACATTCTTCTCAATTCATCAGCTCATCTTCCACTCGGTCTGCTTTGCTTTCTTTCACATCCTCTCGGATACCATTCCAGTATTTATCGCCATCCATGCATACATCTTTCCATGCTTCTCTGTGTGCACTGGATCTTTCGAAGCATTCTTGAATTTAGCGTCCAAGTTTCACATCCATACGTCATAACCGGCAGTACGCATTGGTCGTACGCCTTCTTTTTTAAGCATAGCGGAATGTTGGATTTAAAAACTATGTTCATTCTTCCAAAAGCACGCCATCCTAGTGTTTCATTCTTCGTTTTATTACTTCTTCTTTACACCCAGTCATATTCACCAATTGTCCTAGGTATAAATAACTATCAACTGTCTCTACAATATGATTATCTACTGTGACTACGTTTTGCGTGCAAAATTCATTAAATAAAATCCACTTCAACTTTTTCACACGTTCTGCTATATCTGCCACTTTGGTCATACTTATTACCCATGTATTCCTATTACGATCTCTTCTTGTTATACCGAGCATACTTGAATTCTTGAATTTAGTGTCCAAGTTTCACATCCATACGTCATAACTGGCAGTAAGCATCGGTCGTATGCCTTCTTTTTTTTTTACTTTTTTAAGCATAGCATGTTGTATTTATTTATTTTTATTCTCGAGGGTGCGTTTTGTGCGGAAGTGCAATAAAATGCAAATCGAAACGGTCGGCGCTACGCAGAAACGTCACAATTTCGACACAATGACAAATGCAATATCCGATCGGCAGGTTTTTCGATTCTTGGCGATCTGCCGTTTGTTGTTTCTGTTTGTTTGATTGTTGTCTTGTTGGTTGGTCTCACCTGCCCGCCACCGGAAGAAAGGAAACTGGCTAGCTAGCGCGTGCATGCATAATCAAATAAATGCATTTTTAGCGTATGCAATCGATGCCTAGTGTTATTTGAGTCGCATTTTGTGAAAGTGGATTAAAAAAAATTAAGTTAAACTGCTTGCTGTTATGTAGGTACTTAATCAATATTAGCATCTTTAAGATTGACAAAAGTTGTATAATTAATTAATCTTAATCTTTAGACAATTCGGTATTGAGAAAGGCGTTAGACAAATTATTCAATGCGGTGCTTGAGGGCCCTATTTATGTACATATGTATGTTGATCGCTGGAATGGCACAAAACAGGGGTCAAGATTAACGGAAAGCACTAAGATTTGCTGACTGGTAGATTTACAAAATAGATTAACACAATTATGTTAAACGATAAAACTAAAATTATGTTCAATGAATTTTGCACGTAAAACGTAGTCACTGTAGATAAGCATATTGTAGAGATAGTTGATAGTTATTTATACCTAGGACAATTGGTGAATAGGACTAGTTGTAAAGAAGAAGAAATAAAACTAGGATGTAGTACTTTTGGAAGAATGTACATTGTTTTTAAATCCAAACCTTAAAAGTGTGCATGTTAGTATAGGTATATATTTTTAAGTTAGATAAGAACTTATCAATAAGAGGATATAATATACATATGTAGTTTAGGCCCTAGAGGTAAGAATAAGTTAATAAATTAAGTAGATCAAGGCGAAGTATCTTGTACAAGGGTTTTGTTGGATACAATAGACTGCGAGAATATCTCAGAAATATAAACAAAATTGATAGATTCCTGTCAGCCTTAAAATACCTCTATTTAAGTTAATTTGTAAATTTACCTTTAGGTTACTTTTTAAGTGTTAAGCTTAATTAAATAAATTAATAAATAAGTATTAGTTAACGCTATACGTAGCGCAACGCGCTATTGACATTTCTCGTGAAATTAAATTAGGTTTAATCCCTTTTTTTAGATAAGGACGTAATACTTTAAATCCATTCAAACAAAATTAAAAAAAATTAACCCAGATTTTTCAGTAAATCGATATGCAAGCTTTGTCAAGTCAAGTCAACACAAGTTTTCAAAAAACGCTACTCATATAGGAGTGGACTTACAGTACTCGAGATACAAAGTTGATTACACTAAATAATTAATTAACAAAGTACGCTAGATCGAGGTGTGATGTTTTCCCACCTAATAATAAATACCTAATGTGAAGTTCGTTGCTCTCGATAAGTTCACATCTCAATATTTACGGTAAATCACGCCGGTAATTGCCACACCTCTCATATATAGTTTTCGTGGTTTTTTTTTTGTTCTTACCCATTTTTACCATTTTGATGTTCCGCGGATGGAAACTGTATCAAAACGTAATCATGACTGTACAATTGTACGTCAAACAAAAAAAAAAAACCTACGATTCTCTTTAGAAGCCTACGATTTTTTTTCCACACCGACACTATTAGTGACCCTCGGTGATGGAATAAAAATTGTAAAATTGGTCGGCCAATTTGTTGCGATCTCCATTTTTACCTGTCTGCTGAGAGACCGTGCTGGAGCCACTTTTTCCCGAGCGAAAGCTCGCTTAAAATAACTTACGTATAGTGTTAATGTATGTAGTGTACATATTTGCGAAGTGTTAACGTTCATTAAATCTCAGTGGGATAGAATTGGCGTTGGATGATAATAAAATGAAAAAAAAACTACATGGTCCGGTATTAATGGTCGCGTGATGTTTGCCTCTGTGTCGAATCTTTAATTTGAACTTTTAATTGAAATAAAGTGCATATGCGGACCGTTTTTGAAAAGTGTTGTGTTGTTTATTTTGCGGTTTGAAAAAAAATCTGAGTACTCGGTATAGCACTTGCCAGTTAGACGCATAATCGTTTTCCGATGAACGTTAGTCTTATTATTTTTTTTTTAATCGCGAAGACTAAAATCTATAGAGAATTTGCAAGATGAATCAATGCTGTCAATGTAAAGGTTTACATAAATATATTTTTTCATTCAATACGGCTTCAAATCATCATCATCATCATTTTCAGCCTGAATGCCTCTCCAATCCTCTTACATTCCTGTCTGTCTTGAGCAATCTGCATCCAGTTAACTCCAATGATTCTTATCAATTCATCAGCCCATCTTCCACTGGGTCTAACTTGCTGCCTTTCACATCCATTCTTCTCGCTATGTGTTCACTTCAACTTTTTCACACGCACTCCTATATCTGCTTCTTACCCACGTATTCCTCTTACGATCTCTTCTTGTTATACCAAGCATACATCTTTCCATGCTTCTCTGTGTTTACTGGATCTTCACATCTATACGTCATAACTGGTATTACGCATTGGTCGTATGCCTTCTTTTTTAAGCATAGCGGAATGTTGGATTTAAAAACTATGTTCATTCTTCCAAAAGCACTCCATCGTAGTTTCCTACATCTGGTCATATTCACTAATTGTCCTAAGAAGTCACCTGGAATCTTCTAGTACTGTATGCCTATATGGAACCCGTTTTACCAAGATTACTAAATTGGAAAAAATTAATAAGAAGTTCCAAACATACTCTATTTCCAAGTTTCGTCTTTCCTCTTCTTCTTCAAATTCCTGTGATTACGTCCCTCTGCAATCTAGGAGGACGGTTTCGGATCTTTACTTTGTATTTAAGCTTTTAAATAATTTATCCGATAGCCCTTACCTACTAAGTAGGATTCTTCTGCATTACCCCCCTAGATCTGTCAGAGATCTTCCATTGTTTCAATTGAATCTTTGTTCTACTAATTATTCGCAAAACTCCTTCATTCATAGATCCTGCTCGTTATTCAACGAAATTTTGGCACATATTGATCCTTTTTCACTATTCTTTGCCTTCCTTCAAATTTTCTTTATTTAAGCTCCTTTCCAGCCTTAACTCCTAAGTTCCTTTCTAGCTATGATCTGTTGTTTGTTTGTAACAATTTTGGCTGTATTGTACTATGTGGAATTAACATTATTTTATATTGTACTCTATGAGCTGTATCTTAATTAATATTAAATAAATTAAGTCTTAAAGTAACACACTTATATTACAACTGTCTCAATTTCTGATTCATTAACTACACATATGAAAAACTATGTAGTGTAAGCCCGTTGAATATCAACGGAGCGGTTTCTCATCACCCCTACTGTGAGTATTTTTGTATAGATGGCGCTTTACAATACACCGTAACAATTTAGCCAAGTCGCGAACCTACTAAGGATTTCATCATCATTTTCAGCCGTTCACCATCCACTGCTGGATGAAGGCCTCTCCAATCCTCTTCCATTCCTGTCTGTCTTGAGCAATCTGCATCCACTTGACTCCACACATTCTTCTCAATTCATCAGCCCATCTTCCACTCGGTCTACCTTGCTTTCTTTCGCATCCTCTCGGATACCATTCCAGTACTTCTCGCGTCCATCTGCCATCCATTCTTCTCGCTATGTGTCCAGCCCATTGCCACTTCAACTTTTTCACCCGTACTGCTATGTACATATCTGCCACTTTGGTCATACTTCTTACCCATGTATTTCTTTTGCGATCTCTTCTTGTTATGCCAAGCATACATCTTTCCATGCTTCTCTGTGTGCACTGGATCTTTCGTAGCATTCTTGAATTTAGCGTCCAAGTTTCACATCCATACGTCATAACTGGCAGTACGCATTGGTCGTACGCCTTCTTTTTTAAGCATAGCGGAATGTTGGATTTAAAAACTATGTTCATTCTTCCAAAAGCACTCCATCCTAGTTTCATTCTCCCTTTTATTTCTTCTTCTTTACACGCATTCATATTCACTAATTGTCCTAGGTATAAATAACTATCAACTATCTCTACAATATTCATTAAACATAATTTTAGTTTTATTAAAATTAATTTTTAAGCCTACTTTCATACTCTTGTTGCTTAATTCTGTTAATCTATTTTGTAAATCTACTGAGTTACATGCAACTATAACTACATATGTATGTCGTCAGCGAATCTTAGATGGCTCAAATGTGTTCAAAATATATGAGATCTCGCATTATCGGCGTTGGATCATAGCGTAAGCGTTCACTGTTCCGACCTGGTGATTCCTGTCTTTCAATATAATACAAGCAGACAGACACACACACACACAGACAGACATACGGAATAGGGCTATTATATATTTGATGTACGAAACTACATAGTAAAGCTTTGTTCCATATCACGCCAATACGCCCATTGTAAAAAAAAAAAATAATACAAAAAAGCACACATCATACATATATACGTATTATATTATATGTAGTCTGAAATGGACGCATTACTCACTTACCTATTCCCCGATAATAATAACAGGACTTTAATTTTTATGGGTTTCGTGACGCACTCACTCACACACAAGTCATTTCGAAACGATTTTGCAACTTTGCTCTTTTTACCATCAACTGTTCAACACACGTACGTAAATGTAAATACTTAAAAGCGATCAAATCGTTATTAAGTAGCTGTACAACGTGCCGTAACCGTAAATATCACATCATAATGCTTTTGTCGGTGCGTGGATGTTGTGTTTCGTTGCTTTGACAACACTTCATTTGTCACTTCGCACGAGATGAATGGGACACAGTTAGCGGAACGGTTCTACTTAGATACATACATATGTATGTACATATCCATGCCCAGTTATCGGAATTGCCAGTTAAATTTCACCGCCGCCATTTTATATTAATTTGCGTAATTATTTTTCGATCGTTCGTCGTACGGGCTATTTATTGTTCCGATGCGTTTGGCGCCTCTCCCGTATAAGTCTCGAATTGCTTATTATATTTATCGAGAGTTTCACAAATGGCATATGCCAACCGAACCGGTGAATATTGATGATTGATCTGTGTACTATTTGTCATTTAAGTGGGATGCGGTTTACTTTTAACCGCCACAGCCACTAACGGGAGCGTAATTTATCGGCTTATAATGCGCGCGCCGTTCTATTATTGCATTTCGCATTAGGAAAGGGGAAAGTGAGGTGGGTGAAAAAATTACTAGATTATAGTGCAGCGTTTAGATTATAATCGGTATAGTTCAAAAAAATTTTTCACCACAAACTGTACATAGTTTTGGATAGGAATGTTACAGGTGAAGTGTGAAATCGCGCACTTATTGGCCTGACAAAGTGCAAAAGGTACTGTGATTCACAAGTTGAAATAGAAATACATATACATATAATAGCCCAGTCTGCTGATAATGTTAATTCAAATTTAATTGAAAAAAAACACGAACGTTGCGAGTGGGATTTGATCCTTAGTAGGTGCGCGACTTTGGTAAATTGTTACGTAATCAATTACGTCAAACGCGTCCGTTGATATTCAACGGGTTTACACTAGTAGAAATATAACGCATGAAAAATTACAGCTGAGAAATACTGCATTAAGAGATCTGGTAAAAATTGTTCTTCAGCTGATCAGATTAGTGAGATAAAAATGATTCAGACAGAAAAATAATAAATAAATAAACATACTATGCCTAAAACGCATACGTACATACATGCATTGACTAAATACTATGAATTTTGTTACTTGAAATAAGTATATCTACTAATCTTAATTTAAAGATCAATTATTAATTTAATAAAATGTAAATATTTATAATATAAAAGTTAATTTAATTTTTTAATCTCCCCAATTAAATTTATAAGCTAATTCATTTTTTAGATTTTAACTCTAATTTAATAAAAAATTTATAAATAAAGTGTTTTAAAAACTCAATATCCGTGATAACGATTCCATGATTCATCTTTCCATGCTTCTCTGTGTGCACTGGATCTTGTGTAACATTCTTGAATTTAACATCCACGTTTCACATCCATACGTCATAACTTGCAGTACGCATTGGTCGTATGCCTTATTTTTTTAAGCATAGCCGAATGTTGGATTTAAAAACAATGTTCATTCTTGCAAAAGCACTCCATCCTAGTTTCATTCCTTATTCATTACAACCAGTTATATTCACCAATTGTACTAGATATAAATAACTATCAATGTATCTGCTTATCTACAGTAACTACGTTTTTGTAAAATTCAAATCATTTTACATTTTTTTCTATTAAAAACTGTTACAAATACTGTTATATATTATATGAAGTATTTAACTACATATACGTACATTCGACTGTATCAGAAAATTGCAATTTTAACAGTTTCCGTCAGTAATAAAGCTCGTACTAATTGTAATTATATTGAACTCGAACAAATTGCGAATAATTCAACGTCGGTGAATCACAAAGTTGCATTCGCAAGTACCTAGCTGAAAAAAACAATACTGTCAAAGCACGAAAGCTCGCAATTTCGCTCAATTAAAAAAAGTCGAAAAACTAAAGAGCCGCGCGACGATCAATACCGAAACTAAACTCGTAATAATATCAATACGTAAATACGTAATATGAATTTATATTCGTCGAATTTCCGTTAAGCGAACGACCGAGATCAACGATCGATCGTGAAAACGCACATGTTTTTGATAAAATAATAATGATGCACGGTGATACGGAAAAAAGTACGCTTTATTAGCGATCGAAATCGACGGATCAAGTGTGAGAAAAAAAAATACATACATAGTACGTGTGTTTGATATTTTTTTATTTTTAGTTTGTATGTACATACATAAGTATGTGTGAAAGTTTACGCAGTCATCGTCGCGTTCCAGTTTTCCAATTTTCACCAGACGATGTATGTACATATGTATGTACGTGCGAACAGTGCTTTTATCTCGTAATTAGGCACACAGTTTAATTTTCTAGCCGATCGACACAATAAACCACCATTCGTCACAAACTAATATGGAATATTAGTTCAGTGCTATTATTGTTTCGGTATAATTTGGGTGAAAGCTTCGTGAACCAAGTCACACTGTTTTTTTTTTTAATTTATTTTAAGGAAGACCAACAGCTATGTTACAAAAACAGAAACTTATTTACATAAATACGGAACGCCAATAACACTGTTCGACAAATGACGACTTTTTCTTTGCTTCCGAGACGAGATATGACTTTTCTTATAGATCTATGCCCAGTGAACACGAATCTGGTAATAAAAAATGTTGATTGGCTCGAGATTCGGAGATCTTTGATGCTTAAGCATACACATACGAACTTTTCTACTCCTGCGACGAGTTTCGAGCTCGCAATTTTACCGATTTAAAATTCAGCACACTTCCAATTAACCCTTTTAAACAAAAAAAAAAAATAGTGGTGCCAGAACACTATCCCAATAAACGTGTTTCAATAGAAAATACTCAATATAAAAAAAGTATTAACAGTGGGAAAAAGTCCCAAGTGCAAATACATACTTTTGACTTTTGATTTGAACTGGACGACTAATTGGAAAGATATGAAAGCTAAAAAGTACTACTAATGAAAGATAAAATACCCGACTATAGATTTCAATATTCATTTTGAACAAAAAATTGACCGATTTTGAGACATCGAACGAACAACACCAAGAAATAGAAAAATCGCGTGATTTAAAAAACACATATGTATGTATGTATATCTCCGAATCTCGAGCCAATCAACATTTTTTATTACCAGATTTGTGTTCACTGGGCATAGATCTATAAGAAAAGTCATATTTCGTCTCGGAAGCATTTTTCGTGTCGAACAGTGTAATAGGTCTCTACAGATAGTAGTCCCTTTTTAGCAAAAGCAGTTAGAAGAATCAGATATTCTAATCCTCTTTCGTTAAAAAAAAAACAGACTACATACATATGTATGTAGGATATGGGAAAAACTAAATAATTCAAATTTTCAATGAAAATCAAAAAAATTATATCCAACAGACAGACAGCTATTATACTATGTACATAAACATATGTATGTATGTAATAATGGTGCTAGGATTAAACCGCACAGAAAAATGCGCACATATGTAGGAAAATGCGCACATTGGTAAAAAGCACATAGAAAAATACTCACATTTAAAATACTCTAATCTTTTCATGTTTTTCAGCTTTAAAAAATTGAATATTTCTAGTGTAGTAAATATTTTTTTTGTAGTATATTTATATTTTCTTTACTTGTAATGAAATTACTTGTTTTATTGAATTGCAACTACTTGTAAATTAATTGAAAGTACTTTATAATGAAAATATATTTTTACTGTATATTAAAGAAAATTTATTATTAAAAAATAAACATAACGGAAATTAGTTTTCATTAATAAATTAAATTTATAATTATTAATGAAAACTTACTTCAACAAGTACTTTAATTTGTCTTTCGTCTGATCATATTCACGCATTTTGTGCGCTTTTCGTGTGCGGTTTAATCACCGAACCGTAATAACAATAGGGTAGCAATAAAATGTATTTTGATTTGCTTCAATATGAAGTATAAGCGTGCAGAAAATGTCTTGTACGATAAATGGAATAATTTAAAATTATTTACACTTTCAAATGCATTATTGGCAGTTAGATGTTAAAAATGTGTTAATCAGTGACGTATATTTATCAATTTGTCATGACTTGTGATTAAAAATCAGCTTTTTTTACTACTTTTAGCAATTATAGAACTGCAAAACTTCCTGAAGAGATTCTCTAAAGTTGCATGAAACTTTAGATTTAATTTACACGAATGTTCATAGTGAAATAATTGCACCGAACTTGCGCATTTTACAGTGATGTTTTATTAACTTTTTAAAGTGCAAACAAACCATTATGAAAGTCAAACTATTCAATATGAAAGTTTATGATAAAATCATCAGTAAGCACTTTTTTTCAATGCAATAAGTATAAGTTAATACACTTCATTATAAAGTGCAATACAATTTTCTCCTTAAGCGTATCATATAAACATAATCCTTCTCACGTTGAATACGTTCAATACCGAGTATGCATTATACATATAATACATTGTACCTACATATGTACATACAAGTGTTGGGGATTAAATCTTCGGCGTCAAAATCAATCCACTTGGGACTCAACGATCTGTTCATCGCGATCGAACAGGTTGTGTGTAATTAATGACTCGTATGCCAAAGTACCTGGGAAACGCCTGGCGCTCGCTGGACACGTCTCGGGCCAATTAATTATATCGTTATTAATTGTGATGGACGGATTTTAAGTTTTTCGCCGCATCTACGCTACTGTGAACGAACGTGCTTAATGGAAAAATAATCGTGATATTTTAATTTAAAAAATAGTAATATGCTAATTATATAAGTGACCTAATGATCAGTTAGTGTTTAAGTAAAAGTTTATTGATGGTATTGATAACTTTTCACTGTAATGTTATGCGTAAGGTGAAAAAAGATCGAAATTTTTAAGCTACTACATACAAAATTGGACTATAATATAATTCTTAATTTTGTGAGGCATAAGAATGAGAATCATATGAAATTGTATTCTACCTACATATATATAGAATTTAACAATAATAGTGTAACATAATATTTAGTCTTATACAAAATTTTATAGTTGCTTCATTATACTATGAATTGAATTAGAATGTAAATGAAACCTTAAAAGTGTGCTTGTTAGTATATATTTTTAAATTACATAAGAATTTATTACCAAAATATTTAATAAGAGGGTATAATATACATAGTCATAATAAGTTAATAGTAAAGAATTTAAAATTAAGTAGATCCAGGAGAAGTATCTTGTACAGGGGTGTTGTTGAATATAATGGCCTGCCAGAAGTTCTCAAAAATATAAATAAAATTGATAAATTCCTGGCAGCCTTAAAATAGCACCTCTGTACAAGTGCTTGTATGTACATACATAGATAATAAGTTTATATTGTAATTTTAGCTTTAAGTAATGTTTGTTTGTAATTATCTTAAATAAATAAATAAAATATTAATAGAACTGCTCTCAAAGTAGTGTAGAAAAGTAAATAGCCAATTTTATACATCATTAAAATCAAATGATAACAATTCTGCAACATTGAAAAGGGTTTTATTACTGAAAAGCTGTCATACACGTCTAACCTTAAATTTTAAATACAAATTATAAGTTAATTTCTTAAGATTCATCATCAAAGTTATCATAAACAATAATTGAATATTAAAAAACCAGTAGAATGCACTTGGGCTACTTTAAAACCCAAAGCTTTCACATTAAAAACAAGCACTTATTTCATCGATTTGAACTCGATCTTGTAAGTAACACAATAGTTGTACACATTTGAATCAAATTGTAATTATAATACAAAGTACGACCGAACTAGAGCCTTATTACGAACCTCATACGTACTTAATAGTACTAAAGCGTGAACTTTGATCCACGTGGTATACCAAGTACAATCAAACTACCGTTCGAATTTTGTTGCATTCACACATCATCACTAACCTTTATATTATATACATATATATGTACATATCTTACCGTACGCACTCGAATTTTTTCCTCTATGTATAATAAATTAGCGCAACTTTTTAATTATAATACGCGATGAAAAATAATTGTGTCCGGAATGAGATTAATCTTACAGTAGAAATAAAATCGACCGCGCTTTGGATCCGCTTTCTATAGCGCGGTGAAAAGCTCATTCTTTTATGATGATCATCGCTAAACAAGCGTGATGATGGATTGCTTTTATATATCGTGATTAGCATTCGCGATGGTGCAATCTAATCCGAACCACACATATATATATAATGTATGATCCTTTGTCCGTTTGCCGAACCGCGAAATATATGTATGTACGTTCTCATCGCACAGTGTAGTATAGTATGGTTATAGAATGCGGTACTTTACTCGTCTGTAGGTGTAAATCTGTACTCATATAGTGTATAGTGATCTAATCGAGCGGGACAATTGATGTATTGAAATTTAATTGCCCGTATGTAAATCGAAACGCTATGGAAATTTTCCGGTCGAATTTTTAATTTTTCTGATGTTGCCGAATCGATCGATGTTTGTTTTAGCGTTGAATCAATTTGATTTCATATATTAATGTATGAGAGGGAATTATTTGGATTAATGTTATACATACATATATGTGGTTTGATTCTAAAAGAGCCAATGTAAAACTAGCTATGTAGTTTTTAAATTATTATACATACATAGATACAAAATTATGTTTAATGAATTTTGCACGCAAAGTGTAGTCACTGTAGATGGGCATATTGTAGAGATAAATATACCTAGTACAATTGGTGAATATGACTGGTTGTAAAGAAGAAGAAATAAAACTAAAATGGAGTGCTTTTGGAAGAATGAACATTGTTTTTAAATCCAACATTCCGCTATGCTTAAAAAATAAGGCATACGACCAATGCGTACTGCCAGTTATGACGTGTGGATGTGAAACGTGGATTGTAAATTCGAGAATGTTACGCAAGATCCAGTGCACACAGAAGCATGGAAAGATATATGCTCGGTATAACGAGGAGATCGTAAGAGTAATACATGGGTGAGAAGCATGACTAAAGTGGTAGATATATGTAGTATGTAGAACGTGTGAAAAAGTTGAAGTGAGCGAGAAATATTGGAATGGTATCCGAGAGGATGTGAAAGAAAGCAAGGTAGACCGAGTGAACGGTGGGTTGATGGATTGAGAAGAATGTGTGGAGTCAAGTGGATGCATATTGCTCAAGACAGACAGGAATGGAAGTGGATTTGAGAGGCCTTCATCCAGCAGTGGATGGTGAACGGCTAAAAATGATGATGATACAAATTTTAAGCTTTTCCTGTTGAGAGATGGATCAGATATAGCCTGATGCTTTAAAGTTTTAAGTACACCACAATCAAAAATTCTTAGAGACGGAGCTTAGAAAAGGACAGAGTTAATTTATGGCTACCACATGGTGTATTTTACTGTACATATTTGTTTCTACCTACATATATGTCTCAGTTAATATTTGCCATTTGAATTACAATCACAATATCAATGTGTAGTTGTTTTATGACATTGGAATTTTATCACGCTTACTTACATACATATGTATACATACATACCTATTTGACAGTATAGCTGTCTATTTTAAATTAATTCATAAAAAAATTATGATAAACCCTTATAACATGTCGTATAATAAATTAGTTTGTAAATAAATGACAGTGTTTCACTTTTTCATTCATAATTTGTTTACTAAGTTCAATAAGATAGGTATGAATAGAACTTTTAAGCTTTCTAATATCCGTATTATATTATATCTGTTCCTTATTAAATCTACAATATATCTAGCAGAAAATGAGCACTTCTCTCATCAGTAATTCCATTTCATTACATAAACACGTTTAGGCGTAATACAAAGTGCCAAAACTATTTTCAATCATCCCTAATTCTGAGAAACTGTTAGCAAAGAATATTTAGAACATACATAATAAGGCATAAAAACATCACAATCAACAGTGGCGAATCCGGAAATTCTTTTCACGTCAATTTATCTTACAAATCTTCATTCGTTAGCCTTAAATCAAATTTAATACATATGTACATATATGTATGTACCCATTACATATTTTACAAAAGTATCTACTAGAATTTTTTAGACGTAGAAATAGCGCGGTGAAAATGTTATAGGTACTTTTTTTTTTTGCTAGAATTACATTTCACGTTCAAATGCAGTGCTTCTTCACAGTTATTATAATTAAAGTCGATAATGAACTTGAAATTTGGAGTGAGCACAATTTGAAAGTTATTTCACGAATAAAACTCGCGTCTAAAATGTTTCAAATCATTGCGTGATTAGCACTTTACAATACACATTCACACAAATATTATAATATTAACAATTAATCATAACTTTTTCCGATTGGGTTAAAGTACTTGATTTTTTTTTTTTAACTTTTGTTTCGTACGTTAAGTACGTATGTATGTATATATATTGCTTCAACGTTTTCAAATCAATATAATAAATTAAAAACGTATTAATATTCGACATCGGCACGTCAACAACCGATAATTACGCTTGCGCTATTTTTTTATCCTCAAACAAACCAAAAAATCCACATTGTTAATTGGCGTTCAACAGTTTTAACAGTAGTGTTCATAAATCAAAATTATCTCAAATTTAACACTACTTGTTTAAGGCGCCAATCTTAAGTAGCGATTCTGCTCACGCTACTTTTTATTATGTCGAAAAATGAACAGTTTAAAATTGCGCCACATATGATTAATATTAATCATTAAAATATAATGTTAATGAACTGTTCTAAGTTTACTCGAGCGAAGTAAGATACAAATTCAAAGCACTCCAAAATTTTAATTATAACCATTAAACCCCCGTATAATTATTTATTACATTTCGAAGACGCAAAGGATGATTTTCACCCCAAAATACATATTTATTATGATGTAAAGGTCAATTAATACATGCTTTGCGTCCGAGTGACGTTTAATATGAAAACGTTTTCATTGTGTCTATCGGCAAAGCTGTGATTATCCGTCAAATCTGACGGTTGTAATTCGCGGCTAGACCACCCTTAATTATATGTAAGGGTTGGTTGTGATATTTTGTGATGTTTTAATTCGAATGCGGCAATGACTTATCAAAAGCTCACATACCGTTTTCATTTTTGCTAAGTGGTAACGGTAGAAATGCCTGTAAATGATTTGGCGAATTTTTAAAAATATCTACAACGCATGTATAAGATGTTTTAATCGGGAAAGTTTGAGCTTTGAAGGGCTTTTATAATAATTAAAACATCCCAATTAAGGACTATTGATTATATACGTGGTTAAAAGGTGATTTTAAGTAAATCAAACATTATCGTGAAGTATTGTTGTGTTAAAATATTAGTACCAAGAGTACCGTTCTTAGCACTTTTGTGTAAATTGCGTGTGTGACGAAGATATTCTGCATTTACTTTGAACATAAGAAAAAGTTTTTATCTTTTGATTTACTTAAATTATTCTAAGACAATTCTGTAATTAACTGTATTTATGAAAATGTTTTTAGTTGTAAGATATTTGTGTTTGAAGTTGTTTTTTTTGATTTATTTATTTTTTTTAAATACATGGGCAGGCGGCATAGCCGATGGAGCTCGGGGGTCTGACATAACATGTACATACAATTCTTAATTATTTATATTTGAAGGATTACAAAAATCCATTTGTGTTCAAAAACATATCGAGATGACTTTTAAATAGATTTGTATTTTCGGAAGTTACTAGCTGATTTGGCAGACGGTTCCAAACTTCGACCACTCTGTTTGAAAAAAAAAAGAGTCTCTGACAATTTTGTTCGATTTGTCTTTTAGTCATTTCAGTGTATGTGACCTATGAGATGTGCGTTTTTATTGAAAGTAAGGAGGTTTTGGTCATTGGGCATTTATATTTATTATTTATTATTTTGTAGACTTCTATTAGATCGCCTCTTAATCTTCTCGTCTCCAAAGATGTGATACTCATTTTCTTCAACCTTTCATTATAGAATAGTGATCGAAGTTCAGATGGCATTTTTGTTATCCTTCTTTGAACCCTTTCTAAACAATGTCTTTTTTTGAAGTTAGGGTTCCAAACATTTACAGCAAATTCTAGTTTAGGTCTAATATATACGATTTATAAATTTTTGACAGCAACTGGATACTAAATGTCTTAAATACACGTTTGATAATATATATGTATATAAATGAATAACACTTATTTACTAAGACCATTTAAGGTACATATTTTGTGATAACGTTAGTTACGTTTTTATTTTCTTAAATTTCTCTCATTCAATACATTTCGTAACAGTCTTTCTACAATTATTAAAATAGAGCTTTTGTAAGTGTATAAAATATGTAGTATTGAAAGTTATCAACAACGCTGTGTAGTTAAATTTTGACCCACAAAAAAGTGTCAAAATTCAAATGTTGCGAATATAAATTATTATCAAGTTCAAAATTTCAATTTGTTTTATTTAAACATTAAAAAGATTATTCTTTTGTTTTATAGGGTTTTTATCCATGTTTGTCATTGGCTAACAGTTGAACCAATCGAATGAGAAGCGATCAAATTTTAAACCAATCAAATGCGAGCACAATATGTGACACAATAAATTAAATTGCGCACGCGTATTGTTCGGCACAAACAATATACACCTATCGAAACTTTCGACGCAAACTTTCGAGCAAAACTTTCGACGCATTAAATTGCAATTTACATTCAACTACATTGTAAAGTTACTTTTGTATGCGTTTTTACTTTATTTTTTTCAGTGCGGTGTAATTTATCATCAATAGTTTGCACTTCGGTTTTTTTTTTTTTATAAGATCGTTTTCGTACACGGCTCCTTTGACCCGTTCCTTTTCCGAGTGACCCTTTCCTTTCAATTTGTTTGTGCGTGTTCGAATTAAAGGTAATTCGAAATACTCCTTTTTCGCCCGGGACTAAATTATTGTTAACATATCAAGTTCGGAATACGTGCGCTCTCATTCTCGACAATTAGATGGGATGCGAAATGGTTAAAACGCACCGTAAAAGCTCACGTCAAAAGTGAACGAATCCCAAAGCGAGATCAATGCCTCGCTATCTCAATTGTTACTTTTAAATATCACCGATTACAATAATCATATATAATCCTTGGATTTTGAAAATGGAATGGATGATGATGACAGACAAGGCCCCTATATATGTATGTACAAATAATAAATAGAGTATTGTTCGTTGACTTCGACAATCAATAATATACGAGTGGACTGGACTATGGCTGTCTAACTAATAATGTTTAAGTAAATCGAGCGTTGCTGACGCACAGACAGACAGACAAACTTTTATATTAGGCAATGTGAACTTAGGTTCCGCGTTCGATCGTTCCCGACGTACAGACAGACAGTCAAAGTTTTCATTTTGAGTCAGGTTAGGTTAGCTTATGATAAAATAGGTTCAACCGCTACTGGCGGACAGACAGACAGACACACTTTTTAGATTAGGTCAGGCCAAGTTGAGTTCAAGTGTACTTGACAGACAAGGTTTCTATATAATATAGTGTAATTATATTCATAAATTGGTAGGGTATTTAAATAAGGTGTTAAATGTAAGGAAACTTTATTTTTTTTTAATGATAAATGGAATCATTTTACTTTCCAGCAACTTTTTATCAAAAACGTTTAAACGTTAGTATGATAAAGTGAAATTTCGTAAATAAACTCATTTTATTAGTTCAAATAATGTTGAATTTTGTGTATGTAAGTGGAGTTTTTCCACTATTAAAACATATGCTTAAAAAGAAGGCACGACCGATGCTACGTAAGATCCAGTGCACACAGAGAAGCATGGAAAGATGTATGCTCGGTATAACGAGATCGAAAGAGGAATACATGGGTGAGAAGCATGACTAAAGTGGCAGATATAGCAGAACGTGTGAAATACTGGAATGGTATCCGAGAGGGTGTGAAAGAAAGCAGGGTAGACGATGGGCTGATGAATTTAGAAGAATGTGTGGAGTCAAGTGGATGCAGATTGCTCAAGACAGAGGAATACATGGGTAAGAAGCATGACTAAAGTGACAGATTTAACAGAACGTGTGAAAAAGTTGGAGTGGATACACAGCGAGAAGAATGGATGGCAGATGGAAGCGAAAAATACTGGAATGGTATCCGAGAGGATGTGAAAGAAAGCAAGGTAGACCGAATGGAAGATGGCCTAATGAATTGAGAAGAATGTCAAGTGGATGCAGATGCAAACGCGAGAATAAAAGAGAATAAAAATAAATAAATACAACATGGACGTATGGATGTGAAACGTCGATGCTAAATTCAAGAATGTTACGTAAGATCACACAGTGCACACAGAGAAGCATGTACGCTTGGTATAACGAGAAGAGATCGTAAGAGGAGTATATGGGTGAGAAGCATTACCAAAGTGGCGGATATAGCGGAATGTGTGAAAAAGTTGGAGTGGACACATAGCGAGAAGAATGGATGGCAGATTGCTCAAGACAGACAGGAATGGAAGAGGATTTGGAGAGGACTTCATCCACCAGTAGATGGTGAACGGCTGCAAATGATGATGATACATGATCTTAATGATTAGTCGAGTTTAAATAGTCCAATTTGAGGTGATTTCTTCATATATTGTTCTCGAGTGTTGAATTTCCGCTTTCGAAATAGCACACGTGCGTATACCGAGCGTATCTAAATAAATGTTAGTTTATCCAAATTAATATTTCTCCTAGTTTTTATTCGTGGGTAGCAATTCGATCGGCAGCAGCTACGGCAGCAGCCGGTAAGGGCCCAATTTCGAATAATTGTCGGTGGCCATACCTTTTTCGTAAATTAGTGAACGAAACGGATGAACAATTAACCTGCCCGTCCGTCTCGACGGATCCGTATCGTGATCCAATCCAATACATATTACGTACATGCATATATCTACACGTATGTACACGTGTGTGCTTTTGTGTTGTTGAAGCATCGAATTAACGATACGTGAGGCGCAATACTGTGAAAATCGACCCAATTGATGGTAGCTTTTAATTTGGTGAAAAATATTTTAAAAGCGCTTCTTTTCTACGTAGGAAAATTTATATGTATGTATGTGCGTAGAATAATAATTTTAAAACCGTGACAAAAGACATCGACGCGCGCTACGACATGAAACCTGTACGATACTTTTTTGCGGTTTTCCATTGTTATTTTAGTACATTTTAGATATTTAAAGCGGAAAACTATTGAATATTGTTTAAAAGCTTTTAAATTTGTATACTTTATTTAGTACTAGCTGACCTGGCATGTGTTGCAATGCCCGATCCCGTTCCCATTCCCGTTCCAGATCCCGTTCCCATTCCAGATCCCGTTCCCGTTCCCGATCTCGGTCCCGATCCCGTTCCCGTTCCCGTTCCTAGTACGTTATCTGACACGTGAGCAGGCCCGTTCCCGTACCCGTTTTTTTCCCGATTTTTTTTTCACAGGAACCATCCCCGGCATGATTACAATAAGTCCTGAAAGTTTCATCGCGATCGGTTGAGTGGTTTAGGAGCCTATAAGAGACAGACAGACAAACAAACAAACAGACAGACATTGATTTTTATATATGTATGTATATAGACTAGCTGACCCGGCATGCGTTGCAATGCCCGATACCGTTCCCGTTCCCGTTCCCGTTCCCGATCCCTTTCCCGTTCCTAGTACGTTATCTGACACGTGAGCAGGCCCGTTCCCGTACCCGTTTTTTCCCGATTTTTTTTCACAGGAACCATCCCCGGCATGATTACAATAAGTCCTGAAAGTTTCATCGCGATCGGTTGAGTGGTTTAGGAGCCTATAAGAGACAGACAGACAAACAAACAAACAGACAGACATTGATTTTTATATATGTATGTATATAGACTAGCTGACCCGGCATGCGTTGCAATGCCCGATACCGTTCCCGTTCCCGTTCCCGATCCCGTTCCCGTTCCTAGTACGTTACCTGACGCGTGAGCAGGCCCGTTCCCCCGATCTCGTTCCCGTTTCCGTTCCAGATCCCGTTCCGTTCCCGATCCCGATCCCGGTCCCGATCCGTTCCGTTCCTAGTACGTTGTCTGACGCGTGAGTAGGCCCGTTCCTGTTCCCGTTTTTTCCCGATTTTTTTTTTCACAGGAACCATCCCCGGCATGATCACAATAAGTCCTGAAAGTTTCATCGCGATCGGTTGAGCGGTTTAGGAGCCTATAAGAGACAAACAGACAGACAGACAGACATTGTTTTTTATATACATAATAATATAGATATAGATTACAAATGTATCATTTTATATGTTGTAGTTCATTTTTAAATTTAGTAAATAGGATAATTAAAGATAGGTTGCAAAAACTACAAAATAGAGCTATGGCGGAGTATTTTAAATGTCAATAGATTAACTAGTATAATATATATGATGAATGTAAAATTAAACCTTAAAAGTGTGCATGTTAGTATATATTTTTAAATTAGATACGAATTTATTACCAAAATATTTAATAAGATAATATACATAGTTATAATACAAGGGGTAAGAATTTAAAATTAAGTAGTAATCCAGTAATCCGGGAGTAGTATCTTTTGTACAGGGGTGTTGTTGAATATACCATAATGGCCTCAGAATATAAATAAAATTTGATAGATACGTGGCAGTTTTAAAACAGCACCTCTGTACATACAAGTGCTAGTAGATAATAAGTTTAGCTTTAAGTAGTGGTTTTTTTTTTGTTCTTAAATCTTAAATGAATACTATTAGAGCTTTATTCTCTTTAGTGTAGATCCGAGGTTAGATCTCCGTTTGTCGATCGATTTAACGTTGGCAAGATCTAGATATTATTAAATCCAAATCAGCAATTTATCTAACATTGCAGTTGGGAGACGGTTCTACAAATTAATAATTTCTACTTACGAAATCATTTCTCTTCCTACCTCCACTTTAAACGGCAGTGGGAAACCACTGGATAATAATCTTTACCTAGTAACTTTAATGTGACACGCCAATATGTAAAAAGTAACGCTTGATATCAAGTACCTTCATAAGAAGAAATATAATTTAAAACTTCATAATTACAATCTTGTGTACGGCTTCAATTCTCCTGTGAAATAAACAGCAAAATTACTTAATACGCCGTAATCTACTATTCTATGTATGTATCTTTTGAATGTGTTATAACGTATTTTACCATATATGAACCCACAACGTCATACAAACCAAAATCAAAAGCTTGCATATCCTCACCGATTAACACCAGATAGGTGTATATTAGTGTCGAAAATTCGCTACGAAGAATAAATAGCGAAAGAGTCTCGTCTGCATCTCTGTAATTAATATGACACGGCTCGTTTGAATTGATGATGGGATATGTTTGTGTCAAACCAACCCACGAGCGTATAGACAATTAGATCAACGGTGTAAATTTGATTGACGTGATTTGATATTGGATCGTCGAGCCACCTTCTTCTTATTCTTCTTCTTTTAATATAATAAATAAAGACATAATTGGTCCGAATCTGACAAGTCCGCTAAAAAAAAAAAAAAAAACCATAAGAAACTCGTTTATAATTGACTGATTAACTTATTATATTATAGACGTCCTTTATTCAGAGACGGCGCTTTGTTGTTTGAAACATTGTCATAATTGTGCCAAAATTTTTTTTGTCCGCATGATCGAATTTAAATTATACGTGTAATGTGCTGTGTAAAGGTGTGTCTTCAATTGATACAAATAAAAGAGTATAAATATCATTGGAATTTTCGTTTTAATAATTTATTTTACAAATTCAAACAAACATTTTATAACAAAATTGTGCTAGAAGGTAACTCGTCATGTTTTAATTGACCATACTCAAATTACAATATTTACAACATTTTGGTAATATCAACGCTTTTTTAAACATATCAACTTAAAATTAACAATCTATGTACAATAAATATTACACTAATAAAATAAAAATCATGAGCATTTTCGTATTAATACTGATTATGAATACATACATGTAAAGTGAAGCGTACACAAATTAGGACAAATAACAATATTCTACATACACTTAAAACGAGTTAATAAATAACGATGAGTATTTTTTTTTTTTTTTTTAATTCAACACTGGCTCGAGTCGCTTTCGAATTGTTTAATTACAAATTAAAACTAAAAACAAACAATACTATTCGCTTTGCTTACTAAAAACACTAACACATCAGTTTTATACAATTGTGTAAAACATAGCACCACTATTGCAACAGTTCGTACAAGGCGGTTATGTACGTTTGCGCCATTTGTAACGTTTCGTATTTAGACAACTGCCTATCACTACCCAGTGATGGTAAATAGGTCCTTAGCCTGTCGAAAGCTTTATTTAAATTTTGCATCCTTCTCCTTTCCCTTGCGTTTGCTGCCAATCTTCTCCTGCGCATAACGAGCGGACTGACAGCTTTTCCTCGTCCTCTACCGCGCTTCGGCTCACCGGAAAAGTCTTCATTGTACAAAGCATCATCGCCCGAATCTTGCATCAAACTGTCGTCGTCTTCCTCCAAGTCTTCGGCGAAGTCATCGTTGCCGCAAATGTTGAAATCGTCGCCCAAAATCGGCTCTGTCGACTTTTTTTCAGCAACTTTAGGCGACCTTTTAGTGTAGTTCCTCTTTTTCCGCTCGACTTGTTTCACTTCTTCGTCGTCGTTGTTGTTGTTCGATTGGATTAAATCTGCGTTGTAAAAGTCGTTGGGTACAATTCCTCGGTAGGCGATGTTATTCGACGATGGTACCAGATTTGTGAATTGTTTTTCTTGTTGATTCAAATGTTGCGGCGGTTGTTGCTGTTGTTGTTGTTGTAACATAATTTGCGCTTCGTTCAATTCCGACGGACTCAATGATCTGAAACTGTCACCGGGCGATGGTGTGGCCAGATCTGAACAATCACCATATCTTTGCATCAAATCCGACTGTTGAGGTGCAGGATATTCCAGTGAGACGTGTCCCGAATCTGGAGATCTTGGAAAAGTGTACGCCGACGTGAAGTAGTTGGCCAATCCGTCTTGCACCGAATACGGTTCCGGTTTTCCACCACCCAAGTACACATAACGATGGCCGTACATGTCTGTTGCCATTTTGAATATTCACTTTGCACGTTTGAGTTATGGTCTAGTTTGAATTTCGCGGTTTTGCAGTGTGTGCGGGTGCGTTGTGCCGCGCCGGTAGTCGGAGCGGTATTAAACGCGAGCTTCTACCTGTCCCAACTTTATATACCATATATGTGGATAAGTGTTCGGGCAGATTCGCCACGTGTGTGCGAGGGGGTACGTGTTTTTTTATGGTATATTCAAACGGTTTGGTTAGAGTGAGATGGTCAATGTGTGTATGGGTTTTTGTGTGAGCATGTGCCGGTTTTGGGGGTGCTTCTTCGTAACGCCAATCATCATTAACCCCGCGCGCGCGCGTAACGATGGTCAACGGACGAAAGGCGCCTGCTCGGTTAACTGTAGGGAAATAATTTCAAAATTATACATCGGTAATGCTATCGATGGGTATAGACCATTTTTGGAAATGATTTTATTCGATGTCTTCGTGTGAAAGTGGCGTACTTTGATATTAAGCGTTGCCCTCTTTTCACTGTACGACAAACATTTCACTGTCATAGTGAAGTATGATTTTATTAAGTATAATATTTGTTTTTCTTCTACAGACTCATTTAAACTTAATTTTTTTGATATTAAACAAAATATTGAGATTAGAAACATGGACTGATCGTTGTTTGTTTCTAAATATGGCTTTTATCATAGTGCAATTGTCAGTTTTTGGAACTAACACTGATTTTCAATATTTTTTTTACGGCGCACTTGGCGGTATTTGGAATAATTCAAGTATAAGGCATCGTTTGAACACATTCTAAGAACCGGAAAATATTTTATCCTCGTTTTTTTATATATTGTGGACTTATCGGGATTTGGAACTGGGCGACTCAATTATATTCGTCGTCATTTTCAGCCGTTCACCATCTACTGGCTGTCTATTTTAAATTAATTCATAAAAAAAATATGATGACCCTTATATGTAACATGTCGTATAATATATAGATTTGTAAATAAATGATAGTGTTTCACTTTTTCATTCGTTGATGTTTCATTGGTAATTACAGTAGTCACAGTAGATAGTCATATTGTAGAGATAGTTGATATTTATTTGTAACTAGGGCAGTTGGTGAATATGACTGGATGTAAAGAAGAAGAAGAAATAAAACGAAGAATGAAACTAGGATGGAGTGCTTTTGGAAGAATGAACATTGTTTTTAAATCCAACATTCCTCTATGCTAAAAAAAGAAGGCATACGACCAATGCGTACTGCCAGTTATGACGTATGGATGTGAAACGTGGATGATAAATTCAAGAATGTTACGTAAGATCCAGTGCAGACGGAGAAGCATTTAAAGATGTACATAGCGGAATGTTGGATAAAAAACTATGTTCATTCTTCCAAAAGCACTCCATCTAGTTTGTTCGTTTTATTTCTCCTTTTATTTCTTCTTCATTTACACGCAGTCATATTCACTAATTGTAACAGGTATAAATAACTATCAACTTTCTCTACAAATTCTTTAAACATAATTTTAGTTTTATTAAAATTAATCTTTAAGCCTACTTTCATACTTTCGTTGCTAAATTCTGTTAATCTATTTTGATTTTGTAATTAGTATGGAATTGTGTTAGTGGTGTCAATTTTTGCTGACTATCTAACAATTATGTTTGGTAAATCAGCAAATCTAACAAGAGATAGCTGATTTGGATTCAATAATTTTCCGATTTTGCCAATGACTATATTTAAGGTTGAAAACCACCGAAAAAACCTTTCGACCTACGCGGATCTGAGTTATCGCCTCGCTTTAGAATTTGATGTCGATTATTTTGATCTATTGATTTGTCGTGGAGATAGTATGATATTGTAGTTTTTTTCCGTTGGATGTGTTATTTATGTTAATTAGGGGTAAAAGTGTTAAAGTAAGTTTAAAATCATCGAATAATTTAATGTTTAAAAACTTATTATTATCTCTGTGCAATAAAACTGACTTGAACCATACGTTTACATTATATGAGCATTGTTTTTACATATTACGTGATTTTAAACTTCATCAAGAATTGAATGTAATCGTATGCACAAATTTAATCACTACAGCAACTTGCTAATTGTATTTTGCTCAAACAATCTAATATTGTACATACATATATGTATTCATAGAACATATTTATAAATGTAGTTATTTTGGATCAACGTATAGTCTATTATAGGATCAATACCGTTAGGGGTTCAATTATACGAAATCGATACACATCATTCAATCAATCAAATCAATATCGAAAGTGATCGTCAATCTAGATTTTTTTCTAAAACGCACACACACACACACACAATCCTTCTACAATCTCAGACGAAAAAAAATATTTTTTTCCATCGTAATCCGAAACCGAAACGCCATGAAAGTCAAGACGCCACGAAAGAGTCGCTTTACGTCGATAACAAAAAATTAAAAAAAAAACAAATCTAATAATATAAATAATCGCATAGAAAATAAATAGTACGAAGAATCCTTTGATGGTAAAATTCTATATATTGCAATGTTATTTATTTATTAATTAAATTAATTTTTTATTGCAATTATGGGGGGTCCTGCAAAATCGGCGACCGGTATCGAATGACCCAACACGACAAATTCGGCTGTTCAGCCGTGAAAGGATCCGTATCGGATGTTGAGAGCCTCGAGACGAGACGTTCTTCTCAAAATTTGGAAGCAGTGACTTCTTTTTCATTTTTTTAAACTTTATTTGAAGTCATTTTTGCGAAGCCAACGGACGGGGACCTTAGTGTGCATCGAAAATGACAAATTTTGTCACACATCACAGAGTTAATACATAGTAATGGGTCGATTTAATTGATTAGGTACACTGTTTCAACAAATTAATATTTTATCGGTTCAGAGATTGGCATTTCTATTACCAGATTCGTGTTCACTGGGTTAAAATCTATTAAATAGTGATATCTCGTCTCTGAATCAAATTTGCGTGTCGAACAGTCATACCTATATTACACTGCGAGTTATTATTTGAGTTACCGAAGCGGAAAATCCAAAATTTAGTGCTTTTGTGTACAAATTGAGTATTGTAAACAATAGTCAGATATTTTTGCTTTTAATTGTGATATTTGAAAGTCTTAAAATTTTTACACGTAATCGTCTAGCAAATTTTAAACGTCAAATATATATTTTCTCTTTCGGATTTTTGGTTATTTCGGATAAAGTGTTGTGATCGTGCAAAAATTCGACCTTGACATTTTGACTGATTTGTATCGGGTATCATTCCCTTGATCACGCTTTCATGTGTCTCTGTGTGAAGAATCGCTAATAACTCAATAACCGTTAATCCTATTACACTGAAACTTTATATTTATATGTTTTTTACTAACTATTACAATCCACAAGACTAAAGTAAAAATTTCGTCAACCGGAAGTGATACTTCCCTTGGAAAGCCACCTAATTTTTTTTTTTGTTGCACAGTGTTATTGATGTTACGAGTATATTGTCCGCTAGTCAAAATGTTACTTTAACTATTATAAAAGGTATATAGGCAGACTATAGGCAACTTTCTCCTTGAAAAATTATAGTACATAGCTTTATTACCCGGCTTTGCCCGGGGTGTAATTAATATAATGTAATATAGTGTTTGTTTAGTAAATTATTTCGGGAGCCCAAAAAAGGGGCCTATACTCCCTAAAATCTATGCCGGCCCCTTACCACCCCCCAGACGTCCCTCAAGCCCCGGCGGCCCTCTTTTTGGACTCCCTCAAGCCATGCCGGCCCCCTACCACCCCCCAGACCCCCCTCAAGCCCCAGCGGCCCCTTTAATGGGCTCCCTAAAAGCTATGCCGGCCCCTTACCACCCCCAAACCCTCCTTCTTACCCTGGCGGCCCCTTTTTTGGACTCCCTACCAAAAACTATGACAGCCCTTACCAACCCCCCCAAACCCCTTCTTACCCCGGCGGTCCCTTTTTTGAACTCCCGAAAGTAATGCCGGCCCCTTTACCCCCCCCAGACCCCCTCCTATCCCGGCGACCCTTTTTTTGGACTCTCGAAAAGCAATGCCGGCCCCTTACCAACCCCCAAACCCTCCTTCTTACCCCGGCGGCCCCTTTTATGGGCTCCCTAAAAGCTATCCCGGCCCCTTACCACCCCCAAACCCTCCTTCTTACCCCGGCGGTCCCTTTTTTGGACTCCCGAAAAGCAATGCCGGCCCCTTACTACCCCTAAGACCCCCCTCCTCCCCCGGCGGCCCTTCTTTTGGGCTCCCGAAACACTATCTGCTTAAATCTAATTAAATCTGCCGAAAACTTCTACTATCGTGTGTACTTCGTCGTTTCTATTAATCGCGCCCGAGCAACGCCTGGTAATTGACGAATGACCCATACGTACATACATACATACAAACTTAAGCGTTTTATATATTAGATATGTAATATCTGATATCTACACCCCAACTAACGGATGTCGCGATTGATCCATGATGATATACCGGTTTGTGTGCTTTGTGCCATTTTTGGCATCGTATTATCGTCGATAATATATAATGATAAAATATGCACACTTTCATACACACATGTGTTTAAAGATTCGTAGAAGCGATCGCGTTAATTACCCGAAATTGAATGATAGACAGTGGACAAAGGTCCGCGCGCAACAGTTACTCACACCTATCATTTTGGACTTATAACAGAACCATAAAGGTATTAGCCATTATATTTAGCAACTAATGAACCCGAACCATCATCGGTCTCGAGATTGATGAGCCAACGAGCTCCGTACTTACAATACGTGAGAACATAATCGCCATCAGCCGTAATAAAGGTACTGTAGTGTGTATGGATTTGTAGATATCTCGCACGTACACCGTTTTACTATTGCCATTGCGAACGGACAGATTTACAGTTAATCTTAACAATGAATCTGCATGTCTCGGCTGAATTCTGTTATACGAAACCGAGAGATGATAATCTGAGCGAATAATAATAAATGTGAAAAAAAAGAAACGATTCATTGCATTCATTATAAGTGCATGGAATAATGATGACTAGCGTATGTGATGGTTATACCCGTGTGTGTGAGAGTAATGTTAAAATTTGGTACTGAAACAGTTGCCGACAATGGTTTTTTTTCAATAATATAACATTCTATAGTATTTTGTTTTTCAATCTGAAATTTATTTATTTAAAAAAATATATATACTGTGTTACCCCAATTCGTCATCACAGCCAAATTATTACATACAATTAAATTAATTAACTAAGTAAGAGATAATATGAAATATAAAATAACAAATTAACAGTTAGTTAAACATAAAATAAAGTTTTTCAACACAAATCTCGAGTGCGATCTGAAGTGGATTCGCACTAAATACATATATCCAGATCTATTGCAAGCAAACCCGGGCAAATTACTTTGAATTCAAAGCTAGAAATTTCCATTTCATATAACTTCACCATTGAAGGTATCAAAAATACAGTACTGTACCAGTCATTGAAATCGCATTGATTTTTTTGCATTTTTACAATTCAACGTAACAGTTTTTGAATTTTTTTTAATAAAGAGATTTTGAACGATTTCAAATCGTCTACGAGTCAAATTTATACGTTTAGACAAAAATAAAAAAAATATTGACATAAATAACCAATCCTTATAGATGCATTAAAATAAATAACTGGCCAATTTAACGCATAATGACACCGGGAAGTATTTTTAAGCTTTCAAATATCACAATTAATTGCAAATACATCTGACTATTGCTTCCAATGCTCATTTTGAACACAAAAGTACTAAATTTTTAGTTACAGACCGCAAAGTTAAAAAAAAAAAAGTTTTTCAAAAAATTACATTATCATATTCAGATTCAGTGGGTTAGACTTAGTGAAGATTGACTAGTCTCCGCTCCGGTAGTTTGTTTTGTTGCACAGTAATCTCTATTTAATTATTTTAATTACAATTAAGTTTTGTTACCTTTATTTGAATGCCCACCGTATCAAAATGTATGACTTTCAATAAATATGTATATACGGGCAAAAAAATTAAACGATAGGTACTCTAGATTGAATTACAACATAGGTTGCCTTAAATTTTGAACCATGTTCTTTGACTTCGTAGGTGACAAGTCTTCACCCTCGTGCTCATGTTAAAACCACCTCTAAACTCATGTAAAATCGCTTAAGAAAGTCTATTTTTTGCTTTTGAATCAGGTGCTTGAACACGTCACAGCCATTCGCCGTATCAACTCGATTACGAGTCAAGCGTGAACAACTTCGCCAAAACACATCCAATGGGAAACAAACATAAACGGGATAAAAAAAATACGCCGATATTATCCTCCAAGCCCTCCACATATTACCTAATTCACCGTTAAGTGTGTATAATATATTTTCATTTGATATTACAGTATTTAACATCACGCGATTTCTCATCAATGCACCGCCATCGTCAGAAAGGAGGTAATTTTTCAAATTTTCATATCGATCACATCCGTGTAAATAATTAATTGAGTGAAAAGGACTATTGCGTGCCTTTTTCGATATCGCATGCGTATAATGCACCTTACGTAAGTCGATATTCACTTTATGTCGAATAAAAGCCTTAACAGTATCCTCAATTATGCGAGAAGAATGAGAACAATGGTTGTATTATATCCGCGGAAGAGCGATACACCCCACAATGGTAAAAAAAAAAAAAATGCTCTTCGCATTCATGTTTTCATACATTACGTATTGTGAATTTCACTTAATTGCTAAGTATATAGATATTCCACATACCCGCTATATTTTTAAGATGTCTAATTTTCATACAGAAAAAAAATTTGACGAATTCATCCGTAAAAACAATGAGACCGAAAAAAATCAACCCTTGCGCCTAAAAAAATAAAGGGATAGTATATAATTTTTCTAACGGTATACGGACGTGTCCGCTTCAAAGATCAAAAGAGAAATAATATATATATAAGAAAATTTTAGGTAAAAATTTAAGTCGAAACGTATCTGTTAGCGCTTCATTGCCTTTGGCATTTCATACTGTCGATAAATGGTCAATTTTTGTTGACTAAAATGTGATTTTTTTGAACTGTCGATGTTTACAAACTCATTTTGTATGGAAGATCATTAGAGTACATTTTCTAATAAACTGTATATTTATCTTTACCATCAATAGAAGTTCTCTTCAATCCTCTTCCATTTCTTGTCTGTTTTGAGCAGTCTGCATCCATTTGCCTCCACACACATTCTTCTCAATTCATCAGCCCATCTTCCACTCGGTCTACCTTGCTTTCTTTCACATACTCTCGGATACCATTCGCTATGTGTGCACTCCAACTTTTTCACACATTCTGCTATATCTGCCACTTTAGTCATGTTTCTCATCATGTATTCCTCTTTCGATCTCTTCTCGTTATACCGAGCATACATCTTTTCACGCTTATCTGCGTGCACTGGATCTTACGTAGTATTCTTCAATTTAGCGTCCAAGTTTCACCATCCATACGTCATAACTGATCGTATGCCTTCTTCTTGTTACTATCATTTCCTACTTGAGTTGAAAGAATATAAATAACAAACATTATGAGGCAGTGAAATAGCAATATCTACTTTATCTATAATACATCATCATCATTTTCTGGATGAACGCCTCTCCAATCCTCTTCCATTCCTGTATATGTTGAGCAATCTGCATCCACTTGACATCAATTCATCAGCCCATTTTCCACTCTGTCTACTTTGCTTTCTTTCACATCCTCTCGGATACCATTCCAGTATTTCTCGCGTCCATCTACCATCCATTCTTCTCGGTATGTGTCCACTCCAACGTTTTCACACGTTCTGTTAAATCTGCCACTTTAGTCATGCTTCTCAGCCATGTATTCATCTTACGATCTCTTCATGTTATACCAAGTATACATCTGTGTGCAATGGATTTTACGTAACATTATTGAATTTAGTATACATGTTTCACATCCATACGTCATAACTGGCAGTACGCATTGGTCGTATGCCTTCTATTTTAAGCATAGCGGAATGTTTGATTTTAAATACAATGTTCATTTTTCCAAAAGCACTCCATCCTAGTTTCATTCTCGGTTTTATTTCTTCTTCTTTACATCCGGTCATATTCACCAATTGTAACTTTTATAATTACTATCTATGAAAGCGAAAGCGAAAATGTGTTTTTAAATTTTGTTTAAATTTTATAGTTCAACAAAGAGGAGAAATTAAGGAATAAACCGATTAGTTTGATAAGTTAATGCCTACGCAGTAAAACCCGAATAAAATGAATTTCAATAATACAACAATATACGCTTTCCCAACATAAATTTGCACATTCGAATGAAAGAAAGTCAAAAAAGAGAAAAACCTATTACATCCATCTCGTCTAACGCTGAAAAGTGTCGGTAATTTAACCGATTTCTAATGTTGTATCGAAAAATACCGTTTTTAATTGACAATAAGCAAATTTGCACCGCGATAAATTACCATTTTGTGATCTATCGAGAGTACGAGAAGAATAAATGAGATCGAAAGATTGTAATTAACACCGCGCTGTGCTAACCGGTAACACGTCTGATCTCATTAACGAGAGATTATTATTAACTAAAGTGTTAATGAAATTTAACCGGTTTGACCGATCCTCTGAAAAATGTAAGGCGCTACTGTATGTACATATGTATGAACGTTTAAATATGTGTTTGTGAACAGAAATCCTTTCCGACACATATTTTGTCAACGTCAACTGATTAGTATCTCTAGTATTTTGAAGATGTTTATAAACATATTTTTTTTTTTCGCTTTAGAGAAGGGTAAAATTATAAATCAATCATACGTAGCTGTCTGCGCGCGTGTTATTCGCCGAAATTCTATTGAAAATATCCGTGAAAAAGGTTTAAAACACAAGGACTTACACTCTGACAACAATAGGACAAGACAACAGTGAAAGAAATTCGCTAAAATGGGTTGCTACGAAACGACAATGGAATTCATCGGTTGTAAAAAAAATTATACTCGATTCGATTTCACACATTTAATAAAAATTTTAGTTATTGTTGTTATAATGTCTATTGAAATCGAATTTAGATTTGATTGTGTTAACAGTTTGAAGTCGGAAAGTTAAATTTCGACTTGAGAACCTCGAGATTATTATTACATAAAAATCACATAATGAATCAGCCAATTTGATTGAAGCATTTAAGGGCATTGTTTGTATAATCTTGGGTATGTAGGTAACTTTAAACCATATTATGTTAGTTTAAGTTGTGTTAGTTTATATTAATGTCAGGCTATATTGGTTAGTTCGTTAAGTTATGTTAGGTAAAGTTAAGTTGGATTAGGTTAGCTTTATGCTATTCATCATCATTTTCAGCCATTCACCATCCACTGCTGGATGAAGGCTTCTCCAATCCTCTTCTATTCATGTCTGTCTTGAGCAATCTGCATCCAGTTAACTCCACACATTCTTCTCAATTCATCAGCCCATCGTCCACTCGGTCTACCTTGCTTTCTTTCACATCCTCTCGAATACCATTACAATAATTTTCGCGTCCATCTGCCATTCACTCTTCTCGCTATGTGACCACTTCAACGTATTCACACGTTTTGCTATAATTGCCAACTTAGTCGTGCTTCTTACTCATGTATTCCTCTTACATACCTTCTTTTTTAAGCATAGCGGAATGTTGGATTTTAAAACTATGTCCATTCTATTGCTATTAAGTTATAATAATCTATAAAGTTAGGGGTACATATTAAATTAGGGAATTTAATTAAAAAGACTAAAATCTACACAAATCCTTCTACATTGTATAAAATTAACCAAATTACTCAAAATCAATCATAATTTTGATGAAATTAAAATGTTGCACATTGAGATATGTACATACAATTGATTTCAGCATTCTGACTGTTTCTATTTTAATTTATCTCGATTTATAAGCTTTTAGTAGATCCAAAAGTTCAGTATTGGCCATTGTATGCCTGCTCAACATTTCAATGTGCAATTTTCATTTAAAATAATTTCGACAGGATAATTCAACGATTAAGAAAAAAAAATAATAATAATGAACCTCACGGAATCCATACCCTCAGCAGCACGACACGGTCGATGGTTTTGCTGAATTATTATCTCATTATAGACGATAATCTATGGTGATTTTCCAACGCGGGAGGAGGTCGTCTAACCTTTAAACAGCGGAAATATTAAAAAATTATAAAAATATAAGCGAATGCGAGAGAAACCACCCAAAAAGGCACGATCATTTGTATTAGAATTAAACAATAAATAAAAAAAACTTTAATATACCACTCGATCGGACACGTTTTGAAGAAGTGGTCCTTCCGCGCTTTCTTCGGGGATTCCCATGGCGAAGGTGAGGACCTTTGAACGAGCCCTCAAAAGGGATCCAAATCCTACCTCAACAATGCATTTTTTTCCATAGACACAATAGACCTCATGCTCGCGCAGAAATAATTGCCGTATACAAGGGTGGTGAACCAATAACCGCAAACACACATTTTTCCCCGAGAAAAAAACATTCAAAATTGACGTTTGATATTAAAAAACTTCAGATACAATGCGTTTCTAGTGTTTTTTAATGTTTTCGTCTTACGGTTGTTAAAATACTATTACCAATGTTATTTTGTTGTTTTTTTTTAGTTTGATACTATTCAGTATATAGCACGTGCTTAAAAATTCGACTTCCTTGTTTGTTCCAAAATTTGAAAGTAACATATGAGTCGCCTAGTTTCAAATCCCGATAAGTCCACAATATATAAAAAAACGAGGATAAAATATTTTCTGGTTCTAAGAATGTTTTCAAACGATGTCTTATACTTGAATTATTCCAAATACCGCCGAGTGCGCCGTAAAAAAATATTGAAAATCAGTGTTAGTTCCAAAAACCGACAATTGCACTATGATAAAAGCTGATAAAAGCCATATTTAGAAACAAACAACGATAAGTCCACGTTTCTAATCTCAATATTTTGTTTAATATCAACAAAATTAAGTTTAAATGAGTTTAAAAGCCACCAAGCAAATAAGTCTGTAGCAGAAAAACCGCGTTTGCGAACAAGTGAGTTTTATGGACTTATCGGGATTTGGAACTAGGCGACTCATATGTACATATGTACATATACGATACCTACATTGTACATAGAATTTGTAAAAACATACATACATACATACATCATTATCATCATCATCCTTTTCAGCCGTTCTACATCCACTGCTGGATGAAGGCCTCCTCATTCCTGTCTGTCTTTAGCAATCTGCATCCACTTGACATTCCTTTCAATTCATTAGCCCATCTTCCATTCGGTCTACCTTGCTTTCTTTCACATCCTCTCGGATACCATTCCAGTATTTTTCGCCATCCATTCTTCTTGCTATGTGTCCACTTCAACTTTTTCACACGTTCTGCTATACCTATACTTACCACTTTGGTCATGCTTTTTTTTATCCATGTTTTCCTCTTATGATCTCTTCTCGTTATACCGAGCATACATCTTTTCACGCTTGTTGAACTTAGCATCCACGTTTCACATCCATACGTCATAACTGGCAGTATGCCTTCTTTTTAAGCATAGCGGAATATTGGATTTAAAACTATGTTCATTCTTCCAAAAGCATCCTAGATTCATTTCTTCTTCTTTACATCCGGTCATATTCAGCAATAGCCCTAGGTATAAATAACTGTCAACTATCTCTACAATATGATTATCTAATATACATGTGTACAGGTATATGTAAATGGTACAGTTGTTTTATTTCTTTTACGGTTATCTTAATAAAACACTGACTTTCTTTCAAAATAAGTTTATACAAGCCATAGATGAGGGTTTTTTTCAATAATTTGATATAGAATTTATAACCAAACCTTGTTTTATAACAAACAAAAATTTAATTTTAAAATACGAGTATGTCGCTCACAGTGCGTCTTATGAAGTTAAATATATATTTCGATGTAATAAGCAATGACGTTTTATAAACATAATGTAAAACTGCACATCATTGACTATTATTTCTATTTTACAGAATATATAAATTCACTTTACGTACAGATATATGTATGTTCATATGAGTCGCCTAGTTCCAAATCCCGATAAGTCTATAAAACTCACTTGTTCGCAAACGCGGTTTTTCTGCTACAGACTTATTTGCTTGATGGCATTTAAGCTCATTTAAACTTAATTTTGTTGATATTAAACAAAATATTGAGATTAGAAACGTGGAATTATCGTTGTTTGTTTCTAAATATGGCTTTTATCAACTTTTATCATAGTGCAATTGTCAGTTTTTGGAACTAACACTGATTTTCAATATTTTTTTACGGCGCACTTGGCGGTATTTGGAATAGTTCAAGTATAAGGCATCGTTTGAAAACATTCTTACAACCAGAAAATATTTATATTTTTTATATATTGTGGACTTATCGGGATTTGGAACTAGGCGACTCATATTTACGTATGTCCGATATACAAGCACTATAACAAATACTTAAAATCGATTATTTTCTTAACAATTTGAGTTTCAGTAGTGGTTTGTCAAAAAAGACTACTGTTTGCATTATAATTCGTATGTCCCAATTATAGGATTTACAATTTTTTTCTTCGTCATATTTGGCATCACAGATCAAAGCTTGACAACCACTGATTCTTTCTGCATTTTGACAACTGGTCGCCTTGTATAAAAATTGATTTTTATCGCCAACTCTTCGAACGCAATTATCATCCATTATCCGTGTACGTTAACTCGGTAATAAGTGGTGCGAGTCCTCGAGATCCCAGGATCTGGGAAATCGTCTCGGAGACGTGTTCAAGATATGACAACTTCATCATCATCATCTCAGCTACCGACTTTAAACGGAAAAAATCGGCGTTTAGAGTGAAAGAACAGCGCGTAATACAAATATCGCGTGATGATGCGAAAACACACATCCTTTACTCAAATTGGATTATCAAAACGTGATTATTTGTATGACGATGTGCACGCATATTCGTTTTTTTCCCTGTTATAAATTGGACAACGTGTTGGAAACCAATCATATCCACGAGGATAATAGTGTAGTCCTTTTTTTTTTTAATAATTTTTAGAATGTCTTGATTTAATTTGACCGTATCGAGTGATGCCATCTAAGCTCGCGTCCTAATGATAACTAATGGTTTGATAGATTTGTCAAGTTTGCGAAGAAATTCACGGGTTCTTTTACGGCGAAATAAAACGGGAATCCTTGTATAAAAAAGGTTCGCCAAATGATTAATGAACCCCACACAGAGACCACACAGCCGAGGAAATTTATCAAAAATTGGTTGTTTTGACAATGAAAGTGTTTTTTTATGCCGATAATGAATGATGTGTATTAAGTTTTGAATCATAGGGTAATACATACTTTCAAATGATAATCTTCTGGACTTGGTTCACTTTTGTTTGCATCCAGTAAAGCGTATTAAGCACGTGCTATTCGACAATGGAATGAAGATATCCAGAAATGCATACAAATAACGACTTCGCATCACAATGAAATCGCTAGTCATGATTGTTTATAAACTGTATATAAAAATTCTCTTATGTAAAATACATAGTTCATGCAATTTTTTTTGTACGAAATATTTTCGAGTTGTTAATTTTTTTTTGTACGAAATATTTTCGAGGCATTTGAATATTAAATTTAATATAAAATTGAAAAATTTCCTGTCTGTCTGTGTGTCAGTTTCTCTGTTTGTCTATCTGTATCTCAGTTTAAAGACTGAGACAGATATAAATATCTGTTTGTCTGTTTGTGTGTCAGTTTCTCTGTTTGTCTTTTTGTCCGTGTGTGCATATTTCTATGTGTCTGGATGATTCTCTGGATGTATATCTGTATTTCAGTCTGTTTATCTACATTTCAGTCTGTCTATCTGTATCTCAGACTTAATATCTGTCTGTCTGTCTTTGTGTCAGTTTCTCTGTTTGTCCCTGTCTGTCTATATGTATCTCAGTCTATCTATCTGTATCTCAGTCTGTATTATTGTATATCTGTCTGTGTGACAGTTTCTCTGTTTGTCTTTTTGTCCGTATGTGCATATTTCTGTCTGTCTACCTACATATCTGTATCTCAGTCTGTATATCTGTCTATATGTGGGTCTGTTTGTTTCTTTTTTTCTATAAATATGTCCCTCTAACTATTTATATTCCCACACTGTTACTAATCGGGATCAAACGTTGCATAAATACTCCTCATGATCCTTTGGGTCATATACATAGATATGAAGATGTACCATTTTTTTTACAACCAGTTTAATTTCGATGACTGCAGTATTTTCATTCGAAACAGATCGACTATTGGTAGTTCAGAAAAAGCATTGTACGTATATGTCTGCAAAACGAGTTCTTCAAATCAACTGAGGAGATTTTCACCAAACATTCACTGAACGATTCAGCGGATTCTCACGCCATTATCATCCTTAAAGGCCGGGCTATAACAAAAACATAATAATTTATATGCAAAATTTATCATTCTATAAAACACTCTATACCTTCTTCGTTCCCTATAAATTGTTTACACACAAAATACGTTACAGAGATAATTACAAGCCAACCGTTGCCGCGATTCTCATTACGTACACAAAGGGATGCAAAAGAAAGTCGACAACAAAGAGATGTTGTACTGCGCTGCACAGTTTGACATTCGCCGACTGCTAAATGCAGGGCTGGCGAAAATCACTAATGACTTAATGACGACGTTCGCATAAGTTTAGTTAGACTTTAAGCCACCGCGTGCGCACGGTTTGATCCTTTTGTGAATTATAATATACAATATTGAACAGGTACATCAATCGAACACGTTAATAACATACCTTTCGCTAAATCGTATAACATTGTACATAAAAATAATATTCGTTAAATTAAATAACGTCTGAATTGACAGTGGACTGACTTTGGCATTTTCGTTGTGAGAAAATACCGAGTTTGCATTTCTGTTTACTGAAACATCTGGGTAAATGCTTTTTACTTTTCATACTTTTGTTTGAAAGGATTTAAATTATTATGCCCTTACATTAAAAAATGTATTAAACCTAAAGGAACCTATTTTTATACTATGAAAGCACATAGTACACTTTCATTCTACAATTTTTGTCGAAAGCGTTTTGCACTTACTATATAAACATAATATAATAACCCAATTCCGTCTGTCTGTCTGTCTGTCTGTCTGTCTGTCCGTTTGCTGATAACGTTCGCCTCGGTGAAGGAAAAACACGAACGTCGCGAGTGGGATTTGAACCCGTGATCACAAGGTTGGGTGAGTTAAAGCTAACGCGTCCACCCAACACCGGACCTCCTATAATTTGAAAATATTAATCCGTAGTAGGTTCGCGACTTTGCTATGTTGTTACGCAATCAATTGTCAAACGCAATCAATTACGTCAAACAAAAATGGACTTGCACTTATTTGAAATAAATAATGGACTATGTTCTCTTATTTAAAACTTTTTTTATAATTTTATATAATTTGAGTATATAAATGTATGGAAATAGTCAAAATGTTTTAATAGTAGTTTATTTTGAATATTTTTTAAAAAATCCTTCCATATTTATGTACATATGTATTGTATACATATGTATATAATAGTAGGGTCAAGTTAGGTTGACTTTTTAGTTTTCGTTTTAAGCAGTTTATTTATGAATATTTTTACAAAATATCCTTCTGTGGCGGGGTTAGGTTAGGGGGCAGAAGAATTAAATTTAGTTTTCAATGTAAACAAATTAATTCGACAAAATGAATGAAAAATCGTAAAATTGGCGACTTCATTTATAAAACACTTATCGTAAAATAAATTTATAAAATTGTAAATTAAATTTTTTTGACGCTGAATTTATTCGCCTTAACCAAATTAGTTACCTGTTTTATCAGTAAAATTATATTATGTGTAAAAAGTAAGAATATTGTTTCTTATTTCGAATATTACCATTGAGATTCAATTTATTCCGCAGTTCGAACAGGAACAGTTCAGTTTGCACACGTATTGTATTCGAAATTTAAATTGTTGTTAAAAAAACACTTTTATTGTTTTATTTAACCTGTAATACGAAACTTCAACATTTGTTTCAAAACATGAGTTCAAGGAAGAGAAAAATTGCAGAAAAAAATAGAGGTTTCGATCAAATATGGTGCGATCGACTTGCATTTACAGAAGTTAATAAAGGGAAACCTCAATGTTTGATATGTGATTTACAATTAGAGAACAACAAATCCAGTAATATAGAGCGACATTTCCAGCGACGACATTTCGACTTCGGTGAGAAGTATCCCGATGGTGATATCAGAAAAAAGCTGTAATGTAACTGAAAAACTAACGGAAATGGTTAGACAAGAGGAAGAGTAATATATACATATATGTATATATTATTTTTTTGTTAAATAATATGTGGGGGCTCCGAAAATTTGCCATTTTTTTCGATATTTCGCTGATTTGGCTCCGGGCTTCAAAAAGGTTGCCGACCACTGATGTAGATACATATATTAACCTTCCCGTGCAACGCGCCTTCTATGCAACAACTATGAAAACTATTAAATACACATATACTCACCCACACAAACACTCACAGTACGGGTGATGAGAAACCACTCCGTTGATATTCAACGGGCTTACACTAGTGTATGTATAGTAAGTAAAATAGTGGTAGTGTTATTTAGATCTTTTAAAGATACGATTTTGATCAATTTTATAGAGTATAGATGATAGTGTTCAGTAAGTACATGGCATGTAATCAGCATCTACATAAATTTTTTTGGAAAGGCAACAGTCCATTTTCAAAAAAACAGCTCAAATAATTTTTGTGTGATGCGATTTTAAAATTGCCGTCTAATGACTACATTATATGCAACTCGGAATGATTTCGAAAGGAAACGTTTAGCTAAACAAACACATCAAACCTAGAATTATATCATTTATAGTAGTTTAGGGTAGGTTGGGGTCCAAATTCGAAACAATTACTCAATTAAATTGCAATAAAGCAAACAAAACGATTATGCGAGCGTGACGGTCGTTAAGGGGTTGATCTCGAGAGCAAAATAATTGGTCAACAAAATGCTTTTATTTCGTCGCTGTAAAATATAATATACAATACAAAAAATATACAATAACATTCTAAAGACGCACAATTAATCGTTAAAGTGTAATAATATTAGTAAACTATGTAAAAAACAGTAATATAAAAATAATTGTTAAATAAATGCATTATTTTCACATTAAAAATCGTATCACACATTTAAAATACATAAAAAATAATATTTCGTTTTTCGTTACATTTTACATGTTATTTTATTTATAATTTTGCAAACTTACTGACTATAAAATTTAGCACCATAATACAGCTTATACTTTGGTATACATACATACATATATAGATAGATATATTCATTCTCAATTTCAGCAAATTCATCAACGTGTACAAGTTTCTTTGACAAAAATCATTTTATTTTAGGTTTTAAAGATATTTTTTATAAAAACATATACATATACATTGTGACATTTTAAATGGATGTACTGAATCATATCATATACAGTTACAGGAAAAGTTTGACATCCCTAAAATGCATAGGCATTTTATGCAATATCAAAACATAAATAACACGTGTGGAAAGCAAAATTTTGTGATAGACCATATAAAAAAAAAACAAGTTAAAATTTTTCTTCAGAATCAGCTGTTGAGATAAAAAGTGATTCAGAAAGCAAATTCATTTATATCATACTTTGAAACGCTTAGTACATATAAAGGCATTTTAAACAATAGATTTCCAATTTTGCCAGTAACATATTTATTAGGTTAGACTTGTGAACTTTTACTACAACTCGGACCACCACTGTTGTCCAATTTTGAACTACTTCGACTGTCACTTCTTTTAAATGGGTAAAACACATTTTCATTATTGACAGCAACAGCTCCTCCAGTCTTTCCGACCAAAAATATAGACTTGTCAGTTTGCGATTGACTCCTTTCAGTCTTCGGCAGGACATCACCTTGTCTTCTGGCCTGATCTGCAGCAGTACTCCCGTGCAAATTCACCAGAAGACTCTGTCTGCACAATTTAGTAACCGTATCAAGCTTTTCCTTTTCGCCATTTTTCTCCGTTTGTTTGGTTTTGCTCCTCAGTCGAACTTTCCTGAACTTTGAAGCGAGATTTGACAATCCGAATTTACTTCCAGACTTTGACATCTCCTTACCGGCTGACAGGGTAGCTTGATTCCTCGGCAGCGATTCGTATCCTTTTTCCCTGTTGAACTTTTCGAAAGCTTGCCTCTCGAGATTGATCATTCCAACTGAAGCCGATTTGATCAATAGACTACTATCCAGATTTGAACTTTGAGCGTTCGAATTGTAGCCCTCGTAACTGGTATCACTTCCACAGCTTATTTGACTTAATCTGAAATTTAAACGTATATTAAATACTTTTTCAGTCAATACAATACAAGAATAGATAAAACAATGAATGAAGCGCTTTTGGAAGAATGAACACAGTTTTTGAATCCAACATCACGCTATGCTTAAAAAATAAGGCATACGACCAATGCATACTGCCAGTGTTTTTTTTTTTAACGACTCCACAGTCCTGGTTTATTCAGACATATTTCGCATTTACCATCTAGATTTAGATTTGGAAATGGACCTTTCCTTATTTCGTACAACCTATGCTGCACTTGAAACCGTCTGCTTCAAGACCTTCGCAACATACATAAATACATAACATGACCATAGACTAATCAATAATGTTTAGCCACGGAATAAACGTTGTTTTTAAATCCAACATTCCACTATGTTTAAAAAAGAAGGTATATGGATGTGAAACGTGCATGCTAAATTCAAGAATGTTACGCAAGATTCAATGCACACAGACAAGCATGGAAATACGTATGTATACTCGATATAATGAGAAGGGGTCGTAAGAGGAATAGATGGTTAAGAAGCATGACCAAAGTGGCAGATATAGCAGAACGTGCAATACCATAGATATGCCATTCCAAACATTTTTGCCTGGACAAAGCGTCAGAAGCAAAGCATGCGAGGCATGCATTTTTGCATGCCCTTTTTGTATGTCATTTTTCGGACGCTAAGGCCAATCTATGTTATTCTACATCTATGAAGTAACGTGTAACAAAGTTGATGTGGACACATAGTGAGAAGAATGGATGGCAGATAGACGCGAGAAATACTGGAATGTTATCCGAGAGGATGTGAAAGAAAGCAAGGTAGACCGAATGGAAGCTGGGCTGATTAATTGAGAATAATGTGTGAAGTTAATTGGATGTACATACATAGATTGCTCAACACAGACAGGAATGTAAGAGAATTGACGAGGCCTTCATCCAGCAGTGGATGGTTTATATTTAGTTCTTAAAGAACCAATGTCAAATTTGTCTACTATCATGTGTTAAAATGCCACAAAAAATCACCGTACAAAATATCTTTATATAAAATGAACCAAAACTTTCAAAATTAAATAAGTTTACCTGTTTTCTGAAAAGTCAACGTTTTCACGCACTTCATTACTCCTTTTTTCGCTGTCATCTTTTGATCCAGACGCTAAAAATTTCTCTTTGGCCTTCTTCAATCTAATGGCTCGACTACACGACGGTTCAGACAGTAGATGATCATGAACATTCTGCTCGAATTGTTGTATTGGAATGCACGTCGACGACTTGGCGAGTTTCAAAAGATCCAAATCTATCTTCTTACCGTAAAATTTCGTCGCACTTTTACCATCATCATCATCGTCGTCTACGAATCGCTCGCACGACTCTCGACCATCATATTCACTTATATTATTACGACTATCATTACTAGGAACTATCATTGACTTTGGAATTTCGACTGCGTTGCAGACCGAAGTTTTACCATTCGATTTGTCACACTTGAAATGCGAATAATCTCTCCTCGGACACAGAGGTGATGTTGTCTTCAGCGAACCAGCACTGGAGCTTTTCAATATGCCTCTGAGCATTTTCTTGGGCAACGGTGGGGTCATTTCCGACCCATCGCTGACATTTTCCTTCGAATACATTCTGTACTTGTCGTTTTGTGTGGTTTGTTTCATGATTTGCGAAGCGCTCGCCGACTTTTGAACCTCTCTATCGAAGAATGGGTTATTTCTGCAAATTAAACTCGTACTGCAATATGATTATTTAAATAAATTTGTATCAAATTAAGTTGCGAAATATAAATACCTGACATTTTGATGTACTACTCGACGTACATCGTGTGGAAAACGTTCTTGAGATTTTGGCGATCTCCATGGTGGTGTACTACTGCCGCATTGTACTTTTGTGTCTGCTCCTATAGTAATAACAATGTTTATGTATATTTAGTGTGACAATTATTGACAGGTAAAAAAGCATACATAAATAAAATTCATCAAAAATAAGTTTAAGAATCAATGAAAATCATCAAATTATACAACTATGTATGTATGTATGTACATAATTCAATACGAGTTTGAGAATCTGTTTTGTTAGTATATTTTGAGAATTATTAGATTTAATTTTAAAACGCATAAATTTAATTTATTTGTGAATCGCTATTGTGCAATTTATAATATAAACTTTTTCGTTTGTCATATCTCAAGCAAAATAAAATACTATGTACATATTATCATCATCATATATATGTATAATAGCCCTATTCAGTCTGTCAGTCTGTCTGTCTGTGTGTCTGTCTGCTGATAACGCTCGCCGAGGTAAATAATTAAAAAACCAGAACGTCGCGCTAGTGGGATTTGAACCCGAGATCACTGGTTCGGAACATTGAGGGCTTACGCTATTATCCAAACGGAGGCGATGACGAGCCTACTACAATTTGTAAATATAAATTTTCAATAGGTTCGCGACTTTGCTAAATTATCACGTTGTTGTATTATAACGCGCCATCTATGCAACAATTATAAAAAAAACTATTAAATACACATACATAATATACTCACCCACACAGACATCCGTTGTGATATTCAACGGGCTTACACTAGTTATATTATATATATGTATATATAATAGCCGAAATCCGTCTGTCTGTCTGTTGATAACGCTCGCTGAAGTAAATGATTAAAATACACGAACCGTCTGCGCGCGAGTGGGATTTGAACCCGTGATCACCAGGTTGGATTGAGGTCATGCTAACACTATCATTCAACGGAGGCGATGACGAGCCTGCTACAATTTGACAATATTAATTGTCAATAGGCTCGCGACTTTGCTAAATTGTTACGTTGTTGTATTATAACGCGCCATCTATGCAACAACTATAAAAACAATTAAATTTAATATTATTTTTTAGTACGGGTGATGAGAAACCGCTCCGTTGATATTCAACGGGCTTACGCTAGTGTATATGTAAAAGCCTAAAGTCTGTCTGTCGGTCCATCATGAACGTTCAACATAATATGTACATACTTCTTTTGATTTCACTGAAAGTTTGAATAAACATACCTACTACCTACATACATATACATATATGTATATAAATACATAGGAAATTTATTTAATAAATGTTTCATAAATCAATGACATTCATTAAACTTGGTTCTGTATTTCAATCAAAATTAATTGTTTTAGTATGAAAAAAAAAGAATCACTGAAATTAGATTGATATTACAATAATTCCATTTAAACTAAAATATTGAAGTACAGTTTGTGATTTTTAAATATTGTTTGAGAAAACTTTGCTACAATATAATTATTATACCTAATATACATACATACACGTATACCATTACCAAACTAATAAAATAAATTGAAATTAATATCATTTAACGCCACTCACCTTCTTCATTCAATTTCATATTATACTTCTGAATCATTATTCGAATAGACGGAGCTGTTTCCTTCAATGGTGGTTTATCCCGACGGGCAGTCGGAGGAGACGCGGGCAACGGTGGCAAAGAAGCACTTATTCCCGGTGTACTAGCCCTAGACAACACTGGACTTCCTTTACATCCAATAAACCTTTCTCCAGATCCTCTTCGAATTGGCAAAACGTCTTTGGACTGACTAATCGACTCTTCAGACGGATTCCTACTAACCGATAGAGTTCTAGACGAGCTATTAGAATTTAAATTCTTCCTGGCGATCAAAGGTGACGGAGTTTTTGATCTAGTATTGATAATGGAATCACTGCTAGATATGTTCAGTTGCTTCTTAAGTTCAAATACGTCCTTTTTTAATTTTCCATTTGTATTCATTTTGTTACTTTCACTACGTTTAATTTCATTGTTTACTAAAATATCAGGTAGATTATCTTGAAACTCTTCCTTTTTCTTTGATTCAACTTCTGTTTTACTTATTGAATTGGCAATCTCTTCTAAATTAAATCCAATTACAGCTTTTGCCTCACCTTTACTGTCTCGTCTCACCGGTGAGAATATTTTCCTTGTCGTTTTGACGAATATGTCCGAGTTGTTATTCAATTCGGCTTCAACTTCTATTCCTTCTGGTGGAATGTCTATAGGTAACTGTTCCGGTGACAGTATAATCTCTAATGAATCATCCTTTTCAGATAAATGATCCGAAGAAGCATCCAAAGATTCTTTTTTAACAACGATTCCTTTCTTTGTACACGGATCCGGTAGCGGTAAATCTACTTCGTTGTTGAGAGACAATTGGCTGTTCAATTTCGGTTTCAATTTCAACACGAAAACATTGTCTCCGGAATCTGTATTGGATTGCTTTTCGAAACTGTTCTGTCGTGGATAACTGCAATGAGAATCAATGGAACCTTTAGATTTTATTGGTTTTTTCCTCCTCGGAAATTCAACTGTTATCGTATTGACTTCTTCTTCAGTGTCGCTTTCTGATTGAAGCGATTTTTCTCTCTCTAATCTTTGTCTTATTTTTGATTTCCGCTTTGCAGTGCTTAAACTCACTCTTTCTACAGCTTCTTTAGTTTTTCTCCTGGCACCTTTTGTCGAATCGTCGATTCTATCATCGGTCGACGACAACTTTCCGGACATTTCAGACGAATCTTGGCATTTCAATTCGCCAATGGCTTTATTTGAATCATTAAAATCTTTATCAACATTAATATTAACAACATTACTTCTATCTTCGATTTCGGTCTTCAAAATTATCTCTTTGGTTTTTGGCTTATTTGCAGTATAAGTTATACACAAACTATTTTCTCTGCTTTGAATATTATTCTTCGTACAATCCAATTTCAATTGATCAATACAAGTTGAAATTTGATTTAGTTCATCTATGAATATGTTTTCACTAATTTTATCACAATTCAACCGTTTATACCTTTCTATGCAACGTTTGTTTAAAATTTCAACCTGAAATAAAAACGCCATATGAAATTAATTTAATTCAATCATAAAACACAAATAAAAGTAAATAACTAACCTTTTGATTGCACGCATTTATAGATTTCATCAGAGACTGCGGAGCTTCTTTGCCATCAAGCGTCAAATCATTTACATTAGAACATAATTTTGCAACTAATTGATTGAAGTTATTTATCCTATCCTTTAAAGAATTCTGAAAAACAAACAAAATATCAAATTAACATTAGCTAACTCAAACAACAAAGAAACATCAATTCCACCGAAAATCATCAATTCCAACCTGCAATAATTCTTTTTCTTTGTCCAATCTGCTCATTCTACGCTTTAAATCTCCAAACTTCGCTGACGTTACTGTCGATTGTCCTATCAATTTAAATAGTCATTTAAATTCAAACTAACTCTTTAAAACTTAACTTTTCATCACCGTCAAAATTACCTTTATATTCTTCAATCTTCTTCGACACATCAGCATATCGTTCTCTGACGTTACATCCACCTGCCAATAACTTCTGAATATTCTCTTCTTCTTTGATCAATTGCGATGTTATATCTTGCAGTGCATATATGAGATTCATCCATGGATGAGGCGGCACTGAGATTGCATATGCTACAGGCGTTAACTTTCCATCAGTACTTTCACTGTAACAAAACCAAAATTAAATCAATATTTACATTTAAATCTATGTAAAAAAAATAACAGAATATAATTACCAAGCTCTGTGTCTTTCTTGAGCTTGTCCATATCTGTAAACGGGTGTCTGAGGAGCAGCACATGGAGAGCACGCTACTAAAGGCGCTGCAGTTTCTTCTACTTCATCTTCAACTTCAACTAATACAGCTCCGGGTCCACCGTCAGAATCACTTTCAGTACCTAACGGTCTATTTTCAGCTTCCATACTCGTGTCAAAGCATTCTTCTCCGACATCAGACACCTTCGGAAGAAATTCAATTACTGAACATGTTTATATAGAAATTATATTGATTCAGTGTTGCAAATACCTGGTTTTCATTAGTACAATCGTCCAGATGTGTAAGCGATAAACTGGATGCTGAAGCTGACACGTGAGGAATTGCATCGTCACGTACGCTACCGACCGATTGAGACCGTTGTAGTCTCAATACGCCTCGTTCGTTCTTTTGATACCCCGAAGGCCAAGGACCGTAACCTTAAAAGCAATAGTAATTGATTAAAATAAATACGTTTAGTTTAATATTAATGATAATTGATAATTACCTGTTGTACGTGTGACTGGCAACGGAGGACGTGCCAGCGATTCTCTGAGTAGTGCCGTCGTAGAAGCTTCCGGTGCAATTCCACGAGACTTTTCCCACTCGTGCAGTTTCCTTGTGAATGATCGACTTATTCCTAGTATATACATGGGTTAATACAATTCAATGAGAATTCAATAGTAATAAAGTAAAGTACGTTTACCTTCAAATCTGAAAAATCCAGCACCGGTTTGTACCAAAACTTCTTTCTTCTGAGGACCAACTGCTTTTTTAAGCTTCAAAATCCTGTAATCAATATTGTATTAGCATGTTCTATTCAAAACATAGAATTTTCGTTATAAACTATTTTTGTTTACCGTTCGTCTCTTTCGTGATCTCTCGGAGGACGGTCTGAATCATCTCCCGTATAAGTCGGCACTGAATTAGTTGCTTTGAGTCTTTTCCACTCTTCTAACATGAACATAAAAGACAGCGGTGTAAGTGGAGGACGATTTTGATTATTTAGTATTGAAGTCAATTAATAATGTTTACCTAGTTTCTTCCGGAAATCTTCAGAGAGTTGAGCGTGTGTTGGTATATTTGGAAATGCAGAAGCAGCAGTTGGTACACTTTGATTTGAAACGACACCTTTAGACTTCTGCCATTCGTGCAATTTCTTTCTAAAGTCTGCCGATAGTCTTTCTTCAGCTGGAGTTGGAGGGCCGGAACCGATCTGCCTATTTCCTACTGCTGGATAATAAAACAATTGTTTACAATGCTAATTTTCTGTTTATATTTGATTACTTTGTGTGTATTTACCACTGCTGCATTTGATCTTTTCCCATTCGTCCATTTTCTTAACGAAATTTTGATTCGGACTGTGACCTCCTGAAGGACTATTGCCGGATGCTGATCCTGGACCTCCCGTACTCCATTCGGCTGCTTTGTCGCAGAATTCTCTGCTGAGACGATTTTGTAGTGCTTCATAGTCTCTTCTGACTTCTTCTTCCAATCCACCTTTTGATCTGTTGCATCCAATTCGAATATCCTCCGGTTCTTTAACATAATACAAAGAATTAATTAATAAAGTCCATACAACTAACCCATCTAAAACTAAGATTTTAGAGGTATTGCTAATAATAAATAAAATCAATGTCAAATGGAAAATAACAACACTTAAGAAGATTAAATGGATTTCAATGTAAGCTAAGTGTAACAAATGATTAAGTGTCAAGTATTACTAATCAAGGTGACCCTATTGTTTCTATATTATTATCTATAAGTATTTTACACGATGTATGTACATATACAATTTTTTAATATAAATAAAGTACTTTTGTAAATGAAAGTACCAAAACACTTCAACTTTTATTAAAAATATATTAAATTTTCATTTATCAACTCTACACAGAAACACTCATGATACACTATTTACAAAAAAACCACATTCTAAAACTTTCATTGTTATTTACCTGTTATATAAACACAAGAAATCATTCATTTGACTCACACCGTTATTACAAATCGGCTAAAATGGCTACTAAACTGATTGTGTTCTTCGCTGTTTGTGCTTTGTCTTTCAACGAGGTATGTATAATTTTATTGTATGTAAGTAAATCTTATTTGAGTTGATTTGTATTTATTCATTTGATAGATTTTAGCATCGGCTTTGCCGTCTCATAAACCGTTGGACGTCAGTAAAGTATTGGCCGAATCGGACGATGTATTATATTTGAGTGAAGCTATTACATATGAAAACTATTATCAAAATAGCCCTCTTGCAAATGAAGTTGCAGAATTGATGGAAAATCTTCAGCAAAGAGACGATGAATTGGTAACTTTATATTATTCCTAAGAAATAATAGTTGGTAATGTCTGTAGTGATAATAATATTTTTTTTTGTATTATTCTTCATCATTAGACCGTTAATTGTATTTTGAAAAATAAAGATGGTTTAGTATCGGCTGTAAATGATACACACTATGCTGCAAAAGCTTGCACCGCTAAAGCTAAAGAAGGTGTCACCGTGTTAGCACTGAAAATTATACACATCAAAGATCAGGTACTTTAAATATTTTTCAATGCTTTAATGAAGTATATTGAACACTTTTTAATGTGGATATAATGTATTTAGTTAAACGAAGAAATACAAGCGTCTAACACAATAATAGACTCGTGTGCAAATCAACAACAAAATGCTACGGAAACATTGGCTTGCATTTCTAATGGTGTAAGGAATATAAACTTGCTGTAACCTGTGTTTTCCTTTTAATATATTATTTCAATCCCATTCATACTTCTTTGAGTACATAGAGAGTAGGTATTTAAAAACCGGTGCTGTTTTCAAAGTCTTATATCTGTAAAACTAATAACGCTACTGTAAAAGTAAAAGAATTTTAAGGTTAAAATTGTCCTCTTTTGGATTTTTGCTTTCTCTCTATATAAAATATTTTACAATACTAAAATCATTTGAATCAACTAACCAACATTCTTTCATAATCAATTTCCAATTTAAAATAATTATATTGAGTTTGATTTCAGTACACTAGCAATGGTCAGCATGTGGTCAATCTGGTAAATGAATTGAAAGCAGCCATTCACGAAGCAAAAATGGGAATACAAATGATCTACTCAGAAACCAAAATGTGTTTGACCCAGGCTGTTGAAGAAGGACGTGATAATATGATAAAAGTTCTATTGGAAATCGACGATTGTATCAATGGAATGTAACAAAGCCGACCGAATATTCTAATTGACTTGTATTTACAACCAATAAAGCATGTAGAATAGAGCAATATGAATTTGTTTAATTTACACAGTGTGGCCGTGTGTTTGTAGACATTGAAAATAACTACATTTATATTTTAAGATGATGAATAAGCATCGATGATCGCCTCGTGTGATTCACCGCACACCAAATAAAGGATTGTGGAGCACTCTCCTTATTTCTCTCGCTCTTTGCGACTCTGTATAAACAGTAAATTCAATGCAGGTATATTATATAGGTAGTAAAGGTCGGTTCGAAATAGATATTGCGTCTCAAACTTGACTAACGTCTCACCGACAAACTTATTACATGAAAAATGCTACGGTGAATGACTTTGGATGAGAGATTTGTTGCGAAATTCAATTTTAAACTCATTCGTGTTTACAATATGGCGAATTTTAATACCTGTTTTGAAAAAGTAAATGTTTACTATTATATACACAGTTTTCTCTAGAAGTCTAGACATATCAAGAATAGACAAATTCTTAATTTTGAGTTAATAACACTGAGCAACAAAAAATAACGTTTTTGAGTTACAGGAGCGGAGACCCAAAAATTATTACTAATTCTGACCCACTGAATTCGAATATGATAATGAAATTTGTTGGTTAGCTCTTGCTTTTGAGATATGAGCGTTTAAAAAAATGTAAAAATTTTTACATTTTTTTGACCTTTGCGGTCTGTAACTCAAAATTTAGTAGTTTTATGTTCAAAATGAGTATTGGAAGCAATAGTCAGATATTTTATCTATTAATTGTGATATTTTAAAGTTTTAAAATACTTATACGTAATCGTCTAGAAAATTTTAAACGTCAAAATATTTTTTTTCCGGTGTTATTATGTTTTAGATTGGCTAGGTTTTTCGTTCAATGCATTTATAAGGATTGGCAATTTTCATAAACAGGCATACGTTCGTTATTTTATCAATAGAAATCTGTTAAGAAAATCAGAATTTTTTATCACTTTCACTTTTATTTCAGTCTAAAAGATTTATAAATGAAAAGTTGAAGTGGCAATGGGCTGGACACATAGCGAGAAGAGTGGATGGCAGATGTACGCGAGAAATACTGGAATGGTATCCGAGAGGATGTGAAAGAAAGCAAGGTAGACCGAGTGGACGACGGACTGATGAATTGAGAAGAATGTGCGGAGTCAAGTGGATGCAGATTGCTCAAGACAGACAGGAATGGAAGAGGATTTGAGAGGCCTTCATGCAGCAGTGGATGGTGAACGGCTTAAAATGATGATGAAAAAAAACCGTAAGTTTGTCTGTTTGTCGGTCCGTGAGGAACGCTCGACACGCTTCTTTTGTTATCATTGAAAATTGTAATTTTTTTAGTTAACCCACAGTTACCCCTATTGTTAATCCACTAATATGTTAATAATAAGCACCCATTGCTTGTCAACGGGCAATACATATTAACCACAAATAAATCTACATACATATTATGAATACATACAATAAGTAATTGGTAAATTTTTCAGCGATCGAAACATCTTCATCGACAAAGAGCTTTTGATCAAAAGTCCGTAAGCTTTTCATTTAAACAAATAATTTGTTTTTTTGTAATTTTCGTTTTATTAACACTAATTTTCACTCCTGGTAATTTAAAATGATAAAATTAAAACACTCACCATATGAGAAAAACGCTGAATTTCTCAAGGGACTTGAAGGAGTAGAAGTTGGAGCCGAAGTTAAGAAAGCTTTCTTGACTTTTTTCCATTTGGAATCATGCCTATGAACAACTGGAGATCCAGTATCTACGTCACTCGAATCCTGAAGTACACCACCAGCTCGTCTAGTTGGCCTCTTCGTAAAATCTAAAGACTTTTGCTTCGTCAGCATTTGATGACTTCGTTCTGGATTGACTTCGACTTTCGTTTGACTTCCAATCTTATACATTTGCTCAGCTGCAGCTGACGTTGAAGCTTCTGGAGCACTGGAGATTTTAGTAACTTTTGCCAGTTCTTCAGAAGAAGGCATCGTGACTGTCAAAGTAGGAGTTGTTCTCCTGGCCGAATCTAAAGAATCCAGTACACTCATTTCACCCTTTTCCTGACCGGAGATCTTCCTCTTTGGCGAATTCTTATCAACTCCGTATAAAATTTCAGCCGATTCTGACTGTGACAATCCTCCACCATCTGACAGAGAATAGTTTTCACTAGTTCTACAACCTGACGAAGATCTGACACTGTTTCTGTTCTGTTTTTTCCTAACAGACTCTTTCCTCGTTTGAATTATGTCCTTCATTTTACCCCAAGGGGTTTTGTGCATTTTTGGATTGGACGGGTTGCACATCTCTTCCTGCTGTAAACATACACAAAATTGACATAACTTGACAATGTATGTAAAATCAATACCAAAATAACTAAAAAGTTAAACTCACTTGACTCAATTGTCCCGAAACGGAATCTATAACTGCAGAGCTGTCCAAAGATCTGCTGCGTCTCGAGTTTTCGTCTGCAACATTTCAATGTACATCAGATTTGTTTGGTATGTACATATGTATATAGTAAAATTAACCAGAAGACGTTAATCACATTCCCGGCAGACAAATGAATTCGAAACGGTTGAATGAAAACAAATTTAGGTCATTATAGCCTAAATATATGTATTAGAATCGTGAATAGACTGAGAAATTTGGCACTTCACGAGCGACCGCATTTCATATGGTCACTGTGTTTAGATATCATTCTGCTTCTACTCAATCTTGAAACTATTTTTTTATTATATAATCGCTAATTGCGGCCCAACACCGGATATATGTACATACATATATGTGGACGAATCTTAGCACGCTTCCAAAACTTTTCACTTTATTTTATTAAAAAAGACGTGAAACTAACATTTGTCTTCGAGTTCTCTCTATGTGAATCTTTCTTTCTGTACATTTGCCTTTATGTATAACTTTCTCTCTGTGAATCTATCATTTTATGTTTTGTTTTCAGAACTTTATTTGTCTTCTTCTGAAGGTGGCGTACTTGAGAGCAAGCTTTGCCTCCAGTCTTTTACAAACATTTAATTGTCTCACAGTGAAGTAACTTGGGAAAGATACTCTCCAGCGGTGAAACCGTTATCTTCTATACTCTATAGGGAAGAAAGGATAGAGAAAACAAACAATGATTTGATTGGTGGGAAGAAACCATCTCACAACTATAGGTAGATTAAATAAATTGGCAAATTCTAACAGAAGACAGCTGATCTGAATTTAGTAAAATCCAGATCTTGTCAAAGACAAGACTTAAGTTCGAAAAATCTTCGTTCAAGAGACTAATCGCATGGTGTACGTAAAAAAATAGTATAAAATTGTAGTATTGGTATTGTAAGTGTATCAGATATATTCGTTCGTTTGTACATATCACAGTTTCCTTTATGTAAATCTTTCTTTCTGTACATGTGTTACTGTGTGTGAATCTATTCGTCTGTGTTCCGTTTTTAAATGCCCCAAAGCACAATAACTTTGATACAATTGCGCATTGGCCCCACACCAGAATCGCACATGTGAGATTCTAAACATTTCATTGCAATTAATTAATTACACTTGTATATTGCATTGAATATTACAATAAATTAAAACCAAAATAATACACACTCGTGGCGTTGGGTCAAGGATATACATTTTTTTTTTCATTACGTATTTATTACATTTTGAAAGCAACTTTTCGAACGCTCGAAAGAATATACACGAAACATATGGTGCTCGTCTCTCACGCGGAAATATGATTGACGCACGTAAAACCATTTCAACAGTCATATACACTACTCTCCAATACTGATTGGAATTTTCAGCTGAAACTAAAATACCAATCAGTATACTCGTACCCAATACTTGATCAGATATGAGTGTGATTTTGATTTTTTTTTGTGATTATTTGAAGATGTAAGAAAATGTCGTTCCAACTTCAGTTGTTGGCCCCTGGTTCGTTTGTAATTTATTGTCCGCAAATGGCCAATAGTGTCCGAGGTGGAGCAGAGCATGTCGGGTGTCCACGGCCTGCCATGTTGGCACACGTTTTGGGTATTTCTGTTTGGGAACAGAAATAGTCTGCAGTCTATTTTGGAGGAGAACGCCCGCGCCGACTTACTTACTTACTTTACACCAGCATCATCATCATCATCACTGCTCTGTGGTGTTTGGGTGTCGCCAACTCTTCGATAATGGGAGACGAGCACATGGTCTGATCACAACATTGCACCTGTCATTCGACTTGTATAATCGTCGGTAGCCTATCCCGAGTAAATCATACATGGTCATGTATACTGCCGTCCTAAGCCCACTTAACGTAACCGACAAAAATTACGAAAATTAATTAGATGTGTTTTAGTGGTTATGGGAGTGTATTATTGCGATTTTTCACATCAAAATTAATGTATCTTAATCCAAAAAAGACTTTTTTAAGCTATTAAATCTAACGTATCTGCATGCGCAGAGAAATAGTATCACCAATACTTACTTCGGTCACTACCTTATCACGAAAGATTGAAAAGACTGAATCTCTCCACATTTGAGACGAGGAGATTAAGAGGTGATTTAATATTGAAGTATTCAAAATAATAAATAATCATTATTCATGTGAAATGACCAACCTCATTATGTTCAATGAGAAACCTCGTCTAAGAGGTCCATACTCTTAGACTCCGAAAAGAAAAATCAAATAAGATTTTTAGAGATTCATTCTTTTCATATAGAGTGGTTGAAGTTTGGAATAGTCATATGTATACATTAATAATAAATAATAAAGTGACCTCATGCACTAAAAAAAAGTTTAAATAAATCAGTAATATATGAATAAAAACACAAATTTAGAATAAAACTTTCAAGTCCATTTATGTATCTCGATATTGTTGTTTTATCAGTTACGTTAAGTGGGCTTAGGACGGCAGTATATGTACATACAGTACCGTGAACTGTTGTAGTCTTGATACCACCACATTTAAGTTTATTGACCAGGGCTGTGGAGTCGGAGTCGGAGTCGTAAAAAATCGAGTGACTCCTTTTTCAACCACCTAGTACTCCAACAATTATTCAATCGGTTCATCGCTTGTGGGGAAAAGGAACTGTCTAAAATCTCTAGATCTCTTTCAGAGGACGTCGTTCGATTCAAATCGAGGAGAATATTGCTCTTGTCCAAGAGAACGTTGAAGAATACCGCAAAATCACAACGAGAAGACGTTGTCGAGATTTTGGGGGACCAACAGACACAATCCAGAGATGTGGTTCCATTAGGACAGGGTCATGAATCATGATAGTTTACTGATTACGTGGCTCGTCAATGAATGGCTCGGAAATTTTGATGATCGAATAACATCGCCATTGCGTTTACCCGATTTGATCGTCGACTTCTTTCTGTTAGGCTTTTCAAAGTCTGGGGTGAATGTGAATGAACCGATAACCATCCAGCAGCTGATGGCTGACATTAGAGAAGAGACTAACGAGCGTTAACATCTGAAATTGTAATAAAAGTGGTGTAAAATGCGATCAAATGAGCCCGACAGGTTGACAGGTTGAAAAATGGTAATTCGAAAATTAGCCCATTCGTCGCATTGGTTGGTGAAACTACGACTATATGTATTTACGTATCTGGAAATGGTCTTACACATACATATGTATGTATGTATCTAATATATAAAACGCTTAAGTTTGTATGTATGTATGTATGTACGTATGGGTCATTCGTCAATTACCAGGCGTTGCTCGGGCGCGATCAATAGAAACGACGAAGTACACACGATAGTAGATGTTTTCGGCAGATTGAGGTAGATTTAAGCAGATAGTGTTTCGGGAGCCCAAAAAGGGGCCGCCGAGGCAGGAGGGGGGTCTGGGGGGTGGTAAGGGGCCGGCATTGCTTTTCGGGAGTCCAAAAAAGGGACCGCCGGGGTAAGAAGGAGGGTTTGGGGGTTGGTAAGGGGCCGGCATTGCTTTTCGGGAGTCCAAAAAAGGGCCGCCGGGGTAGGAGGGTGGTCTGGTGGGTTGGTAAGGGGCCGACACTGCTTTTCGGGAGTCCAAAAAAAAGGCCGCCGGGGTAAGAAGGAGGGTTTGGGAGTGGTAAGAGGCCGGCATAGCTTTTAGGGAGCCCATAAAAGGGGCCGCCGGGGCTTAGGGGGGGTCTGGGGGGGTGCTAGGGGGCTGGCATGGCTTGAGGGAGTCCAAAAAGGGTCCGCCGGGGCTTGAAAGACGTCTGGGGGGTGGTTTGAGGGCCGGAATGGCTTTAGGGGTATCAAAAGTTGAAAAAATCAAAAAAAGTTCCAAAAAAAGTCTTTTGGGCTCCCGAAATAATTTACTAAACAAACACTATATTACATTATATTCATTATACCCCGGGCAAAGCCGGGTAATAAAGCTAGTGTATGTATAAAAACGAAAATGGAAAAAATAATTCAATTTGACATTTTTAAATTTTTGAAATCGGAGTCGCGGTTTTTTTTAACGACACCACATTCCTGGTTTATTCAGACATATTTCGCATTTACTATCTAGATTTAGATTTGGACATGGACCTTTCCTTATTTCGTACAACCTGTGCTGCACTTGAAACCGTCTGCTTCAAGACCTTCCCAACATACATACATACATAACATGATCATAGACTAATCAATAATGTTTAGCCACGGAATGAACATTGTTTTTAAATCCAACATTCTACTATGTTTAAAAAAGTAGGCATACGACGGCATATGGATGTGAAATGTGGATGGTAAATTCAATAATGTTACGCAAGATCCAGTGCACACAGGAAAGGTGTATGCTCGTTATAACGAGAAGAGATCGTAAGAGGAATACGTGGGTAAGAAGCATGATCAAGATGGTAGATATAGCGGAACGTGTAAAAAAGTTGAAGTTGACACATAGCGATGGCAGATGGACGCGAGAAATACTGGAATGGTATCTGAAAGGATGTGAAAGAAAGCAATGTAGACCGAGTGGACGATGGACTGATGAATTGAGAAGAATGTGTGGAGTCAACTGGATGCAGATTGCCCAAGACAGATAGCAATGGAAGAGATGGAAGAATCTTCACCCAGCAGTGGATGGTGAACCACTGAAAATGATGATGATGTATTATAGATAAAGTAGATATTGCTATTTCACTGCCTCACAAAGTTTGTTCATTATATTCATTCGCCTCAAGTAGGAAAGGAGAAATTATTAGAGGAAATTTCATCACGACAGTAACTTGAACTACCTATTGGCACTTTCAGAAGGCAACGAGAAACTACCCAGAGTTTTTTTTTCCCCAGAAGCTTCACTTTGACAAATGGCAACCATTACTAAACGAGTGTATTGCCCGTTGACGATCATCGGATGTTTATTATTCACATACGACAGGGTTAACAATAACGGATCCCGGTTCCTGACGGATATACTTGAGGCTTTTATACCCACAGAGGCAAATGGTTGTATTTTATTTAAAATTTGGTAGAATTTTATGTATGATGTCATGCTTTTAGGTGAACCTATCATGCTATTGTGCATTTGTATCATTTATTCGTATCAAACAAGAGTATTTCTGTATTTTACCTATGTACTTTTCGGAGTAATATTACGTTTCAACGATAAGATAATGGCAAAAGGTCAATACATTTCATATATCCGTGTGAAAAAAATTTATATAATTTATCACATTTTATTTCCACACGAAATATAGTGAAACTCGAACCCACATACTTTCAAATATAATTTATGACACATAAAATCGATGATTTGCATTCTCTAAAGGTTTCTAATCCCCGATCACGTCAAAAGTGCAAGTTACGATTCCGGCCTATTTTGACATTACATCAATGTGAAGTTTATGTTGTCGAATACGTCACTTAAATGAATCAACACATTCTATGCAATATTATCATATTATAGTCTCACGCACCGATAGTAATAAACATGTGTAATCCGTAATATTGTTCAGGAAACGTAAACCCGTTATCGTCTAAGAAGACATGATGTTCCAATAAAATCGGTCAAGCAGACTTTGATACAGAAAGGAATACCTACGTGGAAACTGTGATAAATAAAGAACATGTGAACGGAAAACGTGCAATTTTCCAGAAGGTTGAAATATACACACTTATAGTCTGTTTTTTTTTTAGGAAAAGAGTATGCAGTTTGAGTTTCTCGTGTTTCTTCTAATAATTGTGTATGTTAAAAAGGAATTAAAATTCGAATCGTAAAAAACGCACCAATGGTTCATTTCTCTTTTGAAAGATGAACTTTTGACCCTTTTCAACACACGCCGTTAGAAGAAATATATATAACAGTGCTTAAAATCCATCAATATTTTGAATAATACATATATCTATATTGATTTGGCAAAGTATTTCTATTATTTTTCAGCACAGGTCAGGGTCTGTTTACAATAGTCGTTCTACAAAACTTTATTTTGTACAAACGGCTACCGATTCAATATAAACAATCGTTCGATTGCATGCCAATTTTATGAAAAACAACAGAGTTAATTGCCAAATATGCCAGAGCACGGATTTACCCAATCGAAAACAACCTCACGTAAATATAAAAATTATTATGATCAGGTTTTGTAGCAACATTGGGTACACTATACATATACAGTCATAATGACAGTTTAAAAGTTAACGGATCGAAGCGAAATACAAGTGGAAAATTCGTGAAAATGAGATCATACAATTTTTTCTAAGTACATATGTACATATTACCATGTGACCTTATTTCCTTCTGTCACATTCATAACTGTTTACTTTTAAGAAGTGAAAGAAGCACTAAATTAAAACCGTAAAACTTCATGTCAATAAAAATAGAACATTGTGAATGTCCGATTTGCATTGATTGCTTAAACAAAAATTGATTTGAAAAGTATAATGTCAATCATTGTACAGTATAATATCAATCAACCAGTGATATAAAAAATCAATACACATACAATTCAGCATATTATTAAAACAGACATTCCTTTTTACTATATTTTCTTTCCATTCCTACTTTTTCTCTTATTACTTACTATTTTGATAAGCTCTAAATCCTAAATAGTGTACCTACTATTGCAGTTTTAAGCCTGATAGTTATTTATATTGATCTAGGAGAGTTGGTGAATATGAGTTTTCAAATCCAACATTCCGCCATGCTTAAAAAAGAAGGCATACGACCAATGCGTACTGCCAGTTATGACGTATGAATGTGAAACGTGGATGCTAAATTCAAGAATGTTACGCAAGATCCAGCGCACACAGAGAAGCATGGAAAGATGCATGCTCGGTATAACGAGAAGAGATCGTAAGAGGAATACGTGGGTAAGAAGTATGACCAAGGTGGCAGATATAGCGGAACATGTGCACAAGTTGGAGTGGACACATAGCGATAAGAATGGATGGCTGGAATGGTATCTGAGAGGATGTGAAAGAAAGCAAGGTACTGACTGAATAGACGATGGGCAGATGAATTGAGAAGAATGTGTGGAGTCTAGTGGATGCAGATTGCTCAAGACAGACAGGAATGGAAGAGGATCGGAGAGGCCTTCATCCACCAACGAACAGACACACATATCTATATGTAGTCAAATAGGACAGTTCTAGGACAGTTGGTGAATATGACTGGTTGTAAAGAAGAATAAAATAAAACTAGAATGGAAGAATTAACATTTTTTTTAAATCCAACATTCCGCCATGCTTAAAAAATAAGGCATACGACCAATGCGTACTGCCAGTTATGACGTATGAATGTGAAACGTGGATGCTAAATTCAAGAATGTTACGCAAGATCCAGCGCACACAGAGAAGCATGGAAAGATGCATGCTCGGTATAACGAGAAGAGATCGTAAGAGGAATACCTGGGTAAGAAGTATGACCAAGGTGGCAGATATAGCGGAACATGTGCACAAGTTGGAGTGGACACATAGCGATAAGAATGGATGGCTGGAATGGTATCCGAGAGGATGTGAAAGAAAGCAAGGTAGACCGAGTGGACGATGGGCTGATGAATTGAGAAGAATGTGTGGGGTTAACTGGATGCAGATTGCTCAAGACAGACAGGAATGGAAGAGGATCGGAGGGGCCTTCATCCAGCAGTGGATGGTGAGCCGCATTAACATCTACCAACGTACAGACACACATATAGTCAAATACTACAAACAATAAACACGAGCTAAACTGTGCAATAACTCTCACCGTAGAATATCAACGTGGTTCTAGCAAAGGCGTGTCAAACAAATTTCTTGGCTTTTCAACATACATACGTAGATGTAGAATAACATAGATTGGCCTTAGCGCCCGAAAAATGACATACAAAAAAGGCATGCAAAATGCACTCCTTGCATGCATTTTTTGTGGGACTTCTTTTTTGTGACAATTCCCCGCACTTTAGACCCCCCGCACGCCCCCGTTGCTTCTGACGCTTTCTCCAGGCAAATTTGTTTGGCATGGCATATCTATGGTATTTTATATCTATGCTTTTCAAGCTTTACACAAATTGGCCGCGGACTTTGGCGAAACAAAGAGCACTCGGAGAGTGGCGCTTAAAAGCTCAGGCACACACAAATACACATGGAGAGACAGAGATATAAAAAAAATGTGCGTTTCGTTGTTGTTTGTATTATAGATTTGTAGATTTGGTGTATTTTGGCACCGTGGCGGCTGGTGTGGGAGAGCTTAATCGTCGACACATTCAATATCAAACGTACGGAAAATTGCTATGCCAAACATATATATTTTAGCGTTTTAAAAGCGATCGCTTTGATCACTCCGATTCGAATTATTTTACTAGAGTGCCTCTCGATTGAGTGACGATTTTTTTCACGCGCCAACTATGTATGACGTAAAGGAAAATAAAGTAAAAATGATTTGGTTCTATGTAAAAGGGACAAGAGTTGGTCGCTTGAGCCAACGTCCAGGGTTCAATTCTCGTATGTTGAAAGGTTTTGCGGCTTTAGACCTAAAATCTAGTCATCCTAATGATCTGGATATTACTACATAAATCCAGATCGGCTGTCTTATGTTGGAATTTGTCAATTTCTCTAACCAAGTTGTTGTTCGGTTCAACAAAAAATTGTACAAAACCCAAATCAATCCATCCCACCAAATCATTCCGTCCGTTTCTTTTATCCCTTCTTTATGTTATGAGGTTATGGTTTGACCATATCTTTCCCTAGTTATGTACTTACTATACTTTCTCCGGAGCCGCATGCGGCTCTTTGTACGAAAACCTGCGGCTCTCGCTGTCATCCAACGTTTTGTGTGAAACACAATTTACACAAAATCAAAATGAATCCTATTTACATAACTGCATATAACATAAAGCTTCAAGATCGTTTTTCAGATTAAACTTTATAATACTTTTTAGTAATTAACTATCGGACTACCTTGCTTTCTTTCACATCCTCTCAGATACCATTCCAGCCATTCATTCTTCTCGCTATGTGTCCCCTTCAACTTTTGCACACGTTCCGCTATATCTGCCACCTTGGTCATGCTTCTTACCCATGTATTCCTCTTGCGATCTCTTCTCGTTATACCGAGCATACACCTTACCATGCTTCTCTTTGTGTACTGGATCTTGCGTAACATTCTTGAATTTAGCATCCACGTTTCACATCCATACGTCATAACTGGCAGTACGCATTGGTCGTATGCCTTCTTTTTTAAGCATAGCGGAATGTTGGATTTAAAAACAATGGTCATTCTTCCATCCTAGTTTTATATTTATTCTTCTTTACAACCAGTCATATTCACCAACTGTCCTAGAACTGTCCTATTTGACTACATATAGATATGTGTGTCTGTTCGTAGGTGGATGAAGGCCTCTCCGATCCTCTTCCATTCCTGTCTGTCTTGAGCAATCTGCATCCACTAGACTCCACACATTCTTCTCAAATCATCTGCCCATCGTCTATTCAGTCAGTACCTTGCTTTCTTTCACATCCTCTCAGATACCATTTCAGCCATTCATTCATCTCGCTATGTGTCCACTCCAACTTTTGCACACGTTCCGCTATATCTGCCACCTTGGTCATGCTTCTTACCCATGTATTCCTCTTGCGATCTCTTCTCGTTATACCGAGCATACACCTTACTATGCTTCTCTTTGTGTACTGGATCTTGCGTAACATTCTTGAATTTAGCATCCACGTTTCACATCCATACGTCATAACTGGCAGTACGCATTGGTCGTATGCCTTATTTTTTAAGCATAGCGGAATGTTGGATTTAAAAACAATGTTCATTCTTTCAAAAGCACTCCATCATAATTTGGCTCTTAGCTCGAAAAATGCGGTAAAATGTTTGTCTAATAGTAAAGAGGCAACGCTTAATTTCAAGTGCGCCAACTTCAGAAGAAATGTCTAAATATGAGCATTGACCAGATTATCATTGAAACGAACGAGCTTAAAATTCTATTCTGAAAATATTAGATGTAGTTAAGCGAATAATATCTAAAAAAAGTTGGGTCAAATCCGAACCATTTTGCGACCGGAAAGGTTAAAATATCAAAAGCTTGAAAATCTCACTATAAAATGATCGAGTGGTAAACTGCATTGAATTTTGTTACTCCTACGTACTTAACTTTGGCCCTTTTAGAACCAAAATATAGCATTTTTGTTTCGTTTAAAAGTATTCAATAATGCTGTTTTGTTTGATTGCTTTACTTCGTATGAAAAACGAATTGTTTATAACAGTTGAGGAACTATTTATTGAATTGTAATTCTTTTGAGCTGATATTCAACATGTTCTGTCCATAAATTTCATCTATAACGTTCATCCTATGCTTATTCAATTCGAGAATCAAAGACCCTGTTCGTTTTGATGAAAAACAGTAACAAGTGTAACTGTGAATTATTTCTGTATAAATTCGAGCAAATTCTCCGTATAGAATCTATAACAGGTTCAAAAGAAAATCGTGTAAATAGTTTGAGGGAAAAATCACACTGAATTACAGATTGATGTATTTTATTTTTAAAAGTATACGTTTGAAAAAATCTCAAGTGAAAAATCATTCATAAATTTTCACGCGAAATAGCATTTACGATGAAAATATTCCGAAAATAGTTCACATTTTTATTGTCTCTTTTTCTACGAAAATATTTCATCAATTTTCTATTACTTTTCAGTGTACACGTATTCGTTTCCTTTATGATTTCGTCTAAAACACATTAAAAAAAAAGTAGATTATTACGAATTTTATGAACTTTTTCCGCGGCCATGTGTTCTTATAGTTTAATACTATGTAGATCCATAAAGTTAATACTAACTAAATCCATAAAATTCTAAACAATCTTTTATGACTGTAGTAATCTAAAAATCATATCAATTTTGATGAAGAATAGATTTTGTGACGTATTCAAAAATGAACTGAAAATTGAACAACACCATATTTCAGTTGACAAATAATTTGATAAAAATTATTGATTAGCACTTTTCCATAAAAACTAAAAATTGCGTAGCAAGAACACAATTTCAGTGAACGTATAAGAAAAGAAATATACGTATAAAATAATAATAACAGCGGAAAACAATTACAAGTGAAACACATATTTTTGTGATTTTATCTGAACTGGTTTGAAAGCCATAAAATACTACAATTGAAATATAAAATATCTGGCTATAGCTTCTAATATTCATTTTGAATATAGACCTACCATATTTTGAGAAATTGACCTTACAACACAATAAATAAAATCGTTCATTTTAAAACCTACATATATGTATCTCCCAAATTCGAGCTAATATGAATTTTTATAATCATATTTTAATTCAGTGGGCATAAATTTACAGAAAAGTTTCATCTCATCGGTGAACCAAAAAAAATTGTTATTTTTGTTGAACGGTGATTATTTTTAACCTCTCAAACTTGTTCACATGTAAATGTTCACTATTGATCCGAACGACCCATTAAAACTAAATCGCTTTTTTTACTACTACCGTTAACAGAACCGATGTTTACATTTCTGTGACGTTACTTCCATTAAAATATTTCCCTCAGCTTCCAAAACACACGAAAAGAAATGCCAGGAACGTGCCAAAATAACTCTCAACATCAATACGATCGCGTGTATGTACATATGTACATATGTATGTACGTAAAAAAAAGTCATTGTAATGTGAACTCACGCGGACACGATCCATTTTCTCCAACATCTTCCATGGAAGAAGCTGGTGAAATTGAAGCTGGAGTAGCCACCGGTGTCATCGGAGTACCAGGAGTCAAAGGAGTCACTGAAATCACCGAAGGAAGTGGAACTTTAGCTATTGGAATCGGAGCTGAAGCATCTTCAGCTATTCCAGTATGCGCTCTCTCCCACTTGAATGCAGCTTTAACTCTAGTCCATTTAGAAATCTTTGATTTGTCGGTACTCTTCATTTCTGAAGCTCTTCTCGCAGACTTATAAGGCACTGTCAATCGAGTGGAATAATCATTTTCAGGTATAGAACACGATTCTAACTCCTCACCACCCATAGAGCGACTCCTTTGATTTCTTACTATCGATTGCCTCAACTTTGATCTGGAAGGACTCTTCCACTTTGCCCTTTTGAGACTTGCATTGCGACCAGCTTCGAGCATACTCTCCAACAATGCCTCGGTGTATTCATACTCCTCTCCCAAGTCCATAGAGGTAGCTTCGTTCCTGTAAAAAGCTTCAGGATCCGTCGCTCTAGTGCGCATCATTTCTTTTTCGATCTGTTGATGCATCTCTTGCAACTTTTTAATATGCTCCAAGTCCCTAACGCGTCTTTGGATCTTGGAATTCTGCTCCTTGAGCGTCAGCAACTGCTCCATCAATCTGTAAAGCTTGTCCAAATGATCGAAAGCATCCTCTGTGATCAACGTTGCAGCTGCAGTGTTTGCAGAGCGTGCAAACAACGGTTGCAAGTCCTCCAAAGTTGTTTCGTCCCCTTTTAAACGTTCCGTCAGATCCTCGCAGAACTTTCTGGAGCTGACGAAAGGTGGTCTAGCTATTGAGATGGAAGTAGTGGGTAGGGCTGTCAATTCACTTGGAAACATTCTCTGTTTAGCGTCAAATCTTCTCCTGTGCAAAGGTAGAACTTTGGGAGAGACGTCTGATGACGTTGAAGTCTCTCCACTCTGGCTGCTCAATTCTTTCTTTTTCGTGGCATCGTCTTCTGCTTGATTCTTCTCCATAGTTATGCCAAGCCAGGTACACTTAAATTATAGCATTATCTTAGACGAAATCAAACAAATGAGCTTCCGTTTAGCGCTCGTCCCACACAACGTCAACACTTTTGGGTTACACTTCACACTGTATTGTTTACGATAGTTTATTTCGGTACAGCGCACACCAAACGCGTTGGCTTCGCGACCACGACTGGATCTCCCACCATTCCCCTCATTCCCAATGAAAACTCTCTTCCTGTTCTCCTCCTCCCTTCCCTTCCTTCTTCATCCAGACTGTTATTTTTGTTTACTTGCCGACTCGCGTGTACTCAATGTGAGTATGTATTCAATACATCATATTATTATTATACGCGTGCGTTTTTACTTTATTTTTTTTTTATCATACCTATCTAAAAAACGATATTGTTTATTGTGTTCGACATTGCCCAATATGTTGTACATTGCTATGAAAGTAACGGCCGAAAGGTTTATCGAACAGACTACGTGTTTGTATTGAGCTTCATCGTACGATTTAAATCGACTTTTAAAGCAGAGCTTTCCAAATGAACTTTTTTTCTCTCTATAATAAATACATATATGAGGTGATTTTTTGATAGTCTCAGAACCTAAAATGGTATTTTTTTTGACGAATTTTGCTATTTCGGAAAATTGTTTGTTCGACCAAATTCGACAAATTTAGAATTATTTACATTAACAAATTTCCATAATTTTCAAAGTTTGTCGATTATTACATTCGTGATAACTCCATGCGTTAAAATCAAAGTACATATTAGAACAAAGGAAAATGATTGAGAACCAGTGCTCGAAGTGGAAATTTTCACGAATGGGAGCGCTCGATAATTTTCAAAAAATATCAAACGACCTTTTTTTTTAATTATGTATACATATGTATGTAGATACCTATACATATGTATATATTTATCGAAATGCAAAATCTTACCGAGATTAATACCGTTTAATGTCTGTAAGTCAACTTCAACAGGTAGATCTGAAAATGCTCTCTGATTTTTTACTATCCTATATACTTTTCTGAAAACTCTTTCACTGGTTAAAATATGAGCATTCTGACTGTTTTGTACAAATTTATACATTTCATTATTATTGGCCGATTTTATTATAGTGAGATATTTAACCAATTTTTTATACTCATTTTTGTGGTGGTCGCCGTACAACACGACAATTCAAAGAAAGATATCGTAAATCATTAAAATGACCGATGGCTCGAAAAGGCACGTTGCAGTTCGAAATGCCGATTGCCGGCTATAAAGTCATTAAACTTTTTGCGCAAAGCCGACATATAATCTAAAAACCCTCGGAATTGAATAGAATTCTAAATGTTATCTTCAAGTAACGCGTGCACCCAGTTTTGTCAAAACACAATAATATTTTAAATGGTTTTGTCGGAATTGAAATGTAAAGATGTAAATGTAAAAAAAATTCACCGTCTAACATTTTTTCGGCAATAATTATTGAAAGAGCACGGAAATTTTGATTTTTTACGAAAGGGAGCGCTAAATATACAGATTTCACGAAAGGGTACGTTACGTTTTCAAATTTCACGAAAGGGAACGCCCGCTCCTTGCCGCTCCCGCTGAATTCGAGCACTGTTGAGAACCACTGTGAAAAATACATTCAGTCGTTATCAACCACTCATTCTTAACAATAGATTTTTAACGTTGGTTTAAGAATTTAATTCATACGGGAATTATATCTACAAACTTCCCCCTCTCCATTACTTTGACTATTTTATAGCACGTTACTAACGCGGTGGCTACACGGTTTATTTGTAACGCGTCTAGCTTTGAAACGATGTAAAGCAAAAATAAAGATACAAAACTCGCATCCGATTCTACATTTATAAATCGTTGATTGTGAGCATTGTAATGATGCAATTCTCAGTATAGATTATTCATAGTTTATTTGCGGACCACGCATATTTAGAGTATACACTACAGGTGGATGCAATGTGTCAGTATAACTCTCTCAGTATCGAATTTCTCCATTTGACGCCAAATTTACGATACATTTAGAACGAGCGGTAATGTTATTATTATATAGGTGTGTGCTTTAAATTGCGAATATAGCGAATTTAATTTACTTTCGACGATTTTATTCGGCGTGCAAAAAAAATCATATTTATAGAACCGTTCGCTAACTTTTGCGAATATGTGTATACAAAATTTATCGTCTGCGGTAATAAGTTGCACGCTGTAAACATTTTCTATACGTGTAAATCAATTTTACGAGATATACAAAGCAATTATTGCTGTGCTATTAAATTCTGCGCATTTGCTTGTATGTATGTAAATAATATAATGAGGAATATGTATTTCTGAACTTGCGAATTCTTCTTAGAAACTTGCCGAATTCTAAATATTTCTTGGAAACAATGAGAAGTGTACATGTACATGTAATAAAATCAAAATAGTTATTGTATAATTGAAAATATAAATTCCGAATTTATTCAGCCAAAGATGATTCGTTGTAAAAAATTTCATTCGTAGTTAAATTGTGTTGTATTTGAATTAAAGTTTAATTTCTATAGATAAATAGTGATGAGAGATCTTTTTGAATGACCCTGCCGAATATTTCATGATTAATACTAAATTATATGAACAGGTGCGTCAATTCAAGGAAAATTCTAGTATTCTGAAAAAATATAAACAATTTCGAATGTTTAGAACCAAAATTTGTGACGCCGCCGATCAAAAAGTCACCCGTGTGTCGTAGCTGTATAATTATACTGACAAACTTGAATCATCATCACCACTGCTGGATGAAGGCCTCTCCAATCCTCTTTCATTCCTGTCTGTCTTGAGCAATCTGCATCCACTTGACTCCGCACATTCTTCTCAATTCATCAGCCCATCTTCCACTCGGTCTACCTTGCTTTCTTTCACATCCTCTCGGATACCATTCAAGTATTTCTCGCGTCGCATTCTTCTCGCCATGTGTCCACTTCAACTTTTTCACACGTACTGCTATATCTGCCACTTTGGTCATACTTTTTACCCATGTATTCCTCTTACGATCTTTTCTTGTTATACCAAGCATGCATCTTTCCATGCTTCTCTGTGTGCACTGGATGTTACGTAGCATTCTTGAATGTATCTTCCAAGTTTCACATCCATACGTCATAACTGGCAGTACGCATTGGTCGTATGCCTTATTTTTTAAGCATAGCGGAATGTTGGATTTAAAAACTATGTTCATTCTTTCAAAAGCACTCCATCCTAGTTTTATTTCTTCTTCTTTACAACCGGTCATATTCACCAATTGTACTAGGTATAAATAACTATCAACTATCTCTACAATATGCTTATCTACATACGAGTCGCCGGTTTTTTAATTATTTACCTCGGCAGACAGACACACAGACAGACAGACTGACAGACTGAATAGGGCTATTATATATATGATGATGATAATATGTATGTACATATGAGTCGCCTAGTTCCAAATCCCGATAAGTTCATAAAACTCACTTGTTCGCAAATGCGGTTTTTCTGCTACAGACTTATTTGCTTGATGGCGTTTAAACTCATTTAAACTTAATTTTGTTGATATTAAACAAACTATTGAGATTAGAAACATGGACTTATCGTTGTTTGTTTCTAAATATGGCTTTTATCAGCTTTTATCATAGTGCAATTGTCAGTTTTTGGAACTAACACTGATTTTCAATATTTTTTTACGGCGCACTTGGCGGTATTTGGAATAATTCAAGTATTAGGCATCGTTTGAAAACATTCTTAGAACCAGAAAATATTTTATCCTCGTTTTTTATATACATATTGTGGACTTATCGGGATTTGGAACTAGGCGACTCATACATATGTACAGTGACTGCACAAACTTGAATAACGGATTCCAATTTTTTTGCTGTAACTTATTTATACATAGTCTGTTTTTCTTAACCAGAGAGTAGGTACGAGTTTGAGTTTGAGTATCTGTTTCTTTTAATCGTGTGTGTTAAAAAGGGACAAAAGTTCGTCTCTCTGACAAAGAGAGAGACTAACGCTTTGGTGCATTTAGCACTACTCGAACTTTTGCCCTTTTTAACACATGCGGTTAGAACCAACTTACATAAACTGCATTATTGTATTACCCTGTTGAAAAACCCAGACAGTTGTTCTACGTAGTACATTTTAGTAGCTCGTAATTTGGTTTGAAACTTGTCGTATATATACCTAGTGGAAATAAAACCACAAATGCTAGAAAACCGTAAAAATACTCCGGCACACCGAACCGGAAACTATTAACGAAAATAAGCTCATTTGTTTCCTGTGATCATAGACTTTCTTTACCACAGTCAATTTTATTAACGCGTTAAAGAAAAATTCCTCGCTTTGGTTTGAAAAAATGTATTTACATCGATCAAATTTCAACACAGATATCATTCAAGGGTTTCCTCTCCAAATCGGGAACTGTACAATCCGAAGCGGGCAATCCAACCGGAAACAAAAGGACCAATCTCTCTTGAGCAGGTCTTTCCAATATGGATCTCAACCTTATGCCGCATTGTAGTGGTGTTGAAGTCACTGTTGTTAAACCAGCATTCTGAAACATGCCTCATTATTTAACAAAAAAAACTCATCAGATACATAACATTTTATCTTATATTGTAAACATATGTACGTGTATAGCTGTTATCAACATTCCCGTTGCTATGGCTACACTAATTTCGTTGTAATAGTGCATTTTTCTAGTTCCGTTTTCGTTGAATGAGTACAGTTGTTTAAATACTAGTATGAGATATGGAGCGTCTGTCAAGTACGGTTTTTCCCAGTTGGTTTTCAGCGGTTTCAAATCTGCTACCCACTGTTTGGACATTCTCTTGTTGTAGTTAAAGTATTCCTCCTCTTCTATGACTTCGCGAACCTGCTTTTTCATTTCAGGATCTTTGATTACGACGAAAGTCCACGGTTCGGTGTGAGCTCCACTAGGAGAAGTTCCTACATTGAAAAATTACATTAATAATACTTTTATTTATTTATTTATTTAATCATGCAACAAACAGCTTATAGTATATGTACAATAAAATATAAATACAAAATAATATTAATATCACACAATACACTACAGCCAAAATAGTTACAAACGGAACAACAGATCAAAAAAGAAAGGAACTTAGGAGTTAGGACTGGAAAGGAACTTAATCAAAGATAATAATTTAAAGGAGGGCAAAGAATAGAGAAAAGGATCAATATGTGCCATTTCAAAAAATGACGAGCAGAATCTACATATAAATGAAGGAGTTAAGTGAATAATTACGAATCGATTATTCAAAAAAGTGTTTAATTATTATTAATTATTTGTTTTATATAAAACCATTTCTTGATTTTTGATAAAATAATTATAACGATTGATCGAATGAAAAGTCAACTGTAGGGAGACATATTCTGTAAAAAACTTAGCGCCAAAAAAAACTATTCAAACGATTAAAACTTTAGGAATTTATTTTAAAGAACAGAAATTGCGTTTATATAGTGCAACTTTTCATTGCAGTGGTTCTCAATATTGTTTCGTTCGAAAAAGCGTAATAAACATAATGTAACATTGTTATATGCATATTAAATTAAAGTGTTTTTAAAATAATTTGGCATAAATTTTATAGACATAAATATACGAAAAATAAATTTTGTAAATTCGAAAAAAAAAATATTTATATGATGGTTTTTACTTTATTTTTCGGATAAAGTATTGTGACCGTGCGATCGAAAATTCGACCTCGAGATTTTGACTGATTTGTATCAGGTATCATCCCTGATCACGTTTTCATGATTTCTAAAAAATGTCTGTATGTCTGTATGTCTGTGTACTTATGTGTGTGTGTGTCTGTATGCGTGTTTTCTCCGAAACTGTCAAGTCTATCAAGCTGAAATTTCATATCTATTATTTTCACGTAAGGTGTAAAAGCCATAACGAATTTGGTCAACATCAGTGAACCGGAAGTAGGGATTTTTTTTCTTGTAGAAAATTCTAAAATTCTTTTACCACAGAATATTTCCGAAACGGCTCCGGGAATTTTGTCCAAATTTCATATCTATAGTTTTCACGTTAGCCGTAAGACATACTGTGATTTTGGTCAACATCTGACTACCGGAAATGGCAGTTTACTCTTGAACGATTTTTTTTTTTTTATTTTTTCGACCTTTAAAAAATATGTAGTATCGTCACAATATTGTAATGTTGTAATTTTGAGAGAAATTTCTTAAAAAAAAAAAAAAATAAATCATTAAAATTAGTCAACCGGAAGTAGGTTTTTTTTTCAAAAAAGTTTACCGCAGAATATTTCCGAAACTGCACCGGCGATTTCGTCGAAATTTCATATCTATAGTTTTCACGTTAGCCTTAAGAGATACTGTGATTTTGGTCAACATCTGACTACCGGAAATGGCAGTTTACTCTTGAACGATTTTTTGTTTTTTTTTTTTTTCGGCCTTTTAAATATGTACTATCGTCACAATATTATAATGTTGTACTTCTGAGTAAAATTTCTAGTTACGAAAAAATAAATCATTAAAATCAGTCAACCGGAAGTAGGGTTTTTTTTTTGTCGAAAAGTTTACCACAAAATATTTCAGAAACTGCCCTATTGATCAAGTCAAAAATTTATATTTATAATTATCATATAAATTTTAAGAGTTGATAAGGTTTTGATTAAAATCCGCCGACCGGAAGTGGTAGTTTTTCTTATTTGAATATATGCCGAAGATGGTATTTTATATACGCGCGCGCACTCAACAGTAATTTCATGATATGTATGTAGTATGTGTTTTGATTGGTGTGGTGGTGGTGTTTGCGTTTTATTTACTTACGTACTAAAAAAATTAATTTCGTTACTCTTTGTATTCCTCAAATATATGGATAAAGTCATGGGTTGGCTACACCCGATTTTTTTTTTAATGTCACATCATAAGCTACGTTTACTATCTTATAGAAATTCAAAATTTGATTTTATTACTAAATTTTTTCAAAGAAGAAACCATTACCGGCCGTTTTGACGATATTTCTGATCACTTCTTCCGGCACCGGATCTTTGCTGAAGAATCTCACCGAACGTCGTCTATTCATCAATTCATAAAATTCAGCAGATCTTTTGATCATGTCGGCGTCTGAAATTTTCGTATATTTTAACGGAATATGTTGTAAATTGTCGGGCAACGATGGCGCCAAATCTTCGTCCATATCTTGCATGTCCTTATCGTCAATTTCGTCGGTCAGATTCTCTGAAAATCAAAACAAACAAACACAAATTTACACAGTGATAAAAAAACATATGCGCCTTATAAATAAACCCATTATTTATCCAATATATGTGGCCTTGTTTTGAACGAAACAGAATTGAAAATATATACATTGCTGCGAGAAATCGGGGTTAAATAAAGCTTAAAATATATTTTTGGACTTTTATTATTATTTTATACGGTTTGTTTTCTATTGAAACACGTTCATTGGAATTGTGTTCGCTAGTGGTGCCCATAAGGTCAATCGCCAGTGAATATATATAAAATAAAAAGGATATTTTGTTTACTTAAAGAAATAGTTAAACTTTGGAAAAAATAACGGCACAACTTTAAATATTATGTTAAATATATACATATATAAAGGCAAAATGTAGTATTGTACTGTATGTAAGCATATTGTAGAGATAGTTATTTATACTTATGTAGGACAATTGGTGAATATGACTGATTGTATAGAAGAAGAAATAAAATAAATGATTAAAATAGAATGTTTCGTCCCATTAGCACCGATATAATTCGGATTGGTGCGAATCAACGACGACATAGGGCGTCAGATTGACGCAGCGATTTCGCTAAGGTGTGTAAGCGCCTTAAGAAGAAGAAGAAATTAATGTCAAAAGCAACAACCATTGCATCTTTTCGAGAGTGACATTCTTGTTATAAATAAAGTCGTTTAGCGATGGAATAATTTTTAAAAACGCATCTTTGGAGGCTGCTGATTCTTTGTTTTGTGGCTTTTAAAATAAGGTAGAAGTAGTTTTTGCCATCAATAGCATGCAGTTATCAAAAACCACTGTTACACGGCGAGTGGACAAAATTAGTTCAGATAAAACATAAGCAGTATAAAACATCTAAAAGATTGTTCAGCGTTTTCTTTACAAGTAGATTTATTTATTTATTTATTTTATAAATTATACCATAGTGACATTACAGGTTACCCCAATTCATCACTATGGCCAAATATATAGATGAATCCACTAACGTGGTTGATATGTATCAGTTAATCATATGAATGGTTTTCAAAGATTTGTCCTATAAGGAGGAGCTACTAACAATTATTCCTCTGAAAGGAAAAATGCGAAGGAAGACATTTTTTCCAGCTTAAAATTGTTTGGAAATGGTATTCAGTTGCCTATTAGCTTGTATAAATAGTTTCAGATTGAGCGTTATAATGGTTTTATTACTCTTTATCGAAATGGTGATAATTTCAGATTACCTTACTATTACTATTACTTTACGTTATTATTACTATGTACCACTGTTTAGTACAAAGTAATGTTACCATTTGTACCACTTTAAAAAGTACATAGGTTTGCATTTGAGAAGTACATCTTACGAAAAAAATAGTGTTTTGTTTCTATTTAAAAGTGTTAGTATACAATACGTAATTACATAAATATATCACAACTTCGCTCTCGCACTATACGTATTTTCTAGAGATTGAATTTGAGTTTGCTTTGAAACTGGGACACGCTTTGTTTGTATACAACGTAAATGTTGGGGGTAAAATACGACTTGGAAAAAGATAATTATCACGTCTTTAAAACGTCCAAGGTGATCTGTTTTGCTGATTTCGACGCCATCTAGAATGGATTCGCACGTTCGGACTAAAAATCCTTGAGTTCCACACTTAGCATAAGCACCGCTTTCAACAGCTTCTCATCAGCTTAAAAGTGGAGTTACAAAATGAGCCGATTTTTTAAGTGGACTATGTTGATTTTTCAAGAAAATTGTGTTAAAACATGTGCTTACTCAATAATGTCATCTTTAGAATTAACAAAAATCTTAAGAATAAATCAAGAGGAATTTTGGCGCAAAACGAAATCAAATATTGATATTGTTTGACAGTGGACTATGTATGTTCATACATACATTTTCATACTTTTTTTTTAGAATTGAAGCTTAGAGAAGTTTTGGTGTTGCGAGGAAGCAAGTTGATGCAGAAAACTCGATCATAATATACATAGGTAAAAAAACAGTTAACTTTAATATGCCACACTGTGTAGTACTAATACCAATGCTGCGTACACACCGACGAACCGAACAGCGAACGACGAAGGGTTGCTGTCGTGTGGACGTTCATAAAACATCGAACATTATTGTGCGGAGCAGTCCACACAATAACAATTCGCCTTCGCCATTCGTCGTTCGTCGGTGTGTACGCAGCATAATAATGCCAAACTATGTACATAATATGACGGTAGATTCTAATCCCAACCGCCACCCGCATGCGCCGATTTGTACCATAACAGTGCAGCCCGTTTGACATTGCGTGATTGTACAGTGTACCGTTGATTGAATGGGTGTATGGTGATACAATAATGCCCTCCCGGAGTGCGTCAAGTCTTCTAAGACAATAGATGCATTCTTGAAAAGTGTGAGGAGACACCTCTGTGAGAGATAGTAGCTATGTATAAGTATAGTGTACATATAATGTGTAATTGATTTATGTAGTTGTTATAAATATGTAATAGATGTAAGTTAAATTAGCTAATTAATAAATAAATAAATAACAATCGCGATGTCGACTCCAACCAGCTTTGACAGATAGTGGCTTGTTGCCAACGTACCGCTAAATTTTTTTATTTGTTTTGGCAATGCTAGCGTGACCACAACGATCCAGGCAAGTGGACGCCTACGCTAATATATATATATAGTAATTAGTGGAAGAATGGTTAACTCCAATCACAGTAGTAATTGGCTGTCAAAATAAAATATGGTAATATAAAGTGATAGTGTGTAGTGAAATAGCTGCTTGGCGTTAATCGTTATTCCATTAGTATTAGTGTGGCAGTGACAGTTAACGCTTTGCCAAGCGCAACGCGCGATTGTCATTTTTCGCGAAATATAAGTGGAATTCTATCGTAAAAGTAATAACATGCAACGTAATAATTTAAATCCTTTTAAACAAAAGTATGTACATATCAGGAAAAAAAGTAGAAACATTTACCGAAATTTGTCAGTAAACAGAAATGCAAACCTTGTATTGCTCAAAACGATAAAATAAATCAACATAGCCAATTTTCAATTCAAACGATTCAAATTAATCAAAAATACTCTTGCGCACACGTGTACCTTCACGTCCTTTGTTCCTTTTGAGTTTTTCCTCGAATTGAACATTTTTCTGTTGTTTTCGTTCATTGCTGGGTCGAAACTTGCGAAACAGAAGAGCCAGGCCCGTGCAGCACACGATGGTCAGAACGAATTGGGGAAAATATTTTTGTATCATTAGCAAAATAAACATTTTGCAAACAGCACCAACTCAAAATATACGTATATTTTGAAACAAATCGATAATAAATCGAACCGACGAACGCGTCCGTCTGCTTACTTTTGACCGAGTCTCGTAATTTGCGCAGATATCGAAATAGTGCAAAGCCGGACTCACACTAGATTAAATTTAAAAACAATAACACAAGTGGAATTAACAGAATTGAGCAACGAAAGTATGAAAGTAAGCTTAAAAATTAATTTTAATAAAACTAAAATTACGTCTAATGAATTTTGCACGCAAAACGTAGTCACTGTAGATAATAATATTATAGAAATAGTTGATTATTAGGACAATATACCTAGGACAATTTGTGAATAGGATGGGGTGCTTTTAGAAGAATGAACATTGTTTTTAAATCCAACATTCCGCTATGCTTAAAAAAGAAGGGATACGACCGATGCGTACTGCCAGTTATGACGTATGGATGTGTTCAATTCAAGACTGCTACGTAAGATGCAGTGCACACACAGAAGCATGGAAAGATGTATGCTCGGTATAACAAGAAGAGATCGTAAAAGGAATACATGGGTAAGAAGTATGACCAAAGTGGCAGATATAGCGGAACGTGTGAAAAAGTTGGAATGGACACATAGCGAGAAGAATGGATGTATTATAGATAAAGTAGATATTGCTATTTCACTGCATCATAATGTTTGTTCTTTATATTCTTTCACCTCAAGTAGGAAATGATAGTAACAAGAAGAAGGCATACGACCAGTTATGACGTATGGATGTGAAACGTGGATGCTAAATTCAAGAATGTTACGCAAGATCCAGTACACAAAGTGAAGCATGGAAAGGTGTACGCTCGGTATAACGAGAAGAGATCGTAAGGGGAATACATGGGTAAGAAGCATGACCAAGGTGGCAGATATAGCGGAACATGTGCAAAAGTTGGAGTGGACACATAGCGAGAAGAATGGATGGCTGGAATGGTATCTGAGAGGATGTGAAGGAAAGCAAGGTAGAATGAGTGGAGAAGAATGTGTGGAGTCAACTGGATGCAGATTGTCCAAGACATACAGGAATGGAAGAAAATTGATAAGGCCATCATCCAGCAGTGGATGATGAACGGCTGAAAATGATGATGATGAGTGCCGAAGCGGCCCAATCTACAAAAATAAATAAATAATGAACATTATCGTCTTGAAAAAAAAAAAAAGGTATTCTTATCAGGTCCAAGTCGTTATGTATGCCTATGTTAGTTGTACATAATATGTATATTAAAATTGTCATTATATTGAAGTTTGGTAACTCCATACAAAGTGCTTCTATGTAGACTAATTACTTTGAATCGCAATTTACTCAAAAAACCCCGTGTAGCATTAAGCCCATTCATGTATGTGTAATCCCTACAATACCTAACCCAGAATACACCACCCGTAGCCTTAAATTCCTAGAGGCGGGGCTTAGAAAAGGAAATAGATAAATTGTTTATGCTCTCTGCACTTTTGCTGCGTTGATCCTTGTTATGTAATTTGTATCAATTCACGTTCGGTTCGGTGTGATACTGGATTTATGTGAGATACCACACAACCAGTTTGATAATAACCTTAGCTTAAATTTATAAATAGAATCCAAAAAACAGCTAATGCAACTTAATTTTAAATTTTATCAATTATATCATTTGATTGTCGACAAACTGTTGTATTTAGTCTGTTGGTGTATGTTTGTTCTTCGATAACTTTACTTTGTAAGTGTTGATGAAATAACTAAAGTATATGTTCACACTATTATAGCAGTAACAATGAGTTACGAAAACTTAAGAAATTTATCAAGGGCTGTTGATAGGTCTACAGATAGACTTAAGATTTTTATATTTTCATAGTACATATACATACATTGGTATATAATATTAATTTGTACTTTTTATATGTCCAAAAGCACTAAAAGAAAAAACTATTTAAACTTTTTTAGGTTAAAACTGTTGAAACATTCAACTACAGTGAAAGTAGAAAAGCAGTACTTTCAAACAGTATTTTTTTGTAAACGCTCAGTTTAATAAAAATTATAAATGCTAAAAACTATTTTTTTATAAAACATCGAATACCTTGGTAAACCATTACCATTACTTAAAATCTATATATATATATATAAAATCAATGTCTGTCTGTCTGTCTGTCTGTTTGTCTCTTATAGATTCTTAAACCATTCAACCGATCGCGATGAAACTTTCAGGACTTATTGTGATCATGTGGATGGTTCCTGTGAAAAAAAATCGGGGAAAAACGGGATCGGGCCTGCTCACGCGTCAGATAACGTACTAGGAACGGGAACGGGAACGGGATCGGGCATTGCAACGCATGCCGGGTCAGCTAGTTTATTATAAAAACTTCGACACTCTAATTAAAGGCATGGTTTCGTAAGTACATAGCTCCGGCTTGGCCGACTTGGCTGTGCATGTTCCGAAATCGCAGCCATGTTTATACATCGTTAAGTTGGTAGCAGTAAAATAGTGGGCGGGGCTACAGAACTGTTCCCGCCTACATCATGTACCAAGGCCGAGCGCACACTGGGTACGTTTTTGTACGAAATCGAGTATTCCGAATACGTACGAATACACACAAAAACACCCGTTCCTCGAAGTAGTATGGGAGCTCGCACACTGCTTACGAATTAGGCCGGGCGCACACTGGGTACGTATTCGTACCCAGTGGTACGAATTCGTACGAATGGCGTGAGACAACGCCATACGTGTGAGGGACAACACACGAATACGCACGAATTCGTACGAATACGCACTCAGTGTGCACTCGGCCTTAGTCGTGCGCAAACGGCCGTGTAGTTACGCGTCCGACACGATCCCATCTTGTTGGGATATTTTGTGTTTTCGTACGGACCGAGCGTCATGGATATCGAGAAATGTATTAATTTAGTACGTGGACACAGATGTTTGTGGGATCTAAATGATTCCAATTATTACTTGCGTGACCATCAACGCAGATCATGGCGGGATATTTCTGAAGAAATGAAAATACCAGGTATGCTAATTTTTTATTTATTTGTGACAATATTTATTTGTTAGATCAAATTTACATTTTCATTGATTTATTAATAAGTAAGTGACATATGTACAGCTCATAAAGTACAATATAAAATAAAATAAATTCCACACAATACGAGACAGCCAAAATATGTACATAGTTACAAAGAACAAATTATAGTAAGAAAGGAACTTTAGGAGTTAGGGCTGGAAAGGAATAAATGTTTTTAATAATAATCTCCACTTGCTACTCAGAATACCAAAGGCACACTCAACAACTTGTCTTGCATTTGCTAATCGTTTGTTAAAGATTTCCTCTTCATGACCCAAATTTAAGGAGGATAAGGGCGCATTAGATACATATGTCTTCAATGGGTATGCTTCGTCGCCTACTAAGACATGAGGCAAAGCTACATACATATGTTGGTTTCTGGTAACAATTTCTCCGAGCTTACATTAAGAGCACCATTTTCCAATTGTCTCGATAGATTTGAATTTGAAAATATTCCACCATCGCTCTCTTTACCATGGGCTCCCACATCTATAGTTTGCATCCACAACAACTTGCAATACGATTGAGAAGAAATTTTTGTAGTTGTAGAAAATACTACCTGAGTGTTTCTGTGCAATTATCCGTATATGCTTGCCATCGATGGCACCGGAACAATTAGGAAACCTCCATTTTGTTCAAAAATCATTGGCTATACTGATCACATCTTCGTTTGGTGGAAACTTCATATGAATTTCAGAAAGTCGTTCCCAAATGACTTTACATGTATCATGTATAATAATACCAACAGTATTATCTGAAATTCTAAATGAATATGCGAGTGTTTTGAAAGATGAACCAGTTATTAAAAGATAAATTTTATTATGTGTATTATGTGCGAGTGTATTAAAAGATAACTTTTACTATTTTTAGAAGATGAGCTGAAGAAAAAGTGGAGAGGGCTTAGAGACACATTTGGAAGAGAACTCAAAAAAGTTACCATGAAAAAATCGGATCAAGCAGCCGATACAGAACCTGATTCCAAATGGCCTCATTTTAAGATGCTACTGTTTCTCAGAGGTACAATGTCTCGAAGAGATCTTAAAGGCAATACCCCAAATAATATATTTAAATCTCCAGTGAAAAAGATGGTAAAAAGACAAAAGCCAGATGAAATTGATTTAAAACTATTGCAAATTGAAGAAGAAAAATTAAAATACTTTAAAGAAAATACGAATGATCCCGATGCTCAGTTTTTGATGAGCCTTTTACCATTTTTAAAAGATGTCCATAAGCAACGTAAATTAATTGTACGAGGAAAGTTGCAGCAAATTTTAATAGATGAACAAAATACAGATTTAACAGATGTATTATCTTCAGTGTAGTTTAATAAAGAGATTTAAATAAAAAATGTATTTATTTTTTTACCTCAAGGTTACAACCAATCGTTCTTCGGGTGATATGGTCTTGCGAAAATTACTGAATCTGGTCAGGTCAGGTCGTACAGTATCTAGAATGAATTCGAAGGTTTTTTTTTTCATGCGTAGATAACCGTGAAATCGCTTGGAGTCGTTTTCCAAGTCTGCCATAATATGATGGAATTCACCGAATTCATCCCTTTTTACATACATATAACTCGTTCACCCACTCGGTTCTACGACGGCAACGACGCCATAGTCTACGTGTCAGAAGAGAATTTTCCATGAGATACAGATTCATCGCAGAACTGAGATTTTGAATGTGACGTGACCATATTTCAAAGTATTTCCCGAAAGAGACAACGCCATACGTGTGACTTATGAGGGAAAGTCAACCAAGCCGCTTGCGCTTAATGCTGACGGACAAAAACGCGCCCAATACATAGATACGTGCCCAATACATAGATACGTGCAACAATAATCATATTTTATTTATTTATTAACAGGTTTTTAGCCCAAAATATGAATATGTACGTGCGACACAATGTCGTATAGGTCGCGCAGCCAGAGTTAAAAATTATTATTCACTATTCACATACACAAATTGTGTATGTGAATAGTGAATAATATGAATTTTCACTAAATGCAACAATAAAGACGCTCTGTCTCTTTCGCACGCGGACACGTTACGAGTGATTACTTTGAGAGTTACTTTGATTTCATGTACGAGTCGCGAATATTGGACCATCTCTTCATAACTTCTTTACCTGCAACAGATAATTATTATTGTTTGTTTAAGATATCTTGCGAGTGGTTTTACCTTCACTGACCCACACTATATCTATAGACTCGGCCTAACAACAATAAGTAATATAAATAGTCAGAGATGTTTGCATAGCTGTTTGGAATGTCCTAAAATTGGAATGCCTAACCATACCAACATAGGAAAAGTGGGAATACTTCAACTTTCGAAAAAAGAGGAAATTTTCCTCATTGCTCAGGAGCAGTCGATGGGAAACACATTAGAATAGTAAACCCAGTTGGATCGATGTATTATAATTACAAGGGATATTCTTCCGTGGTATTAATGGCTGTTGCGGACTGTGATTACCGAATTATTATCGGAAAGATTGCGACTCCACAATATTCAAAAATTGCTCACTATGGAAATCAATTGTAAATGACGAACAAGACCTACCTGAATCAAAATTTCTCTCCCAGATATGACAAATAAATAAATACCGTATTGCCTTGTCGGCGACGAAGCATTCGCCCTTCACAAGCATTTGCTTAGACCTTTCGGTGGATATAATCTGAGTATAAACAAAAGGGTTTTTAATTAATGGATATGTAGAATTCACATTCGCCATTCGGTCTAACAAGTGGAAAATATTTCACCGAGCAATAATTTTAAAAACAGATTTTGCTGTGGAAATAGTGAAAGCCTGTGTTGTCCTACACAATTTCGTCCTAGAAAGAGATGGTTACAAAATTGAAGACACATTCACAGTGTCAGTGTGAACAATCAAAGTGTCAATAAGGATTCACTAATACACTGAAGTATTGCAGAATTATTTTTTAGTCGATTATACTGCTGTCCTAAGCCCACTTAACGTAACTGACAAAAATTAAGAAAATGAGTTAGATGTGTTTTAGGGGTTATGGGAGTGTATTCTTGCGATTTTTCATATCAAAATTAATGTATAATCATCCAAAAGTGACTTTTTTAAGCTATTAAATCTAACGTATCTGCATGCGCAGAGAAATAGTATCACCAATACTTAGTGAAAATAACGTATCCAACATTTACTTCGGTCACTACCTTATCATGAAAGATTGAGAAGACTGAATCTCTCCACATTGGAGACGAGGAGATTAAGAGGTGATTTAATTGAAGTATTCAAAATAATAAATAATCATTATTCATGTGAAATGACCAACCTCATTATGTTCAATGAGAACCCTCATCTAAGAGGTCATACTCTTAGACTCCGAAAAAAAAAATCAAATAAGATTGTTAGAGATTCATTCTTTTCAAATAGAGTGGTTGAAGTTTGGAATAGTCCTATGTATACATTAATAATGAATAATGAAGTGACGTAACTACTAAAATATTCATTTTTTTTTTAATTTTTCCTTAGAATTATCAAGACACAATAAATCAGTAATATATGAAGAAAAATACAAATTTAGAATAAAACTTTCAAGTCCATTTATCTCAATATTGTTGTTTTGTCAGTTACGTTAAGTGGGCTTAGGACGGCAGTATACTATGTATCACCAATTATTATTAATGTTACTTCTCTGATGTATGTGGAAAGAAGTGTAGATGCACACAAAATCGATAAACTGACAGCTGTCAGTGATACTATAATTATATGCCCACTATTATACTGCTACCAACTTGCGTTGTGCGATTTCGGAACATGCTTCCTATTTACAGGCATCTCAAATTCTATATGTACTTAAAAACCAAACGTTGTGGCCATCTTGACAGTTTTCCCGCACCTTTAATAACGTAATCTTTGGGTTCATTAATTAATTTATCCTCGTAAGCATTACTTTATTTATTTTTCATGAAGGTTCCATGACAATTTCACATAGTGACAACTGCACACATAGGCAAATGAACACAGACAAATAATATGACGGTTTCAAATGAATTTACATAATTATAGTAGGTATAGATTTATATATTTTATTTTAAATAATAAATATTTTAAATAATATACAATTAAAATAACTTTTTGTGGTATTTTAAGGTAAGGTTTTTTTGAAATAACAACCTTTGAAAAATTAAATTGTCTATGTGTTCAATTGTCTATGTGTGCAGTTGTCACTGTGTTCAGTTGTCTGGTTACACAACAGATGTCTAAAATTATGCAGTTATTGATTGTCAACGTGACATTGTGTAATTGAGAATTTGTATCACTATGGAGTGTCGACTTTGTTTGGGTTCTGCGAAAGCTGACTCTTCTGTTCCTGTCTATGACAATTCAAACTTGATTGTGGAACGCATCCTGAGCTGTTGTCAGCTACAGGTTAATCCTCAAATTATTTGCTCTCGTACAACTAATTCAGTTTATTTTAATATGTATTTCTCTTGCAGGTCGAAAAACACGACGGACTTCCAGATATAATATGCTTGTCGTGTGAATACAATCTGAAAATTTTCACCAATTTCAAAAATATCTGTATTCAAAGTGACCAAACGGCAAGGCAGAGATTAACCGAACTCATGGACATTAAAGTGGAAGAAGTTTTACTAGACGATTTTGTTTTGGAGGATAAGAGTTTTAATATTAACTCACTACCATATAATTATACAGCTGATGATGATCACCGTTCTTATCCAGAGGTTAAAATCATTAATGAACTTTCAATGAGCTGCAATGCGTATGATAATACCGAAGAAAAATGTTCACAGGTAATATTTCCACCGTAAGCTAAATTAAATTTGTCTTAATCGTTGTTATGATACTAATTCAGTCACGAACTTTCTCCGACGATAGAGTAATAAAAGTCATAACTCAAAGCACATTAGTCTAACACAATGTTATTTTTCATTGGATCATCTTTTATACCCGTATTACTTTTAAACTGTATGTAATTTTATTCTTCACATTAATTTGCAGATGGATGGAGAAATGGTTATCTCAAATCACAGTATTAATTTTGTAAATATGAAAGAAACAACTGAAATGTCTTCGAAAAGCTTTCCATTAAGGATGAGGAAAGATGAATACTGCTCTAATATATTTGAATGCGAATGTGAATATTGCGGAAAAAAAATGAATGAAAAAACTGAATTAAAATCGCATATCATGAAGCATTCAAAGCCACACAAGTGTAACATCTGCTCAAAATGTTTTGCACTAAAAGGTGATTTAAAACGTCATACTAGTATTCACAGTGGGATAAAATCGTACAAATGTGAGATCTGTTCGAAACGCTTTCTAGATAAAGGCAATCTAACACAACATATGAATATTCACAGTGAAAATAAACAACACAAATGCGAAACCTGTACAAAATGCTTCGTATCTAAGGTTTATTTAAATAAACCATACATGTGTGATATCTGTTCAAAATGCTTATCGAATAAAGGTAAATTACAACATCATACGGATAGTCTCCGAGAGAATAAACCATACAAATGTGAAATCTGTTCAAAATTTGTGAACTAATCAAAGCACAGTACTAATTTTTAATATATATTTTATTTTATTTTTAGTCGAGATAGACTTTTCAAAAAACCAAAGAGGAAATACTGTTTTGACGTATCTTGGCTTTGAGTACAACAAATTTAGACAAAATAAGACGACCAGTGTGATAACTTGGAGATGCAGACAGTATAAATCTTCCAGCTGCAAGGCGTTTCTCCAAACAAATGAAGGCAATATTGTCGGAACACCATCTTCACACTCTCATGATTACTGCCCCAAAAAAGCCAAAGCCAACATTGCCATGAGAAATATGAAGGAGTGTATAAAGCACGTTGGTGCCACTGCGAGAAATGTGATTGAAAATGAGCTGATTGGCCTGAATAACGATATTTTGCGTCATCTTCCAAAGCAATCATCTATTACAAGAAATCTGTTAAGACATAAAAAAGGTGATCATCTGCGTAATCCAAACACACCTGATTTTGAATTCCACAAAAGTATGCCCACCTGATTCATTTTTAATTTTGGCAATTAGAGAATTGGATTTGGTGCAAACATTGGATAGGAATACTATCTATGAAAACGACACATTCGACAAAGTTCCCAAAATGTTATTTCAGATTTACACCTGGCATGCCAATGTTGGTAATCCCCATCCTCCTTGCATTTACTTTCTTTTACAATGAAAAAATCTGCCAACCTACTCTAAAATGTTTGAAATACTGAAGTATCTGCTCCCAAGCCTGGCTCCACAGAAAGTTTTGATTGATTTTGAAAAGGCCTGTATCAGTGCAGTTCACATTGCTTTCCCAAACGGGGAGGTCAAAGTATGTTATTTTCACTTGTGCCAAAGTCTCATTAGAAAAGTCAACATTGTTGACCTGGAAGTTAAGTTTGAATCAGACATTGGAGTTAAAATCCCTTGCTGCATTGGTCTTTGTGCCAAGCAATGAAGTAAGACCAGTTTTTGATGTACTTGCAGATTCTTTTCCAGATGAAGTCAAGTTCAATGAAATTTTGACCTACTTCTTCTCCACATATTATGTACATTGAAGGTCCAGCTGGGAGAGATCCAAAATTTCCTATCAGAGTTTGGAATCATCATGAAGCTGTTGCTGAAAGATCTCCCAAAACAACCAACTGTTGTGAAGGATTTCACAATGCATTGAACTCATACAAATGTGAGATCTGTTCAAAATGTTTTTCATCAAACAATTATTTTACCACACATATGAAGATTCACATTGGAGAAAAACCACACAAATGTTAGATCTGTTTACAATGCTTTGCATTAAAAGATTATTTAAAAAAAACATATGAATTTTCACAATAAACCATACAAGTAAGATCTGTTCAAAGTGCTATGTTAGAAAAACCATTTTAAACCAACATATGAGTATAACACAGTGAAGAAAATATCGAATAAATATCGAAGACTGAATGATCATGCTGTATTTCACAAAACAATAGTGTCTCTGTTACACTCGTAACAGCGTTTTTATTGTTGCATTTAGTGAAAATTCATATTATTCACAGACACACAATTTGTGTGTGTGTGTGTGTGGTTCGCTTCAACTCTGGCTGCGCGACCTGTACCCAATATGTTTCCACATACTTAATCCAATTTAAATAGAAACGATCGCTCAATTTTAAATATAATAACGCACTTTTCTATGCGAAACAAATAATGAGGTGTTCTGGCGAGCAGGGTTGGTTAGAAAAACGCTGTGGCCACTAGTGGTAATAAGAGCTTTCTCACTCTTCGCTCACTCGTACGTGCAGTTTAGCAATTGTAAATAAGCTGCAACTCGTTGACGAAGAGCAATATCCGAGGACTTCCTCATTGAGATCCTGGACAAGGTGCGTACAAATAGTGTAATGTGTATTTTCTTTACAGTTGAAAAAAACATGACAGGTCCCGTACTCACCGCGTAACTACAACCGCATGACGTCACATGAGACTGTAATGGCGGGTTTACACCTGACGAGTACTCGACCAATCTAAACACAATTTCCAGTACTCGGCCTAGTGTTCGGACGAGTGAAATGAGCTAGCGAGTGAATAGAAACTGTTTCTATTCACTGGGCCGAGTGGCTACCCCACCACTAGGAGCACTGCAAACTTTAGGAAGAAATGCAGATATGGACGATTTGGACACCCGAAAATATGTTGCAGAGTTCGAAAACTGTTCCCTGTTGCCAAAAAAGACAAGGTTACTTGTAGCTTATGCTTTGCTGGTATGGCATTTCTCAGAATTGTGTCTGATCGTTGAATTTTATCAGATACATTTTGCAATAACATGTGTAATTGTTCAGCACTCATCCTCATAAATAATCTGTATTCTGTTTTATATTCACTTTCCAATTCTCTGAGAATTCCAACTGAGGCTCCGCACACAGTAGATTATCTAAACTACATACTTATTATGATCCGATCTCTTCCTTTCTTTAAATATTGACCTTTCCCACCATCTCTTCTTTTGTCTTTTTTTCACAATCATATTAATTATGATACATACAGTCAGAGCCGCCGAGAGCGAACCCTGACTCCGGGAAAAATAATAATTTCGGTCCCCGATGACAAACCAAAATCATTCAAAATCTCGGAAATTGAATTTTTGCACGATCACAATAGATACATACTTATTGTTATTATCTATCTTTACTTTTGAATAATCGATATTTTTTGCTAGCTCAGCCTCAACCGACAATAGGTCCAAAGATGAAAGACGGTTTTGACCCAATGTCCGTAACACATTTTTAATTCTTGATTAAGCACTTAAATGATCTTTCAGCTCGAGCCACAGTTAATGGTATAGTACAAAACAATCTTAAACCAATAATAATATTGGGAAATATTGGTTCAAGATTAAGTTGTTTTATTTTATAAAAACAACTGCTTGGGTGAAACATTTTTTTTATTTGAATATTTGCATCATATATTGCTCTCAGATGTAATAGTTCTTCGGATAACAGCTCACTCAGATTATATTTTTATTTGATTTGTAGTTTACTTGCATTTTCCCGAATTTCGACATCATTTAAGTCGCGAAACAACCACAGGACACTGAATAAATTATTTATTTATTTTGCTGCAGCAAATCTAGTTGTTATGTGTACAATAGGGCTGTCTATAAGAACATTAAATGTTTCACCAACTAAAGCATTATTATTGATTCTTCAGCATTTCTTGACTTCTTCCTTTTTCGTCGATAAAGACGATTTAGTTTTGGAGGATGAGGGTTTTAATAACAATTTGCAATTGTATAAATCACCCATTGGTGACGAGGGTTCACTGGTAATATTTCTATGATGGGCGAATTGAAATTATTACTTTAGCTTTATTAAAATATTAATTCATTTAATTAATGTAGAATTTAATTTGAACTTTTTTGTAAAAGTATATTTTTTTATTGATCGTATTGATTTGCAGATGGATGGCGATATATTAAAAACACGTAAGAATCGCCAACCTGAAAAAAAAAATTCAAATGTGAAATTTGTTCGAAATGTTTTGGAACAAAACAAACATATGACCATCCACACTGGGGAAAGATCATACAAATGTGAAATTTGTTCAAAAAGTTTTGCATTAAAACAAAACTTAAAAGGACATATGCGCATTCACACTGGGGAAAAACCATATACATGCGAAATTTGTTCAAAATGTTTTGGATCTAAACATTACTTAAACGGACATATGCGCATTCACACTGGGGAAAAACCATATACATGCGAAATTTGTTCAAAATGTTTTGCATTTAAACATTACTTAAACGGACATATGCGCATTCATACTGGGAAAAAACCATATACATGCGAAATTTGTTCAAAATGTTTTGCATTTAAAAATTACTTAAACGGACATATGCGCATTCACACTGGAGAAAAACCATACAAATGTGAAATTTGTTCAAAAAGTTTTACATCTAAACATTGCTTAAACGGACATATGTGTATTCACACTGGAAAAAACCCATACAAATGTGAAATTTGTTCAAAAAGTTTTACATTAAAACAAACCTTAAAAGAACATATGCGCATTCACACTGGAGAAAAACCATACGAATGTGAAATTTGTTCAAAAAAGTTTTCATTAAAAAAAACCTTAAAAGGACATATGCGCCTTCACACTGGGAAAAAACCATATACATGCAAAATTTGTTCAAAATGTTTTGCATCTAAAAATTACTTAAACGGACATATGCGCATTCACACTGGAGAAAAACCATACAAATGTGAAATTTGTTCAAAAAGTTTTACATCAAAACAAGCCTTAAAAGGACATATGACCAACCACACTGGGGAAAAACGATACAAATGTGATATTTGTTCAAAAAGTTTTGCAATAAAACCTAGATTAAAACAACATATGAGCATTCACACTGGGGAAAAACCATACAAATGTGATATTTGTTCAAAAAGTTTTGCAAATAAACGATCATTTAAAGTACATATGCGCATTCACACTGGGGAAAAACCATACAATTGTGATATTTGTTCAAAATGTTTTGCAATAAAACAAAACTTTAAAGCACATATGACCATCCACACTGGGAAAAAACCACACAAATGTGATATTTGTTCAAAAAGTTTTGCATATAAACATACCTTAAAAGAACATATGCGCATTCACACTGGGGAAAAACTATACAAATGTGAAATTTGTTCAAAAAGTTTTGCAAATAAACGATATTTTAATGTACATATGCGCATTCACACTGGGGAAAAACCATACAAATGTGATATTTGTTCAAAATGTTTTGCATATAAACGTACCTTAAAAGTACATATGCACATTCACACTGGGGAAAAACCATATAGATGCGAAATTTGTTCAAAATGTTTTGCAGTAAAGTACCATTTAAGACAACATATGAAACATCACATTAAAGAAAAATCATTGAACCGTGAAATTAGTTCGAAATGCTTTGTTAATCATGAAAAAGTGCCTGTCGCAATTGAGTGTCGGCTTTGCCTATGTTCTGAGGCAGCAGAGTCTTCCTTCCCTATTGATGACTATTCTGACTTGCTAGTGAAACATATCTGGAGCTACAGTCAGCCACAGGTTGGTATCTCAACTTATTCATATGGCGCGAGTTAAGACCCGATAGGGTCTTTCACCTACATATAATGGTTAATATGTATGTACTAACTATAGATATAAGAATAAACAAAATGTATTAATTAAATCATCATCATTTTCAGCCGCTCACCGTCCACTGCTGGATGAAGGCCTCTCCAATCCTCTTCCATTCCTGTCTGTCTTGAGCAATCTGCATCCAGTTCACTCCACACATTCTTCTCAATTCATCAGCCCATTGTTTGCTCGGTCTACCTTGTTTTCTTTCGCATCCTCTCGGATACCATTCCGGTATTTCTCGCGTCCATCTGCCATCCATTCTTCTCGCTGTGTCCACTCCAACTTTTTTCACACGTTCCGATATATCTGCCACCATGTATTGCTCTTACGATCTCTTCTCGTTATACCGAGCATACATCTTTCCATACTTCTCTATGTGTACTGGATCTTGCGTAACATTCTTGAATTTTGCATCCACGTTTCACATCCATACGTCATAACTGGCAGTACGCATTGGTCGTATGCCTTCTTCTTTTTTAAGCATAGCGGAATGTTGGATTTAAAAACAATGTTCATCCTTCTAAAAGCACTCCTATTCACCAATTGTCCTACATAGGTATAAATAACTATCAACTATCTCTACAATATGCTTATCTACAGTGACTACGTTTTACGTGTAAAATTCATTAAACATAATTTTAGTTTTATTAAAATTCATTTTTAATCCTACTTTCATACTTTCGTTGCTTAATTGTGTTTTAATTTAATCTATCTTAATCTATTTTGTAAATCAACTGAGTCGCATCCAACTATGACTATGTCGTCAGCGAATCTTAGAGCGATATTACATTGAGCAACAAAACCAGCACCAGATTTTTTTTGGCGGTGGCGAGCATCTTATTACATTGCACCACTTTTCAAGCTACCAAGCTACCTGCTCATATCATAATCTTCATTCAAAAAAAAATACTATACGAAACTAGGTACTCTATGTAGACGTAGAAAATATATAAAATTCAATCTCTCGTATTTCTTTCTGAATTTCATTGTTTTCGAAACAATTGCGTTGACGTTGCGTTGGGTTGACAATTGAGTACGACGATGCAAAAAAAAGGTCAGAAAAGGGTTTTTGGTGAAGATTTTTTTCGGCGAACATTGACTTCCAAGAAATTTTCAAGCAACCCAGAATCGCATCGTCTAATACATCGTAATACTTACCATTGGAACCTGTATATCTATCTGGTCGCCGAGGTCAAAAAAAAACCTGGTGTTCCGTTTTGTTGCTGAATGTAATATCAGCCTTAGATGGCTCAAGTGCTTTCTGTTAATCTTGACCTGTTTTGCGCCATTCCAGCGATGGGATGATAGTTTTTTTTATTTCTTCCTTGCCCCCTTTCTTATAAATTAAAATTATGGACGCGTTGGATGTTGTCGTCGCTGGGGGTTTTACCATTTTTGGAAGACTTAATCGCGTACTCTACTTCGCATGGAAGTACTTCAGGAACTTCCCTGTCGTTAGTGGTCATCGTGACAGTGCTGTGAGGGGTGTTTTCTTTGTATAATTTAGCGTAAGGGTGGAACTGCACTGCGCGACACGGCGCGGCATAAATATGGTTTGTATGAAATTGTATGAGATGGCAGCAGAACTGCACTTCAAGTGCAACAATTTCATACAAACAAATTTTGTCTCATCGTGTCGTTCTCACCTTAAAAGTCATAGACCGTTTCTAAAATTAAATTCTGATTTCTAATTACGCTACCGTCTTCAGCCTTAATACCTAACATTTTATTTAACATAACATAAAAGTCATGCAAATAAACCACCAGCAGTTCGTAGCCGACCATTGTAACGAGTACTAATCCAATAAACAATATAGTTATCTATTATTTTTATCATCTCGTCTGCACAACCCTTTAATTTGTGCTCTCATCAAAGTCAGATGCTAAAAGACTAATGTAATTTGTATTTTCCTTGCAGGTAAAAAAACACGTCATGCTGCCCAATACAATATGCTTGTCTTGTGAATCCAACCTCAAATCGCTCATCAATTTTAAAGAAACCTGTGCTAGAAATGATGAAATAGCAAGACTGAAACTAACTGAATGCTTAAATATTAAAGTGGAAGAAGTTTTACTCGACGATTTAGTTTGGTCGGATGAGGGTTTTGATAACAATTTACAACTATAGCAGTCAATAAGTGGCCTTTTGGTCGACCACTACGAATCTTTTTTTTTTTTGGTAATTTTTTAATTCTTCAATCTATCTGTATCAGAATTTACACTTATTGTACTTTCTTCGCCATTTTTCTCCAATTATTTATTTCTTCATATTATTCGTCTCATAATGTACACCTATACTATATGGCTTTTCGCTATAATGGTCCTCTTTAACTGTAGCTCAGCTTTCGATATATGGCCACACTAAAGTTAAGTCTCGGGGTATTTTTAAACCCCATATTTCGTTACCTTGAAGATTTGGTTGAAAAAAAATCTGTTTTGCATTCTTTTATTTATCGCATTTGTATTCTATACTCAAAACATTGTTTATAACATTGCACACATTTTATTGTAAAAAACAAAGAATGCATATGGATAATAAAATTTGATAAACATAAAAATGTTCCTTTATTTCGGAAATCGCTTATAATTGGAAAATACTGGTGGGCTATTAAAGAACGGGAATATATAATTGCACTCTGGAGTAGATAGTATTAACTTTGTACACCAACTTTGAGAAAGATTATTTGAACTTTGAAACAGATTGTTTTAAAATAGTATGTACCGCCAACTTTAATTTGGATAGTTGAAAGGGATTATTTTAACATTAAAACAAAATGTAAAATTACGTTTGTTTCTTTGGAATCACTCTCGGAATTGTATTTATCAATAAATTCAGTTAGATTGCTCATTGTATATAATAATCAAGGGGGGGCGATTAACTTTACAGCAACAAGGAGAGGTTATGAGGCGAAACTTTTGTTATTTCAAAGTGCGAACTATCCATTTTGGGTCTATGTACTTTGAATGATTGAAAATGTTTTAATGTATGTTTGATGTCAAAGTACATACTCTGCCCCTTTTTTGAAAAATAATTTATCACCAGATAAATAGATGGCAGTAATTTGGAACTTTAATATGATTGTAATCCATTGAAATCAGATCTGACTTCATTTCACATGCATATTGATAAATATTAAATTACCCGCAAATTAAATAGTACAAACTTTCAAACACAGGATTTTTTTCTTTTTTTTTTTCTTCGGGTCAGCATCGACACAATGTTGGCAACCGTACGCATATTGCGAATCCGTACGTCGGTCGGTTCGCGAACGCGCTATCAGACTAGGCGTTTACGAACACTACAGAAAAATGTCGCATATGTAAACAACTTTTATGCTATAATTTTGAAAATATTCCGGCCTTATTCATTTTCATTCATTTAAGTATTGCCGTCTCAAAATTAAAATGAATTTCGAATGACGAGAATTCTCCTTCTTCAACACGGCAGAAAGCAATACAGCCTGATGCGCGGCAATTTAGCCACGTTTAGTATAGGTCGTTGTTTGGAACTTAAGGGATCGTGTGCGTATTTGTCAGCCATTGTTCTTCCATCTCATTATGTCTTCAAAACCCAGCTTGCCCGAAGAATTCAAACATAGGATTGAACGTATATCCGACGATGGACTGTCCATTGAAATATTCGCAGATCTTGAGGACTTAAACCAGTGTGATCAATGGGTTAAAGCGTATTCTTGCTTAACTTCGACACAGTGGATAGTACGAAATACAAAACCACGTGGCAAACGTTTTGTTTGCAATTCTTTTATTTCTCCACATAATATTACTCTTTATATAATGTGTGTATGTATGTATATATGATTTTTCAAGTTTTTCTACTGACTGTTTATTTAATAAATAAGATTTTATGTAGTCATAACGACTGACACTACCATACTTTCATGCTTGCTTAATTATTTATTATTATTTTGTTAATATTGTTGTCTTGTTGTAATCAATTGTTTTCTAATACTTTCTATTCAAATATCATTGTAATGAATGCATCACTTAAAAGTAATTAACTAGTACACAATAATATGCCCTACTTAAGGGTTAATCTCTTCCTAAATGTTCTAATTGTTTTGTAATTTATAAACTAGTTATCATTTACCAATATATGTTTGTAGTGACGATAGCTTTCTGTATATAAAGCTACGTCAAATTCATTGTAAAGATGCTCTGGATTCGTATGTTGTACATATGTACACTTCTACATATTACTCTGTCTTATTGTTATTTTTTTTATCTTGTGTTAAATTATAGTATTATAAAACCAATAAACTGAATATGTAATTCATCCTATAAATTGACATCCTACCAATCTCCCCGTAGCAAAGAAAGCAAAACTAGTTTTGTTTTCGTCATATTATTACTTTTTATATAATTATATCATTTATGTATATGTTTCTACTGTTTAATAAATAAGACAAAACAAAACTCGTGTTTTTTTGTTCTTCACAACTAACTGTCGAAATTCATATTTCAATTTTTTGCGCCAGCCATATTTTGTTTTCTGAGAAGAAAAAGGAATAAAACTAATCAGAATCGAAAATACAAGCTCTTCATATTATATTTATATAAACTGCTCATTTTGTAAGTCTGTAAGTAAGTCTGAGTCAAATCTTCTCGGTCAATAAGTGCATATTTTGTTCTGTTCCAAGTTGATGTGGATGTTCACACTTTCAAAGCACATATGTAAATCGATTTCATCTGGAACTTGTCGCCAATGGCAAGTTCAAAGTAGAGGTGATTATACTGTTGTACATACTACTCTATTTCATCTATGGCGTGACAAATATGAAAATTTTAGTTTTTAAAGTTTTTACTTTATTGAAGCACTTATTTAGTATAATCAATAATCCGCATCATCGTTTATTCTGAATATTATTGTAGACGACACTACTGGGTGAATAAGGATGAGAAAATATTTTCAACATTATTTGTCGCAGAAGATTACACACATCTGACGTTTGCATGTTCGTAAACCGCAATCGCATAGCCTAGTCTGATGGCGCGTTCGCGAACCGACCGACGTACGGATTCGCAATATGCCAACCGTACATGGGCAAAATCTTTCAATCGATCCTTATAATACTGATTCATCTTACCACAAACATATCGGACTACCTCTACAACATTGAATGCTGTTCATCTCTGCAACACAATATCTTTGAATATGCGTATGTGCAGTGATTTCAGCATAATTATTGGTTTGATTGTCGTTTGTAAACTTGTCGCAATAAGCATGACACCAATCTTCCTTACGTATAGGTCGCGCAGCCAGAGTTGAAGCGAACCACACACACACACACATATGCATTTTTAGTATACAACTGATGCAAAATTTTTTTTAATATTTAATTTTAACTTTACCCTTAATAATACCCCACAGTAACTCTATAGGGTTTAGTTCAGGGTGGTAGGGTGGTAGGCGCACTACACTATGTCCGTGATCTTTCAGGATTTTGTCAAGTACCTACAAATTTTTGGTAATTTGTATTATGTCATATAAAATGGGATTTGTGTTTTTCTCTGGATACGGCATATTCTAACTAAAATATTAAACTAACTACTCTAATTAAGCTGACAGATATTATAAATATCGAAGACTGAATGATCATGCTGTATTTCACAAAACAATAGTGTCTCTGTTACACTCGTAACAGCGTTTTTATTGTTGCATTTAGTGAAAATTCATATTATTCACAGACACACAATTTGTGTGTGTGTGTGTGTGGTTCGCTTCAACTCTGGCTGCGCGACCTGTACCCAATATGTTTCCACATATTTATTAAAAATAGAAACGATCGCTCAATTTTAAATATAATAAGTTATTATATGCGAAACAAATAATGAGGTGTTCTGGCGAGCAGGGGTTGGTTAGAAAAAAACGCTGTGGCCACTAGTGGTAATAAGAGCTTTCTCACTCTTCGCTCACTCGTACGTGCAGTTTAGCAATTGTAAATAAGCTGCAACTCGTTGACGAAGAGCAATATCCGAGGACTTCCTCATTGAGATCCTGGAGAAGGTGCGTACAAATAGTGTAATGTGTATTTTCTTTACAGTTGAAAAACATGACAGGTCCCGTACTCACCGCGTAACTACAACCGCATGACGTCACATGAGACTGTAATGGCGGGTTTACACCTGACGAGTACTCGACCAATCTAAACACAATTTCCAGTACTCGGCCTAGTGTTCGGACGAGTGAAATGAGCTAAGGAGTGAATAGAAACTGTTTCTATTCACTGGGCCGAGTGGCTACCCCCCACCACTAGGAGCACTGCAAACTTTAGGAAGAAATGCAGACATGGACGATTTGGACACCCGAAAAATATGTTGCAGAGTTCGAAAACTGTTCCCTGTTGCCAAAAAAGACAAGGTTACTTGTAGCTTATGCTTTGCTGGTATGGCATTTCTCAGAATTGTGTCTGATCGTTGAATTTTATCAGATACATTTTGCAATAACATGTGTAATTGTTCAGCACTCATCCTCATAAATAATCTGTATTCTGTTTTATATTCACTTTCCAATTCTCTGAGAATTCCAACTGAGGCTCCGCACACAGTAGATTATCTAAACTACATACTTATTATGATCCGATCTCTTCCTTTCTTTAAATATTGACCTTTCCCACCATCTCTTCTTTTGTCTTTTTTTCACAATCATATTAATTATGATACATACAGTCAGAGCCGCCGAGAGCGAACCCTGACCCCGGGAAAAATAATAATTTCGGTCCCCGATGACAAACCAAAATCATTCAAAATCTCGAAATTGAATTTTTTGTGACGATCACATAATAACAATAATACTTATTGTTATTATCTATCTTACTTTTGAATAATCGATATTTTTTGCTAGCTCAGCCTCAACCGACATTAGGTCCAAAGATGAAAGACGGTTTTGACCCAATGTCCGTAACACATTTTTAATTCTTGATTAAGCACTTAAATGATCTTTCAGCTCGCGAGCCACAGTTAATGGTATAGTACAAAACAATCTTAAACCAATAATAATATTGGGAAATATTGGTTCAAGATTAAGTTGTTTTATTTTATTCAACAACTGCTTGGGTGAAACATTTTTTTTATTTGAATATTTGCATCATATATTGCTCTCAGATGTAATAGTTCTTCGGATAACAGCTCACTCAGATTATATTTTTATTTGATTTGTAGTTTACTTGCATTTTCCCGAATTTCGACATCATTTAAGTCGCGAAACAACCACAGGACACTGAATAAATTATTTATTTATTTTGCTGCAGCAAATCTAGTTGTTATGTGTACAATAGGGCTGTCTATAAGAACATTAAATGCTTCACCAACTAAAGCATTATTATTGATTCTTCAGCATTTCTTGACTTCTTCCTTTTCGTCGATAAAGACGATTTAGTTTTGAGGATGAGGGTTTTAATAACAATTTGCAATTGTATAAATCACCCATTGGTGACTAGGGTTCACTGGTAATATTTCTATGATGGGCGAATTGAAATTATTACTTTAGCTTTATTAAAATATTAATTCATTTAATTAATGTAGAATTTAATTTGAACTTTTTTGTAAAAGTATATTTTTGTATTGATCGTATTGATTTGCAGATGGATGGCGATATATTAAAAACACGTAAGAATCGCCAACCTGGGAAAAAAAATTCAAATGTGAAATTTGTTCGAAATGTTTTGGAACAAAACAAACATATGACCATCCACACTGGGGAAAGATCATACAAATGTGAAATTTGTTCAAAAAGTTTTGCATTAAAACAAAACTTAAAAGGACATATGCGCATTCACACTGGGGAAAAACCATATACATGCGAAATTTGTTCAAAATGTTTTGGATCTAAACATTACTTAAACGGACATATGCGCATTCACACTGGGGAAAAACCATATACATGCGAAATTTGTTCAAAATGTTTTGCATTTAAACATTACTTAACCGGACATATGCGCATTCACACTGGGGAAAAACCATATACATGCGAAATTTGTTCAAAATGTTTTGCATTTAAAAATTGCTTAAACGGACATATGCGCATTCACACTGGAGAAAAACCATACAAATGTGAAATTTGTTCAAAAAGTTTTACATCAAAACATGCCTTAAAAGGACATATGCCCAACCACACTGGGGAAAAACGATACAAATGTGATATTTGTTCAAAAGTTTTGCAATAAAACCTAGACAACTGATGCAAAATTTTTTTAATATTTAATTTTAACTTTACCCTTAATAATACCCCACAGTAACTCTATAGGGTTTAGTTCAGGGTGGTAGGGTGGTAGGCGCACTACACTATGTCCGTGATCTTTCAGGATTTTGTCAAGTACCTACAAATTTTGGTAATTTGTATTATGTCATATAAAATGGGATTTGTGTTTTCTCTGGATACGGCATATTCTAACTAAAATATTAAACTAACTACTCTAATTAAGCTGACAGATATTATAAATATCGAAGACTGAATGATCATGCTGTATTTCACAAAACAATAGTGTCTCTGTTACACTCGTAACAGCGTTTTTATTGTTGCATTTAGTGAAAATTCATATTATTCACAGACACACAATTTGTGTGTGTGTGTGTGTGTGGTTCGCTTCAACTCTGGCTGCGCGACCTGTACCCAATATGTTTCCACATATTTATTAAAAATAGAAACGATCGCTCAATTTTAAATATAATAAGTTATTATATGCGAAACAAATAATGAGGTGTTCTGGCGAGCAGGGGTTGGTTAGAAAAACGCTGTGGCCACTAGTGGTAATAAGAGCTTTCTCACTCTTCGCTCACTCGTACGTGCAGTTTAGCAATTGTAAATAAGCTGCAACTCGTTGACGAAGAGCAATATCCGAGGACTTCCTCATTGAGATCCTGGACAAGGTGCGTACAAATAGTGTAATGTGTATTTTCTTTACAGTTGAAAAAACATGACAGGTCCCGTACTCACCGCGTAACTACAACCGCATGACGTCACATGAGACTGTAATGGCGGGTTTACACCTGACGAGTACTCGACCAATCTAAACACAATTTCCAGTACTCGGCCTAGTGTTCGGACGAGTGAAATGAGCTAGCGAGTGAATAGAAACTGTTTCTATTCACTGGGCCGAGTGGCTACCCCCACCACTAGGAGCACTGCAAACTTTAGGAAGAAATGCAGATATGGACGATTTGGACACCCGAAAAATATGTTGCAGAGTTCGAAAACTGTTCCCTGTTGCCAAAAAAGACAAGGTTACTTGTAGCTTATGCTTTGCTGGTATGGCATTTCTCAGAATTGTGTCTGATCGTTGAATTTTATCAGATACATTTTGCAATAACATGTGTAATTGTTCAGCACTCATCCTCATAAATAATCTGTATTCTGTTTTATATTCACTTTCCAATTCTCTGAGAATTCCAACTGAGGCTCCGCACACAGTAGATTATCTAAACTACATACTTATTATGATCCGATCTCTTCCTTTCTTTAAATATTGACCTTTCCCACCATCTCTTCTTTTGTCTTTTTTTCACAATCATATTAATTATGATACATACAGTCAGAGCCGCCGAGAGCGAACCCTGACCCGGAAAAAAATAATAATTTCGGTCCCCGATGACAAACCAAAATCATTCAAAATCTCGGAAATTGAATTTTTGCACGATCACATAATAACAATAATACTTATTGTTATTATCTATCTTTACTTTTGAATAATCGATATTTTTTGCTAGCTCAGCCTCAACCGACATTAGGTCCAAAGATGAAAGACGGTTTTGACCCAATGTCCGTAACACATTTTTAATTCTTGATTAAGCACTTAAATGATCTTTCAGCTCGCGAGCCACAGTTAATGGTATAGTACAAAACAATCTTAAACCAATAATAATATTGGGAAATATTGGTTCAAGATTAAGTTGTTTTATTTTATTCAACAACTGCTTGGGTGAAACATTTTTTTTATTTGAATATTTGCATCATATATTGCTCTCAGATGTAATAGTTCTTCGGATAACAGCTCACTCAGATTATATTTTTATTTGATTTGTAGTTTACTTGCATTTTCCCGAATTTCGACATCATTTAAGTCGCGAAACAACCACAGGACACTGAATAAATTATTTATTTATTTTGCTGCAGCAAATCTAGTTGTTATGTGTACAATAGGGCTGTCTATAAGAACATTAAATGCTTCACCAACTAAAGCATTATTATTGATTCTTCAGCATTTCTTGACTTCTTCCTTTTCGTCGATAAAGACGATTTAGTTTTGGAGGATGAGGGTTTTAATAACAATTTGCAATTGTATAAATCACCCATTGGTGACTAGGGTTCACTGGTAATATTTCTATGATGGGCGAATTGAAATTATTACTTTAGCTTTATTAAAATATTAATTCATTTAATTAATGTAGAATTTAATTTGAACTTTTTTGTAAAAGTATATTTTTGTATTGATCGTATTGATTTGCAGATGGATGGCGATATATTAAAAACACGTAAGAATCGCCAACCTGGGAAAAAAAATTCAAATGTGAAATTTGTTCGAAATGTTTTGGAACAAAACAAACATATGACCATCCACACTGGGAAAGATCATACAAATGTGAATTTGTTCAAAAAAGTTTTGCATTAAAACAAAACTTAAAAGGACATATGCGCATTCACACTGGGGAAAAACCATATACATGCGAAATTTGTTCAAAATGTTTTGGATCTAAACATTACTTAAACGGACATATGCGCATTCACACTGGGGAAAAACCATATACATGCGAAATTTGTTCAAAATGTTTTGCATTTAAACATTACTTAACCGGACATATGCGCATTCACACTGGGGAAAAACCATATACATGCGAAATTTGTTCAAAATGTTTTGCATTTAAAAATTGCTTAAACGGACATATGCGCATTCACACTGGAAAAAACCATACAAATGTGAAATTTGTTCAAAAAGTTTTACATCAAAACATGCCTTAAAAGGACATATGCCCAACCACACTGGGAAAAAACGATACAAATGTGATATTTGTTCAAAAAGTTTTGCAATAAAACCTAGATTAAAACAACATATGAGCATTCACACTGGGGAAAAACCATACAAATGTGATATTTGTTCAAAAAGTTTTGCAAATAAACGATCATTTAAAGTACATATGCGCATTCACATTGGGGAAAAACCATACAAATGTGATATTTGTTCAAAATGTTTTGCAATAAAACAAAACTTTAAAGCACATATGACCATCCACACTGGGGAAAAACCATACAAATGTGATATTTGTTCAAAAAGTTTTGCATATAAACATACCTTAAAAGAACATATGCGCATTCACACTGGAGAAAAACTATACAAATGTGCTATTTGTTCAAAAAGTTTTGCAAATAAACGATATTTTAACGTACATATGCGCATTCACACTGGGAAAAAACCATACAAATGTGATATTTGTTCAAAATATTTTGCATATGAACGTACCTTCAAAGTACATATGCGCATTCACACTGGGGAAAAACCATATAGATGCGAAATTTGTTCAAAATGTTTTGCAGTAAAGTACCATTTAACACAACATATGAAACATCACATTAAAGAAAAATCATTGAACCGTGAAATTAGTTCGAAGTGCCTTGTAAATCAAAAAAAAGTGCCTGTCGCAATTGAGTGTCGGCTTTGCCTATGTTCTGAGGCAGCAGAGTCTTCCTTCCCTATTGATGACTATTCTGACTTGCTAGTGAAACATATCTGGAGCTACAGTCAGCCACAGGTTGGTATCTCAACTTATTCATATGGCGCGAGTTACCTACATATAATGGTTAATATGTACATATGTACTAACTATAGATATAAGAATAAACAAAATGTATTAATTAAATCATCATCATTTTCAGCCATTCACCGTCCACTGCTGGATGAAGGCCTCTCCAATCCTCTTCCATTCCTGTCTGTCTTGAGCAATCTGCATCCAGTTTACTCCACACATTCTTCTCAATTCATCAGCCCATTGTTTGCTCGGTCTACCTTGTTTTCTTTCGCATCCTCTCGGATACCATTCCAGTATTTCTCGCGTTCATCTGCCATCCATTCTTCTCGCTGAGTCCACTCGAACTTTTTCACACATTCCGATATATCTGCCCACAATGTATTGCTCTAACGATCTCTTCACGTTATATCGAGCATACATCTTTCCATACTTGTCTTTGTGTACTGGATCTTGCGTAACATTCTTGAATTTAGCATCCACGTTTCACATCCATACGTCATAACTGGCAGTACGCATTGGTCGTATGCCTTCTTCTTTTTTAAGCATAGCGGAATGTTGGATTTAAAAACAATGTTCATCCTTCTAAAAGCACTCCATCCTATTCACCAATTGTCCTACATAGGTATAAATAACTATCAACTATCTCTACAATATGCTTATCTACAGGTGGAACTGCACTGCGCGACACGGCGCGGCATAAATATGGTTTGTATGAAATTGTATGAGATGGACGGCACTGCAAGTGCAACGGAACTGCAGCACAACTGCACTTCAAGTGCAACAATTTCATACAAACAAATTTTGTCTCGTCGTGTCGTTCTCACTTTAAAAGTCATAGACCGTTTCTAAAATTAAATTCTTATTTCTAATTACGCTACCGTCTTCAGCCTTACTACCTAACGTTTTATTTTTTCCTAGAATTACGCTACGTTTACATTTCTCATAGCTAAGGTTTCTCTCGATGGTTGTTTTCACCATGTTGACATTAAAGTTTCGGACGTCACGTAAGATCTGCATTAATTAAATACATAAGTAAATCTAACTTCACACCTTGCCCTCATCTAACAATTAATTGAACTCACTATATAATATGAACGTACCGAATAGTCATATGACAATAATATTCTCTTTGTTGTAAAATAGTATTTATGTAAGTCATGCAAATAAGCCATCAGCAGTTCGTAGCCGACCATTGTAACGAGTACTAATCCAATAAACAATATAGTTATCTAATATTTTTATCATCTCGTCTGCACAACCCTTTAATTTGTGCTCTCATCAAAGTCAGATGCTAAAAGACTAATGTAATTTGTATTTTCCTTGCAGGTAAAAAAACACGTCATGCTGCCCAATACAATATGCTTGTCTTGTGAATCCAACCTCAAATCGCTCATCAATTTTAAAGAAACTTGTGCTAGAAATGATGAAATAGCAAGACTGAAACTAACTGAATGCTTAAATATTAAAGTGGAAGAAGTTTTACTCGACGATTTAGTTTGGTCGGATGAGGGTTTTGATAACAATTTACAACTATAGCAGTCAATAAGTGGCCTTTTGATCGACCACTATGAATCTTTTTTTTTTTTGGTAATTTTTTAATTCTTCAATCTATCTGTATCAGAATTTACACTTATTGTACTTTCTTCGCCATTTTTCTCCAATTATTTATTTCTTCATATTATTCGTCTCATAATGTACACCTATACTATATGGCTTTTCGCTATAATGGTCCTCTTTAACTGTAGCTCAGCTTTCGATATACGGCCACACTAAAGTTAAGTCTCGGGGTATTTTTAAACCCCATATTTCGTTACCTTGAAGATTTGGTTGAAAAAAAATCTGTTTTGCATTCTTTTATTTATCGCATTTGTATTCTATACTCAAAACATTGTTTATAACATTGCACACATTTTATTGTAAAAAACAAAGAATGCATATGGATAATAAAATTTGATAAACATAAAAATGTTCCTTTATTTCGGAAATCGCTTATAATTGGAAAATACTGGTGGGCTATTAAAGAACGGGAATATATAATTGCACTCTGGAGTAGATAGTATTAACTTTGTACACCAACTTTGAGAAAGATTATTTGAACTTTAAAACAGATTGTTTTAAAATAGTATGAACCGCCAACTTTAATTTGGATAGTTGAAAGGGATTATTTTAACATTAAAACAAAATGTAAAATTACGTTTGTTTCTTTGGAATCACTCTCGGAATTGTATTTATCAATAAATTCAGTTAGATTGCTCATTGTATATAATAATCAAGGGGGGCGATTAACTTTACAGCAACAAGGAGAGGTTATGAAGACGATGCGCGTCGTGGCGAAACTTTTGTTATTTCAAAGTGCGAACTATCCATTTTGGGTCTATGTACTTTGAATACCTGAAAATGTTTTAATGTTTGTTTGATGTCAAAGTACATACTCTGCCCCTTTTTTGAAAAATGTTTTTATGTAAAATAATTTATCACCAGATAAATAGATGGCAGTAATTTGGAACTTTAATATGATTGTAATCCATTGAAATCAGATCTGACTTCATTCCACATGCATATTGATAAACATTAATTTAGACAAATTATAGCCAATGGTAACTGCTAGCAAACGATTGATTTATTAATTGCCAAAATCATATACATATGTATGTACGTACACATTTTGATTCAGAGTTTTACATGAATAATAACACTGAGCAACAAAAAAAATACCCAGAGCTGAGATTGGCCAATCTTTACTAAGTTTGACCCACCGAATTCGAATCTGATAATGATTTTTATTGATATGCTCTTTGAGTTACAACCAACATCACATAAAAAATTGACTGATTTACATTATGTATCAGTGTTCTTCTATATCGAGCTGCAATTAATCCATACATTTTTATGATAAATATGTATTGAGAGATTGTTTTAAAAGGCAATGTGTGTTTACATATGATAATGAAGTGTATTGGTAGGGGTATGGGTAGTAATACAATTATTCAAACGTTGCCCCATAACTACAAGTAATATACATTTGTAACATTATTCGTTCGGACAAATATGCAAAACGTTTTGACTGAAAATATTACTGATGGTAAAATTAAAATAGTTACAGTGATTATAATCAAATTCAAAGTCATTTACGAATACAACCCTTAAGTTGATAAACAATTATTTTATAATTAAATTTGAACCATTCGCTTTTTTAGGTTAATAAATTCAAGTTGATCATATCAGATAATATATGTACAAAAGGGAGCGTCCCATAAAACTTGTGTCGCCAGTACTAACGCCCAAATTCATTTTTTCCGGCTAGGATCACAGCAACGTTAAAGAGATAAGTTTAACGTTGTTTAAGTTTATATTAGTGGTTGCCAACTGGTAATCACGAGAGATGATTATTGTTTATTTAACTAAGACATTCGATAGAAAAATAAATAAATAGAAATACATCTTCTTTTCATAAACATATTTTAATTAAAATTTCAAATATGTGAAATTTAAATATTCTTAATAATCAAAAACAAAATTTACCTTATTTTCTTTGGTATTCATTATATATGGAAAAATAAGATTGCACTATTACTAGATATAAAAGAACGTTTTTTTTAAATTACTAAAAAATCAATCCATAAAGCCCGCGAGCAACGGGTTGACGCACCAAACTTTCATATATGTATTAGTTTAGTGTCTATTACAAATATTCACTACGTAACAATTCTGTCTCTTTCGCTTGCGTACCTACTTGTTGTGAGTGTAAAAGAGACACAAATATTTTGTATGCCTTTCTTTTATGAAATACAGCGTGCTTTCTTGATTACGGCCTTTCAGTCTTCGATTGTTATATCGTTTGTTGCTTTAGTTAGTTAGTTTAGTCAGTATATATCCATTAAGAGTATAATTGTAAATTTAAAATTAAATATTAAAAAAAATTGTATCAGCCTGTATACTAAAATGCATATATGTGTGTGTGTGTGCCATTTTGTTTTATCAAAACTTCTGGGCTCCTGGTCGAAAATTTGGACGATTGGGCCGTAGTTTATTTGGGACGTTGGTTTTCGTCCCCAACCCATGTACAGACAGTCTCTTGGTCATCCAATTCATTATTATCGTCATCAAACAGAACAGTTGGAAGAGAGGCGTGGTTGGACATCAAAAATAAAATACCAACATTATTCGCATTAATATGATCAATTAATAATAATACCATTGTTGACGATCTGCCGTTGTATGAAAAATATGATTCTGTCCGAGTAGAGCTTCCTATATCCACAATGCTCCGTTCTTGGTTATTAAATAATCCATTCTGGTTTTGGCAATACTTCTGTTTTATCATCAACGCGTTACCACCCTGTGAAAATTAAGCATACTGTGAGTTCTTTACCGAGATTAGCGCTCAGCGCTTAGACCTCTGGCCCCCCCAGTCGTACAACTTGCGAATCCTCCAATTGTAATATGGACTCATCTTGAGAATTCATCTCGTCTCAGTGGAGGATATCTAGAAGCAATGTCGGCAAAGTCAATCAGCAATAAACCGACGCTTCGCGAGTCGCAAGTGACGCTGTATATTATATGGACTCAAATGACTACACGAAGAGCTGAATGTGATCGGAAATGTGGGATTCGAGGTTCAGTTGGTTGTTTTGCGACGGATGAAATACATATCCTTGGATGTACCCGAGTGGCTTCCTCCTGGGTGCCCTGGGATTTTACTCTTTGGAATCAAGAAGAAATGTCTACCTGGGTAAACACTTCTACAAGCTGATAGTTGGTTGGATACACAATCTTCAGGTTCTTATGGAGCTTGAATTGTGGGTACCGAGTCAGCTTAGATGTCCCAGGCAACATCTGCTTTATCCACCGGCGGCACGTACCAATATAATGCTAAATTCTCTGGTTGCTAAAGCTATTGCTTTACTCAACCTGGTGGCTGACTCTATCGATATATTTTCTGGCAGTTATGCTAACCTGGTAGAGACTATGCTTAAATTATAAGATTTTAAGATAGATACACGTTATGCATAACACGTAAAATATTATTTTGTGATTCTTGAGCCTTTCTGTTTTTTCTTTATAATTTTTATTTTTATTTTTTCACAAATTTTATCTAACTTTTTTAAATATTTTTTGTATAATTATATTATGTGCTATGTTTATATTCTATGTGTATATGTACATCTATCTTTTTTGTGTTTTCAGGATACTATATACATATATGTATTGCTTTCCCTGCATGGCGATCTGGATTTATATCTGTAATGTCTTGCAGGACATTTGTAGAATGATTGAACTTAATTTTTACCTCAAATTGTAATCGTATCGGCCGTCATAACTCGGAAATAAGAGTGCCGAGGTATTATCGTCAGAATTGCATACAAACGAGTGACCAGTCAAGTGTCAACCGAGTCTTCAAGATAGGATGCATCGGCGTTTCTCGTCAATAACTTCACCGACGTCTGTCAAACATTTGATTCGAAGTGTCCGAGGAAGAACCGTTGTTTTCGTTGAGACCGTAAGTGGCCGCGACCTGGCCGACTTGGCTGTTGTGGCTGTTACCCCGTACCCTTCCGCGCGGCCTACCTCGTGTGGCGTCGGCCACTTGCGGCATTTTGCCACTTTTCATGCATAAATTTAACCGCCACTACGAACAAGTCATCAAGAATTTTTAATTAATTTATCCTCGTAAGCATTGCTTTATTTATTTTCAATTCGGTACAGTTCGAAGTCGGTTCTTTGCAAACATTCATACGTTTGCAAAATAAAAGTTCACGGCTGGAAACTGTGTCGAGATTAAGACATTATTAGCAGCGTGCTCTCAACAGATGGCGCCACCTCACTTCGACTATATTATAAACCCCGAAGTCTCGCAACCCCCCCGCTTTCGAGCCACTACCTTAAATAAAACCAAATTGAATACGTTTTATTACATGACTTGACTATTAACGACAAGTGGCAAAAGCTTCAGTGTGTCTGTCGAACGGTCGCAACGACAAACGCCAAAGACTATGATAGACATGTAAAATTCTATGGTTATTGATTGTCAAAGTGACATTGTGTAATTGATGTACATAACTATGGAGTGTCGACTTTGTTTGAGTTCTGCGAAAGCGGACTCTTCGGTTCCTGTTTATGATGATTCAAACTTGATCGTGGAACGCATCCAGAGCTGTTGTCAGCTACAGGTTAATACTTAAATTACTTGCTCTCATATGACTAATTCAGTTTATTTTAATATGTATTTCACTTGCAGGTCGAAAAACACGACGGACTTCCAGATATAATATGCTTGTCATGTGAAACCAATCTGAAATTTTTCACTAATTTCAAAAATATCTGTATTCAAAGTGACCAAACGGCAAGGCGGAGATTAACCGAACGCTTGGGCATTAAAGTGGAAGAAGTTTTATTAGACGATTTTGTTTTGGAGGATAAGAGTACTAGTATTAACTCACCACCCTATAATTATACTGCTGATGATGATCATCGTTCTTATCCAGAGGTTAAAATCATTAATGAACTTTCAATTAGCTACAATGAGTATGATAATACCGAAGAAAAATGTTCACAGGTAATATTTCCACTGTAAGCTAAATAAAATTTGTCTTAATCGTTGTTAGGATATCTACTAATTCATATTCATGAACCTTCTCCGACGATAGAGTAATAAAAATTTGCCATGACCCCAAGCACATTAGTCTAACACAGTGATATTTTTCATTGTATCATCTTTTATACCCGTATTACTTTTAAACTGTATGTAATTTTCTTCTTCACTTTAATTTGCAGATGGATGGAGAAATGGTTATCTCAAATCACAGTATTAATTTTGTAAATATAAATGAAATAACTGAAATGTCTTCGAGAAGCTTTCCAATAAGGATTGGGGAAGATGAATATCATTCTAATAACTCCGAATTCGAATGTGACTATTGCGAAAAAAAAATGAATGAAAAGTCCGAATTAAAGTCGCATATCATGAAGCATTTAAAGCCACATAAATGTCACGTCTGTTTAAAATGTTTTGCATTAAAAGGTGATTTAAAACGTCATACTAGTATTCACAGTGGGATAAAATCGTATAAATGTGAGATGTGCTCGAAATGCTTTGTAGATAAAGGTAATCTAACACAACATATGAATATTCACAGCGAAAATAAACAATACAAATGCGAAATCTGTTCAAAATGTTTCGTATCTAAGGTTTATTTGAATAAACACATGAGAATTCACGTTGGAGAAAAAGCATATATGTGTGACATCTGTTCAAAATGCTTCGCGAATAAAGGTAAATTACAACATCATAAGGACAGTCACCATGAGAATAAACCATACAAATGTGAAATCTGTTCAAAATGTTTTGTTTGTAAGGTTTATTTAAAAAGACACAACAGAATAAATCACAGTGGGATAAAACCATACACATGTGAAATCTGTTCAAAATCCTTTGTATTCAAAAGATGTCTAAATAACCACATGAAGATTCACACCGAGGAACAACCGCACAAATGTAACATCTGTTCACAATGGTTTGCATCGAACGATTGTTTAACAATACACATGAGTATTCACAGCGAGAATAAACCACACAAATGTGAGATCTGTTCAAAAAGCTTTGTATTCAAAAGCCTTTTAAAAAGGCATATGAAAATTCATAGTCCGGATCTACCATACAAATGTGAGATCTGTACAAAATGTTTTTCATCAAACAATTATCTAACCACACATATGAAGATTCACAGTGGGGAAAAACCATACAAATGTGAGATCTGTTTACAATGCTTTGCATTAAAAGATTATTTAAGAAAACATATGAATTTTCACAATAAACCATACAAATGTAAGATCTGCTCAAAGTGCTATGTAAGAAAAACCATTTTAAACCGACATATGAGTATCCACAGTGAAGAAAAGAAATTTAAATCGACGCTCAAACAACCGAGACTCTGACTTCTTACTTCGTATACATTTTGTAGCTTGTATCTTGTATAATTGTTAATGTTGATCATTCAATAAATACTTCAAAAAGTACTTTAGTCAATCTTACTTCCTACACCACACCGAATCTACTAGTTTACTAGTCAATATAACCCTAACATGCGAGAATTGTTTATTATTTTAAAAATGATGTTATATTTCAAACTAAATAAACCACAAAAAAGTAATATCCATACACAAGGTTTTGTATGAAACGAGTATTTAAAAAAAACTTGCTGCAAAAAGCTATTTTTTTTTTTTTTCAGAACATCAAATATTAATTTGTGGGTACTTGGTGAACCGATGGGCTGGGGTTGGCATCACTGTCTCCCTGGTGGTTGGCAACCTTTGTACCGGCCATCGAGTGTTACACAGGTCGCTCACACAATAAACACTGCCAAAACGTCTACTACGTGTTTCACATTCAACCTTTCCCCTTACACTCCACAATTTCTTTGATAAACCATTTACACTTTAAATTTATTATAAAAAATTCGACACTCCCCTAATTAAAAAAAAGCGTTTACAAAATATATCTTACTTTGGTCATATAATAATGTAACAAACTGCGCCATGATTTCTTACGATTGAAAGCATGTGTAGTATTTATTTCCTTCTTTTACTCGTTTTAAGTCCGACCAATGATATCCCTTCACACTGGCCGTCGAACTGTCGCAATGATTCCGATTGTGAGATATGTGTACAAAATTCTACAGCATATATCTGTCAAAGTGACACTGTATAATTGAGAAGTGTATAATGATGGAGTGTCGTCTTTGTTTGAGTTCTGTGAAAGCTGACGCTTCTGTTCCTATCTATGACGATTCAAACTTGATCGTGGAACGCATCCAGAGCTGTTGTCAGCTACAGGCCAGTTGCTCAGAATATTCACAAGACTTGGTCACATTCCACTCATTCAGCTATAATAGATTATTTCAATTTGTATTTACCTTGCAGATGGAGAAAAATGACAACTCGCAACCCGATTCAATATGCTTGTCATGTGCATTCAGTCTAAAATTGTTGGCTGATTTCAAAAATATCTGTATTCAAAGTGACCAAACGGCAAGGCGGAGATTAACCGAACGCTTGAACATCAAAGTGGATGAAGTTTTATTGAACGATTTTGTTTTGGAGGATAAGAGTTTTAGTATTAACTTACCACCCAATAATTATACAGCTGATGATGATCATCGTTCTTATCCAGAGGTTAAAATCATTAATGAACTTTCAATTACCTACAATGAGCATGATAATACCGAAGAAAAATGTTCACAGGTAATATTTCAATTATTATTAAAGGCCATGGCCATACATATGGCCAGTGTACTTCAATCAAATGTAAATTGTCGATTGGTTATATCGCTGCTAGTCGTGTGTAAACAAGTATCAGTTCAGCACTTTTATTCGGTCGTCACTCATCGTCAGTGCGTTGCCATCTCTATAGAGTTCAATAAATTCGTCGAAGATACTGACCATGTAACTAACTAACTAGACTACCCCAATTAGTTGTAAGATTACTAACTCATTGGGATGAAATACCTGTGATGGTAGAGTAATAAAAGCACACTAGTCTAATCCTTTACTTTAATTGGATCATCCTTTAGACCAATATTACTTAGAAATGTATTTAATTATTTTAATTCGTCATTTTACTATGCAGATGGATACAGAAAAGGTTATCTCAAATCACAGCATTGATTTTGAAAATCCGAATGAAAAAAATGAAATGTCTTCGACAAGTATTCCAGTGAAGAAGAGCTTAGATGAGTATTGTTCTAATAAATTCGAATTCGAATGTGACTATTGCGGAAAAAAATTTAATGAAAAGTCGGAATTAAGACCGCATATTTTGAAGCATTCGAAACCGCATATGTGTAAAGTATGTTTAAAATGCTTTGCACTAAAAACTGATTTAAAACGACATATGAGTATTCACAGCGGTATAAAACCATACAAATGTGAGATATGTTCGAAATGTTTCGTAAGAAAAAAAGGTTTAGAACGACACGAGAGTGTTCATATTGAAGAAAAAGCATACAAATGTGAAATCTGTACAAAAAGCTTTTCAGATAAAGGTAATTTACAACAACATGTGAGTATTCACAGTAAGAATAAGCCATTCAAATGTGAAATTTGTACAAAATGTTTCGTATCTAAGGTTTATTGAAAAAAACACATGAGAATTCACAGTGGAAAAAAACCATACAAATGTGAGATCTGTTTCAAAAGTTTTGCATTAAACGCATATTTACCTGTACATATGAAGATGCACAGTGGGGAAAAACCATACACATGCGAGATCTGTTCAAAATCCTTTGTATTCAGAAGCTGTTTGAACAAGCACATGAAAATTCACAAGGAGGAACAACCACACAAATGTGATGTCTGTTCGAAATGCTTCGCATCAAACGATTATCTAACAATACATATGAGGATTCACAATGAGGAAAGACCGTACAAATGTGAAATCTGTTCGAAATATTTTGTATCAAACTCTGATTTACAACGACATATGAGAATTCACAGTGGATTAAAACCACACAAATGTGAGATCTGTGCAAAATGTTTTTCATCAAACAATTATTTAACCACACATATGAAGATTCACAGTGGAGAAAAACCACACAAATGTGAGATGTGTTCGAAATGCTTTCTATTCAAAAGCTGCTTTAATAGGCACATGAAAATTCATAATGAGGAACCACCACAAAAATGTGAGATTTGTTCAAAAGTTTTTGTATCAAAAAAAATTTTATATCGACATATGAAAACACATAGTCGAAAAAAGACTATACAAACGTAAGATTTACTCACAATGCCTTATAATAAAAGGTTATTAAAAAAAAAACCTATACATATTTACAGTATATATAAATAAACCTACAACTTAATGTTTTATTTTTAAATATAAAAAAAAAATTATCATACTTTTTTTTTTTATTTCCATTATAATATGCAATGGCTCCTTTAACCGTGACCAGAAATGGAATTCTGTGTTCTTTCTCTCTACAGTAATTTGATGTGTCGCCATCTGTACATACATACATATAGTGAATGTTGCAAATAATGTAATCGATACGCTGATTAATCAATTTATCCTATTACGCAGTAACGTATTTATTTATTAATGTATAAATCGAAGTTCGTACTTTGCAAACATAATTAAAGTTCATGGATGTAGACTGCATTGAGCTGACTAGCCTTTGCTTATCTGGGAAGTTGAATTTAGGCAAGAAAAGTGAATGTACTCATGACATACTTCAGTAATTAGGTAAGAAGTATGTCTTCATCATTTGAATTTTTTTATATATTATTGAGGAATACATGGGTAAGAAGCATGACCAAAGTGGCAGATATAGCGGAACTTGTGAAAAAGTGGCAATGGGCTGGTCACATAGCGAAAATAATGGATGGTATACAGATGGACTGAGAAATACTGTAATGGTATCCGAGAGGATGTGAAGGAAAGCAGGGTAGACCAAGTGGACGATGGGCTGACGAAGTGAGAAGAGTGTGTGGAGTCAAGTGGATGCAGATTGCTTAAGTCAGACAGGATTGGAGAGGCTTATACTTTACTTATATAATTATACTCATATAATGTCTACGAGATTTAATTTAAACTGAAATTTACATGTAAAACAAACACACAATTTTTTTAGGTGTTAACAATTTAAAGTTATTTGCTCTTCGGATAATAGAAGATTTACAGGAAGATTGTTTATTATATTCTGAATGAGATTTTTCAATTTAATATTTTAAACTAAGTGTAATACTCTAAATGGGAGTGTAAGGACAAAATACTGTCAATAATTTACCTTCTTTCAGCATTAGATACTAACAACTGAGCTACAGTGAGTATTGAATTTCATAGGATACATCAAATTAAATTAGTGTTCAAACCATACTTTCTTGCAGTGTTTCGGCTCAAGGAATTGATCTAACTCAAACAACTTTGTACGTAACACGCAGAAATACTGCAGGTGCGGACTAGAAACTTCCAAGCCAGTTATTTTCTAGAATCAGAATGGTTTTATATTAAACATTTCAAATTGAATACTGTGCGTTTATCATATGCCTAGGCTATTATAACGACAGGTGGTAGCCCTTCAGTCTGTCTATCGAACGGTCGCAACGACAAACGCCAAACACTATGTATCAACAGATATGTATAAAATCTGCAGTTATTGATTGTCAAAGTGACATTGTGTAATTGGGAAGTGCATAACTATGGAGTGTCGACTTTGCTTGTGTTCTGCGAAAGCTGACTCTTCTGTTCCTATCTATGACGATTCAAACATAATCGTGGAACGCATCCAGTGCTGTTGTCAGCTACAGGCCAGTTTTTCACAACATTCACATGACCTGCTCTCATTCACCTGTTAAATTTAATGTATTTCCCTTGCAGGTAGAAAAATATGACGGACTTCCAGATATAATATGTTTATCGTGTGAATCCAACTTGAAAATTTTCACCGATTTCAAAAATATCTGTATTCAAAGTGACCAAACGGCAAGGCGGAGATTAACCGAACACTTCGATGTTAAAGTGGAAGAAGTTTTATTAGACGATTTTGTTTTGGATGAAAAGAGTTATGGTATTAACTCACCACCCTATAATTCTACAGCTGATGATCACCTTTTTGATCCAGAAGTAAAAATTATTAATGAACTTTCAATGAGCTGTAATGAGTATGATAATACCGAAGTAAAATGTTCACAGGTAATATTTCCACTGTAAGCTAATTTAAATTATTCTTAATTGTTGTTAGAATACTAATTCATTGTCACGAACGTTCTCTGATGATAGAGTAATAAAAGTTCGCTGTGACTCCAAGCACATTAGTCGAACACGGTGCTATTTTACATTGGATCATCTTGTATACCCGTATTACTTTTAAACTGTATGTAATTTTATTCTTCACTTTAATTTGCAGATGGATGGAGAAATGGTTATCACAAATCACAGTATTAATTTTGTAAATATAAAAGAAATAACTGAAATGTCTTCGAGAAGTTTTCCAATAAGAAAAGGGAAAGTTGAATACTATTCTAATAAAACCGAATTCGAATGTGATTATTGCGGAAAAAAATTTAATGAAAAGTCCGAATTAAGATGGCATATCATTAAGCATTTAAAGCCACACAAGTGTAACGTCTGTTCAAAATGTTTTGCACTAAAAGGTGATTTAAAACGACATACGAGTATTCACAGTGGGATAAAATCGTACAAATGTGAGATGTGTTCGAAATGCTTTGTAGATAAAGGTAATCTGACACAACATATGAATATTCACAGCGAAAATAAACAACACAAGTGCGAAATCTGTACAAAATGTTTCGTATCTAAGGTTTATTTAAAAAAACACATGAGAATTCACAAAGTGGAAAAAGCACACATGTGTAACTTCTGTTCAAAGTGCTTCGCAGATAAAGGTAATTTACAACATCATATGACTACTCACAGCAAGAATAAACCATTCAAATGTGAAATCTGTACAAAATGTTTCGTGTGTAAGGTTTATTTACAAAGGCACAAGAAAATTCACAGTGGGTTAAAACCATACAAATGTAATATCTGTTCAAAATGCTTTGCAGACAAATGCAATTTACAAAGACATATGAATATTCATAGCGAGAATAAGCCATACAAATGTGAGATCTGTTTGAAGGGTCTTCAATTCAAAGGCTGTTTAAAAAGGCACATGAGAATTCATAATGCGGTAAAACCACATAAATGTGAAATTTGTTCTAAATGTTTTTTATCAAAATCTGATTTACAACGACATACGGGAATTCACAGTGGGGAAAAACCATACAAATGTGAAATCTGTTCGCAATGCTTTGCAATAAAAGATTATTTAAAACAGCACATGATTTTTCACAGTGAACATAAACCTTACGAATGTGACATCTGCTCAAAGTGCTTTGTGAGAAAAAGCATTTTATCCCGACATATTAGTGTACACAAATCTAAGATCTAACAGTTGACACTTCATCTCTGATTTCTTACATATTATTACTTCATATACATTTTGCAGCTTGTTACTTGTATAATCGTCAATCATTCAATAAAGTACTTCAGTCAACTATTATTAAGTTTATTCATATAGTCGATTCTGCACCACACCCTATCCACTGGTAACTAGTCAATGTATAACATTTTAAACCTGTTCATTAAAAAAATTATGTTACCTACATTTATAACACGGTGAGAATTAATAGGCTTACCATATTATTTTTTTTTAACAATCGAGACACTTCAGGAAATTTTCCATGAGGTAAATTTTTTAAAAGATTACTTTTATTTTTGATCAAAAATGAACCGCAGGCGAAATATTTTGATCTAAATTATTTTGAATTTCATAATAAAATCACTAGATTTTGAACAAAACTTAAAAAAAAAATGCGTCAAAGGCGAGATTTTTTTACCAAAACTGACAAACTGGCCAGGATGTTGGAACTCTACTTCCGGGACGTATGGTAAGCCTAGAAATAAACCATGTAAGTGTGAGATCTGTTCAAGATGCTTTTTTTTTTTTTTTTTTTCAAAAACCGTTTACAAAAGGCATAAATTTACGTTTCATAGTATAATTCACGACAATACAATAATGTGAGATCTGTTCAAATTGAGATTCTCAGTGAGATACAATTGTGAGACTGAGAATTCACAGAAGGATGCAAATGTGAGATTTGTTCAAACTGAGAATTCAACGAAGGATGGATACAAATGTGAGGTTGAGATTATGAAGAGCCGAAAATTTTCGATAATTTGAATCTTCACTTTGGATCTACTCAAAAAACATACAAATTTGAAATCAGTACCTGTAAAAAAAACCATTACGGTATTCACATTGTATGGCGGGTATTACACGCTCAGTCTGGCATCAGTTCAGTACATGATTGTGGTCAGATTGACGTCAAACTTATGGTATAATGCGTTGACTGACGGATTGATGAATCAGACTGACAGATGTTTAAATATTTAAATAATTTTCGTCATTCTGGTGTGGATTGACAACAGACTGAGCGTGTAATGCATTCCATCAGTCTCGAATAGCGATGACTGACTGATAGCAGCTGGTGACATGACTGAGAATCTTAAATCTTTCATGTTCCTTTCAGTAGCAAGATATCGTAAGGTTACAATCAGTTTTTCTTCAGCACTTGTCGACTTTCTCATGCACACGTATCTTGTTTTGTCAAGTATGGCTTAACCATTTCCAACGAGTGATCAAAACAAGCATCTTTCATACGATAATAATTTTCGTAGTCCTCTTCTTCATTCATGTCTCTTATTTCATTCAATAAGTTCAAATGCGTATAGACATCTCTTTTCAGTAGCCATTTTTTAGTTCATCGTTTCCTTTTAACACGTATTTTTGTAGCCAAAGCTATTATTATTTGCAATAGCAGCTTTTTCTTTATAGCAATCCATCGTTTTTCCGCAGAAAAAGTGTCACCCCGAAAGCGTTCTCGAGAAGACTGATCGTGTAATATCGTCGGTCATTCCATCAGTATATTCACGATCAAGATCATGGACTGAACTAATGCCAGACTATAAAACTCAATAAAAATTGTACCAGTTACAAAAAAGACTTAATTTCTAGCATGGCAACACTGACCTTTTGACGTTTACCGGCAGCTGTCAAGCTCAACAAAATTATTTTGAGACATTAAAATCAACCAGAATGTCAGCGTATCCAACAAACGAAGCCACTTACTGGCAAAATCCACAAGCAGGATTTGGCCAGGACTCTCCAGGATTCGGAGACTTACCGCCGCAACAACTCGGTAAGAAAATCCACTCAAACCATACCATGATAAATTAATCAACTTCACTAATGAATCAATATAGCGTTATATCCCGATATCAGCTGCTTTCTTTTCAAAATTGTCTAGTTTATTCTTTGTAATAATTATGAACGTGTTATTGAACTTTAACTATAATAGGCTTGGAGCTTTGTTATGGTCAGCCCTGCGGATTTGGCCACGTTTATAGTCTACTGTCAAATGTCACTTTATAGATTATGTCAGAACGAAGTACGCGCAGCGAACGCTGTAATCGCTTGTTATTCAACTATTTTCTATTACTAGGATTAACGAAATTATTTTTATCTCAAACCGAAACACCTTAGGATTTTACTTGAAGAAATTTTTTTTGGAAAAATTACTTCGTTTTTCAAGCAAAATTGAATTTCATAAGGAAATTTCTTGATTTTACACAGAACTAAAAAAATTTTGGAAAATATCAGAGTGCCCACCGTGAACACTGAAAACTAAGACGAACTGTTCACATTTTACTCAACGTAGCCATACACTTTTTTCAGAAAGGGATATTCTTTATTCCAGTTCGGTATCTTTTGGGTATTTCTAATCTGTCACCAACGAGGCGATAAACATTAGCGCATTACCTGATCAAGAATTTGCAGTAACTTACGCCTCTGCGCCAATAGCATTAGCAAATTTGAGTGGATTATCATCATCGTCATTTTCAGCCGTTCACCATCCACTGCTGGATGAAGTCCTCTCCAATCCTCTTCCAATCCTCTGTCTTGAGCAATCTGCATCTACTTGATTCCACACATTCTTCTCAATTCATCAGCCCATCTTCCACTCAGTCTACCTTGCTTTCTTTCACATCCTGTCGTTTACCATTCCATTATTTCACGCCTCCATCTGCCACTTCAACTTGTTCACACGTTTCGCTATATCTGCCACTTTGGTCATACTTCTTACCCATGTATTCCTCTTACGATCTCTTCTTGTAATACCAAGCATACATAGTTCCATGGTTTACAGGTGAACTAATGCCTTGTGATGCTATTTGTTAATTTTCCAAATAATGAAACGATGGACAGGTAAAAATTGATAAACCGCGACAGTCCTAGTCAAATTGGGATTTTTTGGGAACTTTGCAGAACCTTATCACTACGAAGTCATATATATTGGTATATTCTAATAAGATACGACCGATGTGAGTTTAATATTATCCATATCATGCCAATGATGTAAACCGTCTATATATCATCAATATCTATCGATATACCTTCGCTCAAAAGACTAACCACTGAGCTATTTCCTTGTTGACAAAATAAGAGTTGAATAATTACCAATTTGACGTACCTTTACAGATTTTCAATCATTCGGAGAGCAGCAAAACTACAGTCAACCGAACGTGCAATACCAACAATATGCGGACCCCAACCAACAGTACGCGGATCCTAACCAGCAATACTATCCTAACATATTCACACCAGGTCCCATTCCGGTCGAATCGGCTCCGCCTGGAGATTCTGAATTCGACGAGCCGCCACTGATGGACGAATTGGAGATATATCCCGATCGCATCATTAAGAAAACATTGGCCGTTCTGAATCCATTTCATAGTCAATCTGTCGTCGACGACGCTACGTACTTACTTAGAGATACCGATATTGCTGGACCGATAGCTTTTTGCTTGACCCTTGCCATCTTTCTGTTCTTATCCGGGAATAAAGCTCACTTTGGTTACGTGTACGGTCTTTCGTTGATGTCCGTCGTACTTATGTACTTCTTATTGTCTTTGATGAGTCGCGTTGACGGGTGTTTTACATTATTGAGTGTCGCTAGTGTTTTAGGCTATTGCCTGTTGCCGATGGTAGCGTTGGCCGGTTTGGGTGTGTTAACTTCTTTAGAAGGACCGTTGGGTTTGTCTTTAGCTGGGTTGTCCGTACTTTGGTCCACTTTGTCGGCCAGTAGATTGTTTATAACCATGACGGGTGACGCAGAACAGAGGCCGTTGATTGCGTATCCGTGCGCTCTCGTCAACGGTATTTTCGCTCTCATAGTTGTATTCTGAATTTATTGTATATTGAGATATTTTTGTATTGAGGAATCGTGTGTAAAATAAAATTTCATTAATTTAAGTGTGTTTTTTTATTTATAATTTTTATATCGTTTTGAACGGACATAAAAATTCAATGGGCAGATAAAAAAAAAAATGTTAATGTGATACTGACCAAGTGTGAAATCGCGCATTCTATAAAATGCCTAAAATGGCCAGGCACTGAAGTGCAAAGTATAAAACGCTTCATAAGTTGAAATACATACATAGAACACGCATGAAAAATTTCTTATGTTCTTCAGAATTAAAAACGATACTGACTGTAAAATATTAATTTATTTCATACTTTGCTTTAAACGCTCAAGCATTTTATACAATGCCTGGATTTCACACTCGCCGGCAACATAATGGATAATCTGTATTTACAAAAACGATTTTTTAACATTTAATAGAAACGAATGGACGTTAAATATCTAAAAAAAATAATAAAACACAATTGAACTTCATATAATATGTATATGAATGAAAATCTGTGCACAAAAAAATTTACATAATTATTATACGGTGGAGAAATTTGCTTTATTAAAAAGAAAATATAAATATTTAAGTATGACTCTGGATTTAAACTAAAAATTCAACACATGCCATGTGTTATATAACGTAATATATTATACAAAATAAATCAACGATAACGGTTGACGATTTGCATAGAATGTTTGTAATACACTTTAAAAATAATTTACAAGCATTTCAAGATAAACTTTGAGATTTAGATATGCAGTTCTGAACTAGCTACCTACTTTATCTTACAAATCAAGATCCACATATGATTTATTGAAACCTATAGAAGTTCAAAACTGCCAATTTACAATATTACACTAGATCCAGAATTATTTTTCCTTCAAACTTGATGAAAAAATACATTTTATATTAACAAAAAAATTACAGGCAGTTTACACTGACGAAAATAAACCAACGATCAACTCGTCAAAATATTTATTCTAAGCAACTTATTTAAAGGTCTGATTTATTGTATGCATACTTTAGATTCTCGATATACGAAATGTATGTTTTCACGAGTGTAAACGTGCCTTAACAATGAGCAGAATTTGAACATGTTCGGGGACATTTGTCGCAATCACATTTTAAACTTAAAACTCACAGTCTTTCTTTACAAATTTTTTGATATATAAATTAAATCTTTCTCGACGATCACCGCAACGACTTTGAAAGGCCGTTTTTATTTTTTTATAATATTTTAAATCAGTTCAGTTTGTTATTATTCATTTATAGTAAAGATAAACCTAATCGATGAAACGTACACTACATCCGTCCGTACGTCGACGACGGTCGATCCGAGAAGAAATTCTTCAATATTAAAACTTGACCTACTGTCGTGATTACGATCGCCACAGTTTCACCTATAGACCACCAATGAACTCGCTCGTTGATATCTTCGGCTCGTTTTCGACCCTGTGCTTCGCGCAGCCTGTGATGAGTCTGATAGTCCAAAATACTATTCAACGCTCTGTGGATCTCTTGCGCCGACGACTCCAACTATGAGTAATTTTTTAATACATGAATATCGTTGACAAAAAATAAACCACGTCAAAGTCCAAATCGCATAATAGCAAAGATTATACGGTTTTTTTCAATACAATTGATAAATTATACCTGCGTTAAGACCGTAGCGTGTTCTCCGACACCGGGTAAAGCCGGTTCAGGGCCAGATTGGAAATCCATATACACAAGCTTATGCGAAAATGTGCTAAATTCATTGCTAAAGCAAACCGTATATATTCCTGTAACAAACATGGGACGGATTACGCCGTGAAATGGTTCAAAATATACTATGTAAAGGTTCAACTTTTTAGTTACCGGTTATCGGAGCTGTGAACTGGTGTGAATCAAACTGCATTTTAATTTGTTTATATATGATCTCTTTAGTGGGAGACTCCAGGGATACATCGACATCGTACTGGCCACCCGTTACAACCTGAAACAGTTTAATTTTAAATATTATTCATCCAATTTGCATACAATGTTTATAAAAAGCTAAACAAGCATAGATGTAGAATAGTCTAGATACGCCCTAACGCTTTAGAAATCTTCCGACTCTAACTAAGACTATGGGTTACAAGCATAAATGTAGAATAGTCACTCAGGTATAGAAATCTTAGTTGTTGGAGTCAAAGTGTTTTGTCGACCGAAAAGTATAAAGGGGCATATCTATGTAAATGAGTCATCAATTTTTAATTGAGCATATTACCGGTTCAAACCTACATAATCGACCTTTAAAAATACAATCAATTACTGTTCAAAATTAACCCGGGAAACGCCAAGTGCCAAAAATAATTCACATCAGCTGAAGAACAGAATACTAAACACTAGAACTAACCAATCACGCTTAAACCTTTGAACATTGAAAATTATCAACGAGTCAACTTCATATATGGAAACACTATACAGAGCTAAAGCGAAAAGTCTGTCTGTCAGGAATGCTATTGAAGTCACACCAAATAGACTAGAAGAGAACACCTCCTTTCTTTCTCCTCGAGACCCTCACACGAGGCCACCACCCCCCCCCCCTAAACGAATATAGTCTATTGACTTTCCGTCAGAAAACAGACCGAACCGAAGCATTTCTGATAACACACTAACATGCAACCAAAGTCTGTAGTTTAGGAATTGTTCCGATAGTATCAACGCTTGACTTACTTTTTCCCTTGTAACCATACATGTAGAATACATAGATATGCCCCTTCATACTTTTCGGGTCGACAAAAATCGTCGCAAGAGTGGGATGAACGGACAGAGCCGGTGACTCGAGTAACAAAGAAGTGACCTTTTTTTCCAACACTTGTACTCCCACAACTAGGATTTTTATACCCGAGTGTCTTAGTTAGAGTCGGGCATATCTAGAATACTGCCGTCCTAAGGCCACTTAATGTAACTGACAAAAATTACGAAAATTAGTTAGATGCGTTTTAGGGGTTATGGGAGTGTATTCTTGCGATTTTTCATATAAAAATTAATGTATCTTCATCCAAAAGTGACTTTTTTAAGCTATTAAATCTAACGTATCTGCATGCGCAGAGAAATAGTATCACTGATACTTAGTGAAAATAACGTATTCAATATTTACTTCGGTCACTACCTTATCACGAAAGATTGAAAAGACTGAATCTCTCCACCTTGGAGACGAGGAGATTAAGAGGTGATTTAATTGAAGTATTCAAAATAATAAATAATCATTATTCATGTGAAATGACCAACTTCATTATGTTCAATGAGAACCCTCATCTAAGAGGTCATACTCTTACAGACTTCGAAAAGAAAAATCAAATAAGATTGTTAGAGATTCATTCTTTTCAAATAGAGTGGTTGAAGTTTGGAATAGTCACATGTATACATTAATAATGAATAATGAAGTGACGTAACTACTAAAGTATTCATTTTTTTTCTTTAGAATTATCAAAACACAATAGAAAATAACCTGATGCACTAAAAAAAAGTTTAAATAAATCAGTAATATATGAAGAAAAACACAAATTTAGAATAAAACTTTCAAGTCCATTTATCTCGATATTGTTGTTTTGTCAGTTACGTTAAGTGGGCTTATGCTTGTAACCCATAGTCTTGTTGGCCCACTCACGTCGATAATAAGCACGCGTTGATCTTCAACGGGCAATACTCCACCATTAGTCTGTCGGTTTGGCAATGGTACGTACACACTTAAACTGATAACATATCGACAATACTCACTACCGTGCATAACTTAAAACTAACTACATACATTGAAAACGTTACAGTGTCGCGTGTCGTTAAGTCGTTATCACACACACACACACGAAACGAGTTTTAAACACGATCGACGAATCGGTGACGTAAAAGTACAAGAGAGATCAATAACAAACGCATACGAAAGTGACATATGACAGAAGGGGCGGGGCCTAGTTTGACGTTTGCGATAAAGGGGGCGGGGCGAAGGGTGAAGGGGGGCGGGGCTTGCGAGAAATGCGACCAATCGTGAATGTGGATATGTCACCTGAAACTCTAATGTGGCTGACGTGTTCTTTTGTATCTCCTGGTAGAAACATTCCCTGGCATTGTCGGGCAGCTCGAATGTCAGCTCGACGGCTGAGGATATGTGAAGAAGCGAGAGCAACGCTAGGATGAAGAGTGTTGCGGCTTTTGCGCAAATTCGAGTGCAAACGTACGCCATGTTCGGCTGTCGCCGCTAAACTGACATTTGTTTAGACCAAACGTGGCCGGAAATACACGCACGCACCTATTCAAACAAATTCGTATTTTGACTCGCTTATACGAAATTAGAATTTTCCCGCGTTGAATGATTTTCTCGATGACGCAAAATTTAAACTACGGTTACCGACCGTACTCCTCTTGGGAGTTTTATACTCCACTAGTGTAAACCCGTTGAATATCAACGGACGTGTTTGACGTAATTGATTACGTAACAATTTAGCAAAATCATGAACCTACTAAGGATTAATATTTTAAAATTTACCAGTTTAGCGGAGTGGATATTGGGGTCACCAATGTAGTGTAGTTGATTTGATATGGTGAAGTATCCATCGCCATATTAATTAAACTTATGATGGCAGTTTAAAAGTATTTATTTTTTGATGTATGTACAGCAATTTACAGGTGCATAGAAGTTGTACGGAAGTGTAAGGGCGGGTTCGCACGACAAGGTTTTACGGTTTAATAGCCCAAGCCCTCGTTTTTGCTTTGCTTTCACATTCTATGGTTTATGGACGGTAAATATTGACGGGCTGGCAAAATACCAGCCCCTTGTAATGGGTGACGAAACTCGACTGATGATTTTTTTGTAAAACTAGCGAAGGAAGCATAGATTTCAGGTAGCAGCGTGGGTGGTCCCGGAAAGGGAACCGTCGCCTCCAGTGACAAGTCCGGGCTGTAAACGGCGACCGTAGCCGTATCGCGGCCGAATCTTGACCATGGGAATACCCTCATCCAAAACAATGTATCACTGGAGTTACCCGGTTTATACCTGGAAAAAACGTGCCGTAAAACCGCATCGTGGAAGCAGGCCTAAGTAGTACGTGGATGCGTGCGATGAATCATTCGCGTGTTGTCCAGAGTACTGTTTCCATGAAGATGTATTCCGAGTCGGGATCGGCGTAAGGATGCGCTACGACGGTACGGAGTAGTTATCTTCAGTGGAGTGAGTTGTAGCAGTGACGTCGATGAATGGTCAACGTTGGAGGTAGTGTGGTCGAGGTGTGAGACCAGAGATGCTTGAGAGAGAACTGGCGTATGAGACTGATCGCCGTATTTTATATTGCCCAATTGCGCATCTGAGATTAGACGTGTCAACTCGAAAGGGAAGAGCTCGTAGGAAATTTTAATGAGATCACTTTTGAGTTTCCTTTGTCTTGTGTCCACGGTGGTTCCATTCTTTGTTTAAAGCGTAGCGACGTCTTTGTTCCCAAAGCGATAATGAATTTATCGGTTCGCGACATTTGTTGTTTTATGACTTTGCTCCAGATTTGTTTCGTGGAATTTTATGGGGTCACGACGCGTGGATGCTGTCATGCTATAAAATACACATGTTTGTCATTGACCGTGCGTTGACGCTGGTCGGGATTCCTACACCAGTAATGGGAGGCCTCCTATAAAGGAGGTCTCCCATTACTGGTGTTGGGTGAATACATTAATTAGAAATAACTTAATTTTAAGTATATTAAATTTATCGTTACAGAATATTAAAAATGTCGTCGGTAGTGCAGATATGCGACAGTGAATTTGGTCAGTCTACAGAATATAATTTCACTGACTTTTCTGTGGATTTTCTTAGGTAGACGAATGAACAGAATTATAATAAAATATATAAATAAAATAAACAAATAAAAATGTGCTTTAGGCTGCTCCTAATGATACAATGTTCGAAGAGTGTTTGTGGAAAAGAAAAAATTTGTATTGTAAAGAAATCTTAATACCCGTAACGACAGATAGAGGATTGTGTCACTCTTTTAATCTCTAAGTACCTATACGAAAATATAGTTTACTAGTGTAAGCCCGTTGAATATCAACGGACGTGATTTTAACGATAGAGAAATGTTTTCAACGTGCTAACTAAATACCTAAATCGATCAAATGTTTTCGTAATTGATTACGTAACAATTTAGCAAAGTCGTGAACCTACTAATGATTAATATTTTCAAATAATAGGAGGTCTCCCATTACTGGTGTTGGGTGAACGCGTTATCGCCAACTCACCCAACCTGGTGATCACGGGTTTAAATCCCACTCGCGACGTTTGTATTTTTCCTTTATCGAGGCGAGCTTTATCAGCAGACGGAAAGACAGAGAGACGGAATTGTATATAATTACGCCACACACGTCTTCTGACGAAATCCTAAGCGCGTGACTTTCTATAGTTTTCTACGGTATTGAAACATACTTGCCCCACTCTACGTTACAATTAGTAGCAATAGTGTCACGTCGTGTATTACGTCACGTGTGGTGTGGCATGTTTGTTTGAGCCTTAAGGTGGCGACTGACTTGTATCAATTCATGTGTAATGTAACATTCGAGGTGAGCGTGTTACATTACAGCAAAAAAAAAAGACACAGCGAATGCTCACATCGAGCACCGTGTTCGATAGTGCTCCATTTTCTGACGAAATGTCGGACGACGACCCTTAAAAGATAATACGAGTGAAACGTCACAAAAAATTGAGAGACGCACGCACTGACAATGAAATATAGCGTACAATGGGTGTTTTTGTTGGTTTTATAACAATTTATTGAATAGTTATATTTAGGCTGATATTACATTCAGCAACAAAACGGAACACCAGGTTTTTTTTGAACCTCGGCGACCAGATAGATAAACAGGTTCCAATGGTAAGTTTTACGATGTATTAGACGATGCGATTCTGGGTTGCTTGAAAATTTCTTGGAAGTCAATGTTCGCCGAAAAAAATCTTCACCAAAAACCCTTTTCTGACCTTTTTTTGGCATCGTCGTACTCAATTGTCAACACAACGCAACGTCAACGCAATTGTTTCGAAAACAATGAAATTCAGAAAGAAATACGAGAGGTTGAATTTTATATATTTTCTACGTCTACATAGAGTACCTACCTAGTTTCGTATAATATTTTTTTTCGTATGAAGATTATGAGATGAGCAGGTAGCTTGGTAGCTTGAAAAGTGGTGCAATGTAATAAGATGCTCGCCACCGCCAAAAAAAATCTGGTGCTGGTTTTGTTGCTCAATGTAATATCGCTCTTAAAGTCGCAAATGAGATGGTTTGTATAACAATTGACAACGGTTAATTTAAGAATGAAAAGAGCACGTGTTGCCACATATGGAGTTTACTACCATTAACAGATATTACAAGTGAAGCGTCGCAAAAAATTGGAAAAGAATTGGAGAAGAAATAAAAGTAAATTTAAATGAGTAAAATTTTTATTAAAAATCAATCAAGTCATCAAATTCCGATGTTGAGAAAAAAAAGGGCTAGGAAGCTATTCTGAAACTACTCTATGTAGTTTAGTGTAAAAAAACTGCAAGACGATTTTCAGCTAATTACATTTATCATCGTATTTTTTATAACCATTTTGGTTATAAAAAATGGGTCCGAAAACACATCTATAACACAGCACGCGTTCTCGAAACAATTGCATCAGTAAATATACCGGTAAAAAACAGTAAATGTATTTAAAATATTAAAATAATAAAATATTTTATTATACGCAAAACCCAAATGGCGCACAGCGAACTGATCGCTATCACAGCCACACGCAATATGTCGCATTTTTGAGTAATTACAATATTTGTGTAACGGTTAATTTGACAAAGAAATGCTTATATTCATGAATTTTAATAGCTATAGCGTAGTGTAGTTGAGGTGTGCTACTTAAAATTTAATCCCTTATGGAATTCATTGCGTGCATGTTACACGTACATTTGCTATATTTTCCAACGGAACATAACTTTAATATATTTTATTTTTTAAATATTGCTTAATGTAATTGAATTTATAAATTTCAGTGCATGTATTCACGTGAAGGTCAATAAAATAAGTATACATATATACAAAAATTTTCAGTAATATTTCAGTACTAATTCGTCTTCTGTTCTTGCACCAAGTTGTTTCACAGTGAAAATACGCTTTTTCAATATTGTTTGAGAAGTTGTGATGCAAGAAAACAAAATTGAAGCTTTCATCGACGACCACGACAATGGGTCAAATAAAAATAGATCTAAAATGGAGTTTTGTCGCAGTAATTTTAAGGATTTCTCCTCTTGCACCAGCTTACATGGATTTCAGTATTTAGGAGACAGCAAATCCCACTTTGAAAGGTAAATGTTATTGTATAAATTAAATCACACTATGTATTGAAATTATTTATGAAAATTTCAGAGCATGGTGGTTTATTATGATTGTTTTGAGTGTGATGACCAGTGGTTTCCTAATAAATAAACTTTGGACCAAATGGAGCCAGAATCCAGTGATCGTTTCGTTTGCTGAAACCTCTATACCCGTGTGGCAGGTAGTGATTGAACTGATAATCATCATCATTTTCAGCCGTTCACCATCCACTGTTGGATGAAAACCTCTCCAATCCTCTTCCATTCCCGTCTGTCTTGAGCAATCTGCACCCAGTTGGCTCCACACATTCGTCTCAATTCATCAGCCCATCGTCCACTCGGTCTACCTCGCTTTCTTTCACATCCTCTCGGATACCATTACAGTATTTCTCGCGTCCATCTGCCATCCATTGTTCTCACTATGTGTCCACTTCAAGTTTTTCACACTTACTGTTACATACATATATCTGCCACTTTGGTCATACATCTTACCCATGTATTATTGTATTATTGTTATACCAAGCATGCATCTTTCCATGCTTCTCTGTGTGCACTGGATCTTGCGTAACATTCATGAATTGAACTGATAATAACTACTTCATAATAAATTTACATGCTTGTAAATTTCAGATACCGTTTCCGGCTGTTACTATATGCTCGGAGACGAAGATTCGCCAATCGATTTTTCGTTCAAAATCCGCATTTGAAGTTTCGTCGCCGAATGTTACGGACGATGAGTGAGTCATGGTCAATCTATTCATTTAAAACTGACATAATAATAGTGTTACACTTGTCGTTGCAGATTATTAAAAATGTCGTCGGTAGTGCAGATCTGCGATAATGAATTTCTTCTGTCACCAAAAAATAATTATACCGACTTTTCAGTAGATTTTCTTAAAGAGGTAAATAAATAATACGTAAAATATAATTAAAAATGGATGAATTAAAAAAAAGTTTCCGTTAAAAATATGTGTTTAAGGCAGCTCCTAATAGTTCATTTCTCGATCGTTGTGTGTGGAAAAGGAAAAGAATCAATTGTGGAGAAAACTTCATTCCCGTAACGACAGACCAAGGATTTTGTTTCTCTTTCAATATCTTAGATTCTAAAGAGCTTTTCAGAGAAAACGTGTAAGTATTTACTAATAACGTTTATTAAATTTTCGAATAATGTTATTAAAAATTCAATACGAGTTTCAGTGTACAATACGACGAGTTTGATATCGATGAAAGGAAAATATCAGATGGTTGGAATTTAGAGACAGGTTATCCTGCCAATTTATCACTTAATGCCTACCCAAGAAGAGGATCGGTATTTTATTGAAATGCATTCTATGCCTTAACCTTACGAATGAAGAATGATGAACTTTGTGTAAAATTGAGATAGTATGAAATTTGAGTATGAGTGTTTCTTCTAGCTGCAAACCAATTTTGTTAGTTAAAAAATTATAACTCACAAAAGTAGATTTATGACCTCAACATGATTTTCAGAGTCAAAATGCTGGTGCTGGTCTCAACCTTATTTTAGCTGCCAGTATTGAAGATTTGGATCATTTATGTGCGGGTTCAATGCAAGGATTCAGGGTATTAAACATATACATATATAATAGCCCAATTCCGTCTGTCTGTCTGTCTGCTGATAACGTTCGCCTCGGTAAAAGCTGAAATAAACACGAACGTCGCGAGTGGGATATGAACCCGTGATCACCAGGTTGAGTCAGTTAGCGATAACGCGTTCACCCAACACCGGTGATGGGAGGCCTCCTATAATTTAAAAACGTTAATCCTTAGTAGGTTCGCGACTTTGTTAAATTGTTAACGTAATCAATTACGTCAAACCCGTCCGTTGATACTCAACGGGCTTACACTAGTTTTATTATATTAAATGTCAAAATTATTTTATTTTATTTATTTTATATAATAATAGCTAATTAGCTAATTTAACTTACATCTATTACATATTTATAACAACTAAATAAATCTATTACACATTATACACTATACTTATACATAACTACTATCTCTCACAGAGGTGTCTCCTCACACTATTCAAGAATGCATCTATTGTCTTAGAAGACTTGACGCACTCCGGGAGGGCATTATACATTAATACACCCCCGTGAAAAACATCACCAACTGTCTTTGTTTTCCTTACTCTACCTACAACTAATTGGTTCTTATCTCTAGTAGAATAACTATGGATATCACTATAATAATCACTATAATTAGACAAATATACTGACCATTTGACAATATGTATTGATAACGTTTGCAGGTATCTATTCATTCACCATCAGATTTTCCCAAAATGTCTCAACAATTCTTCATGTTACCACTCATGCAAGAATCGATAGTTACGATAAAACCCAATATGATAACTACATCAGCAGGACTCAGTGCCTATGACTCCAACAGGTAATCTTATATTATGATTATTTGAGTCGAGAGAACATAATACTAATATATGTACTCAATCATTTGAATTTTCACTATTCATTTTCAGAAGGCAATGTTTCATGACTAATGAAAAAAGATTGAAGTATTTCAAAATTTACTCGCAGAAAAATTGCGAATGGGAGTGCCTCTCAAACTACACCATGGAGTTTTGCAACTGTGTCACATTTTGGATGCCACGTAAGCATAATTAAACTTACATCCATTTTCAGTTTGATATAATAAACTGGAAAATTTATTTCAGGTGATAACAATATGACCGTGTGTACGACTGATAAATTGCATTGTACAGATAACGCTAAAGGTAATGAATCTGTAATTAAAAGTTGACTAGTTAAGTTGTATTTGTTTGTAAATGATGGAATTTTTTGAAGAGGATCTGGAAGAGCTTGAAATAAAATATATGATGGCTCAGCAAGGAGGTGATATTGAAAAATCAAAAATGATGAGAAATGCAAAGAATCAGTGCAATTGCATGCCAGCGTGCACTTCAATCACGTACGATTCTGAAGTATCCCAAATTGACATCAAACTTACTAGTTTGTTAAAGGCACATGGAAAAAAGACAATTTTGGGTGAAATGTAAGTGAAAACCTTTTAATTCGTCAGAGATTGGTGTCTTTTTAATGGCTTCAGGAGTAAAGTGATTTTTATATCATATTTTTGTTTGGTTGTTAAACTAGTAGGTTGTTGCAATTTTAGATATTCTATTTCGAAAATAAGACTATTTTTCAAAGACGCACAATTTATCCCATCCAAAAGATCGGAATTGTATGGCGTCACCGATTTTTTGGCAAACTGTGGTGGAATATTGGGACTTTTCTTAGGATTTTCCATATTGAGTGTCATCGAAATTGTCTATTTTTCGACAATAAGGTTTCGTTTAGACTATTTTAACCACAATTATTCTTTCCTATTATCAATCTGTTTATGTTTAAATTTCTGTTTTAGACCAATACGTAATTATATATGAATGATGAACCCTCTTCGAAGAAAGAATCGCTAAAAACATATAGATTGAACAACTAAAAGTTGCTTGCCTTAAAAGGGAAAATTTTGTATTACTCTGTATTTATTCAATCTATTTGAAATTTAATTCCAATAAATTAATGATGAAAATTGTACATTAAATTTTATTTCCATTTCCATAAAATCCAATGTTTTCCACCTATCACAACCACACCCAACAAATTCCATCTTTAGGTCACATTTAATAATGAAATGCAAAAAATGTATAGGTACAGACTAGCGATTGAGGTGCGTTTTCCATTAATACAATCCCTTATGGAATTTATTGCGTGCACGTACATTAATTACACTTTCCAATGTAGCATATCTCACTTTAATAAGCATTATTTTTAATATATGTATTAATGTGATTGAAATTGACAAGTTCCAGCTGATATATTCATATGAAGGCCAATAAAATAAGTATATAAAGGGAAACACTTTCAGTTATATTTCAGTGCTAGTTCGTTTTTTGTTCATGTACCAAGTTGTGTCATATTGGAAATATGTTCAATATTGTTTGAGGATTTGTGATGCGAGACAATAAAATTGAAGTTTTCATCAATGACCACGACAATGGGTCAATTAAGAATAGATCTAAAATGGAATTTTGTCGCAGTAATTTTAAGGATTTCTCCTCTTGCACCAGCTTACATGGATTTCAGTATTTAGGAGACAGCAAATCCCACTTTGAAAGGTAAATGTTATTGGATAAATTAAATCACACTATATATTGAAATTATTTATGAAAATTTCAGAGCATGGTGGTTTATTATGATTGTTTTGAGTGTGATGACCAGTGGTTTCCTAATAAATAAACTTTGGACCAAATGGAGCCAGAATCCCGTGATTGTTTCGTTTGCTGAAACCTCTACTCCCGTGTGGCAGGTAGTGATTGACCTGATAATCATCATCATTTTCAGCCGTTCACCATCCACTGCTGGATGATGGTCTCTCCAATCCTCTTCCATTCCTGCAATCTGCATCCAGTTAACTCCACACATTCTTCTCAATTCAACAGCCCATCGTCAACTCGGTCTACCTTGCTTTCTTTCACATCCTCTCGGATACCATTCCAGTATTTATCGCATCCATCTGCCATCCATTCTTCTCGCTATGTATCCACTCCAACTTTTTCACACGTTCCGCTATATATGTACAATGTCAACAGTCACCATTTCGAACAATCAAAAAAAAAGTTAAGGAATTGAGGAAGAAATTAAGAAAAAATAGGATAATTTTTATTAAATTACCATCGTTATTTTCAGTCGCTCACCAATCTTCAAAAATTCTTCTCAATTCATCAGCCCATCGTCCACTCGGTCTAGCTTGCTTTCTTTCACATCCTCTCAAATACCATTCCATTATTTCTCGCGTTCATCTGCCATCTAACTTCTCGCTGTGTCCACTACAATTTTTTTACACGTAGCGCTATATCTGCCACCTTGGTCATGCTTCTTACCCATATACTCCTCTTACGATCTCTTCTCGTTATACCAAGCATACATCTTTCCACCTTTCAATGCTTCTCTGTGTGCACTGGATCAAGTTTTCATCACAACACTTTGTCATTTCAGATTCCATTTCCGGCTGTTACTATATGCTCGGAGACAAAGATTCGCCAATCCATTTTTAATTCAAAAACTGCATTTGAAAGTCCTTCGCCGACCGTTACAGACGATGAGTGAGCAAAGTTCAATCCATTAATTAGAAAAAACTCAATTTTAAGGATATTAAATTTATCGTTACAGAATATTAAAAATGTCGTCGGTAGTGCAGATATGCGACAGTGAATTTGGTCAGTCAACAGAATATAATTTCACTGACTTTTCTGTGGATTTTCTTAGAGAGGTACATAGACGAATGAACAGAATTATAATAAAATATATAAATAAAATAAACAAATAAAAATGTGCTTTAGGCTGCTCCCAATGATACAATGTTCGAAGAGTGTTTGTGGAAAAGAAAAAATTTGTATTGTAAAGAAATCTTAATACCCGTAACGACAGATAGAGGATTTTGTCACTCTTTTAATCTCTTGGATTCTAAAGAGCTTTTTAAAGAAAACGTGTAAGTACCTATACGAAAATATAGTTTACTAGTGTAAGCCCGTTGAATATCAACGGACGTGATTTTAACGATAGAGAAATGTTTTCAACGTGCTAACTAAATATCTATGTAAATCGATCAAATATTTTCGTAATTGATTACGTAACAATTTAGCAAAGTCGTGAACCTACTAAGGATTAATATTTTCAAATAATAGGTCTCCCATCACCGGTATTGGGCGAACGCGTTAGCGCTAACTCACCCAATCTGGTGATCACGAGTTCAAATCCCACTCGCGACGTTCGTGTTTTTTTAAATTATTTACCGAGGCGAGCGTTATCAGCAGACAGATGGATTTGGACTATTATATATATACAATTAAGTTTTCGAATAATGGTATGCTATGTATGTATGTATATTCAAATGTTATGAAAAATTCAATACTGGTTACAGTGTGCAATACGACGAGTATAATATCGAGGAAAGGAACATGTCAGACGGTTGGAATTTAGAGACAGGTTATCCTGTCAATTTATCACTTAAAGCCTATCCAAGAAGAGGATCGGTACTTTTTTTTTTTTTAATTTGTTTTTTATATCACGAATCCAAAATGACTATGATATTGTATAAAATGTAAAATTTGTCAATCTGACCAAAATGGTCGTCCGATTTATGATCTCCATATCTACGTTTTACAGAGTCCAAATGCTGGAGCTGGTCTGAACTTGATGATAGCTGTCTCCAATGCAGATTTGGATCACTTATGTGCGGGGTCAATGCAAGGATTCAGGGTATTTGATTAAATTCAATGTCAAAAGTTGATAAAAAAAAATTACCAGTATGCAATATTAGTGACGTTTGCAGGTAACCATTCATTCTCCATCAGATTTTCCCAGAATGTCTCAAGAATTCTTCATGTTACCGCTCATGCAAGAGTTGATAGTCACCATCAAACCCAATATGATAACTACGTCAGCAGGACTCAGTGCGTATGACCCCAACAGGTAATCTTATATTATGATCATTTGAGTTGAGAGAACATAATACTAATATATGTACTCAATTATTTGAATTTTCAGAAGGCAATGTTTCGTGACTAATGAAAAAAGACTGAAGTATTTCAACATTTACACGCAGAAAAATTGCGAATGGGAATGTCTCTCAAACTACACCATGGAGATTTGCAACTGCGTCACTTTTTGGATGCCACGTAAGTATAATTAAACATATGTACATACGAGTATGTATGTACATCCATTTTCAGTATGCTATAATAAATTGGGAAATTTATTGCAGGTAATCAAAATATGACAGTGTGTACTACAGACAAATTGGATTGCGTAGACAAAGCAAAAGGTAGTCATAAAAAGTAATTCATGCACCTCTGTTATTATATGTAAGTTAATGTAGCTATATTGTAGATATTTTTATTTCTTTGGTAATGATCGATCGAAGAGGGTCTCGAAGTGCTCGAAATAGAATACACAATGGCTGAAAAAAGTGGTGATACTGAAAAATTAAGAAAGATGAAGAATGCAAACAATCAGTGCAACTGCATGCCAGCGTGCACTTCAATCTCGTACGATGCTGAAGTATCCCAAATTGACATCAAACTTCAGAGTTTGCTAGACGCACACGGAAGAAATAAAAGTATAGGCGAACGGTAAGCAAAAACCTTTTAAAATTTAAAAATTATGTATATATATAATAGCCGAAATCCGTCTGTCTGTCTGTCTGTCTGCTGATAACGCTCGCTGAGGAAAAAGAATTATAAAACCAGAAAGAGTGGGGGATCGAACCCAAGACCGCAAGCTCGAGAGTAATCACGCTAACGCTATACTCTATCGCCCTTGGTCGATTTAGTCCTTTTTTTTTAACATTACCTATAATTAAAATAAATAGGAAATGAGGAACAATAATTAAAAAACCAGAATGAGTGGGGATCGAACCCGGGACGCCAGGTCGGGAGTAATCGCGCTAATCCTATACAAGGGATCGTGACTGCTAATCATACATAGATGACGCTATAAAAACTATTATATATTTTTTTTTTTTTTTGATTTTTACAAAATCACTTATATACATATATATAATAATTAATAATTATAATATAAATAGTAAAGTACTACGGGATTGCTATAATACATAGATGGCGCTATAAAAACTTTTTTTTTTGTCACTTACAACCGTGCGATCAATTAGTGGGGATCTCTATTGAAAAAGCGCTTTACGTAATTTAAAATTCAGCGGGCGTTGATATGCAATGGGCTTACACTAGTATTTTATAATAAAGGCCCTCACAAACCTGAGTGGATTCGCTGCGTTGCGTCAGTTGACGCTCCCTATCGGACTTGATTCGCACCAATGCGAATTATATCGGTGCGAATGGAACGACGATAGGGGCGTCAGTTTGACGCAGCGAATCCGCTCCGGTTTGTGAGGGCCTTAAAGTTTAATTAAACTATATTGTTACAATTTTAGATATTCTATGTCGAAAATGAGACTATTTTTCAAAGAAGCACAATTTATCCCATCTAAAAGATCGGAATTGTATGGCATCACCGATTTTTTGGCAAACTGTGGTGGAATATTGGGACTTTTCTTAGGATTTTCCATATTGAGTGTCATCGAAATTGTCTATTTTTCGACAATAAGGTTTCTTTTGGATTATGCTTACTATTTACGTCGCATTCTTATACTGTTTATATTAAAATTTACTATTTTAGGCCAATGCGTAATTATATACAGACGAAGAAGCCTCTACGAAGAAAAAATCGTCAAAAACATATGTAGATCAAACGATTTAAAGTTACTTGTAAGTTAATAATAAAAAATTATATTGACCTAATACATAATTTTATTCAATGTCTTTAATTTGAAAAGTCTTAAGCCCCATTTTCACGATTCGCAGCAGTGTGAAAAAGGTCTCGGAATATGTCTTAGTTAATTACTTTGCTAATTTCAATTGATACTGAGGTACACGTAGTTCTGTTTTTGTGGAACCCGATTGTCCAATTAAGGTTTACAAAAAGCTGTTTGTTTATATGCTTTATTCAATTATAATTAATTACCTCATTACACCGCCGTCTCATCAAGATGTGCTCACGGAAGCAATACTCTGGACCACACGCAGTTAATTCATTGCACGCAATTACGCAGCCATTTACATTATTTCTGTATACATGTACATAACTTGCTGTACTTAGGGTTGCCATACGTCCCGATTTGAGCGGAACGACTGTCCCGAGTTCAACAGACAATCCCGAATTGCATCCAGAAATCCTGATTTAACAAAAATGTTATATGTAAAAAAATGTATGTATGTAGTTAAAAGAGGCACGCTTAATTTTGACCTTACATACATATGTATGTATATACGAAGATGTGAAACGTAGATGCTGAATTTAAGAATTTTACGTAAGATCCAGTGCATACAGAGAAGCATGGAAAGATGTATGCTCGGTATAACAAGAAGAGATCGTAAGAGGAACACGTGGGTAAGAAGCATGTCCAAAGTGGCAGGTATAGCGCTACGTAAAAAAAAATTGTAGTGAACACAGCGAGAAGTTAGATGGCAGATGAACGCGAGAAATAATGGAATGGTATTTGAGAGGATGTGAAAGAAAGCAAGCTAGACCGAGTGGACGATGGGCTGATGAATTGAGAAGAATTTTTGAAGATTGGTGAGCGACTGAAAATAACGATGGTAATTTTATAAAAATTATCCTATTTTTTCTTAATTTCTTCCTCAATTCCTTAACTTTTTTTTTGATTGTTCGAAATGGTGACTGTCTCGATCTATGATTTTGGAAATCTGGCAACCCCGGCTGTACTTTATAAAATAAATACAATACAAAACTCTACTTTGTAGGAAAATATGAACGTTACACACACACACCTAAACCAGCTTTCCTATATCAATCAAATTTATACAATATTGCTAGTTATGGCCAAAAATGATCACGGTGTAAGTATTAAGATTTAGCAGTTGGCTACACTGAGAGCTGTCAGTTGTCAGATCATTTTGACAGTTGCCGGGTAAGTCGATACAAGTTGACTAATATTAATATGGAGCTCGCAGCTGCTGCTCCTCCAGATTCTGATGCTGCATCAGCTGATAGTTTTCCACTGTTCGATCTTGACGAGGTATGTCATCATAACCCTCACATATTTATCACCTCTTGACTATATTGTGCATTTACTGAAATACAATTTAAACGTTTCACTCGTATATGTTGACCAGATAAACGATGAAGAATACGGCATCCCGCCTGCCAATGCCGATACGGCTTCCATATCCTTAGATGAAGTATTGTTCAGCGAAGACTGGTGCGAAGATGTAGAAATTGCTCTATCGGAAGGCAGCAACAGGAACGAAGCACCGACACCATCTCCAACTCCACCGTTCAACTCTAACGATGTTCCGTCGACGGCCGGATCATTGTTGAAATATGTTTTTTTGCAAGGTGTATCGCAGCAAATCATCACAGCTTTGGTAATTTTTTATTCGCTCACTACATAATTAGTATACATACATACAAAAAGCACATCTGTCCGGTAGGAATTGTATTGAAATTTTATATCAACGTACCAACGCTCAACACTTTTGTTTTTAACACAATTTATTTTCAGCCGTTCACCATCCACTGCTGGATGAAGACCTCTCCAATCCTCTTCCATTCCTGTCTGTCTTGAGCAATCTGAATCCACTTGACTACACACTTTCTTCTCAATTCATCAGCCTATCGTCCACTCGGTCTACCTTGCTTTCTTTCACATCCTCTCGGATACCATTCCAGTATTTTTCGCGTCCTTCTGGCATCCATTCTTTTCGCTATGAGTCCACACCAACTTTTTCACACATTCTCTCTTACGATCTCTTCTTTTTATACCGAGCATACATCTTTCCATGCTTGTCTGTGTGCACTGGATCTTACGTAACATTCTTGAATTTAGCATCCATGGCAGTACGCATTGGTCGTATGACTTCTTTTTTAAGCATATCGGGATGTTGGATTTTAAAACTATGTTCATTCGTCCAAAAGCGCTCCATCTTAGTTTCATTCTTCTTTACATCCAGTCATGTTAACCAATTGTCCTAGGTACATCGACGTATAGAAGGTTAAAATTAAGCGACCCTCTTATCCTAGATATCCATGCCGAGTGTTTGTGTGAGTTGGTGAGGTTATGTAGCGTGAGCGCTTCGGGTAACCCATGCCGTAACCCATACCCAGCCGGCCAGGCAGGTAGACTCTTGCGCTACTATTTATAGTAATAATTTGATTACGTATACAGGAACGGATAGACGCTGGAGTCGGTTGTGCCGTAGCGGCTTTCGGCGATAAGATAGCCATAGGAACGTCTCACGGACTCGTCATGGCGTTCACATCTCAAGCTCTCCGTTGGTGTTGCCAAGAAAACCGAGATCAAGCGGCCGTCACGTCATTGGATTACAACGATGACGGAACACGATTGCTGGCAGGTATTCAACCGGTACTTGATCGAAAGATTCGACTCACTCATTGACAACAATTCAGCATTGTTTATACGTTTCAGGCTATGCTCGCGGTATAGTATGCATGTACGAATCGTCTGAGGGAACGGTGTTGAGACGCGTTGAAGCATGCGGCGGTGGACCGTGGGGTGTTTTGAGGGTATGCTGGGTACCCGTCGCCACCGGAGTGGGATCTTCAGCAGTGGCAGCCGATACCGGAGGATCCGTTTGGCTGTTGAGGTTCACGAGAACGCTCGGTATACGCGGTACCAAAGTATCGTGTTTGTTCTCCGGAGCTCGAGGAGAAGTATGTTTTTTTTTTGTGTCCACCTCCATGTGGGTATTTGTGGTGTTTTTTAAAAATAAATTGTGGTTTGGTTTCAGGTTTGCGCTTTGGAGCCGTTGAATGAAGGGTCTGATAGTTGGAGTGGAGTTTTGGCCTTTGCGACGTTGTCTCGCGTCGTAGTCGTATGGGGCGTCGGGGGAGCCACCGGTACGAGACCGCGTTCCGGTTGTCAAGCCTCTTTGATTGGACCGTCTGATTGTTTGCCATTGTTAGCTTGGCAGCCCACTGTCGCCGATCCGTCGGATAATTCTTCAAAACGCCAACGAAGTCCTATTATCCTCTGTTCAGCGCGAGGATTAAATATTCAGTTTCATCAGGTGAATATTTATGTTAAAGTCGTATCGTATACTACTTACGCTTTCCTATTCTGAATTGGCAATACCCAATCTGTTTCGATTGGCAATACTCGTGCTATAGTCAGGCGCATCCTACATGGTCATGTATGTAGCACCATCGGTTCCATTAGTTTTTGGTCACCCTGTCTTCGATTAAACTTATGCCATGAAAGTCTAGAAGTTTAAAAGTCGTAATTTTGCACGCAAAACGTAGTCACGGTAGATAATCACATTGTAGAGATAGTGAATAGTTATTTATACCCAGGACAATTGATGAATATGACTGGATGTAAAGAAGAAGGAATGAAACTAGGATGAAGCGCTTTTGGAAGAGTGAACATATGTAGTTTTTAAATCCAACATTTCGCTATGCTTAAAACAGAAGGCATACGACAGTTATGACGTATGGGTGTGAAATGTGGATGCAGAATTCAAGAATGTTACGTAAGGAAAGATGTATGCAGAGAAGCATGGAAAGATGTATGCTCGGTATGACAAGAAGAGATCGTAAGAGGAATACATGGGTGAGAAGCATGACCAAAGTGGCAGATATAGCGGAACGTGTAAAAAAGTTGAAGTGGACACATAGCGAGAAGAATGGATGGCAGATGGACGCGAGAAATGCTGGAGTGGTATCTGAGAGGATGTGAAAGAAAGCAAGGTAGATCGAGTGGACGATGGGTTGATGAATTGAGAAGAATGTGTGGAGTCGAGTGGATGCCGATTGCTCAAGACAGACAGGAATGGAAGAGGATTGGAGAGGCCATCATCCAGCAGTGGAAACAAAAATGAAAGAGAAATGTCCTATCATAGAACCCTCCTCTCATGCAGTGTCTCAGCTGAAGACATCGATATACTCAAACAGTTTTGTACGTAAACATCATAGGAAGTACGTCATAGGATTATTCAAACGGTGTGAGAATGCCCAATGAACAAACAGACACGAATTAAATTTTGCTGTTTCATTGCTGTACAAGAAGTTTCTCCCGTTTTGGTTCATATGTATCATTTGAAGATTTCTGTTCACCCGACGAGCGTTCGTTTCTACACGTTATTACAGATTGTAAACTTTGCAGGTACGATGGGGTAGTTCGGGTCCGAAAATATCTCCGATGAAGTGTCCGAGGATTTTTGCACACAAAACAACTGCCATACGTTGGCTCGGAGCTCGACGTCTCGCTATATTGGACGCTAGAGAAACTCTTCACTTGTGGGAGACTGGCGCTAACGCTGTAGTCGACGTGTTAGATCTGTCGAATTCGCAACTTGTATACGCAAACGCACACTTCAAGGTATTGTAGCTACGTGAGCTTTGAAATATTCTCATATTTTTTATGCTAGATTTAAATTTTAATCAATTTTAGGGTGTGGCTACCGGTGGTAAAGTTTCTGAAGCTTTAGCCCGTGCCGGAGCTGGTGCTTTAGGCGGTTCCGTTACTAATGATTGTGTCACCGGAGCGTTGCTGCTCTTAGGTAGAACCGGATTGACAAGAATCACTGCCAGGACGACCCTCGCTGCTGCTCATCACCACGCTGATATGGGACGATGGGTGCAAGCTTTAGAAACTATACTCTATCGTTACAAGGTCCGTAGAAAATAAGACGTCGACTAGAAAAGTCCTCGTAGTACTGAACAAATTTTAATTTTTTATTGCAGTCTTTGGAAGGGTTTCCAGCGTTACAAACGTGCTTAACCCAACGATCGAAATCTTTATTTTCACGATTGGCTGAAAATCCAGTACCGTTGACGGATCGCTCTATAGCGTTAACGACGATTGATGTTTGCGTTCAAATGGATTTGCTGTAAGTTTTCTATTTAAACCGCTCTTAAATCGAAGCTTTTGCATCCATAGTCAATTAAATCCTAACAAATAACTCGCGTAGTGTTTAACCGCAACCAGTGTAGTTTTTCAGTCTATTTAGATCGCGGTTTTATCGTAAAACGCATTTTAATAGTAAAGATTTCGTAAAACTTGGTAGCTTTGTTTCTTTGTGTTGTGCTAAAAGTTTCACATCTGGTTGATTTTTTGCCCTCAATCTCGGCGTCACGGTCTATAATTTTTACGACATCCCAAACTTTATGCCGAAAACGCATTTTACGAACACGTGTTGATTTTAATAATAACAATAACCCACAATTAGTTAAAACAGCTTGCTTTTATTAATTACATTGCCTCAATCCGCATGTGCACCCAAAGTGTTTGCCTGTGATAATAAGTCATAAATTTAATAATTAAATAACCATAGTGAAGTGAATAATTAGTATGCTCCACCGGCTCCCATAATTCTACAAGAAGGACCTACTGAACGGTATGGTCCATTTCAATACCGACGACCAGGTATGTCCGAGGGCTTGCAATGAGTCAAAGTTACCGTTCTCGCACCTTAACGTACTGGGCCCACGAGGTGCGAACACTGCCCAACCCTCCAATCAGGTAAAAATGGTGACGAATGAATGTGTAAGAAACCGAAAGCCTCTTTATTTAGGTACCTACAATGTGAGAACACTTTCGAGTGAAGGCAGCGTAATTGCACTAGAGAATGACTTAGCCAACATCAAATGGGACGTCGTGGGACTAAGCGAAGTTCGACGAAAAGGAGAGTACCAAGTCATCCTCAAAACAGGTAACTGTCTATATTGGCGCGGCAATACTAACGGCAGATTCGGAGGAGTAGGATTTATTATAAATAAGAAAATAGAAAATAAGGTCCTAGAAATAAATAGTATTTCGGAGCGAATATGCTATCTAACATTAAGAATCTCAGACAGGTACACCTGTCAAATTTTTCAGGTATACGCGCCTACAACAAGCTATTCTGATGACGTCATCGAAGACTTTTACGAGAAATTTCAGGATGCATTGAATTCCAGCCGTCATCACTTCAAAATCATAATGGGAGATTTCAATGCTAAAATAGGATTAAGAGCAAACTCGGAGAAAGTAGTCGGTCACTTTGGTACCGGCCAAAGGAACGAACGCGGGGATAGATTAGTTGAGTTTGCGGAACGGAATAATTTATATATAACGAACTCCTTTTTCAAGAAAAGGCTAGATAATAAGTGGACGTGGGAAAGCCCTAAAGGTGATAGAAACGAAATCGATTTCATACTGTCGAATGTTCTAAATGCAGTCAAAGATGTTTCTGTCCTTGATAAGGTGGATATAGGCAGCGACCACAGGATGGTACGCGCCAAAGTAGCCCTAAACGTTCAATCTGAAAGGGCAAAACTCATCAGAAAGGACCACAGGATGCTAGACTTCAATAAAATTAGCAACAATAAGCGCCAATTCGAAATAAGCCTACAAAATAGATTCGATAAATTTAGTACGGGAATGGAGATTGATGAGCTAAACGAGCAAATCAATTCTATTCTCATGACAACAGGTAAGGAAATTGGCGGAATAGCCAACGGTATTAAAAAATAGTAAAATTTCGGACGCAACCAAAGATCTGATTAAGCGTAAAAAAGAGCTAGATAGAATTAATGACAAGAAAAAGATTAAACAAACGATGCATTTTAAAACATGGTTAAAAACAAATAAAAAAGCAGGTCTTACGTGACGTCCGAAATTTTAAGGCTGAGGTCAACATGGTTAAATTAACCATTGAGAAAAACCTAAATTATAAAGAAATGTAAACGTAGCGATAGAGAAGTTAATTCTAGGAAAGAATAAAATGTTAGCAACATTAATCGCTGAGGACGGAAGCATAATTAGAAATACAAAAGAAGGAAATATTAGAAACGGTCTACGACTTCTACTCTAAATTATATAAAGAAACTAGTCGACTACGTGAAGGCGTTTGACTCTTCCAAAAGTCAGTCAAACAGCCGTACTGGATGCCCCTCCAGAAAAACAAGGCAAACTGTTGATTTATGGCAACCGTAAGAAAGGGGACAAGGAGGTCAGCCCCATTGCTAGCTCCACAGTCTACAAGATCTTCAACGAAGGTAATAACGCAGCGGCTCAGCAACGCTCGATTCTAATCAATCCATGGAACAAGCAGGGTTCAGGGCCAATTTCAGCACAATGGATCATCTTCAGGTATTGAGAATTGGTTGAGCGCGCGAACGAATATCGCCAACCACTATGTTTAGGTTTCATCGACTACGTGAAGGCGTTTGACTCAGTCAGTCAAACAGCCGTACTGGATGCCCTCAGAAACAAGGCGTTGCGCAACCGACGTCAGCCTGCTAGCTGCCATCTACAAAAGGCAACAGCATCAGTTCGTCTCTTTGAAGACACGGGCAATCCGGTATTGAAAAAGGTGTTAGGCAAGGAGACACCATTTCTCCTAAATTATTCAATGCGGTGCTCGAGGACATTTTAGGTCCTGGAATGGCAAAAAAGGGGCCAAGATTAACGGAAGACATTTGAGCCATCTAAGATTCGCTGACGATATAGTTATAGTTGCATGTAATTCAGTAGATTTACAAAATAGATTAACAGAATTAAGCAATGAAAGTATGAAAGTAGGCTTAAAAATTAATTTTAACAAAACTAAAATTATGTTTAATGAATTCTGCACGCAAAACGTAGTCACAGTAGATAATTATATTGTAGAGATAGTTGATAGTTATTTATACCTAGGACAATTGGTAAATATGACTGGATGTAAAGAAGAAGAAATAAAACGAAGAATGAAACTAGGGTGGATTGCTTTTGGAAGAATGAACATAGTTTTTAAATCCAACATTCCGCTATGCTTAAAAAAGAAGGCGTACGACCAATGCGTACTGCCAGTTATGACGTATGGATGTGAAACTTGGACGCTAAATTCAAGAATGCTACGAAAGATCCAGTGCACACAGAAGCATGGAAAGATGTATGCTTGGCATAACAAGAAGAGATCGCAAACGAAATACATGGGTAAGAAGTATGACCAAAGTGGCAGATATAGCAGTGCGGGAAAAAAAGTTGAAGTGGCAATGGGCTGGACACATAGCGAGAAGAATGGATGGCAGATGGACGCGAGAAGTACTGGAATGGTATCCGAGAGGATGTGAAAGAAAGCAAGGTAGACCAAGTGGAAGATGGGCTGACGAATTGAGAAGAATGTGTGGAGTCAAGTGGATGCAGATTGCTCAAGACAGACAAGAATGGAAGAGGATTGGAGAGGCCTTCATCCAGCAGTGGATGGTGAACGGCTGAAAATGATGATGATGATATATACCCACTCGGTGTTCTTCACAAATCACAAATGTCCAGGTCGTATGTGCTAGAATTGGTTGAGGAATTCATCTTTAGAAACATAAGACGGGTACCCTTTCTTCTTTCAATTCTATAAAAGGAGACTCAAACTTTATTTAATGCATTTTGTATTGCGACCCAGTGTCTATATAGATATACTGGATTATATTTTTTTACTATTTATTTACTATTGACACATGATATTATATGCATATTTATGGATGAAACTACGTAGTTTTCCATTAGAAACTTTTGTTTTAATTGAGATAAAGTAGAAAATCCTAGTTCACACAAATAAGTAAAAGGTAATAGTATTTTTTTTTTACTTAAAAGTGGAAATTCTCCTTTAACCTTAACCCAAAATAATGACAAATTGCTGAAAATCATTCTTCAGTGTAAATGAACTAACAAGGTGCAGAAATTCAGCCTCCTCTTCAAGATCAAAGTTTAACTCAATTATTGATTCAGGGCTTTCAAGATCAATTGGATTTTTTGTCCAAAGGCTTTTCTTTACCGTTTCAAATTTCTGCACTGGAAAATAGTTATCAAAGCTTTGGGATAGAAAAGTGAGATGTGACAATATCTCGAGTTTTAATTCTTTTAAAATATCTTCATTGACAATGTTAAACAGTGATAGAGGAACTGACCATTCTGGTGTAAATTCTACGAAGTCTTAAAATCATGTTGAAGATTCCATTCCATTCTCAATATTTGCAACGTTTGACGAAACCAATTTTTTTGGACCTATTTTATTTATTTTTAGACCCACCAATGGGTCAGGACCATAGATGTAGAATAGTCTAGATACGCCCTCACGCTCTAAAAATTTTCCGACTCTAAGACACTCGGGTATAAAAATCCTAGTTGTGGTAGTCAAAGTGTTGAAAAAAAAAAAAGGTCACTTCTTTGTTATTCGAGTCTCGGGTTCTATCCATTCATCCCTACTCTTGCGACGACTTTTGTCGACCGAAAAGTATGAAGAGGCATATCTATGGTTATATATATACCCACAGTTTGAACTAGGGTAGCCGCTGGGCACTTACAAAGAACACTGTTGATTGAATTGATAACTTTGTTTAAATTTTATAGTGAATTTCTGTGGAGCACTTTGTGGGACTCGGCAGCGGTTTCCAAATGCGAAGATATGCTCATAATATTAGCATGCAAAAGAGCGTCTGAAGGTCTATTGCCGTTCATTGCACCGGCCGCTTGCCAGAGGCTCGTCAACTACATGATAATTCACGATCCACAAAGTCTTCAAAAGGCACTTTTACATATTCCGTTAATATGTATGGATCTACATCAGGTATGTGAACTTTTTTTTGTCACTTTATATGAACGCTCATTGGATATTACACGAGTGAAAGATTATATTTTAAGGTGCTGAGTGAATGTCGACGGTTAGAGTTATGGTCAGCTTGGGTAAGAGTTACGGCAGCTACGGCACCAGACGATCCTGCTCTACCGTTGAGAGAACTTTTACCACTTCTTGGACCGCAATGCAGAAAAGGCAGTCATTCGTGTCCCGGAGATGTGCTATTGCTATACACTGCTGATTGTTTCGCCGGTAGAATATTTCCGACTGGATCTGTGTCAATTTCAGACCGTCCTCATATCGGTCAAGAAGTAAGCCCTTCGAATAGAAAAACATTGTACTCACCGACAGTTTGTAGACGTGTTTGATTTTTTTTTAAGGTATTGAGGTGTTTATTATATGATCCAGTCGATGAATTACCAGCTGGTGCTGTTAGATTGCCGCATTTACGTGCACTTTTACTCCACGACACCGGATCGACTCTACGTATGCTCGAGATGTCGTTCTCCTCCGGTCCTTTTACGGGTCCGTTGGGTAAACAGAAACGTTTGTCGATGGCTCTCGCTTTGCATAATGTTTTGCACACTTGCACCGAAGAAGATAACCAATTTACTGTACGTATTACGGTAACAAACTTATCAGCTTAAAATTTAAGCATCGCATTGTACGTTGATTTTTATGATTTTTATTTTGCAGGAGAATGAGTCGGCTGAAATTTTATCGTTTACATGTAGCCGTTTGACGAGCGGTAGTCTGCCAGGTGATATAACACTAATAAACCATTTAAAGAGACACTTTTCCAAGATATCAACTTCTGGCAAAGCAAACAAACTGATCGAGACGTCGTGGCTCAACGTACTATCGTGCGGATCGAACGTGACGAACCATTTACCCCACAACGAAATGCTAGCATTGTCCCGAATTACAAAGCGTTTAAAAGTCGAACGGTTCCTAAAGGAAAAGGTGCACGATTTCGATGGCGTTTTAGAGACATTTTTGAACGACGTCGACACCGATGTGGAAATGTTCGCATACTTGGAAAAATACGCAGCTAAAGACGAAAGAATGATTGCGAAACAAGTTATAAATGCCGGAAAGCGATTAGCCGGACAGTGGCCGGAGCATACGTCGCAATTCCTATTGAATCATTTTCCGGAATTGATACCCACAGTATTATCGACTTTAGGTAATGAAGAATCCGCTTTGAGATTCACCGAAGTGCTTTATAAACAGGACTCTCTGGATGCCGATCTCGCTACGAAGCATTTGAATTTACTTTGCGTACTGAAGCCGGAATCCGTTTTGGACTTTTTAAACGATGCACCTTCTACGCTACTACCCGATGCTGCTTTGCTACTGATTCGCAAGTATAATATACACAAAGCTGAACCAAAGTGTTTGGAAGGAGCTGGTGATTTAAGCGCTGCACTTAAGACTGCCATTAAATTGATGCTAAGCGCCAGTGAGAAAGAAGATAGGGAGCAGTTAACCGGCGATGCTTATGCGCTTTGTACTAGAGCTGCAAAATTATCAGGACCTGATGAGGCTGAATCATTTTGGCGACAGTTAATAGAAGGTGTATCGAACTTGCCGGAACCGCCTGGTCCCCCGTTGCCGGCTTTGTTACTAGAAGGTGCCGCTAATCATTTACCGCTACCGTGGTTAGTTGGGAAGTTGTGCAGTCGCGGAGGTAATACTGGAGCCCTTCGTGGAGCTTTGATAAGTCTTTTGGGTGCTGCTAAAGACAACGCTGAAGCTATGAACGCGGCGGCTCGTCTCACCGGTTCCGAGTTGCACAAAGCTCTCGCGACAGCTTTGAGAGGTAAACGGGTAATGTCGGTGTTCTCGACCGTCTGCGGATATTGTCACAATCCACTGCATTCTCATTCTATGGTACGTGCTTATTGCTGCGGTCACGCATTCCACGTCGAGTGTGATCCGGTGTCGGGTCATTGCGGCCGTTGCGGATTGGTCGCTAACGAGATTCGAACGGTTCGAATGCCTCAGAATAATGCTATGATGCATGCGGAGCCACCACAGCAGTTTCCATTGTGGATAGTCGCTCCGCCGAGGCCCGATCTCGAAGGACTCATATAATGCGTTTAATATTTCACGTCGTGAATTATTTACATATCTGTATGTTATGTTACATATATTATTTTGCTTATTGTATTATGTATGTTGCAATAACTCTGTGATAAAGTATTTATAAGGTTGGCTATTTTGAATTTTTTTGCTATGTATGCAATTTTCTTTTTGTACATAAAAAGAGGAATGAGTTGAACACCTTTGATTCTGGTAAAAAAAATTACATTAGGATTGTGCAAAATATGAGCAGAAGTGTATTGTAGAAATCTGACTACTTTATAAATTCGTCAATATAATAATATTGATTTGTTTAAAGCACGGGTTCCCAACCTATGGGTTGCGACCCCCAAATGGGGTCGCGAAGGGTTTTCTGTGGGGTCGCCAACTGAAACAGTTAACTAAACAAATATTGACATTTTTAATCTGTATCTCGTTTGAGTAATATTTTTTGCCTTTTCAAATATGACTTGGATTTTATACAAAGGGGTCACCACTCGAAAAAGGTTGGAAACTTGTGGTTTAAAGCAATGCAAATTATATTTTCGTCCTTGTAGGATATGGGATGTCGTAGGTGCATTAGTTTTGGTTTAAGTTTTTTCTTTCCATCTTCCTCATTTAAATGTAAATTGTAAAGTTACATTATTGATGTTTATCATTACGTGTATGTATACCTGAATTTGTATATTAAATAAATCAATTGTCTATGGAGAGAAATGTTAATAAAAATTTAAAATTATTCAAATGGTTTAATTGCTAAAAGTTTGCTATCATGCTGGAATCCTGGAACATTTTAGTGATAGAAAATGCATTCATGTACATTTTGATATTTGCTTTTGGAGCAAGTGCTCCAGTTGTTGTCACACAGTAGATAATCATATTGTAGAGATAGTGAATAATTATAATTATAATTATTCACGATAAATTGTAATTTTAACATTATCACACAGCATGTTGAGCTCTTTTAATCTCGATGCCAAAAGCTCAGCCTTACATTTGGATAGTCTTAAGTCCCGTATTAAATCGTTTAGTTGGTTTTGGTTAATTTTACTTCCTTCATGTTTTTTACGTTTGTTTATTATGTTTGCGCTGAAATCAATATCATCAGACGTTGAAGGCTCGACCAATCGTTGATTTTCAAATTCTGAAGGTGGTTTAGGGATCAGAAGTCCTTCGCCGTGAGGTACTGGACGAATAGCAGATGGTATATTCGGATAAATAAAACGACTTTTTGTCTTTCGTGAAGCGCCTGCTACTTTTGGAGACACCATGCAAAAATAGCAATCAGTTGAGTGATTTGTTGGTTCTCTCCACACCATGGGTAAAGCAAACGGCATTGATGGTACTTTGTGGTTGTACCATTTGGAAAGACGCGATGAACAACTATGGCAGCATATGTGTGGAGCCCAACTTTTGTCCTGATCACGAATAGAACAACCAAAATAAAGATTATAGACTTTCGAAGTCATAGCAGAAATATTACGCTGCTGCGGCTTAAAAGTTACTCTTCCACAAATATAACAAAAGCAATCTGTGCTGTTTAAGCAGGAACGATACATTGGATTTTTTTATATTCACGACCACAATGTTATTTTAAATCACCAAGTTTTATCGTAAAAGTCAGTATTCAATAGTATGTATACAACAAAAAAATAGAACAACCCCAATGCGTAGAAAGTGTCAGAAGTGGTTAAATTGTTATTGAAAAAATTGTATGGAAGTTGCCATATCTAGTATTCTATCAACATAAGGTGTAAAATCGAAGAATTTTTGGTTTTAAGAACGGTGGGAAAGTAATAGAATAGGTTTTTAAATGAAATGACAAAGAATACAGTAAAAACGAGCGCGCGAACGTCTTTATGACCGATAAGCGCCATGAGCCGAGAACATCTCACAAAGTAATTTTAAATAATTTACTTCTAGAATTAGTACGTTTACATAAAATAAAATATTGAAATAGAAAACCAATCCTTATAAACGTGGTGAAATAAAAAAACTGGACAAATAAAAAAAATAAATATATTTGACTTTAAAAATTCGCTAGATAATTAATTTATAAGTATTTAAAAGCAATAAAAAATCACAATCAATAGGAAAAATATCCGACTATTGATTTCAATACTCACTTTGAGCACAGACATACTATATTTTGAGTTATAGACCGCAAAAGCCAAAAAAAAATTTTTATATTTTTTAAATCACAAAAATCTCATAAAACGAGAGCTAATCAACAAAAATCATTATCGTATTTGAATTCAGCGGGTCAAACTTAGTAAAGATTGACCAATTTTCGCTCTGGGTTTTTCCGTTGCTCAGTATTATTTATACCCAGGCCAATTGATGAATATGACTGGATGTAAAGAAGAAGGAATGACACTAGGATGGAGCGCTTTTGGAAGAATGAACATAGTTTTTAAATCCAACATTCCGCTATGCTTAAAAGAGAAGGCATACGACATTATGACGTATGGATGTGAAACGTGGATGCAGAATTCAAGAATTTTACGTAAGATCCAGTGCACAAGCATGGAAAGATGTATGCTTGGTAAAACAAGAAGAGATCGTAAGAGGAATACATGGGTAAGAAGCATAAAGATTTAGCGGAACGTGTGAAAAAGTTGAAGTGGACACATATAGTTCATAGTTCAATCTACCTATAAACTTCACAATATCGAATAATTCCACTTATTGGCTTGTTAGCTCTATATTAATAAATTGGCCCGTGTGTACTGACAGTTATGAGTCATAACTTGGACGCTAAATTCAAGAATGTTACGTAAGATCCAGTGCTCACACAGAAGCATGGAAAGATGTATGTATGCTTGGTATAACAAGAAGAGATCGTTAGAGGAATACATGGGTAAGAAGCATGACCAAAGTGGCAGATATAGAGGAAAGTGTGCAAAAGTTGGAGTGAACACATGGCAAGAAGAATGGATGGCAGATGGACGCGAGAAATACTGGAATGGTATCCGAGAGGATGTGAAAGAAAGCAAGGTGGGCCGAGTGGACGATGGGCTGATGAATTGAAAAGAATGTGTCGAGTCAAGTGGATGCAGATTGCTCAAGACAGACAGGAATGGAAGAGGATTGGAGAGGTCTTTATCCAGCAGTGGATGGTGATGATGAATAATGTTTTCGTGGAAAATTTCAATTAGCATTGTTTTCCGTAAAGGGTTGGTTTCGCAAGTGGCCGCGGCCTGGCCGACGCCACACGAGGTAGGCCTTCTAGGAGGGGTGCGGGGAAACAAACACTTTTAGCATGGGGCAACACTAACCAACAGAAAGGAATACTAAACGTCAAATTTTGACAGCGTGACAGTCGGCTCAGAGTCGTGTCCTTGTCAACTTGTGTCATTAGTTTTCACCAGAAAAAAAAAGAAAAAGTCAACAATGCGTGTGAACTCTTATTCACTGTTGTTGGTGCAGCTGGTGTACTGCACATCAGCTCTGGCCAAATCTCATCTCTACGAAGCCAAGGTCCTCATCCACAGCATCCATTGGATAACCTTCGACCCTCCTTTTCCCGGAAATACTCGCCAATTTTCTCACAAACAACTTTCTAATCTGCATATAAATATTCTCCATCCACACTGTGTACATTTGTACTTTTGTTGTACGTGACCGTGATGTTCAATATTCCACTCACGGAACTTCTCAATTACAATACGAATGTGAAAATTGGTCTATTTGGCAATTTGCCTATTGTACGTTTATATGTATACAATATAATAAAAAAAAATCAATTGTTAATAGTACTATTACGTAAATCGTAAATAAAATCAAACCAGTATTTGATAGTAGTACGATAGTATTCCTCTGATAAGTTAAATATACATTATATTGTTAAGTTGGTTGTATTGCTTTTTGGGCGCGCATATCTCCATTGTTATTACGGTGAAGGTTTGTGCTTGATTGGTCAGCTTTTTTCCGTGTGCAAATCGACTAATAATAATTAATTGCACAACTGTTTGTGAAACTTATGTTTTCGACCGCAATATAATACACTCAGTAAAATGATGCTTTTGTTCAGTACATAGTATTTTTTGTAAACGCTCAGTTAAGTAAATGTTACAGTATTTTAAAAAAAAATGGAAAACTTCCACTAAGTAATTTTTACTTGTTACTTTATTTTACTTGAGGATTTCGAATATAATACTGAACAAAATCAAATTAAATAGTGGGCAGTTAATCATTACAATCATGTCTTTTGAAGCTAATCTTAGCTTCTTGTACACTTTTAACCCAAAAAGGTGATCCAATAGTCTAGTACAGTGTTTGGTAACCTATTTTGTGCTAAGAGCCAAATCAGGGAGAAATTTTCAAAATTTGCAAGTTTGAGGGCTGCAATTTTCGGATTTTATACTTAAAATAAGAATAACGATTGTACTGGAAATTTATAAGACATTACATAGTTACCTTTTTGGTATTATTCAATGATAGACAATTAATTACTGAAAGTTTGATCTAAAATATGATTGCAAAGGTTTTTATGTCCGTTAAGTTGATTAAATTGATGGGATTTTGTAAAAATTGGGTTTCAAACCTACTTTTGAATGTTTTATTTCACTTCACGTAAAACTTTGAATGGCAACGAGAGCCGCAGGTCTAGTATGTACAACACAATAACTGACCAATCAAGCACAAACCTTCATCACGAGTACAAAAGAGATAATTTTGAACGTTGGATATAATTATTAATTTGTAAAGGAACGTTCGATTTCTGTTGTTTTCATTGAAAATTAAAAATATTATTGTTTTTCCAGTAGTCGACAAACAGTCACCGCTATTGTTAGTCATAATCGTCAACGGGCAATACTGCAGTATTTACATATTCACAGTTCTAATGTATAATGCATTTGTTCTCTTTCAGAGATTGCACAAGGCTTTGGATCTATCGGACCCTCAGATGAAATCGATAGCTCAAAAAACCAACATGGACCAATTCAACACCGTTCTGGATAGAATATTAGTACCACGAGTTGTGGGAACGCCCGAGCAAAAAAAAGTAGCCAATTTCATCGTAGAGGAAATGGAAAAGCTCAGTTGGAAAGTTGAGAGGAACACGTTCAAAGACAAAACGCCGATATTTGGCGAATTGGAATTTGAGAATATAATCGCAAAGTTGAATCCGCACGCCGATAGATATATCGTATTGGCTTGCCACTACGACAGCAAGTACATGAGAGAGCATAATTTCGTCGGTGAGTCACGAGAGAGCGTTTTGAAATGTGTCAGTCGGCTCCGAGTATTACATATTATTACACGTTAACCCTCGGTGTAGAGTGTGTATAAAAGTAATTGATGTGTTTATCGTATCGCAATTTTTTTACGTGGTATAAATTCCTAATCTAAATTCGCATGAATACCTATGTGCGTATTCGTGTAGGTGTTAATACTTATGGGAAATTCCGATTTTACGTTATTGCTACAGTTTTCTATTTTCATATGGCTTTTGAGCGAATTTTAGGAGAGTTTAACAACAGTTATCTAAGTTGTGTAATTTGTAATATATTTGTAATTGAAATTGGTACTGAAATGGACGACGATTCTGTTTTCTTAAATTTTCTACCTTCAAAATAACCTTTCGTGATAGTCTTTCTACAATTTATTAATTATCATTTTCAGCCGTTCACCATCCACTGCTGGATGAAGACCTCTCCAATCCTCTTCGATTCCTGTCTGTCTTGAGCAATCTGCATCCACTTGACTCTACACATTCTTCTCAATTCATCAGCCCATCTTCCACTCGGTTTTCCTTGCTTTCTTTCACATCCTCTCGGATACCATTCCAGTATTTTTCGCGTCCATCTGCCATCCATTCTTCTTGCCATGTGTTCACTTCAACTTTTTCACATGTTCCTCTATATCTGCCACTTTCGTCATGCTTCTTACCCATGTATTCCTCTTACGATCTATTCTTGTTATACCAAGCATACATACATCTTTCCATGCTTCTGTATGTGCACTGGATCTTACGTAGAATTCTTGAATTTAGCGTCCAAGTTTCACATCCATACGTCATAACTGTCAGTACATATGGGCCAATTTATTAATATAGAGCTAATAAGTGGAATTATTCGATATTGTGAAGTTTATAGGTAGATTGAACTATGTATGTATAATGTATTATTGAAGATATTCTCAATGAATGTTTCATTGTCAGGTGCGACGGATTCGGCCGCACCGTGTGCAATGATGTTGAATTTGGCCAGCACGATGCAATCGGAATTGTCCCGAGTCAAGAATAACAACGAAGTCAGCTTGGCGTTCATATTCTTCGACGGCGAGGAAGCTTTCAAGCAATGGGGTCCAAGAGATTCCATCTATGGAGCCAGACATCTTGCAAAACGTTGGAATTCGGCGCCGTTTACTACTAAAAGCAACGACGTAACCACCGAAATCGACAGAATGGTATGTTAATATATATTAATAAAACAAATAAAATTTCACTATGCATTTTGTTGTTGTTTTAATATGTTTGTTTTCAGGATTGTTTGATGTTGTTGGATTTGATTGGTGCGCCAAATCCTAAATTTTATAGTTATTTCACCGAAACTGAGCGTTGGTTTGTGCGTTTGGTAAATATTGAAGAGAGTTTGGACGAGATGGGTGAGCTTCGTAAGCCGGCTGGTCAAGGGTACGATGCTAGATATTTCATCCCGAGAAGTATTGGAGCGCATATCGAAGATGATCACATTCCGTTCATGAAACGAGGTATGTTATGGCTTAGAAATGTCATGGACGATCAATTGTAATGAAAATTGGAGTTTAGGTTAGGTTAGGTTAGGTTTATTGAGATTAGGTTGGGTTAGAAAAAGCTGTTGAATTTTAGAGTATACATACATATGTACATAGGTTAACTCATAGGTAAATCCTTGGGTTAGTTCTATCTAAAGTTCAAACCAAAGTTAAACTAATTAAGTCAGATTAATTTTGCGACGAAATGTGACAATGGGGGGACAAATATACCCCAAAATCGTATGACATCATTTATGGACGACCCCTAACATCATATTTAAACAGAAATTAGCATAGATAAAGAATACATATGTAGATATGCCCCTTCATACTTTTCGGTCGACAAAAATCCTCACAATAGTAGGGATGAATGGACAGAATCCGAGACTCGAATAACAAAGAAGTGACCTTTTCTTTTCTCAACACTTCGACTGCCACTACTAGGATTTTTATACTCGAGTGTCTTAGTTAGAGTTGGAACATTTTTAGAGCGTGAGAGCATATCTAGACTATTCTACATCTATCGAAATTAGTCAAACTAAGTCCATAAATTTTTCCTAAACTACTTTGAAATAACATCGTAAAGCATGAAGCCTAACCTAATCTAAGTTATAATCAATGTTAATCTGATGTTATCGAAATTAATCTGATTTTTACTATTTCTCGTGTACTTTGATTAGTGATGTTGCGATGCATAAAGTTTCATTTCTTTCTTCCACGACTCAAATTAAAACTGACTAAAATTACGTCATTCCTAAAATTTTATCTAAGCTAGGGATTGCATTATGATTGATCACCACAAGCTTCATAGCCTTATCTACCATTTAATTTTATTTAACGTTATCTAATATTATTTCAGGCGTGCCAATATTGCACATTATTCCATCGCCATTCCCGGAAGTATGGCACAAACCTTCCGACGATCGGAGTGCATTAGACATGGACACAATTGAAAACTTGAACAAAATATTCCGAGTGTTCATAGCCCAGTATCTGAACATCAACATATGACTAGCACGGGATGAAGACGGTGCAGCTAAAGATGAATTTTGACCAATTTGTTGATTGTGATTATTTTATGTACATTGAAAATTTTGTACATACCTATGTATATTAAAGTTCATTTGGTTGTCAGTTTTTGTTAAATCTTTTATGACTCTATATATTATGTTGTGTTTCGTGCTGGTTTTAAGATTTTTTTCTATATAATATTTCGATTAAATAAAGTTATTATCCATTCAAGACAGGCGATGTGATTAAATGTAAAAATTCACTAGTCTTCTGTCCTGAATGGGTTAAATAATAAATTTAGGCTGCGCCTATAGCTTACCGATTAGTTAACTGATCCTATTTTTACTAGTTCATTAGAAGATATTTCACATTTTGATTGTGTATTTTTAAGATGGGCATTATAGCTAATTTTAACTATAAATTTTATATGAAATTTGTCTATGAGGTGTTGTTAAATTTCACGTTAAGGAAATGTGCAAATTTAATTTACTTCAGATATTACCGATGTAAATATTTACTTTATCCTGATCGGATAAAGTATTGTGATCGTGTGAAAATTCGACCTCGAGATTTTGACTGATTTGTATCAGGTATCATCCCCTGGTCACGTTTTCATGATTTCTAAAAAATGTCTATGTCTGTGTACTTATGTGTGTGTGTGTGTCTGTATGCGTGTTTTCTCCGAAACTGTCAAGTCTATCAAGCTGAAATTTCATATCTATTATTTTCACGTAAGGTGTAAAAGCCATAACGAATTTGGTCAACATCAGTGAACCGGAAGTAGGGATTTTTTCTTGTAGAAAATTCTAAAATTCTTTTACCACAGAATATTTCCGAAACGGCTCCGGGAATTTTGTCCAAATTTCATATCTATAGTTTTCACGTTAGCCGTAAGACATACTGTGATTTTGGTCAACATCTGACTACCGGAAATGGCAGTTTACTCTTGAACGATTTTTTTTTTTTTTATTTTTTTTCGACCTTTTAAATATGTAGTATCGTCACAATATTGTAATGTTGTAATTTTGAGAGAAATTGCTATTTAAAAAAAAAATAAATCATTAAAATTAGTCAACCGGAAGTAGGTTTTTTTTTTTTTTTTTTGTCGAAAAGTTTACCGCAGAATATTTCCGAAACTGCACCGGCGATTTTGTTGAAATTTCATATCTATAGTTTTCACGTTAGCCTTAAAAGATACTGTGATTTTGGTCAACATCTGACTACCGGAAATGGCAGTTTACTCTTGAACGATTTTTTTTTTGTTTATTATTTTTTTGGCCTTTTAAATATGTACTATCGTCACAATATTATAATGTTGTACTCCTGAGTAAAATTGCTAGTTACAAAAAAAATAAATCATTAAAATCAGTCAACCAGAAGTAGGGTTTTTTTTTTGTCGAAAAGTTTACCACAGAATATTTCAGAAACTGCCTTATTGATCAAGTCGAAAATTTATATTTATAATTATCATATAAAATTTAAGAGTTGATAAGGTTTTGATTAAAATCCGCCGACCGGAAGTGGTAGTTTTTTCTTATTTGAATATATGCCGAAAATCGTATTTTATATACGCGCGCGCACTCAACAGTAATTTCATGATATGTATGTACATATGTATTTTGATTGGTGTGGTGGTGGTGTATGCGTTTTATTTACTTACGTACTTAAAAAATTAATTTCGTTACTCTTTGTATTCCTCAAATATATGGATAAAGTCATGGGTTGGCTACACCCGAATTTTTTTTTTTGCTCTACGATTATATTTTGTACTTACTAAAAAGAGACGTATGGCAATATTTTAAAATAAAATAATATGTGACAATAAATATTATAAATGTAATTACTATCGGGGACCAAAAGTTACCGTACGTATTTTGTGAATTGCGAGTTGTAAAATTACGGTTGTACAGTGAATTTTTAATGTAAAATATATTGGCTTTATCCAAAATGTGTTATTATTTTGTAATTTTTGATTTGATACTTGATTAAATCAGGAATCGCCAATGTAATACGTGAATATTGTACATATTTTGTAATACATTTAGTTACTTATGTAAGGTTAAATTTGAGTTGAGGTTGTGTTATGTAATGTTACCGTAGATTATGTCAAAAGATTATAAGTAGATGAATTAAAGATTACGCAATAGGTCAAAAGCAGCTGAAAAAGAAAAGGTTGTGTTAGGTTAGGTTATGTTAAGTTAGGTTGCGCAAACATTATTATATCGAATGAACAACTTTTTATCTGCAATTTAATTATTGAAAGTGTTTAAACATGCAAGAAAATATTCTTTTCTATCTATTAACATTATTTTTTGTAATATAATATATAAGTATAATACTACATAGTTAGTTAGTCTCTCATACAGTACATACATTTATTATGAAAATCAGCAATTTATAAACTTTATATTAAGTACATATGAGTATATCGGATAAAAACGTGACGATATACAATTGACCCTTCACATTAAATGAACTTACCCATTTACTACGATGCTTATCAGTGTTATATGTAATCTGGTATGACTATCTGTTACAGAGTAAATACGGGGCTATATTATAATGCAAATACACTTCATATATACTGTGATATTGTTAACCGTTCTAAAAAAGTATATGAATTTACATTTAATGTAATTATTATGCCTTATTAATTCTATGTACATTGAACTTGAACTTTTGTATGTATTTTTTTTTATATAAAAGTGGTAAGTTATATTAAAAACTTGATATCGGCTTCAAGAAACGACTCGATTAGAATATTTTTACACATAAAATGTGAAAGGCAAGATATCGTATCGCGAGCCGAACTTTGACAACAACATAAACAAACTATACACGAGACCGGCTTTTAATATTGCTAGTCTCGGTCATGTTTCATGATCGCTTGCATACATTATTGGAGTCCGGTTGACAATAAAACCGCAAATCGATTTATACCGTGCAATTTAACACTAGACCATTGTGCAATAAGTCTACTAGAAAATGGATACCGAAGAGGAATGTCGACGTTCCGGGTTTTGGCACGTGTCTGAAAGGACACCGTTGCTGAGGAAGAACTCCGGAAAATCGAAAGATCGTGTATATTTAAGAATACCATGCACTGGTAAGTCGCAACGATATTAGATAATAATTAAATTCGTTGAGAATAGAAGTTTTGTTAATATGGGTAATCTTTCAGTGTCGATGACATTTTTTTTATGTTTGCAAAAAGTATTGTATTTTTATCTCAAATGCGCGATTACAATACGTAATACCGTTATCGTAAATCGTAACTGTTTGTTTATCGTTTTGCTTTCAATGAAATATTCAATGGAACATTTGCTCTATTTGTAATATCTATTGGTACATATTTACTAGTGTGGTTAATGTGAAATTTAAATTTAGTAGAAAATAATGTATAGGTATAATCTAAATAACTAGAGTATTAATAAGCTTATGACAGGTGCTTATTATTGACATATGAGTGGGTTAACAATAGCATCAACTATGGGCTACGGAATAAAACTTAAATACGGAAATAATAAACTATCAAAATTGATTATGACTATTGACTTTCTGAATTTTAATTTCTGTGTTGATCAAAATTATATTAAATTAATAGACATTTGTAAGAGTGCATGCGGCAAAAAGCATAAACGAATCAAATTATGTACATAATAGCCTTAAATCTGCCCGTTTGCCGGTCTGTCAGTCGGGATCGCTTGACACACTTATTGTTGTTATTGAAAATTTGAATTGTTATTATTTTATATTGGAATTTTCTTTTCGTAGTCCGGTTAAAGCTATTGTTAGCCCACTCATATCTCAATCATGAACGTTTGTTGATCTGATATACAAAGAATAAAGATAGAAAACGTGTTACATAGTAGTTATGTGATAGATTCAAATCGTTCACGTGCAATATTATCATCCATAAATTAGAATGTAATAGAATAGTAATGCAAGTTCAGAAATTATTTATGAGAAAAAATTGCATCGGTTGAATGCTCGAGGATTAAATAAGATAAAGTTATAATTTTGACCCCTTGGTGTAGCTAATTAATTATATCGACAAGATAAACATTGGTACACTTTGTATTAAAAGTCGCTTCACGCTAAATGATTTTCATAATAAAAAATTGTGACAAAAAATTATCTGCCGCAGTCAAAAAATGTCAAAAATTAATTATTATAATAATTAACTATACACGTGTTGGGTCAAAAAGAGTCAATCAACATTATTGAAAAAAAAAAATATTATTGTATTGAAAGTAATTGAAATTAATAAGTATTTATTTGAAATGCTTACTGATTAGTAATGTATGTCAATGGAATGATAACGTAAAAGTACTATGTCAATAAATTTAATGTTAAAAGAAATTTCTTATTGTACAAAGGGAAAGTTCACGTAATGGATCCAAATTTGAAAATTTTGAAACTTTTGTTGTGAATAAACAGCTTAGTGGATAATTTTTACTATTATCATAAATAATCGTAATAGCTACATATATATTAATTATAGAAATAATTTTACGAATGGTTGTTACGAAGGAAAAAAATTTAATAAAACAAACACGTAATTGATGTGATAGAAGAAGTCACGCATTTCAATCACAAATATAATTGCAATAAAAACAGTACAGAATCTTCTAGATATAATTAAAATAAACATAATGTTTTCCTTATGTTAAAAGTAAATGCAGAATATCTTCGTCAGACACGCAGCTTCCACAAAAATTCAATCAAAAACAACCTTTTAAAAAGACTGACAGTACTCTCAGTGTAATTAATCTAAAAATGACTTTAATGTCATTAATGAAAACGGAATACTGTAGCAATTTTTAATAAAATAATACTTCAAGGCGATTCGATAAAACAGCAATTTTAAAGATAAACAAAAATGTGTTTTATGTAAAATCGCCGTTGCGCCTGATTTTATACAATTTGTTTGACACAAATAAAAAAATCTGGTATTATAACAATTGTAGGCGCATATGAAATTACTCATTTCAAATTGAAAAAATACATATTAGAATTCAAAGAATGCCTTAATTTAGCCAATCAATCCGTGGAATTAGCGATCGACATCCGTTTCGACAAAATTAAAATCGTGCCATCGATATAACATCTGATTGTATTATAAATAAGTACGTCGAAAGTGTTGCACACTTGACGTCTCATAATTACCAATTAAACCGTTTTCGATCTATTACGCATTTCGCGTATTGATTTCGCCGACAAATCACCATTGCAATATTAATCGCAAACTTTCGTCACACGAGGGGCAATGTAAAGAAAGTCGACGATACCGAGAAACAAACGTATATTGTACAGAGGACGATAAAGCCGGATGTTCGATGGAATCGAGATCAAATCGCGACACGCGGTTGATACGAAACCGAATATTTGAGTCAAGATCAATTGCAATAATGTGTTAAGAATGTCTTTTATTTTTTTATTCATTGTTCACGACCACAGATACGAATCTCGCGAGAGATTATTTAACGAACTTTAATGATTCATCTCGATTGCTCAACAAAAAGATAATATAATAAAAATAATGACGATACTAAAAGTCAAGTATTTATCGATTTATTTCGAGAAAATGCACTTGAACTTGTCTCATTTTAGATATTTTGGTCAAATTCTTTCAAAAAATTTCAATGACCGCCACTGTAAGTACAAACATGTACATACATATATAAATTTGTCTAAAGAAAATATCAACTAATTTATTAATTAAAACATTAATATGATGTTTCTTAAAACAGACTCACATTTTCCTGATTAACATCTTTTAATGCAAATATTAAGATGCGCTGAAAATATTTACTCGCGGCTGAAGATCTTTGCGAATTTGTCTCGCATTTTACGATCAGGTATGTAGATATACATACATATATGTATACATATCTATATGACAGCAATAATAATAATTGAAGTGTGTAATCCCACGACTATCAAATTATACACTACATACAATATAAAAAGTGAATTGTTGTCAAAGTCAGAAAGAAGATGGTTAAATAAACCGACAATTACATACATATGTAAACTATTGCTGTCTGAAACCGACTAAATGTCATTAATACAAGGACTGACTAGTATGATGTACCTATCTACATATATATTATATTATATTTGTATGTATGTACATATATTCGTAATTGAACGAGAAACCTTAGATTGTTTCATTTAGAATGACACATTCATGTTTTACATAGTACTTTCGACTGTGAGGGTTACTGTACCGTGGACACGTATTCTTATATTTATTTCACATAGAATACATACTCTTATTAGTAAAATACAATATTTTGATGAATTTACATCAACTGTAATACAATTCATAAAAGCTTGTCTACGTTTGATCTGATGAACTTCACAATTGATCTAAATAAACAGTATTTAACTAAAAACGTTTTGATCCTTTAAGTACAAAGCTATAAATGTATTTAATTAAAATTTTGCCCAAATGTGTTTATGTTATTTTTTTGAGGAATAACTATGACTGTCAATACACACTATTGATTAAATTGTTTAAAGATCGATAAGAACTCTGTATAACATTTTTCAGTCAAATTAATATGTACAGTTATCTAATTGAGCGATCGAAATAAATTACAGCTATGTAAGTTCAATATTGGAATGTACATAAGTGGTTTATTTAGATAATATTGTGTGTAGGTCACGATACATATTTTGACATTGAAAAAAATCCAATTTTAATGACAAAACTAAAACATAAAGCAAATTTGATTAAAATCATTAGATCAGAATTGATTTCAATTAATATCATTACTATTGAATATATCATTGAAGTTTAAACTTGTAGAATTAGAACATAGAAGTTGACATTTAGTATATTGTGTCTATATTGCTGTGGAGAACGTAGTTAACATTGAAAAATAAAACAATGAAAAATTCTTCGATAAACAAAATTTTTATGCAATCTGTTACGGTATGTATTGCTTATTGACGCATTAAAGTATTACATATATCGATTGTGGATTAGGTTATTTAGATTGTGTCGATTGATGATTGATTTACATTATAATCCCTTCAATGATGTATTACTAGCCGACTTTGTGTACAATAAAAAAACGTGAAATTATTATTATAAAGTGCAACTAATCAAAGAAAGTTGAATCGTATGATATCACTTTTCTTCGAAAAAACAAATTCACTGTTACTCTTTACAAATAAACGTACAAAAAAGTTCATATTGATCTTTCAATCAACTTGCAGTGTGTTTCTATTGAATTTGTTATATTTGAACGATTCATTTTCACGTTTTCCCTGCTCATTTAATTTTAGAATCAATCGCTTTTTACCAAATATGGACATACGAGTATTTTTATATACATATGTATATGATTTTTATATTTTATAATCGTCAAACAGAATTTCGGAAAGGTTCAAATAAATCGAAAGAAATTCTTATGACGTCGTAAAATTATCTATCGTGTGAAATTTATGATTGATTGGAATTTCATTTTTTTGTTAATATAATTGACAATCAAATCTGTTTTATAATCTACATATGCTACATTTTCATTTGAATCGGTAAGATCTAAAAATCAAACAAAAAGATAAATAAAAGTTGTGAAAGGTTATATTCAATTGAAATTGTGCGTATTTGATATTTATTCTAAAGATAAAATTGTTAAATAAACATTTGGATCTTTGGCGTTTTGAAATCTCGTAAAATAGTAAATTTATGTTTTTTTTAAGGTTACGTTACTATATATTGTAAAAAGTTAGTTAGAGTGATCGTAAAAATTTCCGCATGAACATTTCAAGGATTGAATTTGGTATGCTTGGCGAGTTTGCAAATTGTCAAATCGACCTTCTTCCTATCACTTTAAAACGCTAAAAACGTATATACATAAAAGATGACATTTTCAAACTGTATATTTATTTATAAAACGTCTAAAATAAAAGTCTTTACGTATAAAATCAACACCAATAGTCAAAAACCGATAAATTGAAACTGTCGTTTTTTTAACAATTGTGCAATTTGAGTTTGAACATCAGCTTCTTCTAACTGTGTGAGTTAAAAAGTGTGCACTATTAGCGTATATTAGAGATATTATACTTTTATCCCTTTTTAACACTCGCGGTTAGAAGTAACAGATACTCAAACTCAAACTGTACTCTCTATTGTCAAAAAACCAGATTAAAACTTGTGATGAAGTGTGAAATCCAACATTGTTTAAAATAACCAAAGTGCAAAAAATACTACGCTTCAAAGTTTGAAATAGAAAAAGTAAAGTTTGAGAAAGACGGTATCAAAATCGGTCATCAAAATTCGTTTATTTTATCATCATCATCATCATCATTTTCAGACGTTCACCATCCACTGTTAGATGATCTCCAATCCTGTTCCATTCCTGTCTGTCTTGAGCAATCTGCATCCACTTGACTCCTACACATTCTTCTCAATTCATTAACCCATCTTCCATGCGGTCTACTTTGCTTTCTTTCACATCCTCTCGGATACTATTCCAGTATTTTTCGCGTCCATCTGCCATTCATTCTTCTCGCCATGTGTCCACTACAACTTTTTCACACGTTTCGCTATATCTGCCACTTTGGCCTCTTACGATCTCTTCTTGTTATACCAAGCATACACCTTTCCATGCTTCTCTGTGTGCACTGGATCTTGCGTAACATTCTCGAATTTAGCATCCATACGTCATAACTGGCAGTACCAATTACACTGAGCAACAAAAAAAAATACCCAGACCGGAGATTAATCAATCTTTACTAAGTTTGACCCACTGAATTTGAATCCGATAATAATTTTTGTTGATATGCTCTCGTTTATGAGATATTCGCGATTTAAAAAATGTAAAAAATATCCCTTTTTTTGGCTTTTGCAGTCTATAACTGAAAATATACATAGTATCGCTGTGCTCAAAGTAAGTATTGAAATCAATAGTCAGATATTTTTCCTATTGATTGTGATTTTTTTATTGCTTTAAAATACTTTGACATTTATTTGGGGAGCGCGTTATTGACCGTTAAGCGCGCCGCCGGTAACATCTCATAACGTAGTTTAAAATAATTTGCCGCTCGAATTACTACGTTAAGATAAAAAAAAAAAAATACTGAGATAGAAAACCAATCCTTATAAACGTGGTGAAATAAAAAAAAACTTGCCAAATAAATTCTAAATAGCACGGAAAAAAAAAAAGTATTTTAAAGTAATAAAAAATCACAATCAATAGAAAAAATATCTGACTATTGATTTCAATACTCACTTTGAGCACAGCTATACTATATTTTGAGTTATAGACTGTGAAAGCCAAAAAAAGGGATATTTTTTATTTAAATTGCGAATATCTCATAAACGAGAGCACATCAACAAAAATCATTATCGGATTCGAATTCAGTGGGTTAATACTTCGTAAATATTGACAAATCTCCGCTCTGGGTATTAAAAAACGTGATCTTTTGTTGCTCAGTGTTATTTATTTTTTAAGCATAGCTGAATGTTTGATTTTTCTATTTTATACTTTGCCTAAAGCGCACTCTAGGCATTTTCGTGACATTTTCACGATATTCTTTCAACTTACGTAACACGTTTTGCATTTGAATTATAAGGACATTAAACTTTCTAAACACAACTAATTTCCTTCATAAGTATGAATGATATTCGAAGTACAATGAGTGTTCGCACGCAAATTTGCCCAAGCGCAATTTTCACCCGCGATAGATTACATCGGTTTTCCGTCGCTTTTCCGCACTCGGACAGATAAGACGGATAACAGACTATCATCGTGGCAATATAAAGCGTCGACTATTTAAGCGTCGGCGTCCATGTTAACGTGCTTATGCCGATTCCGAACGTCGAACTTGACAGACGTCGGTATCGAGCTTACTACATACAATAGTTCGAGCGCGCGCGTTCAAATCACTCCCGCGAAAATTTACAAAAGAAAATTACAAAAAATTAACAATTGAATAAAAATCTAGAACCTATAACAGACCATTTGTGTGTATGGTCAATTTTTTTAAAGTCCGTTTTATTAGTGTGTGCCGGTCGCGAATTGCAGCGTGTGCGATTTCCGTCGTCGATCTCGTTCGGTGAAAGTAAATTGTAAATAATGATTTGCGGTCGACACTGAGTGACATTTTTTCGTTTTTGTGACAAATCTGTGAAGATATTAATCATAATCTTTTGAAGGATCTCTAAGAAGGCTTCACGATGTTGACCGGTTGGAGAAAAACCGTTTCTAAATGTGAGTAAAATTGATTTACTATGCGCCGAGCGTGCGTCTCGTTTGCGCTCATTTAAACTGCACTAAAAATAATAACTCGAACAATCGACGAATTAAGTCTCGTAAAGGATACAGTTAAGATTATGAAAAATGTAATTAAAAAAAAAAATTAACAGAAGAATAATACTAAAATTATAAAAAAAATACAATATCAAAATTCTGGTTGGTAATAATGTTCAATATATTGAAATTCCAAAGAATCTTTTGATCTTAATTAGAATGCATGTGTCATTCATATTCATGAGCACAGCAACAGTGTTTCACCTGAGATAATATTTGACTGATGAATATACATATAATTAAAATTCACACATTTATGTATGTACGTAGTTGTAATAAACTACATAGCTCGCGTTACAAAGGTATTTATGATATAAAAATCAAATTTAAATGACAATGTGTCAATAACAATACACTTTACATCACTCTGATTCCGATCTTGACATATTATGAAGAATAATAAGATATTGTTTATGGTGAATGAATGAAAATATTTAGAAAGTTTTTACTAGTACGATTTTTATATATTATATATATGTGTCAAAGTTAACACGCGTTTATCATATGTTTATGTATATTTAATGATATGAACGATTCTTATTTTGTGTGTATTATTAGTTAAATTTGCATTTCAGAACATAACTTTTTTTTAGCAAACTAATTGCAAACATGTGAAGTATTGACCTCTATTTCAGTATAACTGGTTATGCGTTTGCACGTAGTAAACGAAAGAAATTGCGATTTGACACACCTGTACATTTATTATTGTTGTTTTTTTTAATTTGTAAATATCCTACTACGTTTAATTTTCTTAATCTGGGTAAATTTTCCTTTGATATTTAATACACAATCAGATAAAAGTGCAACTGTTCGAATTGACACACATAAACTTAGTTATACAATGTAATAAAGTCGGTGTTGTTTTCTTTCGTGTTGCACGTGATAGTGAAATTTCTGCGATTTATCGCCATTGAAATCACTTTTCCTGAGATGTGAAGAAAAGAGGTGGAGGGAAATTATGCTCCTCTTCCGGAAAAATTGATCGTTCATTTAAATTATTCACAAGTACATTATAGGCACGCAAATCAATGCAATCAATTGCAAACTAATTTGTATTGAAATTGCAAAGATGTAATTAAATATAAATGTGATTGTATTGAACATCTGATAGTGTGACACCATGGATACGTAATTATTAAATATTTTAGATCAATAGCGACATAATTATAATGGATAAAGTTGAATATTTATTATTTGTAGTGTAAGCATTTGATTTTTTATGAGGCATCTTATTTTGATTATTATTATTTAATAAAATCAGTGTATGAATATTGTATAATGTTCAGGTCAAACAAGTTCCATATATTTTTTTTGTATATATGTACATACACATGTACATACGTACTATACTATTTAGATTTAAATAGAAATTAAAAAATATCGTTTTACCATCTATAAAAGTGATGTTCAGATGGTGGTGGGTGAATCACTTAATAATTATCACATTATATTAGTTAAGTTAGGTTTGGTTTTTTAATCACTGAAAAAAAATTATTATAAGAAATAGCATTTCGAAACATTGTTTAGATATGAATAGATATTACAATACCGAAATTCACATTTGAAAAAAACAACGTTTTTAATACAAAAAAAAATTAAAAGTAAATCTCCTCTATCCATTTATGTATGTATGTATATAGAATATAATTTCTAATTTTTTATAACCTAACCGATCTTTTGTCAGAAATACATACCAACGATGAATACATCCTTTATGACGTGGAACAAATGCGATTTACGATACACACAATCTCTTCTAATTTCATTGATTCAATAATAACTTCAAATAGCACTATTGTCCCCTAATATCCGTGACATTATAATAGACACGTAGTATGAGACTTTTTATCTACCAGACACAGATAAAGCTTTCGTTTTGAACTTGACATGACTTTTACTTTTAAACACTTGATGACATGTATCATTAGAACATTTCGTCATATGATTCGAATTTGAATCTATTGATCTGTGTGATGAACGCTGTCAACTTATAACATCCTTATTCACGTATTAATACACGTTTTCCATGCAGATGTATGGAGTATCGATTTATTAAGCGAAACGTTCGTTATCTTCATTGTTTACATACATTTCGCATTATGATATTCGAAATATTCGATGTTTATCACCGGAGAACTGTCAATCTTGTTAGTCAGATGAATCTAGATTGTTCGGAAATGTCATCGTTGTGTTGTACATAATACGACAGTTTGATTGTACATTCATATATAAGACAATGAATAAATGGTAGTTGGAAATGCACGCATTAGTAGACTTGATTGATGTGTATGCAACTGCTCTTCATTTTTGCAATAATCAAATTACTTTGATACATAATTGGTGTGTTCTTATGTCGATTGTCCTTGGTTGGGTCAGTTGTAACCACCAGGCGTTGCCCGGGTACAAAATTCATTTGAAAAGTAAAACTTTTGGTGTATTATGTATTATCTTTAATCTGTTTTGATTAAATTTTGAAGATTTGCAGGATCAGAGGAAGTATTTATTCGCTCAAGAAACTAACGCTCTACCAGTCTAACTGTTGAGCTTAAGGTGCTTGTAAACGATTAACATATTCACGGCAATGTATTGCCGGAAATATATTACTGCAATATATGTAGTGATGTGAGCCGGAAATAAAGTCGTGTTTCCCGACACTATTGTTCCACTATTGCTGGTATGGCCGACTATTGTTGCCATATTGCCGATGATATCGCTCAGTATACGAAAATACAAAATCTGGGCAATAATAAAACAGCAATTACTTGCCGGCATTGAGCAACATATTGCGCATGTGATGCTGAAAATGTTGCTAGATGGTTGACGAGCAATATTGCTCGTTTACAGGCCCCTTTAGGAAATGTACATTTTATGCTACGTATTTATAGAAGAATTTTTTAATATTAATGATCGTGTTTTTATTAATTTATTGGACTTGCGTATACGTTGAAGTGTTTTTAAATATAACCGATGTTAACCGGTTCGGGGTCGTGAATTTTCATTAAGGTCAACTGCATTTAGAATGCAAAATAAATAAAGTAAAAACACAGTGTGAGGCCATCTTTACATTCTTGCTTATGAATTTTTATGTAAATATTAAACGGTTGGCGGATAATTGAATTATTTTAACATTGCATTAGTACTAGAGTATTGCGCGTTGGCAATCGTATGATGTTTAGTTTTGAGCCACGAGTGGGCTAACAAGTAGGGTTAACTATTGGTTACGAGAAAAATAAACTGTAATATAGTGCCATCAGGTTTAGTTAGCTTTTCAATTTGTATATGTAATTGTAGGTACCAATAGTTGCCCGGGTGCAAATAGTTATACTTTTTTTGCTTTTGTTGTGGTACTGGCAATACCCAATCTGTTACGATTGGCAAAACTCAATTCGCAATCCATCTGAATTATCAAAATAAACATAAAAAGTGTTGTATAGCACTCTCGGAGACCCGCAGGATCATAGAAATTTTATTTTCTATTAGTGTTAGTTCGATACATTTACACTTGACACGATAATAAATAATTAATTACACTGTAAATATATATCATGAATAATGCACGGCACTGGGTCAGATCGGACGTACGTTTCCTAAGCACGTTTGCAATAATAAAAACAGTCAAATCGTTGCGAAACATTTGAGAAGCAGTGCTCGAACTTGATGCACTTCACGCGATGCATGCACGTGAATGCATATCGACTATCAGACATTCTTTGAATTGTTTTACGTCACATTGATCATTTATTTATGCATCTATGTATATAGTTGGAAGGACATATGTAGTTAAAGTTGCATGTGACTCGGTAGATTAACAGAATTAAGCAACGAAAGTCTGAAAGTTGGTTTAAAAATGAATTTTAATGTATGTATGTACATAACTAAAATTATGTATAATGAATTTTGCACGCAAAGTGTAGTCACAGTAGATAATCATATTGCAGAGATCATCATCATCATCATCATTTTCAGCCATTCACCATCCACTGCTGGATGAAGGCCTCTCCAATCCTCTTCCATTCTTGTCTGTTTTGAGCAATCTGCATCCATTTGACTCCACACATTCTTCTCAATTCATCAGCCCATCTTCCACTCGGTCTACCTTACTTTCTCTCACATCCTCTCGGATACCATTCCAGTACTTCTCGCGTCCATCTGCCATCTATTCTTCTTGCTATGTGTCCAGCCCATTGCCACTTCAACTTTTTCACCCGTACTGCTATATCTGCCACTTTGGTCATACTTCTTACCCATGTATTTCTTTTGCGATCTCTTCTTGTTGTGCCAAGCATACATCTTTCCATGTTTCTCTGTGTGCACTGGATCTTTCGTAGCATTCTTGAATTTAGCGTCCAAGTTTCACATCCATACGTCATAACTGGCAGTACGCATTGGTCGTATGCCTTCTTTTTTAAGCATAGCGGAATGTTGGATTTAAAAACTATGTTCATTCTTCGTTTTATTTCTTCTTCTTTACATCCAGTCATATTCACCAACTGCCCTAGTTGATAGTTATTTATACCTAGGGCAATTGGTGAATATGACCGGATGTAAAGAAGAAATAATAAGACGAAGAATGAAACTAGGATGGAGTGCTTTTGGAAGAATGAACATTGTTTTTAAATCCAACATTCCGCTATGCTTAAAAAATAAGGCAAACGACCAATGCGTACTGCCAGTTATGGCGTATTAATGTGAAACTTGGACGCTAAATTCAAGAATGCTACGTAAGATCCAGTGCACACAGAGAAACATGGAAAGATGTATGTTTGGTATTAACAAGGAGAGATCGTAAGAGGAATACATGAATAAGAAGTACGTATGAACAAAGTGGAATGTGTGAAAAAGTTGAAGATGGAAGCGAAAAATACTGGAATGGTATCCGAGAGGATGTGAAAGAAAGCAAGGAAGACCGAGTGGAAGATGGGCTGATGAATTGAGAAGCATGTGTAGAGTCAAGTGGATGCAGATTGCTCAAGACAGATAGGAATGGAAGAGGATTGGAGAGGCCTTCATGCAGCAGTGGATGGTGAACGGCTGAAAATGATGATGATGATGATAGTTAAAAGAGGATTTATTACTGAATTTTATATAGGAAGGTAGGTACTATGTACAATACACAAAAATTTGTTGTGCAAATGAAAATTTAACTATTCAGTCTACTGAATAACTTTTATTATAATTATTATAAATACTTACAATAATTCTATAGCTCTTGGAAATTTTGGACTCGCGAAATATTGTTTTAAATGCGAGAAATTAAAGAAAACAAAATCGTCACTGACTAAGTGAAAAACTAAGGATAATATTATTAAAACGGTTAAGTACAGGATCCTCATGGGATTATTAAAATAAATCAAAATATAAAACATTTTCATTATGTTCAAAGTTGTAAATTCAGAATATACGCGTCACACACGTAAAATGAACTATCATATATGAATCAGTTGGTTTAAAATTTGACATTGGCCCTTTTCAGTTCCTGTCTGTAAACGAGATGATTCTTTAGATAGTGTCATTCGTTAAATAACACATATGCATCTCAACTCAATCTTTAATCGATCTCATCTCTTTGTTTGTACGAATTTTGTAATCGTTCATGCGAAGAATCGCCATTCGATGGGTATTTACCCGTAATTGTTTTATTGCAATCGATCAATCTAGATTAGGGACATGTGAATTATATTGTTCGATGTGTCGATAAATGTCGAAAACATAGGATTCAAATATCAGATAAAAAGTATTCGAAATGTGTCAATGTCGACAAAAATGTACGTACGTATGTACATAAGTGGGATCGACTCATTGATCCACTTGATCCATTGTTAAGCCACTTCAATTGATGTATGATGATAAATTGATTTATCGATAAATTATTATTACATGGAGAAGAAGGTTGAAAAGTGCTGAATGTGATTGAAAATTGAGTATTTCTAACTATTTTATAATAAGAAGGATACATTTGATTGAATTTTCAATACATCTTTGATATTAATGGTGACTTTTTGACTCAATTTGATTGATGTATTGAAACATAAACAAAAACTAAAAAGTAATGATAATTTAATTTAAATATATTCATTAGGATGTGTTTTATTTATTAAAGAATTATAGTTTTAATATAATGCATATTTTTTATCGAAAAAAAGAAAGACAAATCTAACACGCAATAAATCATCGTAACTGCGACGCAGTCTGTTTTTTGCCAACGATTGATTAAAAATCGTTTAACTATTGATTTTTATTATGCGGATTTAGTTTACTTTTATACCCAACGGTTTTATACACATTAATACAAAACCAGTTTTGTATTAAAATAAACACAAAAGTCCACTTTTTTTCATGGAAAAATACAAAATTTGACATTGCCTTTGTAAAAGGAAAAAAACACAACATATAATAAAATATTATATTAACATGTATCAGTCATCTACATAAATTTCAACATAAAATGTTTAAATGAATTTTAATTTAATTGTTTTTTTTTTGCGAATTCTTTTCTCAAATTTTCCGCTCCCGTCAGTAAAACGTCACTTTCGTCAATCATCCATTGATCTTTTCGTCATGCCAAATTCAAACACAATATGCCGTGAAAATAAAAGGTTGATTTTAAATAAAAGAATTAAATTAAATTACGTATTGCACCTTTGAAAAAAAAAATGAGATACGAATCGTCGAATTTTGCACGTCATCGACTCAATAGATTACACGTTATTATAATGCAAATATTTTTCTTTTTGAATTTGGCATTGTATTCTTAAGAATATTTGCGGTTTGAAAAACATTAAAATTGTATTTTTTTCACTTGAAATTAGTACTATTTAAAGCTTAAAGTATGAAAATTGTCACGCGACTCTTTATCTGACTGTAGCCAGGCATTAGCTCAGCGGTTAGAGTTAGATAGTTAGTCGCTTGAGGTCCGAGGCGCAATCTCTGTATGTTGAAAGGTTTCTCGGTGGTTTTCGACATTAAATATCGCCATTGGCAAGATCTATATATTACTAAATGCATATTAGCCGTCTATTTTGCCAATATATCTAACATATGTACATATTACAAAATTGGCACTACGTAAAAATTCCTTCCTATCTCCCAAATCATAGTGCTTAAAGTGGTAGTTTGTTGAGTAAAGGTCTGGGATTTGAATCCCACATGTCCAATGGTTTCTTGACGGTTTACAACCGTAAATATCGTCACTGGCAAGATCTATATATTAATAAATGCATATTAGCCGTCTCTTTTGCCAATATATCTAACATAGTGGTGAGAAAGTACTACAAAATTGGCAACACGTAAAAATTCCTTCATATCTTTCAAATCATAGTGGTAGTTTGTTGAGTAAATGTCTGGTATTTGATCACCGTATGTCAAATGGTTTCTTGACGGTTTTCAACCGTAAATATCGTCACTGGCAATTCATCTAACGGAATAGTGAGAGGATCTCATAAAATCGGCACAATCAAAAAACTCTCTACTACTGAATCATTATATGTTTGTACTCTCCCTTTTTTCCCTCCAGAAGGTAATAGTTTCACCACTGGAGACCATCTTTTGCGAATTACTTTACTATGACATACAGTAAAATGTTGGTCAAACAGTGAAGAAGCAACATTTGATATCAAACACCATAAAAATAAATAATCTTTAGACTTGTTAGAATGTATGTTCGTATATGTTATTTTTATTGTTGTTATTTTTTCCTTTTTTTTTCTTTTTTTTTTTACTGTAAAGATATGCATCTGCTTTTTCGTGTATTTTCTTTATATGTAACTGCCGCTGTGGCGATTTGGGAAACCTGTAATGCCACAGCGGTACATATTTTTATAAATAAATAAATAAATAAATTCAATATTGTAAAAGCATGGTGTCGTTGTATAATACATATAATTAGGGACATAAATTCGCGCACGTTCCATTCACAGCATTCTCGTACGTTTCGAGTGGCGATAATCGGTCAAGAGCACACTTTCACAATAGCGAATCCATATTATATGTTGTGCGAATACACTTGACTTGTAAGGTAGAGTGGCCAAAAGCGTGATTTTGCGTAATTCAAGCGTGTCCCGTCATTCTTTCCGATTCAAGAAGGTATCAGAATCGAGGAGAAAAGTGTTGCAAATATTGCCGATTGCTTAACTTGGCTGCTGTAATTATATAAACGATGAATATATTGCGTAAAAGATATGCCATATGAAACAATGACATGACAGCTTTGTATGTTTGTGTAAATAGTCTGTATTAAATGCAGTGTGTAAATTTTCATGTACATTTTTCTTACTATGGCGAGTGTGTACATATAATCTATGTACATACATATATAGAAAAGGGGAAACGCACGCTATCAATGAATATAAACAATTAATTTTCCAATGAAATATTAAATAAAATTTTTAAAACGGTGCTCTTTGACATGTCCTTTAAATAAAATCGATTTGAATTATTGATTAACTGATCTGTATTGAAAAAAGGAATCATTATTTTAGAAAATTGTTATATTTTCCTTAATTTTTTCATAGAAGCCAATAAAAAACTGATCATTAGTATCTGAAATACTTAGTATTTATATTTAAAAATGTATTCTTATAAAACTGCAAGCATCTGACATTGTAAATAGTAAACAAAAAATCAAGAAATAATATTTTTTTCGAGTGTCGAAAACTGGTGCTATAAATGGATTGATTAAATTCAAATATATACATGCGGTTTTCCTCATCTTTTTTTTTTAAACCTTTTATTAATTTATTATACAATGTATAATAAGTTTTATTTAAGATGATAGGCTTCTATGAAAAATATGAGTAAAGTAAAAAAAATATTGTTAATTAGTATTAGAATTTATTAAAATGAACTCAATGTAAGTGGATTTGATGAAATTTGCGCATGAAAAATTCCAGATTGTGTCGAACGATAAAGTGATAGCATATCTGGAATGTTGAATGTTTTATAATAAGAGTTTGCGTATAGGAACATAATAAAAAAAAATACTCGTGTAATTTGCATTGAGTGATGCGAAAACGAACGATTGCTAGATTTAGCGGGCAATTATTTGTTATGGCAAATGAGAATTTCTCCTCACGCGCAATTTACTGTAATACTTTTTTTTTTCAAAAAGAAATAAATAAAAAAGGCCTGTTTCGAATTACGACATGGTTTTTTTTTTATATTGAAAATAAAATCGTTCTAAACGCTTGGAAATAAAATGTGAAAATTTCGCGCACGAAATTGAGCGTGAAAATTATGCGAAATTCGTCGCGCGATATATTCTGTAAAACTGGTGGTAATAAATTAATGTATTATGTATTCTAAAAAAAATAATTTTTACCGTCATTCTTATGGGACGTTTAATTTTTCTATACTATAATAATACACAGGATTACACATTTTTAGGAAATCATATTGAATTTAGCGCAGTTTCTTAAGCATTTATGAAATATGGTGACAGAAAATAGTTGTGAAAATCAATATTCGCTAATATCGTACTATAAAAAACTCATAATAAATAACAAGCACACGAATTGAGTCATGAAAGTGTCATATAATTGATTCAGGCAATTTTTTACGTCCTCCAATATAATTTAATATTATAGTATTATATTAATCGTGTCACTTTTTGAACGATGGTGTAAAATTAAATATAAATGTACTGAATAAGATTCAATTTAATATCATTACGGATTGTAGGCGTTGACTTTGACAAGATTTTTCAATAAAAATTTAACACTTGAAAACCTTGACACCGAATTATTTGATATGTGCACACAATAAATGTTATAAAAATTTTTGCACACTTTTTTTATTACGTCCATTTATAAATACACTACTATTATTATATGGAAATATTTTATAGCCATTCTGTATAGTAATATTATTCAATTTTAAGTATTTTTAAACATAGCTAGAAATTTGGTAATACATACATACAATCTGACTTTGAACTTTTCAATACATGTTTTTTTTTTATATTCTTGTATAGATTGTGTCGTGTTAACGGTCAATTAACGAAAGTCAAAAGCGTTAAAAATTATATGAAAGATGCAGAAAGAACAGTCGACAAGGCTAACCTCTGTAATTGTGCAAAATATTGCATGCAGACATACATAAATATCGTGAACGGAAACGTTGCGAACGAAATCGAAAGTGCTATACTCTACTGTTATGTAGATTTTATTATTTTTTTACATTCAAATGAATGTTTCTATCTAGTTTTTGACATTTGAATCTAGTTTAAGATTGAAACATATGATTTGTTCCAAGTTAATGGTATTTACAAATTACAAATATGTACATTATCTTTGTCTGATTGGGTAAAAATTGGTTTTTTTTTTATCAATGCATGTAAATATTTGGTAAACGTACTGATACAGATAAATTTTAACTGTTATGAGATATTTAAGTATAACAAACAATTTAACACGAATTTGTAAGTAAAAATTTCGCAATTTCCTTGATAATTTAACTAGAACGCACTGGAACTAGATTATTGCCCGTTGACTATCAACGAGAGTTGATTATTATTGAAATGTACATACATACATATGTAAGTGGGCTTACAATTACGGTAACTAACAGACTAAAGTAAATTTTAATACATTTATATGTACATCATCATCATTTTAAGCTGTTGGATAAAGTCTCCAATCTTGAGCAATCTGCATCCAGTTGACTCCACACATTCTTCCCAATTCATCAGCCCATCGTCCGCTCGGTCTACCTTGCTTTCTTTCACATCCTCTCGGATACCATTCCAGTATTTGTCGCGCGTCCAATCTGCCATTCATTATTTGCGCTATGTATTAACTTTTTCACACGTTCCGCTATATCTGCCACTTTGGTCATACTTCTTACCCATGTATTCCGCTAACAATCTCTTCTTGTTATAACAAGCATACATCTTTACACGCTTCTCTGTGTGCACTGGATCTTGAATTTAGCATCCATGTTTCACATCCATACTTTTTTAAGCATAGCTTCATTATTTGTTTTATTTTTTCTTATATTCACCAATTGTCCTAGGTGTATACATATGTAGTATTTAAATTCACAAAACATAAAATAATAACACACCCAATAATTTGAATTTGTACGCAATCTAAGAACTAGTTTTACCTAGTAATAAAATTTAATACGATAAAAACAATTCAACGGACACGAAAGTATCAAAGATAAATAATTCGAACCGTTACCAGTTTGAAAGTAGCTACCTTTTTTTTTCTTCTCCTACATTCAAGACTATGTAATACGTAACGAGAGACATTTTAACTGGCGGAAGTTCGAAATTGTTAACGACAAATAAAAATGCGACAATTTAGCAACTGCAAAATTTAAACGCGTGCAAAATCGATTGGGAAAACTTCGGTGGAAAATCGATGAAAATGTTAATCGAACCGGAAACGTTACGACAACACCAATCAACTCTCTCTATCGCACTGTAGAAAATCGAATTTGCAGAATATTTAATAGAAGACGACTAGTGAATTGTGACCGTTGTGCAAAATGACCCTTGCTATAATCGTAAAGTCTATTTTTTTTATGCGACCTTTACTAGGCTGTATCGCCATTGCAACTCCTTCCTGTTTCCGTATTTATGTACATATATATTTCCGATGATCTTTCATCAGTATTCCGGTCTAGTCCTGCCATGTCTAGGTCGTACATTTATTATACACGATCACTTCAACGTCGATGACTGTTTTCAAGTATCATCAAAAGTGTTCCATTGCTCACGTTGCGGTTCAACAGCTGCATAATTATTCATAGATTTATTTACAAATTCATCTCTCGCTCGTCGTAAAGGTTATACGCTAATTGTCTAATAAAATAAATTTCAATACTATGTATGTAAATAAAAAAAAGCCTCGTCTTTCCGTTCGTAAGGAATGCTAATTTGTTTTCATTGAAAAATAGTGGTCGAGTCGATTTGTCAGTTCGTGATATTATGATGATACTTCGTAGCGTGTATGGTGTGCGGTAGATCATTTTTTTTAGCTACCGATCGTTGATTGTCAACGGGCTATAATTTTTTTTTGTATCGGTGCCCAATGATTGTTAGACATTAGTCGCTAGCGATGCAAATATGCGCCTATCTTTATTGTGTGCAATAACTCTAATCGGTATGCTTAAGTGCATACATATATGTAGGTACATATGTACGTAGGTAAGAATGTACATACATATGTATTTAATATTGCTAGTTATTTGATTACTAGTGTAAGCCCGTTGAATGTCAACGCCCGCTGAATTTTAAATTACGTAAAGCGCTTTTTTAATAGAGATCCCCACTAATTGATCGCACGGCTGTAAGTGACAATAATAGTTTTTATAGCGCCATCTATGTCCCCACTAATTGATCCAACGGTATCGATAATTTCGATAATTTAATTAATAACCAGGTCGATAATTTTTTTTTTATACCTTACTATTTATATTATAATTATATATATAATAATTATAATTTTGTAAGTGATTTTGTAAAAATCACAACTATTATATGTATATATAAATTATAGATGTACTAGTATAAGCCCGTTGAATAACAACGGACGTATTTGACTTAATTGATTACGTAACAATTAAGCTAAGTCGTGATATACTAAGGATTAATATGTATTTTCAAATAGCGTCAGCCCGTTGAATATCAACGAAGTGGTTTCTCATCACCCGTACTGTGAGTGTTTGTGTGTATTGTTTGTGTATATATGTGTATTTAATAGTTTTTGATTAGATGGCGCTTTATAATACAACAACGTAACAATTTGGCAAAGTTCCGAACCTACCGAGGATTTATATGTTCAAATATAGGATATCTCGCATTATCGGCGTTGGATCATAGCGTAAGCGCTCACTGTTCCGAACTGGTGATCTCGGGTTCAAATCCCACTCGCGCGACGTTCGGGTTTTTAAATTATTTAGCGAGATGAGCGTTATCAGCAGGCAGACAGACAGACGGAATAGGGCTATTATATACATATATGATATAAATGGGATTGAACCAATTAACCAAACTAAAATGGAGGTAGCAAAATATTATATTTTGAGGTTAGGTTAGGTTATGTTAGATTTGTTTGGTTTAAGTTACATAGGTTAGGTTGTTATTAATTAGAATAAACTGTTTTTAAAGTCTGTATGTTTGTATGTCCGTCAGGAACTGTTGACACATACATACATATCTTTTGTTTTCATTGAAGATTTGATTAATTATTATCTTAAAGGCGCTCACACACCTTAGCGGTTTCGCTGCGTCAAACTGACGCCCCATTAGCATCGTTGCGAATCAACGACGATAAAGGACGAAAACTTGACGCAGCGATATCGCTCAGGTTTGTGAGGGCCTTCCCATAGTTAGCACTACTGTTAACTCACTCATGTGTCAATAGCAAAAACATGTTAATACTGTTGTGATATAATAATAATAATTGAAAATGGTACAGATGAATAATCATCATTATCATTTTCAACCGTTCACCATCCACTGCTGGATGAAGGCCTCTCCAATCATCTTCAATTCCTGTCTGTATTGAGCAATCTGCATCCAATTAACTCCACACATTCTTTTTAATTCATCAGCCCATCGTCCACTCGGTCCACCTTGCTTTCTTTCACATCCTCTCGGATACCATTCCATTCAAGTATACTTGAAATAATAATTCCATGTGAAAACTCATTCTTATACAGTTTTAAATATATTAAAAAATCATTAGAAACTCAACAATGTTTATATCAACAATAATTAAGGTATTGCACACTATGTATCTATTATGCGCAATATATATTTAATTAGGTATTTTCATTATATTTGAAACATTGCAATTCTGCGCAAACGAGTCAAGGTTCACTCGAACAATTTCCCCAAAGACACAATAACATTTTGGTTGTTAATTGAAATTTAAATATTATAAATAAATGTCATTGCATTCGTTAAAATGAATTACGCAACATTTGCAATTGAATATTTCTTTCAATCGACTCTAAGTCTGGGTCATGGTCTTCAACGGTCAAAATTTGCGTTGTGGGTTCGCCGAGCGGATTTTTCCGGTTCAATGAATTCTGCGACCTCAACGCTTCGTCTCGTTCTTGATTTATCATGATGATTTTGTACGATTGAAATTCGAAATGCGCGCGTGCCAAAACCGGAAACGGATTTGATGAGCGAAGGCTAATAAGATATGATGACTTGTTGACGGACGTGCACTGAAAAACTTCCGTACGAGTTTTGGAAAATTCTTAATAAATGTTGGTATAGCATAGGTTAGTTTCAACAGTTGTTCCAATGAATTGTCATTGAGTAAATGTATTCTGTTTTCATATGCTAATTATTATTTTTTTAAATTTAGTAGCACTGACAGTCCTACGAGTCTTTTTGAAACGTTGTTTTTGAGTGAATTTTTGTGAAAGTTGCACGTGCGACTTTTATTCATTTCATTCAGTGCTCGAAATGGAAATTTTCACGAATGGGAGCGCTCAATAATTTTCAAAAAATATCAAATGACCTTTTTTTTTAAACTATATGTATGTAGATACCTATACATATGTATATATTCATCGAAATGCAAAATCTTATCGAGATTAATACCGTTTAATGTCTGTAAGTCAACTTCAACAGGTACATCTGAAAATGGTCTCTGATATTTTACATTCTATATGTATACTGTTCTGAAAACTCTTTCAGTCGTTAAAATATGAGCATTCTGACTGTTTTGTACAAATTTATCGATTTCATTATTATTGGCCGATTTTATTATATTCAACGATTTTATATGGGCGTCAGAAATTTTATTGATTAGTATAATGGTAGCGGTACAGCTGCTTTAGGAATTTTGTTAAAATAAGAAAGCCGACAATTCAAAGAAAGATATCGTAAATTATCGAGAGAGGCCCGTTGCAGTTCGACCATAGTGTGACAGACAGTGCCGACCATAAAGCAATAAAATTTTTTGCGCATAACCGACCAAAATAAATATAATCTAAAAACCCTCGAATTCTAAATAGTATCTTTAGGTAACACACGTGCATCCTGCTTTTTCAAAACATAATAATATTTTAAATAGCTTTTGGCTACAGATAAGATGCCTTTGTCGGAATTCCAGTCAAAGGTTGTGATTTAGGAGTCATAAATGTAAAAAAAATTCACCTTCTAACATTTTTTCGGCAATAATTATTGAAAGAGCACGGAAATTTTGGTTTTTTACGAAAGGGAGCGCTAAATTTACAGATTTCACGAAAGGGTACGCTACGTTTTCAAATTTCACGAAAGGGAACGCCCGCTCCCTGCCGCTCCCGCTGAATTCGAGCACTGATTTCATTTACTTTGAACGTAATGAATTTTTGCCATCTTTTGATTTATTTTAATTATTACAAGAGGGCTCTGTATTCAACTGTTTTTATTGCAATGTCACAATTTGTGCAATTTTAAAGATATTTATGAATGAAATTGGTGAAAAAATGCACGACTTTTTCAGTTGCGTCAGTGACGATTTTGTTTCTTTGAATTGTCTGGTTTAAAAATAATACTATGCAACATTTTTGAGTTACCCGAAGGGGACCAAAAAAATTATTACTAATTCTGACTCACTGAATCCGAATATGATAATGAAATTTGTTGGTGAGCTCTTGTTGATGAGATATGAGCGTTAAAAAAAAATTAATGATTTTTACATTTTTTTGACTTTTGCTGCCTGTAGCTCAAAATTTAGTTATTTTGTGTTCAAAATGAGTATTGAAAACAATAGTCAGATGTTTTTGCTATAAATTGTGATATTTGAAATCTTTAAAATACTTAAGATTTTAAAAGTCAAAAATATTTTTTTTCTATTGGATTTTTTTCCAGCGTTATTATCCGTTACCTTGACCAGTTTTTTTTTTTTATTTTAATGCATTTATAAGAATTGTTTCTCTATGTCGGTATTTTTATTTTTATTTTGAGTTACAGACCCCAAAACACACAAAAAAAGGAAAAATTGTCATTTTTTTTTTTTTAAACGCTCATATCTCATAGACAGGAGCTAACCAACAAATTTCATTATCATATTTGTATTCAGTGGGTCAAACTTAGTAAAGATTGACTAGTCTCCGCTGCGGTAGTTTCGCGACAGTTCTTCTACAATTAATACAGAGCGTAGTATAGGTGTTTGTGATTGTGATAAAAGTTATCTACTAAGCCGTGTAGTTAAATTTTTATTCACAACAAACATGTCAAAATTCAAATGTGTGTGACGTGGAACTTCCCTATTGTAAAGTTAATCGTTCAGGTGATTGTTTGCAGAGCAATAAGATATTACGCCATTACATTTGTCATTTGTTGATTGTGTAACTTTACTTATGTTGTCGTTGATGATGATGATGATGATGGAACTCGAATGGGGAGAAAGTCGCGTGTTGGTCTCTCGTACACTTTTTTCTAACGGTTTGAATGCAAGAGTGTTATAAAAAACAAACAACAACGATTCGAAGGCCTGTTCCTGAATGTCGGTCTGTTGCACACGAGCGGTCATTGAAATCGACTTTTTTTTAATTGCAAAGTCGCCAATTTCAATTTATATAATGTAAAAATAGATACGATCCCCGGTTTACGTCCGAGACGAGCGGCTCGGATAACGAGGAACTGCGAATAACGAGGAGTTTCTTAGATAAATTGTAATTTACGTCAGGGTTGTTACGGTATTGGTGATTCGAACATTGAAACAAACAAGAGTTAAGGATCTGAGAATATTTACTTTGAGTTAAACATGTTGACATTTTGGATGAATAAAAAGGGTTAAGATACGCTGGAAATAAATATTACCAAATACGTTTGAAATTGTTACATTTTTTCAATACATCAACGGTAAATCAATTAATCGAAGTAAAGTTCGAAAATTTAATTGAACTGTTTTGAGGATCACTGAACCGTTTGAATTTTAAATAATGTATGTATTATAATCATTGTGTAATAGTATGATTCCGTTATGAGTGACATAAGAATAAATGACAGTTAATTTTGCAACAAATTTTTTTCAGATTTTTTTTCACGTATTAAATAATAATTTTCAGCGGAATTTCCTCGCCAAATAAATAAAATAAACATCATTAAATACCGTAGAATTTTAAAAATGTTGACAAAAGCTGATAAGGCTAATAATATTGTGTCAATACATATGAAGGTGTTACGGTTTGATCATCGTTTTGAAGGTTATTCGTTTTTTTTCCTGTAAAAATAACGACAACGATTCGTAAAAGAAGATTTACTATCAAACAGGGCTGTATTCGTATTTATATCAGTTTAATATTTAATTGGTAAATCACGCTTTCATTAATGAAGTAATAAATCGGTCGCGATAGCTGTTAATTGTAATGCTACATTATTGATCACGCAGATTATATGTAGTATCTTCAGGGATTATTGACATATTGATGGATTATTAGATATCGTAATGAATGTTTAGACACGAAGTCATAATATAAATCATTAATTAGATCAAAAAATCAAAGATTTTTGGTCACAGTTCGTACTCGCAATTTGTAAGGAATTCAAACTGATATTTGACAAGTGTTTTTATAAACACCTAAGCTAATAATCAAAAGCCATTTATTATATGTCGTTTTAAAACGATATCATTTTTTTACGACATGCAACGTTATGTCGTTAAGTTATTAATACAACGTGGATATGAAAATTTTCAAGTTAAACATTGAAAATTTGTATTGTGGTCTCTGTATTGACAGTTTGATTTTCATCTCAAGTTTATATACTTATAGTAAATATTTGATACGTGTGAATATGTTTTGAGAGTTATAAGATAGTTTTGGGACATTAGAGGTGAAAAATTAGGCTGAAAACCTTTTTGCCATTTGACGTATAATTTAATTCTTCGAAAATTTGGCATTGGCTCTTTTAGAGGTGAGACACAGACATATTCTAAATAGACCCTTTTTATATACAACAGCAAAAAATAGCGTGAAATCAAACGTCGGCCTAGATTTTCAACTGTTTATACAATTGGCCATTGCGTGCTATATTTTTTGCCATCATCAGGATCATCACGCCTCTTTTCCCATGACCTCATCTCGTCTCTGTTACTTGTCCATGCGTAAATCCTAATCTGTCACGCCACATTGAACCGCCGAACTGTCGATATACATAATTGACTTTCAAATGTCTTCAGAGGTATTTTAGACCGATCAATACCCATTGTCCGATTCGGCACGAGTCGTTACGTACATATTTCAGACGCGTTATGACGTCAAAATTCGCACTAAAACAATGGGTAATAATTTCTTTTTTTGCGCAAACGGAAGTGAGCCTCGTCTTTGAAACGATCGTTAAATGAATTTTTAATACGTTACACCGTTTATCGCGATACGATCCAATACAAAAACAGATCATTGGCTTCAATTTTACACAACAAACTATATAAATTGTATTCAACGTGGCAATATTTAAGTATGATGATTTTGGATCATAAATATGATCGTCTAATGTAAAGTACCCATTCTAATACCCCCATACACGTAATTTTATTTTTGTATTTTATACATACATAGAAGATATGTCCGTTACTACTTTGGCAAAGTTTTGACCTTGATCGGTCGTTTGTTGCGTTGTTGGCGTGACTTTTACTCGACCGCTCCGTTTTCACGCATTGATATTCGCGTGTGATACTTTTGCGGTGTCGTACGGGAAATTCCCGTACAGTTACAATCAAACTGCCGATGCTATCTTGTCCAGGAAATCTTCCTTAAAATTTCGTCCTCGACGAGATGGCACGTACGTCTTTGAATTTTCCGAGAATTTTCAATTTTGGAAAGCGCCCCGTGCGCGCGCTACTGAGAAATCACACCGTTACACCGCATACTAATACACAAGTTATAATATGAATGTTTTGTTTTGTTATAGTTTTTTTCATACCGCAAAGATGGGTGTTTGCCATAATGGGATTTTTGGCGGTTGGCAATGCATACACCATGAGGGTGTGCTTGAATCTCGCCATTACCGTCATGTCACCAAAAAACAAAACTGAAAAAATCGAGGTTTGTAAATACTATATAAATATTTTATCTATTTATTTATTTATTTTATATAATAATAGCTAATTACCTAATTTAACTTACATCTATTACATATTTATAACAACTATGTACATAAATCAAATTACACATTATACACTATACTTATACATAACTACAATCTCTCACAGAGGTGTCTCCTCACACTTTTCAAGAATGCACTATTGTCTTAGAAGACTTGACGCACTCCGGGAGGGCATTATACATTAATACACCCCCGTGAAAAACATCACCAACTGTCTTTGTTTTCCTTACTCTACCTACAACTAATTGGTTCTTATTTCTAGTAGAATAACTATGGATATCACTATTTATTTAAAATAATTTGGCCATAACTTGTGATCTAACTTATAAACAAAAGACAATGTGCTTAACTTTAAACAATTTCTAATACTCACCCATCCCAATTCATCTAACATACTTCTAATACTTTTTAGCCTACCAACATTCAAAATACCTCTCATAGCTCTATTTTGTAACCTTTGCATTGTATCTAAATCTTGGCCACTGAACATATTAAGTACAGTGGCACAATAAACCAGGTGTGGCAAGACAATTGTATTATAGACTAAAACCTTACTTTTTCTACTTAAAATATTACTTAACCTACATAAAACACCAACTTTTCTAGCCATTATGCTACGGCAAATGTAAATATCAGATTGATTTAGCAAGTGAATTAGGAAAATGTCCACATTTATATTAAGACATTGGTAAATTTACATACATACATATGTACATAGACGTCTCATGATAATCATATTGTAGAGATAGTTAATAGTTATTTATACCCAAGAAGAAATGAAACTAGGATGGAGCGCTATTGGAAGAATGAACATAGTTTTTAAATCCAACATTCCGCTATGCTTAAAAGAGAAGGCATACGACAGTTATGACGTATGGATGTGAAACGTGGATGCAGAATTCAAGAATGTTACGTAAGATCCAGTGCACAAGCATGGAAAGATGTATGCTTGGTATAACAAGAAGAGATCGTAAGAGGAATACATGGGTAAGAAGTATGACCAAAGTGGCAGATATAGCGGAACGTGTGAAAAAGTTGAAGTGGACACATACCGAGAAGAATGAATGGTAGATGGACGCGAGAAATACTGGAATGGTATCCGAGAGGATGTGAACGAAAGCAAGGTAGACCGAGTGGAAGATGGGCTGATGAATTGAGAAGAATGTGTGAAGTCAGATTGCTCAAGACAGACAGGAATTGAAAAGGATTGCAGAGGCCTTCATCCAGCATTGGATGGTGAACGGCTGAAAATGATGATGATCGTCTGTTATAGAAACACAATATACACAGATATGCGTTTTAACTACCCATTGGGATAGAAAAGAGTAATTTTTCAATTGTGACTTGACCCATTAATATAGTGAACCTTTAATAAATAAAAATCTTTATGTGTCTTTCAGGAATGTTTAACTTTTACTTTATATATTTAATCTTTTTCTGTAGCCCATAGTTACAGCTATTGTAATGACACTTATTTGTCAATAATTAACACTTGTTGGTCGTCAACGGGCAATAGTTTAGTGATACATAGTTTTTAAATAGTTTTGATGTCGATTCCGATACAAAAATTGGATCTGGCTTAGAGCGAACTCGATTCACTTTCGCTCTACTTATAGGAAGTAAATTACATATACATAACTACTATTTATCTATGTATGTAGTACTAAAACATTAGTATTTATTTGCAATACTAGTTTTCTATTGCACGCTGAGAAGAGCTTCGAAACGAGGTCTCAATGTTTTGATTTTAACCTTCAGTTTTCGAAAACTGGTTCGTATTGTACGTATCTAGATAAGTTGAACGATCTGTAACTGAACTGTTAAGAGTTTTTTTTTTTCACAGTGGGTTTATAAGTCGGTGACCTTTATCGTAAAACAAATTGTAAAAAGGTCATAGATTTGTTTACTATTTTTTTTTTAATCGGCTGTTTTTCTTAAAATTATTATTTATCTCCAATGTAAAATGTATTGATTTTTGCGGTTTACACCTGAGTGTAAAAACGCGCGTTTATTCAATTTCAAAAGTCACGTTTTGGAATCATACGTCGCCTTTTATAAAATGTATTGATTTATTTTTGCTTTAATTTTTCAGACAATGTGTCTAAACAAGAATTGCTCTGAAGAATACATACAACAGGTAAAATATAATTTACAATAATTTTAAATTAAGTATACTAAAAGTATATAAAGCTATTGTTTGTTTGTTGACAGATTTTTTTATTTTCATTGAAAATTTGATAAATTATTTCATTTATTTCCGAACGGTTTTCACGGTTCAAGTTTTGTAAATCTTCTGTCAACAATATTGAAGACCATTTTAATCGACTCAAAGTAGACTATTGTAACTCATATGTCAATAATAAAGACTCATTGATTGTAAACATATATCTGTAGTAATATATTTGAAAATTTACTCTCATTTGGTAAATCTGTTCCAATTTGCACGCTTGGATTGCTCGAAAAATTGCCAACACATAATATATAATAATATGAGTAATTTAAATGTTAACGCTATGAATCTTTGGGAATCCCGTAGTATATTTTTGGATGACAATTAACCATTATACATGCTGATTTCAGTATCTGGACGATACATTCGAATGGAACGAAGCCACTCAAGGACTAATTTTGAGTGCTTTCTTCTATGGATACGTTTTAACTCACCTTCCCGGTGGAATAATTGCTGAAAAGTTCGGTGGAAAGTATTCATTAGGACTTGGAATCCTCTCAACTGCTGTTTTAACTTTGCTGACTCCTATGGTTGTCAGAGCTGGTGGAGCTCCAGCTCTAATAGCACTTCGAGCCTTAGAAGGATTGGGTGAAGTATGTCGGATTTTGACATACATACACAAACGTAGTGCATGAATATAAACAAAAATAATTGTTGATATGTTAATTTCAGGGTACAACGTTTCCAGCTCTAAATGCTTTATTGGCTCAATGGGCTCCTCTCGAAGAGAGAGGAAGAATTGGATCGTTGGTATTTGGCGGTGCTCAGATTGGAAACATAGCCGGTACACTTTTCTCAGGTATACTGTTAAAAGATGGTGATTGGTCGTCTGTTTTCTATCTCTTCGGTGGTATCGGCATACTCTGGTTCATCCTTTGGGTATGTTTTATATGCAAATCAACTTTGTTTTGATTTAAATGTATGTATGAATTTTTGTATTGATTTGTTGTGTTTTGTAGACGCTGCTGTGCTACAGTGACCCGATGTCACATCCCTTCATTTCTGATGAAGAGAAGAAGTTTCTGGAAGAGGCTTTGGGTGGACAGAGATCTAAAGACGTCGATATACCATGGATTGCTATTTTGACTTCTGTGCCTTTGTGGGCTCTTGTTTGTGCTCAGGTAATTGTTTATTTGATGCCGCTACGGCTCCGTTCTATTGTAATTTATTATATTTAAAGCGCAGTCTGTAATGCGAAGACTTTGTTCAGTCAATGTTATTATTGTTCAGTATACATACAATTAGTTTTGCCAAGTTATTATTACAAAATTATGTTTTTACTTGGCAAAAATAATTTGCATACACATAACATGAGAAGCGACATCTATTGTATCATGTACCTAAATGTTTTAAATTACTAGATTTTGATGAAAATCTGAATATAATTTCAGGTCGGTCACGATTGGGGATACTTCACGATGGTTACCGATTTACCCAAATACATGACAGATGTCCTCGGCTTCGATGTGCTAAAAACTGGAATCATGGCAACTCTTCCATACATTGTCATGTGGATTACATCAATTGTCTTCGGAATAATTTGTGACTATTGCATCAAAAGAGAATACATCAGTACTACCAACGCTAGAAAAACTTTCACCACAATCGGTACATAATCGATAGTACCTACATACTAAATGCAAATCTAATTTTGTATTTTACAATATTTATTGTTGTTTACAGCATCTATTGGACCTGGTATTTGTATTATTGGAGCCTCGTACGTTGGCGACAATGAAGCTGGAGTTGTAGCTTTGTTCACCATAGCTATGGGGTTGATGGGTGCTTTCTATCCCGGAATGAAAGTTAATGCTTTGGATTTGAGTTGTAACTATGCTGGAACATTGATGGCTATCGTTAACGGTATCGGAGCTCTTTCCGGAATCATTACACCGTACTTAGTAGGACTATTGACGCCTAATGTAAGTGAATGATTTAATTTATTATTAAAAAATAGCTCAAATGCTAATGTTTCGTACTGTTGTACGTGAAAATGTTTACTTTTCATTAAAAATTTTCATCTCGGTAACGCCAATAAAAAATCGGAAAATGTTTAATCATTTAAATACAGGCAATCTATATAAATATAATACTTTGGTTGTATAATATTCGTTTTTGGATTTATTATAAATCTTTTTAGTTCACTTGCATACCAAATGTGACCTTCATGGGATACATTGATACAAAATTAATACCCGTTATTAAAATGTTCTAGTAGTCAAACCTAACGTGATTAAATTCTTAATTCAATACCGTTTAAAGACAAGGATTTAAACTTTAAGAAATTCCAATCTTTGATTGTAAAAAGTTGTTTTAAATTAACTAAAATTGAAAAGTGTAAATTTTATTACAAAGCTGCCTCATTTTTAATATTTTTATTTATTTCTTTGATTGATTTATTGTATTTTTGTTTTGTTTAGACGAGTCAAGAAGAGTGGAGAGTTGTCTTTTGGATAGTTTTGGGTGTTTTCCTCGTGACAAATGCCGTATTCGTGTTGTGGGCTTCCGGAGATGAGCAGTGGTGGAACAATATACCCAAGCACGGTTATCCAGACAATTGGAAGCACGCTAGAAGGTATCCTAAACAAATAGACGTACAAAGTGATGAATTAGACGTAGGAAAAGACAACGAGGGATTTAAAAAGGAGGAGATGAAAGTGGCGACAGTTAACGAACAACAAATGTGAACTGAAAAGTAATCAAAAATAAAGACAATTTGTGATATAAAGTGTAACATGAAGTGATTATCGTTGACGTTCCCTCGACTTGTGCGTACGAATTTAAATTTTTTCCAAGCGTATGCGAAAAATAAACGAGAAGTGATAAAAATGTGATATATTATGTTTCATGATCCTACGAAAGAGATTGTATTATAGGATTAGTTTTTTGATTGCAGTATGCATGTATTATGATTATGATAAGAAAAAAAGAAAACTACAAAATTTTTTCAACCAAATTCAAACCGCTTTGAATACCATTAGTTCGACTTAAACTTTGAGATTGTTAAACATTTGCTTTATAGTTTTTCTATAATTGAGCGAAGTTGTATTAAGTATATTGAATAATTATTATATTAAGATATTTAAATAAATAAGTTTAAATATTTATACCTCTAAGAGTTAAAAATAAATACTTTTTCAACCAAGTGATATTTAAATTCAAATGTACAAACGAACTATTGTTAGTTACCTTTTTAGTTAAAATTTGAGAATGTGTGTGTTTCATATTAAAACAACATATGAATTGAGTGTATGAGTAGTGTGAATGAAATTAATTTAATTTATTTAAAAGAAATGCATTTTTTACATATTTTTAAACAAATCTATTAAATATAAAATAATATGAAACAGTTTGTAAAAAAGCTCTATTGTCATCATTGCCAAATATAGGAACATTTTGATTTATAGAATAATTCAATTGAACACTAACGTTCAACAAGTGAAAATAAATTTATTAAACTAAACATTTTTTTCAATGTACAATGTAAATTGAGTATATGTATAATATGTGATGTATGTAAATAAATCTGTAAATAAAAAAAACGCAATATAATTATTATTTCGTTTAATTAAATACATCCCTATAAAGTATAAAGTTACATACAAACAAAATGGTTACAAGTTTTTAAACATAAAATTTAAATAACATCATCATCAACTAACATTTTGACGTACAAGCTTACAAAATTTAATTTAACTTACACGATAATATCAATACTATAATACAATTCTATTAAACACTATATGGAATAGAATTTGATACATTCATTGTTCATTTAATCTGCACTTTTGTTTACGTCTTCGTCATTTTCTTTGACATCTTCTTTATTCTTAGCAGATGTCCAATTGGGAGGATAGCCATTCTTTTCAATGTCATTCCACCACAATTCTTCTCCTTCGGCAAACATCACATATATCAAATTTGTCACGGATAGAACTGCAAATACGATCCAAAACACATTCTGCCACTCTTTCCTCGTTTGCTACGGAGATATTACATCATTAGAACTTAAAATCAACAATATCTATAGTATGAGGCATTACAGCAGCAAAGTGTGTGACGTCACAGCATATAGGCCTCAAACAACACAGATTGTATAGACATTACTTACATTCGGTGCGATAACTCCGACTATATACGGAGTTATTATACCGGAAATAGCTGCAATTCCGTTTGTGAATGCCGTAGCAGTTCCGGCATAGTTTGGCGTTATATCCAACACGTTAACTTTCATGCCGCAGTAATAAGCACCCATGAAACCCATTCCGATTGTGAACATCAATACTGAAGTTGTGGCATCACATCCCACGTACGAAGCTCCAACTATGAACACTCCAGGTCCTAGAGATCCTGCAGAAACGATCCGATTTGATAAAAAGTAGGTAGTAGGTCCAATGAGTTTTGTTTTATTGCGTCAATTAAAATTTACCTATGGTTGTGTATAGCTTTCGAGAGTTTTTGATCGATATGTAGTCATATCTTATGAACACGTCACAAATACAGCCGAATATCATAGAAGTGACCCACATTACAACGTACGGTAGTGCCGCTAGCATGCCCGTGTCACTGATGTTGAATTTCAATACGTCTGTCATGTACTTGGGCAAGTCTGTGACGATTGTGAAGTAGCCCCAATCGTGACCAATCTGGATTTTTGTATAATTTATGTAAATATGAATCCATTGTGTATTACGAAATCAAAACCATACTTACAGCAGCAAAAATAATTGCCCACAACGGAACCGATAGCAAAAATGGCTTCCATGGAACATTTCTCGTCGTCTTCTCTTCGATATTTGTTTCTAAGAATAATTTTTCATCGTCTGATATAAACGGATGTGATTTTGGATCACTGTACACCAAAAGAGTCTAATTAAAAACAAAAAATTGGATCACAAGTCGAATCGAATCAAATTTGAGGTTTACAAAATTAAACTACCGTACCCATAGTATGAACCACAACACTCCAACACCACCAAATATGTAGAATACCGATGACCAATTTCCATTAGGACCCATGAGGAATCCAGAAATAGCCATTCCTAGAATGTTTCCAATTTGAGCACCGCCGAATATTAGCGAACCCATAATTCCACGTTCTTCTTTTGGCACCCAGCGGGACATCAAAGCCGAAATTGCAGGAAACATTGGACCCTACATTATTTGCATAAGAGTAATATTTAATATATCAACAATAAGAGTATGTTATCAATGAGAATTATTCAATAGTTTGACGTACCTCTCCGAGTCCTTCTAAAGCTCGTATGATAATTAATGCTGAAGCACCACCTAAGTCTACAAAGAATGGTGTAGCAATCGTCAATAGGGCAGTGATTAAAACCCCAATACCCGCTGTATATTTTCCACCGTATTTTTCAGCAATTAAACCACCTGGAATGTGGGTCAGTACATAGCCGTAGTAGAAAGCACCCAGAATGACACCTTGGAGCTCTCCGTCCCAATCGTAACGCCCGTTTTTACTAAGTACTTGAATTGCATCGAATGGAGCATGACTTCGTGTATCTATACAGCTGTCTGGATCGATGTCTGTGTCGTTATGGAATTTTTCTATTACCATTTGAGTGATGGCAATGTTTAAGCAGACTCTCAGCATGTACGACACGGCCACACACCAGAATCCCATAATTCCCACTATCCATCGTTGAGGGATTAAAAAAACTACAAAAATTCAAGCACAAATTGTTTACTCTTAATGTAATGTGTAATCTCTTGCTAAAAGGTTAGAAATTATGAATTTTTTTGATGTGGTGTTCGCATAGTGAGAAAAACTATACGGATACCGTTTCATAATAGAGAAATTTTGACAAAAATAGTCATACAATTAAAGTTATCAATAATTTTGTTACCATTACGTGTTCCTAAATATATTTTAATCAAAACATAGTATGTAATACAATTTTACCCATCGTTAAAAACACAAATAAACAACACTACGCCGTATATGGATAAAGTAAAAAGTAAACTCACGTTTTGAAACATACAACTTCCATCCAGTCGGCATTTTAGAATTGATTTAAATATCATTCAATAATACCTACACGACAACGATATCAATACTTTGAAAGCCAATCGTCAACTGTTTATTTTAATATCTAATGGTTCAAGTGCATATTGACGAGTACTTGAACATTTTTAAATTAATTTATCTATGTGGTAGCTCATGCAATTTTTTTCACAATATATCATTAATCGAACAACATAATAATTATACTTCATTATTTATTTACGAATCATATTATTCAAAATATTTCTGATTTACATTTTATGTATTAATTATTTATACATATGTATGTAAAAAAAGGTATTTTTGTAACATTAGTGCTCAATTGCATCATTCAATTTTTTTACAATGAAGGCTTTACACATTTTGCACTACAATTAAATAGAGTAGAAATGAATTACATAGTTTCAAAATGTGTTACCACAGTATGTAATGCAAATCAACTGTAAAATGTTCCGTTGCTCGTAAATATACACTTGAATCATTAAGGTATCAAAAAGAGAATTTCTAGCTAACTGGATGGAGATTATGTATTTCGAAATGAGAGTTGAATTATTATATCATCATCATCATTTTCAGCCGTTCACCATCCACTGCTGAATGAAGGCTTCTCCAATCCTCTTCCGTTCCTGTCTGTCTTGAGCAATCTGCATCCACTTGACTCCACACATTCTTCTCAATTCATCAGCCCATCATCCGCTCGGTCTACCTTGATTTCTTTCACATCCTCTTGGATACCATTCCAGTATTTATCGCGTCCATCTGCCATCCATTCTTCTCGCTATGTGTCCACTTCAACTTTTTCACATGTTCCGCTATATCTGCCACTTTGATCATGCTTCTTACCCATGTATTCCTCTTACGATCTCTTCTTGTTATTCCAAACATATAACAAGAAGAGATCGTATATATATATTTTGGAATGTAAAACATCAATAAAAGTATATATTGGTAACTTTATGGTTACCTACATATGTACATATGTCGTTTCAGTCAGATTAAAATTTTTTTCTAGTACTCGGGTCTCTTTTTTTTTGCCTTATGGTGTCTATAATCCGACAAAGATGGATAGTGGCAATTATGTGATTGTGGTGTGTGGCTCTAGCGTACATACTGAGAATCGATTCGATAGAAATCTGGCGAGTTTCTTAAAAATAGTTTCCTATTGAGATAGATAGTATGGGTCAATAAGTCAAATGCATTATACAAATCTGACCAAATGTCAAAATTCAATCATTCGTGAACATAATGTTAATTTATTATCGAATTTAAATGGTAAAAACAACATTTAAGACAATTCATAATTGATAGATGGACGAAGAATTGCAGTGCGGTGAAATCTCGGTCGAACTTTAACTTTTGATTCAACTTTCAACGGTTCTTTTTTGATTAAATTTTGCTCAGATTTACTCTTTCTCAAATTTCGATATTTTTTTTTGTTCGATTCTTCCTGAAAATTGTATCAATAAATAAAAATCGTATTTATTATTATTATTATTATTATGACAAATCCATTAAACAAATTTACCATTGAAATGCATTTTTCATAATCTTCAAGTAGCTGTTGATCGTACAAGTATTTTGAATTACACTTTTTATCCAAAGTTGTTTTAAGTGTGAATTTTTGATTTTTAGTATCGATTAATTCTTGTTTCGACTAACGTTCAAAGAAATAGTTGTATGAATAAAAAAATCTTTTACACACAAGTATCAAATGTGAATTATACTTACTTTTTTCAATTTCCTATTCATTTCTTGCAGCTCTTCTTCTTTTAATTTACATACTGCATCTAAATGATGTTCCTGTTCACGCATATGAGCTATAATGTGTTGTTTATCATTATATTGTTTTTGTAATGAAGCCAATACATCATTATTATCTACATATGATATAAATGCAATGTAATCAAAGTTAATGATTGAAAGAATTATAAACAATATAAAAAATTTAACCATCAATTCCATCGACTAAGTTCTGGTTTTGGATTTCAAGCTTTTCATAGTCATGTACAGTGAGACCATCGCCACCAAACATTTCTAAGGACTTCAGTTTCTTTTTTTTCGATTTTAATGTGGCTTTCAAGTAATTGTGTTTGAGTCTGGATATGTGAAGTTCATTTAGATGACATTCTATCTTTTCAAATTGTGCTGTAATTATCTGTGTCGTATTTTATAAGTATTTTTAATATGTTGAAAAACAGTTACTTAGTAAATTGATAAAGAAATGAGTGTTTACCGTTTCCGCCAAGGGTTTCTTGTTTTCAGAAAATACTAATCCATTTGCCGCTGATTTTATTTTGTCTTGAAATGATTTGAATTCGTTTGAATAATTACTTTGATATTTTTTGTACAGTTCTTCACTATCCTTAATCTCATTTAGAATCTATGATATAACATATTTAATTTCAATAAAAATATCTTCAAGTGAATGTTTATGAATTCATGCTTACCTTAACCTTTTCCTCTTCATAATCATTAAATACCTTGACATAAGAGCAAAGTTTTTCTACATACATCATAGATAAATCATCGTCTTCTTCAAAGTTCATATGTGAATCGTCGGGTATCTGTTTTTAATACATTGGAATTTAGAAATCGAAAAACATTTCATTCTAAAAATTTGTAAGATATTTGAGTACCTCTTCATTTTTTAAATATTGTGAAAGTTTTTCATGTAATTCAGAATTTTCATTGATTAACTCTGTATGCTTTGTGAGTAATTTTTTATATTCGTAAAGTAATTCTTCGTTTTCAATACTTTCTTCAACGTCATCATCATTGGTTTCTAAATATCATTCAAGAATATGTTATATAATATTCATTATGTGATATAAAATAATATTTTTTCGCGATAACATGTGATACCTGTTTCTGTTAGTAAAGAAAGTTCTTCCAATTCAATCGTTTCAGTAATCAAATCAAAATCTTTATCCGGACTAATGTCAAGATTTTCAACGGAGGATGAACCAACTTCATCTACATAACGTTAAATGTCAAATAGTATATTTGTCACTTAATATTTATATAAATCGAATAATATACCTGTAAATGGGGATAGTGTTTCCAGTTCCAACGTTTCATTGCTCAAATTAAACTCTTTATCGGGAAAAATATCAATAATTTCAACGGACAGCGGAGAAACATCACCGTGAGACAGTTCGGCACAAATCTCAACTTTTAGTGAGAAACTTTCTCCATCAGGATTAAACTGATCTTCAATTTCATCATCACATTCTTCGGGAATAACGTTTATGATAGATTTATTCTCAATTTCATCACCTTCGTTTTTAATATAAATCAAATCAACATCACCGGAAGACTTTTCAGGAATATTACTTGTATTTTCCGATGGTTCCAAATTCTGAATTTCAACTGTATTATTTTTAATTTCGTTTTCATTATTATCTTCATTATGTTTAGGAGAATTTTCATTAGAAGTCATCGTATTAACGTCAAATACAACGCGAATTAAACACTAATCAGTTTCCATAGTAATATTGATGAAATATAAATCAGGTATGTATCATTTTGGTTAAGAATGAAAAGTTTCTTTGTATTTCAATGTTTTTATTTATTAATAAATATGATGGTTTGGTATTCGTTTTGTACAAAATTAAGAATTAATAGAATACATTAGTAATAAAATAGAAAATAAAGAAAAAAAAAACTTTGGTATATTAAATTCACATTTTGAATATGCAAACACATCGAAAATACATAACAATATAAATCTACACATATTATTTAATATTTAATATTTACACGTGTATGTATTGGATTTTTTTGTAAAATTTTCATTGATGAATCAACGTGGAGTGTTATATTGTTGAAAAAATATTTATCGGCCAATATTGATGGCTTCATCGGCCATTCCCATTTCTTCAGTGGCCGCTTTGTTACCTTTACGTTTACGGGAATAAATCATAAATGCAAGTCCCGAGAAGACGTTTATAGCTAGAACGAGCCACGCCAAGTATAGACTGTATCCATACCTGTAATAACAATTACAATGTAGAATAAAATTCAACTAATAATAATATAAATCAAATGAAATTGTAAAACTTACGAATCTTTAGCTGCTTTCGGGTATAAGTTGACGTTCATTTGCTTGAGATAGTCAACTGATGATATCAAGACTTGTATTACGACCATCACAGTAGCGGCTGATCAAAATTATATTATGAAAATACAATCCAAGTTAAATATAATTGATGTGTTGGTATGGTTATAAACCGTACCTGATATGAAATGAATTCCTCCGGCGAGCCGTTTGAACATGTAGCGAGGATTCAAAAAGGTGTATATGGAAAAACCAAAGCCCATACACATGACGAACATGCTGATTATGGCAAAAGATACTTCAGTGCGATTGTAATCTGAAAATAAATTGAAATTATGCACCAGTAGTTTGTTAAAATGTGTTGAAAGTCATTGTGAAAATAAAAAGTACGTACGCACAATGACGGAGTCGGGTGATGCATCATTTTTGACTTTTTGTTCCGATGGGAATATTTCATTGTATTTACAAATGCCTGAAATTTAAATAAACGCAAAAAATACAGTAATATAAACAATCATAAGAAATTTAGCTTATAATACAATATTTAATTGAAGTAAAAGCTATACGCGCAGTATGTCTCAACGGCACGGTGCTCTCGTGATTTAAAAGTCAATTTATAGTTTTAATTAATACTGTTTCACAAAAATAAAAATAGTGTGGTAAGGATACAGTCCTTATAAACGTTTTAAGTAACAGAAACAGGACAAATGTATGGACAACAACAATGAAAAAAAATCTTAGTGAAAAGTCATATTTTTACTTGAAATAAGCTGAATGATTAATTAGAAACATTAAAAAGCTAAAAAAAGAAAGAACAAACATTTCAATATATAATTAAATACTCATTGTGAACATAGGATTACTAAATTTTGAGTCTGTATGTCAAAAACTGAAAAAAATGCACAAAAAAATAAATACTGGTTTTATACAAAAACTTTTTTGATAACATATTTTTAATGAAAAATATATAAATTATGCATATATTTCATAACTGGAATGTATACTTAAATGCACACTGCATACGGAATGCACGTTTGATGCAATTATACTTCAATTACCATTATTATCTCCGCCGGAGCTTTGTGACCGTTTTCATTATAAAGTCATTAGTGTTTCACTCACCATTACCACTTCGCTTAGTGTGATAAACACGAAACAATATTGCGTGTGACCAACACTCGACTTTTTTTAAAAAATATAATCATAATAACGAACTGCAAACGTTTCACCGTCAAATATAATATATATCGTGTTAAACAGAGTACATAACAACATTTAAAGCCTCGTGAACGTACAATTGGTTCATTTCGTCGAATTTTCAACAACCATGCGTTATATCATTGCTTTTTTTGTACCATAATAACACACACATACTATATATAAAATTGTGATGTTATTTCCACCGTCGCATCGTTTGATTCTTACCGTCGATATCCGTTGTGGACGTGCAGCAAACTTCTGCAAGAACACATCATTAAAAAGAGTGGTTTTCTTGCAGCACTTAATGTACAGCAATTTTCGAATCCATTTCGAGATGGAAACCGGTCTTGTTATTAGAAATATAATACAATAATACTTTTCGCGTTTTTATTTGAAAACGAGTGCGGATAGCAGTTTCTCATCAAGTTCATAACTCTGTTACGTGCGAGTTTTCCACACAACAAAACACACCGCGGATAATTTCATTTAAAAATATAAACCCAGTTATAAGGGACATTCGAGCAACGGGGAAAATATCTCTCTCTGGAGAGAGTGGGAAGAAAACAAAGGTCTAATAATAATATAGACTAAGTTTTGAAAAGTTCAAGAAACACTTCCGGTTTAATTGTATTACTAAGTATATGAAATAAAACGTTAGATGTAATAAACTAACTTGTGTATTATATAGTGGAGGAGAATATACAGCACACAAGGGATAAGTTTTTTTCAGTGCTTCTCAATTTTTACTTGCTCTTGTACAAAATATTTAACTGTTAAAGTTTGCATGAAAAATTTAAATTGTGGAATTTTGATTGATATCTATAGGTACGTTTGAAAAATGTGAAATTAATGTAATAAAAGTCACACATTTCAAACGATCTTGCAATGATTCTGAATAAAAATGATTGGTTTTTTTAAGCTTTTAGTCCCGCATCTTAATATTATATAATCAAGCTAAATTTGAAATCTGTATCAAAATTACTTTTTCAGATAATTTGCCTAATTCACGAATGAAGCAACGGGCTTGCACTTTTCATGAATTAGTCAATTTTTCGACCATTCCACGTGATAAGCAATTTCACGGATTCGACGTAACATATGTACATACATATATGTATGTATATAACTAATAAAATAATCGGTTAATTTTAGTATATACATATGTATATTAGGATGAAAGCTTTTGTTCCACATAAAAGGAATTTTAATTTTGTTCGTTTAATTTATAATTTCGTTGTTATAATCATAAAATACAAGTAAAATAACAAGAGTTTTATATTAATTCATATTTAATACGATTTTATGATTCTGAATTGAAGTATGTATGTGATATTGGATATGGGATATTCTGCCGTCCTAAGCCCACTTAACGTAACTGATAAAAATTACGAAAATGTGTTAGATGTGTTTTAGGGGTTATGGGGGAGTATTCTTGCGATTTTTCATATCAAATTTAATGTATCTTCATCCAAAAGTGACTTTTTTAAGCTATTAAATCTAACGTATCTGCATGCGCAGAGAAATAGTATCACCAATACTTGGCGAAAATAACATATCCAACATTTACATAGCAAATTCAACGTATCTGCGTGCGGATATGTTTTTTCGTCTAAGGATAATGCAGTTACGTTAGTTTAGCTAGTTGATACCGAAGCATTTTGATTAGCTAAAATAAAGCAACTATTAAAATACATATGATTTCCTAAGCAAATTTAACGTAAGTGTAAAAAAGTGACGTAACTACTAAAGTATTAATTTTTCCTTAGAATTATCAAAACACAATAGAAAATAACCTCATGCCCTAAAAAAAAGTTTAAATAAATCAGTAATATATGAAGAAAAACACAAATTTAGAACAAAACTTTCAAGTCCATTATCTCGAGATTGATTGTTGTTGTTGTCAGTTACGTTAAGTGGGCTTTGGACGGCAGTATTATTGGGCATATTGTATAATTTTTCTGATCATATTCTTTGTTTGTTACGTGGATGCGCCTATTTTTTGTTAACAAGCCAATCTGGTCCCTTTCAATGAAAAACTTTACGTTCTTCGTGCAGAGTGTGCATTTATAAAATTAATAAGTGGAAAATGTCGGTAAAAATCGAGAAAAATTCTCGTACAACCCACGCGAGACTATAGTGAATTGGTGTTGGGTGTCCCATAAAAATTTTATGTTTTCGTAGCGGTGTTTATGACATTCACCACATGACGCGAAACGTAAAAAAAATGAAAAAAAATAAAAATGTATTGCGAAAAAGCTCGAGTTTATATGTATGTAATGTTAAAAGGAACACTCGCAACTTTGCCGACACTCTTAATTGATACTTTGTCGAACGTCTTAACTGCTATGATATATGTACATACATATGAGTCGCCTAGTTCCAAATCCCGATAAGTCCATAAAACTCACTTGCTAGCAAACGCGGTTTTTCTGCTACAGACTTATTTGCTTGATGGCGTTTAAACTCATTTAAATTTAATTTTGTTGATATTAAACAAAATATTGAGATTAGAAACATGGACTTATCGTTGTTTGTTTCTAAATATGGCTTTTATCAGCTTTTATCATAGTGCAATTGTCAGTTGTTGGAACTAACACTGATTTTCAATATTTTTTTACGGCGCACTTGGCGGTATTTGGAATAATTCAAGTATAAGGCATCGTTTGAAAACATTATTAGGACCAGAAAATATTTTATCCTCGTTTTTTATATATTGTGGACTTATCGGGATTTGGAACTAGGCGACTCATATGTTTGTCCATTGGTACGTATTATATTTTGTTGTTTATTTTTATCTATTTATTGTTTCGCATTTGAGAAAAGTAATAAAGGGTGTCGATGGATGTTTTCGAGCCACACTCTGACGTCGTAGGTGTGAGTATTTTTATTTTTGAAAATAAACAAGTTTGTAAGCTAATTAGACCTGTGCAACGGAAACCAGACGCTACTCGCTTGTGTATATAAAATATATTATACAATAATATTGCGGGGGTGTAGTTAAAGTAGTGAGGAGATAGTGAATATATGTAAGTCGACATAGCTTGGAATATATAAATTTTCATTTTTAATATCGTATTGTATTTCATATTAATATTTTCAGTTATGTATACATGTGGAGTAGATAATCACATTGTAGAGATAGTTGACAATTATTTATACGTAGGATAATTGGTGAATATGACCGGATGTAGTGCTTTTGGAAGAATGAACATAGTTTTCCGGTATGCTTAAAAAATAAGGCATACGACTATGTGAAACGTGGATGCTAAATTCAAGAATGTTACGCAAGATCCCGTTAATGGATGGTTAATAACTATGACCAAAGTGCAGATATAGCAGAACGTGTGAAAAAGTTGGAGTGGACACATAGCGAGAAGAATACTGTAATGGTATCTGAGAGGATGTGAAAGAAAGCAAGGTAGACCGAGTGAAAGATTGGGACAATTGGTGAATATGACCGGATGTAAAAACTAGGATGGAGTGCTTTTGGAAGAATGAACATAGTTTTCTGCCATGCTTAAAAAATAAGGCATACGACCAATGCGTACTGCCAGTTATGACGTATGGATGTGAAACTTGGACGCTAAATTCAATAATGCTACGCATGATCCAGTGCACACAGAGAAGTATGGGAATATGTATGCTTGGTATAACAAGAAGAGATCGTAAGAGGAATACATGGGTAAGAAGATATAGCAGAATGTGTGAAAAAGTTGAAGTGGACACATGAATGGATGGCGAATGGACGCGAGAAATACTGGAATGGAATCCGAGAGGATGTGAAAGAAAGCAAGGTAGACCAAGTGGAAGATGGGCTGATGATTTGAGAAGAATGTGTGGAGTCAAGTGTATGCAGATTGTTCAAGACAGACATGAATGGAAGTGGATTGGAGAGGCCTTCATCCAGCAGTGGATGGTGATCGGCTGAAAATGACGATGATGATGACAGATGAACCTCAATTATACTCACCTAAAATTTCTGGTGAGATTGAAATTTTTTGGAATATTGTGGTACATGCGATTTTTTAACACTGTCATTGTATCAAATCTTTGGTTTGAACAATTTAAAAATAATTAATGATTGATGAACTGTAAAGCAATTTACACATTTTATGCAAAAATGGGAATTCTTGAAAATGGCTTTCAACGAAAAGTTTCGAATTGTTGAAAATATGCAAAGATATTCTTTTGATGTTTGACATTTAGCATTACATATTATGTATATTATTTTTGCTAGTGCCAAAGATTTTTCGGGATTCCAGAAATTTGCATATTTGAATCTCACAAAAATTCACGAATCGATTCTTCTATTGACTAATTAAAATTAAAATGATCTCATTATTGAAAGGAACTCTGTCTATAATATATAATTATAGTTGAATATTATCTCTCATTGGACATATTATGTATGTACATTTATATATAAATCTAAGAGAAAAATTATAACGAATATCCCATTCATATGTCATCAAAGTAGTTCAATTCACCAGTAGAGAAATTAGATTTATATTTATGATAGGTTTTTCGAATTGATAGCATAATTTAAGATTAAAATTCTATTATTGACTATTGAAAGGCGATTCGTTATACGGAATCGAGAAGAAAGATTGATGGCGATTTGTTCAAGTGGAACTTGGATCAGAAGTGGAATTGAGCTTTTAAATTAATGCGAAATCCAGTCTAGTTTATAAATATGAATGTATCTACATATATAATGAATGATATTCCAATATTAAAATACATGGAAATAGTACAATAAAAGTTCACTAGCGCTTATAATTATGTACTATGTACATATGTATGTATGCAATACACAACATATGCTCACTTCTAACTTGATTTATCGATTGTTAGCCTCGTTAGCGATTCTCAAACGTATTAAATATAATCTTGCCAATATTTAAAATCATTTTTGATCCGTCGAAACGATCGCATAATTTACGGGAAAGACATTTATCGTTCGATCGCTCCGAACCACCGCACATCACTCCATCAAAGATCACTCACGGTGATTGAAGACGCTCTCACCGTGCATAAAATATACTTGCGAATAATATGCATGTGCGATATAAAATTATAAGGATTTGTTTATCGTAAAAAAAAGCTCGTATCGCGTAAAATATCGCCAGTAAAGTATTTCATTGCGTAAACTTCGTGGTCTATAAACGCGTCAAATTTTAACGCGAGCTTAAAAAAATGTACGTACGTTTTATTGAAATACGATTTGCTATAAAAATAATACACGTTCGAATGGTGTCACATAATTTGAGCGATTTTGAGGTGTGATCGTAAAGTTGCGTTTAATATTTGTGAAAATTTTATGTGCAATATTACTTTATTAAAATTTCAAAGATCTTTTTGAACTACATACATAGATATGTACATTCATATAAACAAACATTAAATAAATTGCATTGTTTGACAAATGATGGCTTCTTTTTTGGTTATTCGCTGGATGAAGTATAGCTTTTCTTATAGATTTATGCCAGCTGAACACGAATGTGGTACTAAAAGATGCAAATTAGAGCTTGGAGATAAAGAAAAATTATGTCATGTCAAATTTATTTACAAAGATGAATTTATTGATTTTTTTCACATTAATATGTTGTCTCCAAGGCAAGGACTTATTATATATTTTATTAATTCAACATAATTTAATTATTTTATTCTCTTTGTGTCTTTTCTAATTTAATATATTATGTATTTTATATGTAAAAGCTCTAACAGGCGTTTAATAAATAAATAAATAAACACGCCTGTACGTACTTACATATATATACATACATATGTACATATCTTCTAAACTCGAATCAATATTTTTTTTTGATGAAGCAGATTCAATGTGATATTTATCATATGTAGATTTATGTCCACTGAACTTGAATATGACGATAAAAATGCTGATTCACTCAAGTTTCGGTTTAAAAATGCGTGATTTTTCTATATTGCACTTATCCTGTCTTCCACTTTGCACTTTTGCTATCATATTCGTGTACATAAAATGGAAACAAGTCGATAAAGAATGCTATGTACATACATATCATTGGAAAATCAAAACAAAACCGTAATTTATCGCAAACAGTGCAATTAATTCAAATTTTGTTTTTAGACATTCTAGACATTTTAGACATTTAGTACACATTCATAGGTACATACATACATACTCGTATATCACATTTTCAGCCAGCTTCATTGGTCTGAATTTAAAGCTGGAGCAAAATCAGTTCCAATTTCTGCACGAACGGGAATATACTGCCGTCCTAAACCCACTTAACGTAACTGACAAAACAACAATATCGAAATAAATGGACTTGAAAGATTTATTTTAAATTTGTGCTTTTCTTCATATACATATTACTAGAGACCCGTGTTTTTCACATTTTGCGATAAATGCGATATATATGCTAAAATTCAGGATATATGCGAATTTATGCTAAAATCCTAAAATATGCGAATAGATGCTAAAAATCACAAAAATTAATTAAAATATTAATAAAACAACGTTGAGACTTGTTTGTACACACTAACTAGCGAACTAATAACTGAAAGTTAACAGTCGTGTCCATATTGATACGTTGGGTTGTGAATACCTGGGTCGGCAATGATGAGTTAAAGAAAAACCCATACGAAAATTGTACCCAAATAAGTTTTTTTACCTGGAGGTAAAAATTGAGATGGTTTTACCCAAAGTAGTTTTATTGATGGGAAATATCGAAAACTATGCAGAATGCAGTATTATTTAAAACAAATTTTCAAATAAAAACCAGTTCGTCGTTTGACTTCAGCAAGAGTCGTTTTTTTTTTTTGTCTCGCGATCGGTCTCTTACGTGCAGTCGTGAACTTTTGAAGATTCGTGAACGTGAAGATTTTTGACTTTTTTGGACTTGTAAGGACAAAAGATTTGGACAGATTAAAAAAGCTAGTATTTATTTACTTTACGAATTTATCATTTTCATAATTTGGTTTAACTATAAAATTCACGAAAATCGACCGTAATTTAATACTAAATTTTAATAAAGTATCAATGTTCAGAATTTTTTTAAAACGATTTGTAGCAAATATAAAAAGTGGGTTAAAACCTGATATACTGCAATTGTTAATGGCCACAAAAATTAAATATGAAGAGTTTGGTTCTGCTGCAATAAAATCAATTTGGTGTCTTGTAAATAGTGTGGATGCAGAAAGATTTCTTAGTAAATATAATTTAGTGGTAACTGATCGTCGTACTAACAAAAAAAAAGACGTCTGTGGAAATATGTTTCATGCTTAGTTTTAATAAATTTTAATGATGAAATCACATGATTTTTGTCTCTGTATCTCTCTATATTGCTATTTCTTAATAATTTTCTACTATTTTTTATTTGCCACGTTAGTTTTAAATTGTTTGTATATAATAAATTGTGTTACAGAGTATTAAAATTGATCTGTACTTTGATCTGTATTAAAAAAAATATCTAATAAAAATAAATGCTAAATAGATGCTAAAATCAAACATTTTATTCGCTACAATATGCTAAAATGACAAATCAAAATGCTAAAATCGATAAAAAATATATGCGAAAAACACGGGTCTCTACATATTACTGATTTATTTAAACTTTTTTTTAGTGCATGAGGTTATTATCTATTGTGTTTTGATAATTCTAAGGAAAAATTAACACTTTAGTAGTTACGTCACTTCATTATTCATTATTAATGTATACATATGACTATTCCAAACTTCAACCACTCTATTTGAAAAGAATGAATCTCTAACAATCTTATTTGATTTTTCTTTTCGGAGTCTAAGAGTATGACCTCTTAGATGAGGGTTCTCATTGAACATAATGAGGTTGGTCATTTCACATGAATAATGATTATTTATCATTTTGAATACTTCAATTAAATCACCTCTTAATCTCCTCGTCTCCAATGTGGAGAGATTCAGCCTTTTCAATCTTTCGTGATAAGGTAGTGACCGAAGTAAATATTGGATACGTTATTTTCGCCAAGTATTGGTGATACTATTTCTCTGCGCATGCAGATACGTTAGATTTAATAGCTTAAGAAAGTCACTTTTGGATGAAGATATGTATGTACATTAATTTTGATATGAAAAATCGCAAGAATACACTCCCATTAACCCACAAAACACATCTAACTCATTTTCGTAATTTTTGTCAGTTACGTTAAGTGGACTTAGAACGGCAGTATACTTATATTATATATGTATTATACATACATATACTATACTGAACAAAACGCGTAGTTTACACGGACAACTCGCTTTGTGAATATGTACGTGTTGCATATTCAATGCAACGTGACTTGCATTCGCGGAATGCGCTTTTCGCTCAAGTCACACACCGAAGAATGGATGCCAAGGAGAACAATGGTGTCCAACTGTTGGAAACCAGCTCCACCATTCCCATCCCTTGTTCGATTGTCGGTTGCAAAACCACAACTATGGCAAAATACGTATAATACAAACCGCGATAAGGTTTTCAATTGTTTACTAAGCCGAGCTGGCGGTGCGGAAACGCGAATGCAAATCTGCAACGTTCGATGTGGAACAAGAGAATTTTATACGAAGGAAAATACATAGTTACATATATATGTATATAGGTAATATTACACAGGGTGGCACATAGTTCACTGATACATTTGAGAATCTCACAGTTGTGATTTGGATACGGTTGAATGATTTTATCGACTGTTTACGATTGCTCTTGGCAAGATTTTAAAACAAAATTTGCTATTCATTCAATTCATTAATTTATTATATGAATAATTTCCTTTTACTCTTCAGAAAACAACGGAATACTACTGGAGAGTATTTTTCTGTACTTATTGATACGGTGATTTTTCATCATATAACATTCTTCATTAACCAACTAATTTTAATCTTTATTTTATTCCTCCTTCAAAAGACAATGGAAAACCAATTGAGAGTATCCATCCCTTGTTTATTCAGAATGACAAATAAATAAATGTATATCAAAAGTGAAGAGACAAAGCTTGAAATCAAGTTTGTCACTTTAAGTTAAGGTTTGGTTAGATATTTTTTCATCATATAACATTCTTCCGTAACCAACCAATTTTAATATTTATTTTATTATTTATTCTTCACAAGCCAACGGAGAACCAATTGAGAGTATCTATCCCTTGTTTACTCAAAATGACAAATAATTAAATGTATGTCAAAAGTGAAAAGACAAAGCTCGATATCAAGTTTGTCACTTTAAGGTTAGGTTCGGTTATATATTTTTTCATCATATAACATTCTTCCATAACTAACCAATTTTAATATTTATTCTTCACAAGCCAATGGAAACCAATTGAGAGTATCTATCCCTTGTTTACTCAAAATGACAAATAATTAAATGTATGTATGTGAAAAGCGAAGAGACAAAGCTTGATATCAAATTTGTCACTTTAAGTTTAGGTTTGGTTATATATTTTTTCATCATATAACATTCTTCCTTAACCAACCAATTTTAATATTTATTTTATTATTTATTCTTCACAAGCCAACGGAGAACCAATTGAGAGTATCTATCCCTTGTTTACTCAAATTGACAAATAATTAAATGTATGTCAAAAGTGAAGAGACAAAGCTTGATATCAAGTTTGTCACTTTAAGGTTAGGTTAGGTTAGATAAGATTGCTTAGATATTATATACTAGTATACGGGATGGCGCAGAGTCGACTGATATATTATAGAACGCTCTCCTGATTAAGAATTGGGGCTTAGATTCAGTTAAATTAAATAATGTTACATGTAAGATGTTGCAAAATCGTTTCATATATTTTATAACGTTCTCCTGTCTAAGCAAGAGTCGATTAAAATTAAATTGTACACAGTTATCATTGGAAAATTTCTTTAGTAGTTTATAGAAGAGAGCATTAATACTCGGTAAAATGTGTGCACTAGTAAGTGGAAAATTGTTTGTATAACGATTTTTAATTGAGAGTTGGCAGAGTGAAGTATCATCGGTGGATTTTCCGATATCGTGTTCGGAAGCGCATCTCGCCCCGCAAGGAATAGCGGAAAATCTGCACGCGGAATTTTCCGGCGCATTGAGCACTCCACCGATAGAAAACGTTGGAAAATGGGATAGGGGTGGGAAATAGGGGTTCAATGTTTGCACCCCCTTGGGAGGTCTACGTTTCGTTGCAGATTTACTGGTACTACCACCGGGAAAACGTGAAACAACATATCCGGTGTTGGCAACAAAGGCAACAACATACGTACATACAGTCAGTTGTTACGGTGAAAGACGTGAAAACATCGATTTCGAAATGTGATAAGTGTTTGTTTTGTGTGCGATTTAAATATGAGTGAATTTATTCGTTTCTCTATGAAGAATGTTGGCTTCTAGGTTAAAAGGTTGTATTGGTTATTTGCCTGCGAAAAAGATCGGAATGTTGTACACGTAATGATAGTCAAATCATTGACAGGTGAATGACGGGTGATATACCTCGATAATTAAATTATATTATGAAACAATTACAAAACGTAGTCTGGTTGTAAAGAAGAAGACATAAAACGAAGAATGAAACCAGGATGGAGTGCTTTTGGAAGAATGAACATTGTTTTTAAATCAAACATTCTGCTATGCTTAAAAAAAAAAGGCATACGAACCGATGCGTACTGCCAGTTATGACGTATGGATGGATAACAAGAAGAGAAGCATGACCAAGGTGGTAGATATAGCAGAACGTTAAAACCACTCGAGTATACTCCCCAAGACTCTCCAGTATCCACTGCTGGATGAAGGCCTCTCCGATTCTCTTCCATTCCTGTCTGTCTTGAGCAATCTGCATCAATTTGACACCACACATTCTTCTCAATTCATCAGCTTATCTTACACTCGGTTTACCTTGTTTTCTTTCACATCCTCTCGGATACCATTCCAGTATTTCTCGCGTCCATCCGCCATCAACTTTTTCACACGTTCTGCTATATCTGCCACTTTGGTCATACTTCTTACCCGTGTATTCCTCTTACGATCTCTTCTTGTTATACCAAGTATACATCTTTCGACGCTTCTCTGTCTTGAGTAACATTCTTGAATTTAGCATTCAAGTTTCACATCCATACGTCATAACTGGCAGTATGCCCTCTTTTTTAAGCATAGCGGAATGTTGGATTTAAAAACTATGTTCATTCTTCCAAAAGCACTCCATCCTAGTTTCTTATTAAATATACTGACCGAATAAATAGAAACCTTTTTTTTATAAAAATCATCAAAATATCTTCTACTAAAGATTTCCACTCAAAATTTTCAATGCATTTCATTATTACAATACTCCAGTAAAAGTATAACTTTTACACTCAACCTAACCTAACCCAACAATGTATTTAAAACACACACTCCCAAAATTGTACCCGAAGATAAGACATAAACACCTGACAATAGTTTGATTGATACAAATAAAATGAGCAACTCACGATAGGGAACCATCTTGGCTGCCATTTCAGCATCCAGTCTCGTTGGATAAGGAGACGATGTCGTCTTTTTCGGCGGATCAGCATTCACTGTTGCATTCTTGGAATCACCAACTGCAGTCATCGAAGCCGGAGGACCAGGATCGTGAGTACTATTCGTCGAGTTGATATGATCGGAGACATTCCGAGCTGGTGATGGTGTTGTCGTTGTTGTCGATGTTGTAAACGTTTTGCCGAACGAAGCATCTGTGATTTGTTCTTTGTTGAAGAACAATATCGATCGACATACTTTCCAAAGTCCCGAATGACTGCTGACGAAGTAGCGATTCTTCGAAGGCACGTATATACCTAAAATTATATATACGTATAATACAAAAATGATGTGGTTGAATAGTAAAAGTGTGTTGAATGAAGTTAGGATTAATGATAAAATTATTGAAATAGTTGATAATTTAAAATATTTGGGAATTCATATATGTAGACTCTAAACTGAACTTTAAGGTACATGCTGAATATATAATTAAAAAAAAAATGGCTAGAAAAGTTGGTGTTTTATGTATGTAGGTTTATTATAATATTTAAGTAGAACAAGTAAGGTTTTAGTCTATAATACAATTGTCTTGCCACACCTGGTTTATTGTGCCACTGTACTTAATATGTTCAGTGGCCAAGATTTAGATACAATGCAAAGGTTACAAAATAGAGCTATGAGAGGTATTTTGAATGTTGGTAGGCTAAAAAGTATTAGAAGTATGTTAGATGAATTGGGATGGGTGAGTATTAGAAATTGTTTAAAGTTAAGCACATTGTCTTTTGTTTATAAGTTAGATCATAAGTTATAGCCAAATTATTTTAAGAATTATATCATTAGAAATAGTGTGATATCCATACTGCCGTCCTAAGCCCACTTAACGTAACTGACAAAACAACAATATCGAGATAAATGGACTTGAAAGTTTTATTCTAAATTTGTGTTTTTCTTCATATATTACTGATTTATTTAAACTTTTTTTTAGTGCATGAGGTTATTATCTATTGTGTTTTGATAATTGTAAGGAAAAAAAAAAAAAAAAAGAATACTTTAGTAGTTACGTCACTTAATTATTCATTATTAATGTATACATATGACTATTCCAAACTTCAACCACTCTATTTGAAAAGAATGAATCTCTAACAATCTTATTTGATTTTTCTTTTCGGAGTCTAAGAGTATGACCTCTTAGATGAGGGTTCTCATTGAACATAATGAGGTTGGTCATTTCACATGAATAATGATTATTTATCATTTTGAATACTTCAATTAAATCACCTCTTAATCTCCTCGTCTCCAATGTGGAGAGATTCAGCCTTTTCAATCTTTCGTGATAAGGTAGTGACCGAATTAAATATTGGATACGTTATTTTCGCCAAGTATTGGTGATACTATTTCTCTGCGCATGCAGATACGTTAGATTTAATAGCTTAAGAATGTCACTTTTGGATGAAGATACATTAATTTTGATATGAAAAATCGCAAGAATACACTCCCATAACCCCATAAAACACATCTGACTCATTTTCGTAATTTTTGTCAGTTACGTTAAGTGGGCTTAGGACGGCAGCATAGTTATTGTACTAGAAATTAAATTAAGTTAAATTAGCTAATTAGCTAATATTATATAAAATAAATAAATTTGTTTGTTTTGTGGTGTGTTTAGTTATGCTGCGTACACACCGACGCGACGAACCGAACGGCGAACGACGAATGGTTGCTATTGTGTGGTCGTTCATAAATCATCGGACGTTATTGTGTGGAGCGGTTCACACAATAACGATTCGCGTTCGCCCTTCGTCGTTCGCTGTTCGGTTCGTCGGTGTGTACGCAGCATTATGTTTCGTTTAACTTACCGTGACCCCCTTTGACGACGTACCAATGATCCGTCGATACGGCCGTTATCCAAATTATTATCGCGAGACCTATTAGGGCTGTGCAACCCAACAGGACTCTCCTTTCGAATATTACTTGATTTATGAGAGGCTTCCTCTCCTCCATGTTGATCGTCGATGTCGACATTTTGGAATATAATATTTGTTTAAGTTTTTAATCTATAAAAAAAAAAAAATATATATTAATAAGGAAAAGTGAAAATTTTGGTAAAATTTTAACCGCATTGTAGTATTTTTGTAAGGAATTGATAATTTCGTATGCGTGTACACAACATATGTAGTTCTCACTACACTAATATAAAAATGTTCACATGTGTATGGCCGTGTTGCGAAGTAATTCAGTCAATGCCTCTGCATGCACCTGGAGCATTACATGCGTTATTTATCAATCGTTATAGCTTTAGTTCCCTTTTACAGTGAGTCACGAAAACTTTCGCTTTTATACATACATATAGTAATACTATTGTTTAATGAATTTTGTATCCAAAGCGTAGTCACAGTAGATAATTATATTGTAGAGATAGTTGATAGTTATTTATACTTCTTACCCACGTATTCCTCTTACGATCTCTTCTTGTAATACCGAGCATACTTCTCTGTGTGCACTGAATCTAGCGTAACATTCTTGAATTTAGCATCCACGTTTCACAACTAAACGTCATAGCTGGCAGTACGCATTGGTCGTATGCCTTATTTTTTAAGCATAGCTGAATGTTGGATTTAAATACTATGTTCATTCTTCTGAAAGCAATCCATCCTAGTTTCATTCTTTACATCCATATTCACCAATTGTCCTAGGCATAAATAACTATCAACCATCTCTACAATATGATCATTTACCAATTCATTAAACATAATTTTAGTTTTATTAAAATTAATTTTTAAGCCTACTTTCGTACTTTCGTTGCTTAGTTCTGTAAATCTACCGAGTATAGTACATATAATTAGTAATACAAATTATTTAACTACACCTAAAAAGACGTATTTTATAATATTAAGTATAAATATACAATGTTAACCCAATTGCGTAAAATTATTGATTTCTTTAGAATTTTAAATGAGTAGATGATAGAGTAGACTTATTTACGGTATAACAAAACGCTATCTCCCGTTGGATGAAAATTCATTAAACCATGTTATTTATGCAAAGACATTACAAAGAGGAACCGATTGCAACTACATGTACACATTTATACTTTTGTATACGGTGACGAACATAATGGATATAATATTTTCATTAAAGTACTCCTCGCTTAAGTACATCCGGGTGGAAAAGGGGAATATTTTCATTACGGAAGAGTGACAAAGTACTTTTTCCTGTTCAATTTCAATTATATTCTATAGATATAAATTAAAAGGAATTTTCTAATTCGAGAAGAATGAAGCGGGTCGGGATTTTTCAACTCGACTTTTACGACTTCATAAAGGGAATTAAGCCCTTTTTTCCCTACTATATACTTGACAAAGGGTGAGACGAAATGTTAGAAAAAAAATCGGCGAAGAAAAGTATTCCCGGAGCGTGTCTCTTTACGTTCGAGCTTTGGGAAAAAGAGGAGGGATATTAAAATTAATTTATTCTGAATGGATTCCCGCGGAGATCACGGCGACGCAACGGTCGCTCTTAAATTTTAAATAGAACCTTCCAACGAAATCGTTAATTGTAAAGCCTGTTCGAGACGTAGCGGTGCTGTGAGGATCGGAAAAAATAAATTACATAAAAATTGGAAGGGAAAACACTTTTCCGAAGGGGTTAAAAACAGACCGACGTTCACCATTAGCGTCAATTAGGCGAGAGCGCGCCGAGCCTGATTAGCACAGATTGATTATTTGACGCTCGTCAAAGGCCAAAATGAATAAAGAAGACTTTAAAGCTTCGACGATAATAACAGAAAAAAAATATTAGCCAAGACTAGAGAAAAATTCGAGTAAATTAAACTTAAAGCGCGGCAGTATATAGTGGCGCTAAAAAAATCGACTGTTACAAAATAGGTCGTTTTCAAAATATTATATCTCCAAATACACAAAAGCTACTATCATTAAAAATATACATACAATCTCAAAGTGAATTTACAATTACACTGTTCGACACGAAAAAATGCTTCAGAGACGAGATATGACTTTTATTATAGATCTATGCCCAGTGAACACGAATCTGGTAATAAAAAATAATGTTGATTGGCTCGAGATTCGGAGATATATGTGTTTTTTAAATTTCTTGGTGTTGTCGATGTCTCAAAATCTGTCAATTTCTTGTTCAAAATGAATATTGGAATCTATAGTCGGGTATTTTATCTTTCATTTGTAGTACTTTTCAGCTTTCACAGATCTTTCTAAATAGTCGTCCAGTTCAAATCAAAAGTCAAAAGTACGTATTTTCACTTGGGACTTTTTCCCACTGTTAATACTATTTTATATTGAGTATTTTCTATTGAAACATGTTTATTGGGATAGTGTTCTGGCCACACTATTTTTTGTTTTCGTTTAAAATGGTTAATTGGAAGTGTGCTGAATTTTAAATCGGTAAAATAGCGAGCTTAAAACTCGTACAAGTAAGAGAAAAGTTGGTATGTGTATCAAGTCTTAAGCACCAAATGCGTGTGTAAATAATTTTGTAATGAAGTAATTATTAGAAGGCTTTGAATTTAATTATATATTTATTAAATACGAATATTTATTGCGTAAAAATAAGTATCAGTGCAAATTTGTGTATTTATTTACATATTTGTTGTATAACGGAATTTCACACTTGTTTTTTTAAATGATGCGTAAAAAAATCAGTGTTCGTTTCTCTAAGAATGCGTGGATAAATCAAAGAATGAATGAAATGATTGATGCTGGTAAATGTAGAAATATTAAGATTTGTCAATTGTTTTTTTTATCATAAAAATGTGTTTTTATTTATATATGTACATACTAGTGTAAGCCCCTTGAATATCAACGCTCGTGTTTGTAAGTGTAAGTGATTTTAACGATAGAAAAATGTTTTCAACGTGTTTCAACTAAATAAATCGATCAAATGTTTTCGTAATTGATTACGTAACAATTTAGCAAAGTCGCGAACCTACTGAGGATTAATATTTTTAAATTATAAGAGGCCTCCCATCACCGGTGTTGGGTGAACGCGTTAGCGCTAAATCACCCAACCTGGTGATCACGGGTTCAAATCCCACTCGCGCCACGTTCATGTTTTTTTTTAATTATTTACCGAGGCGAGCTTTATCAGCAGACAGACGGATTTCGGTTATTATATATATAATCTATTTGTTTTAATACTAAAAATATGCAATTTCTAAAAAAAGTTTATTGGTCCATTTATTTTGTCACACCTTTGTGTGTGTCTGTGCGTAAGCTTTAAAATTTTCATCAATGAAAAATGTCAGCGATTTTCAACATTTTCTTTAATGTTAATTCATCGTTTAAAAAGAGGATCTTCTCGTACATATTTTAATCAGAATTAAATTTACACAGTATTTTGATTGATTTGGAATGCCTATTGAGCTTTTAATATGTGAATTAAACTTTCACTTGATAATTTCTATACAAATTTTCGAGAATTATTAGCAATGATGTTTTATATCAATTTTAATTGACAAACCTCATATTGTTCAATGAGAATCCTCATCTAAGAATTCATACTCTTAGACTCCGTAAAAAAAAATAAAATAAAATTGTTAGAGATTCATTCTTTTCAAATACATAGGAGTGGTTGAAGTTTGGAATAGTCTTCCGGATTCAATAGTCACTTTAAAAAATGTTAATTTATATAAAAATCAACTAGATATATTCTTAAAAAACAATGGGTATTTGTAATTCTTTAATAAATAGACCATTATTCATTTTATTTTTATGTTATTTTAATTTTTTGTACCAAACCCCATGGGCCTATCAGCTATGCCACCTCTCCATGTAATTATTAAATAAATAAATAAATATCAGTTAGATGAAAAAAAAAAAAACGATGCATAAATAATGGTAGACATTTTTAAAACTATTATTGCTTTTTCGTGCGATATTTTAACTAGACCGTAAATTGAACAAATCTTAAGGTTCAACGAATCAAACTTAATTTTAAAATTTAGTGCAGTATTACTGTCCCTTGATTCAGCACTGGAAATAAACCAACAAAAGCGGTTCAACAATAAAGTATCCAGCTGCACGTTCGTATTCTGCGGTAAAAGCGGCCATTGTGTTTCGTTCGAGACAATGGTGAACCACCGATTTAACACCGGACAATGGTTCTTATTGTAGAACGGAAGTTATCTTATTGTAGAACCACGGCAAAGGCTGACCCTTTCGACTTGGCTAACGTTCAACAATAAAATGAACCGCTAACTTTGTTTCTTATATACGGGCGATGAAAATTGTACAGGTAAGTTTTAAAGTGCAACGACTTGATCCAATCTATACTAGTGACTCACTATTTATATAACTCAAAGGAATCCATTCGACGACTCAAATAGTCTCAGATGAAAGTTTCGCGACGGTTTGAAGTGTGCGAAAATAAATCCGGATTATTTTTCGCCATTTTAACACGAAAGCTGTGGACAAAACTTGAATAAATATTATGTAAAAGTGTCTCTTACGTCTATTTGTATGTTTTCGAGCGAACGTTTCACGTTTTAGCGTGTTGGGAAAATTGAATTTTCTTTTCAGCAAAAAGCCGATATCCACTTGTGGATATAAAACGTTGAGAGTGTGTGCCTTTTTCCAACCGTTTTATTTTGTATGTGTGTGTGTGTGTGTGTTTTTGGCGACATTATTTTGGCAGCTCGTTAACGCGCGAAAATTTCTGTGACTTTAGAACGCAATTGAAGCTGACGGTGACGACGATTTGTTGTGACCGAACAAAAGAATATGAAAAGTGTTGAAATTTTCCGTATGACTTTATCGCGATTTTCTTTTTAATTATCTTTTTCAAAAGTTCAGATGCGATAAGCTTGAAATTTTAACGTTAATACAGTTTAATCTCGTCGCGAATTAATGCGACTCTTAAACAGATAAAATAAAATAGAACTTATTGTGTTTAAAAACTCGGTCTTAGAACATAAAATAATTGTAATTCTGAAACTAGTTTTTTTGTCAATGAAAAAATCTACAATTATTACACTACAATTATTTTTGAGTTAGAAAATTGAACATTCTCATACATACAATGATTATAATAAATCGTTATTTCAATTCAGTGATTATAATAAAATCTCTGTTTGAATTCAAAGATTATGACAAAATCTATACTTTTATACAATACATTTAAATATATTGATTATAATAAATCGTTTATTTTTATGATTACAAAAAAATTGATATTTTAATACAATGATTATAATAAAATCCTACAATTATTATCTATATCTATATATGTATATATAAAAATGAATGTCTGTCTGTTTGTCTCTTATAGGCTCCTAAACCACTCAACTGATCGCGATGAAACTTTCAGGACTTATTGTGATCATGCCGGGGATGGTTCCTGTGAAAAAAAATCGGGATAAAACGGGAACGGGAACGGGCCTGCTCACGCGTCAGATAACGTACTAGGAACGGGAACGGGATCAGGATCGGGAACGGGACCGGGATCTGGAATCGGGAAAAAACGGGGACGGGAACAGGAACGGGCCTACTCACGCGTCAGATAACGTACTAGGAACGGGAACGGGATCGGGATCGGGAACAGGAACGGGATCTGGAACGGGAACGGGAACGGTATCGGGCATTGCAACACATGCCGGGTCAGCTAGTTACAAAAATAAATAATCAGAGTTTCTCATTTACATATGTATATGTACATACACATGTACCTAGGACAATTGGTGAATATGACCGGATGCAAAGAAGAATAAATAAAACGAAGAATGAAACTAGGATGGAGTGCTTTTTTAGAAGAATGAACATAGTTTTTAAACCCAACATTCCGCTATGCTTAAAAAATAAGGCATACGACCAATGCGTACTGCCAGTTATGACGTATGGATGTGAAACGTGGATGCTAAATATCAAGAATGTTACGCAAGATCCAGTGCATACGGCGAAGCATGGAAAGCTGTAAGCTCGGTATAACGAGAAGAGATCTTAAGAGGAATACATGGGTAAGAAGCATGACCAAGGTGGCAAGTAGACACATAGCGAGAATAATGGATGGTATCCGAGAGGATGTGAAAGAAAGGAAGGTATACCGCGTGGAAGATGGGCTGATGAATTGAGAAGAATGTGTTGAGTCAAGTGGATGCAGATTGCTCAAGACAGACAGGAATGGAAGAGGATCGGAGAGGTTTTCATCCAGCAGTGGATGGTGAATGCTTGAAAATCATAATATACATATGTATGTATGTATAAAATTTTGTGACAATTCAAACGTTTTAAAATAAGATCAAGTTTGTATCGATATTTGACCCATTTATACGATTTATATATATTACGTAAGGTATTACACATACATATAGCGCGGAATTGATTCACTTTTGAACAGAATCGTTCACACGTGCGATGATAACAATAATAGACGCCAATTTGTTGTGCCGAATTGTGCACAATGTATAAAAAAATTTTGATTGGACGAATATCGTGCCAACATATAAAACGTTTATATTTTCTAATTAAAAGCTCCGTGTGCTATTCAGATAACAAACAACACGTCGAAACATTCAAGTTTCGTTCAACGACAGATAAAATCATCGAAACATTCAAAGGAAAGCATACAACTAACGAAAGATGCGAGATAAGACCGAAATAGATACACATTTATTATATTGCAATATGTAGCTATATTTAAAGCATCATATTTACGATGCGATCGATCGACGATTATGACGACATTTATATTATTTGAATGAGAATTAATCGACAATAAAACTCGAACGTTAAATTAGTAGACGAAATTAAATTTATAATATAGCGCGAAATCGCTTGGCAATTTTCCATCGCTCGTAAAGTGATACGACAAAAGGTCTTTTTTACTAATTTTTTTTTTATCTCTGAATACTTTATCGACCAATAACGGGTTGCTGTTAATTTATACGCGTGTCACTCATCCTTCCGTTTTCGTTATTATTATTTTCAATTTCGGCTATTAAAATGCTCTTATTTTATTATTAAATAATCCGATGAAAGTTTCGCTCGCTTATATTCCCGGTGGGTAATTTTTCAGCGAACTGTCGCCGTCAAAGTGAATAGTTAATATTTAAACGGTCTCTTTTAGATGTAACCGTGATTAAATATTAAGCGTTCATTATACATAGGAGGGTTTTTCGAATGTACATACATACATACATATATATCCGATGCTTGGTGCCAAAAGGGCCAATGTTTGATACTCTTTATATAAATGTATACTTTCTGTGTTAAAATTTCAATGAGTATTGATTGGATTTTACTAACTAAGATTGAAATGGGCAATGCTTATGTGTATTTTCGAAATTTTGATAAAATATATACATGTTACAGGTTAAATGTGAAATTTAACATTGCAATAAAACGCCAAGTTATGTATTTTATACAAAATCCAAAATGGCTAGGCAATGTGCGAAATGGCACTTTTGGTCAAAATTCATTTAAAACGAAAAATATTGATAAAATTGAGGTCACACCAGATCCATCTAAGAGCAGTGAAGGTTAAAATATTACAAACTTAAATATTAATTGAATACCACATTATAAAACATTGATATGCAAGTTTTGTAACACTAATTTCTAAAATCTAAATATTTTAACGTTGGCCCTTTTAGAACCAAGCCATAGAAATATTTGATTTGATTTTGCTTAAAATCTTGTAGTTTACATCATTGTAGCTTTAAGTATTAAACATTTTTGCATAATCTATTAATATAAAATGATCAAAGCTTAGCCTAGTCTTTAAATTAAAGCTTGATAAATATTTGATTCGTTAAATATGAAAAATATTTAAGCATGGATTCAGTTTATCGTCTAGTTTGTTTGACAGTTTATTTTTGAAGTATCCAGAATGTCATTAAATATATAAATAAGTCACTAATCACGTAGTAATAAAATGGCTAACAAAATGTTCTTCCACCTTAATAAAATCAGTACTCGGATATTTCATCGAATAATTCTAAATATTTCCACTCGCCGTGTGCTCGACTCGTTCCATGGATAATTTATTATATATACGTTGTTAAATTAGCATTTATGACGTTGAATTTGTAAAATCGCGGTTATTCGCGATAAATTCACCAAAATATCTTAGTCGTTTCCGCGTAATCGCGACCGTTATTTATTGCGTACGCAAAAAAATAATAAAAAAAACGGTACACATTGGAAAAATTTCCTATTCGGAAAGTTTCTCGTCTATCGTTTTATTGTAATCTATCAAAATTTTCCTTTTACACGTCGTAACAAGATACATTCGACGTTGAGGAAAAAAAAGATGGGGAAAAAAGATGCGATAGAATCAACGACATATTTTGGCTCACGTCACCGTAAACAAATAAATTATTTTGATACAATAATCCGACTGACATCTTCTCTTACCGACGTTTCTAACGCATACTATAGGAAAATAAGCGGAAAAGACGAAATATATAGTGTATATAACAAAAAAAAACCAGAATAAATAAAGAGATGAGAAAGAAAAGAATTTTTTCTTAATAAATTATGAGGTATTTCGCCAGTCGGAGGGAAAAAAAATCGTTTAATTCCGTTGCCAGTAGGGAACGCCTTGACGGCTTTCAAAAGCTATAAATTTATTAGGCGATCTCGTAAACTTTGCCAGGTTTTAGCACAGCCCTTAACATTGAAACGTACGACACGAAAGTGGATCAAGTCCGTCCAGGAAAAATTTACAATCGAATATACACTAATACACTTGAACTTTCATCCGTCGATTTTTCAAGGAACACCAGTTAAATTACCATTAAAATATCCACAATAGACTCAGTAAGCATTGTTAAGACTTAATTGTATTAAAAAATGTACTTTTTAATCCTACATTGCATTATAACTAATTAACAAACTTGGCATCGTTAAATTTTAGGCGGAAGCTTTCCTTTTTTCGTTGATGTTATCATGAAAATATTGCCTCAATAAACATACCGTTATTTTTTAGACATCCTGTATTTCTAACGTGTAGTTTCAAGGTTGAATATATGTATAAATATTTAAATATTTGTGGTAATGTACGAATTTACAATCGAATATATGTACACTAATACACTTGAACTTTCATCCGTCGATTTTTCAAGGAACGCCAGTTAATTTACCATTAAAATATCCACAATAGACTCAGTAAGCATTAATAAAACTTAATTGTATTAAAAAAATGTACTTTTTAATTCCACATTGTATTATAACTAATTAACAAACTTGGCATCGTTAAATTTTAGGCGGAAGCTTTCCTTTTTTCGTTGATGTTATTATGAAAATATTACCTCAATAAATCTAGCGTTCTTTTTTAGACATCCTGTATTTATAAATGTTTAGTTTCAAGGTCGAATATACGTCTAAATATTTAAAAGTTTGTGGTAATGTACGTTTATTTTCAACAATGCAAACATGATTTTCAGCTCATCTGTGATTTATGTATGTTACATTTATGGAATAAAAATTTTCAGTATACATTTTTCGACTTCCTGAATTGCTTTATATTAACAAATTCAATACAAACGAAAGTCTAAAATATATTTAAATATTTTTAAAGCTGAAAATGTATTTTATCATCATCATTTTCAGCCGTTCACCATCCACTGCTGGATGAAGGCCTCTCTAATTCTCTTCCATTCCTGTCTGTCTTGAGCAATCTACACCTGGTTGACTCCACACATTCTTCTCAATTCATCAGTCCATCGTCCACTCGGCCTACCTTGCTCTCTCTCACATCCTCACGGATACCATTTTAGTATTTCTCGCTGTATCCACTTAAACTTTTTAACACGTTCTGCTATATTTGCCACTTTTTGCTTTTTACCCATGTATTCCTCTTACGATCTCTTCTCGTTATGTTGGATTTAAAAACAATGTTCATTCTTCCAAAAGCACTCCATCCTAGTTTAATTCTTCGAATGTATTTACATATATTTAAGAAAATATTAATTATATTTGAAATGTAAGGTGAAGACGCCTACTATGTTAATGTGACATGAGAATTTTGTTTACGTATCGATGTTTTATGTTCCTGCTCTTGATCACTTTTTTTAAACAAAATTAAATAACGACAAGCTTACATTGAAGCTTATCGAATCGACGAATGACCCCGTATAGATATTTTTCGCGTTAGATTGTGCAAAAAAATAATTTCGTCAAACGTAAAGTCACTCGATCGTTTCAGTGTTCGCGCGACAAATTAAAACGTTTTCTTTCTTTTTTTTTTTCGTCTTCGAAATTAGCTCAATTTTAAACGACAGGGATTTCGTTGGGTGAATAATGGAAAAGCTTTTCGTCACCAATATATCAAATTCGTTCGCGAAAAGCCGCAAAAGTTGTCGCGTTAATAAATTTTGTCAAAGTTTTCGCATTTGTGTCGCTGCATATTATAACGTGCTATAATAACTCTGAAACGGACACGTTTACACGCATTCTAACCCTGAACTCGAGTATTATTTTTACGCGTCGTTTGCTTCGTACAAAAGTGAACAAAGTCCAATGTTTCTATTTCGCTCTTTTACACTGTCTCCTTGTGTATGTATTTTCATTTTGGCTCTATAACGTTCATATTATACTAAAAAATTACAATTCATAATTTCAAGTCAACTTATCGCCATATAAAATTTTCAATATTAGTTTTAATCGATATAATATTTATACATATCGGAATCACACAACAATACATATTTATAATTTAAATGTAGTCTACAGTGGCGGTCGTTGAAATCAACTTATCTTTGGTTATTAAATTGTCTATTTTATATGCTGCAAAAACATGTTTAGATGATATATGTACATACATATGAGTCGCCTAGTTCCAAATCTCGATAAGTCCATAAAACTCACTTGTTCGCAAACGCGGTTTTTCTGCTACAGACTTATTTGCTTGATGGCGTTTAAACTCATTTAAACTTAATTTTGTTGATATTAAACAAAATATTGAGATTAGAAACGTGGATTTATCGTTGTTTGTTTCTAAATATGGCTTTTATCAGCTTTTATCATAGTGCAATTGTCAGTTTTTGGAACTAACACTGATTTTCAATATTTTTTTACGGCGCACTTGGCGGTATTTGGAATAACTCTAGTATAAGGCATTGTTTGAAAACATTCTTAGAACCAGAAAATATTTTATCCTCGTTTTTTATATATTGTGGACTTATCGGGATTTGGAACTAGGCGACTCATATAGTCCTAAGTTTTAATACGAGAGGTATTCAAAAACGGTACTGAAAATTTGTTTTATTTTACTTTACATGTACTTCGAACAATGCTTATCTACAAAAAATTAAATTGTATATGTACATCATCATCCTAATTTTCAGCCGTTCACTATCCACTGCTGGATGAAGGCCTTTCCAGACTCCACACATTCTTCTCAATTCGTCAGCTCATCGTCCACTCGGTCTACCTTGCTTTCTTTCACATCCTCTCGGATACCATTCTGGTATTTTCGCTGTACATTTGTGTCCACTCCAACTTTTTCACACGTTCCGCTATATCTGTCACTTTGGTCATGCTTCTTACATCATTCTATGCTTCTCTGTGTGCACTGGATCTTACGTAACATTCTTAAAATTCGGCATCTACGCTTCACACCCATACGCATTGAAATTAAATATATGTAGGTACATATGTATACTAGTGTAATCCCGTTGAATATCAACGGACGTGTTTGACGTAATTGATTGCGTAACAATTTAGCAAAGTCGCGAATCTACTAAGGATTCATATTTTCAAATTATATGAGGCCTCCCATCACCGGTGTTGGGTGAACGCGTTAGCGCTAACTCAACCAACCTGGTGATTACGGGTTCAAATCCCACTCGCGACGTTCGTGTTTTTTCAATTAAATTTGAATTTCAATCCTTACAGAGGCGAGCGTTATCAGCAGACGGACAGACAGACAGACAGACGGAATTGGGCTATTATACATACATACATACACTGTAATTAAATTTAGTAACAAGCTCAATGAAAATATATTGAGGAATACCATTTTTAAAAGTTTTTGAGTATTGTATGTACACTTGTATGAAAGCAACGATTACGCAATTTCAATGTTTTACTGTAATTTTTTAGTATTAGAGTTGACTTTTTGCCGTGTGATTGAATTTCTCAATTCATCTCTCATGTGTGATTGAATTTCTCAACATTTCTCACGCACTTTAAATTTTAAATTTTATTTTGTTCAATTTTATGTTATTATTTAATTTAATTCAATATGATTTGTTTATATTTTTATTGTTGTTATTTTTATAATTTCAAGGTATTATTTAATTTAATATAATTTGATTATGTCAAATATTTATATGTACATATGTTCCTGCTCTTGTCTGGCCATAGTGATGAATTGGGGTAACCTGTAATGTCACTATGGTATAATTTGTAAAATAAATAAATCTCAATACATTTTACAGCATATAAAACTGTTTTCTATATATATATAAATGAATGTCTGTTTGTCTGTCTGTCTATCTGTCTCTTATAGGCTCCTAAATCACTCAACCGATCACGATAAAACTTTCAGGACTTATTGTGATCATGCCGGGGATGGTTTCTGTGAAAAGAAAATCGGGATAAAACGGGAACGGGCCTGCTCACGCGTCAGATAACGTACTAGGAACGGGAACGGGATCGGGATCGGGAACGGAACGGCATCGGCAACGGGATCGGGAACGGAACGGCAACGGGATCGGGATCTGGAACGGGAACGGTATCGGGCATTGCAACGCATGCCGGGTCAGCTAGTAATTTAATAAAAATATTAAAATGGATTTGTAAAATAGTAAAAATCTGAACAAATCAAAAATTGAAAACGCATCAACTGCTTTACTTCGTGCGACTTTTCCACAACGAAATCAATTAAATTAATTGAAAAATATATTAATAATGAACTTGTAACGTTTCGGTTCGTGTGAAAGCAGCTTTTATACCGCGGTTTAATCGCACAAAACGGGTCACCCGCTGTGTGCTCGATTCACTTTCGCACATAACAACACATTGTGTGCGAAAATACAAAAAAAAAAAAAAAATCAGTATGACATTGAGTGATGGACGCGTGTTATTGCGATAAATAAGGCGCGTTGGGCTAATTTTGAGAAATTTTCCACACTACATCACAATATTGTACGAGGGAAATGTATGACGGTTATTATTACTACGTAGAAACATAACTGGCTAGCACGAGGTGGTAAAAAGTCAATAACCTTATTATATACACTGTTATACACATTTTGAAATTAAATGTGTCCCATTTTGTAGATGTTGAGTTGTTCGGTATAAAAATTAACGTAAAAATGCTTCATTGGACCAATTTTATAAGCAACTACGTAGTGTAAGCCCGTTGAATATCAACGGATGTGTGCGTGAGTATATGTGTATTTAATAGTTTTTATAGTTGTTGCATAGATGGCGCGTTATAATACAACACGTAACAATTCAGCAAAGTCGTGAGCCTATTAATATATTATAATATAATAACAGGCTCGCGATAATAAATTATTTACCTAGGCGAGCGTTATCAGCAGACAGACAGACGTACGGATTTTGGCTATTATACATACATAGTGTAAGCCCGTTGAATATCAACGCCCGCTGAATTTTAAATTACGTAAAGCGCTTCTTTAATAGAGATCCCCAATAATTGATCGCACGGTTGTAAGTGACAAAAAAAAAAGTTTATATAGCTCCATCTATGTATTATAGCAATCCCGTAGTATCGATAGTATCAATAGAGTGATTTTGTAAAAATCAAAAAAAAAAAAAAAAAAAAATTTTTATACCTCATTTTTATTATATTATAATTATTAATTATTATATATATAATAATTATAATTTTGTAAATAAAAAACAAAAAAAAATTGTGTACGACATAAAACTAGGATGGAGTGCTTTCGGAAGAATGAACATAGTTTTTAAATGCAACATTTCGCTATGCTTAAAAAATAAGGCATACGACCAATGCCAGTTATGACGTATGGATGTGAAACGTGGATGCTAAATTCGAGAATGTCACGCAAGATCCAGTGCACACAAAGAAGCTTGGAAATGTGTATGCTCGGTGTAACGAGAAGAGATCGTAAGAGGAATACATGGGTTAGAAGCGTGACCAAAGTGGCAATGGGCTGAACACAAAGCGAGAAGAATGGATGGCAGATGGATGCGAGAAATACTTGAATGGTATCCGAGAGGATGTGAAAGAAAGCAAGGTAGACCGAGTGTACGATGGGCTGATGAATTGAATGTGTTGAGTCAACTGGATCCAGATTGCTCAAGACAGACAGGAATGGAAGAGGATCGGAGAGGCCTTCATCCAGCAGTGGATGGTAAACGGCTGAATATGATGATGATGATGATGACATATGGAGATTTAGAGAGAAATGATTAATTCAAGCAGTAATTCATTTTAAAGTCGTGCGTCACTATATGTATGTAGTTTTGATTTTAAAATGTACTGGGTTGACACTATTCTGTAATAAAAGTCTTGTGATATCAATATTTTTCAATATTATTAAAAGTGGGAGCGGTCGAATAAATTAACAAAAGTATAATTGATCGATCAAGGTCAAATTTTCGCAACGATAACGGCACATATTACTTTTATTCAGATGTGAAATGAAAGTGTGAAAAAATATATGTACATATGTATATTCATTTTCACGAATTGCTCGCGAGCTTTCGCATCGGAAAAATCGCTTCAAAGAGATATCAATCATCCGCAGAATATTTCCACAGGTTGTTACACTTTAATTACGTCTCCCATCCCCTCCCACTGTACCCCCCCAACCCCCCCTCCATGTATCCGTTAGATTGGAAATGCAAAATGGATTTCACACGTCGATTCACAAAAAAGCATCGGCGGCGCCGTTGAAATTAATTCGAGCGCAATACCGCAAACGGCTCCGGTATCAAAAGGTCGCAAGCGCCGTTGAAATCGTCAGTGTCCACGTATCGATATGAGTGTGCTATAGTGATGTGATATGATATTTAATGTGGGTTTCTATTAAACATTGACTTATTACAACACTAGCTTTATTACCCGGCTTTGCCCGGGGTGTAATTAATATAATGTAATATAGTGTTTGTTGAGTAAATTATTTCGGGAGCCTAAAAAAGGGGCCGCCGGGGCAGGAGGGGGGTCTGGGGGGTGGTAAGGGGCCGGCATAGTTTTTAGGGAGTATAGTAACGCTATGACGTCACTATAGGATTTTTCGAGTTTTTTTCTATCAATATATATTTAAAAAAAAAAATTTCGGTTTTCCAAATTTTTTTTTTGGAACATTTTTTGGAACCATTTTTGAACTTGTGAACTTTTTTTTTTTTTTTTTAATTTTTTCAACTTTTGACCCCCCCTAAAACCATTCCGGCTCTCAAACCACCCCCCAGACGTCCCTCAAACCCCGGCGGCTCCTTTTATGGGCTCCCGAAAAGTAATGCCGGCCCCTTACCACCCCCCAGATCCCCCTCAAGCCCGGCGGCCCCTTTAATGGGCTCCCTAAAAGCTATGCCGGCCCCTTACCAACCCCCAAACCCTCCTTCTTACCCCGGCGGTCCTTTTTTGGACTCCCTAAAAGCTATGCCGGAAAAGCAAATGCTGGCCCTTTTTTACTCCCGAAAAGCCCCCCCACCCCCCCTCCTATCCCGGCGACCCTTTTTGGACTCCTGAAAAGCAATGCCGGCCCTTTACAACCCAACCCCAAACCCTCCTTCTTACCCCGGCGGCCCTTTTTTTGACTCCCGAAAAGCAATGCCGGCCCCTTACCCTCCCCAAACCATCCTTCTTACCCCGGCGGTCCCTTTTTTGGACTCCCGAAATGCCGGCAATGCCCCGGCCCTAACCCCCCCAGAATAATTTACTCAACAAACCTATATTACATTATCCCGACGGGCAAAGCCGGGTTTTTTGCACTGTTGTAAAAGTCAATGCCGAAACCCCATTAAATACATATCCCCCAAACCATCCTTATCGATACCGTGGACACTGACGATTTCAACGGCGCTTGCGACCTTTTGATGCCCGGGCGGGCCTCTGATTTTTTTGGGCTCCCGAAACACTATCTGCTTAAATCTGCCGAAAACATCTACTATCGTGTGTACTTCGTCGTTTCTATTAATCGCGCCCGAGCAACGCCTGGTAATTGACGAATGACCCATACGTACATACATACATACATACATACAAACTTAAGCGTTTTATATATTAGATTTTCCGGATGTCATTTGATGTGCATAATTTGGGCAAACTAACTAACTTTTGAATTATTAATTGCACGATATATACAGATTGAGAATCACTGAAAAATAAAATTTTCCGTTGTGTAAGCTTTCAGGGGCTTCTATGTAAATACGTATTTCGAGTTTTATATTTTGTTGTTAGAGTTTGTTGGGTTTTTTTTGTTTTTAAAGTTAAACGGACACACCCACCCGCATACGGCACGTTTTATTTATATTTAAATTTATTATATTAAGGGTGGTTCACAATGGGAGATATTTACGTTTAAATTAGCATTTATTACGGTTGAGATTGAATACAATTACATTCATAATAGTGACTTTGATGTCCCCGCTAAAAAAATTGGCACACAGTTACTTTTTATTATTTAAATTTATTACATACAATATTAATATATTTTTACATTGATTTTATAAAAAAAACGTGCCATCTGTCTTTAATGATTTTTAAAGTCAGCTATTTTTGGAAAATTTATGTATAATATAATAATGGCGAGAGTTTATCACCTTGGTTCATTAAGTTCATACAATAGTTTGTAGGAGTAATCATTTTCAGCAGTTCACCATCCAATCCTCTTGACTCCACACATTCTTCTCAATTCATTAGCCAATCTTTCACTCGGTCTACCTTGCTTTCTTTCACATCCTCTCGGATACCATTCCAGTATATCTCGCGTCCATCTGCCATTCATTCTTTTCGCTATGTGTCTACTTGCCACCTTGGTCATGCTTCTTACCCATGTATTCCTCTTAAGATCTCTTCTCGTTATGCCGAGCATACAGCTTTCCATGCTTCGCTGTATACACTGGATCTTGCATAACATTTTTTTATTTAGCATACACGTTTCACATCCATACGTCATAACTGGCAGGACGCATTGGTCGTATGCCTTCAATTTTAAGCATGGATTTAAAAACAATGTTCATTCTTCCAAAAGCACTCCATCCTAGTTTCATTCTTCGTTTTATTTCTACTTCTTAACAACCAGTCATATTTGTATTAAAAAAATGAATATACATACATACAAGAATGCATTCATATAATTTTTGTTTATTATTGGCGGTTTTAAAAGCAAATTTGGCACGGTTTATAAAAACGTCAATCGCCGCGGCCATCAATTATGCGCACATGTTTCGAGATATCAACAAAGGCTAATGAAAATCATAACAATTACTTTACAGAAAGCGTAATCATTTCCGGATATTTATCTATCGATTCTTTTCCATAATGCGTAACTCAAAAATATATCATCTATTATTGAATGGATTTATTCTTTCAAATGTGAATTATATATACATACAAGTAATTTGACGCAAATTTTATTATAAAAAGTATGAGTCGCTGTATTGAGTGGATTATGTTGACCCATTGCGTTTTGGGCAAATACTGTGTATGGAATAGTATTCGATTCCGTTTTGCAAAAAAATGTGTATTCTGTCGTCCTAAGCCCACTTAACGTAACTGACAAAAATTACGAAAATGAGTTAGATGTGTTTTAGGGGTTATGGGAGTGTATTATTGCGATTTTTCATATCAAAATTAATGTATCTTCATCCCAAAGTGACTTTTTTAAGTATCTAACGTATCTGCATGCGCAGAGAAATAGTATCACCAATACTTAGCGAAATAATTCGGTCACTAACTTATCACGAAAGATTGAAAAGACTGAATCTCTCCACATTGGAGACGAGGAGATTAAGAGGTGATTTAATTGAAGTATTCAAAATAATAAATAATCATTATTCATGTGATATGACCAACCTCATTATGTTCAATGAGAACCCTCATCTAAGAGGTCATACTCTTAGCCCCCGAAAAGAAAAATCAAATAAGATTGTTAGAGATTCATTATTTTCAAATAGAGTGGTTGATGTTTGGAATAGTCATATGTATACATTAATAATGAATAATTAAGTGACGTAACTACTAAAGTATTCTTTTTTTTTTATTTTTTCCTTACAATTATCAAAACACAGTTTAAATAAATCAGTAATATATGAAGAAAAACACAAATTTAGAATAACTTTCAAGTACATTTATCTCGATATTTTTGTTTTGTCAGTTTTGTTAAGTGGGCTTAGGACGGCAGTATTGAGCAGTTTAATCCCACTTTTTGGCGGCTCAAATCACCATTCCATTTAATAATAAAAAAAAATACAAATACAGGAACTTTTTGATCATACCTCGTAGATTGAAATTTACAATTCTCCCCGCAAAGCGATACAGTTAAGAGCACGACGGGCATTAAATAAAATGCACTAGAATACGTGAATATACATAAACGTATACGTAGGCCATAATATACGGGGTCATAATAAAAAGCGTAGGAGAAAGGAGCGCGCGAGTTAATGTGGCGTAAAAAGTAAGTGAGCGTATAAACAAATTATCAGAGAAAAGAGAAGGAGAGAGAAAGGGGAAAATGGCTATAGAGAGAGAGAGGCCTATGCGAAGGGAATGATGATATAATGTGGCGAGAAGTTAACGTTAACGTTTCAAAACCCTTAAACTTTGTGACCCAAAATGTATAATATTGTGGCTACTTTTCTTTTTTTCGAAATCCCCTATGCTCGCGTACATTATTTTTGTTTGAAAGGGGTATTTTCGAAAGCTTTTGCCACTGAGTGATTTGCTTTTACGAGTTGGGTCATAATCAAATTTAACTCGGTTATGTACCAACATATTGTTGATCGTTTAATATACATACATATTTATGTCGGTTTAATTGAAACACTCTTGAATGGTGTATTTGAATATGAATTTAAAATTCAATTTGGTCGGGTGGGCCGAAATTAATCACCTTGTTTGATTCGGTTATAACTAAAAAAAAAAATGCGGTAAAGACACTAAATTTAATTTATATAAAAATTAACAGCATATTGTGTTTTATAATAGATAAAAAATGATAATTATGTGTTCATTTAATGACCTTGAAAAATGCGTCTGAAAATTTATGTCCTTTCCGTAGAATTTTTCGCCACTTTGTAAACAAAATATTTAAAACACTATTTCTCATGTAAAATAAAATGTAGGAGTTTTAACAATTATATAAACTCAACTAATTTTATAAATATAAAATAAAATTGCTCAAAATCAGGCGATAAAACATACTTTTGCTGTATTGCAATGCTTTGGAAATTGTCACTCAAAGTGGAACCTTGGGGCATTTGCTAATTATTTTGTATATATGTATGTATGTACATTTGTTTGCAGATGATACTAATGATGATATACATATATATATATATATATATATGATGATATATATATATATGATGATATACATATATATATTAAATTGTTTACAAAATTGGTTAGGTAATAATAAATTAAAATTAAATGTTGATAAAACAAAAGCTATGATTGTTAGTTATAAAAACTTTAATAATACTAATTTAAATATTAATATACACGATAGAAGTTTAGAAATAGTTTTAGAATAGTAGAGATATTTAGGAGTAATACTTGATAATAAGTTAAATTTTAAATTACACGGTGAGATGCTTATTAAAAAAGTACCGAAAAAAGTTTCAATCATTGTGTAGATTGAGAAATATACCATCAAGAACAGTGGCCGGGAACTGGCGGCTCTGGAGCCGCATGCGGCTCTTTGTATGAAAACCTGCAGCTCTTGCTCCCATCCAACGTTTTGCGTGAAATACAAAATGTTGACACATAATTTACCCAAGATAAAAATGAATCCCATTTCCACAATGTTTGTACAGCCGTTTACCATCCACTGCTGGATGAAGGCCTCTCCAATCCACTACCATTCCTGTCTGTCTTGGGCAATCTGCATCCACTTGGCCTTCTCAATTCATCAGCCCATCTTCCACTCGGTCTACCATGCTTCTCTCTTTCATCCATACGTCATATTTCACATCCATACGTCATATCTGGCAGTTTTTTTGAATATATAATTCGAAAATAATGTATTGCGGCTCCCAAGCTTACTAATTTTGCAAGGTTTTTCCTAATTTGGCACTTAGCTCTAAAAAGGTTCCCGACCACTGAATTCTAGAAATACAAAAGTATTAGTTTATAATGCAATTGTTCGTCCTCATTTTACAATATATTGTGGTTCATTTTTAAATTTAGTAAATAGGGTAATTGAAGATAGGTTGCAAAAACTACAAAATAGAGAGCTATGCGGAGTATTTTAAATTCCACCTGACAAAATAGCATATTTTTTTTAAAATGAAGTTAGGATTAATGATACAATTATTGAAATAGTTGATAATTTAAAATATTTGGAATTTCATATAGACTCTAAACTGAACTTTAAGGTACATGCTGAATATATAATTAAAAAATGGCTAGAAAAGTTGGTGTTTTATGTATGTACATAGGTTAAGTAATATTTTAAGTAGAAAAAGTAAGGTTAAAGTAAAAGTCTATAATACAATTGTCTTGCCACATCTGGTTTACTGTGCCACTGTACTTATGTAATATGTTCAGTGGCCAAGATTTAGATAAAATGCAAAGGTTACAAAATAGAGCTATGAGAGGTATTTTGAATGTTGGTAGTAAAGTATTAGAAGTATGTTAGATGAATTGGGATGGGTGAGTATTAGAAATTGTTTAAAGTTAAGCACATTGTTTTTTGTTTATAAGTCAGATCATAAGTTATTGCCAAATTATTTTAAGAATTATATCATTAGAAATAGTGATATCCATAGTTATTGTACTAGAAATAAGAACCAATTAGTTGTAGATAGAGTAAGGAAAACAAAGACAGCTGGTGGTGTTTTTCACAGGGGTGTATTAATGTATAATGCCCTCACGGAGTGCGTCAAGTCTTCTAAGACCATAGATGCATTCTTAAAAAGTGTGAGGAGACACCTCTGTGAGAGATAGTAGTTATGTATAAGTATAGTGTATAATGTGTAATAGATTTATGTTGTTGTTATAAATATGTAATAGATGTAAGTTAAATTAGCTAATTAGCTAATATTATACAAAATAAATAAATAAATCAAAGTCAGTGTCAAATTCTCATATTGTACCTGTGTATTTCAAATAGGTATGTACATAGTACATACTAAAATATGTATGTAAGTATTTTTGAATTTTTCACCACCTAATGACGGTGACATTTCGACCTGTAAATTTTCATCAATTATCCGTACCGAAATGGAAATTTTCCGGAAAGGAGAGAGGGTGTGAGGGGGAAAAGGTGAGGGGGGGGGGTGTAGAGTCGGATGCTCTACGCCGCGTTATTAAAATGGAATTTCCCCAGGGATTTTTCGCGTTTTTTTTTCAAACACCTCCTCTTTCAACCCCTCCTCTTCCCTTCCCTCTCTCGCCACACCAGTACAGGCGTTTTGAAATTACTTTTGTCTAGGTTTATTTATAAGCCAGTAAGGGGGGGGGGGGGGGCTAAACGAGGGAAAACTGCAGGTTGTAAAAAATAAATGCAACTATTTCGTAGACCTATCCAAGTGCTTTTTAAACGTTTTTTTTTTGTATATACGGATAGTGGTTTGATTCATTTTAATATATGAACAAAATGATTTCGACAATTTTGCATTCAACACATGCAATAATAAGTATTATACATATGTATTATTTTTAAACTTTAAAATTTCCAATGGTGTGCTTTTTTGGTTATCTGGCCACTTTGTATGGTTTTCGATAGTTTTATTTTTTGTTTGAAACTTTTCCTTTTTATACCAGTGATCGGGAACCTTTTTCGAGCTGAGAGTCAAATTAGGGAAAACCTTGTAAAATTGGTAAGTTTGGGAGCCGCAACATATTATTTTCAAAATGAAATTAAACTATACTCGTCAATGAAATGGATAGCTGTATATAGTAAATCATCTTCGTGATACTTCTTAGCGTAATTTAACTTCTTTAATCTGAAAAACGATTTTGAACCTTTTTATAGCCACCAAGTTGTGGAAATAGGATTCATTTTGATTTTGTGTAAACGTTTTGTGTTTCACGCAAAACGTTGGATGACAACGTTTTATTTTATTTTTTTATATAATATAGTAGCTAAAGCTAATTACATAATCCTTAATTAAGCACCTATGTATATAGAGATGTTTTTTTAAGACTGCCAGAAATTTATCAATAGTTTTGGAACTTCTATGTAATTCCATCCGGCAGTCTATTATATTCCAAAACACCTCTGTACAAGATGCTTCTCCTATTTCTATTTATTGTAACATTTTTTTTATAATTAAATTATTTTTATTCCTTAAATTATATTCACATACATCCATTCCTCTCACAATAAGTTTTCATACAAAGAACCGCATGCGGCTCCCGACCGCTGCTTTATACAATTTAGACTCATTGCGACAAAAGGCATTATTTGTAAATGTTAAATTAAATAGATAGTTTATGTAATATATTGAACATATGTACATATATATACATATGTACATACATACGTAAAAGGAATCGTTTAAATCTGTTGTACTGAAAGTACATATTGTAGTTCCAAGGGGTGGAGTAGAAGGAGGCGATTCAACATAAAACACACATTTTTATTTTTCATTAAAATTGCTGTTTTAATGTATGTACATACATATGTATGTATTAACGTTTTTAAAATTGCCTTTTTAAAATACATATTACTACAGTATTTTATTTTCATATGGTTATTAATTTTTCTTTAGAAAAATTGAAAGAACTGTTAATATTATGGAAAAGTTTTTTTGAATTGTTGCGAAAGTTGCACACGTGACGAATCTATTTTGTATTTATGTACTTTGAAATTAAGCAAAAAATTTTATTGTTTATTTATATTATTGCAGGAAGATTCTGTATTTAACTGTTTTTGTCACAATGTTTAAAGCAGTGGTCGGCAACCGGCGGCTCCGGAGCCGCATGCGGCTCTTTGTATGAAAACCTGCGGTTCTCACTGTCATCCAACGTTTTGCGTGAAATACAAAATGTTGACACAGCTTACACAAGATCAAAATGAATCCCATTTCCACAACGTCGTGGCTATAAAATGCTTTAAGATCGTTTTTCAGATTAAACTTTATAATAATTTTTAGTAATACACTGTCGAACGTTAAGAAATATCACGAGGACAACTTATTTCTTACTATTATTAATGATTAATGAGTAACATTTGATTTAATTTTGAACATGTAATTAGAAAATAATATGTTGCGGCTCCCAAACCTACCAATTTTGCAAATTTTTCCCTAATTTGGCTCTTGGCTCGAAAAAGGTTCCCGACCACTGGTTTAAAGGTTATGCAATTTGAATTATATTTGTGATTAAAATCGGCACTGAAACTCACGACTTTTTTTTTTTTTTAAAAACTTTTCGTGACAGTCTTTATATGATTAACATACATATATGTATGTATAATAAAATATATTACTCAGTTGTGTAGCAAAATTTTTAGTCCCAACAAAAGTGTCACAAGTTTTCTTCTAGCGACGTGGAACTTTCAATAGACATACGAGGCTTCGCTATTTATTTCTCACGTCTCTTAATTAAAGCTCATCCAATTTCAGTAACTGGAAACCTTAAAGCTTCGAGTGACTGGCACAAGGCACGGCCACCCTTAAATACAAAAGATTTACGACCTTACAATAGATCTGATGTACCGTTCGCGTGTTTAAGCGATATTTAACGATCGTCGAGTGCTCCTAACTGCGGGACAGATTCGCTATCGGAACACTTTTAAACGAACCCACCACCTCTCTCTACAACACCGAATTAAGCGGTCTCGATTATTGCGTATTATATGTATGTATAGAATAGGGGATGAAAGTAAGAATGGGGGTATAGATCGTAAATCGAGCCGCAAAACTTTCCAAACACCCCTCACAAAGTGGTAGTCAATCTCATACCATAAAACTAGGGGGTGAACTCGCTCACGTGGAGTTTTCAACGTGAAGTTGAATTTATTGAACACGTAACATTAAGAGCGACAAGATAAAACTCGACTCAAATCATCGACAGTCACGTGAGCTGTCGTGGAAAAATTCCGCGAGATCAACACGCAACTTTCACCCGAAGAAAAATTAATTTTCTTCCATCCCATTCAAATATTTGTATTTGGTTGTGTGTTTAAATTTTAAGGGTGAGCGTGTTTTGTAGGCGTTTCTCATTTCGAATGCATGTCGCGTAACAAAGAAAAGTTAAATAGAAGTAACTGCCTAATGCGAAAACACTCGTGTTGAACTAATTTAAATACACCTTTGCGTACTGTATGCGTGTGGGTGTATAATATATTGCAGGAGCAATCGAATGAATAAATTAATATTACAATAATAATGTATGTTTTGTATATTAAATGTAGAGCAAACTTAATGGTTTGTAGCCGTAGTTCGTAATTAGACCGATAGAAAGACAAATAGTTTATTTGCCTATAAAGACAGGGAGATATATGAGTCGCTTAGTTCCAAATCCCGATAAGTCCACAATATATAAAAAAAACGAGGATAAAATATTTTCTGGTTCTAAGAATGTTTTCAAACGATGCCTTATACTTGAATTATTCCAAATACCGCCAAGTGCGCCGTAAAAAAATATTGAAAATCAGTGTTAGTTCCAAAAACTGACAATTGCACTATGATAAAAGCTGATAAAAGCCATATTTAGAAACAAACAACGATAAGTTCATGTTTCTAATCTCAATATTTTGTTTAATATCAACAAAATTAAGTTTAAACGAGTTTAAACGCCATCAAGCAAATAAGTCTGTAGCAGAAAAACCGCGTTTGCGAACAAGTGAGTTTTATGGACTTATTGGGATTTGGAACTAGGCGACTCATATGTATGTATGTAAATATACAGACATACTCGTACACAGAACGATGGAAAGACAGAAATACATACAGACAGATTGCTTATCCGTGTAAGATGACAGGGAGACATAGAGACAGACATACCGAATTATGTACATATATAAATCAATATGTCTGTATTGGCTTCTATACTAGTTTGCTGACAGTAAAACGAATTGTTTTTCAGACAGATAAAACGTAGACATACAAAGGCAGTGTTTAGTGACAGTTTTGCACAGTTTTGTGTAAACAAGCGCCAGTGCAGTACTTTTAATGGGTCCACTTTTGCACAGCTTTCGCTGGCGTACAGTAAAATGGTCCTGTAATCGTGCCTATACTAGTTTATATACAGACACTAGTTTACAGACATATGTAAGATAGGAATACACGGACAGTGCTTTCGGCCAGTTGTCTCTAAACAAACATCAGTGCAGTACTTTTAATGGGTCACTATTGCACTGCTTTCGTTGGCTAGCAGTAAAATGGCCCTGTAATCGTATCTTTACAGACACACTAGTTTACAGATATATATATATATAAGATAGGAATACACGGACAGTGCTTTTGGCCAGTTGTCTGTAAACAAACATCAGTGCAGTAATTTGAATGGGTCACTAGTGCACTGCTTTCGTTGGCTTACAGAAAAATGGCCCTGTAATCGTACCTACATACATATATTACCTACAGTTTACAGACACATTAGTTTACAGATATATGTATATATATATATAAGATAGGAATACATGGACAGTGCTTTCGGCCAGTTGTTTGTATACAAACATCAGTGCAGTAATTTGAATGGGTCACTAGTGCACTGCTTTCGTTGGCTTACAGTAAAATGGCCCTGTAATCGTACCTACATACATACATATATTACCCATGTATAGTTTACAGACACACTAGTTTACAGATAGATATAACGTAGGAATACACAGACAGTGCTTTCGGCCAGTTGTCTGTAAACAAACATCAGTGCAGTAATTTGAATGGGTCACTATTGCACTGCTATCGCTGCCTTACAGTAAAATGGCCCTGTAATCGTACCTACCTACATACCTATACATATATTATCTATAGTTTACAGACATACTAGCTCACAGACAGATATAAGGAAGGAATACACGGACAGTGCTTTCGGCCAGTTGTCTGTAAACAAACATCAATGCAGTAATTTTAATGGGTTCGCTGGCATTCAATAAACTGACTGTATGTATGTATATAAATATACTAGTTTACATATAAACAGACAAAAACTCAATTTTTATACACGTTAACCGTAAAGTACATTACGATACGTACGTATAGTATGTACATAGATAGTGTGAACACGACAGTTTATTTAAATATACATCCATAGACGATTGACGACCCCTGACTTCGATTTGGTGCACTATGCTGCATCGATACTGCAGTAGTAGCCCGTTTGGCCACTATTTCGTGTAAATCAAAAACGGCTATTGCACATCGGAAATGTGCATTGCACTCAATTTTTATGCCACTGCATAGCTCGATGCGTCAATATCGATAATTTAAAATTGAACACTAACTCAACATGCGAAATATAGCAAAAAATTTCAAGTTAAAATATATTTTTAATATTTTATATCGACTGTAGGTAGCGTCGGTTCACTGTATCGGCATAGCTTTTATTCGCCATTGAAAACTTCTCTTCTGTGCTAAAATTGCGATGCATACTGACCGTTCGCCTTTTTATTATACAGAACATATCCCTAAGTGTACCATTTCGCGAAACTATTTCTTTTACGATCCATTCGTGCGATATTAAAGATTTTATTGCTCGCGTAATATCTCATCGGATATGTTAATTTTTCATATACATTTTCTCCATTACTTTATTTAATTTTTTTAACGACTACATTGAAATCGCATCGGTTTTTATTTGACTGCGTAACTTTAGAGCGAACACGATAACTGTTCGCTACTTATAATATTAGAAGGCGAGAGCTTTTAGTTGTTCGTAGCGAAGCTCTAATTAGGCATGCCGTTACGATAACGCTACGACGAATATACTCACGCACTTTCGTAGCTATGTTTTAATAGCTAATGTTTATGTATTAATAATTTTACACACGCATACATATACACTGGTAATAATTAAGGCATGTACGTATGTATGTAAATTCTTGTGATATCTTACCGCAATCCACCGCGAAAATTAGTTATTATGATATTATTATTGCGATATGATGCTTCGGTGGTACATAGTCGCACATTATACGCTATAGGGTGAGTCGATATTCGTACGCAACGTAGATCTAATTTGTATAATATAAATTTTACAGTGTAAACCAGTGGTCGGCAACCTTTTTGGAGCCTGGAGCCAAATCAACGAAAAATCCAAAAAAAAATTTTCACAATAAAATTGTATGTGGAACCAAAAAGCGTCGCGACGCCAAATGCAAGCTTCTTGACGTTCTGAGCAACAAAAAATCACGTTTTTTAAAACCCAGAGTGGAGATTGGTCAATCTTTACTAAGTTTAACCCACTAAATTCGAATCCGATAACGATTTTTCTTGATATGCTCTCGTTTATGAGATATTTGCGATTTAAAAAATGTAAAAAATATCCATTTTTTTTAACTTTTGCGGTCTATAACTCAAAATATAATATCGGTGTGCTCAAAGTAAGTATTGAAATCAATAGTCAGATATTTTTCCTATTGATTGTGATTTTTTATTGCTTTGAAATACTTATTATTAATTATCTAGCGAATTTTGAAAGTCAAAAATATATTTTTATAAACGGAACCGCCAACTTTCGCGCCCGGAGCCGCATGCGGCTCCGGAGCCGCCGGTTCCCGACCACTGGACTGTAAACTGTTGTATGGCTGTTTGTTTCTATGGAAGTTTGACCTTGATCGGTCGGCTTTTGTCCTTTTGAAATTTGTTTTATTTAGAAGCTCTTTTTTGCGTTCATTTATTTCGGTCACTATTCAGTATTATTTTTTGACTTTATTGACCCATATTTCAAATGCTGTTACCTTTCATTACAAATTTCAGCTGAAATACAATCAATCAATATTTGAAGCCAATACATATTTTGGCATTGAAAACATATCCTTAAAATTTCGAATGCGAGAGAATTTCGTTACATTTATATTGTGTTTCAAATGAGCGGATTATAGCCGTGTTGAACCACGATTGAATTCTCGACATTTCACAATAGTTACGTTAATGGCAAACGAATAATACTATAGTACATATGTATGTATATATGCATGTATACCCTAATTGATTGGCGATAATTCCAACCACGTACATTCAAAACCGATCGGTTTAAATTAATTGAAACGCGAACGGCCGATTGTTTGCCGTATTAATTGATAAAAGCAAACACGAGATGTTTACATTGTACGTTAACTAATATTATAAAACAGTATTTCAATAGAATAATTTTCGTACGTATGGTGATTGTAAACCGTGAAGACAACGATGAGAAATTTGTGCTAGCGTGTGGTTAATTTATTCATGAAACGTTGAAAATGTGCTGAAATCAATGGAACAAGTCACACATTTACATGTTATGAAATATTATGTACGATAATTTTCCGACAGTTGAAGTTTTCAAACTGTGTATTATATTTATTATATAGGGAAATTTAAATTGTGGCTCATTTTATGATAATTTTCTGTTGCGAGCGGATGGTTAACTATTTGGGGCAAAACTATTAACTAATAATTCTAAAATCTAACTAAAAATAAGCGAGTCATAAAAGTTTTTGTACTAAGAAATTTGTCGAAAGTATACATACATATGTACGTATCATATCTATTCCTCTGTTTTTATTTTCGTGTACATTGTCTCACTGTTTGATTCATCGGTACAACACTTTGCAGGGGTACTTCCCACGATCTTGTTGGTCTTTTAAGGTAGGTGAGATAGGACACGTTCCTTTGGGGATGGTTGCCCCATAATATTTTGTTTTCATTACTGCCACTAATGATAAAAGTTTGGAATAACACAATATACCAACAGTTTTATGGTTCAGTAACAATAAAATTTGAACCCGGGAAACTTTGGTACTTACTAATAAGTTTTTTTTACGAATTGCATTCTTGTTAATGTATGTATGTATGTACATTCCCATGCAATTTGACTAATTAGGATTAAATTTTGCAGCGTTACTTCTTATCTTATATTACGGGTATTTAAGAGTATTTAAATGCGAATGAGCGTTTTATTTCGTAAAGCTACCTTACTAATTTTTTATTGGTGACTTCGGCTAATAGCTGATAGCTTATTGCCAGTTCAGAAAAACAACATTTGACCCGGGCAACGCTGGGTACCCCAGTTAGTCTATATATACCTATGTATACATATGTAAAACTAAATTCTTGTTTTTTAGTGTCTTTGTTCCACAGCGTTTGACTGATCGCGACCAGACTTTGCAGAGTTGCTCTCTATGTATGATACTGTGGTCTTTAGGGGTATTTTAGTGCCGTATACGATTTCAGCTAACGGCTAGCAGAGTATTGCCAGTTGAAAGTTAATCTAAAAAGTTAGTTTGGTTAATTAGTTTAACGGTTGAGTCAAAATAAAATGTGTGCATTTTTTGGAAAATTTAACATATGTACATAGAAACGGTTGTATTTTCGTAGTACGTGCATTTCTAAAGGTATGTGCTTAGTTTAAATCGTACGCAAGTGCTTTCATAAGACGTATGACAAACGTTGAATAAACATTGACACACGCACGTAAGACAGAAAGTCATTAATAATCCATTACACTCACGACAGTAAATTAGTTAACAACCCAACAGTGTATAATTGCCAGTACACACCCGTCATTCTTAATTATATTCGTTGTGTATTTATTATTCGGGCTACCAGCGACATTCAAACATGTACACTTTCATTGTATGTACATACATACGTCTGTAAATATAATTTGTAAAATTTATCCACTCGAATGTGGTGGTCTGCACACTGTCAGATTGACTATAGATATATTGTTTGAAAGCGATTCTGCTCTCGTTACTTTCTACACGTACCAAGTTACTTCGGCATGAACGTAAACGTTCAGCGAAATTATTAATCGCGATGATTTATTATCGCTAGCCTGTGTGTGAACGTGTTGTAGATATTTTGTGAACGGAGGTTAATAATGGATCGTGTTTATGGTAATTCAGTATATGTAGAATCTGACTATATATAATTATGTATAATTATAATTTAATGTAGTCATAGTATTAAAAATTTGACCGTGAAACTTTCACTATGATACATTTTAGTAGTGAGGGCTATTTATTATTCGTAAGCCCTATAGAATTTTCTATAATATATTCAAAACGTGACAATTTTACTTAGTTGAAAGTTTAAGATTATATTTACTTGAAAATTTTGATACTACTTTAATCGGTTTTTATGTACATATTTTTTGGCTGTTTAAAAAGTTATTATATTGACAAAAAAATTAGAAGTAAATTATCATTGATTAGAAGTATTATGTACTTCACTGTCGATTGTGAATATTATTAATATAAGTCTAACAGTCTTTAACGGTCCAATGTCAGATTTTAGGTGAATTAATTACAAGTCATATTCTAGTGTCCGGTTTAAAATGTCAACATATAAAAACATGTTGTGAATAAATTGCTATCATACAAAAGAACACATGGCGAATTTATACAATTGTAATCGATGTATTGCCAAATTGACTGATGTGAATAAATAAAGTGAAGTAAATTGCTGACTTTTCTAATAATACTGTTTAAAAAGTCAGCAATTTTCTTGCACTTTTAGTATTTGGCTTCTGTAATACTCAATTTAGCATGTTATTTTACAATTTTTGAGTTGGAAACTTTTGAAAAAAGTTACAGGTACTGTTAAAGGTGTATGAAAAAAATATTAAAGTGTCACTTACACGGTTAAAAAAAATACTAGAGGCACTAACGTAAAGTACACACACAACAGGTGATTCACAACAAGCGGGGGCGGGCGCGCGCGCACAACCAGCAATTCTCAAACTGTTCGTTTCGCGATCGCCCTTTGTAAGGGGGCGAAGCCCTAAAGGCTGAGCTTCTGCCCCACACTGTCTGTCTGTCTGTCTTCGTTCGTCTGTCTGGGCTGACTGGTCCAGGGGCGCCGGCCTCTGCCAATAAAGTGTCCCGCGCATGTGTGTGTATATGCGTCTGTTGTTTCTATTATTATCCGAGCCGTATCGTGTGTGACGGGCTTTATTTTTTTTTAACCAGTTTCTTCTTTTCGTTTCTTTCGTTCTATAGCGTCAACGTTTTGGCGCTTTTGTCTTGTCTATTTCGAGTTATATCGCCACTAAAATACCCTAGCGAAAAAATCGTTAACCGAATGGAATGGGTCCAAATTTTCAACATTTATTTTTTTAAAACCAGATCCCGTTCCTGTTCCCGTTCCCGTTCCCGATCCCGTTCCCAATCCCGTGCCCGTTCCCGTTCCTAGTACGTCATTTGACGCGTGAGCAGGGCCGTTCCTGATCCCGTTCTCGTTCCCGATCCCGGTCCCGATTCTGTTCCCGATCCCGATCCCGTTCCCGTTCCTAGTACGTTATCTGACGCGTGAGCAGGCCCGTTCCCGTTCCTGTTCCCGTTTTATCCAGATTTTTTTTCACAGGAACCATCCCCGGCATGATCACAGTAAGTCCTGAAAGTTTCATTGCGATCGGTTGAGTGGTTAAGGAGCTTATAAGAGACAAACAGACAAACAAACAGACAGACATTGATTTTTATATATACTGTATCGTTTAATATAATCAAATCAATAAATACACTGTATAATTTAATACACTTTAATACACTGTATCGTTTAATAGAATCAAATCAATAAATTGGTTTACATCAGCGGTCAGGAACCGGTGGTTCCTTGTATGAAAATCTGCGGCTCTCCCTGTCATCCAACGTTTTGTGTGAAACACAATTTATACAAAATCAAAATGAATCCTATTTCCATAACTTTACGGCTATAAAAAGTCATAAGATCGTTTTTCAGATTACAGTTTGTAATACTTATTAGTAATAAAAATATTTCGAACTTATTTTTTACAGCTAAAGAGCAACATTAAATTAATGTTGAATATATGTATAATTCGACAATAATATGTTGTGGCTCCCTAACTTACCAAGTTTTCAAGGTTTTCCCTAATTTGACTCTCCAAAGGTACCCGACCTCTGGTTTACATTATATATATAATAGGCCAATTCCGTTTGTCTGTCTGTCTGCTGATAACGCTCGCTGAGGAAAAATTATTAAAAAACCACCAGAACGAGTGGGGATCGAACCCACGACCGCAAGCTCGAGAGTCATCACGCTAACGCTTACTCTATCACCCTTGGTCGGTTTAGTCTTTTTTTTTTTAAATATATCGTGACTCGGCGTTACCTATAAAAGGGATCGTGATTCTGCTAATAATACATACATATACGGCACTATAGAAACTATTATTTATTTTTGTTTTTTGATTTTTACAAAATCACTTACAAAATTATAATTATTATACATATGTATATATAATAATTAATAATTATAATATAAATAGTAAAGTAAAAAAAAAAATTTTTTTTGAGTGGGTATCGATAGGGTTCAATTAGTGGGGATTGCTATAATATATAGATGGCGCTATAAAAACTATTTTTTTTTGTTTTTTCGATCAATTAGTGGGGATCTCTATTAAAAAAGCGCTTTACGATATTTAAAATTCAGCCGTTTGTCTGTCTGCTGATAATGTTCGCCTCGGTAAATGTTTAAAAGACACGAACCGCGCGCGAATGGGATTTGAACCCGTGATCACCAGTTTGGAATGAATCGTGCTAACACACAATCATCCAATGAACCTGCTACGATTTGAAAATATAATATCTTAATTGGCTCACGACTTTGCTAAATTGTTACGTGTTGTATTATATAACGCGCCATCTATGCAACAACTATAAAAAAAAAAAAAAAAATACACATGTACTCACCCACACAAACATTCGTTGATATTCAACGGGCTTACTACATAGACTAGTTAATATATATTACTAAATGGTATAACTCAGAGGTTAGAAGAGAGTAACGCTCTAACCGTTAGAGCGTTACTCTGTTTAGGGTTAGGGGTGCGATCCTCATATGTCTAAAAGTTTCTCGATTGCTTTCAACCTTAAATATTGTCATTGGCAAGATCTGGATCTCATTAAATACATAGGCCGTCTCCTGTTTGATTTTATCAATTTACCTAAATTAGTTGTAAGATGGTTCCACATAATTGGCACAATCCTATCTACCAAATCATAGTTCGTTACATTTCTCCTTTCGTTTCCTCTATGTAGAAGGCAATGGTTTGACTCCTGCAGAGTGTCTTTTCCTAGTCACTATTATACATAGGTATAATAACTTGGAATCTATGGTATGTGCATCCATAAGAAGGAAAATGTAAAAAATTTGGTTGATTTGATTTTTTTGTTTGGTTTATTTGATTTGATACACATTTGTTTTAATTATTATTCATCATCATCATTTTCAGCCGTTCACCATCCACCGATGGATGAAGGCCTTTCCAATCCTCTTTAATTCATGTCCGTCTTGAGCAATCTGCCTCCACTTGACTCCACACATTCATCTCAATTCATCAGCCCATCTTCCACTCGTTCTACCTTACTTTCTTTTACATCCTCTCGGACACCATTCCAGTATTTCTCGCGTCCATCTGCCATCCATTTTTCTGTGTCCAGCACATTAGTCATACCCATTACCCATCTATTCCTCTTACGATCTCTTCTTGTCATACCAAGCATACATCTTTCCATGATTCTCTGTGTGCACTGGATCTTACGTGGCATACTTGAATTTAGCATCCAAGTTACACATCCATACGTCATAACTGGCAGTACGTATTGGTCCGTATGCCTTCTTTTTTAAGCATAGCAGAATATTGGATCTAAAAACAATGTTCATTGTTCCAAAAGCACTCCACTTGACTCCACACATTCTTCTCAATTTATCAGCCTATCGTCCATTCCGTCTACCTTGCTTTCTTTCACATCCTCTCGGATACCATTCCAGTATTTTTCTCGCTATGTGTCCACTCTTACTTTTTGACACGTTCTGCTATATCTGTCACTTTGGTCATACTTCTTACCCACGTATACCTCTTACGATCTCTTCTCGTTATAGCGAGCATACATATTTCCATGCTTCTCTGTGTGCTCTGGATCTTGCAAAGTATTCTTTAATTTAGCATCCACGTTTTACATCCAAACGTCATAACTGGCAGTACGCATTGGTCGTATGCCTTCTTTTTTAAGCATAGCGGAATGTTGGATTTTAAAACAATGTTCATTCTTCCAAAAGCACTCCATCCTAGTTTCATTCTTCGTTTTATTTCTTCCTCTTTACATCCGGTAATATTCACCAATTGTCTTAGGTATAAATAACTATCAAATACATATCTCTACAATATGATTATCTACTGTGACTACACTTTGCGTGCAAAATCCATTAAACATAATTATTATTATCATTAAAAAATAGAAATATCAAATGTATGACAAATTTTAGCTGTAAACGATTGTATGTAGCTTGTATGTAGGTATGTGTTTTATATTGATTGATCGTTTGCAATAGAGACAAGAGTTAAAAAAACTCCGAGCACGCGTTTGTAGAATTTCATGTGTTAAGTTGTCAAAATTAAGTGATCACTTTAACGCGTCGGCTTTAAGAATACAGATATGTATGTATCGTTTAAAAAACAGCCGAAAACACTATAAATAAAAGTGTTATCATCCGCATGGCTATTAAGGTGTTAAATATAGTTTGCATTTTAAAGCTTGAAACTTCAAACAAAAAATATATACGCGATTTAACATCCGCCAACCTTTACATTGACTTGATTTACTTACCTTTGCGGTTATCTATCTAATAATGCGGAAAACATGTGCTATTTTTCCGCGTGTATTTATTTCTATTCGTATGACTATGTCAACCTTAAGGTTGAAATTCGTGTTACGTATCATTCACATTTTCACAATTTTTAACTTAAAATACGTAAATATAGTAAATTTGAAACACCCACAGCTTCTTTCAGCGTTGATGACAATATTTCTTCAGTTAAATTGACTACGGCGAATGTTATTTCAAATTAAAGTCATAAATTGACGAGAGACTTGTTGAATGGGAAATAAGCACTTGTACTCTTGTCTCACTTATATATTACGATATTTAAATTAATTTATTAGAAAATTGTAAATTTTAAGTATCATAGAAACTCTATTGAAATCCATTATAAGGAAAATGTAGAAAACTATCAATTTTTTTTAAATTTTAATTGATTTTTTATGATTTTGAACAAATAATAAACTCACAAAATTAAACATGTATATGAAGTGTCTTTTTATCAATTTTCTACAAATTAATAAAAATGTACAATAAATGCATCGAAAAGCTTACATATTTACATATGTATATATATATATATAAAGCTCAATTCCGTCTGTCTGTCTGTGTGTCTCTTGATAACGTTCGCCTTGGTAAATAATTGAAAAAACACGAACGTCGCGAGTGGGATTTAAAACCGTGATCACCAAGTTGGGTGAGTTAGTATTAATCTTTAGTAGGTTCGCGACTTTGCTAAATTGTTACGTAATCAATTACGTCAAACACGTACGTTGATATTCAACGTGCTTATTTACATAACTAGTGTAATCCCGTTGAATATCAACGGAGTGGTTTCTCATCACCCGTACTGTGAGTGTTTGTGTGGTGATTATATGTGTATTTAATAGTTTTTTATTAGATGGCGATTTATAATACAACAACGTAACAATTTAGGAAAGTTGCAAACCTACTGAGGATTAATATTGTCAAATTGTAGCAGGTTCGTTATTATCGGCGTTGGATCATAGCGTAAGCGCTCACTGTTCCGACCTGGTGATCTCGGTTTCAAATTCCACTCATTTACCTCGGCGAGCGTTATCAGCAGACAGACAGATTGATTTGGGCTATTATATATTCACTAGTGTAAGCCCGTTGAATATCAACGCCCGCTGAATTTTAAATATCGTAAAGCGCTTTTTTAATAGAGATCCCCACTAATTGATCGCACGGTTGTAAGTGACAAAAAAAAAAAAAAAAAAAGTTTTTATAGCGCCATCTATGTATTATTAGCAGAGTCACGATAACTTGTATAGGTAATGTTTAAAAAAAAGGGACTAAATTGACCAAGGGCGATAGCGGATAGCATTAGTGCGAGTCCTCTCGAGCCTGGGGTGCTGGGTTCGATCCCCCACTCGTTCTGGTTTTTCAATTATTTTTCCTCAGTGAGCGTTATCAGCAGACAGACAGACAGACAGACGGATTTCGGCTATTATATTATACTAGTGTAAGCCCGTTGAACATCAACGCCCGCTGAATTTTTATTTTACTTTACTTACTATTTATATTATAATTATTAATTATTATATGTACATATATATATATAATAATTATAATTATTAATTATTATATATATTATAATTATAATCATTAATTATCATATACACACATATATAATAATTATAATTTTGTAAAAATCAAAAAAAAAAAAAAATATAATAGTTTTTATAGTGCCATCTATATATTATTAGCAGAGTCACGATCCCTTTTATAGGTAAAGCAGAGTCACGATCCCTTGTATAGGTAATGTTTAAAAAAAAAAGGACTAAATTGACAACTGGCGATGGTGGATTAGTCTAAGGACGTTCTTCCCGAGCTTGGGGTCCTGGGTTCGATCCCCACTCGTTCTGGTTTTTTAAAATTATTTTTCCTCAGCGAGCGTTATCAGCAGACACACAGACAGACAGACAGACGGATTTCGGCTATTATATTATATATATACATATAATGGCATCGTTCTCGATGCGCTCACATATGGCCGTGCTACGAAGCACTCCAACAAACGCGTCCAAATCATTGATCAAACAATTTGGCAAGCACCACACGCTACATCTCAGATCGTGACCGTGGAGCTACGGGAGTTGTTCATCGGTCATCATAGTAACGTTTCAACATCTTTATATACATAGAGTAAATACGGTATTAATGAGAATGTCGCTTGTTTTCATTAGCTTAAAAGTTATTGGTGGAAGCACTTTGAATATACAGATATGTATCACACTAACGGAAAGACTAGTGGATTTAAATACGAGACTGTTTGGCAAAGTATACACACGGTCGCCTTAGGGTTAAAACTGACTGAAAACAAGCAAGATGAAGAAATAAAAGGGGAGAATGAAGTAGGGGTGGGAAAATCCGGTGAAACAGAACGCGAGTGCAGATTCTCGTCGCTGACAATTATTAGTATTTATTATTAAAATGAAAATTCTCTCGTCTGTGACACTTTTATCATTTGCACCGTTCGTTCTCAGCGTGCCAATGAAAATACTCGAGCACAATATTTTAATGAGTCGGAATATTTTCTTTCGTTTTTCTGCACTGTGATTTTTTTCTTCGACGAGTGATTTTCATCGCAAAGGTCAGCGTGACCCTACGGGTACAGGAAAAATAAATAAATAAATCAACGTTTTCCTTTCGTTCACCTTTCGATAGCGTTTATAAATTAAATTAGGTGTGTGCGTGTGTTATTAAACAGTTATGATTTATCAGTTTAACGTAAATATGTACCTCAGGCGTATGATTGTATACATTTTGTTTGTGTGGAAAATTTCCAGCGCCATTTTCAACAATCGACTTAATAAAGCGCTGTTTATTTTTGTACGAATTTTTAAACAGAGTTGTTTTTAAACTAGGAAATGTTGCAAGATCAAGCTTCTGCTTATGCAGTATTTATTGCACGTGGTTTTATGATGGTAAAAGTGGTTGAAATCTAAAAAAAAAAATACAATTTCAGTTCAAGAGAAAATTTTCAGTATAAAATTTCAGCAAAAATTTTCGCACCATCACAATACTTCATCATACTACGTATATGGATTATGTAATCATTGTCTTGAGCAATATGCATCCTCACATTCTTCTCAATTCATCAGCCCATCGTCCACTCGGTCGACCTTGCTTTCTTTCACATCCTCTCCGATACCATTCCAGTATTCTTCTCGCTATGTGTCCACTCCAACTTTTTCACACGTTCTGCTATATCTGCACTTTGGTCATACTTCATACCAATGTATTCCTTTTACGATCTCTTCTCGTTATACCAAGTATACTTATGTATGTATTTCCATGCTTCAAGTTTCAACTGGCAGTATGCATAGCGAAATGTATGTTCATTCTTCCAAAAGTACTCCATTCTAGTTTCATTCTTCGTTTTATTTCTTCTTCTTTACATCCGGTCATATTCACCAATTGTCCTAGGTATAAATAACTATCAACTATCTCGACAATATGATTATATACTGTGACTACGCTTTGCGTGCAAAATTCATTAAACAGGATTAAGTAATAACCAGAACAAACCATTACTTTTGGTCAAAAGTTTATGAAGATAAAACAACAACAAAAAAATCATACAATATGGGACTAACAGTGTTGAAGTATGTACATAAATCTATCAATACTCTGATAAATGTAATTTAAAAAATGATCAAAATATCAATATCAAGATTTTGCATGACACATTCATCTATTAATTTTTACTAGTAAACCAAAATCGTTCCAAAAATATGTAGATTTTGTACATATGTAGAAATAATATTATTAATTTATCATTTTTAATTTTCAACGTCGAATGTGGAGCAAACGAATAATCGCAACGTTAGGCAATGAACGCAAAAATATTTTGCATACTTATTCAAATAATAATGAATGGTATATTTAATGATTGATGAGTTGAAAATATTAACTAGTTAGCCGTCGCGTAGCCAACTATTTGATGCCCCATTAATTATTCGCCACTAAGGGATGATATCGAAACGATGTGCGGAGTCACCCTTAATTAATTATAGCTGTGACACGACTTTTGGGCGATTAACCGACCGTACTTATATAAACATACATACATATATGTACTATATTGATTTTTTTTTTTTTAATATAATAATTAAATTGAAGGAATTGCTGTTAATTTTCAAATGGTGCATAGTACGAGTTGTCGAAATGTGGAACTTTAAATAACGTTTTTATAATAATGTGTTGTAATTTATCTGCGATGTCAAAACAACTATGGATGGGGAGGAGGGAAGAGAAAAAAAAAAAACAACAACGTCATCATAAAGTCGTTCGACATAATTTATTAGGCGTTTTGTATGAAAAGTGAGCGGTAAATTCTTGGATAAAAATTTTCAGAATTAATCTAATGTGTATACGCAACGTTCTTGCGACTAAAAAAACATGTAGAAAAATAATCAGCGTGAAATTAATGTTTTCCTTACCTTAATGTGTTGTTTTTGATGAAAGACAGAGATAGATAGACAGAAGGGGATGATTGAGAGTTTTTGATTTACATATTACACGAATGTACTATTTTAATAAATCACAACTCTATATTTAACACTATTATTTTGAAATGTATTTTAACCCATTCAAAGTCAAACCGATTATTAGCGAGTACTTTATGATCAATTTTTTAATCAACAAAAAATGTTTAGATCCACCGTTAAAAACTTTCAAAGTATCTTTGGAAAGCTTATAAATACGCATTAAAAACTTAATTTATGTAGTTATTAGTTTTTATTAATAATAAAACTTGATTAAATTCGGGCTAAAAATTTCAATTTTCAACATTTAATCCAATGCAATCAAATTTCATTAGTTTTGATATGAAGGAGTTTATATCAGTTTTATTGCAACTCATATGTTGACACGTATGATGAGAAAGTACGAAATGATTCAAAATGGGTTTAATACAATTCAAAATTATTGAAATTCACACACACAGTCAATACGGATATAAACAATGAATTCATCGACACGATTTGCATTATATGATGAGATCACACGCGCGTTTTCAACACTCAATAGCGAATTACATACATAGATTGTAGTGTACTATATTATTAATAGGCACGTTCGATTGATTTCCGCGTCTAGGTGTATTTAGATTTTATAGGTAGATACTAACAGGATGCACTCACTTACATTAAGAAAACACTCGCTTATCGCTATAGTGGTATAATTTTAAGCGGAAAGTTGAACTTGCCTATAGGGCATACACAGATACGACACACATACACACACATTTATATATGTATATATATATATATGTGTACTCTTTAGATAGAACACGAGATACAACTAAGCAGCAGGAGAGCTTTCAGTGGAGTGAGTGGCTGCCGGCTAAAGTAAATCTGGCAGGAGAGCTTAAGAACTCGCCGCTCTGCCACAATAATTTCGAAGGCGAAAGCTCGACTGACGCTAACAACTAGTGTCGGAGCTTTCCGTTCGCCTTTTGTCTGTACGTCTGTATTTTCGGGCAATTGCGGGGGCGGGGAACGTTTGGAGAAACACCTGATCTCCTCTCATACACACGTATGTACAGGTGATCCAAACTGAGCCCAACCGTTGAGCAGCGGCTTAGAATCGAAAGGTCAGAATAAAAAAAAAAAGTAGTTCAATAAAAACGCGAAAAATGGTTCCAAGATGAGATATAACTTAACTGATAGATTTATGTCCGGTGTAAACGAACCTGCTCCTATACGTTTGATCAACACTTTTATACAAAAAATTAAGCGGTGTGGCTGTGTCGAACACGGCCGTAGATTCTCCGTGAATACGTCTGCGTTAGCGGTTAATATTTTATTTGGAATATGAAAGCATCGAAATGGACACGTTAATATATTTTTATTTAACACTAGCTGACCCGGCATGCGCTACAATGCCCGATCCCGTTCCCGTTCCTAGTACGTTATCTGACGCGTGAGTAGGCCCGTTCCTGTTCCCTTTCCGTTTTTTTCCCGATTCCAGATCCCGGTCCCGTTCCCGATCCTGATCCCGTTCCCGATCCCGATCCCGTTCCCGTTCCTAGTACGTTTTCTGACTCATGAGCAGGCCCGTTCCCGTTCCCGTTTTATCCCGATTTTTTTCACAGGAACCGTCCCCGGCATGATCAGAATAAGTCCTGAAAGTTTCATTGCTATCGGTTGAGTGGTTTAGGAGCCTATAAGAGACAGACTGACAGACAAACAAACAGACAGACAGACGTTGATTTTTATATACATATATAGATAACGAATAAAGTCTTAACTGGTAGACGATTACAATTTTATTTATCACTAGCTACCCGGCATGCGTTGCAATGCCCGATCCCGTTCCCGTTCCCGTTCCTAGTACGTTATCTGACGCGTGAGCAGGCCGTTCCCGATACCGTTCCCGTTCCCGTTCCAGATCCCGATCCCGGTGCCGATCCCGTTCCCGTTCCCGTTCCAGATCCCGTTCCCCTTTCTAGTACGTTATCTGACGCGTGAGCAGGCCCGTTCACGTTTTTTCGCGATTTTTTTTTCACAGGAACCATTCCCGATATGATCACAATAAGTCCTGAAAGTTTCATCGCGATCGGTTGAGTGGTTTAGGAGCCAATAGGAGACAAACAGACAGACATTGATTTTTATATATGTATGTATATAGATTGACTTGTGGTAAGCCTGAAGTGCTCGCGTCGTTGTTTTCCCCGCGTGCTACGTAGACTTTCCGATGCTCCCGATACCGTCTCACTAGTTCTATCACAGACATAATGATATTGATCGATAGATGATTAGACCCCTTTTCTAATAATATGCGTTTTTTTGTATTTCCTATTGGCTTTTTGGTGCATATGGGCTGATATAGTGAAATTTAAAAAAAATTTCGACTTGTTTTTGATTTTTCACCAACAAATTATTTACACAGTTCACTTTTTACAGCTTAAATTGATAGATCTCAAAAAGATATTTTGTTTGGTAGCAAAATCACCACGCTAACTTTCCAAAAACGTCCAAAATAGCCGTTGGAAGAAACGCCCCCTTCCTCACGCCTCGCGCATATGCGGTGCTAAAATCGGAAATTTATCGTAGACGTATACCCAAGCGAATAAAATAACATTCACGTCAATCGTATTAATAATAACGAAGTTATAGTGTCGGAATGTATGCCCATTTCACTCATGTATGTCATCTATCTGTATGTCGAAACTATCGAAAACTATCTGTCGGAATGTAAGCTCATCTTCACTCACTTACATAGATTTTTCGTTGGATAGATCCTATTTAATCATGTGATAAAAAATTTTAAGCTCCAAATTGTAATAATAGCAAGAATAGCTCCAAATAAAAAAGTAATGCTTCAAAGCATTAAACAAAACAGTTTAAGCATTAAATTGTATGTTAATAGTGTTTGTATGTCTTGAAATGATTATGATTTTTGATTTTTGATATATGTACAATATATGTACATATATAGAAATACTGGAATGGTATCCGAGAGGATGTGAAACAAAAGCAAGGTAGACCGAGTGGAAGATGGGCTGATGAATTGAGATGAATGTGTGGAGTCAAGTGGATGCAGAAAGCTCAAGACAGAGGATTGGAGAGGCCTTCATCCAACAGCGGATGGTGAACGGCTGAAAATGATGATGATGATATACAATATATTATACTTATTCTGTGAAAATAGACTATGAATTTTATCTACTTAATTTTATCTTCACGGATAAGTTCAATACCATTAGAATTAATTTGTTGTTCTGAAAAGTAATTATAAATCGAATGTTGGAGTTTCAAAATTGACTTTGTTAATTTATAAGCGTACAATATTCAGTCACAAAAACAATAGGAGTATTTTTACATAAATTAATATTCAATTCTTAGCACGTTTTTCGACGAATTTCAATCTACGTCAGATTTTAAATTGGGAACGAATTTAATTAATAAACAGCGAACATTTCAATTTTTCACTCGAATAATCAAAATGTAAATATAATACAGATGGGTGTGTACGTATAGTCAATTTATTATACGGTTTGAAAACGTAGTATTGATTCATAAGTGCAAAACGGATCTAAAGGATACACATTGCTTCATCAATGCATGATTCCTTGTAATGCGGGTATTAAACAGGGATAGTTTACTCGCTACTATCTCACTAGTAAACTAGCTCGTGTAATAGGCGAAGCTAGTAAACTATTTGGCAATTTCGGCCGATCGAGTGAAGTTCGAATGTTTGAACTTTACTCGCTACTATCTGGCTAGTGTGACGTCACTTTATTTTGACAGTTTGAGGTTAAGCGGTTCATTTTCAGCTCCCGACACACACACACATACAATGAAAGTTTATTTAAAATTGTATTATTAAAAAACGCATATTTATTAAACTTATTAAAAGTAAAACAAGTACTGTAGACTGTGTACAAAGAATGTAAAACAAGTTGACGACAGCGCCGCTAGCGGCAGCGAGTACACAAAATACGTGTAATAGGATTACTAGCTCTACGTTTCGGCCAGTAAACTAGCGAGATAGTAGCGAGTAAACTATCCCTGTGTAATACCCGCTTTATGAAGATGGCGTACTTGATAAATTCTTAAGGTGCCTGTAAACGATAAACATTTTTCAGAAATATTGACAGCATTATCGCTCGTCAACCATCCAGCAACATTTTCGTCATCACATGTACAATATATCTATATATGTGTGGCTCAATAGTTTTCCGGCAAGTAGTTGCTGTTTTATTATTGCCCTGATACGCACCTCAGCGACAGAGATCCGCGTATGCGAGAGAGTAAGAAATAAACATATATTGCCGCGTATTTTCGTATACCGAGCGATATCATCGGCAATATGTCAACAATACTCGCCAACACACTGCCATACCGGCAACAGTGAAACAATAGTGTCGGGAAACACGACTATATTTCCAACCCACATCACCATTTTGTAGTAATATGTACATATATTTCCGGCAATACATTGCCGTGAATATGTTGATCGTTTATAGGCACCTTAAGATAACCTATGTAACTGTGACTACATATAAGGGTAACTTCTATCGATACTATTCTGCCGTCCTAAGCCCACTTAACATAACTGACAAAACAACAATATCGAGATAAATGTACTTGAAGGTTTTATTCTAAATTTGTGTTTTTATTCATATATTACTGATTTATTTAAACTTTTTTTTAGTGGATGAGGTTATTTTCTATTGTGTTTTGATAATTCTAAGGAAAAATTAAAAAAAAATGAATATGAAAATGAATGTGAATATGTAGTAGTTACGTCACTTCATTATTCATTATTAATGCATGAGTATGACCTCTTAGATGGGGGTTCTCATTGAACATAATGAGGTTGGTCAATTCACATGAATAATGGATTATTTATTATTTTGAATACTTCAATTAAATCACCTCTTAATCTCCTCGTCTCCAATGTGGAGAGATTCAATCTTTTCAATATTTCGTGATAAGTTAGTGACCGAAGTATTTCGCTAAGCATTGGTGATACTATTTCTCTGCGCATGCAGATACGTTAGAATTAATAGCTTAAAAAGTCACTTTTGGATGAAGATACATTAATTTTGATATGAAAAATTGCAATAATATGTACACTCCCATAACCACTAAAAAACATCTAACTCATTTTCGTAATTTTTGTCAGTTACGTTAAGTGGGCTTAGGACGGCAGTATTGACTTGGTTGCATAGGTACATTGTTGATTGTTGGATTTTTAATTTTCAACATTTAAAATGACGTACGATTGCGACCCATCGATCAGGGTGACCATCAATCTTGAGCGCGGGAAAATATGATGAATTTGACGAGAGCCGTATCGGAGCGTTTATAAATAGGCAGCCCAGCGTGCAAATTGAACATAACAAACGGGATTAATCCACGGCTCGTTAACACCCCAACTCTCAACCCTCGATGGATGAAAGTTTTGATGGATCGCAAGTGGGGAATTTTCCCCGTGCCGGAAAATTCGTGGAAAACGGGGAAAGACGTGCGCGGGTCACCGGCACCTGCACCTTTCGACACCGCATACCATTTTGATTAATTCGCACGCGGAATTTCAGCTAGAGTGAGTGTGTAGTTAGAGTTGGGGAACAATATTTTCGAGGCACAGCTTGGTTTTAGTCAGTGGGTGGCCTTTTAACGTCTTGGCAAGTAGTAGTTTTGCAGAAAGAGCACTCTGCTCGTGGAATGTCCCGGTGCTATTGTCGCGGCATCCGCGTCTAATTCCGTACCAGAAGACGCTCTCTGCACCGCTGAGTGGTTTTCACTTGGGTGTGCAATGCGTGTCTTACTTACAATGACGATGATGATGATGATGACGATAACTGAGATAGTGTGTGTGGTCAAAAGACATGATGTACAGATGGAATCAACAAGCTTCCACTGGTTATAAAGTGATACGCTCGATATCAAAACAGTGTCCCTTCACTTTTTGTCTAACATTGTAAAGTATCAAAGGAATGGTGCTCTACCAGTAGTTCTTCACTGTCTTATGGAAGGGAAAGTATGGAAATTTTAATGCATTAATACACTCTGTAAATCAATTCTTGCTTGGATATGAGACTTGTATGTAACACTAGCTTTATTATCCGGCTTTGCCCGGGGTGTAATTAATATAATGTAATATAGTGTTTGTTTAGTAAATTATTTCGGGAGCCCAAAAAAGGGGCCGCCGGGGCAGGAGGGGGGGGGGGGGGTGGTAAGGGGCCGGCATAGGGAGTATAAACAAAGGGCCGGTTTTTTAGGAGTATAGTAACGCTATGACGTCACTATAGGATTTTTCGTTTTTTTTACCCCCTAAAGCCATTACCCCCTAAAGCCATTCCGGCCCTCAAACCACCCCCCCCCAGACGTCCCTCAAGCCCCGGCGGCTCCTTTTATGGGCTCTCGAAAAGTAATGCCGGCCCCTTACCACCCCCCAGACCCCCCTCCTGCCCCGGCGGACCCTTTTTTGGGCTCTCTAAAAGTGATGTCAGCCCCTTACCACCCCCAAATCCTCCTTCTTACCCCGGCGGTCTTTTCTTTGGACTCCCGAAAAGCAATGCCGGCCCCTTACCATCCCACCAGACCACCCTCCTACCCCGGCGGCCCCTTTTTGGACTCCCGAAAAGCAATGCCGGCCCCTTACTACCCCCCAGACCCCCCTCCCATCCCGGCGACTCTTTTTTTTTTTTGGGCTCCCGAAACCCCAAATTTACTAAACAAACTATATTACATTAATTTACTAAACAAACACTATATTACATTATATCAATTACACCCCGGGCAAAGCCGGGTAATAAAGGAGGGATGCGGGGATGTAGAGTGATGGGGTTAGGGGGGGGGGGGACGTACGTACTTAAATCTGCCGAAAACATCTATAAACTATCGTGTGTACTTCGTCGTTTCTATTAATCGCACCCGAGCAACGCCTGGTAATTGACGAATGACCCATACGTACATACATACAAACTTAAGTGTTTTATATATAAGATAATCTAATCTCACCTAATGTGTTCCAAGCCTTCCATTCCTGTCTGTCTTGAGCAATCTGCATCCACTTGACTCCACACATTCTTCGCAATTTATCAGCCCATCGGCCACCGGGTCTACCTTGCTTTCTTTCACATCCTCTCGGATACCATTCCAGTATTTTTCGCGTCCATCTGCCGTACATTCTTCTCGCTATGTGTCCACTCCAACGTTTTCACACGTTGCGCTATATCTTTATGCTTCTTACCCATGTTTCCTCTTACGATCTCTTTTTGATATACCAAGCATACATCTTTCTATGCTTCTATGTGTGCACTGGATCTTACGTAGCATTTTTGAATTTAGCATCCAATTTTCACATCCATACGTCATAACTGGCAGTACGCACTGTTCGTATGCCTTCTTTTTTAAGCATTTAAAAACGTTCATTTTTTTGCTCATACAATAGTTTCTAGGAGTCATCATCATCATTTTTAACCGTTCGCCATCCACTGCTGGATGAAGGCCTCTCCAATCTTCTTCCATTCCTGTCTGTCGTGAGCGATCTGCATCCACTCCACACATTCACCTTAATTCATCAGCCCATCTTCCACTCGCTCTACCTTGCTTTCTTTCACATCCTCTCGGATACCATTCCAGTATTTCTCGCTATGTGTCCAGTGCATTGCCATTTCAAATTTTTCACACGTTCTGCTATATTTACCACTTTGGTCATACTTCTTACGATATCTTCTCGATATACCAAGCATACATCTTTCCATGCTTCTCTGTGTGCACTGGATTCACATGAATTTAGCATCCAAGTTTCACATCTATACGTCATAACTGGCAGTACGCATTGGTTGTATGCATTGGTTTTTTAAAAATAGCGGAATGTTGAATTACAAATTTCAGTGAATTTTCGTGAAAGTTGCCCGCGTGACGGAAATATTCTGCTTTTACTTTGAACATAAGGTACATCATTTATATCATATAATAATTTATTCGAAAGTAAATGTTTGCGCATGTAAATCGACGAAACGGAAACTAGACGAACCATTAAACGAACCAAGTCGGTTTGTTTGCAAATAATAGTCAGTCTCACGCCAAAACAAGTACCGAATACCGCAAAAGTTGGAACTCGATCGTCGAAAAATGAAAATGAAGTAGTTTTTTTTCAACGCAAAGGTCTTTTTCTCTACACTGTTTTGTCTGTGTGTTTGCTTACGTTTCGACCGGTTGGTTTACTAATTCCGAATTATTATGACACAAATGTTTATCGGCTATGGTAAATTTGGAGCGTGACGTGAATCCTCCTCTACACACACACACACACATACAAGCTTTTTTTGTATTTAATTTATTTTCAGAGTGTGTTAAGAAGATGCAACCGTGAAACTCGAAACTAGCACTTGTGATTTTTTCAAACTCGTTTTTAGCGTGCGCTTTAGAACTCGTGCCAAACGACACGTACGATTACCTGAATATCTAAGATTATATTGAGATTTCGACCTTGATCGATCGTTTATTGTGTTTTTGAAACGTGGTTGACTACACCGCTCTAATTATTTGCATATGCACTGAAGAAGGGGCAGAGTGTTGGCCAGATGAACGAAGGAGTTCGAGTCCAGATACATACAATCGAAAGATTTTATCATTCTTGGGAAGATTTGAATATATTATTCAATCCAGATCAGTGGCTTCCTATTAGAATTTGCTAGTTTTATCTGGAAGTTGCTGAGATGATTCCAAACAAATTTGGCAACACCTAACAATCTCCGTAAAACAATTATTTCTCCTTCAGAAGGCAACGGTAACCTGCGTAGAGGTTTTTATAACAAGTTTATTTGTCAACAAGTTAAAAGGCAACGCTTATTAAGTATACCGCTTTACAAAGGTTAGAATAGGTAAGATTAGATTATTTATGTTTAATTTGATTAGATTAGTAAATACTGTTTACATACTATTATAAAAAAATGGGTGTGGCCAACCCATGACTTTATCCATATATTTGAGGAATACAAAGAGTAACGAAATTAATTTAAAAAGTACGTAAGCAAATAAAACGCATGCACACCACCACACCGACCAAAATACATACATAAATATCATGAAATTATTATGTTGAGGGCGCGCCCGTATGTAAAATACGATCTTCCACTTCCGGTCGGCGGATTTTGATCAAAACCTTATCAACTCTTAATTTTTATATGAAAATTATAAATATAAATTTTCCACAAGATCGCCGGAGCAGTTTCAGAAATATTCTGTGGTAAACTTTTCGACAAAAAAAAACCTACTTCCGGTTGACTGATTTTAATGATTTATTTTTTCCTAAATAGCAATTTCTATCAGGACAACAACATTATAATATTGTGACGATACTACATATTTAAAAGGCCGAAAAAAGTAAAAATGGACAGATAGTTATTAATACCTAGGACAATTGGTGAACATGACTATGCTTAAAAAATAAGGCATACAACCAATGCATACTGCCAGATATGACGTATGGATGTGAAACGTGGATGCTAAATTCAAGAATGTTACGCAAGATCCAGTGCACACAGAGAAGCATAGCAACATGTATGCTCAGTATAACTAGAAGAGAGATACATGGGTAAGGAGCATGACCAAAGTGGCAGATATGGCAGAACGTGTGAAAAAGTTGGAGTGGACATATAGCGAGAAGAATACTGGAATCGTATCCGAGAGGATGTGAAAGAAAGCAAGGTAGACCGCGTGGAAGATGGGCTGATGAATTAAGAAGAATGTGTGGAGTCAAGTGTATGCAGATTGCTCAAGACAGACAGCAATGGAAGAGGATTGGAGAGGCCTTCATCCAGCAGTTGATGGTGAATGGCTGAAAATATTTTGATATACATACATACACATATAAAAATAATAATCCCCTCCGCGTGACCCATTAACCAAATTGAACATCAAAGATCAAAGCTTCAATATGATACGTAGCATAGATATTGAATGTTTGAAGTTGTTTTTGCACTTGTAATGTTTTTCACTAGATGATCATATTGTAGAGATAGTTGATTGTTAGTTTTACGTAGGGTATTTGGTGAATATGACTGGATGTAGAGAAGAAGAAATAAACCGAAGAATGAAACTAGGATGGAGTGCTTTTGGAAGAATGAACATAGTTTTTAAATCCAACATTCCGCTATGCTTAAAAAATAAGGCATACGGCCAATGCGTACTGCCAGTTATGACGTATGGATGTGAAACGTGGATGCTAAATTCAAGAATGTTACGCAAGATGCAGTGCACCCAGAGAAGCATAGCAACATGTATGCTCAGTATAACTAGAAGAGAGATACATGGGTAAGGAGCATGACCAAAGTGGCAGATATGGCAGAACGTGTGAAAAAGTTGGAGTGGACACATAGCGAGAAGAATGTATGGCAGATGAACTCGAGAAATACGGGAATGTTATTTATTTATTTATTTATTTATTACTTATTTCACGCCTAAAAAGGCTTTTATACAAATAGAGAAGATATCAATACAGGAGTAAAATATACATATAATTTAAATTAAACTAAGAAGAGGAACTTCGTAAAGAAAGCAACAGTTTAGACTTTAGTAAATTAAGGTTATTACAGAAATAGTCCAATAAATTCCCATACTTATTGCCAGTACCAATCAACCTAGGAATAGGAGACTGCCGATAATAATTGGTGCACGAATTACCTTCATCCACAAACAAAAATTGAGATCGTGTAAAACGTGTAGGAACTTTTAGTCGCAAAATCGACTCAATAAGAATAGGACAATCAATGAAAGAATTTACAACTCTATAAAAAAAGACCAAGTCATTCATAACTCTTCTATCAGACAATTTGTGCATATTTTAACTATGTAAAAGAGAGTCACAACAATTATACATAATAAATCTTAAGAATTTATTTTGGATTCTTTCTAAAGAATAAGAATGAATAGAATAAGAAGGAGACCAAACAACAGAGTTATACTCCAACTTACTTCTGACAAAAGAACAAAATAATAACTTTAAGGTATTAATATTATTAAAACATTGGGCATTCAAAAAATGAAACCCAATAATCTATTCCCCTCTCCAGAGATATGTTATCCGAGAGGATGTGAAAGAAAGCAAGGCAAACCGAGAATTAAGAAGAATGTGTGGAGTCAAGTGTATGCAGATTGCTCAAGACAGACAGCAATGGAAGAGGATTGGAGAGGCCTTCATCCAGCAGTGGATGGTGAATGGCTGAAAATATTTTAATATACATACACATATAAAAATAATAGTCCCCTCCGCGTGACCCATTAACCAAATTGAACATCAAAGATCAAAGCTTCTATATGATACGTAGCATATTGAATGTTTGAAGTTGTTTTTGCACGGGTAATACGAGCCAGCATTATATAAATGAGTAAGCGCGTGGCGACCGTTCGTTAGACAGTCGCGACATGCGGTAATTAATCGCAAGGTCCACCGCTAGCCAAAAGCTCAGTATTGCTAGTCAAAAAGCTCGCAAGATTCTCGCATCGGATATCACAACAGCGAAAACGAGTTAGAGCTTTAAAATAGAGAGTGTAGCGGTTTTTCCCCCCTCACTTCGCCCATCCCCTCGTCTCGAGGAAGCTGTAAAATGGAAAATGGGGGAAATGAAATAAGTAAGTAGACAAAAAGGACGCGGGAAAGTTTTCGAATAAGCCTGCAGGCGGTCGGTTTGGCACGGAGTCGCTCCTCGAGGCTCTTCTAGCAACTTTTGGGTCCCTTTTTAATCATCATTCATCACGAGTGCGATGAATCCATTTCATCGGATGTAAAAAAAAAAAAAAAAAAAAAAATATATATGTAAAGAAAGACCGTTGAACTTTACGATTGCTTAAAAAAAATTCGGCCTGACCTACGAAAGAGTACATAAAAAAAAAAAAATTGAAGTTAAAAAAATTCTGGTGTGGCAAACCCATGACTTTATCCATTATATGTACATACATATGTATGTATTTGAGAAAGTTGAAAGATTGGGAAAAGTGAAGCCGCACACATGTGCCCCATGGAAAATTAATGATAAGGGGTTTTCCACTCGAAAATCGCGGAAAATTGACGTTGATAACCATACCCTTACATTTATGTAACTACTACATATGTATGTAGATACTAGTGTAAGCCCGTTGAATTTTAAATTACGTAAAGCGCTTTTTTAATAGAGATCCCCGCTAATTGATCGCACGGTTGTAAGTGAATAATAGTTTTCATAGCGCCATCTATGTATTATAGCAATCCCGTAGTATCGATAGTATCGATTTTTTTTTTTTACTTTACTATTTATATTATAATTATTAATTATCTGTCTATCTATGTATATCTATATATATAAAAATCAATGTCTGTCTGTCAGTTTGTTTGTTTGTTTGTCTGTCTCTTATAGGCTCCTAAACCACTCAACCGATCGCGATGAAACTTTCAGAACTTATTGTGATCATGCCGGTGATGGTTCCTGTGAAAAAAAAATCGGGATAAAACGGGAACGGGAACGGAACGGAACGGGCCTGCTCATGCGTCAGACAACGTACTAGGAACGGGAACGGGATCGGGATCGGGAACGGGATCAGGATCGGGATCGGGATCGGGAACGGGAACGGGATCGGGAACAGGAACGGGATCTGGAACGGGAACGGGTATAGCAACGCATGCCGGGTCAACTAATATGTATATAACAATGAATGTCTGCTTGTTTGTCTGTCTGTCTGTCTCTTATAGGCTCCTAAACCACTCAACCGATCGCGATGAAACTTTCAGGACTTATTGTGATCATGCCGGGGATAGTTCCTGTGAAAAAAATCTGGATAAAACGGGAACGGGCCTGCTCACGCGTCAGATAACGTACTAGGAACGGGAACGGGAACGGGATCGGGATCGGGAACGGGACCGGGATCGGGATCGAGTTCTGGAACGGGAACGGTATCGGGCATTGCAACGTATGCCGGGTCAGCTAGTTATTAATATTTAAAACTCATATTACAATTGATAATTTAAACTTTTTCCATCATTTTATGATTCAATTTTATAACTGTGTACATTTGGAATTGATTTGATGACACATTTTTGATCAAAATGTCCCTCAAAGTTCTGTTGTACATATGTATATAAAAAAATTATATTCTCTACGGTAAATATAAAATAAATTAAGTAAGTATAGTGGATTTTGGCCGTGAACCAACCAATCAACACACGTAGTAATTGAAACGCAATGACATAACGTCGGCAAAACGAAAACCGACATCTTAATCAATCAGCATTATATATATGTATATTGAAAATTCACACAGATTGGCAAAGACGCTAGGCTATTAACAAACAATACACAAACGAAAATACGTATAAATTTATACGTTCATTTAAAATGTACGAACATCTGTCGATGGGGAAAATTGGCTCGGTATGTACATAAGTACTTAAGTACGCACAACTGTCGATAGTTTTTCCGCGTTAATCAAGCATCGGGGAAAACTCTAAGGCTTTACACTGTGCGTGGGAAAAGCTCGCTCCTTTTGACGAAATTCAATGTGTATTCTGCTATTGTTGTTGCTGTTGTTGATGCGAATTTAGAAACTCATTCATCACGCGACCAATTAAAATGTCTTTTAATGGGATTTCGCACCCGGGAAGCTTTCCCGCACTGTGCGAGCTTTATTGCAGTTTAAAGGCAACACAACATATGGCTGTCTCTTAAATTTAGCGAAAGCACACGAATAAACTTAAAATAATGTTCTCTCGTACGCTAAAACGGTGCCCCGGCTAATGACTGATGTACATACATATGTACGTACATATGTGTGTAGAAATTCCGCTTAAGAATAGTATCGTTTCGCGTATGTATATACATACATACGTACAGTGCATTGTAGTGGTGCGTTTACACTGCTTACAGCGAGCGAAAGTGTTTGTGTTGATGCTTTGATGTATTATGTCTCTAGATTTGTGTGGTTTTGGTCCGAAAGGTCTTATTTTAAGATTACAAATATTTCATGGTAAGATATTGTTATTTAAAAGTCTTAAACTTGTTTTGCAATGTCTCAATTAGTTTTGATGTTTGTTATTCAAATTATGATATGTATATGAAACATTTTTGATTTACAACTCAATCTATTCAAATCCAATCAAGTGCATATAATCGACATTGAGATACATATTTAGACGTAAAGTAAAAAGCTCCAGTACAAAGGTATAGGTATATATACATATATGTATATGTATATATCATCATTGTCAGCCGTTCACCATTCACTGTTGGATGATCCACTTGAATCCACACATTCTTCTCAATTCATCAGCCCATCGTCCACTCGGTCTACCTTGCTTTCTTTCACATCCTCTCCGATACCATTCCAGTATTCTTTTCGCTATGTGTCCACTTTAACTTTTTCTGCCACCTTGGTCATTCTTACCCATGTATTCCTCTTACGATCTCTCGTTGTTATACCAAGCATACATCTGTCCATGCTTGTCTGTGTGCACTGGATCTTGCGTAACATTCCTGAATTTATCATCCACGTTTCACATCCATACGTCATAACTGGCAGTACGCACTGTTCGTATTCCTTCTTTCTTTAAGCATTTAAAAACTATATATGTTCAATCTTCCAAAAGCACTCTATCCTAGTTTTACTTCCTATTATGGCGAGACTCTATCACCTATGTTGGATTCATTACGTTAATTTTTTTGCGCATACAATAGTTTCTAGGAGTCATCATCATTTTCACCATCCACTGCTGGATGAAGGCCTCTTCAATCCTCTTCCATTCCTATCTGTCTTGAACAATCTGCATCCACTTGACTCCACACATTCTCCTTAATTCATCAGCCCATCTTCCACTCGGTCTACCTAGCTTTCTTTCACATCCTCTCCGATACCATTCCAGTATTTCTCGCGTCCACTTCAACTTTTTCACACGTTCCGCCTTGGTCATGCTTCTTACCCATGTATTCCTCTTACGATTTCTTCTCGTTATACCGAGCATACATCTTTCCATGCTTCTCTGTGTGCACTGGATCTTGCGTAACATTCCTGAATTTGTCATCCACGTTTCACATCCATACGTCATAACTGGCAGTATGCATCGGTGGTATGGCTTATTTTTCAAGCATAGCGAAATGTTGGATTTTACAACAATGTTCATTCTTCCAAAAGCACTTCATCCTAGTTTTATTTCTTCTTCTTTACAACCAAATATATTCACTAATTGTCCTAGGTATAAATAACTCTACAATATGATTATCTAATAGTAATAATAAAAATAGCACTGAGATTGAATATAATTGCACGATATTTAGCTTTGAAAGAATTTACGATACAACAGAGTTGTGTGAGTTGAAGCTAATAAAATATTTTAATTTTACTATAGATATAAAAGCTCTTGTAAATAAATAATAAAAGTGACACTTTATATGTATAAAGCGATGCAACATTTTTGTCAATACCTTCATATATGATCGTATTTGTTTTTTGAATAGTGAAAAATCTACATGTCAATGGTGAAAAATCACAAGTGACGCAATTTTTACATGAAATTAGCTCTGTTTCGGTGCGTTGAACTCGCAGTTCAAATTGATGATTTGGCGGGAAAAACAAATATAAAATTCTGAAAAATCCTCTCCTCTCCTTCTCCGTAACTTTTACCCCCTCGTGGTTTCCCTTGGGTGTTTGTTTTTGCAGATTAACGACCGAGTTTGCAGAGCAAAGATGGCGGCGACGGCAATTACCCGTATTTATTGCATTCGTATGTAATTCGTACAGGTTTAAATATATCTGTGTACGACTATAGGTGTTTGATTATAAAATATAAATGTTTGTGTGTTTAATAATAGTTCTACGTATATAGAATTTCTTTTGTTTCCTTTCATAAGTACATATTAAATTTTGCAAACTTTTCCGAGTGCATTTCGTGTCGATGCAATGCAGTTCCTTTATTTTTACGATCGAGTTTTTCCTATAGGAAAACTTCTCGATTCGAACACAAAGAAATGCCATTTTATCTTGAAAAATATCCACTGTAGATTTTATATTAAAAGGTTCCGTTTCGACTGTATTCCAGATTAAATTTAACGGTAAAGAGAAATTTATTTATTTACAAATTATACCATAGTGACATAACAGGTTTCCCCAATTCGTCACTAAGGCGAGACATGAAAAAAAAAACATTATATATAAAATAATGGTAGTAAAAAAAAAAAATATATATATATATGTATAATCGAATTACATTAAATTTAAATTAAACACAATTAAATAATAATTAGAAAGTATTAATAATAATAAAATGAAATAATAATAATAATAGAATCAAATTAAAAGTTAACATAAAATCAGCAAATCAATTATAAATAAATTAAATTATTACAAACAAAATTAAAATTAATTATTAATAAATTAATTTAATTAATTTATTAATAAATACTTGGCAGAAGAAGAGCATAATCATAGCAAAACATGCTCGTAAGAAAAACAGTTTTAATGCTAATTTATACTCAAGATGTACTTATTTATTTATTTATATATTGGGGACTAAATTTTTATATTATTTTTTCGTATTTCGTTTATGGAAATGAAATGAAAATAAAGAGCCATAATTTTTATATACCGAGAAAAAAAAATTTTTGACTTTTAAATTTTGTTAAACGATTACGTATAAGTATTTTAAAACTTTCAAATATCACAATTAATAGCAAAAACATCTGACTATTGCCTTCAAAGGTCATTTTGAACACAAAAGTACTAAATTTTGAGTTACATACGGCAAAGATAAAAAAAATGTAAAAATTATTCATTTTTTTTAAGCGCTCATATCTCATAAACGAAAGCTAACCGACAAATAAGACTCAGTGAGTCAAAATTAATAATAATTTTTGGGTCTCCGCTTCGGCGAGTCAAAAACGTGATTTTTTTTGTTGCTCAGTGTTATCAAAAACCATCAGAAGTCATAATTGAAGTGAAATTAAAATTCGTTTATTGTATTCCTATCGTTTATCGCCTAGTTCCAAATCCCGATAAGTCCATAAAACTCACTTGTTCGCAAACGCGGTTTTTCTGCTACAGACTTATTTGTTTGATGGCGTTTAAACTCGTTTAAACTTAATTTTGTTGATATTAAACAAAATATTGAGATTAGAAACATGGACCTCTCGTTGTTTGTTTCTAAATATGGCTTTTATCAGCTTTTATCATAGTGCAATTGTCAGTTTTTGGAACTAACACTGATTTTCAATTTTTTTTTACGACACACTTGACGGTATTTGGAATAATTCAAGTATAAGGCATCGTTTGAAAACATTCTTAGAACCAGAAAATATTTTATCCTCGTTTTTTATACATATATTGTGGACTTATCGGGATTTGGAACTAGGCGACTCGCATATAACTTCGTTTAAGAGAGTTTAATCGTAATGATTTTTTATACATAATTCATCTCAAGATCTATCAATTCTTACGCTCGTACCGAAAATTCAATTCATACCCAAAGTGTGAAAATTGATTTCCACGTCATATTTGGGACGTGGCTCGAATGCAAAATGTCATTAAATTATTACAACAAAACAATAACCCAACCTTCGAGGAGACTTTGAATTGAAATTGAATCGTAAATTTCCAATTCGTCGAATCTCAATGGATTCGTGGCACTAAGTTTTCCCGCTCGCGGAAATTCGCACGGTTTAGCGTGTGTCGATGTTCTCGCATTATTACATATACATAAATGTATTGGTGAAAACTCGATATCGAAACCGCATTACATTCGATAAGACGGTTTCGTTATCTATCCATTAATATTTGCAGATTCCCCGAGGTCCCCTTTGGCACACAGTCAGATTGTCTGTGTGTTCTGGATGTATATGAAAAGCCACAACAGTCAGACTGATTGTGCTTTACAATATTAATTTCGGTTCAAATGGGCGAGTCGAGAATTGAGCAGTGTGAGGGGAAAGCTCGATCAGGTTTGAGTCAAACTGGAGAAAAGCTCAGTGTAACAGTTTGTGTGTGAGTTTGAGTCTTCAATAATAGTGGACAAAGCTCATAAGAACGTGATATAATAAACGTCGATGTTGCACGAGTGGCTAATTCGACGACGCACTTCCGGAAATAGCGAGCATTCCGGAAACTCGACGATAGCACAACCGCGAATGTCGATTCGGCTCACGTACGAAGAAAATGGTAGTGTAAAAAAAAAACAGAAAGAGGAAAAAAAATGCTGCCAAACATACAGCTAGTATGTCCGAGACATATCTGGCCGTACGAATTTTCCGAGCAATTTTCCCGCAAAGCGAGACGAACCCCTCATTTTTCCGGACGGCTTAGTCGCTCAATTTTCCACACATTTCTTTTTCGCGTGTGTGTGTGTGGTAGAGGTGGCTTGACACAATCTGTACGCTCGCAGTTGTTCGTCAAATACAAACAGCTTATCTCGTCCAGTAAAGTGCCAAGGTAAAACGACACCAGGTAGCTTTTTCCTTCCCTTATCTTTTTTTTTTCCCCTTCCGTTTCCGGCTAAATCACTTAACTATGAAAAATGAACTCGACCTGTCTTGCCGAGAGCACTTTTTAAACAAGAATTTAAATTCCAAGCAAAAAAAAGAGGAATAGGTAAGTGTGGACAATCACTGCGTATTATATGTACGTGTGTATGTACGTACATAAATTCATACATACATTTGTGACTTTGTCCTAAAAGGTTCAATGTCAAATGTTCAAAATATCGACGGGTTAGTGTGCAGATATTGTATGTCCAGTTTTATTAAATGTATTTCGCGTTTCGACCGTTGAGTGTCGAATGGCGCTGCAGTCGTGACAAGTGTGCGCACTACAGTATTTCGCTATTCGGCCGTTGGGTGTCGAATGGCGCTGCAGTCGTGCCAAGTGTGCGCAGTACAAATCATCTCAGCACTGGTGAAATTCGCAGAGGTGTGCGAGCGCCTTTATATGACTACCAATATATTTGTAAATTTTAGATGTCAATTCCAAAACTTTTCACTAATGATCAAAAATTCCCTAAATTACATTTGGCGTATGTACATAGTTATTTCTCAACGAGTAGCAATGATAGAAAATATACATACAAATTTAAAAAAAAGGTACATTTCGGTGGGTTAGTGCACAGATATTGTGTGTCTAGTTTTGTTTTAAAATATTTTAAATGACATACATCTCTTTTGCATGAAAACTATGTACGAAATGGACATATTACATATATGTATATTTGAATAAGGCAAATATACTATTTGGACATGCAATACATTTTAAACGTGAAGGTTTGATGCAGATGGACGTTTTGTGTATGATAATTCAATTTTTTTTTAAACTGGACATACAATATATGTACATATAACTAACCCTAACCCATCGATATGTACTTACACAATTTGTACTTTAGAGCCAGCGGTCAACAACCTTTTTCGAGCAAAGAGCCAAATTAGCGAAAACCTTATAAAATTGTTAATTTTGGAAGCCGCAGCATATTATTTTTGAATTATAACTATGTATGTATATATTCACAATGAAATAAAATGATACTCATTAATGAAATGGATAGCTGTAAAAAATGTTATCTTCATGATATTCCTTAACGTTTGTCAGTTTATTATTAAAGGGCATTGTAGAGTTTAATCTGAAAAACGATCTTAAAGCTTTTTATAGCCGCCAAGTTATGGAAATAGGATTCATTTTGATTTTGTGTAAATTGTTTATTTATTTAAAATACATGGACAGGGGGCATAGTCGATGGAGCCCAGGGGTCTGCTATAATTTGTAATTATTTATATTATGAATGATTACAAAAATTCATTCAAAAACTTATCGAGTTGATTTTTAAAGAGATTTATATATTCAGAAGTTACTAGCTGATTTGGCAGGCGGTTCCAAACGTCGACCACTCTATTTGAAAATAAAGTGTCTGACAATTTTGTTCGATTTGTCTTTTAGTATCAGTGTATGACCTATGAGATGTGCGTTTTTATTGTGTGTCGACGTTTTGTGTATCACGAGAGCTGCAGATTTTCATACAAAGGGCCGCATGCAGCTCCGGAGCCGCCGGTTTCTAACCGTTGCTTTAGACAAAGTATGAAACTGACGAATTTTGCTATCCGAATCATTTTTGTCTCACAAATCAGACCAGCTGATCTAGGGAAACAGTTTGAACAATTTTTTTTCGTGTAGTCTATTACAATACCAATGTTGAAAATGTACAACATGTACAAAATGTAAATAGAACATATGTATGACAAACTAAAGTTCGTATATGACAGTGGTCGGGAACCTTTTTCGAGCTGAGAGCCAAATTAGGGAAGACCGTGCAAAATTGGTTAAGTTTGGGAGCCGCATCATATTATTTTCAGATTATATGTGATACAATGAAAAATGAAACTGGGATGGAGCGCATTTGGAAGAATACATACGAAAGAAGGCATACGACCAATGCGTACTGCCAGTTATGACGTATGGATGTGAAACATGGATGCTAAGTTCAAGAATGTTACATAAGAATGATGTATACTTGGTATAACAAGAAGATATCGTAAGAGGAATACATTGGTAAGAAGTATGACCAAAGTGGCAGATATAGCAGAATGATTGAATTAGTTGAAGTGGCAATGGGAGAAGAAAGTGAAAGAAAGCAAGGTAGACCGAGTGGACGATGGGCTGATGAATTGAGAAGAATGTGTGGAGTCAAGTGGATGCAGATTGCTCGAGACAGACAGGAATGGAAGAGGATTGGAGAGGCCTACATCCAGCAGTGGATGGTGAACGGCTGAAAATTTATTATGATATTCAAAATTATATTAAATGTTGCTCATTTATGAAATGGATAGCTGTAAGAAAAAAGCTTCATGATATTTCTTAATGTCTGACAGTTTATTACTAAAAAGTATTATACAGTTTAATATGAAAAACGATTTAAAGCTTTTTATATAGACATGAATTTATGGAAATAGGATTAATTTTGATTTTGTGTAAATTGTGTGTCAACGTTGTGTTTTAAGTAAAACTTTAGATGACACCGAGAGCCGCAGGTTTTCATACAAAGAGCCACATGCGGCTCCGGAGCCGCCGGCTTCCGACCGCTGGTCTATGACATGAGCCAATGTCACTTTTGATTACTAACGTTTCAAACTATCTCACGGGTTAAAAGGGTACGTACGAGTACGAAAAAGGCGGAGTAGTGGAGATGTTCCGGCAACTTTATAGTCGTACCATTCTCACGCGTCAGCACGTTAATCGATGAATTTGTAATGAGAGATTAAAAATATGTTTTGCGAAGGCATTGTGTGCGCGAGTGATGGGGCGTTTTTGTTTTACACGTAGTAGGGGATATCGTTAGTTGCGAGCGAAGAGCCCTGTAAGCATTCCCGGAGATTTTCCGGGATCAGGCCCTCAAAATATGGGCCGCTTTTGCCGAGCACAAAGGACCTGACAAAGGGAGAAGGATCACGCTGATGCGGGAGGATTACCAAAGACTTCGGGACGCGGATCAAACGAACTCAAATCACTAAGCGAAACACTTTTCTTTGGGTACGATCACACTCAAGCGCAAACTGGAGGATATCAAAATGATATCTATCCACACATGTAAGTACATACATACATACATATATACTTCTAAATATTCAATAATACTTTTAATAATACTAATTTTCTTGTTTAATTTAATATAACTACAGTTGAAGATGTGCTTATTAGATTAGATAGATGTTAGATGAATTGGGATGGGAGAGTATTAGAAATTGTTTAAAGTTAAACACATTGTTTATAAGTTAGATCGGCGGTCGGGAACCGGCGGGTCCGGAGCCGCACGCGGCTCTTTCTATGAAAACCTGCGGCTCTCGCTGTCATCCAAAGTTTTACGTGAAACACAACGTTGACACACAATTTACACAAAATCAAAATTAATTCTATTTCCGTAACTAACATGTCTATAAAAGGGTTTAAATCGTTTTTCAGATTAACCATCCACTGATGAAAATCTGAAAAAGCACTCAATTCCTATCTGTCTTGAGCAATCCGCATCCACTTGACTTCACACATTCTTCTCAATTCATCAGCCCACCATCCACTCGGTCTACCTTGCTTTCTTTCACATCCGCTGTGTCCACTTGTGTCCAATTGTTTTTAAATCCAACATTCCACTTTGCTTAAAAAAGAAGGCATACGACCAATGCGTACTGCCAGTTATGACGTATAGATGTGAAACGTGGATGCTAGATTCAAGAATGTCACGCAATATTCAGTGCACACAGAGAAGCATGGAAAGATGTATGCTCGGTGTAATGAGAAGAGCTCGTAAGAGGAATACATGGGTAAGAAGTGTGACCAAAGTGCAGAACGTGTGAAAAAGTTGGAGAGGACACATACTGTAATGGTATCCGAGAGATGTGAAATAAAGCAAGGTAGACCGAGTGGACGATGGGCTGATGATTTGAGAAGAATGTGTCGCGTTAATTGGATGCAGATTGTGGAGGATGGATGCAGATGAATCAGTTTGTATGTGTTTTTCTGAACTGGCACTCCAGCTTGATTCATAGAATGAAAACTTTTGCGTGTTTTGAAAAATATGAAGTTTTTTTGAAACTCAAGACACGCAAGATCATAGCATGTACCTGTGCAAAGTTTGAACCCAATCCGTCAAAACATTTTGCAGTAACAAATAAACAGACACAAGAATTCCATCGTATATTTACATATATACGTATTACCCGTTGACAATCGATGCGTTCAGTCGGTTAACAAAAGGCGTAACTATATGTTACAGGAAGATAATTAAATATAACAACGTAATAATTCAAATTGTTATCAATTTATTCAAGAAAATATGCTTTCAGATATTATAAGTGTGAGATTGTGGTTTAAAAGTGATAGATGACGTCACACTGAGGAATTGCATTAAAATATTATTGGTGATTGTTCGGTAGGAAAATATAAGGACGTACATAATTGTAACCCAATTTCGTTGACGTAAACCAATTACCTTAATAAGAAAGAAGTCTCTCTCGAACCGGTCAAAGCTCCCACGAACCGGTGCTTCTCAAACTTTTTTCCGTATATACAATGTTATGATGTCACAATTCATCGGAATTCCACGAATTGCTGAAATAAAAATAATACCACACAAACGAATTGAAAGAAAACGTTTGTTGCGATGGCCGACTGACTTGTATTCATTAGTGTGTCCTCGTTTTATTTTATTTTTGTTTTTTTATTTTTCTGTTAACGTTTAATTTAATTTTAAAACGTCCGTCAGTCCGTCACTTTGGCACGGGTTTGCCGCAATTTTATTTGCACGCTTCGAAATAGTGATTAGTGACACGTTCGCACACGCGCGCTACCTTCATATATTGCAAAATCAATAAGATTGACGTTTTGAGAATGAACAATAATTTTAACATGCATTGTTGTCGTGTGAAAATTTTTTGACCTTGAGATTACGACCGATGCGTGTCGGTATCATTGGTGATTTCAGATTTTACAATATCTAAAAACAGTCAAATTTTTCATAAAATACAATTTAGGTACCTATTGCTGAAAAGGCCATTACATTATTACTAGTGTATTGTCCGCTGAAAGTGTCTTTATTATTGACATAAAGTGTAAACAGTAGTAGTGCCCACACTTTTTTTTTGGCAGACGGCCGCCAGCGAACTGACCTCTTCGCGTATCATACATTTTTTACAGCGTAGTAATCAAATTTTCAATGGAATGGAATGGAATATTGCATAATAATATTAAGCTTTGCTTAAAAAATAAAGCATACGACCAATGCGTGCTGCCAGTTATGACGCATGGCTGTGAAAAGTAGAGAAGCATGGAAATGTGTATGCTCGGTATAACGAGAAGAGATCGCAATAGGAATACATGGGTAAGAAGCATGAGCAAGGTGGCAGATATAGCAAAATGTGTGAAAAAGTTGGATTGGACACATAGCGAGACGAATGGATGGCAGGTGAACGCGAGAAATACTGGAATGGTATCCGAGAGGATGTGAAAGAAAGCAAGGTAGACCGAGTGGACGATGGACTGATGAATTGAGAAGAATGTGTGGAGTCAACTGAATGCAGATTGCTCGAGACAGTTGCTTCATCCAGCAGTGGATGGTGAACGGCTGAAAATGATTTCACACATAACATATGTATGTATATTATCATCATCATTTTCATCCGTTCACCATCCACTGTTGGATGGAGGCCTCTCCAATCCTCTTCCATTCCCGTCTGTCTTGATCAATCTGCATCCAGTTTACTTCACATATTCTTCTCAATTCATCAGCCCATCGTCCACTCGGTCTACCTTGCTTTCTTTCACATCCTCTCGGATACCATTCCAGTATTCTTCTCGCTATGTATCCACCCTAACTTTTCCCAGACGTTCCGCTCTATCTGTCACTTTGGTCATGCTTCTTACCCATGTATTCCTCTTATGATCTCTTCTCGTTATACCGAGCATACCTACATATTTCCATGGTTCTCTGTGTGCTCTGGATCTTGCGTAACATCCAAACATCATAATAAGTACGCATTGGTCAGTTTTTTTACGTACATATGGTCGAATGGCTTAATTTTTTTTAATATAATAATACTTAATTAAAATATAATATAATAATGGCTTAATTAAAATTTATTAAAATTTATGGCTTAATTAAAATTTATGTATAATATAATAATGGCGAGAGTTTATCACCTTGGTTCATTAAGTTCATACAATAGTTTGTAGGAGTAATCATTTTCAGCCGTTCACCATCCAATCCTCTTGACTCCACACATTCTTCTCAATTCATTAGCCCATCTTCCACTCGGCCTACCTTGCTTTCTTTCACATCCTCTCGGATACCATTCCAGTATTTTTCTCGCTATGTGTCCACTCTAACTTTTTCAGACGTTCCACTCTATCTGCCACTTTGGTAATGCTTCTTACCCACGTATTCCTCGTTACACCGAGCATACATATTTCCATGCTTCTCCTGTATACACTGGATCTTGCATAACATTCTTGAATTTAGCACACACGTTTCACATCCATACGTCATAACTGGCAGGACGCATTGGTCGTATGCCTTCTATTTTAAGCATAGCGTAATGTTGGATTTAAAAACAATGTTCATTCTTACAAAAGCACTCCATCCTACGAATATCAATTTTTATCTCACCAATCTGATCAGTTGATTTCGAAGAACAATCGGAATTCACACGCGCTATTTACATTTCAATTTGCGAAGCGCACTACAATTGCACACTATCTGGCCATTTTGGACATTGTATAAGTAAAATTAAATAATAACAATGCATAATAATAACAATTTGTCGTGGTCAAGTTTGACAAGCGCGATCAAACTCTGCTCTAGGCCTCCGGGGTCTTGTTAGGCTCCCAGATCCGCATAATTCAACTCCCTGACGATTTCTTCTTCTACTTCTACGTACGATGTTGGATGTTTTGTCGCCACTAAAGCTGTGACTTTGTGCTTGGGGATGACAGAGGGTTGAGGCTTTACCCCACCCCTCTAACTACCCTTCAACCCCTCTCCTATCTCCGATAAGGGTTATCGGAGGCCTGGAGGCGACGACAGACTTCCACGTCTCGTGGGCTTTGCGGACGCGTTGTGATTCTTGTAATCTCGAATATTGGTGATGAACTTCTCGAAACCACGTACAAATACCTATATACCGACAGGTATGTACATACTACATACAATGTATAATATAATCGGGTTCAAAGAGACACTCGTAGTGATCTGATGTGATTGCGATCGACGAACGTCTCACGTTTGAAACTTTGTACGTATTCTTCGCAAGTTCGCTTTGATTCGCTAAGTATTTTATATACGTAGGTTGTGAAGACTGAAAAAACAAAAAAAAAAAAATTGATTGAGAATCTCGCACATCTCTTAGCACTTCGCTTCGATGGCGTGCTTTTAGCGCTAAATTGTTCCCCGGCGTCGAAAAGTTCACGTTGAACAAAAAAAAAAAAAAAATAACTAGGTAAACGTAATATCAAAGGTTTACTATTGAAAAAAAAAAAATCGATAAGTGCGCATTTATGCGTAGGTAAAGTACGATTCCACATTGGTGCTATGTGATGCAGCCGTAGATATAGAACAGTGGTCGGGAACCTTTTTCGTGCTAAGAGCCAAATTACGGATATGTATATATACTAGTGTAAGCCCGTTGAATATCAACGCCCGCCGAATTTTAAATTACGTAAAGCATTTTTTTCAATAGAGATCCCCACCAATTGATCGCACGGTTGTAAGTGACAAAAATTTTTTATAGCGCCATCTATGTCCCCACTAATTGATCCAACGGTATCGATAATTTCGATAATTTAATTAACAACCAGGTTGATAATTTTTTTTTATACCTTATTATTTATATAATAATTATTAATTATTATTTGTAAGTTATAATTTATAATTTTGTTAGTGATTTTGTAAAAAATTAAAAAAAAAATTAATAGTTTTAATAGCGCCATCTAATTGATCCAACGGTAACGATAATTTCGATAATTTAATTAATAACCAGGTCGATAATTTTTTTATACCTTATTTTTATTATATCATAATTATTAATTATTATATATGTATGTATATAATAATTATAATTTTGTAAGTAAAAAAACCAAAAAAAATTATAGTTTTTATAGCATCATCTATATGTAGGTAATGTAGGTAAGTAAGTAGGTATGTAGGTAAAGCAGAGTAAAGATCTCTTGTATAGGTAATGTTTAAAAAAAAGGACTAAATCGACCAAGGGTGATAGCGAATAGCATTAGTGCGAGTTCTCTGGAGCCTGGGGTCATGGGTTCGATCCCCACTCGTTCTGGTGGTTTTTAAATAATTTTTCCTCAGCGAGCGTTATCAGCAGACAGACAGACAGACAGACATACAGACAGACAGACGGATTTCGGCTATTATATATATAATATGTACATAGATTTACATCCTACTAGCTGTAGTACCCCTTTTTTGTTATGAAAAGTTAATCTGTTTGTAAACGAAGAATGAAACTAGGATTGAGTGCTTTTGGAAGAGTGAACATTGTTTTTAAATCCAACATTCAACTATGCTTAAAATTGAAGGCATACGACCAATGCGTACTGCCAGTTATGACGTATATATGTGAAACGTGGATGCTAAATTCAAGAATGTTACGCAAGATCCAGTGCACACAGAGAAGCATGGAAAGATGTATGCTCGGTGTAACGAGAAGAGATCGTAAGAGGAATACATGGGTAAGAAGTATGACCAAAGTGCAGATATAGCAGAACGTGTGAAAAAGTTGGGAGTGGACACATAGCGAAAAGAATACTGTAATGGTATAAGTGCGCATTTATATGTAGGTAAAGTACGATTCCACATTGGTGCTATGTAATGCAGTCATAGATATAGAACAGTGGTCGGGAACCTTTTTCGAGCTAAGAGCCAAATTAGGGATAAACTTGCAAAATTGGTATGTTTGGGATATTATTTGTATGTACATATATTCTAAATGAAATTAAATTTTACTCTTTTAAGAAATAAGTTTATTAATAAAAAGTATTACAAACTTGTGAAAAAAACGATTTTATAGCTTTTTATAGCCGTGAAGTTGGGATTAATTTTGATCTGTCGACGTTTTATGTTTCAACCAAAACGTTGGATGACAGGGAGAGCCGCAGGTTTCCATACAAAGAGCCGCGTGCGGCTTCGGAGCCGCCGGTTCCCGACCGCTGATATAGCCTAGCGCCCGAAAAAATGTCTCCACCACTACCTGTACACAGTGCACTGTTAGAGCAGTTATTCTATAGCGGAAAAAAAGGTCACTTCTTTGTTATTCGAGTCTGTCCATACATACCTACTCTTAGTAAAATGCGACGATTTTTGTCAACTAAAAAGTATCTACCTTTGTATTCTATATCTATGGCTGCAGTTCAGTGTTTGTCAAAATACATAGCTCGAATCTTTACAATTTGACCGTTCTGTACAAAATGCTCCAACTGTTATCAAGCCTGGGCAACAAGTGTCAACATTTTGACAGCGAGCGTCTGAACGTGTGTGCCAGAAACTTTTTCATGTGTTGACACGTCGTATATTCACGTTGGTACATGTTTGATGTTTATTGAACTGTTCTTTGAACGTGATGATGGTTTAATGTTGAAATTTATTGCCTCTGTTGTATCCCAGGCTTTATGGATCTGTATACATTCACAAGAATGATCAATAGCGATTGGTATTCAAACTGTCCTCTCCTGCAGTGTATCGCAGCACGATACTGATATTGATCACGCTCATTGTATGCGTGCCGAATATAAACAACTAGTGTAAGCCAGTTAAATATCAACGGATGTTTGTATGTGTATTGAATAGTTTTTATAGTTGTTGCATAGATGGCGCATTATAATACAACAACGTAACAATTTAGCAAAGTCGCGAGCCGATTGAAAATTTATATTGTCAAATTGTAGCAGGCTCGTCATCGCCTCCGTTTGGATCATAGCGTAAGCGCTCAATGTTCCGAACCGGTTATCTCGAGTTCAAATCCCACTCGCGCGACGTTCTGGTGTTTTAAAATTATTTACCTCAGTGAGCGTTATCAGCAGACAGACAAATGGACAGACAGACAGATGGACGGACGTACAGATGGATGGACAGACAGACAGACGGACAGACGGACGGACAGACGGATGGACAGACAGACGGATTTTGGTTATTATATATATATATATAATAACTAGCGTAAACTAGCGTTTGTGTGGTGAGTATATGTCTATTTAATAATTTTTATAGTTGTTGCATAGATGGCGCGTTATAAAACAAAAACGTTACAATTTATCAAAGTCGCGAGCCTATTAAAATATTATTTAGTCAAATTGAAGCAGGACCGTTATTATCTAGTTTGGATCACAGCGTAAGCGCTCACTGTCCCAAACTGGTGATACCGGGTTCAAATCCCACTCGCGCGACGTTCTGTTTTTTTTTTTTAATTATTTACCTCGGCGAGTGTTATCAGCAGACAGACACACAGACACACACATACGGAATAGGGCTATTATACATATATGTATGTACATGTATGATAGTACGACTTACACTTTAGGTTGGGATAGGACATTTAAAATCAAATCTTCTTTCACTTGATAGAACAGAAGTAACGGCTAAACAAACAACGCCTCCCGGGAGAGCATTTTCAAGTGTGTCAGTTGATCCAACGCCTTTCAGTATAATAATTCATCAGTACTGATGTGCTTTTGCTACCGTGGGGGCGTTGCTAAGGTGACTGATTTTCAAGTGTATACTCGAGAAATTCCTTGTTTTTTTAATTTTATTTTTCAGTCCAAGTACGTACTCGTTGTTGTGCTATTTTTTTTTTCGCAAGTTCAGGTGTCTTCAAGTATCCGTCCTCCTTATATATTTATGGGGGCTTAATAGCCTGTTAAAAAGTTCTGCTCAGAGCACGTAGCCCCCTTGCACACCTACATACATATATAGGCAGATTCGTAGTGGTACTCGTATTTATGTATTATATATTGAGTGCGAAATTACAAAGAGCTCTCTTCCGTTGAGGAAGTTTTCTCATCGCGCCAAGAATAAAGCAGTGAAAAACGAGACGTAAACACAATTTGCATAGTAATTGACGGGACGACGTCAAAGGATTTGCCCGATCGACGAAACGGATCCCCGAGGATCGGTTTTTCTCCTTAAGATTCCTTTATCTATAATGATTGTCAAAAAATACACTTACATATGTATATATGTATATATATATATATTGTAAACAATACAAACCCAATCGTTTCCACTCAATTGAAAATGTCTTTTATAGCAGTGTTTATTTTAATGAACTATTAATGATTAAATTGAATTCTTATCTGCCTTCAGTCTTATTAGTGTTATGTACATACATACATATATACTTTTATTATATCGAGATATATAAATAAAACCCAGTACAATTGGTAAATATGACCGAAGAATGTAACTAGGATGGAGTGTTTTTGGAAGAATGAACATAGTTTTTAAATGCAACTCTCCGCTATGCCTAAAAAAAAGGCATACCAATGCGGTATTGCCAGTTATGACGTATGGATGTGAAACGTGGATGCTAAATTCAAGAATGCTACGTAATATTCAGTGCACGCAGAGAAGCATGGAAATATGTATGCTCGGTAGAACGAGAAGAGATCGTAAGAGGAATACATGGGTAAGAAGAATTATCGAAGCGGAACGTGTGAAAAAGTTGGAGTGGACACATAGCGAGAAGAATGGATGACAGATGGACGCGACAAATACTGGAATGGTATCCGAGAGGATGTGAAAGAAAGCAAGGTAGACCGAGTGGACGATGGGCTGATGAATTAAAAATAATGTGTGGAGTCAAGTGGATGCAGATTGCTCAAGACAGACAGGAATGGAAGAGGAATGGAGAGGCCTTTATCCAGCAGTGGATGGTGAACGGCTGAAAATGATGATGATATAAATAAAATTGAATTCTTATCTGCCTGTGTCTGTGTTGACCTATCAGTCTTTGTCTTTATGTATCTATATCTGTCTGTCTGCTTGTCTACCTATCTATCTGTTTGCCTGTCAATCTGTGTATATTTTTAATCTTCTTACATTTGACTAATCACGGAACCGAACTTTGCAGAAGTATTCCTAAAAGGATGTCTTTCCTTTTGTATATTTATGACTAATTGGCCTTTTGACTAATTTTTCGGGACTTGTATTGTACTCCAGTGTCATAGGACATTTTTCTTTGAGGCAACTGCCATACGATGTCTCTAACCCAGCAGATAAAGTGCTGCTAGTCGAAAGAGACCCACTAGTGCTAATATATGTACCTACATATGTATACATTGTTATGTTTCTGCCTGACCGGTGGGTCGTAAATATGACTCCGAATATAAACCGAATGTCGAGCGGTAGCACCAAACTTGAAATGAGTCATGCATTGTTATTTTCTGCGTATTTTGACTAAAAGACTCACAGGGACGCATGATCTCAGATTCCACGCTAATTTTGTTCGACGGCTTCACGCCCTAGTATTAGTGTGTAGGTGTATAAGAAGGGGAGGAGCCACAACTCGCTTATAGGGTTACCAGATGCAAAAATTAAAAAGGAGGACAATCGATTCTGAAATCAATTGCAATGGAGAACATTCCAAAATAAAGTAAAATTTAAGATATCAACTTATATTACGAAAGAAAATATCAACGTCAACATTAATATAATGTTATAGCATATTATTGATACTACCGATTTAGGCATATTTTTTGATATGGTAACTCTTGTCACTCCATGCTCTCAACTCGTCTGACACTTTACTCACCGTTTGGCGCGCTTTCCGTTCATTTCTTCGTCCTGCACAAGAATGACTTCTCTTCGCTTCCCTGAGGATTACAGATACAGAACTGAAACTGTATCCGACGATGGACGCAGCATTGTGCTCTTTGCAGAACTCGCCAACATATGCGAGGCTGACGATTGGGTCGAAAAGTTTTCACGTCTAACATTGACTCGGTGGGTCATCCGCACGTCACAAAAACGTCAAAATGTTCATAAATTGTACATATGTATATATTGAATTGGTGTTGGTTCATTTATTTTTGAATCTTATGTTTGTTTTACTACTTATACATATACCTATACCAACCTAATATACATACATACAATCATTTCATTTTTTTCTCTCTATTTTGTATATATTTTACACCTGACATTAATTTCGTCTACTCTGGTAATCATATCTGTTTATATGTTTGGTGTTGGTTCATTTCATTTTTTTCTCTCTATTTTGTATATATTTTACACCTGACATTAATTTCGTCTACTCTGGTAATCATATCTGTTTTAGTATTTGGTGTTGTTTAATTTATTTTTATCTGTAATATTATGCTTATGTGTTTTTGGATTCGATATTTTTTCAGCTGATGCTACATGGTTCTATTTCAATAAACAAAATACCAACAAATTTATTATTTTTTTAATGTTACCTCATAATACCTGGTTTACCTGTAAATCATTGTCCCAAATTTTTAGTATAAATATGTACATACATACATACATATGTATATGCATTATGACATAATGAAAAATTAATGTATACATACATAAGAAATTAATACATGTATTATAAAATCCAAAAACAAAAATTGTGTTTGTCCATAGATGAATGGACTAGTTTTAAAAATCGAAGGTACATATATGAACATTCATATACATATATTATTGCAATTGAGATTCAGATAACTTGGGGTTAATGAGAATACAAGGTTCTTGTCCAGCCGAGCGTGTATTCGAATCGGTACCTACGAATCCTACGATTACAATAAAACATCGATTTACTATATTTTAAGTAACTTTTTTTATACTCGAGAATTCTCGAGAAACTAAAAAGGAAATCTCGAATTCTCGAGATTTACTTTTTAGTTTCAAATTCAAATATTCCGAGAAAATGAGATTCAAATATTTCGAGAAAATCAGATTCTAGAAATCACCACCTCTAATCAGCAGCATGCGCATAAGACTGGAATGCATATAGTTGAAGCAATTATGGCATCATCTAAGTTTAGAAAATGAATTGATGTAAATGAAATGGGTGCAATAAAAAATGACAGATGAGCGGGCTCGAAGTGCGCGCGAGCTGTGGTTCCTCCCCTTCTTACACACCTACACACTAATACTAGGGCGCGAAGCCGTCGAACAAAATTAGCGTGGAATCTGAGATCATGCCACAGGGACAGTCCTGAATGAGTCGTACATTGTTTTCTGCGCCAAGATTCGGTGCCCGGATATGAATCAGAGGTCGCGACACATAACCCCTTGCCTTTCGCTTCTCTCCCTTCCTCAGTCTAAGTTGGCGTCGACCAATCAGAGTCCGACAATGCATCGAGCGACAATCATCGACCAATTGCAATCGATCCAGACATCAGCTGCTGTCTCCTAACCCCCCAAACCTCTTAAATCTATATAGCGATGTAAAGGTCAGAATTACCTCACTCCTCCAGTCACACTCTTCCAGACTCCTTTAGTCACTTCTCTTCCCATCACACACGAGTACGATCACTCATATATTCGATCATTCCAAGTTGACCTTCATACGATAATAAGCGATAATAACCGATAATTAAGCTAATTTCCGAATTGCACTGACGCAAATCTTTATATTTTACTGTAATTGTGCCATCAAATGAACCACTGCGAAATCAATCAATAAACGAACGATCTTCGTACTATCAAGTGCTGTTTTTTTTCATTTTTCTCAGTTTCTCAACCTCCAATATATAACAACATTGTACATATATAGAAACAGCTCTGTACTACAGCTACTTATCCATAGACCGAGCCACACATTTAATTGCGCACATCAAACAAACTGATCAATAGTCACATAACAACGCATAAATGGTACAAAATAATACACTCATTTGAATGCATTACTCGTTCGCCGGCCAAGGTTTCGGCTCATCCCACGTGGGAACTAAGTATTGATTAACTTTGCGACATGTACTTACATACTTACTTACTCGCCTCGCCTACTTCTGAGCCAAGTTTCGTTATTAACAAGACAGAAGGATTTCAACACGAGACCCAAGACCACACTTCAGCATTATTCCCCAGCGTACTCTCCGCCATGCCAAACCGAACCGGTCGCTAGGTAGACATACCAGTATTACTCACCACGTAAACGTCTATTTCTCGTATCGTCGCACGATACGCTCTCTTATGTCGTATGTACATAATTTTTCATTGCTCGAATCGTTTCCGGCTATTGCCTTTCTATATATCCCCGTCCCAGTGGTGTCGTGTACTCGAAGCTTTTTCCTGGCGAGATTATCTCCAATGTCGACCAACCGGTTCGCGGTACGAATCGGTCGATGTGATCCTGCAGAATGCGCTCATTATGCCCCATTCAATGCACCGTGGGTTATTTCTATCATATTCTACGTCGTTTAACCCTTTGAAGTCCGACGACGAAAATTGTACGCTTCGTTTACTAGCGTGGGTTGTTATGTTTTCGTATACCTAGGAAGACAATTGGCACTCGAAAAGGACACCATTTTGTCTGTCAATCAATCTGCATCCACTTTTCAATTCATCAGTCCATTGTCCACTCGGTCTAACTTGCTTTCTTTCACATCCTCTCGCATACCGTTCCAGTATTTCTCGCGTCCATCTGTCATCTATTCTTCGTCATGCTTCTTACCCATGTATTCCTCTTACGATCTCTTCTCGTTATACCCAGCACACATATTTCCATGTTTCTCTGTGTGCTCTGGATCTTGCATAACATTTTTGAATTTAGTATCCACGTTACGCATAGGTCGTATGCCTTCTTTTTTAAGCATAGCGGAATGTTGGATTTTAAAACAATGTTCATTCTTCCAAAAGCACTCCACTTGACACCACACATTCTTCTCAACTCATCAGCCCATCGTCCACTCGGTCTACCTTGCTTTCTTTCACATCCTCTTGGATTCCATTCCAGTATTTTTTTCGCTATGTGTCCACTCTAACTTTTTGACACGTTCTGCTATATCTGTCACTTTGGTCATACTTCTTACCCACGTATTCCTCTTACGATCTCTTCTCGTTATACCGAGCATACATATTTCCATGCTTCTCTGTGTGCACTGGATCTTGCAATAACATTCTTGAATTTAGCATCCACGTTTCACATCCAAACGTCATAACTGGTAGTACGCATTGGTCGTATGCCTTCTTTTTTAAGCATAGCGGAATGTTGGATTTAAAAACAATGTTCATTCTTCCAAAAGCACTCCACTTGACACCACACATTCTTCTCAACTCATCAGCCCATCGTCCACTCGGTCTACCTTGCTTTCTTTCACATCCTCTTGGATTCCATTCCAGTATTTTTCTCGCTATGTGTCCACTCTAACTTTTTGACACGTTCTGCTATATCTGTCACTTTGGTCACACTTCTTACCCATGTATACCTCTTACGATCTCTTCTCGTTATAGCGAGCATACATATTTCCATGCTTCTCTGTGTGCTCTGGATCTTGCAAAATATTCTTTAATTTAGCATCCACGTTTCACATCCAAACGTCATAACTGGTAGTACGCATTGGTCGTATGCCTTCTTTTTTAAGCATAGCGGAATGTTGGATTTAAAAACAGTGTTCATTCTTCCAAAAGCACTCCATTCCTGTCTGTCTTGAGCAATCTACATCCATTAGACACCGTACATTCTTCTCAATTCATCAGCCCATCGTCCACTCGGTCTACCTTGCTTTCTTTCACATCCTCTTGGATACCATTCCAGTATTTCTCGCGTCCATCTGCCATCTATTCTTCTCCGCTATATCTGCCACTTTGGTCATGCTTCTTACCCATGTATTCTTCTTACGATCTCTTCTTGTTATACCGAAAATACATCCTTCCATGCTTCCCTGTGTGCAGTGGATCTTACTTAGCATTCTTGAATTTAGCATCTACGTTTCACATCCATACGTCGTAACTGACAGAAAATTGCATTATAGTCAATATTTTTTTTAGTTCACTAATTCAGTTTGGCGACCCCACAGAAAACCGTTCGCGACCCCATTTGGGGTCGCGACCCATAGGTTGGGAACCCGTGCTCTAGAGGCTAACGTTCTAACCAATGTGCTTATATATGTATGAGTAAAAAAAATCATATGAGTAATTGATATATTTGTATGGTACCTGTGTATGGTTTATGAATACGGCGAACGTTGAAGCACACACTTTTTGAATATTTGTATAGACACCATTGAAAGATCGAACGTACGAAAGCAAAAATCTATGTTTCGGGTACACTTAGAAGGGGACGAATGTTTATAGGGGGATGGGTTCGCCTTGGGGAAGTGTGCGCCTGTACCATTTCGATGATTTGCCCCATAGCAGTGTCATATTGCCGAGCGTTGAAATAACTTCCGTTTTCCTTTCCTTCAATGGTATCGGATTCTGGCAAAATACACGAGGGTCAAAGAATATTCGCGATGCGGGGTCGAAGGGGAGAAAGGGGGTGGGGTGGGGGGGGGGTGGTCCCTTTCAATTTTTGTGATCCGGACTATTCGCACAAACGCCCCAGGACAAAAGTACCGCCGAAAAATAATAAAACAAAACAAGGAAAGAGCCGTGTAAGCGATATATATATATATATATATATTTTTTTTTTCTTTTTGGTCAGCTTATTTGAACCCACCTCCACGCTAGGTGATTTTTTTTACGTATACGCAGGTACTATTTTAGATTTGTACATATTACTGCGAGCGTATTGTATTTGTTGGAAAAATATTATCGGTAGATATGTGTACATTGTACTAGTGTAAGCCCGTTGAGTATCAACGGAGCGTTCATCACCCGTACTAAAAAAAAATTCGGGTGTGGCCAACCCATGACTTTATCCATATATTTGAGGAATACAAAGAGTAACGAAATTAATTTTTTAAGTACGTAAGTTAATAAAACGCATGCATACCACCACACTAACCAACATACATACATACATATGTACATATCATAGAATCACTGTGTTGAGTGCGCGCGCGTATGTAAAATACGATCTTCGGCATATATTCAAATAGGAAAAACTGCCACTTTCGGTCATCAGAAGTTGACTAAAATTACAGTATCTCTTACAAAAAATAACGTGTCAAAATATAGATATGAAATTTTCGACGAAATCGCCGATGCAGTTTCTATAGGAAATATTCTGCGGTAAACTTTTCGACAAAAAAATTTAAAAAAAACCTACTTCCGGTTGACTAATTTTATTAATTTATTTTTTTTTAAATACAAATTTCTCTCAAAATTACAACATTACAATATTGTGACGATACCACATATTTAAAAGGCCGAAAAAAATAAAAAAAAAAAAATCGTTCAAGAGTAAACTGCCATTTCCGGTAGTCAGATGTTGACCAAAATCACAGTATGTCTTACGGCTAACGTGAAAACTATAGATATGAAATTTGGACAAAATTCCCGGAGCCGTTTCGGAAATATTCTGTGGGTAAAAGAATTTTAGTATTTTCTACAAAAAAAAACCCCTACTTCCGGTTTACTGATGTTGACCAAATTCGTTATGGCTCTTACACCTTACGTGGAAATAATAGATATGAAATTTCAGCTTGATAGACTTGACAGTTTTGGAGAAAACACGCATACAGACACACACACACATAAGTACACAGACATACAGACATTTTTTAGAAATCATGAAAACTTGATCAGGGGATGATACCTGATACAAATCAGTCAAAATCTCGAGGTCGAATTTTCGCACGATCACAATACTTTATCCGATTAGGATAAAGTAAAAAGGACCCTTTTAGCAAGCTGCCGTAGCTGATACGTTAGCGTTCTCAACTACCAACTTGTCGTTCTGAGTTTCGAACCCCACTCATTCTGGTATTTTAATTATTTTTCCTCATTTCCTATTTATTTTAACTATAGGTAATGTTTAAAAGGACATATTCAACCGACCGCGATAGAGTGAGCGTTAGCGCAACACCTCTTGAGTGTGAGGTCGTGGGTTCAAACCCCACTCCCACTGCCAAGTTTTTTCCCAATTTTTCCTCAGCGAGCGTTATCAGCAGACAGACAGACAGACAGACGGATTTCGGCTATTATATATATAATATGTATGTATGTATGTACATACATATGTACATGGAAAAAATATTTATATCTTGCAAACGCGATTATTTTTTCACTTTTAAGGCGCTCGCACAACTCTGTGGATTTATATTCGCCTAGCAAAGAAAACGCGCGAATATCGCGATGCGTTTGATGTGGTGGGGAGTTGTATCGCATACCCGCAAGCGGCGCTGCCTACACCACAAGCGATTTCGCACCGGAATCCGTCGCGGAATCGCCACGGAATCGTCACGAATCGGCGATTTGCTCAATTTCGATATGAAGTTTGTGAAAAAGCTGATCGAAACGGTGAAGAAGTATCTCATCCTGTACCATCTGACACCATAGGTTATGTCAGAGTGACAGAAACCAGACGATTTTGTCAACAGTCAGCCGCTCCTTGATGACACACCGTTATAAATTACATTCAACAATACAAGTATTTAACTAACCATTTATATAAATGTGCTTCGTCCTCATTTGAGGAGTCCATGTCAGAATCGTGAGTGAAGTACAAACGTTCCGAAAGTGAGGTGACATATGGTATTTCGCGTTTCGACCGTCGAGTGTCGAATGGCGCTGCAGTCGTGCCGAGTGTGCGCACCACAGTATTTCGCTATTCACCCGTTGAGTGTCGAGTGAAGTTTCTGTGTTGAATGGCGAGGGAGTCGTGCCAAGTGTGCGCAGTACAAATCTCAGCACTGGCGAAATTCGCAGAGGTATGCGAGCGCCTTTACATACCTATACACGTATTTGTATAGTTTTAGATGTCATTTCCAAAACTTTTCACTATTGATCAAAAATTCCCCAAATTACGTTTGGCGTAGTATGCAACGAGTAGCAATGATAGAACATATACATATGTACAATTTAAGAAGAAAGGTAACATATGTATGTATATATTCATTTCGAAATCGTTTAATACCAATAAAAAAAGTCGATTGTTGTTTGCACCAGATTTTTCAAACTGTATTCATTCGTGTCTAATCTGCCGAGTGCAGCAAGCAGCAAAGTTATACCGAATGCACTTGCATTGTGCACGTTGCGATTAGAATGTGACTCGACGCTCACGCGGCACCAACGCCACTTCACACTCCAATCGCAATCGAACGTACGAAATGCATTAAAAACTGCATTTTCTGATGGCTTTCGCTGTTCTTTTCAGTTTCATCGAATAAATGGAGCTTCCTAATCATCTCGAACGGTGAGTGGGGTGAGTGGGTGAGGGTATGGAGTGTATTTTGCCGTATATGGAGTCCGTTTTGTTAATCAAGTATTGCGGCATTGTTCGCCAGGACGACGACGGTTCCAGGAAACTAGCTCGAGCAGGAAATGAAGGGGGGGGCAGATGCTGGAATCGTGACAGGAATAGTGAACACGTAAGATCACTATGCTTTGCTCTTCCAACGCGGATGTGTGTATACCGAACGCGATTTTCCATATGAGTGTATATTAAAAATAAATTAAAAATGTTGTGGCAACCATATGACTACTTTCATGGTCAAAGTTTTACATAACACCAAGAGTTTGTATAATAAATAATTAGTCGTCTATATGTCTACTAGTTTAATATGAACCGTATGTTGTACATTCCAATCCAGAATCTGTCAGTGAGACGGTCTATTCCGTTCTCGTGATCGCCAATTCAGTCGAGCCAGTTTGAGCAATCAGATTTTAAATTGGCTAGACGACCCTAACCACAGCTTATTATAGCCATATACACATCACGGACTATCAAATTACTGTATTCAGGCATTACTGTACTGTACATCCGTCTGTTGCATAACAAGAGCCACTTCGCTAGTCTTATATGGATATTATTTTTTTGATTATAATGTATTTTTCCTACAATATTCAAGATTCGCATTCACATTCAGAATTGTGAAATACTTTGGGTTATACATAAATATTAAATTCATTTGTTGACAATTGAGCAATCAACAATCATCTTGAGCAATCTGCATCCACTTGACTCCACACATTCTTCTCAATTCATCAGCCCATCGTCCACTCGGTCTACCTTGCTTTCTTTCACATCCTCTCGGATACCATTCCAGTATTTCTCGCGTCCATCCATTCTTCTCGCTGTGTCCACTTCAACTTTTTCACACGTTCCGCTATATCAGCCACTTTGGTCATACTTCTTACCCATGTATTCCTTTTGCAATCTCTTCTTGTTATACCGAGCATACATATTTCCATGTTTCTCTGTGTGCACTGGATCTTGAATTTAGCATCCACGTTTCTCATCCATGCGTCATAACTGGCAGTACGCATCGGTCGTATGCCTTATTTTTTAAGCATAGCGGAATGTTGGATTTAAAAACAATGTTCATTCTTCCAAAAGCACTCCATCCTAGTTTCATTCCTTCCTATTTACAACCAGTGATATTCACCAATTGTCCTAGGTATAAATAACTATCAACTATCTCTACAATATTTAATGTGCGTGATAAAATTTTCTTATAATAAATTCACTCGCTTACATGTTTTGCGTTTACTTTATTTGAGCCTCCTTTGACTAATATAGTATACTAACTACATACACATATACCATTTTCCATATTTCGATATTGGAAAGGTTCCACGTACGTTACACTCAACAATTTCTACACACTGATTCGGAAAAAAATTCAATTAGACACAAATGCTATATGTTGCAGTGGATGTTATATGTATATTCTTCGAATGAGATACATATTGGTGATTGTGTTCTGTGGTTTTTCATTCTCTGCCGCAAAATTCGAAGTTAGAATGCGATAAAAAAGATCTAATGTCGGTGAAATGGGACCTAAACGTTGCCGAAATCTATTCTCGTGTGTGTACGCGTGGAAAACAACGGGTCCGTTGTGTGTTCCGGAACGGATTCCCGACAGAAGAAAAACATTAGTCGGAATGGATGTGACGATAATTCCCGTTGCCAAAAACAACGAATTTGCCCTCGTTTATCAGTGTTTAAAAAACAGTTAGCTGTAGAAATGTATGAACGTGTTTGTGTGTGTTGAACGCATTAATGAGCCTTTAGTTTGTTGAAGACGTTACATATAAACTCACGTAAAAAAACGCACTTGTGATATGAGTCGCCTAGTTCCAAATCCCGATTAAGTCCTCAATATAAAAAAAACGAGGATAAAATATTTTCTGGTTCTAAGAATGTTTTCAAACGATGCCTTATACTTGAATTATTCCAAATACCGCCAAGTGCGCCGTAAAAAAATATTGAAAATCAGTGTTAGTTCCAAAAACTGACAATTGCACTATGATAAAAGGTGATAAAAGCCATATTTACATAGAAACAAACAACGATAAGTCCATGTTTCTAATCTCAATATTTTGTGCAATATCAACAAAATTAAGTTAATGAGTTTAAACGCCATCAAGAAAATAAGTCTATAGCAGAAAAACCGTGTTTGCGAACAAGTGAGTTTTATGGACTTATCGGGATTTGGAACTAGGCGATTCATATGTTAAACAACGGATGAACGGTATAGACTTATAAAGTCTCATTTGAAATGCATTTGAATATTGTATTTGTATTAAATAATATGAATCCTTACCTTAAGAGGTTAATTTAACTTAGATAAGGTTATAGTTTGAGTTTGAGTATCATCAACATCATTTTCAGCAGTTGACCATCCACTGTTGGATGAAGGCCTATCCAATCGTCTGTCGTGAGAAATCTGCGTCTACTAGACACCGTACATTCTTCTCAATTCATCAACCCATCGTCCACTCGGTCTGCCTTGCTTTCTTTCTCATCCTCTCGCATACCATTCCAGTATTTCTCGCGTCCATCTGTCATCTATTCTAACTATATATCTGCCACTTTGGTCATGCTTCTTACCCATGTATTCTTCTTAGGATTTCTTCTTGTTATATCGAGAATACATCCTTCTATGCGTCTCTGTGTGCAGTGGATCTTACGTAATATTCTTGAAATCAGGTTATCTATCTTTCAATTGCAGTATTTTACCACATTTAAATTAATCTTTACAATGAATCATCATTTTCAGCCGTTCACCATCCACTGCTGGATGAAGGCCTCTCCAATCGTCTGTCGTAAGACATCTGCATCCACTAGACACCGTACATTCTTCTCAATTCATCAGCCCATCGCACCACTCGGTCTACCTTGCTTTCTTTCACATCCTCTCGCATACCATTCTAGTATTTCTCGCGTCCATCTGTCATCTATTCTTCTCCGTTATATCTGCCACTTTGGTCATGCTTCTTATCGATGTATTCTTCTTACGATCTCTTCTTGTTATACCGAAAATACATCCTTCCATGCTTTTCTGTGTGCAGTGGATCTTACGTAATATTCTTGAAATCAGGTTATCTATCTTTCAATTGCAGTATTTTACCACATTTAAATTAATCTTTACAATGAATCATCATTTTTAGCCGTTCACCATCCACTGCTGGATGAAGGCCTCTCCAATCGTCTGTCGTAAGAAATCTGCATCCACTAGACACCGTACATTCTTTTCAATTCATCAGCCCATCGTCCACTTAGTCTACCTTGCTTTATTTCACATCCTCTTGGATACCATTCCAGTATTCTTCTCCACTCCAATTTTTTCACACGTTCCGCTATATCTGCCACTTTGGTCATGCTTCTTAACCATGTTTTCCTCTTGCGATCTCTTCTTGTTTGACCGAGCATATGTACATCTCTTAATGTTTCTCTGTGTGCACTATATCTGACGTAACATTCTAGAATTGGTGAATATGACGTATGGATGTGAAACGTGGATGTTAAATTCAAGAATGTTACGCAATATATATACGCGATAACATGAAGATATCGTTAGAGGAAGACAAGGGTAAGAAGTATGACCAAAGTTACAGATATAGCAGAACGTGTGAAAAAGTTGAAGTGGACACATAGCGAGAAGAATACTGGAATGGTATCCAAAAGGATGTGAAAGAAAGCAGTGGACGATGGGCTGATGAATTGACAAGAATGTGTGAAGTGAAAATGTGCTTTTGTAAGAATGAACATTGTTTTTAAATTCAACATTCCGCTATGTTTAAAATACCACACGACCAATGCGTTCTGCCAGTTATGACGTATGGATGTGAAACGTGGATGCTAAATTGAAAAATGTTACGCAAGATCCAGTGCACACAAAGAAGTGACAGATAGAGCGGAACGTCTGAAAAAGTTAGAGTGGACACAAAACGAGAAGAATACTGGAATGGTATCCGAGAGGATGTGAAAGAAAATAAGGTAAGCCGAGTGAACGATGGGCTGATGAATTGAGAAGAATGTGTGGAGTCAACTGGATGCAGATTGCTCAAGACAGACAGGAATGGAGATGCTTTCATCCAGCAGTGGATGGTGAACGGCTGAAAATGATGATGATGAACTCTTTAGTTTTATATTTATACATTTAAATAGTCATTTTGAATACAGAAATACGATTTTTTGAGGAATTTACCACAAAACGCAAAAAAACTGTAAAAAAAAAAGTTAAATCTAATCAAACCGTACGAGTATATAAATATATTATGTTTATATGATTACTGAAATGCTTTCCCCGATGAATGGAAATTTAAAGTATGAGTGGTGGATTTTTCTTTTCCACTTTAAAATCTTGAATATTCCGTACACGAAATTATACATACATACGTAGTTGAGTGTCTCGTAAATAAATTCCTCACCAAAGAATTAAATATTCATCAGCGGCAATTCGCTGAAAGGTTGTCAAGTTCGCCTGTAAAATAGGCTTGAATTATCCCTGGTGGAGTAATATTGTCCCCGGTTTGTACCACTTCAGGACACCGTTTGAATATCGGAATTGGCTGTAAAGTTTCGTCGATTTGTCGTAAAACTTTTATTCGCCCTCTTTCCGCACGCCGAATTTTCTTCGAAAATTCCGAAATAGTTTAAATTATTATTTCCAACGAGGAAATTAAATTAAAAGGGAATCGACGAGAGACGTCACCGACAATCATTCGAACAATTCTGTCGTTGGAAATTAGATCGAAAGTTTAATATAAAAACGTGATTTGTGAATATACATACATACATATGTATAGGTACGTAGTAGTAGGTATCTTTGTATTTATTTATTTATTTATATAATACAGTAGCTAAAACTAATTATATAATCCTGTAACTAACTAAGCACCTGTATAGAGATGTTTTTTTAAGATCGCCAGGAATTTATCAATAGTTTTGGAACTTTAAATTCCATCCGGCAGTCCTCCCAAACACCTCTGTACAAGATGCTTCTCCTATTTCTATTTATTCTAACATTTTTTTATAATTAAACTAGCTGACCCGGCATGCGTTGCAATGCCCGATCCCGTTCCAGATCCCGTTCCCGTTCCCGATCCCGTTCCCGTTCCCGTTCCTAGTACGTTATCTGACGCGTGAGCAGGCCCGTTCCCGTTCCCGTTCACTTTTTTTTCCCCGATTTTTTTTCACAGGAATCATCCCCGGCATAATCACAATAAGTCCTGAAAGTTTCATCGCGATCGGTTGAGTGGTTTAGGAGCCTATAAGAGACAAACAGACGGACAAACATTGCTTTTCACCACCACTGCTTTTCATCATTTTCATAAATGATGTCAGTAGTGTAATTAATTCTTCGAGAATTCTTCTATTCGCAGATGATCTCAAAATTTATAGGAATGTGGTTGACATTGAATCTTGTCAGTTGTTACAGGATGACGTAGATGCATTAGTTGAATGGACTCGTACAAGTAATATGGAATTCTGCATTCATAAATGCAGGGTGGTCAGCTATACGAGATCTAATAATCCTACTGTTTTCAACTATTCCATAAATGATGTAGCATTTGAGAGGGTAATGGAAATTGTAGACCTTGGAGTCATTTTTGATTCAAAGTTAAATTTCCATTCCCAAATTCTTAATGTAGTTAAATCAACATTAAATCTTTTAGCCTTTTTTTAATAAGGAACTCTGGGTTATTACGCAATGTTGACGTAATTAAGATTCTTTATTATTCCATAGTTTTATCGAAACTTGAATATAATTCGTTAATTTGGTTTCCTCATGAACAGTCGTACATTGGTATGTTGGAAAGGGTAGATAAAAAATTTGCCCGTTACATATATAAGAGGATGTACGGCTACTACCCTTTCTCTTCCCAACAAAATTCGTTAGGGGTATGACTGGCATGAGGTCTTTGGAGTGGAGGAGGAAAGTATCTGTGTTGAAACATATGTTCATGATTATAAATGGACATCTGTTCAATGGGGAAATACTAGAGCGTCTCCAACTTAACACTCCGGATGTTTATTGTCGTGCACGGGGTCACGAGCTATTTGTGGTGCCGGGGTACAGAACAATGCTTATGGGGTCCAGCCCGGTGATTACTGCTCTCAAATTATTTAATTCGTTGTCGACTGATGTTGACATTTTCAACATCAGCCTGGCGCAGTTTGTAATCAAACTAAAGACTTATAAATTATAGTATTATTTTGTTATTATTTCTTTTTTTTTTTTGTTGTTTGATTTTCTAATGTTTTTTTTTTCTTTATTATATTATATTATACTGGCTACCGGCTACCGGCTACCGGCATGCGTTGCAATGCCCGTTCCCGTTCCCGTTCCTAGTACGTTATTTGACGCGTGAGCAGTCCCGTTCCTGTTCCCGTTCCCGGTTTTTCCCGATTCCAGATCCCGGTCCCGTTCTCGATCCTGATCCCGTTCCCGATCCCGTTCCCGTTCCCGTTCTTAGTACGTTATCTGACGCGTGAGCAGGCCCGTTCCCGTTCCCCTTCCCGTTTTATCCAGATTTTTTTCACAGGAACCATCCCCGGCATGATTACAATAAGTCCTGAAAGTTTCATCGCGATCGGTTGAGTGGTTTAGGAGCCTATAAGAGACAAACAGACAGACAGACATTGATTTTTATATATATAGATATAGATTATTTTTATTCCTTAAATTATATTCACATACATCCATTCCTCTCGCAATAAATTTACTAAAATATGATGGTAACATATTATTATCTAACTTAAATATAAATACTAACATACAAATCCTCAAAGTATCATTCGCATTCAACCAATCTAATTAAATCATCATCTTTTTTTTATACAAGCATACCTATCCGCATTTAAAATACATCACATACACCTCTATTTTGTAATATTTGTAATCTATCTCTAGTTGACTCATGTAACATATTTAATAATGAACCACAATACATAAGATGTGGTCTGACAATTACATTATAAATTATTATTTTAGTTTCTTTAGATAATAATTTTCTTAGCCGACATAATATTCCTACTTTTTTTTAATTAAAAATTGACCGTGTTACTTAAATCTAACTACCCAATATTATACCCAAATATTTGAAATTATTAACTAGTTCAATATTACTTTCATCAACTTTTAACCTAAAATCACTTATAGATATATTATGTATGTACGTGTAGCGGTAACCGATAAACGAGTGTTTCCCAAACTTTGGCACACTTCCCTAGGGAACTCGTTCATTATATTCACGTGGCATTGCCACACGGTAACACGTGTCCCTTCAAACGATACCCAACACGTTTCAAAAATAGCCATCGTGATATACATAAAAGCTATATGTGTCGACAAATGTTGTAGTTAAAAATATTCGACCCAAACTTTTCGATTACTCTATTATTATATGTACTTTATTCAAATGTTTATATTTGTACGTTGGATATACACACATGTAACATACTTAAATATATGAATGTACTATTATATTACAGTATATCTATTTGTTTCGATTATAAAATATTCACATAATAATCTGACCGTTAAATGTCATGACGTATTTTGGTCGAGTTTCGCCGTTTTATATATAAAATATTTATTCTGTTTGTGAGCATGACTCTGTCAAGTCTTATTACGAATGGAAATAAAAATAGAAATGAAAATAACAATGTTGTGACATTGAATATACCAACATAAATATTCGTACATGTGTTGTTCAAAGCTGGTTTATTCTTTATTTTTTCGTCAGCTTTTAGAATCAGTTATTAAGCACTGTAATGTTTCATATCGATAAATAGTGTTATATTCAATTTGATACAATCAACGTTAAATTTACTCTGTGCATAAATATTAACATTAGATTTTGTGATCAATGATGGGTGTCTTTTTCTGTATTCATTAGATTTTCATTTAAAAATAAATATTTATTTAGTGGAAATTGAGTTGAGTATAATATAATGCACACAGATTGATTGACGGACAGATGGACATGAAAAGTACCATAAGGTGTTTTACGTAATCATAGCAATCACTTAGAATAAAAATAATAATACAAAATTGTTATAGAATTCTTGACCGATACTTCAATTTAAAAATAAAAATACTAGGTATTTTATTTATGACACGTTAAATATGTTTAATTTCATAGATAATTTTATTATTTCCACCATTGATTTTGATGTTTTCAAGAATTGAATTGTCATCATTCTTGATAAAATAGCGAAGTGAACGTGTGTACATGGCTATAATACGATTGGGTTTAATTTGATAGCTCAAGATGTGATGATATGTTGTAGTGTGTATGGTGTGCTGTAGCGTGTATGGTGCGCTGTAGATCATTGTAGGTTATGTTGCATTTACGCAACAGTTGGTGCCATTCGCTGTGCATTTCGTAGCAATCGTTTCACCGGTGGGTGATCAGATTTTTCGTTATTATATAATATACATAGTGTAAGCCTGTTGAATATCAATCAATCAAGAATGTGTGAAGTGAAAATGTGCTTTTGTAAGAATGAACATTATTTTTAAATTCAACATTCCGCTATGCTTAAAAAATAAGGCATACGACCAATGCGTGCTGCCAGTTATGACGTATGGATGTGTAACGTGAATGCTGAATTCAAGAATGTTACGCAAGATCCAGTGCACACGAATAAGCATGGAGATATGTAGGCTCGGTATAACGAGAAGAGATCGTAAGAGGAATACATGTGTAAGAAGTATGACCAAAGTGGCAGATATAGCAGTACGTGTCTAAAATTGAATATGCTGGAATGGATACCATTCCAGGATGTGAATGAAAGCAAGGTAGACCGAGTGGACGATGGGCTGATGAATTGAGAAGAATGTGTGCAGTGAAAATGTGCTTTTGTAAGAATGAACATTGTTTTTAAATCCAAAATTCCGCTATGCTTAAAAAAGAAGGCATACGACCAATGCGTACTGCCAGTTATGACTGTTATGGATGTGAAACTTGGACGCTAAATTTAAGAATGTTACGCAAGATCCAGTGCACACAAATAAGCATGGAGATATGTATGCTCGGTATAACGAGAAGTGATCATAAGAGGAATACACGGGTAAGAAGCATGACCAAAGTGGCAGATATAGCAGTACGTGTCTACAATTAGATATACTGGAATGGTATCTCGAGAGGATGTGAAACAAAGCAAGGTAGACCGTGTGGACGATGGGCTGATGAATTGAGAAGAATGTACGGTGTCTACGATACGATTGGAGAGGCCTTCATCCAGCAGTGATGACCTGATAACCTGATTTCAAGAATATTACGTAAAATCCACTGCACACAGAGAAGCATGGAAGGATGTATTCTCGATATAACAAGAAGAGATCGTAAGAAGAATACATGGGTAAGAAGCATGACCAAAGTGGCAGATATACATAGAATAGATGACAGATGGACGCGAGAAATACTGGAATGGTATGCGAGAGGATGTGAAACAAAGCAAGGTAGCCCGAGTGGACGATGGGCTGATGAATTGAGAAGAATGTGTGGAGTCAAGTGGATGCAGATTGTTCAAGACAGATAACCGCTATATCTACCACCTTGGTCATGCTTCTTACCCATATATTCCTCTTTCGATCTCTTCTCGTTATACCGAGCATACACATTTCCATGCTTCTCTACTTTTCACAGCCATACGTCATAACTGGCAGCACGCATTGGTCGTATGCCTTATTTATTAAGCATAGCTTAATATTATTATATGTACATATGTACATACATATATACTTCTATATCTATATATATATAAATGAATGTCTGTTTGTTTGTTTGTCTGTCTGTCTGTCTGTCTGTCTCTTATAGGCTCCTAAACCACTCAACCGATCGCGATGAAACTTTCAGGACTTATTGTGATCATGCCGGGGATGGTTCCTGTGAAAAAAAATCGGGATAAAACGGGAACGGAAACGGGCCTGCTCACGCGTCAGATAACGTACTAGGAACGGGAATGGGAACGGGATCGGGAACGAGATCAGGATCAGGAACGGGACCGGGATCTGGAATCGGGAAAAAACGGGAACGGGAACAGGGCGGGCCTACTCACGCGTCAGATAACGTACTATGAACGGGAACGGGATCTGGAACGGGAACGGGAACGGGATCGGGAACGGGCCTGCTCACGCGTCAGATAACGTACTAGGAACGGGAACGGTATCGGGCATTGCAACGCATGCCGGGTCAGCTAGTCTATATATATAAAAATCAATGTCTGTCTGTCTGTTTGTCTGTCTCTTATAGGCTCCTAAACCACTCAACCGATCGCGATGAAACTTTCAGGACTTATTGTGATCATGCCGGGGATAGTTTGTGGGATAAAACGGGAACGGGCCTGCTCACGCGTCAGATAACGAACTAGGAACGGGAACGGGATCGGGATCGGGATCGGGATCGGGAACGGGCCTGCTCACGCGTCAGAAGACATACTAGGAACGGGAACGGGAACAGGATCGGGCATTGCAACGCATGCTGGGTCAGCTAGTACTATTTTACAATATTCTATTCCATTCCATTGAAAATTTGATTACTACGCTGTAAAAAATGTATGATACGCGAAGAGGTCAGTTCGCTGGCGGCCGTCTGCCAAAACAAAAGTGTGGGCACTACTACTGTTTACACTTTATGTCAATAATAAAGACACGTAGACATTTTCAGCGGACAATACACTAGTAATAGTTTAATGGCGTCATTATATACATACACTCATTTGAAATTGAAAATCAATGAATCGAAAATGGAAATTCAGCGCGTTCCACACACATTTATTTATACACATTGAGTGAAAATTTTCCGATACTTTCAGGCTCGACCTGTATCCAATTTAATTTAACCGCTGACGTTTTCATAATGAACGCGAGAGCTTTTGTTAACGCTGCGGTACATCGAAGCTTATCGTTTCTTTTCACCGGGTTTTCACTTTTGTACGAGCTCGCTCTCCGGAGATCCCCTTTGTCTTTGAAGATTAATATTCGCGCTAGATTTCGCGTCAAACTCTCTCTTCCCCTCTCACTCTGGTTATATTTCGTAAATGGGGGATTTTGGGGGTGGGTTATGGGTGGTTTTCCACGGCAATAAATTGATAGTTAGTCTCGGTCGCGGCAGGGTTAGTAGGTGTGGCAAGCTTTTGATTCGTACGCTAATTAAGTATCATCACGCTCGAGAGCGACTCAATATGGGCAACGCAAACTCGATTCCCCCGGCCAATTGGTAATATATTTTAAGCAATATATTTAGCGAGTATTGCAGGTGAAATCCTCAGCTTTGGTAAATAAATCATTTATTGAGTGCGTGTTTTTTTTTTTACAAAAAAATGTGTGTTTTCCCCGGGTATTGGCGGATTTTTCTTGGAAATTGGATTATTTATAATACAAATGTCTCCTATTGTGTATCTATTTTATTTTATGTGTAATTTAAAATTTCTGTATTCCGTATTGATTGGACTGCTTTTAATATTAACAATAATCTTTTTAGAAGTATCGATATTTCTTGGTAGAAAAAATCTTTAAATGAATAAAAAGCTTAAGCTGTGTAAAATCCTGAACGATGTTAGTATAAAATGCTTAAATAAAAAATGTGTAGAACAGTGGTCAAAAGTGGACAAAACCTTGCAAAATTGATCAGTTTGTGAGTCGCAACATATTATTTTCACATTATATGTATATTCAAAATGAAATTAAATGTTACTCATTTATTAAATGTATACATATGTATGTACATGTAAGAAATAAGTTATCATCATGATATTTCTAAATGTTTGACAGTTTATTACTTAAAAGCTAATCTGAAAAATGACTTTAAAGCTTTTTATAGCCGTGAAGTTATGGAAATTTTGATTTTGATTTTGTTTTTGTATGTCAATGTTATGTTACAAAATTACATTGTTACATTACATTACAAAATTATTTAAAAGCAAATTGAAAAAAGTTTCAAACTACTGCACTGCTCTCTATTCAATGTATTGACGCACTAATACACACATGCATACATCTGTGACCTAAGAGCTACCATATACAGCACAAATTTGGTCTCAGTAGTACGCGATTTAAGATAGCTATTTTACCGATTTAAAGTTCAGCACACTTCCAATTTACCCCTTTAAACGAAAACGAAAAATAGTGTGGCCAGAACACTATCCCAATAAATATGTTTCAATAGAAAATACTCAAAATAAAATTGTATTAACAGTGGAAAAAAATCCCAAGTGAAAATACAAACTTTTGACTTTTGATTTGAACTGGACGACTACTTAGAAATATCTGAAAGCTGAAAAGTACTACAAATAAAAGATAAAATACCCAACTATAGATTCCAATATTCATTTTGAACACGCAATTGACAGATTTTGAGACATCGAACGAACAACATCAAGAAATAGAAAAATCGCGTGATTTAAAAAACACTTATATCTCCGAATCTCGGCCAATCAACATTTTTATTACCAGATTCGTGTTCACTGGACATAGATCTATAAGAAAAGTCATATCTCGTCTCGGAAACATTTTTCGTGTCGAACAGTGTTATTAATGACATGGATAGTACAAAGAAATAAGTTATACTCGTGATATTCCTTAACGTTCGACAGTTTATTACTAAAAAGTATTATTAAGTTTAATCTGATAAACGATCTTAAGGCTTTTTATAGCCATGACGTTGTGGAAATGGGATTCATTTTAATTTTGTGAAAATTGTATATCAACGTTTTGTGTTTTACGTAAAACGTTGGATGACAGCGACAGCCACAGGTTTTCGTATGAAGAGCCGCATGCGGCTCCGGAGCCGCCGGTTCCCGACCGCTGTTATAGAATATACGTTAGATTCTTTAATATATTACTATGAAATATTGGTACATCATAGAGTCTTTGGTTGATTGTAGGAAATAAAAAATACCATGATAGTGAAAAAATTTAATGGAATATACATACATAGAAAAAAAAAAAATCACGTTGGCAACTACATATATAATTAGTTAATTTTTGAAATGTAGTAAAATATAAAATTATTTATTATGTATGATAGTAATCTCTTAATCAATGCAACAACTCTAATGCGAGCTCCAAGACACCTTCGTTTAAGCACATACTAAATAGAATTAAATTTCCTTTGATATTTTACACGCTAAGCTTAATGTCAAGATCTACATAATATTATCAAAGGACACAGTGATGTAATGAAAACATTGTCAGCCAGTTAAAATAACCGTTGGCTATGCGGACATGTGAAAATATACTAACTATCGGTAGTTTGTACGAATTTATTATTGTTATACATTAATTATTTTATAACTTGGCACAGCAGCGCGACAAAGCTTTGAGAAAATGCACTTCTAACGGTGGTTAAGGTGTTGAAAAATTCACACGTCATTGTCAAAGTTTTAATTGAAACACTTTTGCTATAAATTAGCTATAGAATAGCTCGAGCGTGTGCATAAAACGCGACATTACTATTTAAAACCCTTCTTTCGCAAACTTTTATTACTTTGCGTTGGTCGGTGTGAACGTGTTTGAAATTTTCAGCAATTCGTTTTAATTTTTTACATAGTCGCGTTTGAGCTAATGGTGTCACTAGGTACAGCCAAAAATAATATATTGTGAATATTTTAAAAATAAATTCGAGACACTTAGCGTGCAGTGTTATTTATTTCAATGTTCTTATTGTTTCGTACGAAATTATTACAGTAGGGGCTTAGTTGAAAGTATTCTAAGCACAGTCTGTGAATTTTTATTATTATTTCTTATGCTTGTTTTATATTTTGTATTGTATATGTATGTATATAAGAATTTATCTATCAATTATATAGATATACATACATAGATACATAGGTATATAAATTCAGAAATTGTTCGACTATTTTGAAAACAGATTAAGCAGGGTTACTTCCTTAGATCCAGCAGAATTAGCGTGTTACAACTAAAGTGCAATAGTGTATTTTTATACTTTATTATTTAGCACAAGTCTTAAGTTACACGAATACATATTATTGTTTGTATGCAAAAATTGAGTACAAAAGTTATATCGCATAAAAATATGCGAAATATTGTTAACTCCTTTGATTTTTCTAGGCTATTTTTAGGATTGCGAGCATTCTTAACGGACAGATAGACAGACAAAGCTTTTATGCATAGAAAATACTTTAAAACGTTAGCTTTTATCAATTTTTGTAATTCCGATTCCTCAGAATTATGTATCATTTAGTAAAAACTATAGTTATAAAATTCTTTTAAAATTAAAATATTGATAAAATTGCTCAGTTTCTAGACAGAATTTTGTATCTTTATCATCATCATCACTTTAAGCCGTTCACCATCCACTGCTGGATGAAGGCCTCTTCAATCCTCTTGCATTCCTGTCTGTCTTGAGCAATCTCCATACACTAGACTACACACATTCTTCTCAATTCATCAGCCCATCGTCCACTCTGTCTACCTTGCTTTCTTTCACATCCTCTCGGATACCATTCCAGTATTTCTCGCGTTCATCTGCCATCCATTCTTCTAGCCACGTGTCCACTCTAACCCTTTCATACGTTCCGGTATATCTATAAGTTTTACGTGAAACACAATTTACACAAAATCAAAATTAATCCTATTTCCATAACTTTATCTCAATAAAAAGCTTTAAATCGTTTTTTTCAGATTAAACTTTATAACACTTTTTAGTAATACTTTTTCTTACAGCTATCCATTTCATAAATGAGCAACATATAATTTTATTTTGAATATCATCATCATCATTATCAGCCGTTCACCATCCACTGCTGGATGAAGCTTGAGCAATCTGCAAGTCTTGATCAATCTGCACCCAATTCATCAGCCCACCTTCCATTCGGTCTACCTTGCTTTCTTTCACATCCTCTCGGATACCATTCCAGTATTTCTCGCGTCGATCTGCCATCCGTTCTTCTCGCTGTCAACTTTTTACACGTTCTGCTATATCTACCACCTTGCTCATGCTTCATACCCATGTATTCATCTTACGATCTGTTCTTGTTATAACGAGCATATCTTTCCATGCTTATCTTATCCACGTTTCTCATCCATACGTCATAACTGGCAGTAGGCATTGGTCGTATGCCTTCTTTTAAATTAACAATCTAGCATCACACTAGCGCTGCATTGTAAATTGTCCATTAATCGGCCATTCATATTATTTAAACTCTCTCGGAAATGTCACACTACGAGCTTTGATTGGACATAGACGACGACAGTTCAAACTGTCTCGCTGTACAACGGCCAGCGGCCATTTAAAGATGGCCAATTAATTCGTCAACGGCTAATATAATCGTCGAGGAAAGTCGCAACAGCTGTTTCTCGCAGACATTTCGGCTTGGCACCACATCGAAAACGACACTATTCACCAGTTCGGCTAAAGCAGGCGTATCCAACTAATGGTCCAAGACTGCAAAATTCCAACAGAAGTCTGTGTGATAGGCTGGGGGTTTAGCGCACCTGGTGTAACCGTGCGAAATCTAAAGTATATGGCGCGTGAAATTTATTAATGCGACGAGAGATAAACCTCGCCAGTTCAACTTAATTTTGTATTAAATTGGAGAATGTGCACGTTCGTGTGCGGCGATAGTTAAATAAAAATATAATTTCGGGATATATGTACCTATATATATTTACAATGTTATATTCTCCCATTGTTACATGTGTATATTACTTTATTTTTTTGATATATTTCGTCTAGTGTCGTGCGTTTGACCTTAACGTATAAATATTCTAATGCGAGTTGCCAAATTGAATTTCATACATTACATTGTCTCAAATGCGAACAAAAGATATTTATCATAAAAAAAAAAAAAAAAACTGTAGTGACATGAAATATTGAGAAAACTAGCTTTACATATGTATATTATGCTCACTAGAAGTACCCGGCATTGCTTTGGTTAAAGTACGTAACTGACACTGTTTATATATCTGGCGTTTCTATTGAAACGTAAGCTGTTTGTGTAATTATGTTGTGTTTAAGACAGACTGAAAATGTAAGCCTTAAGATTTACATATCTGATTTAATCATTGTTTAATTATTTTAATTTTATTATTAACTCGGGATACTTGGTATAGTTATTTTGAGGAATTTCTAAGTATTCAAATTGTGTTTAATGATATAATACAATTTTTACCGAAATATAAAAAAAGATAAACAGAAAGACAACACATATATAAGAAAGACAGAAAGGTAGATAAAAAGACATACAGAAATACAGACAGATATCGATGTAGAGAAAGGCAGAGAGACAGACAGAGAGACAGACAGGAAGACAGACAGAGAGACAGACACAGAGACAGACAGAAAGATCAATAGAGAGAAAGGCAGACAGACAGACAGAGAGACCAACAGAGATAAAGGCAGAGAAACAACCAGAGAAACAGACAGAGAGACCGATGAGGAGAAAGGCAGAGAGACAGACAGAGAGACAGACAGAGAGACAGACAGAGAGATCAATAGAGAGAAAGGCAGACAGACAGACAGAGAGACAGACAGAGAGACAGACAGAGAGACAGACAGAGAGACAGACAGAGAGACAGACAGACAGACAGACAGAGAGACAGACAGAGAGACAGACAGAGAGACAGACAGACAGATAGACAGACAGAGAGACAAACGGAGAGACAGACCGAGAGACAGACGGAGAGACAGACAGAGAGACAAACAGAGAGACAGACAGAGAGACAGACAGACAGATAGACAGACAGAGAGACAAACGGAGAGACAGACCGAGAGACAGACAGAGAGACAGACAGAGAGAGAGACAGAGAGACAGACAGAGAGACAGACAGAGAGACAGACGGAGAGACGGACAAAGGGACAGACAGAGAGACAGACAGAGAGACAGACGGAGAGACGGACAGAGGGACAGACAGAGAGACAGACATAGAGACAGACGGAGAGACGGACAGAGGGACAGACAGACAGACTTGAGGTTTCGCGTGTTAATAAAACTACTATTCATCACAATATACATATTTAAATTATTTTGTTACATACATAATGTATATTAGGCTTTAGTGTAAGCCGGAAAAGCTCGATAAATTTCAGCGACCGTGTCTTTTAAAATATTTATGCCCCAAAGTTAAGGCGTTAATGCGTTAAACTTAGATTGTATATCTGAAGTCGTTATGTGTATGCTTTGTTGCCTAAGTCGGGAGCATTAATCTGGTTGCAACTTGAACAAAACTCGAATACGCATTACTCGTCGCGTGGAATAGAAAATAATCGTGATAAATTTAACTGAGAAGAGCAGACGTTAACACGCTGATGACCACCGTACTAAATAATAATAATAACTTCTATATTACATATATGCAGTTCAGTTATGGTACGAGTCTATCTCGATCGCGTCGCATTGCTCTCCGTTTAAACAACGACCACTTGAACGTCTCTCCATAATGACAATTTCTCGTGCGAAATTTTCTCGAAAGGTTTATCCCCGCTAGTGAATTGGCTAAGAGTTGATCAAATGACATAAACACATGTGTAAAAGTGCGATTTTCCGAGTGAATTTCATACGGGGAAAATAAACATGTGCGATTTATGTACGCGCTCGACGGCGCACACAAAAGCAGGGATAGTCAACGTTTTACAATTGCATTTTCAGTTTTACTTGCAGTAAATGATTATTTGTTATACTATTACAGTATGACCCATTGCCAATCAGTGCGTGAAGACTATTGGAATACAATTTGGCTAACTATAGTGGTAGCTATGGGCTAAGGGAAAAATATTAAATATAAAAAAATAATAGTTTTTTTCAGAAAGTCAAAATAGTTGTGATGGTTTCCAACCTCCATAAGGAAGTGGAACTTTGAAGAAGAATACATTTGTTTATATTTAATATTTGGTAAACGATTAATGAAAACACAAGAAGTGTGCCGAGTGTTTCTAACGGACGATCCGACAGACAGAAGTGGACAGATATTTTCCTATACAATGCAATGATTGTTCTGCTTTTATTTTTATCAATATTACATGTATATTTTTAAATGATCAATTGATACTTCAGTTTATTTATTTTAACCTAAAGGTTAGGTTAAGTGACTTTGGGTTAGGTTAGGTAAGTATTCATCAATTTTATATACCTGTCTATCTGTCTCTGTTCATCTATTTGTCTTTCTGTCTGTCTGTCTGTCGATACAAATCTGTCTGTTTGTCTGTTTTTTACTGTTTATCTATTTGTCTATCTGTCTAACTGCCTACATGTCCATATGTACCTATACATAATTAGCGTAAATCAACCTTTAAACCACTGCTGGATGAAGGCCTCTCCAATCCTCTTACATTCTTGTCTGTCTTGAGCAATCTGCTATCCAGTTGATTCCACACATCCTTACATACATCCGCAAAATACACTCCGTAAAACAGAATCACTGTAGAAAAGCATATTGTAGAGATAGTTGATAGTTATTTATACCTATGACAATTGATGAATATGACTGGTTGTAAATAAGAAGAAATAAAACTAGGATGGTATGCTTTTGGAAGAATATACATTGTTTTTAAATTCCGCAATGCTTAAAAAATAAGGCACACGACCAATGCGTACTGTCAGTGACGCGTGGATGCTAAATTCAAGAATGTTACGCAAGATCCAGTGCACACAGAGAAGCATGGAAAGATGTATGCTCGGTATAACGAGAAGAGATCGCAAGAGTAATACATGGGCAAGAATTATGATGAAAGTGGACACAGCGCGAAATATTAGAATGGTTTTTCACTGAATCTTGCGTAACATTCTTGAATTTAACATCCACGTTTCACATCCACACGTCATAGGCACAATTCTTACCTACCAAATCATAGTTCATTTCATTTCTCCTTTCGTTTCCTCTAGAAGGCAATGGTTTGACTCTTGGAAAGTGTTTTTTCCTAGTTAAATACACATGTACTCATCCACACAAACATTCGTTGATATTCAACGGGCTTACTAGACTAGTTAATATATATTATTAAACGGTAAAACTCAGAGGTTAGAAGAGAGTAACGCTCTAACCGTTAGAGCGTCACTCTCTTTAGGGTTAGGGGTTCGATCCTCATACCTATGTCTAAAAGTTTCTCGATGGCTTTCGACCTTAAATATTGTCATTGGCAAGATCTGGATCTAATTAAATACAGATAGGACGTCTCCTGTTTGAATTTATCAATTTACCTATGTAGATTAGTTGTAAGATGGTTCCACATAATTGGCACAATTCCTACCTACCAAATCATAGTTCGTTCCATTACTCCTTTCGTTTCCTCTAGAAGGCAATGGTTTGACTCCTGCAGAGTGTCTTTCTCTAGTCACTATTATAGGTATAATAACTTGGTATCTATGGTATGTGCATCCATAAGAAGGAAAATGTAAAAATTTTTGTTGTTTTGATGTTTTTGTTTGATACACATTTGTTTTAATTATTATTCATCATCATCATTTTCAGCCGTTCACCATCCACTGCGGGATGAAGGCCTTTCCAATCCTCTTTCATTCCTGTCTGTCTTGAGCAATTCACTCGCTCCCCATCTATTCCTCTTACGATCTTATACCAAGCATACATATTTCCATGCTTCTCTGTGTGCAATGGATCTTACGTAGCATTCTTGAATTTAGCATCCAAGTTTCACATCCATACAGTACGCATTCTTTTTTAAGCATAGCGGAATGTTGGATTTAAAAACAATGTTCATACTTCGAATACAGCACTCCATCTTTGTTTCGTTTCTTCTTCTTCATACATCCAGTACCCAAGACGTACGTACAAATAAGCACGGGCGCATTCTATACACACACACACTGTAGACTTTGCGGTAAAATGTTTACCGGAAGTGTATAACGGTGGTACATTCCACCATTGACGTTTGCTTATCCCTGGTCGTAGACGAGGGCGTATTCTTGCATAGGTCCAAATCGAATTAAGTTCCAACGAACGGATGCTAAGCTGAAAGGTTTCGAAGACTTCGACGCCAGGAAGCAAATTGAATTGTACCGCGCCCGGCCAATTAACGTGCCTACGCTTCCTTCGCTGTAAATTCCTCTCAACCTAACCCCTAAACTCAACCCCTAAACCCCCGACGCCCACTCATCGTGAAATATTGATTGATCGATATTATTTCGTCACCGGGGTTTTCTTTTCAATTAGCGGGGCCGCGTAAGCGATTCGCGAACGCTCATTTATCATCCGCTCACAATTATTATTATTGTCATTATGTGTGATATTTGTCCGTGTAACGAACTCGGTTACAACGAGTCTCCATTTATAGCGAGCGATTCTCGGTAGCACTTTGGGCCGGTAACGAGATTCTCTTTGTATATGTTTTGCATAAGAGGCTCGAGTAACAATGAGCGTAAGCTTGGTTTTGAAAAAATAAAGCGTTGTGTGTATATTTGTATATATGTATGTATGTTAACGGTTTATTTTTAAAGTGGAATGCTACGCTTTCATTTTTATATTTTAAAAGTGTGCTTAGAAAAAATGATGAAAGTCGAATATGTATGTTACTATTGCATGATTTGTTCTTTGAATATTGAAGTGTAGGTTATATGATATGTATTAAATGAGTTGAAACAAAAAAATCAATAAGTGAGAAAGGTGGACTTTTTTTTAAACATTTTCTTATACTTGATTCAAAATGCAGTTTGAAAGTGGAATAGTTTCATACATCGATATAAATGAAGGTTCCTCTTGCCACAAAAACCACAAGGCTCATTTTATACTATAGGAATATTTACCTTGTTGGTATATTGAATTTTGAGTTTGCTAACAATGATATTAATAATGGGTTATGGGAAAATTTAAATTACTTAAAAAGAATATTAATTGAAATTTACAGTGAAAACAATAGAAGTGTATTGGACAGACAGATAGACAGAAAGACAGAGAGATACGCGGAAAGACACACAAAAAGAAAACGGACAGACAGACAGTAAAAAATACGAAAACATATGTAGATAGTAAAACAGACAGGCGGATATGCATATATACAAAGAAACAGACAGATGGGCAGACATAGATGGCTAGACAGACAGAGAGACAAACACACACGGAAAAATAAATATAAAAACAGACAGACAGACAAACAAGGGAGACAAAATGTTTTTTCGCATTTTCTCCGCATTTTTCGCGAAGTTAGGTTGAGTACATCATGGCTTTAATTCACTTTTCGATTGATGCATTTATTCGTTGATATTTCTGAAAAAAAGTCTACTTTTTTTTGCGATGTTAGGTTTGATTACATCATGGCTTTAATTCAGTTTTCGATTGACGCATTTTCTCGTCCATATTCCTGAAAAAAGTCTACTTTTAGCGATGTTAGGTTGAGTACATCATGGCTTTAATTCAGTTTTCGAGTGACGCATTTATTCGTCGATATTTGTGAAAATAGTCTACTTCTCACGAAGTTAGGTTGGGTACAGGATGGCTTGAATTCAGTTTTCGAGTGACGCATTTTCTCGTCCATATTCCTGAAAAAAGTCTACTTTTAGCGATGTTAGGTTGAGTACATCATGGCTTTAATTAACTTTTCGAGTGACGCATTTATTCGTTGATATTTTTGAAAAAAGTCTACTTTTTGCGATGTTAGGTTGAGTACATCATGGCTTTAATTCAGTTTTCGAGTGACGCATTTTCTCGTCAATATTCCTGAAAAAAGTCTACTTTTTGCGATGTTAGGTTGAGTACATTATGGCTTTAATTCATTTTTCGAGTGACGCATTTATTCGTTGATATTTCTGAAAAAAGTCTACTTTTTGCGATGTTAGGTTGAGTACATCATGGCTTTAATTCTGTTTTCGAGTGACGCATTTTCTCGTCCATATTCCTGAAAAAAAAAAAAGTCTGCTTTTAGCGATGTTAGGTTGAGTAAATCATGGCTTTAATTTAGTTTTCGAGTGACGCATTTATTCGTCGATATTTGTGAAAAAAGTCTACTTCTCGCGAAGTTAGGTTGGGTACAGGATGGTTTGAATTCAGTTTTCGAGTGACGCATTTTCTCGTCCATATTCCTGAAAAAAGTCTACTTTTGCGATGTTAGGTTGAGTACATCATGGCTTTAATTCAGTTTTCGAGTGACGCATTTTCTCGTCCATATTCCTGAAAAAAGTCTACTTTTAGCGATGTTAGGTTGAGTACATCATGGCTTTAATTCAGTTTTCGAGTGACGCATTTATTCGTCGATATTTGTGAAAATAGTCTACTTCTCGCGAAGTTAGGTTGGGTACAGGATGGCTTGAATTTAGTTTTCGATTGACGTATTTTCTCGTCGATATTTCTGTAAAAAAGTCTACATTTTTCGATGTTAGGTTGGTTACAGCATACCTTGATTTCAGTTTTCAATTGACGCATTTTCTCCCAAGGGAGACTTTTTTCGTTTTTGCGAAATTTTTGTATTTTTGCATTTGCGAAAGGTAGAAAGGTAGTTTCTCGTTCCCGTTCCTAGTACGTTATCTGACGCATGAGCAGGCCCGTTCCTGTTCTCATTCCCGTTTTTTTCCGATTCCAGATCCCGGTCCCGTTCCCGATCCTGATCCCGCTCCCGATCCCGTTCCCGTTCCCGTTCCTAGTACGTTATCAGACGCGTGAGCAGGCCCGTTCCCGTTTTATCAGATATTTTATAATTAAATGGTTTTTCTTATCCTCCTAAGCAATTGAGTCGAAGCTTAGTAGGACTTTGTTTTACTGATGAAATCGATTTATTACAGATCATATCTATATATTTATATATTTACTAGCTGACCCGGCATGCGTTGCAATGCCCGATACCGTTCCCGTTCCCGTTCCCGATCCCGTTCCCGTTCCTTGTACGTTATCTGACACGTTAGCAGGCCCGTTCCCGTTCCCGATCCCGTTCCCGTTCCTAGTACGTTATCTGACGCGTGAGTAGGCCCGTTCCTGTTCCTGTTCCCGTTTTTTCCCGATTCCAGATCCCGGTCCGTTCTCGATCCTGATCCGTTCCCGATCCGGTCCCGATCCCGTTTCCGTTCCTTAGTACGTTATCTGACGCATGAGCAGGCCCGTTCCCGTTCCCGTTCCCGTTTTATCCAGATTTTTTTCACAGGAACCATCCCCGGCATGATCACAATAAGTCCTGAAAATTTCATCGCGATCGGTTGAGTGGTTTAGGAGCCTATAAGAGACAGACAAACAAACAAACAGACAGACAGACATTGATTTATATATATATATAGATTTTAAGTTAATATTGATTATAAAGTGTTATTTTATCATTTTCGTCTATTCAATTATTAAAGTGTTACATTTTTCGAATACTTTTTTGAATTTTTAATTTAAATTGTGTTTTTTTGCGAGTTTGGCCACCACTTTTACAATAACTGGCACATTCATGCGATAGATAAACTATTTTCAGATACATATATAATTTAAGCCTGGGTGCGTTTTAATTGCACTCGTTATTTGTGCAGCAGGACCCATTGGTCCTGGTCCTGACTGGCGATTTGGACGTGCGACAGATAAAGTTTAATTAAACCGGAAACGGTGTTCGTGCACGTCCATACACAGGTTTGCAGGTTTGTAAACAAATTTAGTTAAGTCTATTTTGGATAGACGTGATCAGAATCGAGAAATGTTTCAGGGGTGCCACCACCATCACCCCTCATACCCATTAAACAGTTAGTAAGGGGGTAGTGCTGAAACTCTTCTGAACGTACATACATACGTACTGACACGTGCATACATACAAACAACCACCCCCTCGATATTTCGCTTCTCATCTAGAATTCATTTCGGCTAGGAATCGTGACCTATTTGCCATACTCTCACACCGTAAATTGCTTTCTTTTTCGTTTCGTTTGTTCATCGGTGGGTAAACTGACGAAATATTCGGTCGAGTTACTCTATCTATACGGGATTTAGCTTAAATCGTTCGATGATTTTCTAATATTCATTTATTTATCTACCTTGAACTTTCGACTGGTTCTGTACACATGTCAAGAATCATTACGTTGACAGTTTTCATGTATGTATGTATCTGCTTGCAATAGATCTGGATATATTTAGTGCGAATCCACTTCAGATCGCCATTTTCCTCTCACACTCGAGACTTGTGTTGAAAAACTTTATTTTATGTTTAACTAATTGTTAATTTGTTATTTTATATTCCATACTAGCTGACCCGGCATGCGTTGCAATGCCCGATACCGTTCCCGTTCCAGATCCCGATCCGTTGCCGTTCCGTTCCCGGTCCCGATCCGTTCCCGTTCCTAGTACGTTATCTGACGCGTGAGCAGGCCGTTCCTGTTCCCGTTCCCGGTTTTTTCCGATTCCAGATCCCGGTCCCGTTCCCGATCCTGATCCCGTTCCTGATCCCGTTCCCGTTCCCGTTTCTAGTACGTGATCTGACGCGTGAGCAGGCCCGTTCCCGTTCCCGTTCCTGTTTTATCCCGATTTTTTTTCACAGGAACCATCCCCGGCATGATCACAATAAGTCCTGAATGTTTCATCGCGATCGGTTGAGTGGTTTATGAGCCTATAAGAGACAGACAAACAGACAGACAAACAGACAGACAAACAGACAGACAAACAGACAGACAAACAGACAGACAAACAGACAGACAAACAGACAGACAAACAGACAGACAAACAGACAGACAAACAGACAGACAAACAGACAGACAAACAGACAGACAAACAGACAGACAAACAGACAGACAAACAGACAGACATTGATTTTTATATAACAGATTACAGACAATTAATTTAATTGTATGTAATAAGACAAACAGACAGTATATATATTTTTTTAAATAAAATAAAATAAAATGTACATTTAGATAATATGTACATACATACACATACATTTTTAATAAAAAATGTGTACGTTCATTTTAATTGACATCCTTAATGCCAACTATGATGAAGTTGAAAAGTTATTATGTTTTTTTTTATATATAATCTTATATTTGTAAATTGTTTGATTTAATGTAATTTGTGAACTATTTGTTAATATTCAATATGTTAAATATAATGTTTTTTTTTCTTGTCTCGCCATAGTGATGAATTGGGGCAACCTGCAATGTCACTATGGTATAATTTGTAAAACTAAAATAAATGTACATACGTATGTATAACAAAATGAAATTTATATTATACTAGTGTGTCGAGTGCTCCTGACAGACAGACTTAAGGCTATTATATTGTATAACTAGTGTAAGCCCGTTGAATATCAACGGAGCGGTTTCTCATCACCCGTACTGTGAGTCTTTGTGTGGGTGAGTATATGTGTACGTGTAGTACATATGTATGCGAGCGATCCGCGGCTATCCAGCCAGACAGACCCTCGCGCTACTATATATAGTAATGCATACTTCAAACTTGACAAATGAATAAAGTACCAAGCTTAGAATAATAAAAAAATATTATTAAATTTAACAGTTTTTTATAATTTTTGCCTAGATGGCGCGTTGTAATACAACAACGTAACAATTTAACAAAGTCGCGAACCTTATGAGGATTAATATTGTCAAATTGTAGCAGGCCCATCATTACCTAGTTTGGGTGAATGCGTAAGAGCACTCTCTTCCGACCTGGTGAGCACGGGTTAAAATCCCACTCGCGCGCGACGGTTCGTGTCCTTTAATCATTTACCTTAGCGAGCGTTATCAGCAGACAGACACACCCACAGACAGGCGGAATAGAGCTATTATATGATACTAGTGTAAGCCCGTTGAATATCAACGGAGCGTTCTCATCACCCGTACTAAAAAATAATATTATATTTAATAGTTTTTATAGTTGTTGCCACAATATGTTGCAACAATATGTTGCACAATCTATGGCGCCGTTATAATAACAACGTAATAATTTAGCAAAATCGCGAGCCATATTATATTCGGCTATAAATAGTCACGTTGATGCCTACCCTACGTCATCTGGTTTGAATCACCGCGTAAGCGCTCTGTTCCGAATCAGTGGTTTTTTAATTATTTACTGAGGCGAGCGTTATCAGCAGACAGACAGACCCACACACAGACACACGGATGGAATAGGGCTATTATATATATAATAATAATTATATACTATATATGATATATAAAGTATGTGGCTAGCCATGTTTTTGTATAATTTTCTGCTAACATGGAAAAGGACTTTTCCATTTTTTTTTATCTAAAGGTCTAAATCACCAAATAAATTTAGCTAAAAATTATTCAAACGAATAATACTAACAATGATTTTAAATTGAATCGTGATAGTTTCAATTCCTTATACCTTATTATTAATATAAGGCAGGTATAATGAAAAGACACGCATTACTTCACTCATTCACATTTGTTCAACAGACACAAGACAGAGTCAAAATCTCAAGGCTAAATTTTCACACGACAATGTTACATTATCAATGAACAATTTTTACACAGATAAATTCATAATCGCTAAACAGCCCTTAAGTAAAGCCGGAACTACATATAATGCTCGGAAATTCTAAGCTTGCTGTTGCTCTACAGTTTAGTACGAAACAGTTTGGATATTTTACTGCAAATAATATACAATAAACATTCGGCTTACTTTTACGCAATAAAATAAAGAATTATACCTACCTATTTTTGTTTGCATTATTATTTATATAAGGTTTTTATAGCGAATAGTAGGAGAGTCAGCTCGGAACCGATGTTCTTGCCCGGTAACAACGCTAAAGGGGAGTTCTCCAGCAAAATACGTTAACCGTTTGAATTATGACCTTTTGATATTTTGACCTATGTTATATATAAATTATGGTCTGCAGGAAAGTGACAGCCACGACGGGCGCAGGGTTAAGATATTACTTAGGGTTAATCCGATATAAGCGTGTTCGACTTAATACAAGACGAAAGCTCGCACATACGCACACTACAAGTACGTATGTACATACATTCTCTTTCATTCCATTTATAACATTTTATTTGTTACTAGCTGGAGCAGTGGTCGGGAACCTCTCTGGAGCTAAGAGCCAAATTAGGGAAGATCATGCGAAATTGCTAAGTTTGGGAGCCGCAACATATTATTTTCGAATTATATATATGTATATTCAAAATTAGAAAAAAAAAAACGAAGAATGAAACTAGGATGGAGTGCTTTTGGAAGAATGAACATAGTTTTTAAATCCAACATTCCGCTATGCTAAAAAAAGAAAGCATATGACCAACGCGTACTGCCAGTTATGACGTATGGATGTGAAATGTGAATGCTGAATTCAAAAATGCTACGTAAGATCCAGTGCATACAGATGTATGCTTGGCAAAATGCCCGCGCCAGACATAAGTTCAAAGAAGTGATCACTTCTTTGAAGACTTTGCTCACACATTTGTTCACATATTGTTGTATCTGCCAGATATGTGTTCAAAGCTCTCCACGGCGACGCTCGCGCAACTGGGCTTCAAATATGTGACAATAGTATCAAATGCCCGTGCCACACATGTGAACACTTATTTGATCACATCTTTGAACACAATACATTGGTAAGAAGCATGACCGAAGTGGCAAATATAGCGGAACGTGTGAAAAACGCGACTGGGACACATAGCGAGAAGAATGGATGACAGATGGACCCGAGAAATACTGCAACGGTATCCGAGAGGATGTGAAAGAAAGCAAGGTAGACCGAGTGGGCGATGGGCTGATGAATTGAGAAGAATGTGTGGAGCCGAGTGGATGCAGATTGCTCAAGACAGACAGGAATGGAAGAGGATTGGAGAGGCTTTCATCCAGCAGTGGATGGTGAACGGCTGAAAATGATGATGATGATGATGATATTCAAAATTAAATTAAACGTTACTCATTGATCATTAATGAAATGTAAGAACGTTCGACGGTTTATTACTAAAAAGTAATATAAAGTTTAATCTGAAAAACGAAATATGATTCATTTTGATGTGTAAACTGTGTGTCAACAATTTGTATTTCGCGCAAAACGTTGTATGACAGCGAGAGCCGCAGGTTTTCATACAAAGAGCCGCATGCGGCTCCGGAGCCGCCGGTTCCCTACCACTGAGCTGGAGTAACCGGGTTCAAATTTCATATGCAATGAAACGAAATGCCGTTGGTACACAATTTTGCTATTTTAACTGGTAGTTTTCAACTGACTATAATACAGTATCATAAACTGAAATCATCGGAATAAAACTTTGTATGGAAGCGACCAAAAAAAAATATGTCCTATAAGAACCACATGATCATATAAAGTAATATACGTTTGCTATCAATTTAACGTGCAATTTTTCATTTATTCACGCTTGGTGATTTACGTTGTAATTTCGAATCGTTTGCATTTTGTCATGCTGAATACAAAAGCAGGAAAAAAATGTACACAACAACGACGTTTTCATGCGATGCATCGCGCGTTTCATATGTACGTGTCATGAATTGTAAATTATACGTGAAAAATGCATTTTTATTGCACGTTTGTCGCAGTAGAGATTCGAAAATAAAATAATTATCAAATTATTATTGTCGGTTCGTGTAGTATGTATGTATTTTTTTTGTTGTTCCGAGCGAGCCAAAATCGGGATCGAATCACGCCGTCGTAAATTCTCCGAATCCGAATATAATAATATCTAATGTTTTTTTGTACGTAAATACGTTGGGGAATTCCTTATCTAATCCTTTAGAATGAAAAATGCCAATTTGTACGGAATTCGGAACCGTTTGAGTATGCTTAATCTCGTAATGCCGAGTGCACGCATGCTTAAAAGATCTCGTTTCTGCGATTCATTCAATTCGGAACGGAAGGGAATAAGGGAGGGGAACATCGCCAAGTATAACCCCCACCATCCTTTCTCCATTTTCACTATCGGGTGGCCCAATAACAACAGAACGATTGATTTTTTATGTAACTTTTAAAATATTGTTCAAGAGTTAAACTGCCACCTCCGGTTGGGCGGATATTGACCAAAATCATAATATACCTTACGTGAAAATAATAGACATGAAATTTAAACTTGACGGACTTGATAGTTTCGTAGAAAAAGTTAATAAATACCGAAAACCAACCGTAAAAGTATTACTTCCGGTGTATCGTAGTATTGCTGGTAAAACCTTCCAAAGATTAAACAAAAATTAGGTGACTTTCCAAGGGAAGTAACACTTCAGGTAGAGGAAATTTTTCAAAAGCCTTATGGATTGTAATGGCCGGCAAAAAACATATAAATACGAAGTTTCAGTGTAATAGGATAAACGGTATTTGAGTTACAATTAGCGATTCTACACACAGATCCACAGACACACAGATCCACAGACACACAGATCCACAGACACACAGAAACACACAGGCATACAGAAACACAGATATTTTCCAGAAATCATGAAAATCAGGTGATACAAATTAGTTAAAATCTCAAGGTCAAACTTTTGCACGAACACAATACACGAATTTTTCACAAATTTCATCGAAGAAAAAAAAAAACAATAAAATTGTATGTGGTAGTGAAAAATTCGTACGGCAATCAATTAAGTGACGAAAGATTTAATGCACCGATGCAATTGAAGAACACTAAATACGTTCCGAATTTATGTATGTAAATTGTCCGAAAATGTACCAGTTCAAAAGTCGAAAAACACGTTTCTATCCCGAATTCTCTCACTTTTCACAAATTTAAATTTCGAAAACACAATACGTGTGCAAACTGAACTGTTCCCGTTCGAACTGCGAAATAAACTGAATCTCAATGGTAATATTCGAAATAAGAAACAATATTTTCACTTTTTATACATAATATAATTTTACTCATAAAACAGTAACGATTTTATGACTCAATTTGTCATAGTTTGGTTTTATGTTTTCTCTGAATCCATATTAAAGGAAGGCAAGTATGTATAAAAAAAAGCAACGTAACTAATTTGGTTGATGCGAGTAAATTCAGGGTCAAAAAAATTTAATTTACAATTTATTTATTTTATTTTACGAAAAGTGTTGGATTATAAACGGAGCCGCCCGCGCCCGGAGCCGCCGGTTCCCGACCACTGTTCTACATCTATAGGTTCAAGCTGATCTGTCAATGTACGAAACGTAGTACAAACACCAATTCACGGATCATCCTGGAGTTCACATAACCTTTTTGTACAAAAAACACAAAATAAAAAAAAGTTTTAATGAAAGCAAATAAGTTCAAGCGAACTTTGGACCACCCATTAGCTCCGTCTCCAGCCGTAAAAAGGAAGAGAAAAGAAAAATCATCGAGACGAGCCGAAGAAATGCCTTTGTTAGCGTGGGACAGTAGTGCGTTCGGCCGCTGGGCAAGGTTCTATCCGATTAACACCTTTCAGAGGGATCCAAGTACGAAAAGGGAGGGTTTGGTGGGTTTGTGTGTTTGACAAATTGGGCAAGAAGGCTGTGAGACCGAGACTTGGCTTCTTTCACTGGGAAGCAGCGCGGAAAAATAATATTTTCTTTCGGGTAACGACCCACTTAAGTCGGGCATTAGGTGCGACTTTTCCAATGGTATGGCCGCAGAACGAAAGGTGGACATTCGAGGGTGGAAATGAAATGAAAAAAAAAAAATGCTACCCCGAAAAAAATAGTAAGAGGAGCTCTAAATCACGCGATACGAATCGCCTTCGGTTCGAATAAGCACTGGGAACGGTTACAAACTGCCAAAGGGCTCGGATGGGCCATAAACATGAGGAAAAACATCGCGATATACATATATATTCGCGAAAATGCGTAAACTATTCAAATCGGAACGGTGTACCGGCTCTATTGCCGTATTTTATGTTGGTTTTTCCACATAGGATTAAGTTTGAAATGTGTTAAAAAGACCGATGGAATCGAAGTACCGGGTGCTTACAATGCTGCGAAATCTAACGAGTAAATTTTGACTCGTGCTTTGACTACATATTATTAGATTTTAATTCCCACATTGATGCGGTTGACAATACAGCTTATTGGATCTCAGGATTCATTATGACAGTGATGCACAACCCGCGTGATGCACAACAGTGATGCACAACCCGCCCAAAATGACAAGTACTTCAATGAATAGCACGTAGGTCATCACGTCATCATCAATAGCACGTAGATGTGTTTTAGGGGTTATGGGAGTGTATTATTGCAATTTTTCATATCAAAATTAATGTATCTTCATCCAAAAGTGACTTTTTTAAGCTATTAAATCTAAGGTATCTGCATGCGCAGAGAAAATAGTATCACCAATACTTCGGTCACTACCTTATCATGAAAGATTGAAAAAACTGAATTTCTCCACATTGGAGACGAGGAGATTAAGAGATGATTTAATTGAATTATTCAAATTAATAAATAATCATTATTCATGTGATATGACCAACCTCATTATTTTCAATGAGAACCCTCATCTCAAAGGTCATACTCTTAGACTCCAAAAAAAAAAATCAAATAAGATTGTTAGAGATTCATTCTTTTCAAATAGAGTGGTTAAAGTTTGGAATAGTCATATGTATACATTAATAATGAATAATGAAGTGACGTGACTAAAGTGTTAATTTTTTTTTTTATTTTTTCCTTACAATTATCAAAACACAGTTTAAATAAATCAGTAATATATGAAGAAAAACACAAATTTAGAATAAAACTTTCAAGTCCATTTGTTTCGATATTGTTGTTTTGTCAGTTACGTTAAGTGAGCTTAGGACGGCAGTATATGCCTGTTTGTCTATCTGTAAGTAATTCTTCTTACGCTTTCATTGTAACTTTGAATCGTTATTATTGCAGATTACATTTTTGTACCCATAGTTACCGCTATTGTTTGTCCACTCGCATGTCAATAATAAAAACCCGTTGATCGTCAACGGGCACTACTCTTGTATGAAATAATTGCACGTGGAAACGACATTCATCCATTGAGTGATTTAATATGAAAGTATTCGCTTTTCAAATTGGTCCAAGTCTAATATTGAACGTGACGTCCTTTCAGATTTATATCCCTTTATGTTTGGTGTATCCTTGATTATATTCCGAGCGACTTATAGTCAGTTTCACGCGTGTGTGTGTGTGTGTGTTTTGTCGTATTTGATTTGTGCTGGTTCGTAGCGATACGACACGTACTGGGTGAATCGAGAACTCCACTGATTGATAATTAAGATTAGGCCGCCTTTAACTAACAAGTCCTCGATCGCTAACGTTCAAGCGAAGCATATTAACAGGGCTGTCGCGAAATAACGCCCCAGTCGTTTAATACGGCGGTCTTTGATTTGGAAAGTTTAACGTAAACGTAAACTTTCCATATTTATGTTAGTTTTATGTGGGACGTTTTGCGAAATGTCTCAAAACATGTCGACGGCAGACGAAGTCGTGGGTTGGGATTTTTCAACTTCAATGTTTGAAATATTGTCGAGAATCCCTTTTTTTTTTCTCGGCCCGTCAAAGGAAATTTTCCCTTTTTCAATATTTTTTTTTTTTTTTTATACGTCACGTTCGACAATCATCCTAATGGACAATGTTCACATTTGTCAACATAAGTGACAGGGGGTCCTTCATGGCGAAATTCTCGGTCTGGTTATTCGAGACGATGCGAAAAGATGACTCTTCATCTTCGGACAGCATCACCCACCCCCCCCCCCTTCCCTTCTTCCTCCATTTTATTTTATTTTATGTTTTTAGAGCATCTAAAATTTTCCCTTTGCCACTAGCGTTCGAATCGATTTACTTTTCTAACTAGAAATCATCAACGTACACTATCTTTATCTAATGTACGATGTCGTGAAACACTATGGCCGTAATACGCAGAGGTTAGGGCTGATAGGTTGAGTAATTGTGATCGTTTATGGGTGTTGTAGCGTGTATGGTGCGCTGTAGAACAAAATGGCGGCGTAACGATACCGTTCACACTAACAAACAGGCGCTACTCGTTTCACCAGCGGGTGAGCAGATTTTTAACGTTTATATATACACTAGTGTAAGCCCGTTGAACATCAACGCCCGCTGAATTTTAAATATCGTAAAGCACTTTTTTAATAGAGATCACCTATCGACATATCGAGCACGGTATCGATACCCAAATCAATAATTTTTTTTTTTTTTACTTTACTATTTATATTATAATTATTAATTATTATATATATAATAATTATAATTTTGTAAGTTGTAAAATCGAAAAAAATTAAAAAATAGTTTTTATAGCGCCATCTATGTATTATTAGCAAAGTCACGATCCCTTTTATAGGTAATGTTTAAAAAAAAAAGGACCAAATTGACAACCGGCGATGGCGGATTAGTGTAAGCACGTTCCTCCCGAGCTGGGGTTCCGGGTTCGATCCCCCACTCGTTCTGGTTTTTTAATTATTTTTACACAGCGAGCGTTATCAGCAGACAGACAGACAGACAGACGGATTTCGGCTATTATATATACAATATGTATAATAGGTATTTATAATTATGTCTATTCATCAAGAGTGCTCAACAAACTTCTGGTATATCATTGAAAATTTAACTAACATTTTATATTTTTAATTTTGTCCCCGTAAGAGTAACCGCTATTGTTAGGCCACTCACATATGAATAATAAACACATATTGATCGTCAAAACGGAAAACTCTACATAGTATAGGAATAGTATTCAATCGGTAAAAATGAATAGTAGGCAATACATCAATTAATATGAAGTGGCATCTTTTACTTTACAAAATTTACATGTACCACTTTGTATTTGAATTAAATTTTAGGCACACATTGCACGTATTTGGTATACAATTATATTATGGTAAAATATATAAAAAATATAATAGTATTGTCTGTTGACAATCAACCTGGATTTTTTGATGACATATTACTATATACATAACTATTTAGTCAATGAACACAAGAGAAAGGTGTGGAGCATTTCTGACGAAGAGATAGACAGACATGGCATTTAGGCATGGCAGTACATACATACATATTTAACTTTACGTTAGAAAAATTGAATTTTGCACGCAAAACCTAGTCACTGTAGATAATCATATTGTAGAGATAGTTGATAGCACTGAGCAACAAAAAATCACATTTTTTAAAACCCAGAGCGGAGATTATTAAATCTTTACTAAGTTTAACCCACTGAATTCGAATCCGATAATGATTTTTGTTGAAATGCTCTCGTTTATGAGATATTCGCGATTTAAAAAATGTAAAAAATATCCATTTTTTTGGCTTTTGCGGCCTATAACTCAAAAAATAGTATTGCTGTGCTCAAAGTGAGTATTGAAATCAATAGTCAAATATTTTTCCCATTGATTTTGATTTTTTATTGCTTTGAAATACTTATATAAATTATCTAACGAATTTTTAAAGTCAAAAACATATATTTTTTTTACACATTTTTTCCCCGTGTTATTTGGCGTATTTTTTTAGTAGAGTATTTTTTTTGTTGCTCAGTGTAGTTAGTTATACCTAGGACAATTGGTGAATATGACTATATGAAAAGAAGAAGAAATAAAACGAAGAATGAAACTACGGTGGAGTGCTTTTGGCAGAATGAACATTGTTTTTAGATCCAACATTCGGCTATGCTAAAAAAATAAGGCATACGACCAATGCGTACTGCCAGTTATGACGTATGGATGTGTTCAATTCAAGAACCAGTGTACACCGAGAAGCATGGAAATATGTATGCTCGGTATAACGAGAAGAGATCGTAAGAGGAATACATGGGTAAGAAGCATGACCAAAGTTGCAGATATAGCAGAACGTGTGAAAAAGTTGGAGTGGACACATAGCGAGAAGAATGCATGGCAGATGGATGCGAGAAATACTGGAATGGCATCCGAGAGGATGTGAAAGAAAGCAAGGTAGACCGAGTGGAACTACATATGTACATATGTAGGTATACATAACTATTGAGTCAATGAACGCAGATAGACAATGACGGACAGATAGACAGACATGGCATTTATATACAGTACATACATATTGAACTTTACATTAGAAAAATTAGAAAATTGTACAAAGCAATCTTCTAAATGGTCCGTATAAAAAATGTCAAAGCTACACTAGATTCACAATTGAACTCCATTAGCGCAGATTGCACATCACGAACCAGTCCATTTGAGTTATATTATAATGGTTGTATCAAAATTATTATGTTAATGCATACAAGACATTGCCAGGACCCTTTAAGGCTGATAAAGGAACAGTATGTAGGTGGGGGTAACACGATCGCCATGAAGGTCCCCGTAACGTTTGTGCGGTTAACATTAGTGACTTACTGGGGTCCCCGTTTGACAGGGGCCCGGGTCCCTAGGGCCAAACACCGCTTAGAATAATTATATCACCTTTGTGGTGGCAGGTGACCTAAGGGCGACGAGACCCCTGTTTTCACGGTTGAACCCTATCTGGACCCGAGGATCTCTCTACGACACAATACTTGTCGAGATCTCGACGAGAGAGCGTCAAGAAATATACCACTTCGAGTCTCTAAAGCACTAGAAAATCCAGCGGGCGAAGATTGAAAGTGCTTAACATTTAGTACAGTGGTCGGGAACCGGCGGCTCCGGAGCCGCATGCGGCTCTCTGTACGAAAACCTGCGGCTCTCGCTATCATCCAAAGTTTTACTTAAAACACAACGTGGACACACAATTTATACAAAATCTTTTTCCATAACTTCATGACTATAAAAGGCTTTAAATCGTTTTTCAGATTAAACTTTATAACACTTTTTAGTAATAAACTGTCGGACATTAATAAATATCATGGAGATAACTTTTTTTCTTACAGCTATGCATTTCATAAATGACCAGCATTTAATTTAATTTTCTTTTCTCTTCAATCCTCTTCCATTCCTGTCTGTCTTGAGCAATATGCATCCATCGCACACATTCTTCTCAATTCGTCAGCCCATCGTCCACTCTGTCTACCTTGCTTTCTTTCACATACTCTCGGATACCATTCCAGTATTTCTCGCGTCCATTGCCACTTGAACTTTGCCAATAATACTGCTATATCTGCCACTTTGGTCTTACTTCTTACCCAGGTTTTCCTCTTGCGATATCTTCTTGTTATACCAAGCATATGTACATCTTTCAATGCTTCTCTGTGTGCACTGGATCTTGCGTAGCGTTCTTGAATTGAACACATCCATACGTCATAACTGACAGTACGCATTGGTCGTATGCCTTGTCTTGAGCAATCTCCACCCAATTTACTTCACACATTCTTCTCAATTCAACAGCCCATCGTCCACTCGGTCTACTTTGCTTTCTTTCACATCCTCTCGGATACCATTCCAGTATTTCTTGTATCCATCTGCCATTCATTCTTCTCGCTGTCTCCACTTCAACTTTTTCACACGTTTCGACATATCTGTCACTTTGATCATACATACTTCTTACCCGTGTATTCCTCTTAAAAAACTATAATAAAAATTAAGCTGAAATTTTGCATATGTAGTTATATTATTAAAATATTATTTTTAAAATATTTTTTTTACAAACGGAAGTAGTACTTTTACTCTTGTTTTTTTGGTGTTTTTAACTTTTTCTCCGAAACTATCAAGTATATCAAGCTGAAATTTCATATCTATTATTTTCACGTAATGTGTAAGATATATTATGATTTTGATCAACATCCGCCAACCGAAAGTGGCAGTTTACTCTTGATTTTTTTTTTTTTTTTTTATATAAAGACTGTCACAAAATGTTATTTTGATAGAAGAAAATAAAATAGTCACTGACACAACATGAAGAAATTTCATGCATTTCAGTAAAAATACAAATTTAGGAAAATCAGTTGAGAATTACCTTATTTTTAAAGTAAATGCTGAATATCTTCATCACACGTGCGACTTTCACAAAACAACTTTTCACAAAGATTGACGGTACTCTCAGTGTTACTAATACTAAAAAAAAATACATTAAATGATCTGTCATCGTGTGGAAATACTCCGTGCCGATGCCTTATCGTATTTGATATGTACATTTTGTAACGAGCAACAAAGGTGCGGTTAGCGGAAAACGTTTCAACACCGTTGGAAAAACAAACAGGGGGAAAATATTGACACCGCATTCTATGCTTTCCAATTAATTTTAATTGATTTCGCCGAAATCGACTCGCAAATTCACACAACACTGTCTTGAAATCAAATCAAATCAAATTTTAGAACGTTTCACTTACTTTGGTCGTATCGGCGAGTTCATTGGTTTCCACGTGCGTTTCGATGAATGTTTTAGAAGCACTTTGACCGAGGAAAATGTCGTTGTAAAATTGTCCAATTGGCACGAAAGACCAGGCCTTACTGGAACGACAGCTGTTTGCTGTAGCTTTGACACGAAACATACACACACACACCCTTGTTATATTATATAAAACAACCCCTCCGTTCGACAGGCTGGTTTATGTTTTTATTTTACGACTATTATCTCTGGGGATGTTTGCATAGATTTCTATTATCGACATAGTGCCTTATCACTACATAATAAAATTAAAATATAACGCGCACTCATACTACCCTTACTAACGTACGCTGCTCCCGTATGGAATAATGCCTCCAATACTAACCAATCAAAGCTTCAAGTAGTCCAAAATAAATCATTAAAAATCATTTATAACACGCCCATATATACTAACCTAAAAAGACTACATTCCCAGTATAACATCCCATTAGTCGTAGATGTCACTAACAGATTAACCAGTAGATTCTATGATAGAATTACCAATAACCACACTAACAAATTAGTGAAAGGTCTCGGTGATTATAGCAAGATGTCTTTACCCTTTAGGTATAAACACAAATTACCTAAACATAATTTTCTTAAGATCGCCGACTCTAAAAGGTATTTAATTATGTAAAATATATTATAAACATTTGATAAGAATTGTAAATAAGTTTTTGAGCTCTTTCTCCTATTATGCTTTAAACACTAACATTAAAATAAAAGAATCCTTATAAATAGTAACAAAATGAACAATGTGTAAAATAGATAATGGTCACTGGAACAGTAGCTATTAAAATAGATTTAAGATGTATTGTGAACATAGTATAAGAACAATAAAAGCTTTTTTTAAATAAAAAAAATATTATCGAGTACCCCAATACATTGGACGAAAAAAAATTACACAAAATCGTAAACAAATTGTCAATTGGAAAATCAGTAGGGTAAACTTGTAATGCAATGTTTTTCACATATCATATGTACAGTGCATCTATGTATAATAGGCAAAATGTCAAATGTGCAATACTTCATAGTTTGAAATACAAAACACGTATCGATAACTGAAGTTTGACAAAGACCTACTCGAATTGTTGGCCAGTCACAAAAAATTGTTCGAACGCCAAATTTCACATATTTCATACAATGCGCTAGAGTTATAATTTTCCCAAAGCATAACTGCATACATGAACGTATGGCAATTTCAAAATAATGAAAAATTCTCTATTGTGATTCAGAGTTTAGTAAAATTTTAGTATTACGATACCAAGCATGGTATTGTTAAGACTTTGTGAGTCACTATATTCATACTAGTGTAACCCCTTTGAATATCAATGGAGCGGTTTCTCATCTGAAGAATAATATTCAATTTAATTTTTATGTTGTTACTAGCTGACCCGGCATGCGTTGCAATGCCCGATACCGTTCCCGTTCCTGTTCCGTTCCCGGTCCCGGTCCCGATCCCGATCCCGTTCCCGTTCCTAGTACGTTATCTGACGCGTGAGCAGGCCCGTTCCTGTTCCCGTTCCCGTTTTTTCCCGATTCCAGATCCCGGTTCCGTTCCCGATCCTGATCCCGTTCCCGATCCCGTTCCCGTTCCCGTTCCTAGTACGTTATCTGACGCGTGAGCAGGCCCGTTCCTGTTTTATCCCGATTTTTTTTTTCACAGGAACCATCCCCGGCATGATCACAATAAGTCCTGAAAGTTTCATCGCGATCGGTTGAGTGGTTTAGGAGCCTATAAGAGACAGACAGACAGACAGACAAACAGACAGACAGACAAACAGACATTCATTTTTATATACATACATATATATAGATTATAACCATCTATGACGCGTTATAATAACAACAATTTAGCAAAGTCTTTTAATTATTTCCTCAGCGAGCGTTATAAGCAGACAGACACACAGACAGACAGACGGATTTCGGCTATTATATGTATATAAAATTAGTCACTGTAGATAATCATATTGTAGAGATAGTTGATGGTTATTTATACCTAGGACAATTGGTGAATATGACTGGTTGTAAAGAAGAATAAATAAAACCAGGATGGAGCGCTTTTGGATGAATTAACATAGTTTTTAAATCCAACATTCCGCTATGCTTAAAAAAGAAGGCATACGACCAATGCGTACTGTCATGTATGACGTATGGATGTGAAACGTGGATGCTAAATTCAAGAATGTTACGCAAGATCTAGTGCACACAGAGAAGTATAGAAAGATGTACATATGCTCGGTATCCCTTCTCGTTATAACGAGAAGGGATCATAAGAGGAATACATGGGTGAGAAGCATGACCAAGGTGGCAGATATCCAAGAGGGTGTGAAAGAAAGCAAGGTAGACCGAGTTGATGAATTGAAAATAATGTGTCGAGTCAAGTGGATGCAGACTGCTTAAGACAGACAAGAATGGAAGAAGATTGGAGAGGATTTCATCCAACAGTGAATGGTGATGAACAGTTAAAAATGATGATGATACCAAGCTTGGTCTCATTGGTCTCATATTTATATTAACATAAAATATCAGAATCGACGGGACTTTCGCACGAATTGTTAATTTATATCGCCTATAAAACGATAAAGTGATCTAAAATTTTTACTTTATACCGTATACGTAGTTTTATATTGAAACCAGTAGTCAATTTTCGCATTTTCGATATGCACAAAGTGCTGATGTAGAATTTTCGTTTCGTTTTCGTGTACTTAGACCTTATCAGACGATCGTCTTTGGAGTACTTTGCACTTTTTGTCGATTCACCGTTCTTTGGCGAAAGGAGGAAAAGTCTACCTAATTCGCAACGCAAAAGGGGAAACAAAACGTTTGATTCCATCTTATATATTCCACGTACACATCAACCTACTTATACGAATACACGAATATATCCATATAATTTGTATAGGGAAAATTTTCCGCCAAAAAAAGAAAATAACGATTGATTTGTCGGAAAATTCCTAGAAGCAAATCTTACGTTGGCGGTCGACAAGAATTGATAGGTTTTGCCATCTCGTCACTGTGACATCCCATTTCCTACGTCAAATCATTATGTCAACTTTATGGATAGACCCTTGAAACTCCAATGGTACTACCCGGTCCCTTCTCACATTCATTGCGAGTATCGAAATGATTAGGTATAGCATAGGTATATATGTTCGTTTACGGATAATATCGAATTTATTTGAATACATTCTTACCGTTTGACGTCTCTCTTATTGATGCGATAGCATCGATTGCTTTTTTTTTTAATATTAATACAGAAGATACACAACACAAGTTAAGCATAAAATATTATGACATGTAATACATTGATAGCGAGTTGGCGATTAATGACAATGATGTTGTTCACAGTGGTATTTATTGCTGATAAAAATTTATATTATACCCACTGTGTCAATTCCGCGACACAATGGCTATTATTTAATATTATTGAAGACTTTACAGTGCTCGTAAAATGATTCTACAGTGTTTCGGGAATGGTTGGTTGTGCTGTTGTTGATTCTGTAATAGAATAGCAAAAATTTAATTCCTCAAATGATTTATTTGAATGTGATGTATGTACTTATACAATATGCGTTTCCGAATTGTTTATTTTCGATTTTCTATTGCTTCAACCAATTCAGATCACAACTACAATTCCATCTATGTATATATGTATGTTTTTAATATCAAATGTTATTATTTACCCTGAAAAAGAAAATAGATTTTTATATACATTTTATAATACATACAAGGGTCTATCGGCTGTGCCGCCTCTCCATGTAATTATTAAATAAATAAATATATAGGTATGATCTGTAATAAATCGATTTAATCAGTAAGGCAAAGCCCTACTAAGCTTCGACTCAATTGCTTAGGAGGATAAGAAAATCCATTTAATTATAAAATATCTGAGTATTGATTAATGATTGTTTATTTACAACTAGGTAATTTGACTGTTCAATGAATTTTGAACGCTCAAATTAATAGTCACTGTAGATAATCATATTGTAGATATATGTATGTAGTTGATAGTTGTTTACATATACCTAGGACAATTGGTGAATATAACTGGTTGTAAAGAGGAAGAAATAAAACGAAGAATGAAACTAGGATGTAGTGCTTTTGGAAGAATGAACATTGTTTTTAAATCGAGTATAAAACGAGTTTTATTATTTTTCAGTTTTGACTCTAATTGACGTCGAATGAAATATACACACATACAGTTATGTCAAAAATACTTAATATTAACAATTTCGTTGTATAATTTTTTTATCTTTCAAGGTCACAGATGGTCATTTTTTTTCTATTCTCATTTTATAACCTTATATTTCAAAACTGAAACTAAGATGGAGTAGTTTTGAGAATTAACGTGTGTAGTTTTTAAATCCAACATTCCGCTATGCTTAAAAAAAGGCATACGACCAATGCGTACTGCCAGTTATGACGTATAATTGTGAAGCTTGGATGCTAAATTCAAGAATGCTATGTAAGATCCAGTGCACATAGCAAAACATGGACAGATGTATGCTCGGTATAACGAGAAGGGATCGTAAGAGGAATACATGGGTAATAATGACGCGAGAAATACTGGAATGGTATCCGAGAGGATGTGAAAGAAAGCAAGGTAGATTGAGGGGATGATGGGCTGTTGAATTGAGAAGAATGTGTGGAGTCAAGTGGATGCAGATCAAGACAGACAGGAATGGAAGAGGAATGGTGAACGGCTGGAAATGATGATGAGGTAATTTGACGGTCATTTATGACAGTGTGTGACCAAAGTTGTTTATCGGTGGTGATACAAACTTTTCGCATTTTTTTCAGATTACAGCTATGTATGATGTTAGCCGAGCAATGGGGACAGTCAGTCGCTTTTTTTTTTGGTTTTCAAATCACCGTTGTATACAAACTGCTATAAATGTCCATAATAAAGGGAGCGTTTAGGCAAATTCAATGATATTTGCATGTTTTATGCAAATTGGCGTCTGTTTGCCTACTCGAAAACGGGTGAACGTTTTTTTTTTTTGTCTTTCTTTGTTTTCGCGACCGAGAAAAGTGTACCGCTAGAGTTAAATGTGAAATATTTTATATTTGAATATTCTTTCGTGTATCGATCGCACCTTAGATATCTCAAAAATGCGATCTTTGAAGATCGCACAGCTTCCGCGGCATTAGGAGACAAAGCCGCACTTAACCGTTAAGTTTTAACCGCTTTTTGTTTGCAGTTCCGCTTAACTTCTACTCCCCTTTTATTCTTCTTGTCTACTCGAGTTAACTCCTATTTTGTTCATCCGGAACTACATTAGCGTTGAAAATGTAAATTCCGATAAAACGTCTACATTCCTATAATACACACATAAATTAAAATTCTTAAGCTAATAATTAAAATTCCTTTAAAAAGTTTTTACTTTTTTATTTTTATTGTGTTATTATTATAAAATTTCATTATATAACATCAGCTTAGGGTAACTAATATAACACACAAAAAAATCAACGTTTGTAAAAAGAACGAGTCGTATCACTAATAATAACGAGTACATTAACATATTTCAAATAGATCGACTAGTTGATGATTTGATTCGTAAAAAAAATTATTTATCATATGGAATTATTTTTAAACGTGTTTCCTTTTAGTAAATATGTATAGAGAACACATTTTTAAACGATGATATGTACTAAATGTTTTTTTTTTTTAATATACATAATATATAAATATACAAAGAAAGGTTAATGCAAAAGTTTTGTCCCCGTTTCTAATGATCCTTTTATGAATAATATTTATTTAAAATTCAACTGCATTGGTAATTCAAACTAATACTAATGTAAGTACATTTTTTGCGGTAAAACTTTGCATCGACCTAATAATAATTACGACAGTTGGTTATATACAATTTTACGCGCAGTACAAAATTCGACAGTTTTTAATTCAATTCAGAATACTGTAAAATATATATTCAGTACAAAAAAAGGAATACTTTATAAATCAGCCTTTTTCATTATATATGAAATACAAAATTGGAATGTAATATTAAAATTTTCATACCAAATACTGTTGACGCGCGTGGAAAACTCAAAGGAGGTAGTTTATTTGACGAAAAAATGACACTATCGATGAGTTGAAAATTTTTAAAATGTATAAATTATCATTATTCAATATTAATTGACATATTTTTATAATATTTTCAATACGCCAACAGTTTAAAAAACGAATTTTGGCACAACGAATTAAATAATATTTATAAAAATGCATCATCAGAGGCACACAGTAAGGAAAAAGCGTCTATTTACCCGATCGAATAATATACACATGTATGTATGTATATGTTTTACTATTGCAAAAAATTAAGCTAAAGCTATTCACACACGAGCAACTGTTTTAAAAAGTTACATTGCATCGATCGTGTGTAAATAGCATATTTTAAAGTGTATCGTCACATTTTAAATATTACTGTAATTCATAATGCGTTCAAATTTTCGTTTCGCAACATAACAAATGTAATATAAAAATTAACACTCTTACTTAAGTAATGCTTATGATTTTCAATCATTAATAATATAGCGTAATTTGTTATCAATGTATATTTTTTTAGAACTGTTCTCAAGTGGGTAATGCAATATTTGATTTAAACTACTGAACTAATCGATAAGTTGATTAGAATTCTATACGAGTTACACTTTTGGATGGTAATTAAAACACACTTTTACGATTTGACTGTTTCTAAATGATTTAAGAATAACTATGTCATTAGATTGTATTAAACCAGTGGTCGGGAACCGGCGGATCCAGAGCCTCATGCGGCTCTTTGTATGATAACCTGCGGCTCTCGCTGTCATCCAACGTTTTGACCGAAGCACACAATTTACACAAAATCAAAATTTCATAACTTTAAAAAGCTTTAAACCGTTTTTCAATAATACTTTTTAGTAATAAACTGTCGAACATTGAGATATATCACGAAGATAGCTTATTTCTTACTGCTATCCATTTCATAAATGAGTAACATTTCATTTAATTTTGAATATATAATCCGAAGATAAATTTACCAATTTTGCAAGGTTTTCCCTAATTTGGCACTTAGCTCGAAAAAGGTTCCCGACCACTGTATTAAACAATACGTCCATCCGAGTTTAAAAATCGAACAATAATGGTATGTATTTTCGTATAAAACAAAAATTAGTATTGCATTGCACGTTTGAAAACAGATCAAATACACGATACTAATACAGTAATCCTCAATTATTCATTCAAAAAACTTATGTTACTTATGACATTTTCTTGTTTACCCAATTTATGACATTTTACGATCATTTTGCGTATTAAAATAAAACTATTCCTCAACTTTCAGTTCTAATATCGATAAGTCTATTGGAATGGAGTAGCATATGAGTAACCCAAAATTCGTGGTTTATTTTCTCAGACATTATAATGAATCATCACGCCCTACTTCCGCAAAACTCGATTATATGTGTATAGTTTATACTTGAATAGCAAAGGATTACTGTATTTATTTTTATTATTGAATAAACATTACATATATATTACCCTACTATCACTTCAATCCGATTGAGCACTCGCGTTGCTGTCACACTGTAACGTTCATTGTAAAGCATTCACACACTGTCCATATATTATTATAATTTATACATCCATATTAAACAGGAGTCGTCCTCCTGAGCTTATCGGTGCCGGTACCGAAATCCTTTTTGGCAGGCTGCGACAGGATAACACTAGGCCTCATCTCCAACGGCCTATCCAAATCGAACGTGACAAACTCGCCGACATCCCTATTAGTGGAAAACTCCTCGGGGAACACAGATCCGAAATCATCACACGGATTTATGACATCAGCCGTCGTCGACACTGTATTTGTCGTAGCATCTCTCGGTAGATTGTTGGATCCGACCATGTGCAGAGATCTGGTACTTCCGACGCCATTTGCATACGATTCGTTTCTATAGTTAATAACACTGACACTTTTGGGCATGTCTGAAATGTACGGATCTCCGTATGACGTGGACGGTGGTTGAAATTCGTAGCAGTTGGAGTTTGTCACGTCTCTCATTGACGTAGAGACGTAGACACTTCTATGTCTGTGCAAACTGCACGATGGCGATACAGCAGATGGTACAGTGTCATCTTTGTCGAAAAAATATCTTCTTTGTTTGCCAGGACTCAAATAGGCCGTGGAAGTTGAAGGTTCGCATGGTGCGCCTATTGGTTGAGTTCTTTGCAGCGTGTAAGCTTGAGGATGTTTCCTGCATGGATATACCGATGCTTGTTCTAGGTTTGTGTAGCTGATGCTCGATTCACTTCCTGGCGAGTATTTGTCGAAGGTTCTCTCGGTCAGTTTGACCAGCCAGTCTTTTTGGTACCAGTAGATGAAGAGGAAGACTGCCGAAGTACCTGCCATTTCGATTGTCACAAAGCCAGATACGTAAAGGACGAACGAGTATCCGTAGCGGTATGTGAAAGATGGTGGTTGGCTGAATGATGGTTGTCGTAGTTTGTAGCCGACTTCGGCTTTAAATACCGAGATGTACATCACCAGGCCGACGAGCATTAAAAGTCCTGGAACAAGATAAATCGAGTGTTAAAAATGTATCCGTAGAAAAGTAGGAAGAGTGGTTGGTGTGACGAATTAAAACCACCACAAACAATACACAGACAATCCTAGATAATATGTTGAGATGTAAAGCAGACCATATACAGAAAAAAAATCGGGTGTAGCCAAACCCATGACTTTATCCATATATTTGAGGAATACAAAGAGTAACGAAATTATTTTTTTAAGTACGTAAGTAAATAAAACGCATGCACACCACCACACCAACCAAAATACATACTTATTTATTACTTATTTCACGCCTAAAAAAGGCTTTTATACAAATAGAGAAGATATCAATACAGGAGTAAAATATACATATAATTTAAATTAAACTAAGAAGAGGAACTTTGTAAAGAAAGCAACAGTTTATACTTTACTAAATTAAGGTTATTACAGAAATAGTCCAATAAATTCCCATACTTATTGCCAGTCCCAATCAACCTAGGAATAGGAGACTGCCGATAATAATTGGTACACGAATTACCTTCATCCACAAACAAAAATTGAGATCGTGTAAAACGTGTAGGAACTTTTAGTCGCAAAATCGACTCAACAAGAATAGGACAATCAATAAAAGAATTTACAACTCTCTAAAAAAAGACCAAGTCATTCATAACTCTTCTATCAGACAATTTGTGCATATTTAAACTATGTAAAAGAGAGTCATAACAGTTATAATTAAAAAGATACATAAATTTATACATAATAAATCTTAAGAATTTATTTTGGATTCTTTCTAAAGAATAAGAATGAATAGAATAAGAAGGAGACCAAACAACAAAATAGTTATACTCCAACTTACTTCTGACAAAAGAACAAAATAATAACTTAAAGGTATTAATATTATTAAAACATTTGGCAAGTCTAAAAATGAAACCCAATAATCTATTCCCCTCTCCAGAGATACAATTAATATGCTCATTAAAAGTCATCAAACACTACACCCAGATCCTTTATTTTAGAAACAACCTGCAGATTCAATCCATTAATTGAATAAATAAACTGAAAAGAATTAGTAATTCTTTTAAATGTAATGGATTGACACTTGTCAGGATTCAGGTACAATTTATTGAGAATACACCAGTCATACAATTTATTAAGATTATCTTGGAGAATTAAACAGTCACTTGGCTCAGTAATGGTTTTATGGTTTAATGGTACGTATCATGTAAAATACGGCATATATTTAAATAAGAAAAACTACCACTTTCGGTCGGCGGATTTTGATCAAAACCTTATCAACTCTTAAATTTTATATGGAAATTATAAATGTAAATTTTTGACTTGATCAATGAGGCAGTTTCTGAAATAGTCTCTGGTAAACTTTTCGACAAAAAAAACCCCTACTTCCGGTTGACTGATTTCAATGATTTATTTTTTCGTAACTAGCAATTTCTCTCAGAAGTACAACGTTACAATATTGTGACGATATTACATATTTAAAAGGCCGAAAAAAATTCAAGAGTAAAGTGCCACTTCCGCTCGTCAGATGTTGACCAAAATCACAGTATCTCTTACGGCTAACGTGAAAACTATAGATATGAAGTTTCGACAAGATCGCCGTGGCAGTTTCGGAAATATTCTGTGGTAACAGAATTATAGGATTTTCTACACGAAAAAAACCCTACTTCCGGTTTGACTGATGTTGACCAAATTACTTATGGCTCTTACACCTTACGTGAAAATAATACAGACATTTTCCAGAAATCATGAAAACGTGATCAGGGGATGTTACGTGAATCAAATCAGTCAAAACCTCGAGGTCGAATTTTCGCACGATCACAATAACAACCATGAAAATAATTTGAAAAAAAAAACAACGTCTGCTTATAGACTACAGTGGTAATGTATGTTGAGCTTAAGCTTGCCAGATTTTGTAATACGTACATACATAGATGTAGCATAGTGTCAAAAGTGCGTATATTCTCAAACCATCCACTGCTGGACGAAGAGCTTTCCAATCCGCAATCTGAGCAATCTGCATCCATTTGACTCCACACATTCTTCTCAATTCATCAGCCCGTCGTCCACTCGGTCTACCTTGCTTTCTTTCACATCCTCTCGGATAACATTCCAGTATTTCTCGCGTTCATCCATCCTTCTCGCTATGTGTCCACTTCAACTTTTTCACACGTTCCGCTATATCAGTCATGCTTCTTACCCATGTATTCCTCTTATGATCCCTTCTCGTTGCATTGGTCGTATGCTTTCTTTTTTAAACATAGATAATTTTAATACATACATATGTCACTTACAGTCGCATACAGTGATACAACATTGAAAAGAAATACAGTCTAACTCCGAATATCGAATTGAATTTATTTTAAGGCCACCAAAAGATTACTAGCGTACATTTTTTGTGTCGCTCTTAGCATAGCTTATTATAATATGACCATTGAATTCCAATAAACTGTCGTGTCATATTTTAATTGATTTCGTTTGAATTTCTATGCATTTCTACAGTAAAATTTCGATCAACTTGGAGGTGCAAAATGCACATTTGCACTCCTACTCGCTGTTTGCATTATTCGAGAGGAGAACAGTCGGCGGCAGACGAATGGGTGCTCTCTTCGGAAGATGATTACGACAGGAGCGAAAGAGGAAATGGAATATTGAGCGTGTGGGTACCACTTCCAGGGAAAAAGGAAGTGAGGGAGATAGCTCAGAATGAAATGTTATTACGACCGGGTTCGGTTGGGAAGAGACGCGAAAATAAAAGAGGAACGAGCGGGAGTTTAAATCCGGCCGCATTGACGTAGACTACTTTAAAACGTTGTAAAAACCATTGAAAATGTTTTCCAAAAGCCGAGCAAACAACGGCCGAAAGTTCAAATGTAAAATTCAGACGTGTCTGTCTATAATGTAATGTAAAGTACGCAGTCTGGTGGTTTATTCGTATTTAGGGTTAATAGATTAACATTAGATTAAAGACACTCGGTATCAGCGTTCAGTGCTATTTAGTTTGTTGTATGAAACGTTGGTATGCATTGATTGTACATACATATATCGATAGAAAAATTATTATATTCAAACATATAATAGTTAGAGATGGATCTACAAAACGTATTTAGATTCTACATATGTAAGTATTTATTTACTTACCCCCAAGGTTCAATAGTTGATTTTATTGAATAAAATAAATGAAAATTTCCATTTTTTTTATACATGTTGCAAGTGTATAAAAAAACTTAAAGGCTTTAGTCAAAGTATGAAATAAATGAATTTTGCAGTCGAAAGCATTATTATCTCATTAATTTGACCATCTGACTCTGAAGGACAATTTCAAGCTTTAGTTTATTATACGTGCTTTGTCTATTTTAATTTGTGTAGTGCATTTTGCAATTTTCCTGTCCCTTTTGGTCATTGTATCAAAAACAATACGGGATTTCACACTTTTCTTTTAATATACATAATGAATTTTGCACGCAAATCGTAGTCACAGTAGATAATCATATTGTAGAGATAGTTGATAGTTATTTATACCTAGGGCAGTTGGTGAATATGACTGGATGTAAAGAAGAAGAAATAAAACGAAGAATGAAACTGGGATGGAGTGCTTTTGGAAGAATGAACATAGTTTTTAAATCCAACATTCCGCTATGCTTCAAAAAGAAGGCATACGACCAATGCGCACTGCCAGTTATGACGTATGGATGTGAAACTGTATGGAAAGATGTATGCTTGGCATAACAAGAAGAGATCGCAAAATAAATACATGGGTAAGAAGTATGACCAAAGTGGCAGATATAGCAGTAAGGGTGAAAAAATTGAAGTGGCAATGGGCTGGACACATAGCAAGAAGAATGGATGGCAGATGGACGCGAGAAGTACTGGAATGGTATTCGAGAGAATGTGAAAGAAAGCAAGGTAGACCGAGTGGAAGATGGGCTGATGAATTGAGAAGAATGTGTGGAGTCAAGTGGATGCAGATTGCTTAAGACAGACAATAATGGAAGAGGATTGGAGAGGCCTTCATCCAGCAGTGGATGGTGAACGGCTGAAAATGATGATGATGATGATGTACATATACCTAGTACGATTGGTGAATGGCTGTAAAGAAGAAGAAATAAAACGAAGAATGAAACTAGCATGGAGTGCTTTTGGAAGAATGAACATTGTTTTTAAATCGAACATTTTGCTATGCTTCAAAAATGAGGCATACGATCAATGCGTGCTGCCAGTTATGACGTATGGATGTGAAACGTGGATGCTAAATAAAAAAATAAAAAAAATATAGCACAACGTGTGAAAAAATTGGAGTGGACACATAGCGATAAGAATATATGTAGCAAGTGGATGCAGATTGCTCAAGACAGACAGGAATGAAAGAGGATTGGAGAGGCCTTCATCCAGCAGTGATACATGATACATATGTATGTACTTAGCTGGTAAACGGTTTAAAATAAACTATCCTTGCATGTCTTGTTCAGAATTATCTCATCTATTGATCTTTGAAGCGGGCTAACTCTGGCTTGAAACACTCTGAGTACTTTTTTAAAAGTAGAAACTTTCGCGTTTGACTGTGGTGAATGCTGAAAAGTAAAAAGTCTAAGATTCCTCCGCCAAATGTCGGATTTTATTAAATTCGTCGAAATTTGCATAACTTGACGTTTTGGAGTCGTGGAAAAATAGAGCGTCATCGATTTTCGCGACTTTTCCAGACCTGTTTCAAACCGCGGAGCAATTTAAATGGGAAACGACTCGTCTCTCTTTCCCTCTATTCTTTATTTTTTTTTCGCTTTAGTCTTTTTATTTTGGTCGTGTGCCACTCGGCAACAAGATGGTGTGCTAGGAAGTCGCTTCGGAGGCAGGAAATGAACCTCAAAACAGATTTATGTCTTTTCATAAGCGGTGGTTCTTCTCGCCGAAACTATTCGAGGCGTCGTTTCATCTTTTCAACCTGCACGCGCATTCCTTAGATTACACTTCCGGTCGTTCATTTACGCGAAAAAATGGGAATTGAGTGCACGGGGAAGATATTGCGTGTTCATAATGCATACCGACATAGAAATTGCATCTAATAAACAAATCAACTAACAAAACTACCAACAGATTGCTTTGGGAAAGTTCAAATCACGCTCTATATGTATTTGAGGAATATAATTGACACGTAAAAATTATGTACGTACATAGTTTCAACGCCACTTATGATCAAGATCGATTTTATTGAATTGTCATTTAGTGTTGTTTTATCAAAATACTGCTACCGTATTTTATTTTCACATGGTTCAAATGTTGCACATGTGATCAGTGCTCGAAATGGAAATTTTCACGAATGGGAGCGCTCGATAATTTTCAAAAAATATCAAACGACCTTTTTTTTTTAACTATATGTATAGAAAATGTACGTACATTTCTATACATACATATATTATAACACCAAAACACTTACGTAACATACATATGTACACCAATATAAATGAATTTATGGTTGTATATATTAGATTATTAGTATTATTATTATAGAAACTGTATTACATACATATGTATGTACATGCACAATTTACACGGTTAATTTTTTTTTAAATTTGAATAATTGTTAATATCACTATTTAGTTAGTCACGTGCAGTAATTATAATTCAGACAACTAAAAAAATGTTGCTAGAAAAGTGTTTGTTAGTGATGAAGTGCAGTAATAAAATATAAATAAAAAAAATAATCAAGCGATTCCCGATGATAGATTGAAATTGCAAATACGTTCGGTAAATTAAAGTTCTCTCATCAGAGGGACAGGCAAGACTGAAGTATTTTGAAATTTTGGTTCCTTTAGTATAATGGTAGCGGTACAGCTACTTTAGAATTTTTTTTTAAATAAGAAAGTCGACAATTCAAAGAAAGATATCGTAAATTATCGAAATGACCGATGCCCCGAGAGGGACCCGTTGCAGTTCGACCATAGTGTGACGGACAGTGCCGACCATAAAGCAATAAAACTTTTTGCGCATAAAAACCCTCGAATTCTAAATGTTATCTTCAAGTAACACAAGTGCATCCAACTTTTTCAAAACATAATAATATGTTAAATGGCTTTTGGCTAAAGATAAGATGCCTTTTTTCGGAATTGAAATGTAAAGAATTTAACTTTCAGTCAAAGATTGTGATTTAGGAGTCATAAATGTAAAAAAAAATTCACCTTCTAACATTTTTTCGGCAATAATTATTGAAAGAGCCCTGAAATTTTGGTTTTTTACGAAAGGGAGCGCTAAATTTACAGATTTCACAAAAGGGTACGCTACGTTTTCAAATCTCACGAAAGGGAACGCCTGCTCCCTGCCGCTCCCGCTGAATTCGAGCACTGCATGTGATGTGGATTCGTTTGATCTACTGAAAATAGTCATTGGTTGAAGCTCATTGTACAGTTGAATCAAAGAGAGCTTTCAGAGCTTTAATATGATTTTGTCATACTGAGGTGTATGTGTGAGTCGTCTGCCATTCATAAACCGGAAATTAATAACTTTGTGCAGCAAAATGACCATTTGAAATAAAAGCTTTGTTGTGTGTTTGCATAAAACGTGCATCGGTTAAGTTCAATCGAGAAACAACAATTCACTGTATATGATTGAAAATACACGAAGTAAATTCGTTGTTGATAAAAGGTACACACACATAGTTCGATTCAAATTTGATATTGGCCTTTTTATAGAAAAGTCACACGTGTAATTAAAACAATTTCGGATCGTTAAAATTCTCGTGGGGAATTCCACTACTCAAGTATGTATGTATGTACATATGTATGTATAATCGAAAGCGCGTTCGCAATATTACGCAGTCAAATATTGTGCCTAAATGGGGAATTCCTTTCGCGTATACTCGTCATTTGCAAAAAATGATGAGTACGCCGCAAAAGATGTTTAAATTTAATAAAAAAATATTTCGACGCATTCTTGAGAAATCAAATAATTTTTATAATAAAAATTATGCGTCTTTGGCGAGTATGAAATTCTACGGTGCCTATTTGAATTTTTCGACATGATAAAATGTGAAATTTTTATATTGTTTTAATAAAACGTTATGGTTTTTTTTTATCATTTTATTTTTGTATCAATTTGGGTCGGAATTTATATGCAAAATTATCAAATAAACTATCTAATTTCTTAAAAAAATATATGTCGATGAGCTTCTTTTGACACTTTTGGTATTGAAAGCCAGCTAAAATTGTGGATAACAGCATTTAATCTGATCGTTAAGACTAAAGGAATTTCTTATCAGAAAATAAACAGTCTGCACGTTTCGTGAAAGCGATTGATAAAATGCATAAGTATGCCACTTCATTAGCTACTTGTATATAAATAAACTGCCACTTCCGGTTGGCAGATGTTGACCAAAATCATTATATGGATCTCTCGGACCCTACGTGAAAATAATAGACATGAAATTTCAGCTTGATCGACTTGACAGTTTCGGAGAAAAAGTTAAAAACTCCAAAACCAAAATTTTTTACTACTTCCGGTTGAAAAAAAAATGTAAAAAAATTATATTATTTTAAAGGTCCTTTACCTACTAAATATGAACAATTTCAGCTTAATGTGTATATTAGTTTTGCTGGAAAAACCTATATACACAAAATTACACAGACATACAGACATTTTCCAGCAATCAGATGATACCTGATATAAATCAGTCGAAATCTCAAGGTCGAATTTTCGCACGATCACAGTCAATAATTATTATATTAGTAGTGACTTGAATACGCACAATAAGAGGGTATAATATATAATCCATAGTCATAATACAAGGGGTAAGAATAAGTTAATAGTTAAGAATTTAAGATTAAGTAGTTCCATGAGAAGTATCTTGTACAGGGGTGTTGTTGAATATAATGTCTTGCCAGAAGTTTTCAGAAATATAAATATAATTGATAAATCCCTGGCAGCCTTAAAACAGTACCTCTGTACAAGTAGATAATAAGTTTATATTGTAATTTAAATAAATCGATAAATAAATATAGAGCCTAAATAGTGTATAGTCACATACAATCAATAAAAAAAGAACAGTATAAAACAATCATTCTCAAAAGTAAACGTCAATTTATTTAAATACTGGTTACAATTATATGAATGGGGGTGCGGTTAATCCAACAGGGATTTATTTGATAGGGGATGTCGGTACATACATATATGTATGTACTTTATGAGTACTTGTCGTGGCCAACATACATTTGCCCGTAAAGCTTTCCGTGTTGACAGAATGGGTTAGGGAAAGCATTTCAGTAATCATATAAACATAATTTATATACTCGTACGGTTTGATGAGATTTAACTTTTTTTTTACAGTTTTATGTCCATTGAATATGAATATGATAATACAAAAGTTTCTTAAATACACGATTCTTTTATTTTTAGGCGTTTTGTGGTAAATTCCTCAAAATATCGTATTTCTGTGTTCAAAATGACTATTTAAATATATAAATATAAAGCTAAAGAGTTCATCGTCATCATTTTCAATCTGCATCCAGTTGACTCCACACATTCTTTTCAATTCATCAAACCGTCGTCCAATCGGTCTACCTTGCTTTCTTTCACATCCTCTCGGATACCATTCCAGTAATTCTCGCATCTATCTGCCATCCTGTCTTCTCGCTATGTCTCCACTTCAACTTTTTCACATGTTCCGCTATATGTATCTGCCACTTTGGTCATACTTCTTACCCAAGTATTCATTTTACGATCTCTTCTCGTTATACCGAGCATACATCTTTCCATGCTTGTCTGTGTGGACTGGATCTTACGTAGCATTCTTGAATTTAGCATCCTAGTTTCACATCCATACGTCATAACTGGCATAAGCCTTCCTTTTTAAGCATAGCGGAATGTTGGATTTAAAAACTATGTTCATTCTTCCAAAAGCACTCCATCCTGGTTTCATTCTTCGTTTTATTTCTTCTTCTTTATATCCGGTCATATTCACCAATTGTGCTAGGTATAAATAACTACATACATATGTATAGTGAGTGCAAAATAGCAAAGCTCGAAATACCACTCGAAATGGCTAGAATTTAAATAGAAATAGCATGTATGAGAAAGACCAGATGAAATAAAAACTGGTACAAATTGTTACTTTTGATCAGTTGGTCAAATTTTCCGTAAATATGTACTTTGATAAATCCTCCTTTTCTTTATCCCCAAAGACATATTAAAGCCTCGAAATTTTATTTAAACTGTATTTGGTATTAAAATTTCAACGAAAACAGACCACTTTTATTTATGATTCTGTTTGGAATTTTATAAATGATCGTATCTCAAAAGTGAAACTTCATATTTATATGTTTAGTTTTGATCTTTTGATCTTGATGCTATGTACCACGTCTTTTATAATTTTCACAATTTAACCACTGCTCCAAAAATTTTTTACACAAAGACTTACTAAGTACCTGCATGTGAAGTATAAATTGGAAAAATCGTGAACTGGCTCTCGTGTTCGATTCGTATTTTAGAAAATTTTCACGTACGTATTCACTAGTGGAAATGTTCTTTGTGTGCAACTTTCAAATGCAGCTTTCAAGGCGAATAAAGCTATTGACTAAGACCATATAAATTGAATACAGACCGGACACTGCTTGACTGTTGAAAGCTCGCATTGATGGAACGTTTAGTGGAAAATCTGCGGAAAAGCTTCGGATGTGGCGAACGAATAAATATAAGTGCACTTGGAAAGTCTTCTTTTACAAAACAGAAAAAATAAACTACTATGTACAGCCAAATGCAAGGCAATACCTTATACAGGATGGGTAAGGATTTATATTAACATAGGTGTAAGTAAATGGAACATTTGCGATACTTTCACCCAATGATCCAAGTTTGACGACTTTAGGCGCCAACTTTCGCACGTTGTTTGGCGCTTCTTTTAAAATGCGAAAAGTTACATTCAAATCCTGTTACGTCTTTCCCCTGCTCCGCTAACTCTGATTGATAACGAAACTTTTATTTTTTTTCATTTTTTTTTATTCCAGACTGCGCATTGTTTCGCAGACAAGTATTCATAATAACATTACAGAGGCCGATGGGGGAAAATTGGACGAGTTTTTGCGAAGCGTATAATTTTCTTTTGTGCCGAAAAATATACTACTGTTATCCGTCGGAAAATATAAATATCACAAAGTCATTATGTTAGGTCATAGTCGGTTGAGCGAAATGAAATTTCAATAAATGGAAAGAGAAAATAAACCTTTAAGAAAAGACAGATTTGTTTAATGTTAAATTTTCGACTGCTTATTGTAAGAATAGTTATGTATACATACATATGTAGGTATAACTCGATCAAAACTTATAAGTTATAACTCATCACTACATATACATACATATGTATGTATTAGTCCTATTCCGTCTGTGTGTCTGTGTGTGTGTGTTTGTCTGCTGATAACGCTCACCTCGGTAAATGTTTAAAAAACCAGATTGTCGCGCAAGTGGGATTTGAATCCGAGATCACCGGTTCGGGACAGTGAGCGCTTACGCTATGATCCAAACGGAGGTGATGACGAGCCTGCTGCAATTTGACAATATAAATTATCAATAGGCTCGCGACTTTGCTAAATTGTTACATTGTTGTATTATAACGCGCCATCTATGCAACAACTATCAAACACACGTATACTCACCCACACATCCGTTGATATTCAACGTGCTTCCACTAGTCATATATATGTACAATAGCCCTATTCCGTCTGTCTGTCTGTCTGCTGATAACTGAGTGGGATTTGAACCCGAGATCATCAGTTCGGAGGAGTGAACGCTTACGCTATCAACCAACTGAGTTAATGGGGAGCCCGATACAATTTGACAATATTAATCCTCAGTAGGTTCGCGACTTCGTAACGCACCATCTATGCAAAAACTATAAAAACTATTAAATTAAATTAAGCCCAGTATTTTATTAATTTTCAAGTTTGAAGAATGCAATACTATATATGTATATATACTAGCGCAAGGGTCTGCCTGGCCGGCTCTCTGACTGGATAGTTGCGGATCACTCGCATACATACTGCACGTACACATATGTACATATGTATACTCAACCACACAAACACACACAGTATGGGTGGTGAGAAACCGCTCCGTTGATATTCAACGGGCTTACACTAGTTATATACATGATATACTTATATATGTACATAATATCAGAAATCCGTCTGTCTGTCTTTCTGTCTGTGTGTCTGTCTGTCTTGTGTGTTTCTGTATGACTGTGTGTCTGTCTGTCTGTCTGCTGATAACGCCCGCCTTGATAAATAATTTAAAAAACCAGAATGAGTGCGATTTGAATTCGAGATCACCAGGTCTTTTTGGAATCTTCCAAACCAGTTGATGCCAGATCCCTTTTATTTTAAACATATAAATAGGTTGAATTCGGTTGAAAGTTCGCGACTTTGCTGAATTTTTATGTTGTTGTGTTATAACGCGCCATAGATGGCGCTATACATTATTTTTCAGTACGGGTGATGAGAACGCTTCGTTGATATTCAACGGGCTTACACTAGTTATATACATATGTATGTATATGTATAATGGTTAAATTCCGTCTGTCTGTCTGCTGATAACGCTCGCCTCGAGATTTGAACCTGTGATCACCAGGTTAAAGCAAACGCGTTCACCCAACACCGGGGATTAGAGGCCTCCTATAATTTGAAAATATTAATCCTTAGTATGTTCGCGACTTTGCTAAATTGTTACGTAATCAATTACGTCATACACGTCCTTTGATATTCAACGGGCTTACACTGGTGTTAAAATAGTATTACTCATTCAGAGTAATATTCTTTTGACACAACCTCTATATAAAGTTTCACTTCAGTAATTTTTCATACGCTACATAAATTAATATATATAATAACACACTGTATAAAAGGTTTTTCTCGATCTTATTACAAATATATTGGGAGCACTGTCTGTTACAAATTTAAAGTGGTAGAAAAAGAGCATAAATACAATACGTATCCTGCAGAAGAATAGTCCTGGCACATTTCCAACTGCAGCAAACAGAAAACAAACCCTTCCGGAATTCCGATCGACGAAGCCTACATCCTCCGGCACCCGGAATGGCTTAACAATTTTCCCCGAGCAAGATTTTCACGAGATCATAAAACTAATAATACGACGACCGTCACAATTTTCTCCACGCCCAAATAAAAGCGTCGGTTTTCTTGTTCGTTTTTATTATTATTATTTTGTTTTTTTTGTTTTGTGTTTTTCCTCGCTTGGCTTGAATGTGATAGTCGTTTTTGTCGAACGGAGGAAGGAAGTAGTCTCGTTCGTTTTCGTTTGTAGCCTTCGTAGAAACATGATCTATTAGCCTTAATGTTGTTTATAATGCTGTTATGGGATTGTTATATTTCGAAAATGCGTACAATTTATGCGACACTCGAACGAACGTACAAAGTGCGATGGAAAACTTCCAGGAATGTATTATTGACGTTGAGTATTACAATTTACAAATTCATCCTAATCCTATCGATTATATATATTTGTGTCACTTGTTTTTGAAAGGGCCTTTCAAATATACATATACTAGCTGATCCGGCATGCGTTGCAATGCCCGATCCCGTTCCCGTTCCCGTTCCCGTTCCTAGTACGTTTTCTGACGCGTGAGCAGGCTCGTTCCTGGTCCCGTTCGCGTTCCCGTTTCAGATCCCGTTCCCGATCCCGTTCCCGTTCCCGTTTCAGATCCCGTTCCCGTTCCTTATCCCGTTCTCGTTCCTAGTACGTTATCTGACGCGTGAGCAGGCCCGTTTATTCCCAATTTTTTTCCACAGGAACCATCCCCGGCATGATCACAATATGTTCTGAAAGTTTCATTGCGATCGGTTGAGTGGTTTGGGAGCCTATAAGAGACAAACAAACAGACAGACATTGATTTTTATATACATACTAGCTGACCCGGCATGCGTTGCAATGCCCGATACCGTTCCCGTTCCCGATCCCAATTCCATTCCCGTTCCTAGTACGTTATATGACGCGTGAGTAGGCCCATTCCCGATCCCGTTCCCGTTCCCATTCCAGATCCCGGTCCCGTTCCCGTTCACGATCCCGTTCCTAGTACGTTATCTGATGCGTGAGTAGGCCCGTTCCTGTTCCCGTTCCCGTTTTTTCCAGATTCCAGATCCCGGTCCCGTTCCCGATCCTGATCCCGTTTCCGATCCCGTTCCCGTTCCCGTTTTATCCCGATTTATACTGATTTATACTGATACCGACATATACTAGCTGATCCGGCAAGCGTTGCAATGCCCGATCCCGTTCCCGTTCCCGTTCCGTTCCGTTCCCGTTTCAGATCCCGTTCCCGTTCCCGTTTCAGATCCCGTTCCCGATCCCGTTCCCGTTCCTTATCCCGTTCCCGTTCCTAGTACGTTATCTGACGCGTGAGCAGGCCCGTTCCCATTCCCGTTCCCGTTTTATCCCGATTTTTTTTCACAGGAACCATCCCCGGCATGATCACAATAAGTTATGAAAGTTTCATTGCGATCGGTTGAGTGGTTTAGGAGCCTATAAGAGACAGACAAACAGACATTCATTTTTATATATGTATATACATAGATATAGATAATACATACATATGTATGTCCATACGGGAAGAATTTTTATTGAAATTAGGTTTCAGGAGAAATAACTTCTTTGATGTATTATATTTTTTATATTCATTTTCTGCAGCTCATTGTTGTCCCACTCACATGTCAGTAATTAATATCCGTTGCTCATCAACGGGCAATACTCTACATCATTTTCAGACTTTCACCATCCACTGCTGGATGAAGGCTCCACACTTCTTGACTCGACTCCACACATTCTTCTCAATTCATCAGCCCATCTTCCACTCGGTCTACCTTGCTTTCTTTCACATCCTCTCAGGTACCATTCCAGTATTTCTCGCGTCCATCTGCCATTTATTCTTATCGCTATGTGCCCACTCCAACTTTTTCACACGTTCCGCTATATCTGTCACTTTGGTCATGCTTCTCACTCATGTATTCCTCTTGCGATCTCTTTTTGTTATACCGAGCATACATCTTTCCACGCTTCTCTGTGTGCACTGGATCTTACGTAGCATTCTTGAATTTAGCATCGGAGTTTCATATCTGGCAGTACGCATTGGTCCTTCTTTTTTAAGCATTGGATTTTAAAACTATGTTCATTCTTCGTTTTATTTCTTCTTCTTTACATCCGGTCATATTCACCAATTGTTTTAGGTATAAATAACATCAACTATCTCTACAATATGATTATCTACTTAAATCTACTGTGACTACGCTTTGCGTGCAAAATTCATTAAACATAATTATAGTTTTATTAAAATTAATTGTCAAGCCTACTTTCAATCTTTCGTTGCTTAAATAATCTACATAGTAACTGTATATTATTCGTATATCTATGTTACAGACAAAGTGTGAAATCCACGCACTGATTAAAACGCCTATGTTTTTACTAAGCAAAAGACATTTGAGTGTTTGGTTCAAAGCTTTATTCAATTTGTATTAAGTTATGATTTAATTTTTAACTGTTCACATAAAAGTTTTGGTTTGAAAGATTCCTTCCAAGATTGAATACAACGACTTTACGGAATCCAAAACAAAGTCAATTGGTTTGTGCACACATTTATAAAAATTTTCGGTTCTCCGAAATCGCAATCATACTTTGATTTTTCTGGTTCATATACGTATATGTACATTCAAATTATGACGGAAAGTTTTGTTCTCCTGTTATTAAATTATAAAAGATTTTCACGTTGTATTCATCAACTGTTCAAGCGCAAAGTTTTCAAAGCCTAATAATTTATGGATTGCTTTTCTCCAGTTGAGTCAGTCGAAAACTTTCACGAAAACTGAAAATCCCACCATAAACTACATAGTCGATTTTGTGATTTATCGTGACTGGAACGAATCTCAATGTACATACTAGGGTAAGTCGACAATTTTTACTACTTAAAACATGCATTGTATATTTTCATTAAAATTGTCATTTTAATGTATTTTTATGGAATGTTGTTTTATTAAAATATTACTACATGTCTCTTCTTTCATATGGTGGCTATTTTTTTAAACATTATTACACATTAACACTGATAGCACTGTCATTCTTTTGGAAAACTTGCTTTTGAGTGAATTTCTGTGAAAGTTGCCGTTCTGCGTACCGAATGTACGTTGCGTTATTAACCAGTCAAAAAAAAAAAAAAAAAGGTATTGTGCTTCCATTTATTCGGTTTTCATAACTGCTAGCGGTTAATGGGACCCCTCTCTCTCATTTTAGAGATCGCATTTGGCGATTGTTCGGGCACAATACGGAAGCACTCTTTCCGCACAAAAGGGCGCGCATTTTAAATTTCGCACAATAAGATTACGCTTTATTTAAAATTGGAAAGCGCAAAGGGAGCATCTAAATAATAACGAACGCAAAACAAAAAAAAAATGTATATAATAATATAAAGAGAACCTTAGGCGTTCATTTTATTTATCCTTGAAAGAGTTGATTCGTTTCGTACCAGAGAATATTAACCTTTACGCGACGAGCGAACTTCTCGCCCCCCACACCCCTAGTGCGCTTTGCGATATTACAAATTTAATAAAATTCACAAATATCCCGAGGCAGACAATAAAAGACCCCCCCCTCACCCCCTGTTTTCAAATTTTCGGTATTTTATTGGCGCTTTCGCCGTTGCAAATTTTTTCATCGCTCGATTCGGTTTCGATTGTTCGATCTTCGCTCGGATCGGTAACCGAGTTTAGCGAATTATTATTTTGCAAGCGTTCTCAAAATATTTGGACGAGTTTGTTTGCAAATTAGGCAAATAAATAATTGGATTATACTATGCATAAAAGCTTTAAGTGTGATTATATGCCTGCCGGGAACACTCGGAAAGTTTAATTTGTTTTCTATTGAGTTGTTATTGTTTTATATTAAATTTTTTCTCGTACAGTTTCTGCTATGGTAATCTCACTCATATGTCAAAAATAAACACCCGTTGATCGTCAAAGGGCAATATTCTAGTACTGTAACCTTAACTTAAGGCAAACAAACATACTGAAGTATGTCTGTTTGCCTGTCTATCTGAGTTCAGTTCGCTGGCCACCATTATTCACCATTCATATGTATATCAAACCCGTTATAATTTTCAACTGGTATTTAATAATAATAATATACATATTATCCAGTAGGACCTCGATAATTTTAGCGTTTGTTTTAGTACAGTTTTCAGGGAAAGATAATTTTCAGCGGTTTACTGTTGTCTTCTTGAGAGAATAGGAAAGAAGAAAATTATAATTAAAAGGTGGAAAGGAAGTTAAGTGATGCCATTTTTATGCGAAGCCATCTCATCTCATCAACAGTTCAATGCCTCAATTTACTTGCGTAACATTTTGATATTTTTTGCGCTACTCAACATCAGATCGCCACATTTCTCACGCACTTTAAATTTTAAATTTTATTTGAAATAATTTAATTCAATATGATTCGATTGCATTTTGATTTGTTATTTTTGTTAATGTTATGTTATTATTTAATTTAATTCAATATGAGTTGTTTATATTTATTGTTGTTATTTTATAATTTCAAGGTATTATTTAATTTAATATAATTTGATTATGTCAAATATTTATATGTTCCTGCTCTTGTCTGGCCATAGTGATGAATTGGGGTAACCTGTAATGTCACTATGGTATAATTTGTAAATAAATAAATAAACAGATCAAATTCTGACATGAGACGGTCGATTTGGATTTGAATGACATCCAAAATTTGCCAGTTGCTACAGCAGTGGTCGGGAACCGGCGGCTCCGGAGCCGCATGCGGCTCTTTGTATGACAATATGCCGCTCTCACTGTCATCCAACGTTTTGCGTGAAATACAAAATGTTGACACACGGTTTACACAAGATCAATATGAATCCCATTTGCACAAACTTATTGCTTTAATATCTTTTAAGATGTTATGTATTGGAGGTTGAGGAACAGATAAAAATGAGAAAACAGCACTCGATGATCGTTTTTTTATTGATTGATTTCACAATGGTTCATTTGGTGGCACAATTACAGTAAAATATAAAGGTTTGTGTGTTAGTGCGATTCAGAAATAAAGCAAATCGCTATACCGGTTAGTAGTATGAAGGTCAACTTGGAGTGATTGAATATGAGTTAATTGTTTGGAATGGAGAGTGTGACTGGAGGAGTGGGCTTTCTCCGATCTTTACATCTATATATAAACTTAAGGGGGCTGAGGAAGTTTGGGGGGATGTGAGGGGAAAACGGCAGATCCCTGGGTCAATTGCAATTGATCATCGGTGGCGCCCGTTGCTCTGTCGAACCTGATTGGTCAACGTCAACTTAGACTGAGAGGAAGAGAGGCGGGGGGTTATGTGTCGCGATCTGACTCATATCCGGGCTGTGCCGAATCTTTAGCCAAATGTGCAGAAAACAATGTATGACTCATCCGAGGTATGACGAATTTCAAGTTAAATGCGTATAAGACCAAAGGTCCGTGGTCGTTGCTACGGCTCGACATTCAATTGTACTATTGCATCATATTTATGACGCACCGGTCAGGCAGAGATGTACAGATGTACTTACACAAGAGCAAAATAAATCCCATTTCCACAAGTCATGACTATAAAATGCTTTAAGATCGTTTTTTTAGACTAAACTTTATAATACTTTTAAGTAATAAACTGTCGAACGTTAAGAAATTTTACGAGGATAACTTATTTATTACATTTAATCAATGATTAATGAGTAATATTTAATTTAATTTTGAATATATAATTCGAAAATTATGTTGCGGCTCCCAAACTTACCAATTTTGCAAGGTTTTACCCTAAAGGTTCTCGATCACTTGGGCTATAGCAATACTGGAAAACATCAAGAAGATCGAACAAGTCTTTCGACACAAGCCTATATTGTATAATTTTAAAGCTTGTACCTGCAAAGGTGAATTTTTGTCAAAGTTTGAGAAACGTAGAGGTGTAATTGAGTATTTTTAAGAAAATACTTATAATTTTGCATAGCTTTGGGTATTCCTCGTGAGGGTCACATCGTCGGATTTTCAGTGAGGGTTGCCTCGAAAGTCTAGCCTACTTACGCCTCTGTGCAAAATTGCCCGAAAGCCATTAAGATAAGTGAGAGCACAACACACGCCTTTCTCCCCACATCCCCCTCAATCCTCAACCCCATTACGTTCTGAAAAAAGGCAAAATTTTCAGCTGAAAAATTCAACGTACGACGCCTTTATTTTGGACGCCAATTAAAAGCGATTTAGAAAGATGCAAACTGTGACTTTTTTTTTTTTTGCTATCGTTACTTTTACTCGCGTTAACCCTTCCACGTGCACATGTTCGTATGTACGAATACGTGGCCATTAAAAAGACAGTGTTTTCAAAATTGTACATCCCCAAAACTAGTGGTGGGGAACCTTTTTCGAGCTAAGAGCCAAATTAGGGAAAACCTTGCAAAATTGGTAGGTTCGAAAGCCGCAACATAGGTACTATTTTCGAATTACATATATACATATTCAAAATTAAATTAAATGTTACTCATGAATCATTAATGAAATTAATAGCTGTAAGAAATAAGTTATACTCGTCATATACATATCTTAACGTTCGACAGTTTATTACTAAAAAGTATTATAAAGTTTAGTCTAAAAAAACGATCTTAAAGCATTTTATAGTCATGACTTGTGGAAATGGGATTTATTTTGATCTTGTGTAAGTTGTGTGTCAACAGCGAGAGCCGCAGGTTGTCATACAAAGAGCCGCATGCGGCTCTGGAGCCGCCGGTTCCCGACCACTGCCCAAAACTAATAATGCAACGTTGTTGAAAATAAAAGCATCTTAAAAGTGCACACTGTCTCCTTTTAATACTATGGTGGTTTTTGGGCAATAAAAAAATATTATCGCCAAAAATAGCGCATTATATGTATGTAATAAGGAGTTTGATACATTTAAATTAGTCTTTCGTTGTTTTTTTTACGTTTAAAAATTATACGGCAAAAATATGAATCCACTCATAAATAAACCGTTGATTGTAATCATTTAATACCATTGTACTGTTAATATTTGCTTAAAAAATAAGGCATACGACCAATGCGTACTGCCAGTTATGACGTATGGATGTGAAACTTGGACGCTAAATTCAAGAATGCAACGTAAGATCCAGTGCACACAGAGAAGCATGGAAAGATGTATGCTCGGTATAATGAGATGAGATCATAAGAGGAATATACGTGGGTAAGAAGTGTAACCAAAGTGGCAGATATATTGGAATGGTACTCGAGAGGATGTGAAAGAAAGCATGGTAGATCGAGTGAAAGATGGGCTGTTGAATTAAGAAGAATGTGTGGAGTCAAGTGGATACATGATACTTTTAATAACGCAAAAATATTATTATATCAAATTTCGTATTTTATTTTCAAGCTATGTATAATTCTGTCATTGATAATTTTAATTTTGGCAAAAAACTGCCATATCATTACAAAGAAGAGGATATTCACTTAATGCTTTTATTTTCAGCACGATAGCGTTATTGTAATTATTGTAAATAGCACTACATTTTTAATGTAAACTGTATAATAATGTAAGTAAAATATTTAAAATACATATGTACATATAGATAAAACTGCAGAAATTGCTTTAACTCTTGTCGATTCCATCAAAAGTCTTCGCAAAAGGCCACAAATTAGCGCTGTGGCCCCAGTTTTGAAGACCTCTGGTTAAATGGTTTTATTATGGTACATATTATATAGGTTTGCATGAATTTCGTTGAATTGAATTTTGTGCGCGTATAAATTTCAGCGGAGCGAAATGTGGCTCGTAAATTAATTTCGTTAAAATACAACGCGGCCCCAACTTTTCATCAATCAAGCGTAGTGGTTTGTAATTGAATTGTGTAATTTTAAACGTAAACGAGCTGTACCACACACATACATATGTATGTTCATATATATGTATGTATGTACATACACTGCATGTAACTTAATTAAGTTAATTAAATAATAAAAACAGCACGGTTAGGATGTGTAGTATGCTCGAAACACATATTTTATTTTTCAGAGCTTTTCTTAGACCACTTATCAATAATACTTTAGTAATTCTACTGCGAGTTTTAGCAAGACATCGACAACAATGAAAATGTATTGGTGTTTTTGGCTAGACTTGTAGTGTTGTTAAATGGACAAAAGGTTTTACTGACCTGAAACGATGAATAGAACCCCTGATGAAAATGTGAAAATTCTTCTATGGCGTGCGCAATGACCTATTGTGCAGCACACGTAGCCGGCGAACATGATTGCAGTCGCCAATAAAAGGAAAAATGACGATTTCGTTACAGCATCTGCGGAAAATACCTCTGTTTTAAATCACAGAACACACTCAAAGTAATCTTGTGTGACCAAAACACGATTTCATCCGTAGAAAATGGTGAAAAAATGTACAAGTGTCTTAAACATACAGATTACAGATTACAGGCATTAAAAAAATTGTATCGTTTTCTAAAGATTATATCTCAGAAAACAATAACGTTATGGCGATGAAAATAGAAGTATTTTAAAGATCACACTATCTTCTTTATAATGATATATTATTTTTTGGCAAATAAAATATTATTGATAATAAAATTTGGACTTAAGAAAAATGTACAAAAAAAGCGCATTTTATTATACATATGTATATAGGAATTTGATAGAGAATATTTTATTTTTTTACTTATGTTTGAAAGTTGTAGAGCAAATACGATATAGATATTCATATTGAACCATTCATGCGTCAATAAACCATTGTTGATTTCTACTATGTCGTTAAAAATTAAGTTTAAAATGCTTTTATTTACATTATTGTAGCGTTGCTAGTTTCGGAGATATATTTACATGCTAAAAAACAGCATCGGTTTTTTGCACTTGATTATAACCAACTTTGAAATAGGTGTATTTGAAGTAAAATCAATGAGCACACCCAAAGCAATCCTGTGTGATTAAAATACGATTTCATCCGTAGAAAATGGTACAAATTATACATACAGATTACAGATTACGGGCATTAAAAAAATGGTATCGTTTTCAAAAGATTATATTTCAGAAACTAATAACGTTATTGGGATGAAAATAGCAACATTTTAAAGATCACACTATCTTCTTTATAATGATATATTACTTTTTGGCAAATAAAATATTATCGATAATAAAATTTGAACTTAAGAAAAATGTACAAAAAAAGCGCATTTTATTATACATATGTATATGGGAATTTCATAGAGAATATTTAATTTTCTTTTGTTTATTATTTATTTTTGAAAGTTGTAGAGCAAATACGATATATTCATATTGAACCATTTATGTGTCAATAAACTTTTGTTGATTTCTACCATGTCATGTACTATGTCGTTAAAAATTAAAATTAAGTTTAAAATGCCTTTATTTACATTATTGTAGCGTTACTAGTTTCGGCGATATACATGTTTAAAAAAAACAACGGTTTTTTGCACTCGATAGTAGCAACTTTGAAATATGTAGGTGTATTTGAGCAATTAATTAATTAAGTCTCATTGAAAAAAGTGACTAGGCTATAGTGTGATCTATTAGCTTTACACTCGGTGTGAAAATGTGTTGAAAAATATATCATAATTTTTAATCAAAGCGAAATCTCGTTTGGTGAGCTGTAAACTTTTGACGTGTCGGTCAGAGTGATGTTTTACGTGGGTCCCAGGGATATTAAAACTTTTATTATTTCATCGCGCAATTTTAACAGGCGGTTCCCGCGACAAATTGACGCCGAAAGTTTTAGGTCAATTTCACTTAAAAAAAATGTGCGAAAAATGGCGAAACTTCAACGACAATCACTACTGAGTATTTTCCTACGCTCGCAAACTCGTTAACGTTTCGCCTTTTTTTATTTTTCGCATACAAAAATATGATTCGTTTATTACTTTCGCCAATATGATTATACGAACGTAAAAGCTCATCGAGAAAAACTTCGACTTCTACTCCAACAAAACACGCTCGTAAATAGAAGACGAGGAGGAAAAAAAAAAGGAAATAAAATGCCCACGGAAAGATCGTTACTTAACCTAGCAACGTTATATTTACAATGAAGCTTTCACTCGAGCGAAAAACCGATCCGCCAATTACACAGGAATAAAAAACAAATAAAAACTTTTCACGTGTTGAAATTTCCAATAAAAGAATACACACGAATAAATTTCGTGGGGCGAAATTATTTTGAACGTTTTTCCCTCTTTATGAATAAGAAAATCCGTTTTAAATATTTAACCGGTCCAAAGTCGCCAAGAAAACCGCGGCACATTACGAGAATTGCTTTATTAACGTATTCAAGGCCCATTTGAATATTTTAATCCGTTGAAATTGTTATTTATGTATGCTTAATGATGAATCATGACCCAAATTTACAATTTAACGATATTCTCCCTCTCTCTCTCTCCCTCGGTTGTGAGAAATTCAGAGTGCTCTTAGTTTGAAAGTTAATCGTTCGGCAATGATGAATATTATTTAATTTAATTTGAATTATATTTTTTTTAACTCAAAGTCGGCGGAGACGCAAATTCTTGTAGTATTTTATTAATACGCATATAAAGTCATACAACAAGAGCTGTTTTAATTGATTTACTATTAAAATTATGAACAATTACACTATAGAAAGAAGAAATGCATAATCAGTGTAAAAATGCTTATGGGGAAAACGACTTGTGAAATCTAATTTGATACCGGTAATATAATCCCTTCAAAGAATCATTTATACGCATATTGAATATTCAAATTGTAGCCGAGTGTTCCAGGTATTTTTTGTGATTTATTTTAATAGTATAAACCAGTGGTCGGGAACTGGCGGCTCCGGAGCCGCGTGCGGCTCTTTGTATGAAAACGTGCGGCTCTCGCTCTCATCCAACGTTTTGCATGAAATGCAAAATGTTGACAAACAATTTACACAAGATCAAAATGAATCCCATTTCGACAATGTATGTACATCATCATTTTCAGCCGTTCACCATCCACTGCTGGATGAAGGCCTCTTCAATTCCTGCCTGTCTTGAATAATCTGACTCCACACATTCTTCTCAATTCATCAGCCCATCTTCCACTCGGTCTACCTTGCTTTCTTTCACATCGTCTCGGATACCATTCCAGTATTTCTCACGTCCATTTGCCATCCATTCTTCTCGCTATGTGCCACTTCAATTTTTAACACGTTCTGCTATATCTGCCACTTTGGTTACACTTCATACCCATGTATTCCTCTTACGATCTCTTCTTGTTATACCAAGCATACATCTTTCAATGCTTCTCTGTGTCTGTGATTCTGGAATTTATACATATGTACATACGTCATCCGCATCGGCATCCGCTTGACTCCAAACATTCTTCTCAATTCATCAGCCCATCTTCCACTTGGTCTAGCATGCTTCTCTGTGTGCACTGGATCTTACGTAGCATTCTTGAATTAAGCGTCCAAGTTTCACATCCATACGTCATATCTGGCAGTTTTTTTTGAATATATACATAATTCGAAAATAATAAATAACGTCTCCCAAACTTACCAATTTTGCAAGGTTTTCCCGTATTTGGCTCTTAGCTCGAAAAAGGTTCCCGTCCACTGGTATAAACGAAGAAACAAAGCTCTCTTTCTATAGTATAGGTATACACATTGCGATATCGTTGTATTGTTTAATCGTTACAATTTTATTTTACACGATAACTCAAGATCAAACCGTCTGCAAAAAATGTAATCTTTTAAAAAGTCACTCGCGGCCATTCTTCCATCATGAAAAATTGTTAAATATAATTCGATTCAACGTGAAAGCGGTGACGAGCGAAATGTGAGCATTAAAAATAAAATAAAAAATTGTGAATATATTTACATGGTATCGCCATGGTGGAATCGTTGGGATCCGGCGAATACTCCTCCTTGGGAAAGTAATCAATCTTGCTGCATTCAAAGTTCTTCTCTCCGGCTGAAAAATGACAGAAAAAAGGAGACATATTAATTTCGGCGTGCGGGAAAACAAATTTGAAAATATTTGCGGTCGTGTTTGCCGCCTTTTTTCAAACTAAACCCCCCTCCTTCTCTCCTCACTATTACTTGAGAGCTTCCACGTTTGAAATTGCGTCGTAAAGTATGTGAATTTACGACGAGCCAAAAGGTGACTTTCGTTCTCTTCGAATATGTTTATTTTCTATTCACAAACACGTACAGGATGTTTCTAGCAGGTTGTAGTCGATAGATTAGGTCACTCAGAGAGCAAAATATGCAAAATACTGCACTAGAGTCAGTCTATTGCAGTGGTCGGGAACCTTTTTAGAGCTAAGAGCCAAATTAGGGAAAACCTTGCAAAATTGGTAAGTTTGGGAGCCGCAACATAATTTTCGAATTATATATTCAAAATTAAATTAAATATTACTCATTAATCATTGATTAAATGCAATAAATAAGTTATCCTCGTGATATTTCTTAACGTTCGACAGTTTATTACTTAAAAGTATTATAAGGTTTAGTCTAAAAAAACGATCTTAAAGCATTTTATAGTCATGACTTGTGGAAATGGGATTTATTTTGCTCTTGTGTAAGTACATCTGTACATCTCTGCCTGACCGGTGCGTCATAAATATGATGCAATAGTACAATTGAATGTCGAGCCGTAGCAACGACCACGGACCTTTGGTCTTATACGCATTTAACTTGAAATTCGTCATACCTCGGATGAGTCATACATTGTTTTCTGCACATTTGGCTAAAGATTCGGTACAGCCCGGATATGAGTCAGATCGCGACACACAACCCCCTGCCTCTCTTCCCCTCAGTCTAAGTTGACGTTGACCGATCAGGTTCGACAGTGCATCGGGCGACACCGATGACCAATTGCAATCGACCCAGGGATCAGCCGTTTTCCCCTCACATCCCCCCAAACTTCCTCAGCCCCCTTAAGTTTATACATAGATGTAAAGATCGGAGAAAGTCCACTCCTCCAGTCACACTCTCCATTCCAAACAATTAACTCATATTCGATCACTCCAAGTTGACCTTCATACTACTAACCGATATAGCGATTTGCTATACCGATAATTACGCAAATTTCCGAATCGCACTAACACACAAACCTTTATATTTTACTGTAATTGTGACACCAAATGAACCATTGTGAAATCAATCAATAAAAAAACGATCATCAAGTGCTGTTTTCTCATTTTTATATTGCAGTGTTCGGGAACCTTTTTAGAGCTAAGAGCCAAATTAGGGAAAAAACCTTGCAAAATTGATAAGTTTGGGAGCCGCAATATATTATTTTAGAATTATATATTCAAAAAAAAAACTGCCAGATATAACGTATTGATGTGAAACTTGGACGCTAAATTCAAGAATGCTACGTAAGATCCAGTGCATACAGAGAAGCATGGTAGACCGTGTGGAAGATGTACTGATGAATTGAAAAGAATGTGTGGAGTCAAGTGGGTGCAGATTGCCCGAGACAGACAGGAATGGAAGAGGATTGAGAGGCCTTCATCCAGCAGTGGATGGTGAACGGCTGAAAACTTGTGATCTTGTGTAAATTGTGTCAACATTTAGTATTTCACGCAAAACGTTGGATGAGAGCGAGAGCCGCAGGTTTTCATACAAGGAGCCGCATGCGGCTCCGGAGCCGCCAGTTCCCGGCCTCTAGTCTATCGCTTTAGTCTATTGCTTTAGTCCAGCGTTTCCCAAACTGTGGGTCCGATTTTTAGTGGGTCGCGAAAGGTTCAAAGTTCAAAATTCACATTCGATTCCAACTCTTTCACACGTTCCGCTTTATCTGCCACTTTGATCATACTTCTTACCCGTGTATTCCACTTACTATCTCTTCTCGTTATACCGAGCATACATCTTTCCATGCTTTACTGTGTGCACTGGATCTTACGTACCATTCTTCAATTTAGCATCCACGTTTCACATCCATACGTCATAACTGACAGTACGCATTGGTCGTACGCCTTGTCTTGAGCAATCTGCATCCAATTGACTCCACACATTCTTCTCAATTCAACAGCCCATCGTCCACTCGGTCTACTTTGCTTTCTTTCACATCCTCTCGGATACCATTCCAGTATTTCTTGCGTCCATCTGCCATTCATTTTTCTCGCCGTCTCCACTTCAACTTTTTCACACGTTTAGCCATATCTGTCACTTCTTACCCGTGTATTCCACTTACTATCTCTTCTCGTTATACCGAGCATACATCTTTCCATGCTTCACTGTGTGCACTGGATCTTACGTACCATTCTTGAATTTAGCAACCACGTTTCACATCCATACGTCATAACTGACAGAAAATTGCATTACAGTTAATATTTTTTTTTAGTTTACTGTTTCAGCTGGTGACCCGTGCACTAGTAGAAGAAATCTTCGTGTCCTTACATGAAAAAAACAACGTTCACACAAAAGATAGTTCAAAAGCTTGCTACAAAGTCAAAATGTCGACAATTGTTGCCTCTGTCTATCCCGGGATTAAGTATTAATTAAGTTTTCACAATCTGACAAACAAGGAGTTATAATGGTTTAGCGTGACGTACAACTGAGGTAATAAATTGACTTGAGGCAAAGCTTCCACTACTGTTTCGCACGTACGTCATAACGGATGTTTTGCAATAAATTACTAGCCGCTTATGTCGTTATCCGTTAACCCCGTTGGCCGTTATCTGCCGTTAAACGGCTCGAGCCTCGATTATTTACCGGCGCATCACTCATTTTCATACCTAATACGACCCCCCGACTCTACATACATATGTATGTATGTACATACATACATACATATACTATGTAGGTCAAGTCAAAAAGTTAAGGGATTTTTCCTTCATTTATTGTAAGATAAAGTGGCGACATTAACGCCCTCTGGACGAATCGTAATCAAAACGCAACTCATATCAAATAATGTTACAACTGTTAATTGCATATGCATTCATCTAATTGGAATTAGTATTGCTATGTTATGATCATGATTTTCAGACGTTCACCATCCACTGCTGGATGAAAGCCTCTCCAAGCCATTCCTGTCTGTCTTGAGCAATCTGCATCCACAAATTCTTGTCAATTCATCAGCTTTCTTTCACATCCTCTCGGATACCATTCCAGTATTTCTCGCGTCCATCTGCCATCCATTCTTCTCGCTATAATCTCCACTTCAACTTAACGTCAACTTTACTCCACGTCGTCTTATTTCTAATGATATGGCAGTTTTTTGCCAAAATTAAAATTATCAATGACAGAACTATACTGCCGTCCTAAGCCCACTTAACGTAACTGACAAAACAACAATATCGAGATAAATAGACTTGAAAGTTTTATTTTAAATTTGTGTTCCAACCTTTGAGATGAGGGTTCTCAACTATTCCAAACTGCAACCACTCTATTTGAAAAGGATGAATCTCTAACAATCTTATTTGATTTTTCTTTTCGGAGTCTAAGAGTATGACCTCTTAGATGAGGGTTTTCATTGAACATAATGAGGTTGGTCATTTTACATAAATAACGATTATTTATTATTTTGAATACTTCATTTAAATCACCTCTTAATCTCCTCGTCTCCAATGTGGAGACATTCAGTCTTTTCAATATTTTATGATAAGGTAGTGACCGAAGTAAATATTGGATACGTTATTTTCGCTAAGTATTGGTGATACTATTTCTCTGCGCATGCAGATACGTTACATTTAATTGCTTAAAAAAGTCACTTTTGAATGAAGATACATTAATTTTGATATAAAAGATCGCAAGAATACACTCTCATAACCTCTAAAACACATCTAACTCATTTTCGTAATTTTTGTTAGTTACGTTAAATGGGCTTAGGACGGCAGTATATGTAGCTTGAAAATAAAATACAGGAAAAATGCACTCTATTTAATAATAATATTTTGGCGTTATTAACAGTATCATCATCCACTGCTGGATGAAGGCTTCTCCAATCCTCTTTCATTCCTGTCTGTCTTGAGCAATCTGCATCCACTTGACTCCACACATTCAATTCATCAGCCAACTCGGTCTACCTTGCTTTCCTTCACATCCTCTCGGATACCAGTTCAGTATTTCTCGCGTCGGTCTGCCATCTATTTTAATACGTTCCGCTATATCTGACAATTTGGTTACACTTCTTACCCTCGTATTCCTCTTATGATCTCTTCTCGTTATACCAAGCATACATCTTTCCATGCTTCTTTGTGTGCACTGGATTCTTGAATTTAGCATCCAAGTTTCACATCCATCCTTAGTACTTTCATTGTATTTTGGATTAAAAACCCGTGAAATAAATAAATAAATAACTAAATAACTGGCAGTACGCATTGGTCGTATGCCTTATTTTTTAAGCATAGCGGAATTTTGGATTTTAAAACTATGTTCATTCTTCCAAAAGCACTATGTAGTATTTCTTTTTCTTTACATCCGGTCATTTTCACCAATTGTCCTAGGTATAAATAATCAACTATCTCTACAATATGATTATATTCTGTGACACACGCTTTGCTTGCAAAATTCATTAAACATAATTTTATTAACGAAAGCATGAAAGTAGTTCATACTATTGTTATTTAATTCGTTGCTAAATCTACATATGTACTGAGTCACATGCAACTATAACTATGTCGTCAGCGAATCTTAGATGGCTCAAGTGTCTAGTATGTATGTAAATAATTAAAATAATTCAATTTTCTTTTTGACTGGTTTTTGCATTATTGCCGATCTTTCGCTTTCATCCGCCGATTTATCATTGGCGCGTTATGTGCGACTTTTACGACGTGCAAATAAGTTATTGACACGTTGGAAAAGTGCGATACTGCGAACTGAAGCCACCCTGAAAAACAATAACTCGTCTAGAAACCTTTGAATACGAAATAAGCTAGTGGAGGATACGGCCCACAGAGTATGGTAGACTTTTGCATATGAAATACATACATATACTCGTATCCAGATGTTTTAATATCTCAAATAAGATTCCACTTGTTGACGAATCGTAATAATATTGCCCGAGTGAAAAGAATGCCGTAAAAATGTACATATGAGTCGCCTAGTTCCAAATCGCGATAAGTCCACAATGTATAAAAAACGAGGATAAAATATTTTCTGGTTCTAAGAATGTTTTCAAACGATGCCTTATACTTGAATTATTCCAAATACCGCCAAGTGCGCCGTAAAAAAATATTGAAAATCAGTGTTAGTTCCAAAAACTGACTAAAAGCTGATAAAAGCCATATTTAGAAACAAACAACGATAAGTCCATGTTTCTAATCTCAATATTTTGTTTAATATCAACAAAATTAAGTTTAAATGAGTTTAAACGCCATCAAGCAAATACGTCTGTAGCAGAAAAACCGCGTTTGCGAACAAGTGAGTTTTATGGACTTATCGGGATTTGGAACTAGGCGACTCATATACAGATTTGCGAGAGTTTCTTGTCGCTTCGCGATCCAAAATAATGGATCGGCAAGAAACACAGCGAAACAAAAACAAAAAGTGCAAAGTTGTGTAGTTTTCATTTTTTTTTTTTGTTCCCGTTTTTATGAAGGATAAGCAAACAGTGTCTGAACCGGAAAAAGGGTCAACAAAACCCCGTTACCGAGACGCTACGTGTCACTTTTATTTTTTACGATACGAATTTATGAATACGTTATGCTGCGAATAAACATACGCACTTTGGGCATATGTGTGCGCGAAAACGTGTCGGAATTTCAATCCGGAAATATTTTTCGGAATTTATGCAAAAAAGGGCGTGATTTACGCGAAGAAAGCGTACGCACGGAAAAAATTCGCATCAACATCGACGAATCTTAGTTTGAATCTTAATATAGGATACGTGTTTATGCGTATACTATATGTATACTCTGGTTATAATATACCTGACATTGCTCGGATGCAAATTTCATTTGTGTATATTGGAGTTTTTATGAACTGACAATACTGCATAGATCTGTTTTGACTGGCAACATAACATGTCATCAAAATAGTTCTTTGTATAGCTACTACCTGAAATAATCATGTTAAGTACCTCATATGTATGTAGACCTGTAGGATTAGTGAAATAGTGTGGCAGTTTATAAGGAAGTATCTATACTAGTGGTCGGGAACCGGCCGCTCCGGAGCCGCATGCGGCTCTTTGTATGAAAACTTGTGGCTCTTGCTGTCATCCAACGTTTTGCGTGAAATGAAAAATGTTGACAACACAATTTACACAAGATCAACATGAATTCCATTTCCATAACGTCATGGCCATAAGTCGTTTTTCAGATTAGCTTTTTAGTAATAAACTGTCAAACATTTTTCATAAATGAGTAACATTTAATTTCGTTTTGAATGTGTAATCCGAAAATAATATGTTGCGACTCTCAAACTTACCAATTTTGCAAAGTTTTCCCTAATTTGGCTCTTAGATCGAAAAAGGTTCCCGATCACTGATCTAAATATAGATAGAGATAGACATACCGATATATAGAGAGAAATAGTGACAAGCAAACATCAATACGGATAGAAATATCGATAGAAAAAAGGATGGCAGACAGACAGAAAGACACTACGGATAGAAATATCTTTAGGAAAAAAGATGGACAGATATACAGACAAATTGAGTGTCAGTCAGAAAGAAAGACACACAAAAAGTCAGATAAAAATAGTGACAGATAGAGAGAAGATGGGCAGAAAAATGAATGAATAGAAAGTCAGACATAGACGTCACCCATAATTTGCTAGTAAAAGCAATAAAAAATCACAATCAATAGGAAAAATATCTGACTATTGATTTTAATACTCACTTTGAGCACAGTGATACTATATTTTGAGTTATAGACCGTAAAAGCCAAAAAAATGGATATTTTTTACATTTTTTAAATTGCGAATATCTCATAAACGAGAGCATATCAACAAAAATAATTATCGGATTCGAATTCAGTGGATTAAACTTAGTAAAGGTTGACCAATCTCCGCTGTGGGTTTGAAAAAACGTGATTTTTTGTTGCTCAGTGATATCAGCAGAAAAAAAACATACATACATACATACATATGTATGGACAGATACATAGATGGATAGACAAATGCCAAATGCAAGATGGATGGAAAGTAAAATAAATTTTTATATATTTTTAGTATTGTATATCAAACTAGCTTTATTACCCGGGGTGTAATTAATATAATGTAATAAAGTGTTTGTTTAGTAAATTATTTCGGGAGCCCAAAAAAAGGGGCCGCCGGGGCAGGAGGGGGGGGTGGGGGGGGGGGTGGTGAGGGGCCGGCATAGCTTTTAGGGAGTATAGTAACGCTATGACGTCACTATAGGATTTTTCGAGTTTTTTCTATCAATATATTTAAAAAAAAAAAAAATTTTGGTTTTTTTGGAACTTTTTTTGAACTTTTTTGAGCTTATGAACTTTTTTTGCGACCCTTTTTTGTATTCCCGAAAAGCAATGCCGGCCCTTTACCAACCCCCAAACCCTCCTTCTTTCCCCGGCGGCCCCTTTTTTGGAATCCCGAAATAATTTACTAAACAAACAATATATTACATTAAATAAATTATACCCCGGGCAAAGCCAATAATAATAAAGGAGGGATGCGGGGATGTGGAGGGGTGGGGTTAGGGGGGGTACGTACGTACTTAAATCTGCCGAAAACATCTACTATCGTGTGTACTTTGTCGTTTCTATTAATCGTACCCGAGCAACGCCTGGTAATTGACGAATGACCCATACGTACATACAAACTTAAGTGTTTTATATGTTAGATGACTTTTAAATGACTTTGAATGAGTTGTACCTATTTTCTGCTAACGAACATTCAAAGCTTTGACCTTTTCATTCGAAACACATAGTATAATTGTTATCCAATCTGGCAAACATTTTTTTTTTTACTTTGTACTAGCTGTGAAAGCACACGTACAAGTTAACCTTTGCATTATAGACACTGACGTACGTATTTTGTACATACACGTACATCGGATGTTAGCCCGTCGAAAATAATATCGAGAGGCGTGCGTGTTTTATAGACGGGGGCGAAAAAAATGAAAATGGCGGCGAATTTTGCCGCATTTTCCATCACAATTTTATTGTTTTCCTAATCGATTTTGAAACCAATTTTCCGTAGATGCTTTTAGGCAAAAGTGGGTAGGGGTTGAGGGACTGGTTTTTACAGCCTGAAACATATATGTATGTACAAGTACACGTTAGCTTCTGACGAACGTCAGCCAGACGCATGACTGATGTCGGTCTGCTCATCTCGACCTTTTTTTTTTTTAACCCTTTCAATGCCCCAGAGGACGGAGCGTATCATCGATGCACATTTTAAGGTGAAATGGAATACATTTTTCATATCATTGAATATCAACGGAGCGGTTACTCATCACCCGCACTGAAAAATAATATTAAATTCAACAGTTTTTATAGTTGTTGCATAGATGGCGCGTTATAATACAACAACGTAACAATTTAGCAAAGTTGCGAGCCTATTGAGAATTAATATTGTCAAATTGTATCAGGCTCTCGGGTTCAAATCCCACTAGCGCGTGGACGGTTCGTGTCTTTTAATTATTTACCTCAGCGAGCGTTATCAGCAGACAGACACACACACACACACACACACACAGTGATACAGAAATTAAATTGTTGTTTTCATGTACCTATTATTATGGAGAGGAAGAAATAAAACTTTTGGGTGAATGAACATAGTTTTTAAATCAACATTCCGCTATGCTTAAAAAATAAGGCATACGACCAATGCGTGCTGCCAGCTATGACGTATGGGTGTGAAATGTGTATGCTAAATTCAAGAATGTTACGCAAGATCCAGTGTACACAGAGAAGCATGGAAATATGTATGCTTGGTATAACAAAAAGAGTTCGTAAGAAGAATGCATGTGTAAGAAGTATGACCAAAGTGGCAGATATAGTTGGAGTGGACACAGCGAGAAGAATGGATGGTAGATGGACGCGAGAAATACTGGAATGGTACCCAAGAAGATGTGAAAGAAAGCAAGGTAAACCGAGTGAAAGATGGACTGATGAATTGAGAAGAATGTGTGGAGTCAAGTGGATGCAGATTGCTCAAGACAGACAGGAATGGAAGAGGATTGGAGAGGCCTTCGTCCAGCAGTGGATGGTGAACGACTGAAAATGATGATTATTAAGGATAAAATATTGCTGCAGTGTTCTATTTTCATACGGTGACTATTTTTTTAACCAAGTAGCACTGAGAGTACTGCAAGTCTTGTTGAATAGTTGTTTTTGATTTAATTTTTGTGAAAGTTGGGCATGTGACGAAGATATTCTGTATTTACTTTGGAATTATTAAAAAATTTGTATCTTTTGGTTTATTTTAGCTATTTACATATTAAATTTTGTATTTAATTGTTTTTACTATAATGTTCTAAGTAATTAATTTTAAAGATATTCGTGATTAAAATAAAATTGGTACTGAAATGCACGATTTCGTCAGTTGTGACTTGTGACGATTTTGTTTATATAAATTTACTGCTTTCAAAATAGACTTTCATTGCAGCTTTAAGCAACTATTTAAAAGTGTTTAAAAGTTGAGTATTTAAATTTTTATTCTGAAAAAAAATGTCCAAAAAAAAATCATATTCTACATACATACATACATTCAACTTTCTATAGTTTTTGGGCATTGATGCACAAGTGAATGTATCGGTACACACCCAATTGAATGTAAATTGTGCAATAAATCGTAGATGAAATATACGGCGTAATGCGTTTTGATAAATTAAAATTTATTCGCATGATAAACGAAACGAGATTGTATACCTAAATATGTATAACACTTGACGAACGTTTCAGTCGAACGCGCAATGAAATATGCTACGTTTAATCTAACACGCCATTTCAACGATATATAAATTTAAAGTTCGACATTGTATAAATTAAAAGCTTTTTACAATTATAATGTCGAAAATGCGTTACCGTAAATGAAAATTTCGAATTAAAATTGAAACAACGAAATGTGCACGGAACGTTTTCATTGTTCAGCTTTTTTCATACATACATATGTATTTATGTTCAGCAAATGTTAACGAATCTTGGATTTATTACACACTGTTGTTTATCTTTCTTGGCAAAGAGTGATTGTGTATATTTTTGTTGTACATATATCGTGTACAGTGTAGTAAGGGCTTATTGGCGAATACTTGCTAAAAAGTTTTGCTTCGGATTATTGCGAGCTTCGGTCGAAAAGCTCGTTGCCGCTTCGTGAATATTTTGCCAAAGCCAAAGCTTTGGTCCTTTGCGGTTTTATTTGGCGTTTGATATGCGCTTATTAGTTTTAACCGGCACAAGTCTAGGATTCTCGTTCAATTTAGACGAGAATCGACAGAACTCGACACAAAATGTACAAAACTGGATATTCTGCAAAACAGTGGAAACTTAAGTATGTACATATTAGGAAATGGCGATAATCCTGTATTAAATTTTATCGTGTCACAATTTATATGTCCATATCTGATGAATGTGTTAATGTGTGAATGTGTTAATCATCATTTTCAGCCGTTCACCATCCACTGCTGGATGAAGGCCTCTCCAATCCTCTTTCATTCCTGTATGTCTTGAGCAATCTGCATCCACTTGACCAAACATTCGTCTTAATTCATCAGCCCATCTTCCACTCGGTCTACCTTGCTTTCTTTCACATCCTCTCGAATGCCATTCCAGTATTTGTCGCGTCCATCTCCTCGCTATGTCTTCTGCTATATCTGCCACTTTGGCTACACTTCTTACCCACGTGTTCCTCTTATGATCTCTTCTTGCTTACATGCTTTGCGTAACATTATTGAATTTAGCATCCACGTTTCACATCCATACATCATAACTAGCAGTACGCATTGATCGTATGCCTTATTTTTAAGCATAGCGGAATGTTGGATTTAAAAACTATGTTCACTCTTCCAAAAGCACTCCATCCTGGTTTCATTCTTCGTATTATTTCTTCTTCTTTACATCCGGTCATATTCACCAATTGTCTTAGGTATAAATAACTATCAACTATCTATGTATACAATATTTTTTTATATATGTTCATACAAGTTTTATTAAAATTAATTTTTAAGCTTTCTTTCATACTTTTGTTGCTTAATTCTGTTAATCAATTTTGTAAATCCACTGAGTCACATGCAACTATAACTATGTCTCATATTTATCGTATAATTTTCAAATGGTAACAATTTAATAATCCAAAACAAAGATCAATAATTCCATATATCAATGTAAATGTAATTTTTTAATGTCCTCAATTAAATTAATAAAATGACTTACATTTGAAATTTAAAACTTAATTTCAATAAAAAAAACTAATCAATAAAGTTCTATGGGAAATAATTTTATAACAAAAAGGACATCTTTACACTTAACTTAAGTTTTACGTAGATTTTACCATTTAATTGTGTCACCATTTAATTTTGACTGATTTATTTTTACTCTAAAGACTTGTATTTAAACAAGTTTGGTCTCATCTTTAGATTATTTTACATTAAATCCTTATACTTGTACATACATACATACATATATGAATAATACCTTTTTTGAATTTGAACCATATCAATAACTTCCAAGGTTTTTAGAAACCAAATATCAAACAATACCGTTAAATTTTCAATTAATGTTTGTTGTGTAGGTTTTTTCATGCGACGATGCTAATTGTAAACAATAATATTGTTACGTTTAATTTTTATGACTTTTCAAACTTTCAGTCAAAGAAAACAACAATAGTCGATAGAATTAATCTCGAAGCGGAAATCTTCGGCCCCATTGTCTTTGACCGTCTTTGAATTAGCGTCCCGTTGAGTTTTCATGGTGTTATAATGATACCATAAAGAGAAACTTCGGTTATTAATACAGAAACTGTACCAGTAATGGTATTACTTTAACTTTGCTAAGGATCATAATTCTACTTAACTTTCTATTAACTCGAGTTAATTTCTTTACTGCGTGCACGTATCGCTACCGTATACGTATAATATTACACACACATCGTTTCCGTTTGTAATTTTTGTCTATTTTGCCTACGACGAGATTTAATTATCGTTTTTTCGACAGGTTTGTATTTGCCTCTAGTCGAATTTGTTTATTTTCACGTTCGGTAAATGAGATCAAAGCTCAACACGACGACCGTGTGTTAACTAATGCATTTTAATTAAATGTATGCACGGTGATGTCAAACGTGGTGGCACCCAAGGGAAATGCCACTGGATGCTGTTACCCAATGTTGCAACTGTGGAAATTGGTTGACACTTTTCCGATATCAAAGGATATAGCGTCGAAGGTTTTCTATCCTTTGAGACCTTTGAGGGGCGAATATTGATTTTCAAAGCACATAAAATGAATTCATGATGTATGTATGTATTATTATTATTATTATTATTTGTCTAGTAGATGTGAAAATGTAAGCCTTAAAATTTACATATCTGATTTAATCATTGTTTATTTATTTTAATTTTATTACTAACCCAGGATACTTACATAGTATTTTGAGCAATTTCATAGTATTTCAATTGTGTTTAATGATATAATATAATAACAGAAAGACAGCACATAGATAAGACAGACAGAAAGGCAGGCAAAAAGATATACAGAAATATAGACAGAGAAATAGACAGAGAGACCGACGGGGAGAAAGGTAGAGATACAGACGGAGAAACAGACGAAGAGACAGACGGAGAGACAGACGGAGAGACAGACGGAGAGACAGACGGAGAGACAGACGGAGAGACAGACGGAGAGACAGACGGAGAGACAGACGGAGAGACAGACGGAGAGACAGACAGAGAGACAGACAGAGAGACAGTCAGAGAGACCGACGAAAGGAAAGGTAGAGAAACAGGCGAAGAGACATACAGAGAGACATTCAGAGAGACAGACAGAGAGACAGGCAGAGAGAAAGACAGAGACACTGACGAAGAGTAAGGTAGAGAGACAGACAGAGATACAGACGGAGAGACAGACGGAGAGACAGACGTAGAGACAGACGGAGAGACAGACGGAGAGACAGACGGAGAGACAGACGGAGAGACAGACGGAGAGACAGACGGAGAGACAGACGGAGAGACAGACGGAGAGACAGACGGAGAGACAGACGTAGAGACAGACATGCTCACTAGAAGTACCCGGCATTGCTTTGGTAGAAATATGTAACAAACACTGTTTATATATCTGGCATTTCTATTAAAATGTTAGCTGTTTGTATAATTATGTTGTATTTAGTAGATGTGAAAATATAAGTCTTAAAATTTACATATTTGATTTAATCACTGTTTAATTATTTTAATTTTATTATTAACCCAGGATACTTAACATAGTATTTTGAGACAATTTATTAGTATTTAAATTGGGCTTAGTGATATAATACAATTTTTACATGAATAGATAAAAGTAGCAAGCAAAAAGACATACAGAAGTACAGACAGATAAACATACAGAGGGATGGACGTAGAGAAAGGTAGAGAGACAGATAGAGAGACCAACGTAGAGAAAAGCAGAGAAATAGATAGAGAGACAGACATGCTCACTAGAAGTACCCGGCATTGCTTTGGTAGAAATATGTAACTAACACTGTTTATATATCTGTCATTTCTATTAAAATGTTATATTTAGTAGATGTGAAAATGTTAGTCTTAAAATTTACATATTTGATTTAATCACTGTTTAATTATTTTAATTTTATTATTAAACCAGGATACTTAACATAGTATTTTGAGGCAATTTATTTGTATTTAAATTGTGCTTAATGATATAATACAATTTTTACACAAACATATAAGTGCAGACAACACATAGATAATAAATACACAAAGGCAGACAAAAAGACATACCGACATACAAAGTAGAGAAAGTATTTCATTATAATACCAAAATTGTCTAAATACCTTAAAGCTTTAAATCTTTCAAATTAATCGGCATATCTACGATACAGCAACGATTTAAACCAACGTAAAAAAGCAACCCCCGATAAAAACTCACTTGCATACATCCTTCTTCTACGCAGTTCAAAATCATCAAACCTCAAAAAAGCTCCTTGTTTTCAAAATCATACACGTACCTAATGGGTTCAATTAAAAGCTCGCAACGTTCACAAGCGGCCCTTTACCGTTTATAAAATTACAGGTGGGGGGGGGGGGGGTGGTTTTTCCGGAAAATGTAAAGGGCTGGTTTTGCACGCGGCGTATGAAAATACTTTTATTCTTCATCGGGGAATACCTGTCGGTTTCCTGCCTACATCTGTTGGCCCTCAAGTTTGAACCGGATGTACGGTAAGGGAGGGAAAGGATGCGAGGAGTTGGGGTATGACTGTTTTAAAATAACGACCCAACGACCCCTCCTTGCATACCGACTCCGTGTGATTTGGGTCGGTTCCCAGGGGCGAGACCCTTTCGCAATGCGTAATTCGACGCGGCTATCTTGATATTTTGATCATCATAATGCCCCGTTAGGGTCGAGGATTCAAAACGCAGGGAAAAAAAAAAAATGAAAAATAATAAAAATAAAAATATACCCTACAACAGTGTGCTCGCATTTCGGGGTAAGTTCTACGGGAGCATTTCATTCACTGTGAGAAATATCAATTTAATTTTTCAATACAATAAATAGCTTGATACGTATGCTGTTTGTAAAGTTGAATATTCCCAAAATTGTATTACATTAAAATTAAACTTTCAAATTTTGCGTATAAATGAGTTGCGTCAAACAAATTTGATTTGTGCGCTCGGTAGACACGGATATGATGTGATATTATATTTAAACTTCGTATTTACGCATCATAAATTATTCTATGAATATAATAATTTGTACTAGTGTAAGCCCGTTGAATATCAACGCCCGCTGAATTTTAAATTACGTAAAGCGCTTTTTTAATAGAGATCCCCACTAATTGATCGCACGGTTGTAAGTGAAAAAAAAAAAATACTAGTTTTTATAGCGCCATCCTATGTATTGTAGCAATCCCGTAGTATCGATTATTAATAATTATTAATTATTAATTAAAAATCAAAAAACAAAAAAAAATAATAGTTTTTATAGCGTCATCTATGTATTATTAGCAGAGTTACGATCCCTTTTGTAGGTAAAATAGAGTCACGATCCCTTGTATAGGTAATGTTTAAAAAAAAAAAGGACTAAATTGCTTTGCTAAACCCTTTTAAACGAAAACAAAAAATAGTGGGGCCAGAATACTATCCCAATAAACGTGTTTCAATAGAAAATACTCAATATAAAATAGTATTAACAGTGGGAAAAAATCCCTTTTGACTTTTGATTTGAACTGGACGACTACTTAGAAAGATCTGAAAGCTGAAAAGTACTACAAATGAAAGATAAAATACCCGACTATAGATTTCAATATTCATTTTGAACAAAAAATTGACCGATTTTGAGACATCGAACGAACAACACCGAGAAATAGAAAAATCGCGTGATTTAAAAAACACATAAAACATACTGTTTAATTATTTTAATATATTATTATACTCGACTGGAAAGAGTAACGTGATTAAACTAACAGTTTAAAAACAACCATAAGTTGAAATAAGAATAAAATCCTTTTGATAAATTGATACAAGATACGAGAGAGAGAGTTGGAACGTTGTTGAGACATATTCATAAGAGATACACGTCGTAACAAAAAAATGAGTAGGCGATGATTGGGTGATATATGTTCACGCTCTTTTCACTCCTCCTCCCTCTATTCTCACCTCTAAAAGGAAAAAAAAATATAAAGAAAAACCAGCCAGCGATGAAAATTACGAGACGTGTTTTCACAGTGCTGTTTTTCCGAGGCACGTCAGCGAATCGCAAGGGTATAAATATACTGATATAACGAAATATATGTACTGTATAGATACAGACACCCTACCAAAAGGTATGAGGATGGAGACTCTGGAGGAAGAACCTATGTAGTTCAAATCACGTACTCGAAAAGTCGCGTGGATGCCTCCGAAATACATACATACATATGCATGCTTCGACGATCACTCAGAGCGCAATTTTTATATAACATATGTACATACATTACTTTACAACACTATTAACGTTTAAGAAAAGCGGATATCAATGTTTAGCACGGGTTCCCAACCTATGAGTCGCGACCCCAAATGGGGTCGCGAAGGGTTTTCTGTGGGGTGCTAACTAAAATTTTTTTTTGACTATAATGCAATTTTGATTTTTAATCGGTGTGTTGATGTTTGAATTAATATGTTTTGCTTTTTTAAAATGTATTGGGGTCACCACTCAAAAAAGGTTGGGAGCCTGTGGGCCTTTAGAGCGAAAGTCTCTCGAACGAAGGTCCATAGTTTGATCCTCGTATGTTGAAAAGTTTTTGACCTTAAATATTGTCATGGGCAAGATCTGGATATTACTAAATCCAGATCAGGCGTCTCCTGTTATAATTTATCTAACAGTTGTGATTAGTACTATCGAAAAAAATCCTTCTTACTTACGTAATCATTATCCGTTCCTAGTTACTTCACTATGACAGACAGTAAAATTTTAATCAAATAGTGAAGAGGCAACGCTTAATATCGAGTACACCACCTTAAGTAGTAAAAAAATATCACAAAAGTGAACAAGACATTTGTAAAAATGAATAAAAAAAGAAATTATAATTAATGTGATGTAATAAAGGTGATGTGTGATGAAAGTTTATGAATATGCAACGAAATTTGAATTTACAAACGGCTTTCTATTACCGCTATGTACGAGGATGTATGCGAAACATATTCCAACTCTTGAGACCATATGAATATTGGTATGTATCCAATTACGCGCATACATAACCGAGATAATATTGATGTAGGCAAAGGATAATCATATGCAAATAAGGGCTGTTGAGTAATGATATATGTTGACTTTAGCGCGTGCTAAGCGAAAATTCTCTTATTATCGCATTGAATTTTTAATTAATTAATTCCGAACACTGTATGCTTTTTCGCAGTCGTTCATAGTTTTATATGTAGTTTAAATTGTACCAAAACCCAAGATACAATCAAATTTGTTGCATATAACGTACAGAGAGAATAAACATATACATACATATGCATGTACATAAAATCTTGTGATTAGGCATTGATGAATTAATAACTTTCTCGATACTTTTTACTATCAGAATTCAGTATGTAAAATTTAGAAATATGTTACAAAAAAAAAAATTGTTATAATGATTTAAGTTATAAATTATCTATGAAAGTTTAAAATCCAACATTCCGCTTTGCTTAAAAAATAAGTCATACGACCAATGCGTACTGCCAGTTATGACGTATGGATGTAAAACTTGGATGATAAATTCAAGAATGCTACGTAAGATCCAGTGCACACAGAGAAGCATAGAAACATGTATGCTCGGTATAATGATAAGAGATCGTTAGAGGAATACATGGGTTAGAAGCATGACCATGGTGCCAGATAAAGCGGAACGTGTGAAAAAGTTGAAGTGGACACATAACGAGAAGAATGGATGGGAAATGGACGCGAAAAATACTGGTGGACGATGGGCTGATGAATTGAGAAGAATGTGTGAATCAATCAAGTGGATGCAGATTGATCAAGACAGACAAGAATGGAAGAGGATTGACCTTCATCCAGCAATGGATGGGTGAACGGCTGAAAATGATGATGATGATGATTATCTACAATGTCAGTGGTCGGGAACCTTTTTTCGAGCTAAGAGCAATATATAATTTTCGAGAGATTTGAGTTTGAGTTTGAGAAAAACAGCAATATATAAGCAATATATGCAATATATAATTTTCATTTTTCTTTTTCACTTTAAACGATCCAACTCGTGATCGTTGCCGATTTTTTTTTTTTTTTTTTTTTTATTGATCAAACTGGCGATGAATTAATTGAATGAATAAAAAAAAATTTTTAGGTATATCGTTTCTAATGTTTTTCCTCAAATATAATAAATGAATAATGTAAATATATCATATAGTGGGGCATTTCTTATTGACATAAAAATAAATAAACAAATTTCTTTTGTACGAAATTTTACAAGATCAGAGTTTGGGAGCCGCAACATATTATTTTCGGATTATACTCATATATTCAAAATGAAATTAAATGTTACCCATTTATGAAATGGATACATGTAAGAAATAAGTTAATGTCATGATATTTCTTAATGTTTGACAGTTTATTACCTTGTTTGGTGACAGCGAGAGCCGCAGGTTTTTATACAAAGAGCCGCATGCGGCTCCGGAGCCGTCGGTTACCGATTACATCAGTATATATAACAGTAATTTAAAGCATCGTGTTGTACATTTTAATTGAATTTAACAGCAAATGGCATTCCAGTGTTTTCGCAAGCCACACAGAAACAAACGGCGTGTGGAATTTCGTGCAGTTGAATCAATGTGTACCGTGTCAAAAGCGAGTGACATGCGCAAACTAAATGATTCCAAAAGCCAGTGATATACAACAGTGAAGGTATAGAGTATAACTTGTGATGTCTTCTGCCGGGGAAAACGGCTTGTCTTCGACTAAGTAAACCACCATTTTCCCACAGGATAGGAAAACCCCACGCTCGTCCAGTATACTATACTACTTCTATCTTCGATATCCATACGGCTAGTACGGAAACGGTAAACAAAATAACCACTTCCCTTGGCGCAATTTTCTCATATATATAGTGCTTGTTTGTACTGTATACTAGTGTGTGTGTTTCAAAGAGGTCCAAATGATATATAATAATAAAGTGTCTCTCAATTTAGCGAGCGTTGCAAAACCCTCGTCAATAACGTTTTTCCCCGGATCAGACATTCGTGGCGTGGCCGCATTTCCTGCTAACTTTTCTCTCGTCTTATGAAATATTCATTAAATTTTATAGTCAATAGAGTGACGCATTCGTTCGAGGCGAATTTTGCCAATTTTTTTACTGAAAAATTGACGCTTATTCACCGCTTGAACGAGATAGTGATCGTCAAGCGTCAGAAAACAACGACCGAGAGAGAATAACGCTCATCGTTTGCAATAAAATAAAATAAAATAGCATTTATGAAAAAGTCTACGCTTAGTTCACATTCAATTGAGTCGGATATAAGAGGAGGCTAATTGTTAAAACATGCTTTTGATATTGTTATGTATTGGAGGTTGAGAATCAGAGAAAATGAAAAACAAAGCACTTGATGGTATGATGAAGTTTGTTTATTTGTTTATTTCACAATTTTATTCGATGGCACAATTACAACAAAATATAAAGATTTGCGTTAGTGCAATTTGGAAAAGTTGCGTGTTGGCAACTGTTATTATAATTTAGGAGAGAATACGGAGTAGTTTGAGAAGTGACTGAAGAAGTCTGGAGCGACTTGAGGAGTGGCCTTTCTTCGACCTTAACATTTATTTATAAACTTGCAACGGATGAAAGGTGAACAGGTAACAGCTGATCGTAAGATTGAATGCAATTGGTTCGCAGTGTCGCCTGTTCTGCAGTGTCGGACTCTGATTGGTCGATGCCAACTCGGACAGAGGGAAAGGAGAAGAGGGGTACATGTGCGGTAGTCTTTATTGTGTAGTTCGAAGGTTTTTCCCTTTAGAGGTCAGAAGTTTGTCCGAGACCAACTTGGCACGTGTAAATCTGTTTTGCAATGGGTTTCGAGAGAATTCTCGATCCAATGACATTGTAGGAGACGGAAGGACATTGAAGGAGAGCCAAGGGCAGGTTCGCTTGGGACTGTCCCGAGACTTTTAGTCAAAACACGCTAAAAATAACAATGCAATAACTCATTTCAAGTTGTTTGCGTATTGCACGGAAATTTTGTACTCGGCTCGACGGCTTCAACATTTGGTTTACGTATATTCGGCGTCATATTTACGAGCTAGTCAGCCAGACATAACAATATACATAACAACTTAATATTAAACTAGAATTAGTATTTGTACAGTTGATTCAACTGAACTGTGTAATTACTTGGAAAATAATTGAATACACTGTTAGATTAGATCTAAAGAGCTCTAAAAGAGTTTATCATTATCATCTGTCTTGAGCAATCTGCATCCACTTGATTGATTCACACATTCTTCACAATTCATCAGCCCATCGTCCACTCGGTCTACCTTGCTTTCTTTCACATCCTCTCGGATACCGTTCCAGTATTTATCGCGTCCATCTGCCATCCAATTCTTCTCGCTATGTGTCCACTTCAACTTTATCACACGTTCCGCTATATCTGCCACTTTGGTCATACTTCTTACCCATGTATTCCTTTTACGATATCTTCTCGGTAGAAACCGAGCGTACATCTTTCCATGCTTCTCTGTGTGCACTGGATCTTGCGTAACATTCTTGAATTTAGCATACACGTTTCACACGTCATAACTGGCAGTACGCATTGATCATATGCCTTCTTTTTTAAACATATCGGAATGTTGGATTTAAAAACAATGTTTTATTTCGTCATATTCACCAATTATCCTAGGTATAAATAACTATCAACTATCTCTACAATATGCTTATCTACAGTGACTAAGTTTTGGGTGCAACATTCATTAAACATAATTTTAGTTTTATTAAAATTAATTTTTAATCTTACTTTCATACTATCGTTGCTTAATTGTGTTAATCTCAATGCCAATATCAATGTCAAAAAACGTTTTCACGATACCTGTTACGTGTTTGAATATCGAAAACTTATTACGTGAATATTTAATTGTAGAATGTGCAATTTAAAATGTAACCAACTAGTCGTTCTGAAATTAGTCCTATTACAACCGAGACACAAATTTACATGAACAGTTTGAGATCATTCGAGCAGTTTCAGGTGCACGCTATCACACAAATAAAGCCACAACGACTCGAGTGATCCAATTACTTTAATTGCAAGTGCAGCTATTAACAAATGCTGTTTTATTTGAGTAGCAACATAACATAACTGCATGTCGAATTCGGTGAAATGTTACTTCAGACCACGACAGTACAGTGTCGCGAATGTGTTGCTATTAAATCGACTGAAGTTTCAGCATCAAAATATACTACAGCACCATTAGACAGAAGATCAAATGTTTTACAGTTTAGAACGGTAGCGTTATTTGCTTCGGATGTGTAAGCTTTTTGTGTCCACCCTGTAGAGTGTGTTATTAAAAGGACACTTTGAAGTATTTCGTATCGTGTTCACTGATGCATTTCTCGCATTGTTGCAGTCGATGTAAAGCAATGTGCATCTCCCGTTCAATTTCACGCTTTGACGCTTTAGACTGTTTGAGAAGTGTGTAATGTATTGCATTCTTGCCGATGCGCGTTCCGATGCGAGTCAAACTATGTGCATTTATGTGTGTTGCATATGTACATACATACGTTCGAGATTTATTCAAATGCACACTGGGGAGAATGCGACAGGAATTTCCCTACGTTATTTTTTTTGTCTGTGATTTATATACATTTTTTTTACATTGAATTCATAATTGAAATCAGTTTACTTTAATAAACGTGATTCAAATAAGGCTATAAATATACCCAATTTCTATAGAGAAATTCGAATGGATTTTCAATGAACGATATAACAAGCCAAATGAATGAATATGAATTTAATTATTAATCAACGGCACGCTCTACGTTTAAATACAAATACATATTTATTGAAATTCTTGTATAGGTACTTTGCAGACGTAATGGTTAATTATTTCAAGCTCAATACATATACTGATTGTTAAAGCGGCATATTTGAGATAATATAATATGAAATACAGTATATAACTTGACTTCTTTGTGCTTCCAATTTAAATCATACGTGACGAACAGACGAATAGACACACTTAAAGGTTATTTATATTTATAGGTAGTATTAGTCATGGGGTGTGAAAGTGGAATGATTCTAGTTTTATAAACTTTTATTTATTGTTAAGTGTTTTAATTTCATTCATATATTATCTAATTATCAAGTTCTTACGTACTTAAACAAGGTATTGAACTCAGTATGAAAATGAGGAACTAATTCACCATTTCGAGTTATATTGAGTTACAATTTGCTTAATGCGTGTAATGGTGCAGCACTTTGAATCAAATAAAAAATAATTCTTAAAAGAATAAGACATTTCTATGTATAACATAATTTTAATGTACATACATATGTCAATTGTTTTGATGAAAGTGTTGCGCAAGTACGTAGTTTAACATAACTTACATCAGCATTTTGTATTGCGAACCAGTGTAATAATATATCAAACAAAACCTTTATACAGCATATTTATGGATGAAACTACAGTTGCAAAAAAACCGGGAAAATTGAAAAAATGGGAATTTACTGTTTATCGTTTTTCTTTAGATATTAATTGAAAAAAAATCGTAAATTTTTGCTTTAAAATAATGCTACACGCATATCAGGTGCAATTTTTCTGGCTTTTATTTCTAATTGAGATAAAGTGGAAAATTCCAGTTCACACAAATAAGTAGAAGTTAAAGGACCTTTAGTATCATGATCGCTTTTTTTTCCTCAAATTGGAAATTTAACCTTAATCCAAAATGATGACAAATTTAATTGCTGAAAATCATTTTTCAGTGTAAATGAACCAATAAGGTACAGAAACTCAGGATCAAAGTTTACCTCAATTATTGATTCGGGCTTCTAAAGGTTTTACTGTTTCAAAATTTGTGCACTGGAAAATATTTTTCAAAGCTTTAGGATAGAGAATTGAGATGTGAAAATATTTCGAATATTATTGACAATGTTGAAACTGACCATTTCGGTGTCGTTCCTTTCCCAAATTCTATAAAGTCATAACATCTACATACATAGGTGTAAAGACGACTTGTTCCATTCTCAATATTTGCAACGTTTGACAAAATCAATTATTATTTATTTTGCGACTCACCAGAGAAAAACCCTGACTTACATTAACTACATACACCATCGTTCCAGTATCAAAACAAACGGCTCAAACGCACATCGCTCCATAGCAATAAACAGGAAATACAAAAAAAAGTATGATTACATCTAATATATAAAACGCTTAAGTTTGTATGTATGTATGTACGTATGGGTCATTCGTCAATTACCAGGCGTTGCTCTGGCGCGATTAATAGAAACGACGAAGTACACACGATAGTAGATGTTTTCGGCAGATTTAAGTAGATTTAAGCAGATAGTGTTTCGGGAGCCCAAAAAGGGGCCGCCGGGGCAGGAGGGGGCTCTGGGGGGTGGTAAGGGGCCGTCATTGCTTTTCGGGAGTCCAAAAAAAGGGACCGCTGGTGTAAGAAGGAGGGTTTGGGGGTTGGTAAGGGGCCGGAATTCCTTTCCGGGAGTCCAAAAAAGGGACCGCCGGGGTGAGAAGGAGGATTTGGAGGTTGGTAAGGGGCCGGCATAGTTTTTCGGGAGTCCAAAAAGGGGCCGCCGGGGCAGGAGGGGGGGGGGGGGTAGTAGGGGCCGGCATTGCTTTTCGGGAGTCCAAAAAAGGGGCCGCCGGGGTAAGAAGGAGGGTTTGGGGGTTGGTAAGGGGCCTTCATTGCTTTTCGGGAGTCAAAAAAAGGGTCGCCGGGATAGGAGGGGGGTCTGGGGGGTGGTAGGGGGCCGGCATAGATTTTAGGGAGTATAGTAACGCTATAGTAACGCTATGACGTCACTATAGGATTTTCCTCCTGCCCCGGCGGCCCCTTTTTTGGGCTCCCGAAATAATTTTCTAAACAAACACTATATTACATTATATTAATTACACCCCGGGCAAAGCCGGGTAATAAAGCTAGTTATATATAAGGATATTTAGACATCGTGACCGATCGTTTAATAATAACCCATTGTCAACAGGCGTGTCGTTGGCCACGTGTGTGATTGCGGGCAAAACACGTGAGAGTTTTGTTTCGCACAGCGAATTAATTGGTTTACTTGTCCTCGGTATACAATATTCTACAAACACACACACATGTATCGTCTGCGAATCGTCACAATGCGACTTAATTAAATTTATACGAGTGGTGGGTGTTGAAGGGGTGGGTATATACTATATAGAGGGGTCGTTTCAGCACTTTCGCGTATGTTTGTTCGAGCAAATCGCTCACAAACCGCGACATATAAGGCTTTGATCGATAAATTTCCTTTGAACTCGAGACTCGGTTTATCGTATTTTGCGAATTTTCACACAATGTCGTAGTTGTATGTATGTATGTATGTTGTCACTGTGATAGTCGGAAGGATGCCATTGACGCGATCGGGATTTTCTCTGTATTTCATTTTTTATCTGGTTCGTGTGCCACTTTTTGACGTTTCGTCAAAGTTTTCTCGTCAATCGGATCGGATCGGAACTTCATCACACATTCAACTTTCCCAATAATTCACTCTTTTCAAAAAGACTGCCAGTACTCTTATCCAAGTAAAAATTAGTCACCGTATGAAAAAGAACACTGTAGAAATGTTTTAATAAAGGAACATTTCATGCTGATGCATTAAAACAACAATTTTAATGGAAAATAAAAATGTCTGTTTTGTGTAAAATCACCAGTGTCGCTTTTTCGTGAAATGACCCTTCAGCGAAAAGATCGAATTAACATTGAAAACAATTTGAAATGAAATACAAATTAATAAAATTTATAATTTTCATATTGATTCACTTTATTTATCTAAGAAAATTAAATTGAATCTGTCCTCGCAACCGTTTTCCAATACTTTTAATTCCGATAAATTTAATCTTACAAATCAAATTCTCATTGTTGATCCTCTTACTGTACCAAATTATGTATATTCATAATTGAAAATTTAATTAACTCCAACGCCTTTTCAATATTACATATACATTTTCAATATTAATTTAATTCCGTAGTATTTCCAGCTGAAGATCAACATTGTATTCTTTAAGCGGGTATTATACAGGGATAGTTTACTAGCTACTACCTCGCTAGTTTACTAGCCGATACGTAGAGCTAGTAATCCTATTACACGTGTTTAGTGTACTCGCCAGCTAGTGGCGCTGTCGTTAACTTGTTTTACAGTCTACTGTACTTGTTTTACTTCCTTTTTTATACATTTAATTGCGTTTTATAATAATACAATTTTGACTAAACCTACATATATGTGTGTGTTGGGAGCTGAAAATGAACCGCTTAACCTCAAACTGTCAAAATTAAGTGACGTCACACTAGTTAGATAGTAGCGAGTAAAGTTCAAACATTCGAACATCACTCGCTCGGCCGTAAAAGCTAGATAGTTTACTAGCTTCGCTTAATACTAGCGAGATAGTAACGAGTAAACTATCCATGTGTTATACCCGCATAACACATGAGTGGGCTAACAATGTGGCAGTTATGGGTTAATTGAAATGACCCAAAGACAAAAAACTGTTTTTCAAATGTGATTAAACTTTATTGTTTAAGTCTACGAAAATTGTTAGAACTGTTAAATTAAATTAAAAGTAGTTATATTTATTTCGCATGTCACTGAAATATGTAGTAAAAGAAAAGTTCAGGTCTACCCATTTTTCATGAATTTCCTCAACCTTCTTTTCTATGTAAAGTTGCCCGATGTACTATTTATAAAAATCTAACAAAGCTCAAGAAAAACTGCTCTCTATTCATTGAATCTTTCCGAGTTTTCCTTTGATCGGAAGCAATCCATTTTTATTCATGGAAAACTACAATAACCTTTATATGCTTTATCTCCTGTCGGCGCTTTTGACGCACTTTACTCTTCGTAAAATAAAATTAGATCGTATGAAGCTCGATGAAAATATAATCAAGAGTTCAATAAAGAATGTTAAATTAATCGTCAATGAGTGGCGTCTGAAATGTGAAAGTTTTCTCCAAAAGCATAGGAAAATTCTTGCCAAACTCTAAGCTCGATAGCCCGAGAGCCGAGTGATTTTACTTTTCAATTAAGAATTTCGTCGAAAATACCATAAAATGTAAATAAAACGGCGGCGATTATTTTATCAAAAACAATTTGTACAAATGAGTACAAAATTTTGAGCGAAATGGAAAATTTCGCGATTTTGTTTGTATGTTTTAATTCGAAACGCTTTTCAAATACGGAAACGACTTTCCCCTTTAAATTTCAACCAAGTTTTCGAACGTATTATTTGCTAAAATATATTTAATTTATTTTGAATTGTAAAGGTTATTTAATTAGCGAAAACATTTCAACGAAATAAAAATATATATTTATAATTTAATTAAATCAACGATCAAAAGTTAATGAATTTTTGAACATTGAACAGTAGAATTGATGTATCTGTGAACTCGGATTTCAAATTTGAAGTATTTTAATCAACATAGAAACATTCGTTAATTTTTGCATCAACTAAAATATAAATACTAATAGGGTAGTATGCAACATACACGACATTTTAAGTAAATTTTAACACATTTGTTGCGAATAAAAAATTTGCTACACAGCTTTAATGAACAGCTTTGCGTCAAATACAAAATGTTGACACACAATTTACACAAGATCAAAATTAATCTCATTTCCACAACGTTACGGCTATAAAATGTTTCAAGATCGTTTTACAGATTAAACTTTATAATACATTTTAGTAATAAACTGTCGAACGTTAAGAAATATCGCGATAACATTTCTTACATATAATTAATGACTAAAATTTCATTTAATTTTGAATATATGTACATATGTATATGTAGTTCGAAAATAATATGTTGCGGCTCCCAAACTTACCAATTTTGCAAGATTTTCCATAATTTGGCTCTTAGCTCTAGAAAGGTTCCCGAACACTGCTCTTTATGAATAAATTGTACACAGAAAGTACATATGTTACGAAAGGTTATTTTGAATTTGATAAAATAAAAACGCAACATCGTAACTGATATCACAAATATCTTTCAAATAATAAAAACTAAGGGTATTGTAATTACATACAGTTAAATACAGAATATTCTTGGAATAATTAAAATATGTAAATCAAACGAAAAAAAAAAAATTCCATATACATACATAAATGCATATCTTCATCATAGACGCAACTTTCACAGAAATTCACTCAAAAGCAACTTTTCTAAAAGACTGACAGTACTTTCACAAATAAAATTTGTAACCACACGAAGAAAGAACACTGCAGCAATATTTTAATAGAAGTATCAACACTCCATTATAATATATTGAAACATTAACAAAAATTTATGTTTTAGGTGAATCGCCTCCTGCGCTTGGAACTCAACTATAATACTGCCGTCCTAAGCCCACTTAACGCAACTGACAAAACAACAATATCGAGATAAATGGACTTGAAAGTTTTATTCTAAATTTGTGCTTTTCTTCATATATTACTGATTTATTTAAACTGTGTTTTGATAATTGTAAGGAAAAATTAAAAAAAAATGAATACTTTAGTAGTTACGTCACTTCATTATTCATTATTAATGTATACATATGACAATTCCATACTTCAACCACTCTATTTGTAAAGAATGAATCTCTAACAATCTTATTTGATTTTTCTTTTCGGAGTCTAAGAGTATAACCGCTTAGATGAGGGTTCTCATTGAATATAATGAAGTTGGTCATTTCACATGAATAATGATTATTTATTATTTTGAATAATTCAATTAAATCACCTCTTAATCTCCTCGTCTTCAATGTGGAGAGATTCAGTCTTTTCAATCTTTCATGATAAGGCAGTGACCGAAGTAAGTATTGGTGATACTATTTCTCTGCGCATGCAGATACGTTAGATTTAATAGCTTAAAAAAGTCACTTTTGGATGAAGATACATTAATTTTGATGTGAAAAATCGCAAGAATACACCCCCACAACCCTCAAAACACATCTAACTCATTTTCGTAATTTTTGTCAGTTACGTTTAGTGGGCTTTGGACGGCGGAATAGTAAAGGTGATTCAAAAATTAAAAAATTAATTTAATGAATCTACGATAGAAATACACTTAGCAATACTTTTAATTTACTTCCGGTGTGTCAGCTAACGACAAAGTGTGTAATGAAAATCAACAAGCGACATTAGTATGCAAACGCGCACACCCCCTAGCGCATTATGGTTGTAAATTTTAACACCCCCCGGGAAATCACTTAATCGTCCGCAAAAGTCTCCCAGGGTCATTATACTTTGAGATTAAACGTGGCTAAAGGGGAAACCGCAAAATGGCAGTGGAAAGAAAAAAAAATGCAAACAAAATAAAAGAGAAATGGCGGCGAAGCACTAAAGCGAAACTGCGGACACGAGAGCGTATGAAAGTTTACTGTTGTTCGACGACAGATAAGTTTATCTCTCCGTGGAAAATTTCGCCAGAAAGTTGGAAGAATGGGAAAAGTGAAGCCACACACATGTGCCCCATGGAAAATGACAAGGGGTTTTACTGGAAAATCGCGGAAAATTGACGTTGATAAGCATACTCTCATATGTATGTACATATATGTAACTACTACATACACGCTATGAATACTATGTATAGGTATTTTGTATAGAGGTAAAATTATATTAGCATTCTAATATGTATTTACATATAAGGATACTATGTATGTAACTGTAGCCAGCGTAGCGTTTTTAATGCATTTAAGTACCCTTAAAGGTCTTTAAGTAACTCTTCAAAGTTTCCTGTGAGTCAAATAGCGTAGAAATCTATAATATAAAGAACAAACAGACGGAAACGACGTGGAAAAAGAAGTAGATGGATACTCAAACAGACATGTAAAAAATCGGGTGTGGCCAAAACATGACTATCCATATACGTATGTACATATTTGAGGAATATGAAGAGTAACCGAAAAACTGAAATAGTCAAAAAACCGTGCACAAAAAAAAAAATACAATTTTTGACTTCCGGTTGAGCGATTTTGATGATTTTTTTTTCCACAGATTTTAATTAGTATAAGTGGTCATAGTATTTATAATATTATAAATGTTTAAAAGGCCGAAAAAAATCGTTCAATTTTGATCAAAACCTTATCCATTCTTACGCATGTGAAAAGAATGTGAAAACTACATATATGAAAATTTAGCTTGATAGACTTGATAGTTTCGGAGAAAAGGTAAAAAAACACAGAAAACCATGAGTAAAAGTACTACTTCCGGTTGGAAAAAAAAATGTTTAAAATTTATATTATTTTGAAAGTTGTTACACATACTACATATGCAAAATTTCAACTTAATATGTATCGTAGTTTCGCTGGAAAAACCTTCCAAAGATTACACAAAAATTAGTCGACTTTCCAAGGGAAGTACCACTTCCGGTTGACGAAATTTTTTGAAAGCCTTATGGATTGTAATGGCTGGCGAAAAAACATATAAATATGAAGTTTCAGTGCAATATATTAAACGGTTTTTGAGTTATAAGCGATTCTACACACAGACATACAGACATTTTCCAGAAGTCATGAAAACGAGATCAGGGGATGATACGTGAGTAACAAATCAGTCAAAATCTCAAGGTCGAATTTTTGCACGATCGCAATACTTTATCCGATTGGGATAAAGTAATAATAAAAAAAGACAGACAGACTGAAAAATATATAGAATACAGGCCAAGACAGATAATTAATTATAAAGACGTACGGGTAGAAATATATGTATGTATGTACATAGAAGGCAAACAAAAGATAGACAAACCGACAGCATAAAGAAATACGGAAGTATCGACAGAAATACAGATTGATAGAGTAATGGTATCCATTCACAGTCTGTATTATTCGACGTACATATGGACATATTCTTAAAATGTATGTAGTGAATTGGATTTGGCACATTCGCAATCCGTATGTATGTACATACGATGAATAGTACGAACTGTGAATGGCCACCATAAGAGTTTCAATTTATTTTATAAAGTATAAACTAAAAAGTGTTTAATTTCGATATCACATTACCAATAATAAGCGCCAGGTATCGTTTTTCGCAGCACATGTTGAATATAATTCCATTTCGTTATTATGAATACACATTTCAGCTAGGGGTCGGTATTTCGGACGTGTGCGAATACGCGCCGAATGAAAAGAGTTTAAAATTTAAATTTAGATCGTGGTTTTGTTAATGTTTGTGGCTTGGGGTAAGTATCTAGAGGTATGTACATACATTGAAAACTCATCAGACGAGTATTGAAAATACGTTTGTTTGCGGTCGGCATTGAAAAGCAAACACGCCATGTTTTTATTTATACGCTTCAAAGTTGTTTTTGAATTAAAATATGTTTGTTCTAATGATGAAAATACAATAATAGCTCGCGTATTTCGTAATAAATCATTTTACACGTACAATTAACGCGTACAAAAAAACGATATTCATTCAAAATACATACATATATGTATATATTTTTATACAATTTCGATTGATGTTGAGCTTTGTCCTTTAATTTGCTTCTTTAAATGACTAAAACACTTCAAATCTAAGAACAAAGTATGCACATGTATAAACGACAAAAACATTCAATTCCATTTTGCACCAAAATAAATCTTAATTTTTTTAAGCATGAGATTTTTGTCTCTTACATAGATGATCAAGAAGAGATCGTAAGAGGTATACATGGGTAAGAAGTATGACCAAAGTGGCAGATATAGCGGAACGTGTGAAAAAGTTGAAGTGGAGACATAGCGAGAAGAATGGATGGCAGATGGAAATACTGGAATGGTATCCGAGAGGATGTGAAAGAAAGCTGATGAAGTGAGAAGAATAGAGTCAAGTGGATGCAAAGCCGTTCAAAATCCACTGCTGGATGAAATCCTCTCCAATCCTGTCAGTCTTGATCAATCTGCATCCACTCGATTGATTCACACATTCTTCTCAATTCATCAACCCATCGTACACTCGGTCTACCTTGCTTTCTTTCACATCCTCTCGGATACCATTCCAGTATTTCTCGAGTCCATCTGCCATCCATTCTTCTCGCAATGTCTCCAATTCAACTTTTTCACACGTTCCGCTATATCTACCACCTTGGTCATGCTTCTTACCCATGTATTCCTCTTACGATCCCTTCTCGTTATACCGAGCATACACATTTCCATGTATCTTACGTAACATTCTTGAATTTAACACATCCATACGTCATAACTGGCAGTATGCCTTATTTTTTAACCATAGCGGAATGTTGGATTTAAAAACAACGTTCTTTACAACCAGTCATACTCACCAATTGTCGTAGGTATAAATAACTAATAACTATCTCTATAATATGATTATCTACAGCAGGGGTCGGCAATCTTTTTCTGCGTTGGGTATAAATTTCAAAAGGTTGCAAACGAAAAATTTTGGTGGGTCATTAAACAATGTTAGCTTCCTTAGTTTTGACGACAATTTCAGTCATATTGAGAGACGTGCATATATTAAATGCACCGCTGGCAAAAAAATTCTTCATATTATATATATAATTGCCGAAATCCATCTGTCTGTCTGTCTGTCTGTCTGTCTGTCTGCTGATAACGCTCGCTCAGGAAAAATTATTAAAAAACCACTAGAACGAGTGGGGGATCGAACCCACGACCTTAGGCTCAAGAGTCATCGCACTAATGCTATACGCTATCGCCCGGCCATGAGTTTGTCCTTTAGTTACATTACCTATAGTTACAATAAATAGGAAATGAGGAAAAATAATAAAAATACCAGATTGAGCGGGATTTGAAACTACGACGTCGAAGTCGGTAGCCGAGCACGTAGACTCATAAGCCACGGCCGCTGCTAAGAGGGTCTTTTTTTTTTTTTTTAAATATAACCTATATTACCTACATACCTATAAAAACTATATATTTTTTTTTTTTTTTTACTTACAAAATTATAATTATTATATAATAAAAATAAAACTGGGTATTAATTAAATTATCGAAATTATCGTTTCCCTTGGATCAATTAGATGGCGCTTTATAAACTATTTTTTTTTTTATTACAACTCACTTACAAAATAGCAGAATATTATTATATAAAATAATTAATAATTATAATATAAATAGTAAAGTAAGAAAAAATTTTTTTTTTGTTTTTTCGATTAATTAGTGGGGATCTCTATTAAAAAAGCGCTTTACGTAATTTAAAATTCAGCGGGCGTTGATATTCAACGGGCTTACACTAGTATGTACATATATAAACGTTATATAGAATATTTTACAGAAAATTGCAAAAACAATAAGACAGTTTTTGACCGTATATCATAAATGACCAAACTGCTGATATAATCGTTAAATTTTTAACGGATTTTATTATGATAGAGACCGATTCGAATTTTTATAACATTTAATTGTCATCATCATTTTCAGCCGTTCACCATCCACTGTTGGACGAAGGCCTTCCCAATCCTCTTCTGTTCCTGTCTGTCTTGAGCAATCTGCGTCCACTTGACTCCACACATTCTTCTCAATTCATCAGCCTATCGTCCTCTTGGTCTACCTTGCTTTCTTTCACATCCTCTCGGATACCATTCAAGTATTTCTCGCATCCATCTGCCATCCATTCTTCTCGCTATATGTCCACTTCAACTGTTTCACACGTTCCGCCATATCTACCACTTTGGACATAATCTTGTGCACTAGTTTTATCCACTATACTTTATTTGCGGAACTTCAGTGGGTCACTTGGTGACCCGTGGGTCATAGGTTGCCGACGCCTGATCTACAGTGACTACGTTTTGTGTGCAAAATTCATTAAACATATTCGGAATTAGTAAGCACATAGCCGTAAGCCACTTGACTCAACTTTTTTGAAAAGTAAACATACTTCAACCCACAAATGGCTCATAATACGTTAAATTGAATAACTCAACTATTTAAATGTATGGGTATATAATAGCAGTCTTGCAAGTCGTCCGAAGATTGGCCCCCGCGCAGAGCTCACTTTATGTTGCAACATAAAAAGACAGGATCGGATTAAGTGAAACCGTAAAGCGGTACGTTAAGCTTGCACAAGTTACCCACCCTAAAAAGTTCCTAGGTACATATGTAGGTACTAACCAATGCTGTATGTATGTATGTACGTATTTTTGCTGAGCATTTAACGGTCGCAAATAAATTCGAAGCGCTCTTACCGTGCCCATACGTTCGGCCCGGATGAGCTCTTCGTCCCACTTTTAATGGCCCTCTCAGAGCAGAGACGATGTCCTCCTCCTCTCTCGTTCGACTGCTCTATTTCCTTGTGCTCTTTTATTGTGTGACGATAATTGCACATAAATAAGTAACGTATAAGCTTCCGGAACGTTTCGTTTCGCCGCCACTGCCTTTTTTCCCCTTTTTTTTTTTTTTTTTTTTTTTTCGGCGACCAATTAAAAGTTCAACGATGCGAACTACGAACCTCTAAGTCTCGCTGGGAGAGTTAAAAATTTCGCCATTGTACTATTAATGAATGGATTTTTCGTTACACGTTGATATATTAAAACATTCTAATGTACATCTTCCCATTCGAAGATGTAATGAAATGGATGGATGGAGTTTAACTATATATGTATGTATGTAATATGCCAAATGCAAGTAAGCTATGAATGAACTTTCTTTCCTTGTCATAAAAAAAAAAACCTCTGTCAAAAAAAAGGGGAAACTTCTACCAAAAAAGTAATCAAACATGTACTTTTATGACATTTGTATTTGAAAGCATGTGGCCGCATAATATTGATTAAATTTTATTGTGTCAAAGAATATTACAATTGTAACATTTTTTTACATGGGGCTTTTTATGGTCTGTAAAGGAAAACTCAAGAACTTAATTCATCTATGTACATACATCAGTGGTCGGGAACCTTTTTCAAGCTAATAGCCAAATTAGGGAAAACCTTGCAAGTTTGGGAGCCGCAACATTCGGATTATATATTCAAAATGAAAAAAAAATGTCACTCATGTATGAAATGGATAAGAAATAAGTTATCATCCATGATATTTCTTAATCTTTGACAGTTTATCACTAAAAGGTTAGGTTAACTTTATAGCTTTTTATAGCCATGAAGTTATGGAAATAGGATTTATTTTGATTTTGTGTAAATTGTATGTCAACATTTTGTGTTTCTCGCAAAACGTTGGATGACAGCGAGAGGGGCAGGTTTTCATACAAAGAGCCGCATGCGGCTCCGGAGCCGCCGGTTCCCGACCACTGATATACGCAGTATGTAGCAGTGGTTTCTAATGTAACTCAACCTAACCTAACCTAACGTATGAATAAAAAGATATGTTTATCTATACATATGTATAGATAAACATATCTTATCATAAGTGTGAAATCTTGCATTGTATAAATTGCCAGGCAAAGTGTAAAATTTACTTTGCTTAAAAAAAATGCAGCGACACACACACACACACACACACACATATGCATTTTGATAATGATTGACTGAAGGAACATACTGTATTTTTCAAAAAAAAAATACAAAACAATAGTGTCTCTGTTACACTCGTAACGTGTACGCGCGCGAAAGTTATTGTTGAATGTAGTGAAAATTTGTATTATTCACCTATTCACCTATTCGCCTATTCACAGACACGCGCAATGTGTGTGTGTGTGGCTCGCCTTCAACTCTCGCTGCGCGACCTGTACCTGACGTCTAGCCAGGGAGTGGGGGTACCCGCTGGCTGTTATTGGTTTTCGTGTCGTACCACGCTTCGATGAAACATTTTTACTACACTTAGGGGCGGTGCGGGGCGCAGAGGGGACGCTCGAATTGTCGGCGCGGATCTCTCTCTCGCACGAACTCGAAAGAGCAATAGAGATGGCCTACCTCCAAACCGAAGGAGTGGGGATATGCGTAACAGCTTATCGCTCGTTCCGTTTGTATGGAACGTTGGATGATCCGTTTTTACTCCACCGAGCGAAAAGAAGTCATACTTCAAAAAAAAAAAACTGACTCGAATTGTTATTCAGAATCAAAATTGGTTATATTAGTGAGATATAAAATATAAGTAGGAGCGTAAAACACAAGTGTAATTTTCTTCACGGAAAATTTGTACTTCCAAGCCAATAATATAGTTATGTTATTAATCTAGCATAACCTTAATATTCTCAATGGCGTTATAGATTGCAGTGAATTGGTTGGACTTATATCACTGCATGTCCCAAGTAGATCTACCAGGAACAGCTATTTGTTTGTTTTACCCAATCCTACTACGAATTACTTAAAATATTCTATAATACCCAGAATACATAAACTGGGTAATGATTTTTTTTATAATTCTAAGCTGTTTATAAGGGAATTTTTATTTTCATATTTTTTAGACACATAAATATTGTATCTTTATTTTCTCTTGTATTTCTTTTCTTCTTGTAATTCTTTTCCTTTTTGTAATTCATTTATTTTTTTTTTTTTTTTTTATCTATCAAGTGTATTTTTGAAATGGTCTATTGCAAATACCGTATATGTATAAATAAATAAATAAAAAATAATCTAACCACGCGAATTCGTTCCTTATAGGTTTTGAAATGACATCCAAATTGATTTCAACTTTTCTTAAATACTACAACACCAATGAAAATACTCACGATTCGTGAAGCATATCTTCCACAGTCCAGACACAGTCAACTTGGCGAGATAGTCCTTATCGCCGGTGCCGTTATAGGCAGGATTGCTCATCTTCTCCTCGGTGTGCAACCACTGATTAGTAGTAATGGCCACCAGTACTATAACAGCACTGACCGTAGCAGTCAGAGGGGTCAAAATCCACAGACAAGTCACCGTAGCGTCCAACTGAGCACTAGATGGCAACGTGATGGACTCCACAGGTAGCACTGAGGCAGTCGAAGCTGCATAGGACGTAGTGTTGGTATTTGGCAAACGGCACATGGAAGCCGTTGCTTGAGTCCTCGGAGACAGACTGACGGTCCTGTGGGGAAATGGCTCGATGGCATCTGTGACTTCGAAGCTTCTAGTAGTGTTTCGGTACGGTTGTGTGGAGCTTTCGTAGCCGATGGTGTAAAACGACGGTGGACTTATCGTTGAATTTCCAACACTTCTCGATGATGTTTGTTGGTGTGTTGTCCTGTCAACTGGTTGGCGGTAGAAGCGATCCCGCTGGTCCAGTTCGTGCGAGGCACGGTGCATAATTGGCGGACTTGTGTGCCACCATGTATTCAATACGTTGTCTTCTATGGTGATTTGCTATGTGGTATGTATGGCTTTTGATGTTTCGTCTTGTGTCGGCGAAACGTTGTGTGGTGGACGTTATGAAAATTCCAATTTTGAAATTTTCGAGTTGGTGTTGTTGTACTTGCGACGTTTCAGTTGGCAAGTCATATTTTGCTTCGGTGAGTGTTTTTCATGTCCTCATTGTCGACTGTCTGATCTGAAATGTGAAATATAGTCGTATTTTATTTTTTATGAACATATAATATGTACATACATACATAGTATGTGTAACGACACATACTAGAGATAGTTTGGTGAATATGACCGGATGTACACCAGAACAATGAAACTAGGATGAAGTGCTGAAAGTGAAATACAACATTCCGCTATGCTAAAAAAAGAAGGCATACGACAAATGCGTACTGCCAGTTGTGACGTATGGATGTGAAACTCGGATGCTAAATTCTAAGAATGTTACGCAAGATCCAATGCACCCAGAGAAGCATGGAAAGCTTGGTATAACAAGAAGATATCGTTAGAGGAATACATGGGTAAGAAGTATGACCAAGGTGGCAGATATAGCAGAACGTGTGAAAAAGTTAAAGTGGACACATAGCGAAAAGAATGACAGATGGTTGTGAGAAATACTGGAATGGTATCTGAGAGGATGTGAAAGAATGCAAGGTAGACTGAGTGTACGATGGGCTGATGAATTGAGAAGAATGTGTGGAGTCTGGTTGCAGATTGCTCAAGAAAGACAGAGGCCGTGAAACGTAGATGCTAAATTTAAGAATGTTACGCAAGATCCAGTGCACACAGAGAAGCATGGAAAGATATATGCTCGGTATAACGAGAAGAGATCGTAAGAGGAATACATGGGTAAAGAAGCATGACCAAGGTGGCAGATATAGCGGAACGTGTAAATAAGTGGCAATAGGCTGGACACATAACGAGAAGAATGGATGCGAAAAATACTAGAATGGTATCCGAGAGGATGTGAAAGAAAGCAAGGTCGACCGAGTGTACGATGGGCTGATTAATTGAGAAGAATGTGTGGAATGATAATGAAATGTTATATAAATGTCTTTGAATCGGTCTTTAATTACATATATCAGCGGTTTGGCAATTTATGATATGCTGTCAAATACTGTCTAATTGTTTTTGGAATTTTATTTCTCAATGTGACATCAGCCCTGATCTAAGTTTTATAATTTTCAAGATATTTGACACTAAAATGTACGACTTTCTCAATTGCGTCAGTTAAGTTTTTTGTTAATAAATTTCCTGCCTTCAAAACAACCTCTTGTAACAGTATTTCAGCAATTATTAAAGGTTTATGATCACCATAAAAGTTGTCTACTACTGTCATGTACATAATTAAATTTCTATTCACAATAAAATTTATCAAACGTGCGTGTGTTACGTAACCTTGTGTAGGTTCGCAGAAATTTCGCTACACATAGAATTCTGGTCAAATTGAGCATAATGGGCATCAAATATAGCCCGAAGGATATTATACACATAAGTAGGCCAAAATAAATATATATTTCCGTTGAAATGTCACGACCGCTGCAGGGTAAGAGAGGAGAGAGAGCTAGCCTCAATTTCCTTTTATTGAATTCATCCACAAAATAAAGCCTCTCCCATTATGATGTCCCCATAAAGGCCGACTCAAGAATAAAAGCACTGATTGGTTTCATTTGGGTTCGCAGCCTGGACTGATAATATTAACGGAGCGAAGGGAAGGGGATGAAAAAGGAAAGGGGATGAAAAAGGGGAGGACGTTCCTCGTCGATAAAATAAAACAATAAGAACGAATCGTATCCTGCCGATTGAAAGTGGGGACCCATTGTGATTTTATACGCCAATTTGTTCCCGAAACTGACCCCCACATAGTACACGTACGTATACATACATACAATACAGATGGGAAAATTTTTTTTTTTTCCCTGAGCCCGCAAATGGAATCTGAGGGTTTTCGCGACGCGTCGTGTAGACAAGGGTGTGCTGATAAAAAAAAAAAAAAAAAAAAAAAAGGTTTCGCACGACTGCCGTATCGATATCGGGTACTCGGAAAAGTGTCGTGAAAATCCATGCACGCCGCAACGATGTGTGTGCGAATTTTACGACTTTGAAAAATTCGGCGTTATTAAATTTTGCGCATTTTGCTTAAAATGTTTTGCATGGTATTAAAAAAAGGTATGTATGTATGTACATAGTACCGAGGATTTAATATTGAATAGTTTCAATTCAATAGAATACTCAATACTGAACAGTAGAATGCTTTAGTTTTGAAACAACCGCTCTGAAAATAATAATCTAATAATATAATGTAAGTATCGATTTCAATTATGCTGAATTTCATCATTTTAGCAACATTTTCATTAGTATTGGAAACTGATTGATGAAAATTTACATTGAAATTTATTCCGAAATGAAGTTTTACCAACATGTAAATTTTATGCGTTGGTAAAACTCCACTCAAATGGTCTTAAAACATATAACGAAATACATAATAATCATTTTCAACTGTTTACCATCCACTGCTGGATGAAGGCCTCTTCCATTCCTGTCTGTCTTGAGCAATTTGCATCCACTTGACTCCAGACATTCTTCTCAATTAATCAGCCCATCGTGCACTCGGTCTACGTTGCTTTCTTTCACATCCTCTCGAATACCATTCCAGTATTTCTCTTGCCTGCCATCCATTTTTATCGGTATGTGTCCAGCCTATTGCCACTTCAACCGCTATATCTGCCATCTTGGTCATGCTTCTTACCCATGTACAGTCAACCCTCCTATAGCGTTGAGATAGGGACCACGCTATAGGAAAAAAACGCTATAGAAAGTTAGGCACCCATACAAAATTTGGGGTTAAGTTTTTTTTAATTGTATTTTGCGATTTGAAGCAAATCAAACATTTTACCCATTTTTATATTTCCAATGACCTTGCATGTGTTTAGTTTGATTGAAATTTCTAATTTGACGTTGAAAATATTGCATTTTTTTAATGTACCCTATAGAAGGGACCGCTATACAAAAAACCGCCGCAAACGCTATAGAAGTGTACGCTATAGGAGGGTTGACTGTATTCCTCCTACGATCTCTTCTCGTTATACCGAGCTTCTCCGTGTGCACTGGATCTTGCGTACCATTCTTAAATTTAGCATCTACGTTTCACCGCTTCTGTCTGTCTTGAGTAATCTGCATTCAAACTCAACACATTCTTCTTAATTCATCAGCCCATCGTCCACTCGATCTACCTTGCTTTCTTTTACATCCTCTCGGATACCATTGCAGTATTTCTCGCGTCCATCTGCCATCCATTCTTGTCGCTATGTGTCCACTTCAACTTTTTCACATATTCTGCCATATCTGTCATACTTCTTATCCACGTATTCCTCTTACCGATCTCTAATATGTACATATGTAATTATTTATGACGACTGACTAACATTTTAAATTCTCTTGAAATAAATCAAAACATGCAATTTTTCCTTTATGTTAAATTGTACATAAATACAGAAATTTTTTGCCTTCGCTTGGTATCTCCCAGTATCAAATGAAAAGCTATTTAATATTTCAAATGTGTTGAGTTGTTTTCGGGCAATGATCATTGATCAATCTTTCGCTAGTTTGACGTTTGATATTGTTTATAGTTTTGTATTAAAACTGCACGCGTCTAAATGAGAGTTTCAAACCGCCGCGTCGAACCCTTCGGTCGGTCCCTTTTCAATTAGTAACAATTAATCAATAATCTAGGGATCAAACAACGCGTTAGTTTTGAACGAGAGGTTGTGGATTTTATGATCGTTCGAAAGGTTGAATATTTTATACTTATTTCGTCGCTATCATTAATATAAAACTAATCCATTTGTGAGAATGAATTGAATTCGATTTAACCGAGTGAAATGTTCATTGGCGTAACTAGTGTTGTGAGTCGAGAATATTCTCCGAGAGAATAATCGAGAATTTTTTTTTTTCTTGGTTATAAAACATCTCTAGATAGTTTAATTTTTTTTTAGAGGATTCTATGATATTTTCAGAACCTAATAGCAGTAATAGAGCATTTGAATGACATTTTTTCATTCTGACGACACTGAATGTGTCATTTCGTCATTTTAACATACGCACTACTAGCATGAAGTTTTCCGCGAAATTCTCACAGGATGCTTATTAACTCTGGAAGCAATAAATTATGTATACATATTTTTATTGCTTTGGTCATGATATTCCAGTGAAATTGTTCCAACTTATGATATAATCATTCATTTAAACTTAGCACAAAAGATCGTAAAAAAAATTGTCTTATTTACGCCCCATCAAATTTAGTTTTTGTCACGGATACTTAACTAATATTATTCGTGTAATCCGTATCACCTCTACCAAGTATTAGCTCGGATTAGAAATACAGTAAGAGTTAGTATTTATTTATTTAAAATACATGGTGGCCGATGGAGCCCAGGGTACATTGCATTATGTACTACAATTTTATACAGAAAATTCTCGAAAAAAACAGTTTGGAGAATATCTGTCTGTTTGTTTGTTTCTCTGTCTGTCTCTTATTGGCTCCTAAACCACTCAACCGATCGCGATGAAACTTTCAGGACTTATTGTGATCATGCCGGGGATGGTTCATGTGAAAAAAAATCGGCAGAAAACGGGAACGGGAACGGAAACGGGCCTGCTCACGTGTCAGATAACGTACTAGGATCGGGAACGGGAATGGGATCTGGAACGGGAACGGGATCGGGAACGGGCCTGCTCACGGGTCAGATAACGGACTAAGAATGGGAATGGGAACGGGATCGGGATCGGGAACGGGAACGGGATCGGGAACAGGACCGGGACCGGGATCGGGCCTGCTCACGCCTCAGAAAACGTACTAGGAACGGAAACGGGAACGGGCATTGCAACGCTTGCCCGGTCAGCTAGTTAATATACTGTAGCGTTAGGATACCGCGGGGCGTTTGAGATATCATTTTTCCCGCCAAATTTGACCAATGGCGCTGTATGGCCTAGTATAAATGTAGGCACTGTTTGTCCCAGAGGCCATTCGGGCTCGGCGGCTTGGAGCGAACGGACCGTTCGCCTCCAACCAATAAACCACTTATAGCCATACTGCTGCGTTTCTCTCCATTTACGGAACCACACTTCCTGCCCACGCTACAATACTATAGATATAAGAAAGATTATTCCCGAGAATTTTACAACACTAGACGTAACTGATTAGAAAACGGTTAAATGTATCAACATTAGATTTGTGTACATGCGGTAACGTGAAACAAACTCGTGGGACGATTTTCCGAAAGAAAATTTCACTCGTACTGAATGAAAATGTTTTAATTTTTCACAAGCACTCAGTTGAAATGTGATTCTCGTGAAAATATGGATAACCTTTTCAGGTTGTAATTGGAGTCGGATTTTCCCGTGTACGAGTGAATTTTCCCGCTGTCGAGTTTCGTGTACACGTGGAAAAACAAACGGTCCATCCTAATGGCCCCCAGGCAACAGGTACACGGGAAAAATCATTTTCCCTCGTCGGGTCTCTGTGTTTACTTCAGTTTTCACGCCCCTCGTCTTAATTATGACCGTGTTTGTGCAACGGCGGCGACGAGCGTAATTAAATCGCGTGCGAAAATTATGTACGCGCGATTTTAGCACAAAATTTTATCCAACAATTTAAAATTGGCCGTTTTCTAAGCTATTTCGAAGTAATACAATGATTTTCCAGACATACATAGATATTATAACAAACATTTACGATTGAATGTACCTACGGACATATATATATGTATGTATGTTGATTGACTTTTTCATGTGATTTATGTAACCATAGTAATTTATTTTAACAAGAGAGTGTGCAGTTTGAATTTGAATGTATCTGTTTCATTAAACCGTTCGTCTTAAAAAAGGATATATGTATTTATTTATAGATAGTATAATAACTGAAGGGTTAAGGTTAATTTTTACATATGATTTATGTGACTACATATAGTAATTTCTTTTAACAAGAGAGTGCAGTTTATATTTGAGTATATCGGTTTCATTAAACCGTTCGCCTTAAGAGATATATACATATATATATGTATGTATAGGTATGATTTATGTGACTATAGTAATTTCTTTTAACAAGAGAGTATACAGTTTGAATTTGAGTATATTTGTTTGATTAAACCGATCGTCTTAAAAAATATATATATATAGGTAATACATATAATAACTAAAGGCTTGAGGTTTATTTTTACATATGATTTAGGTGACTGTAGTAATTTATTTTTACAAGAGAGTGTGCAGTTTGAATTTGAGTATATCTTTTTCATTAAACCGTTCGTCTTAAAAAGGGATTTTTGTATATGTATTTTTTATTTCTTTATTTTAAGGAAGACCAACAGCTATTGTTACAAAAACAGAAACTTATATAAATACGAAAACCCAATAATAGATCTCCACAAATAGTAACAAAGTAAGAAAAAAAAAATCAAAATCAAAGTCACAAAACAGAAGCTAATAACAGAATAGTAACAAAGTAACAGAACACAAAACAACAGCTAATATAGTACAACAGTAAATTAAATAATACAACCAACCCATAATTGTCACAAAGAACTACTATGGGGCAGAAAAAAACCACGACTTAATAAACCTAAAACCTATACATATGTATAGGTAGTATAATAACTGAAAGCTTAAGGTTGATTTTTATGTACATATGATTTATGCAACTTTATTCATTTTTTTTAACAAGAGAGTGCAGTTTGAATTTTAGTATATCTGTTTCCTTAAACCGCACGTCTTAAAAAGGGATTGAAACTATTTAGTCCCTTTTTAAACACACATGGTTAGAAGGAACAGATAACCAAACTCACTCTTGTTAAAAAAACACACTTTAAGTTGTGGAAGCAACGGATTACTCATATTATTAACAAATTATTCTTCTATAGAAATAAACGAAAAAGGACAAAGTATTCAAGCTAATTTGATCAACAAAGAAAAGCAGCGTTTGAAATCAATTACTCAATTTATGGAAAATTGCTGCTTTTGTTAGATTTCCTACTAAGAATGAGTTACAAATTATTACAACATCGTAATATTAAATCAAGAAGTCATATTATAACACAATACTAGTATGTTTTATTCAAAATTAAATAACTTAGCAACCGTTGAATTTTGATACGGTGAATCTGAATAATTTACAATATGTACATATATCAACGAATGTAATTGGTTAAATTTTGAAAATCGAAATATACAGTACAAATACAATACAAAATATATATATATATATATATATATATAATATACATATTCAATACGCTCTTTTGAAATATGAACCTAATACAATTTAATCTGGCGATCGTTCATCTGAACATTTTCTTCCGCGATTGATGAACTCGTATACGTATCGGTGACGCCTTTTCAGTGTAGTCACTTCGCGAAGCTTTTCTCGGAAAAGCGTTTTCCCAACCACCATCACTGTCTAGAAACTAAGTGGCCCGATCGGGTCATCTAAGATCGGTCGAAAAGTCTGCTATTTCAATGTATCGGCTTTCAGCTGAAACACTGTCATTTTCCGAGACTTTGGTCGCGTCGTCGGATACATCAATCAAACGAAAGCTCGCCAGAGCTTTCTTCGACCATAGTGGTTACTCTTACGATAGTGTTAGTTTTCCATGTACATACATCGAGAGCTTTTCATTGTACATTTTTGATATATCGACGTCGTAGAAGCAAAACCGATCGATCAAACTGTGTTTTGTGTGTGAAAAGTTCGATATTTGCGAGCAACGATAGACTTTATCAATAGTGCATAAATGTTTGAATAAGTTTTTTTTAAACTGAAATACAATATCTTATTTTTATTTATGTGAGCCACTTTAAAATGTATCTTTGGCTTCGTTTTAAAATATATAATACTAAATTTTGAACTTATTAAGGTAACAGAAATTAATTAAACTGCTCAAAATGGATTAAATTACCAATTTTAAAAACAAAGTATAATAAATAATTATTTTACTCAATATATGTATGTACATAGGCGTAGATAATCATATTGTAGAGATAGTTGATAGTTATTGTTTTTAAATCCAACATTCCGCTATGCATACTGCCAGTTATGACGTATGGATGTGAAACGTGGGTGTTAAATTGAAAAATGTTACGTAAGATCCAGTGCACACAGAAGAATGAAAATATGTATGTTCGGTATAACGAGAAGGGATCGTAAGAAGAGTACATGGGTAAGAAGCATGACTAATGTGGCAGATATAGCGGAAACATAGCGAGAAGAATGGATGGCAGATGGCCGCGAAAAATACTGGAATGATATCTAAAATTATGTGAAAGAAAGCATGGTAGTACGAGTGGAAGATGGGCTGATGAATTGAGAAGAATGTGTGGAGTCAACTGGATGCAGATTGCTCAAAACAGACAGGAATGGAAGAGGATTGGGGTGGCTTTCATCCAGCAGTGGATTTTGAACGGGTTTGCATCCACTTTACTCTACACATTCATCTCAATTCATCAGCCCATCTTCCACTTGGGTCTACCTTGCTTTCTTTCACATCCTCTCGGATACCATTCCAGTATTTCTCGCGTCCATCTGCCATCCATTCTGTCCACTTCAACTTTTTCACACATTCTGCTATATCTGCCACTTTGGTCATACTTCTTGCACAAGTATTCCTCTTACGATCTATTCTTGATCTTACGATCTCTTCTAGAGCTTACGATCTCTTCTTGATCATCTATGTCAGTGGTCGGGAACTTTTTTCGAGCTAAGAGCCAAATTAGGGAAAACCTTGCAAAATTGGTTAAGTTTGGGAGCGGCAACATATTATTTTCAGATTATGAAGAATGAAACTTGGATGAATGAACATATTTTTTAAATCCAACATCCGGCTATGCTTAAAAAATAAGGCATACAACCAATGCGTACTGCCAGTATGAAGTCAGAAGCATAAAAAGATGTATCCTTGGTATAACAAGAAGGTATCGTAAGAGGAATACATGAGTAATAAGAATGACTAAAGTGACAGATACTACATATGTACATACATATAAAGGACACATAGTGAGAAGAATGGATGGCAGATGGACGCGAGAAATACTGGAATGGTATCCGAGAAGATGTGAAAGAAAGCAAGGTAGACCGAGTGGAAGATGGGCTGACGAATTGAGAAAAATGGATAAAGTGGATGCAGATTGCTCAAGACAGACACAAACGGAATAGTATTGGAGATGCCTTCATCCAGCAGTAGATGGTGAACGGCTGAAATGATGATGATGATATTCAAAATTAAATTAAATGGATAGCTGTAAGAAATATCTGACAGTTTATTACTAAAAAGTATTATAAAGTTTAATCTGAAAAACGATTTAAAACTTTTTATATTCATGAAGTTGTGGGAAATAAGATTAATTTTGATTTTAATGTTAACGTTGTGTTTTACGTAATACTTTGGATGACAGCGAGAGCCGCAGGTTTTCATACAAAGAGCCGCATGCGGCTCCGGAGCCGCCGGTGCCCGACCGCTGATCTATGTAAGTGAATTTAAATACAACATTCGGCTATGCTTCAAATAAAAGGCATACGACCAATTGCGTACTGCCAGTTATGACGTATGGATGTAAAACGTGGATGCTAAATTCGAGAATGTCACGTAAGATCCAGTGCACACAAATAAGCATGGAAAGATCTATGCTCGGTATGACGAGAAGAGATCGTAAGAGGAATACATGGGTTAGAAGCATGACCGATAGCGGAACGTGTCCAAAAGTTGAAGTGGACCCATTGCGAATTTTTAATTAATTGATTCCGAACACTGTATGCTTTTTCGTAGTCATTCATAGTTTAATAGTTTAAATTGCAGCAAAACCCAAGATACAATCAAATTTGTTGCATATAACGTACAGAGATAATATATGTACATACATAAAATCTTGTGATTAGGCATTGAAGAATTAAGAACTTTCTCGATACTTTTTACTATCAGAATTCAGTATGTAAAATTTACAAATAACAAAAGAAAGAATGCATTTGAAGTATATTTTGACCGCATTGCGTATCCACACATAAAAATTACTCTAACAATTTTTATAATGATTTAAGTTATAAATTGTCTATGAAAGTTTTTAAATCCAACATTCCGTTTGGCTTAAAAAATAAGGCATACGACCAACGCGTACTGCCAGTTATGACGTATGGATGTCAAACTTGGATGGTAAATTCAAGAATGTTACGTGAGATCCAGTGCACACAGAGAAGCATGAAAAGATGTATCTACATATGCTCGGTATAACAAGAAGAGATCGTATAAGGAATACACGGGTGAGAAGTATGAAGTGGCAGAAATAACAGAATGATTGAAAAAGTTGAAATGGCAATTGGACTGGAGACATAGCGAGAATGTGAAGAGGATGTGAAAGAAAGCAAGGTAGACCGAGTGGACGATGGGCTGATGAATTGAGAAGAATGTGTGGATGTGGAAAGCTGCATAATTGTATTGCGTTATTAAATTAGTATCGAATAAATTATACATATTAAAATGGGTGAATTTTATCATCCAATTTATACAGAGTTTTACTCGCAAGCAGTATTACTTACACGTTCGCGTAGTAGACCCACCATAAATATCACAGTCGAATGCTTTCATTTTATATGGGGAAATTCTTACGAGGGAAACGCTATATTTTTTTCTCCCCATAAAATTTATAGTTAGACAGTCATAAAATCATTTTCACGTGTCGACCTTTGCGTTCTTACCCAGCGCAACTATCGAACCGCTTTCGGGTCATCTCCTCGTCCTACGTGATTTATCTCCATTTTCCGTTCGGTGAGTTTTCCGCGACGGAAAATCGCCACTCGGCTGAAGAGAAAAGAAAATGGCCGGGGTACCCGAATATATTTGCACAAGCTCCTTGCTCCATTTTCTGTTTGCCCACTCTATGATATATTCGTCGCGCGTTGATGATTTACGAGCGTGGACACGAGAACTGTCAAAATATATACATATATCTGGCAGGTCTTACGCTTATCCCGAAGCGTGGATTTATTATGCCTTATTTTCCGTCTGTGCTGAAAGATTCCACCGATTGCATTTTAATTTTCATTAAATTAAATTCTATTATGTATATAATAGCCGAAATCCGTATGTCTGTCTGTCTGCTGATAACGCTCGCTGAGGAAAAATAATTAAAAAAAAACAGAACGAGTGGGGATCGAAGCCAGGACCCCAGGCTCGAGAGGACTCACACTAATGCTATCCGCTATCGCCCTTGGCCAATTTAGTCCTTTTTTTTTTAAACATTACCTATACAAGGGATCGTGACTCTGCTTTACCTACAAAGGGATCGTGACTCTGCTTTACCTATAAAAGGGATCGTGACTGCTAATAATACACAGATGACACTATAAAACTATTATTTTTTTTTTTTTTTGTTTTTTTTTACAAAATCAATTATAATTATTATATATATATAATAATTAATAATTATAATATAAATAAGTAAAAAAAAAAATATATTTTATCGATTTGGGATTCGCTATATATTGGGATTATTGCATAGATGCAACAACTATAAAACTATTAAATTTAATATATAATTTTCCAGTACGGGTGATGAGAACGCTCCGTTGATATTCAACAGGCTTACACTAGTATATACATAGCCCTATTCCATCTGTGTGTCTCTGTCTGCTGATAACGCTCACCGATGTAAATAATTAAAAGCCAGGACGTCGCGCGAGTGGGATTTGATATCACTGATTCGGAACACTGAGCGCTTACGCGGTGAGCCAAACCAGATAATAATGGGCCGGCTTCAACTTGACTATTTATATAATAAAAAAATCGCAACTTTGCTAAATTGTTACTATAACGCGCCAATTATGCAACAACTATATAAGCTATTAAATTTAATATTATTTTTCAGTACGGGTGATGAGAAAGCGCTCCGTTGATATTCAAAATAAAAGCTCAAAAGTTTTAGAGTAAATTATTATGAATTCATAATCAGAACAGAAAAACTAAAGATTGTATGAAAACAATACTTTGTCCGATAAGGATAAAGTAAAAAACCTGTCAACATTGTTCTAAAGAAACAGCATTGTATGTATGTACGCAAGTTTATGGATTTCATACTTTGCGTAAAACACTTAGACAATATATAATATGACTAGGGCATTTTATACAATGCGAGAATTATACAACTTGTTATAACATATATTTTATTTTTACAAATTATACCATAGTGTGACATTACAGGTTGCCCCAATTCGTCACTATGGCGAGACAAAAAAAAAAACATTATATTTAACAAATTACATTAAATCAAACAATTTACAAATAAAAGATTTTATATATAGAAAAACATAATTACTTTTCAACTTCATCATAGTTGGCATTAAAATATTAAAATGAACGTACGCATTTTTTTATTAAAATGTATATACATATGTACATATATGTAATGTACATTTTATTTTATTTTATTAAAAAAAAAATATACTGTGATGACCTAACAGGTTATTAACTCTTTATGACTACTCTTTCATGAACTGGCCGAGTATCATAAATCCCAAAAAATTTTCATACTAAAATAATCAAAAAATAGTTTTTAAGCCATTTGTAACTAGACAAAAAAATATTCCAGACAAATACTGTAACCCTATAAACGTATGCTATCACTATGTCGAAATGATAATGAAACTTGTTGTAGTTTTTTTTTAATAATTTTATATATTATTACCATAAAAATTATTTTTTTCCCATTACTTTTACATAGTGCTTAGCGTAACCCTCATTTTTTATATGAAAAACATTAATAGTTAAATATTTACTAAAATTTAAAGTCGGTTTTCAATCAAATATGATTGATAATTTTCCTTTCTTTAATTAATTATTACGATACGGGTGACGATATGTTTATAGTAATAGAGCAAAATTAAACGAGTTACGGAGTATTTAATATTAACATATGTAGATATGAGTGGTAACTATACATTGCGGAAAACAACCCAAGAATAAAAATACAATAATTGCAAAGGAAGTGTGTCGAGCGTTTCGAGGGACAGACAGACAGACAGACTTAAATTTATAATACATATTAATTTATACATTTGCGAATCGTTCGAATTTCGGCGACCCGAATGCAATGCTAAATTATTCAGAGCCACTCGTTCGAGAGTGTTTCTCGCTCTGTTTCCGGAAAATGGCAGAAATGGGAGAAAGATGTTACGAAGGAAACTCGCATACACTCTCTCCTTTCCCTAAACTTTAAAAGAAATGAGCCGGAAAGCTCCGTTCTACGTCATTATAACTTTTCTCAGGTGCGCTTTATAGCCTCTGGCACGTTAATGTTGTACATTTGTATGTGGGTACGTATTGGTATACGCTTAATGCTAGTTTTGTCGAATTTGGATATAAAGTGAAGTTACCACGTTAAAATAGTTGATTGTATGTATGTATTGATTTATGGAATTACAAAATTTAACAAAAAAAAAAAATACGTATCCCAGGTGTTGTCAAAGCTTTAAAAAATCGTTCATCTCTGTAGTTTCTTAATGAATTGAGGTTTTATAAACAAGAGTTTTGTTTCATCATATTTATCCGTTCACTATCCACTGCTGGATGAAGACCTCTCCAATCCTCTTCCATTCACATCCTTCTCAATTCATCAGCCCATCGTCCACTCGGTCTACTTTGTGTTCTTTCACATCATCTCGGATACCATTCCAGTATTTATTGCGTCCATCTACCACTTTGGTCATACTTCTCACCCATGTATTCCTTTTACGATCTCTTCATGTTATATCGAGCATACATCTTTCCGTGCTTATCTGTGTGCACTGGATCTTACGTAACATTATTGAATTTAGCATCCACGTTTCACATCCATACGTCATAACTGGCAGTATGGATCGGTCGTATGCCTGCTTTTTTAAACATAGCGGAATGTTGGATTTAAAAACAATGTTCATTACACCAATTGTCCTACATAGGTATAAATAACTATCAACTATATCTGCAATATGATTATCTACGTGTATGTATGTATTGAGTAAAATAATTATTTATTATACGTTTTTTTTTAAATTGGTAAATTAATGCTTCTTACCCATGTATTCCTCTTGCGATCTATTTTTGTAAGACCGAGCATACATCTTTCCATCTGTGTGCACTGGATCTTGCGTAACATTCCTGAATTTAGCATCCACGTTTCACATCCATACGTCATAACTGGTCGTATGCCTTATTTTTTAAGCATAGCGAAATGTTGGATTTAAAAACTGTGTTCATTCTTCCAAAAGCACTCCATCCTAGTTTTATTTCTACTTCTTTACATCCGGTCATATCAAGTTTTATATCCGTACGTCATAATTGGCAGTAGCGTTTTTAAGAGTTGTGTTTTATTTGCAACAAAAAATGTATGTTAATACTTTTTATTAATAAAACTTAGCCATTCCAAGTTACCACTGTATGAGAATAAGAGCAAACGCTTTGATGCTGTACTTTAAAAGTGTTATATTTTCCTTGCATAGACTTTATATAGGTAGTAAGGTTTTTATAAACTTGGTGACCTCAGATGGCGATGAATTTATAGACCAATTTATTTGTGCGTATTAAATTAATGAAATTTTAGATTCATTCCGCAATTAGGCATAGAATACCTTTGTATTCCTTTCAACAATGCGATCGGTAGATTTGCGGTTGATTTTTCCGGCATTTTTCCGGAAATACACGCGAAACAAAGTGAGCAAACGAGTTGTATGTACTTTGTTTGGTAAAAAAAAAAAAAAAACGAGGGGTGGGCAGTATCGAGTGACAAAATGTCTCATTAGCGAGTTTGCGGGCTTTATCCGTCAGACATTTGAACAAGGACGATAAAATATTGTGTAATTTAGATTAAAAATAACCTTTTCGTGTCGGCGGCTTGTACTGTCGCGTCGTTACGAATTGTTTCGAACAATAAGTGTTGGCCGGGGGGGATGAATTAAAAGAGAACCCCGCAGGGTTAATCTGTCAAAACACTCTTTCGAAAGCGTTCGCGTATGTGTTATTGTTCTTTTAGGGGGAAAATATTAATGAAAAAATTAAGCAAACGAACAAAATCTTTTAAGACCAACGTGTACGTTTGTATTTGTGAAATATTCAAACGATTTCGCTCTATTCATATGTACCAGATATCCAAAATAAACACACTTCAATGATGGATTGCTTTTAATAATTTAATTGTCAGACCTCATTTTATGTATTGTGGTTCATTATTAAATATATTAGATAAGTCAACTAGAGATAGATTACACATATTACAAAATAGAGGTATGAGATGTATTTTAAATGCGGATAGGTATGCTAGTATAAAAAAGATGATGATTGAAATTAGATTGGTTGAATGTGAATGTTTGTTCGTATTTATATTTAAATTAGATAATAACATGTTACCATCATATTTTAGTAAATTTATTGTGTGAGGAATGGATGTGTGTGAATATAATTTAAGGAATAAAAATAATTTAATTCTAAAAAATGTTAAAATAAATAGAAATAGGAGAAGCATCTTGTACAGATGTGTTTTGGAGTATAATAGACTGCCGGATGGAATTAGAAGTTCCTATTGAAAAATTCCTGGCAGTCTTAAAAAAACATCTCTGTACAGTTAAGGATTATAATTAATTAGCTTAAGCTACTATATTATATAAATAAATAATTGGTTCGAAACGATACTTATGTACATAGATTCTGGTTTTGACACATTAAACTTTTTAATAATGGTTTCAGTTCAGTTTATGTACATTTCAACGGGACAACTTTTTACTTTATACATACATACATGTATTGTTTTCATTCCATTCAATGTTTTGCTCATACATAGAACAAAAACGAGTATTTTTTTACTGGATTCATTTTTAAAAATGGTTTAGTTTTGGTTCACGGTATCTGAAAATTAATTACAACAATTTATTCATACGCTTTGAATTATCAATCTGAACATATCTTTCAGACAAGTGTGTAATTCATTTCAATGCATTTTATATAATGTGCAAAATGGCTGATACTTTTTTTATAAATTGGAATGGGAGCTTAAGAAAGACCGTATGAAAAATTTGTTATTCAGATTCGATTGGTGAGACAAAAAATGACCAGTGCGGATTTTTTACACTTTGCCTGTTTCATTTATATAAAGTTATTATTACTATAGTTTATTTATATGCTTGGTATAACTGGAAGAGATCGTAAGAGGAATACATGGGTAAGAAGTATGACCAAAGTGGCAGATATAGCAGAACTTGTGAAAAAAAGCAAGAGAATGTGAAAGAAAGTAAGGTAGACCGAGTGGAAGATGGGCTGATGAATTGAGAAGACAGTCGTGTCAAGTGGATGCAGATTGCTCAAGGCAGACAGGAATGGAACATGATTGGAGAGGCCTTCATCCAGCAGTGAATGATGATGATAATTTTATTTATATTGATAAAATTAAGCGTACATACATCTACAAAAAGTAATACATACAAGCCTACCTACATTTTTATAACGAAGAAAAAGGATCATATTACTTTCCACTGTGCTATATTTTTTGTCTGCCTTTCCTAGAATTAATATACATATCTTAAATTACGAAGGAAGTAAACATACTAGTATATAGAGCTTAGTTAAATTATGCGTCGTTTCCAGCGAATTCTACGAGGTATATTCGCAAGTTTTCAACGGCAAAAGAAAAACGGCATTTTCACCCCAGAGTTAATGAACGAAATTTTCCGACTGCTAAATGGCGGCGGAAAACTTTACACTTTTACGTTTTCTCACATTATCGACGAGTACTTTTCCATCTTGATTATACAATTTCAACTCCAATTATATCAAAGGACCTTACGGCCCCTTTGCCAATTTATTTAAAGATTCACAAACGAGATGCTCGCAAAAGATTCTAGCACTTTTGAAACTTTCAACTGTATCGTGAGGTAAATATACCGTGCACTTTTTAATGTATGTATTGTATATACTGGTTTAATACTGAAATATTAATTTTTATACAAAAACACATTGAACCGTTTAGTCCGCATTTATACTGGCGGAACATAAAGCAGACTTTGCGGACGGTAATTAAAATTCGGTTAAAAAATATGAGACTCGTAAAAAATCTCGCACAATAATCAAATTAGGTTTTCAGTGGACGAGGGAGTGTGGGTCGGCTCTTTGAAACGAGCTTGCTTTTATGTTGTAGACGTTAATTTTTAAATTTGATCAAAACCAAGATAAAAAAATAACCGATAATGTACCGCTCGATTTTAATATCGCAATTCCCCAAAACGTTATTATGTATTATGTATTACGCACACGAACACGTTCTCGAATGAAAATATTTCAACGTGTATATTTTTATGATATTACATTTGATTTCTCCCACAATGCGCATAATCAAGCGTTACTCCGGAAATACACCCCGGGGAGGAAAACGGGATGGAAAACGGATCAAAGGAAAATACGACACCTGTGAAGGCAAAGAAAATATATCGCAAATACGACGGATAGACGAGTGTAATATAAAATTTAATTTAAAGAAATTACATACAAACAAGTTGTGATTGAAGTAAATTGACCAATTGAGTCGCCTAGTTCCAAATCCCGATAAGTCCACTATATATAAAAAACGAGAATAAAATATTTTCTAGTTCTAAGAATGTTTTCAAACGATGCCTTATACTTGAATTATTCCAAATACCGCCAAGTGCGCCGTAAAAAAATATTGAAAATTAATGTTAGTTTCAAAAACTGACAATTGCACTGTGATAAAAGCCATATTTAGAAACAAACAACGATAAGTCCATGTTTCTAATCTCAATATTTTGTTTAATATCAACAAAATTAAGTTTAAATCAGTTTAAACGCCATCAAGCAAATAAGTCTGTAGCAGAAAAACCGCGTTTGTGAACAAGTGAGTTTTATCGACTTATCGGGATTTGGAACTAGGCGACTCAATTGTCAATTTAATTTATGTCAAAAATTGTTACTGATATATAAATATTCTTTTGTCACAGTTAAAATATCGTTTAGTGACACTGAAACGTAATTCACAGCTCCTTTGTCTATAAATATTAGTATTAAACGGAATAAAATCAGTAATATGTATTGGGCAAATTAAATATAGTTGTAATTATATATTTATTCGCTACGCACTTCTGATCAATAAAAGTACGTAAACGTATATTTGTTTAGTTCAATGAGTTTAATTCGATATTTGAACAATTCAAAATGAAAAATAAAATAATTACGCCAACTGAAATTCAGTACAATGACGCAAATATTATTTATAAATAAACATTTTTAAATTGAAAAGGTTGTACTAAAACATTCAGAACATTTAAATATTTATTTTGTAATGTATTTGATATTTTGGGCTATTGAAATGAATAACAGTCACAAAAACTGCAATTCAATAAAATGGTTATACTGATACTTTCAAAATATTTAATTATTAGGATCAATATTATACAGAAGAACAATGAAATATGTATGTACATACATATATAGTTTGAAATTTGGGCTATTAAATTGAATAATAATAATTCATAACAGTCACAAAAACTGCAATTCAACAAAATGATTATGTTAGGTTATACTGAAACTTTCAAAAGATTTAAATATTAGGATTGATATTATACAGAAGAACAATGAAACATGTATGTACATACATACATATGTACGTAGTTTGAAATTTGGGCTATTAAATTGAATAATAATTCATAACAGTCACAAAAACTGCAATTCAACAAAATGGTATGATGATGTTAGGTTATACAATAAGGTTATACTATTAGACGATATTTCAGAAGAACAAAAAAAAGATTTAAATATTAGAATCGATATTATACAGTCACAAAAAGAAGAACAATGAACATCGATATTATATATGCTTGAAATTTGGGCTATTAAATTGAATAATAATTCATAACAGTCACAAAAACTGCAATTCAACAAAATAGTATGATGATGTTAGGTTATACACTAAGGTTATACTGAAACTTTTAAAAGATTTAAATATTAGAATCGATATTATACAGAAGAACAATGAAATATGTATGTACCTATACATGCATACGTAGCTTGAAATTTGGGCTATTAAATTGAATAATAATTCATAACAGTCACAAAAACTGCAATTCAACAAAATAGTATGATGATGTTAGGTTATACAATAAGGTTATACTGAAACTTTCAAAAGATTTAAATATTAGAATCGATATTATACAGAAGAACAATGAAATATGTATGTACCTATACATGCATACGTAGCTTGAAATTTGGGCTATTAAATTGAATAATAATTCATAACAGTCACAAAAACTGCAATTCAGAACCAAAATAGTATGATGATGTTAGGTTATACACTAAGGTTATACTGAAACTTTTAAAAGATTTAAAATTAGAATCGATATTATACAGAAGAACAAAAATATGTATGTACCTATACATGCATTAGCTTAAAATAATAATTCAAAACACTGCAATTCAACAAAATAGTATGATGATGTTAGGTTAAACTAAGGTTATACTGAAACTTTCAAAAGATTTAAATATTAGAATCGATATTATACAGAAGAACAATGAAATATGTATGTACCTATACATGCATACGTAGCTTGAAATTTGGGCTATTAAATTGAATAATAATTCATAACAGTCACAAAAACTGCAATTCAACAAAATAGTATGATGATGTTAGGTTATACACTAAGGTTATACTGAAACTTTTAAAAGATTTAAATATTAGAATCGATATTATACAGAAGAACAATGAAATATGTATGTACATATGTACCTATACATGCATACATAGTTTGAAATTTGGGCGATTAAATTGAATAATAATTCATAACAGTCACAAAAACTGCAATTCAATAAAATTATATAATGATGTGGGGTCATACTATAAGGTTTTACTGAAACTTTAAATATTAGGATCGATATTATACAGAAAAGAAATACAGTTGCAATGATTTCTTACACATATATGTACATACTAGCAAGTAGTTTAAAATGGAATCGGTTGTACTAAAACTTTAAAACTTTTATTATAAATTAATTGAATTACCTCACAGTTCCGCAACGGGTAACGTACGCTTCGTAAAACAAAACCAAAAAACACATTTCACTATAGTAGTTTTATTTTATGATATTTTCAATCAACACTATCACGACATGGTGATTAGAATATTTTCATGCAAACGAAACGTTTCAACGTGATTTTTCCGAGTGGCGAATAATAATTTCCACGGTCAAGTTATCGTAAACTATGTACATATAATCGCGTAAGTGCGAGCGTCTCTTACGCCGGTCGACGCCCGTCTGACGGAAGTGTTGGCGTCGCGACGCCCGAAAGGATTCATACTCGTAGGATGAACGAACATTGCCGGAAACCAACGAAGCCTCTCTAATAGAACCTTTCGCACCCCAAAGACTGACGCGACGACGGAAAAGGATTTTCCCCATTTTCACCGTTAACGCATATACACGTAAAATGTGCGATGCGGTTCACAACCGCAACAGTTTATTATCACGTGAGGTTAGGTACTCTCGAATTATTGGGCATTTGCATGAATCTGTGTTGGTGTATCGTCAAATTCAAATACTTGTCTTCGGGCAAAAACTCGGTCTACCTTGCTTTCTTTCACATCCTCTGCCATTTATTTTCAACTTTTTTCACACGTTCCGCTATATCTGCCACCTTGTTCATGCTTCTTACCCATGTATTCCTCTTACGATATCTTCTAATTGTACCGAGCATACATCTTCCCGTGTTTCTCTATGTGCACTAATTACGTGAGGTTAGGTACTCTCGAATGATTGGGCATTTGCATGAATTGAATTGGTGTATCGTCAAATTCAACTTGATTATCAAATACTTCTCCTTGGGCAAAAATTTCGTATATCATCATCATTTTCGGCCGTTCACAACCCACTGCTGGATGATACCCTCTCCGATCCTCTTCCATTTTTGTCTGTCTTGAGCAATCTGCATCCAGTTGACCCCACACGTTCTTCTCAATTCATCAGCCCATCGTCCACTCGGTCTACCTTGCTTTCTTTCACATCCGCTGCCATTTATTTTCAAAATTTTCACACGTTCCGCTATATCTGCCACCTTGTTCATGCTTCTTACCCATGTATTCCTCTTACGGTCTCTTCTCGTTGTACCGAGCATACATCTTCCCGTGCTTCTCTATGTGCACTTATTACACGAGGTTAGATACTCTCGAATGATTGGGCATTTGGCATCTGTGTTGGTGTATCGTCAAATTCAACTTTATAATCAAATATTTCTCTTCAGGATAAAATTTCGTATATCATCATCATTTTCGGCCGTTCACAACCCACTGCTGGATGATACCCTCTCCGATCCTCTTCCATTTTTGTCTGTCTTGAGCAATCTGCATCCACTTGACCCCACACGTTCTTCTCAATTCATCAGCCCATCGTCCACTCGGTCTACCTTGCTTTCTTTCACATCCGCTGCCATTTATTTTCAAATTTTTCACACGTTCCGCTATATCTGCCACCTTGTTCATGCTTCTTACCCATGTATTTCTCTTACGATCTCTTCTCGTTGTACCGAGCATACATATTTCCATGCTATGTGCACTTCTTCTTAATTCATCAGCCCATCGTCCTCGTGGTCTTTTTTTCACATCGGGTAGCATTCAAGTGTTTTTCGCGTCCATCTACTTTGGGTTAGGTTAAGTATTAAAAATTTGATGTACATACCTGTCTATCTGCCTTTCTGTCTGTCATTACAAATCTGTCCATTTGCCTTTTTGTTCAACCGTCTCTGTCTTTCTCGTCTGTCTATTTTACTGTTTATGTATATGTACCTATACAAAATTGGCGTAAATCAACCTTTAAACCAATGTTGGATGGAGGCTTTTCCATTCCTGTCTGTCTTGAGAAATCCAGACTCAGACTAAATCTTCTCAATTCATCAGCCCATCTTCCGCTCGGTCTACCTTGTTTTCTTTCACATCCTCGCGGATACCATTACAGTGTTTTTTGCGTCCATCTGCAATCCATTCTTTTCGCCATTATTTGTGTCCAGCCCAATGCCACTTAAGCTTTTTCATATGTTCCATTATATCTACCACTTTGATCGTGCTTCTTATCCATGTACATGTTACACTTACGATGTCTTATTGTTATACCGAGCATGCATCTTTACATGCTTCTCTGTGTGCACTGGATCTTGCATAGCATTCTTGAATTCAGCATCCACTTTTCACAGTTATACGTCATAAATGGCAGTACGCATTGTTTGTACGCCTTCTTCTTTAAGTGTAGCGGGATGTTGGATTTAAATCAATGTTCATTCTTCCAAAAGCGTTCATGCTTTGTTTTATTTATTCTTCTTTACAACCAGTTATGTATATTCCCCAATTACCCTAAGTATAATCTCTAAAACGTTGACTACGTTTTCATTTTGTATATATGAATGTATGTACACACTTTGTTTTTCTGTATTGGAAATAATCTTCTTGTGAAGGTTCCCTACTTGATATCAAGCGTTGTCTCTTCACAATTTGACAAGGATTTTACCGTCTCTCATAGTGTAACTAAAAAAAGATACTCTCCATTAGTTTTCCATTGCTTCCTTGGAGGGGAGTATAAATAAAGTGAGAGAGGGAACGAACATTGATTTCGTAAGTAGAATGGAATTTTTTCGGTTTGGGTTTTGGAATTATAACAGGATACGTTTAACACAATTTTTTTAATATCTATGTAGATCTTACCAATGACAATATTCAATGTGGTTAAAACCTTTAAATGTGCGGTGATCAAACCACAGACCTTTGCTAAAGAGACGCTTAAACCACTGGCTAAATGGCTTTCCAGTACTTGTGCAAAGCTTGTGGTCCTGACTAGCTAACCAACATATAGCGATTTGAAAGTCAAAATCAAATTCAAACTTATTAAACATACACACACGGCCTTATCGATAGTATTGGGAAATATTCCGACACTATAGGCCAGTGGTCGGGAACCTTTTTCGAGCTAAGAGCCAAATTCGGGAAAACCTTGCAAAATTGGTTAAGTTTGGGAGCCGCAACATATTATTTTCAGATTATATGTATGTGATAAAACGAAGAATGAAACTGGGATGGAGCGCTTTTGGAGGAATGAACAAAGTTTTTAAATCAAACATCCCGCTATGCTTAAAACAGAAGGCATAATATCAATGCGTACTGCCAGTTACTGCCAGATACGAAACGTGGATGCTAAATTTAAAGCAAAGTAGACCGAGTGAAAGATGGGCTGATGAATTGAGAAGAACGTGTGGAGTCAAGGTGATATAGATTGCTCAAGACAGACAGGAATGGAAGAGGATTGAAGAGGCCTTCATCCTGCAGTATTATAAAGTTAAATCTAAAAAACGATTTAAACCTTTTTATAGTCATGAAGTTTTAGAAATAGGATTTATTTTGATTTTGTTGGATGACAGCGAGAGCCGCAGGTTTTCATACAAAGAGCCGCATGCGGCTCCGGAGCCGCCGGTTCCCGACCGCTGCTATAGGCATATACATATGTAGGAGCATTGAGACAGTGATGCGGCACAGAAGCTGCATCCCTCGAATACTGTATTGAATAATGTATGAGAAGTGAAATGGCTCGATTTTTTTACGAAATCGTTGCACTTTCCCTGCATAAGAAGACATTTCTGAATCTAACGAGCCTAATTTGTGTATGACAGAGACCATCTTGCTTCAGATGACATCGACACCTTTGACTCCTTTGCTACTTGCATACTTACATATGCATATAATTATACATATATGTACATGTATATATACTCATACGTGCCATCAAGACGAGGACAATATCCTTATGTAAAAATCCATCAGCTTTTCTATTTACTTTTAGGGTTGGTAGCTGGTTGCCGCGTGTGCTATATTAGATTGTCATTGTTTTTCACGTAGGAGTGTATTTTCCTCGCGGGAAATTGTGAAAATCTGCTTATGCTATGCAAATCCCGACGAGATCTCAGTATCTTTACGAAAAATAAACACGCCTACCCATTTTCGTTTTCGCATCGACATCTGTCGCATTTTGAAATCACTGTCTACAAACTCTCTATTAGGCATTTTGTTCAAGTGTTATTTACTACGAACAATTATCTCGACTCTGATTTGTGACAGGTGGAATTTCACAAGTCAAAACAGATCAAGTGTCGCCAGTTTATAAAAATTTAATAAATATAACTAGCACAGTATAATTGTTTGACTTTAAAATGACACAAATTCGTGTTTCATCTAATCAAATACGATGACTTTTATTCATTTACGTCGAATCTGTTCATTGAAAATATTCTAATGTAATGTCCACGCAAAGTGTAAAACACACGACGCTTTATATAAATATTATTATTCTAAAAAGTCATTTAAAGTCTACATATGTATGTACATCCCAAAATTGGCATTTGCTACAAATTAAATTGATGAAGCATTGTATTTTATTTTACACGATTTTCATACAATACCGGTAGCAAACGCTGTATAGGTACAAAATACGCAAGAGGAATTAAACAAATGTAATATTTACATTTTTGTTTTGACACTTGACACTTGAGCCATCTAAGATTAGTATTAAAGTAGGCTTAAAAATTAATTTTACTACAACTAAAATTATGTTTAATGAATTTTGTACGCAAAGCGTAGTCACAGTAGATAATCATATTGTAGAGATAGTTGATAGTTATTTATACCTACATAGGACAATTGGTGAATATGACTGATTGTAAAGAAGAATAAATTAAACTAGGATGGAGTGCTTTTGCAAGAATGAACATTGTTTTTAAATCCAACATTCCGCTTACATACATTTCAATACAATATGCAGTGGATTTTATATTTTGTTACCTATGTACATACATACATATGCAAAGCGTAGTCACAGTAGATAATCATATTGTAGGGATAGTTGATGGTTATTTATACCTAGGACAATTAGTGAATATGACCAAATTAAAAGAGGAAGAAATAAAACGAAGAATGAAACTAGGATGGAGTGCTTTTGGTAGAATGAACATTGTTTTTAAATCCAACATTCGGCTATGCTTAAAAAATAAGGCATACGACCGATGCGTACTGCCAGTTATGACGTATGGATGTGTTCAATTCAAGAATGCTATGCAAGATCCAGTGTACACCGATTAGCATGGAAAGATGTATGTCGTGTGTTAGTCGTATTTTATTTTTTATGAACATACATATAACATGTACATAGTACGTGTAACGACACATACTAGAGATAGTTTGGTGAATATGACCGGATGTAAAGAAAAATAATGAAACTAGGATGGAGTGCTTAAAAAAGAAGGCATACGACCGTTGCGTCCTGCCAGTTATGACGTATGGATGTGAAACTTGGACGATAAATTTAAGAATGTTACGTAGGATCCAGTGAAAATAGAGAAGCATGGAATGATGTATGCTTGATATAACAAGAGGAGATCGTAAGAGGAATACATGGGGAACAAGTATGACCAAAGTGGCAATCGACTACACACATAGCGACAATAATGGATGGCAGATGGACGCAAGAAATACGGGAATGGTATCCAAGAGGATGTGAAAGAAAGCAAGGTAGACCGAGTGGAAGATGGACTGATGAATTGAGAATCAACTGCTCAAGACACAGGAATGGAAGAGGATTGGAGAGGCCTTCACCCAGCAGTGGATGGTGATAGTTTGAGTTCAAGTATGTAGGTTTTTTCCCTAACCGCGTTTGTTAAAAAAAAGGAATACATATGCGAATGTGAAAGAATTGTCTACACAAATGTGGTTTTAAACGCTCACCCAATAACTCACTGTTCTCGTGTCGTGCCACGCTTCGATGATACGTTTTTACTAAACTGAAGGGCAGTGCTAGGCGCAGAGGGGACGCCCGAATTTTCGGGGCGGATCTCTCTCTCTCGCACGAACGCGAAAGAGCAAGAGAGAGAGCAATAGCCTACCTCCAAACTGGAGGAGTGGGGGTATGCATCACAGTTTATCGCTCGCTCTGTTTGTATGGAACGTTGGATGATCCGTTTTTACTCTACCGAGCGAAAAGAAGTTTTACCTCAAAATTAAATTTTTAATTTGAATCAATCCTGTTTTAACATAGCATGCTACGATTTGTAGCGATAGAACACTTCCAGACAAAATTATACACTAAAATATTAGCTGTAAGAAATGTTTGTTACTGCTTTAACGCCTTCTTTATCTATGTTAACACTCTCTTGCAAATGTGATGCCATATTGTGATAAGTTTAAAATATACCAATTCGTAAATATTATGCCTGTTTTCGTCATCAATTGAATATTAAAACTAATTACGATGGCAGCATCAAAGGTTACCAACGTCGAATAAAATCAATCAACGACGTAGACACGCACTTGCAACACCCCACCCCACGTCACAATTCATAGCAACTGTGTCACGTGTGGTGTGGTAAGTGTGTGTGAGCCTCTTTTTTATTATTAACTTGAATCGTATCAACTTAGGCTTGATTAACACATATATGTGTGCATTTCGACGATGGAAAATATTCTAAATGGATAATATTCGTTCGACAAAACACACACACGGCAGGTGTACGTAACTGACCGAAAGGATAGATGAAAAGAACGACTGTGGGCATTAAGTTTGTACAACTTCTTAGAACGTTATTAAGTTATTCCGAACGAAATATGGTGAGAGGGGGTAAAGGGGAGCGGGGGAAAAAAAAAAAGTTACCGACTTAATGAGATTTTTCTGTTTACGTATAGCGCTTTGATATTTCGCCGATCGTAATAAAGCTAGAAATAACATGTTTCGAGTTGAAAATGTGAACGAGCCACCCATTCGTATTCAATCGACAAACAAGTATTATATATTATAAATATATAATATAATAGCCTTATTCCAACTGTCTGTCTGCTGACAACGCCCGCCTCGGTAAATGATGCAGTCGATCGTTGATAATAGAATTTTATTTCACTGTGAGAAATACGTTTAAAAAACAATTTAAAACAATATTTTTATCATATTATATATATAATAGCCGAAATCCGTCTGTCTGTCTATCTGTCTGTCTGTCTGTCTGTCTGCTGATAACGCTAGCTCAGGAAAAATTATAAAAAAACCACTAGAACGAGTGGCGGATCGAACCCACGACCTTAGGCTCAAGAGGTATTGCGCTAACGCTCACTCTGTCGCCGTCGGTAACGTATCAGCTACGGCCGCTTGGTGAAAGAGACCTTTTTTACCTATATACACGCGAACTTGACTGCTTTACCTACTACCTACCTATAAAAACTATTTTTTTTTTTTTTTTTTTTACTTACAAAATTATAATTATTATATATACATATAATAATTAATAATTATAATATCTATAATAAAAATAAGGTATAAATTTTTTTTTTTTTTTTTTTTTTTTTTTTTACAAAATCACTCTATCGATACTATCGATACTACGGGATTGCTATAATACATAGATGGAGCTATATAAACTTTTTTTTTTGTCACTTACAACCGTGCGATCAATTATTGGAGATCTCTATTAAAAAAGCGCTTTATGTAATTTAAAATTCAGCGGGCGTTGATATTCAACGGGCTTACACTAGTTATATATATAATAGCCGAAATCTGTCTGTCTGTCTATCAATCTGCTGATAACGCTCGCTGAGGAAAAATAATTAAAAAACCAGAACGAGTGGGGATTGAACCCAGGACCCCAGGCTCGAGAGGACTCACACTAATGCTATCCGCTATCGCCCTTGGCCAATTTAGTCCTTTTTTTTAAACATTACCTATACAAGGGATCGTGACTCTGCTTTACCTACAAAAGGGATCGTGACTCTGCTAATAATACATAGGTGACGCTATGGCGGCGCATTGGCGCTATGGCGGCGCATACTAGATGGCGCATTTGATATACTATAGACAACGACGTGGCGCATAGATGCTATACTATAGACAACTATAAAAACTATTAAATTTAATATATAATTATCCAGAACGGGTGATGAGAACGCTCCGTTGATATTCAACGGGCTTACACTAGTATGTATATAATAGCCCTATTCCGTCTGTCTGCTGATAACGCTCGCTGAGTGATTAAAAAAACGAACCATCGCGCGCGAATGGGATTTGAACCCGAGATCACCAGATCAGAAAGTGTGCGCTTATGCATTCATCCAAACTATGTAGGTTATGACGGACCTGCTACAATTTGACAATACTAATCCTCAAAAGGTTCACGACTTTGCTAAATTGTTACGTTGTTGTATTATAACGCGCCATCTATGCAAAAACTATTTAATTAAATATTATTTCTTTCTACGCTCGGTACTTTATTCATTTGTCAAATTTGAAGTATGCATTACTATAAATAGCAAGGGTCTGCCTGGCCGGCTGACCAGATGTATAGCCGTGAATTTCTCGCATACATACTGCACGTACACATACATATAATCACCCACACAAACACTCACAGTACTGGGTGAAGAGAAATCGCTCCGTTGATATTCAACGGGCTTACAACTAGTATACCTATAATATGCTTGTACCTATAATTTTGATATAAAACTTTTAAAAAAAAGACTACTAAATACTTGAAAACATCGTGTTTCAAACAACCGTTCCAAACATGGAACCAAAATGACTTTAATCATGTGTGATTGAATTTTTATGATTTTTAAGACCTCAAAAAAACCACCACATCTTAAAAACTCAATAGTGTAGATTGAATTTAAGTTTTATAAACTATGTATATTTTGAATCGCCATAGAAGTTTGTACAGCCTTGAATTTGAATTGCCTTCGATTGAATAATAATTCACACAGAGAAGCGTAGAAAGATGTATGCTTGATATAACAAGAAGAGATCGTAAGAGGAATACATGGGTAAGAAGTATGACCAAAGTGGCAGATATAGCAGAACGGGTTAAAAAGTTGAAGTGGACACATAGCGAGAAGAATGGATAATAGATGGACGCGAGAAATACTGGAATGGTATCCGAGAGGATGTGAAAGAAAGCAAGGTAGACCGAGTGGAAGATGGGCTGATGAATTGAGAAGAATATGTGGAGTCATAGTACATTTGGTGCATATTCTGATTGTCTATAAAAATTGTTCAAAAAATGTAAAAACAACGTAATAGCCGTTTCAAACGAGTTGACGATTTTTTGGTACACCTTTAACATTTTGGTTAGATTAGTGTCGTATACTCGTCTACGTAAATCGAACGGTCCGCAAATTTAACACATTAAATTACACAGTAATTGGATTCTTGTTCCGTTGCAAAATACCTGTTTCGTTTTAGATAACTTTGTCTTAATTAAAATTTAATCAACGCCGCGTTTAGTTTTCGCACCACGCGCGCGGTGCGTTATTTTCCGCTCACTTCTGAAGTTTAATATGATAATAATGTGTATATGATAATAATAATGCGTACGGAACATTGGAGCTTTCACCCTGCACGCCCCTGATAAAACCGTTTCGACTAATTAATTTACCTCCCCTAAATAACTGAATGAAAATTTCGCGGGGAAAAAATCCAAAAAATCAAAACCATTAAAAAAATTCCGGGCCAACGGGCATAACTAGTATGATAATGTGTATATGATAATAATAAATCCGAAAAACCTCCCCTTTCGGGGAAAAAAATCGCATTACCTAGCGACGACTTTGCGCATCGTGATCATTTTTTATTAAGTGGATGTATTTTTTTTTTTTTTTATTAAATATCATCTTTGAGACATAGGACTAACTTAAATCCTTGTACATGATTATTGTTTTAAGGTATGTTTGAAATGTATACATACATACTAAGCATATAATGTATGAAATGGTGCGATCCCGTTTTAGATTTACATCTCATTATGAACTGAAACTTGTGTTTCACTTTTGTATAAATAAATAAAAAAATACATAAATTCACCTTTTAAAAAATAAATATATATATTTTATACGGCTAACTGGCGCAATTAAATCAAGTTACAGTATTTAATTTGAACCTTTCTTCATTATGTTTCAATATGTATCTTTCAAAAAAGACAATTAACTGTGAACAATTATGTACATATACGAATGTTCATTTCGTATTGCCTGGTGATGACCAACGAGTTTTCATTATTTTTCAACAGCCATGTAACCATGGGTTACATGAAAATTCAAATTTTCATTGACAAATAGACATACTCGTAATTAAGGTTTTTATAATTATTTAGTACAAGTGCAAGCCCGTTGAATATCAACGGAGCGTTCTCATCACCCGTACTAAAAAATAATATTAAATTTTATAGTTTTTATAGTTGTTGCCTATGCAACGTAAGAATTTGTCAAAGTCGCGAGCCATATTATATTGGGCTATAAATAGTCGCGTTGAAGCCTGCCCTACATTATCTGGTTTGGCTCACCGCGTAAGCGCTCTGTTCCGAATCAGTGGTACCGGTGGTTCAAATCCCACTCGTCTGGTTTTTTTAAATTATTTATCGAGGCGAACGTTATCAGCAGACAGACATACACACACACACACACACACACACACACAGCCAGACAGACAGAATAGGGCTATCTATATATATAAAAATGAATGTCTGTCTGTCTGTCTCTTATAGGCTCCTAAACCACTCAACCGATCGCGATGAAACTTTCAGGACTTATTGTGATCATGCCGAGGATAGTTCCTGTGTAAAAAAAATCGGGAAAAAACGGGAACGGAAACGGGCCTGCTCACGTGTCAGATAACGTACTAGGAACGGGAACGGGATTGGGAACGGGAACGGGATCTGGAACGGGAACGGGAACGGGATCGGGCATTGCAACGCATGCCGGGTCAGCTAGTATTATTATAAATTGTCTTTGAAGGAGTATATATTAATTTAAAATTAAATATAATACCTATACGTAGTTTATACGACGAGCTATTTGGCCTCGACGTACATTTCCGCTTAAAATACGAAGTGCATTAAAAATACAGAAAATAAATAAAAAAAATCTGGTTTTCTTGTAAAATGTGACGGTTTCAAAATAAGAGAAAAAAATCTAGAGATATATAAATTTGGAAATTCGTAAAATTCACCAGACGAAATCTCGCTCGGGTATTCGCGCTGCGTTCTAGTTTGGCAAGGCTCGCGGCGATAAACGTCAAGTTTTCCGAGGAGGGGTCGGAAGTTTTGAAAAATTTTTCCCGCTTTTATTAAATGAAAAACGCCCCCCCCCCCTACGCCTATAACAAAACCAAAACAACAACAACAAAACAAACGGCGGCAACAAAAAAAGAAATGGCGACGAGCACCCAGAGTCGCTCAAGCGAACCGTGAAACGATTGCCAATGCAACCGTATGCACATTCTTTATCCGACTATGCAGAGTATTACAAGGCGTTGCCTCGGACAAAGGGGAAAACTATCGGCCATTAGTGGAATGCATACCGAGGAAAATTTACACACATACATAGCCAGCGTCTTTAATATTATAAAAATTTAAATTGTCGAATTATGTAGTTGGAAACACTACGATGTATAGAACTACTGGATAAACGTATGCGGGAAATGCGAAATTAATTTGTTTTTCAGACTTCCTGTAAAAATTCTCAAAGCATCATAATCCGCCTGTGAAAAATAAATTTTAATAAGAGGTCAACGCTAATAGCAAATTGGATCTGTTTTCTACTCAAATTTTCTGTATATTCATTTTTATTTAAGGTAGCTTAAAGCTAAAATTACAAAATAAACTTATTATCTACTAGCACTTGTACAGAGGTGCTGTTTTAAAACTGCCAGGAATCTATCAATTTTATTTATATTTCTGAGAACTTTTGGCAGGCCATTGTATTCAACAATACCCCAGTACAAGATACTTCCCCTGGATGTACTTAATTTTAAATTTTTATTAACTATCAACTCATTCTCACCCCTATTATTATGAATATGTATATTATACCCACTTATTAAATATTTTGGTAATTAATTCTTATCTAATTTAAAAATACCTATATATACTAAACATGCACACTTTTAAGGTGTACATTCATCCAATTCAATTACCTCTAGCATAACTTGGTATTTGCAGTTTTTGCAACCTATCTTTAATTACCCTATTTACTAAATTTAAAAATGGGCCACAATATATAAACAATAAAAAAGGAGGCGATTTAACGTTTTTTTTATAATTGAAATTTCTGCTTCAATAAATTATAATGGAGTATTATTTTATTACTATTTTCATATACGTAGTGTGATACAGTGTTGTGATAATGCGAAAATTCCACCTCGAGATTTTGACTGATATGTATGTATCGGGTATCGTCTCCAGGTCGCGTTTTCACGATTTTTGGAAAATGTCTTTGTGTTGTGCGGATGTGTGTAGAATCGCTAAAACTCAAAAGTCATTAATCCGATCACACTGAAACCACATATTTATTATTATACCATTGCAGTCTATAACGGTGGTCGGGAACCGGCGGCTGCGGAGCCTCATGCGGCTCTTTGTATCAAAACCCGTGGCTCTCGTTGTCATCCAACGTTTTGCGCGAAACACAAAACGTTGACACACAATTTACACAAAATCAAAATGAATCATATTTCTACTATGTATGTACATATAACTTCATGGCTATAAAAAGCACTAAATCGTTTTTCAATAATACTTTTTTGTAATAAAATGTCACGAAGATAGCTTATTTCTTACTGCTATCCATTTTATTAATGAGTAACATTTCATTTAATTTAATTTTTCCTAATTTGGCTCTAAGCTCGAGAAAGGTTCCCTACAACTTGCCTATAAGGTTTTTAAAAATTTTAAAATCAACCAGAAGTGGAACCTCGTCTTGTAAGTCATCCTTTATTTCAGATTTTTTTCCTCTAAAACCATCACACGAATTAAAATAAAATTTTGTGTATGTACATACATAGTATGTGCAAATGATAATATTTTTAAATATAATTTTTCCAACCGGAAGTACTAGATACTTTTTCTTTTGGTTTCGATGTTTTTTTTTAAGCTTTTTTGCTTTAAAAATAATAGTCTGTCATAACAGATTTTATAAGTGCTAAAATAATTATTTAGAAGGCTGTGTAGTTAAATTTATATTAAAAAAAAAAAACAAAAGTGTTTTTCTAGTACCTGGTAAGCACCGGGTGAAAATTGAAACGTAAAGCAAATAGAAAAGATTCATTTTTTTGCGTAAAGGTATATTCCACGCATAAAGTATGAAGTTAGTATGAGCCGCACAGTGTGCGAAATCGTACATTATCGAAATTCAATATACCAACTTGATAATAATGTTTCGCTCGGTTGTTTCAAGGATTAATATGAAAAAATATATATAAGGTAGCTCTTCATAGTTGGATCAGTTTCGGCAAGGTAATCGCCAAACTCTGAAACAACTTTTTCTCGGTAAGTATTGAAGTTCGCTCATCGACATTCATTTTATATAGTAGCTACTTTTCTTTTTCTTATGTTCCACGCCTTCTACTCTCTCTTCTACACTTTTTTTAACCGAAAAGACGTGTTCGAACTTTTTCAACCCCCCGGTTTTACATAAACCAACTTTGTGCGAAAAATCGCTCGTGCTACTCCGTTATACATATAGTTTTCGAACACGGCCAATTCGCAAGAGCTCAAATTACGCTCTTTATCAATTATAATATTTTCACTTAACCGTATCTATGTATTTTGTGTGTCTGTTTGTTCTTTATACATTTCCAGAACGTTTTAATAATCAGCAACGAGCTTTGCCGAGGTAATTTCTATAATCCTACAGGTCTTATGGTTTACTTTAGTGCAATAGAGCTGCCTTGCAACGCTTACTCCAGCTAATAAAATATGTGAAGTTTTGCTACAATATATACTGCCTAGTATTTTATATTAAGCGAAGTGCAAAATATGTATACCACGCTCCGTAAATTGAAATAGAAAGAGTGCGTATGAAAAACTGGGGTTTAAGAAAAACCGCACGAAAAAAAACTGGATTCAACTTTTAAGATGTACTTTCTATGATCTTGCGGATGAATTATTATTTAGGGTAGGCTTATAAAAAAATGGTGTATTTTAAATTGAGTAAAATAAACAAAAATACATTTTAATACAATATGCAGTGGATTTTATATTTTGTTACCTATGTACATACATACATATGCAAAGCGTAGTCACAGAAGATAATAATATTGTAGAGATAGTTGACGGTTATTTATACCTATGTACATACATACATAGGACAATTGGTGAATATGACCAAATTTAAAGAAGAAGAAATAAAACGAAGAATGAAACTAGGATAAAGTGCTTTTGGAAGAATGAGCATAGTTTTTAAATCCCACATTCCGCTATGCTTAAAAAAGAAGGCATACGACCAATGCGTCCTGCCAGTTATGACGTATGGATGTGAAACTTGGACGATAAATTTAAGAATGTTACGTAGAATCCAGTGCAAACAGAGAAGCATGGAATGATGTATGCTTGATATAACAAGAAGAGATCGTAAGCGGAATACATGGGGAAGAAGTATGACCAAAGTGGCAATGGGCTAGACACATAGCGACAATAATGGATGGCAGATGGACGCAAGAAATACGGGAATGGTATCCAAGAGGATGTGAAAGAAAGGTAGACCGAGTGGAAGATGGGCTGATGAATTGAGAATGAACTGCTCAAGACACAGGAATGGAAGAGGATTGGAGAGGCCTTCATCCAGCAGTGGATGGTGATAGTTTGAGTTAAATATATGTTTTTTTCTTAACCGCGTTTGTTAAAAAAAAAAAATTCCAGTGTGTAGCCGCTACTCACTATAGAAGTAAAACTTCTTTGCAATTTAAAGCAAGTGCAATGTACAAGAAGGAGTACAGATGTGAAATTAAAAGAATTGTGTACACAAATGTGGTTTTAAACGTTCACCCAATGACTCACTGTTCTCACTGCTACCTCACGTCTAGCCGAGGAGTGGGGGTACCCCACCGACCGTGACTGGTTTTCGTGCCGTGCCACGCTTCGATGATACGTTTTTACTAAACTGAGGAGCGGTGCGGGGCGCAGAGGGGACGTTAGATCGGGGCGAATCTCTCTCTCGCACGAACGCGAAAGAGCAAGAGAGAGGGCAATAGCCTACCTCTAAACTGGAGGAGTGCGTGGATATGCGTGACCACTTATTGCTCGCTGCGTTTGTATTGAACGTTGGATGATCTGTTTTTACTCTACCGAGCGAAAAGAAGTTTCACTACAAAAAGGACAAATGCACCAAACTTTACTTTTGTGAGGGAGACCAACTCTTGTCCCTTTGTTGCACACGCGGTTAAAAGTAACACATACATACTCACTCTCAAACTATGTACACTATCTTCACTTCAAATAAACCAGACTATAGTAAATACTACGGTATGTTTTTTTCAGTTGTAAATAATTACACAGAAGTTGTATAATTGGGCGTAGAGGATTCCTAGGATAAACTGAAATTTATTGTGTAACGGATAAGGGTTGAAGTTATTAAGAATGGAGCGTTCGTTGCACACGAGCAATTTACCTGACCTGTTCGCCCTTACTAAAGGTTACCGGGTCGGGTCGGGGTAATTAATGTCGGTAACCGGATACGGATCGGATATGAAATAAGGGTTGGCGGGAAACTGTTGAAATGGACATGGTAAAAATACGTACAATATAATTTTATAAGTTATAATTGTTGAAGGTACCTATGTATGTAGATATTCACCGCTGTGTGGACTTACTGCCCGTTGGTGTTTGAGTATTATTGATTTCACATGTGGTCGCCCACGATGTGTTTCCCGACAAAGGATCTCTTTAACAAATTATCCTTGATTATTTACGTGGTCATCGGACGAACACGTGAACATTATTCATCGCCTGGGAAAACGTATGCACTGAAAGCGACGTGGGGGATTTAAATTTCGCTAAATAATTAAAATTCGGATTTAATATTGTTTATATTTATCCTTATATGTACATATACTGCCGTCCTAAGCCCACTTAATGTAACTGACAAAACAACAATATCGAGATAAATGGACATGAAAGTTTTATTCTAAATTTGTGTTTTTCTTCATATATTACTGATTTATTTAAACTTTTTTTTTTAGTGCATGAGGTTATTTTCTATTGTGTTTTGATAATTCTAAGGAAAAAATAAAAAAAAAAATGAATACTTTAGTAGTTACGTCACTTTTTTACACTTACGTGAAATTTGCTTAGGAAATCATATAACTTCACTGTGCCTTAGATTCACTATTTTAGTATAAATGGGGTTAGTTTAACGCAACTCTATATGTATTTTAATAGTTGCGTTATTTTAGCTAAACAAAGTGCTTCGGTAGTTTTGCGTAGCTCCTTAGCAAAACTAACGTAACTGCATTACGTCCTTAGACGTAAAAACGTATCTGCACGCACGTTACATTGAATTTGCTATGTAAATGTTGGATACGTTATTTTCGCTAAGTATTGGTGATACGTTAGATTTAATAGCTTAAAAAAGTCACTTTTGGATGAAGATACATTAATTTTGATATGAAAAATCGCAAGAATACACCCCCATAACCCCTAAAACATATCTAAATTATTTTCGTAATTTTTGTCAGTTACGTTAAGTGGGCTTAGGACGGCAGTATAGAGCTAATTCTATTTTAATTAATGAAGCGTAGTACATTTTAGACTATGGTAATTTTGTGCATTCTATAAAATGCCTTGATATTTTATACAATACTAGTGTAAGCCCGTTGAATATCACCGGATGTTTGTGTGGGTGAGTATATGTGTATTTAATACAGTTGTTGCATAGATGGCGCGTTATAATACAACACGTAACAATTTAGCAAAGTCGCGAGCCTATTGAGAATTTATATTGTCAGGCCCGTTATTGTCTAGTTTGGTTGAATGCGTAAGCGCATCCTCTTCCGAACTGGTGATATCGGGTTCAAATCCCACTCGCGCGACGTTCTGGTTTTTTTTTAATTATTTACCTCGGCGAACGTTATCAGCAGACAGACACACACACACACACACACACACGCTATTATACATATATGTATATATAATGAGCCATTTTGCCTATAAAATACATACATACATATATGTATGTCGTATGTACATTACACGGTAGTAGCGTAAAATTAAAATATATACTATATAAAACAACTATCGTTAGCCTACTCTCAATGTCGATAATAAATATTCGTTGATCTTAAATATTCAAGTACTATCATCATCATTTTCAGCCGTTTATCATCAACTGCTGGATGAAGGTCTCTCCAATCCTCTTCCATTCCTGTCTGTCTTGAGCAATCTGCATCCACACATTCTTCTCAGTTCATCAGTCCATCTTCCACTCGGTCTACCTTGCTTTCTTTCACATCCTCTGGGATACCAATCCAGTATTTTTCGCGTCCATCTGCCATACATTGTTCTCGCTATGTGTCCACTTCAATTTTTTCACACGTTCTGCTATATCTGCCACTTTGGTCATACTTCTCACCCATGTAATTCCACTTACGATCTCTTCTTGTTATACCGAGAATACATCGTTCCATGCTTCTATGTGTGCACTGGATCTTACGTAGCATCCAAGTTTCACATCCATAAGTATGTCATAACTGGCAGTACGCATTGGTCGTATGCCTTATTTTTTAAGCATAGCGGAATGTTGCATTTAAAAGTACTATACATATACATATAACACCTAAAGCTTTAAGAGCTGTCTGTCTGTCTGTACGTCAGGAGCGCTTTTTTTCCAATTTCAATCGTTCCAAACATAAATCAAACGTTATTGTTTATTAAAGATTTAATATCAAATGGCTACAACACGTTCAAATTTACATTGCTAGGTATTTTCATAGATACACATATGTATGTATGTAGTGTTTCAAGGAATTGTTGGCTCACTTCTAGTAGTTAGTTCATAATATTTTGAGTAAGAAATATGCATATGATGTGTGTCTCTGTAATAAAGCTACACAGTATCATATTAAATTACGAGACATCAAACTCAATCAGTGATCGAACCCTCCTCTCCTGCAGTGTCTCAGCTTAAGACTCTACTCTTACTCAGGTTGGTACGTAGCACTACGATAAAAATAGTTTTTCAAACGTTTAAAATAATTCATAAGGTGTATGTATAGTCGCGAATTTTTTTTTCGCAGCATCATTTCGTTTAAAAACACACATTTTTTACGACGAACGCCTCATTACCCACGACTCCTTAAGATTTCAACCCTCATCCCGTTCATCCCCGTCGCAATATTTACCCGAGAGCTGCGACCGAAAAAATGAGCCATGAATCAAGCGGTTGCGGGATTTTTCCGCCTTTGCAAAAAAAAAATAAAGAAAAAAAAAATACAAAGCACACAGACACATCTTTTCGTCGACGGAAAATGTCGAGAGTATAATTTAGAAGCGTGTCCGGCTAATAGAGCAACGCGAAAAAGCTCAGAGTTATACTCCGACCAAGTGAATTATGACGTATGAACATGTGCACGTTTTCCTCTAGCTGAAATGTATAATAATAAAATTGTTGTATCAACATAGGAAAGTTCCACACATGTACATAGTTCCACAGTTTGAAGAAAGTTTTGACACTTTTGCTATGACTAAAAATTTAGCTACACAGCTTAGTGTATAACTTATATTATGTACATACAATCGTAAACACTTTTAATAGCTCTATGTCAATTATAAAAATACCAGTACTAAAGGTTGTTCTGAAGGTAAGAAATTTAAGAAAATAAAACCGTCACTGATGCAACTTGAGCAATCGTGCATTTCCGTACCAATTTCAATCACAAATATCTTTCCGATTACAAGACTAAAGATATTGCAAATAAAAACAGTTAAATACGGAATACTCTTGGAATTCTTTCGATAAATCGAAAGATTCCAATAATTTTCATTGTGTTCACAAAAATGCACTCAAAAATAATTTTCCAAAAAGACAGTATCTACTCTCAGTGCTAATTATACATATATTTATTTATTTATTTACAGCTCATAAAGTGCAATATAAAATAATATTAATTCCACATAATACAGTACAGCCAAAATAGTTACAAACAAACAACAGATCATAGCAAGAAAGGTACTTTAGGAGTTAGGGCAGGAAATGAACTTAAGTAAAGAAAATCTGAAGGTGGGCAAAACTTTTTTTTTCCATATAAAGAGATAAAAAATTTATAGACTGAAACTAGAGAATCGACTAAAAAATGTTATTTTTTGACTCGCTACCCGAAAAAATCCAATATTTCGACGATTTATTTATCAAGTAAAATACAACTCATAAAGTACAATATAAAATAAATTACACATAATACTATACAGCCAAAATAGTTACAAACAAAAAAAAACATATACATAGCGAGAAAGGAACTAACTTTAGGAACTTGATTAAAGAAAATCTGAAGGAGGGCAAGGAATAGCGAAAAGGATCAATATGTGCCAGAATTTCGTTTAATGACGAGCAGGATCTATAAATGAAGGAGTTTTGCGAATAATTAGTAGAACAACGATTCAAATGAAACAAGGAGGATTTCTGAAAGATGTAATGGGACAATGCAAAAGGGTCTTACTTAGTAGGTAAATGCTATCTGATAAATTATTTAAAAGTTTAAATACAAACCAAAGATCCCATACCATCCTTCTAGATTGCAGAAGGACGTAATACGTAAAGGAAGAATAAGAGGAAAAACGAAACCTGAAAATGGAGTACGCATGGAACTTTTCATAATTTTTTTCAAATTTAGTAATCTTGTTAAAACGGGTTCCATATAGTACTAGCAAATTCCAGGTATTCTCACAAATACATTGTATAGTAGAGACACAGTATCAAAGGACTTAAAGGGTCTGGATACTCTCATTATTAATCCTAATAAGCCTTATTGGCAGCGGCATCAACGTGGGAATTAATTAAATCAAACTAATCTAAAACAATTGGTCTTTTATCAAAATGAAATACTGCAGCAATATCTGTATAAAATAAAACAGCAAGAAAAAGTCTGTTTTACCTAAAATTGCATTATTTGCGTGGAGCTTCCCTATACGATTTAGGTATGATTTAATATAATCTAAGCATCACACATATGTACAGTCAAATACATTGATTTCGTGCAATAATAAACTTTTATGGTTTCGTGGGGGGGGGGAACGATTGAACCTCTCCTTCATAATATATCAAATTATCGACTAACGAAACAGTTAACTGGAACGCGTTAAACTCACGAAAGCGATGAGTTATGCGTTCGCGTTAAACCTGGTACTAACTCATTGCCGGCCACTCGCCAACTTCTTTACACTTTTATTATTAGCTTCGGGTGCCGAGTGTTCTTTATGGCCGTCGACCCTTTTTTTCAGGTATTTTCCTCTATTTTCCGATCTTTCTTCAACCGGTGTATACTATGTAGAACCTGAGAACCAACGGAAAACAAGCGCGATAAAAATGCTCTACGTTTCCATGCTTATATTTTTCCGAGATCGAAACTCACAAAAATCTACATTCACAATACACTTCAGTATTACTGGTTGATGATTATTATTGTCACATGAAAAATTACAAGAATCATTAAAAAAAATTCGGGTGTGGCCAACCCATGACTTTATCCATATATTTGAGGAATACAAAGAGTAACGAAATTAATTTAAGTACGTTAGTAAATAAAACGCATGCACACCACCACACCAACCAACATACATATCATGAAATCACGCGTATGTAAAATACGATCTTCGGCATATATTCTAATACATGGAAAAATCTGCCACTTCTGCTCGTCAGATGTTGACCAACATCACAGTATCTCATACAGCTAACGTGAAAACTATAGATATGAAATTTCGACAAGATCGCCGGAGCCGTTTCGGAAATATTCTGTGGTAACAGAATTTTTAGAATTTTCTACAAGAAAAAAACCCTACTTCCGGTTGACTGATGTTGACCAAATTCCTCATGTCTCTTACACCTTACGTGAAAATAATAGATATGAAATTTCAGCTTGATAGACTTGATAGTTTCGGAGAAAACACACACACACAAGTACACAGACATACAGACATTTTCCAGAAATCATGAAAACGTGATCTTGATACAAATCAGTCAAAATCTCGAGGTATTTGAATTTTCGCACGATCACAATACTTTATCCGATTAGGATAAAGTAAAAAACTAACACATTATTTAAAATAAAGTAAAAAAAAACAGACAGACAAAGCTATTTTATATTGTATTACTTTGTTATGCCTGTCGTAATGCAATAAAATTCATATCTCGTAAGTAGAACAAATTGCATAAAATCAGGCGCAAAGAGTTCCAGTTTTAATAAAATTCGCACCTATGTATGTATGTATGTATATGTCGTATCATACATTGATTGTCAAAAAAGTGATTGTATTGTATTAACTTATAATAAATACACAAGCTTCGTGCAATTTTTCAGCTCGTATTGTTTACATTTTAAAATTCAATACGAATTTTAACATGTAACTTCACGCTCTTGGCATTTAGCCTCGTTTAAGTCGAGTTTTAATTTGTCAATTCTTTAACGACTTAGCCAGATCGACTTAGCGTCGGGGAAAAAAATAAATATACCGTTTCAAATATATGCAAACACACACTTTTGCGTCAACTTGCAAGAGATTGAGTGCGGGTGAACGGTAGGCGGTATATCATCCGAAATGCCGACGCACTAGCGAAAGCTCGTCGTCGGCCAAAAACATAAAGCAGGAACACTTTTGTCATAAATTGAGTCGTAAAAAGGGGCTCGAACTACGGCCAGGTTAACTCTATAAAATCCACTCATATATACTTACGTAGTGGGTATACAAAAAAAAAAAAAAAGAAAAGAACAAAAAAAGTAACTCGAAAGGGACGCGTGTGCCATTGCACTATAGTTTGGCCGTGTTTTCAGCACCTAATGCGACTCTTAACGAGCTTTGTGAAATATTTTACTGTGGGCACCCCCCTTTAGATTTCAAAGAATTCTGTATAGCGTGCCAGTAGCTATAGGATGTGCTATGGTTGGTTTCTACTTGTATCCTAACATACGTACAGAGTCGTCAGACACATTCTAGAATCTTATTCCGACTGAGTATTATGTAGTATGCCTATTTAAATACAAAGGCAAAATATGTGTTCGACCCGCCCAATAATGAAATGATGCCATAACGATGGATAAACAGTTCCGTAACGTCACGTCACCATTCACGCGCACGTCATCGGTCGCAAATCAAAAGGTGTGGCGTTTGACAATTCAATTGTTCAATCAACGTTTCATCGGTACAACGGGCGTGAATGTTAGCATTGGCTTAATGCTTCGTAACACGGCCATATATGAGTTATGAGCGTCATATCACCTAGGAGAAACGAGTATGACAAGATAACAATTCCAATGAACGTGTTGAGATGTGTAATAAGCGAACTGTACCAAATTTTAATCTTGAATAAAAAGATACTTAACAGATTACTCAAACGTTCATCATCCACTGCTTGATGAAGGCCCCTCAATTCCTCTTCCATTCCTGTCTGTCTTGAGCAATATGCATACAGTTGACTACACACATTCTTCTCAATTCATCAGCCCATCGACCACTCGGTCTACCTTGCTTACTTTCACATCCTCCAGCCCATTGCCACTTCAACTTTTTCAATCATTCTGTTATATCTGCCACTTTGGTCATACTTCTTACCCATGTATTCCTTATACGATCTCTTCTTGTTATACCGACCAATAGATACATCTTTTCATGCTTCTCTGTGTGCACTGGATCTTTCGTAACATTATCGAATTTAGCATCCACGTTTCACATCCATACGTCATAACTGGCAGTACGCATCGGTCGTATGCCTGCTTTTTTAAGCATAGCGGAATGTTGGATTTAAAAACAATGTTCATTCTTCGAAAAGTACTCCATCCTATGTAGTTGCATTCTTCTTTTTTACAACCAGTCATATTCATCAATTGTCCCAGATATACATAAATAACTATCAACTATCTCTACAATATTTTTATCTGCAATTCTACAGTGACTCCATTTTGCGTATAAATATTATAAGACTTAAAAATATTTGAAAGCTATAAAATATAAAAATTGAATGTTTAAACACGACTACATATACATACATATCTTTCTATGTACTTAACAATATTCATTTTAAAGTGCACCAAAATTATCATGTTTTTTGACAAAATTACTATTCTGATCTATTATTTTTAAAGTAAATTTGCACTTGTGGGTGTGAAACTTAGACGCTGAATTCAAGAATGCTACGAAAGATCCAGTGCACACAGAGAAGCATTGAAAGATGTATGCTCGCTGTAATAAGAAGAGATCGTAAGAGGAATACATGGGTAAGAAGTGGCAGATGTAGCAGAACGTGTGAAAAAGTTGTATAGTGGACACATGTGCAGCGAAAATACTGGAATGGTATCCGAGAGGATGTGAAAGAAAGCAAGGTAGACCGAGTGGAAGATGGGCTGATGAATTGAGACGAATGTGTCGAGTCAAGTGGATGCAGATTGCTCAAGACAGACAGGAATGGATTTTTATGGAGAAAATTATGGTAGTGGTTCGCGGTTTTCGAGATTTTGAATTTAGTGGTCCGTGTGGTTCAAAAGGTTGGCGACCGCTGATCTAGTAGCACAATCGCCTACTTAGTAACAGATTTGAATCGTAAAAAAATCGCATTCAGTATAGACAAAGGGGGGTGGGGGGGTTTGGCCATTACTAGACGATTCGCCATAGAGAGTCGACCGGGAGCGTTCAGAATTGAAAGGGAGGCCCTTAAAAATCTAAATTAAGAAAAGGTGACGATAAAAATTCCGGCCACGATTGCCCAACATACCGAAACGTCTCTAGAGTGGATCAGAGAGTGGCTGTAGGGGGTTTGGCATCGCCTGGAACGAGACTAAGGGGTGGAGAGAGGGTCCCTGCGAGCAAATGGAATGGAAGTCCGCACGCTGCACCCCTCTGTGGAATTTACGTGACAAATTAAAATAAAAAAATCTACGCGAATGTCCCGTTTTTATTGCCTAGAAGAGACACCCTCTTGCCCCCCACGGAAAGATCGGAAAGTAATGCTCGAGTCGAACCCGCGAGCACAATGTTGCCGTATGTAAATTTAGTGCCGATTTCGGTCGACCTCTGCGATATCTACGTGTGCGTAAAAAATAAAATTTATTTCACCGGAAGCTTTCGAAGTCCTATTGGGTATCAACCTGGGAGAATTCATTTTGGAACTATGGCCTTTTAAAAAAATAAAATAAAAAAAAGTGTGTACGAGCTGATAACGAGCATGTTTGAGTTGGCGTTGGTATTCATATACCATTATCATTATGACTAATGTACGTCAGTTGAATATCAACGTATGTTTGTGCCGGTGAGTATATGTGTATTTTTAATAGTTGTTGCATAGATGGCGCGTTATAATACAACACGTAACAATTTGGCAAAGTCGCGTGCTTATTAAGATATTATATATATTCAAATTGAAGCAGGCCCGTTATTATCTATGTAGCTCCGAACCAGTGATACCGGGTTCAAATCCCACTCGCGCTACGTTCTGGTGTTTTAAAATTATTTACCGAGCCGAGCGTTATCAGCAGACACACACACAGACGGAATGGAGGCGATTATATACATAAAATTGATGATTATTAAAAAAGTAGCGAAGAACGTTGGATTACCGTGTAGATTAAGAAATATACTATCTAGAAATACAAAAGTATTAGTTTATGATGCAATTGTTCGTCCTCATTTTATATATTGTGGTTCATATTCAAATTTAGTAAATAGGGTAATTCAAGATATGTAGGTTGCAAAAACTGCACAATAGAGCTATGCGGAGTATTTTAAATGTCAATAGATTAACTAGTATGTATAAGATATATGTTGAATGAATGTAAAGGAAGCCTTATAAATGTGCATGTTAGTATATATTTTTTTGGTTAAATAAGAATTTATTAGCAAGATAATTCAATAAGTATATTATAAGGGGATGTTATATGCATAGTCATAATTGGAGACCGGTCAGAATTGGCATGAACGTAGGGTGCAGGTACAGAAACCGGTTTGCAGGGCCGTGTTGGAAATTGTCGTCAAGGCTGAAATATAGGCGAGAAGTATGAAGGAGCGGGAACGGCTTGCAAAAGCTGATGTCATCGAAAAAATCCACTTTTCGAGTTTTACGACTTTCTTCGCGGTCCAAATTATAATCCTGCCTACGTTCATGCCAATTCTGACCGGTCTCTAGTCATAATACTAGGGGTAAGAATAAGTTAATGCAATATTGTTCGTCCGCATTTTATATATTGTGGTTCATTTTTAAATTTAATAAATAGGGTAATTAAAGATAGGTTGCAAAAACTGCATAAAAGAGCTATGCGGAGTATTTTAAATGTCAATAGATTAACTAGTATAAGATATAATATGTTGAATTAATTGAATCGGATGAATGTAAATAAAACCATAATTTTTTACCAAAATATTTAATAAGAGGGTATAATATATGTACATACATAGTCATAATACTAGGAGTAAGAATTTAAAATTAAGTAGATCCAGGAGAAGTATCTTGTACAATTTTGTTGTTGAATATAATGGCCTGCCAGAAGTTCTCAGAAATATAAATAAAATTGATAGATTCCTTGCAGCCTTAGAACAGCACCTCTGTACAAGTGCTGGTAGATAATAAGTTTATTTTGTAATTAGCTTTTTAAGCTCTCTTAAATAAATAAATATCTTGTCTAATCTAATCATTGAATTTTGTTCCATTATTTTAACATTAATTAATATTATGTAGAAAATAAATAAGTATCTATGTAATGCTAGTGAACGTTGTGAAATAATAAGCACGGCAAAAATGCGGATCTACATCTACATAATGAAAATTTCATTATAATATTCGTGCTCAGCGAGCTATAATTAATATGATTTGTGCATCTTTGCTCCGTTTAGTCAAATTTGAAGTCCAGTGTAATTTTAAAAGTTTCAGCTAAAATTGTCCCTTTCCGTTTTGAAGTACCGATTAAAAATTTTCAACTATCTAATCAGTCCATGTAAAGCACATATTATATGTATACATAGTATCGGTGTGAATAGGTACATTTGTCAACATGTGAAAAGTCAAACTTTCGTCGGTGTAAATGCGGCATTATAATTTTACGAGGCAAACCACGTTCAATATCGGCTAATCCTCGATACGGAACGAATCGTGTGACCGTTGTGATTTTTGTTCCCGGTATTGCGGTAGCACGTGAACTATCTAGCTGGATATACTTTTGGGATATCCACCTTATATACCTTATATATATATATATATATATATATGTATATATCCCGCGATATCCTCGAGGGTATCATCTCGAAGTTGTTCAGACCTATCGTCGATCTGTTTCGAGGACTACGTGACAACCGCGCTGGTAATTTCCCATTTTCGTCCGTTGCGGAACTTTTGCAGTGTGAAATTTCGTGATATAAAACGCTTTTGAACTGCGGAACTTTTTCCGATGATGATTGTATTACATTATCACGACCCACCGTGAAATATGGGTATAATTTTGGATTAACATAAAGCGTATCTCATGTGGTACCAAATTTCAATGGTTGATAAGTCACCCTTCGGAGAAGAGAGCGTTTTGAAATGTGTCAGTGTGGGGTCAATTTTATGGCGTAATCTATCGAACCTAAACGTTTAATAGGCGTGAATTTGTGTATAATATATCCCACTTTTATTAAGGGTTCGGTTTTTTTCATAAAATGTAATGTATGTACCTTTGATTTGCGAGCGAGATTTGAAGAAGATTTTGACACTTTTGTTGAGAATAAAAATTTAACTACACAGCTTAGTACGGCAGGCGTCGGCAACCTATAACACTTGAGTTCCACAAATAAAATATAATATATAAAAATAAGGTAGACCGGGTGGACGATGGGCTGATGAATTGAGGAGAATGTGTGGAGTCAAGTGGATGCAGATTGCTCAAGACAGACAGGAATGAAAGAGGATTGGAGAGGCCTTCGCCCAGCAGTGGATGATGAACGGCTGAAAATGATGATGATAATGAAATGTTATAAAAGTTCGAAAGCAATAGGTATGCCGGTATGCGGTAAGGTGAAGTTCAATGTTCAAGTTTGATCATATCCTATGTCTTTGTATTAGCGATTGGCAATTTATGATATGCTGTCAAAAACTGTCTAACTGTTTTTGGAATTTTCCGTAAAATATACACGAAAAACACGTTTATATGGAGAAAATTTTTACCTATGTATGGTACATTAAAAGCATGTTTCTCAATATGACTGGAATTTTCGTCAAAACTTAGAAGCTGACATTGTTTAATATAATAGCCCTATTCCGTCTGTCTGTTTGTCTGTCTGTCTGCTGATAACGCTCGCTTCGGTTAATAATTAAAAAACCAGAACGTCGCGCGAGTGGTGTATCACCGATTCGGAACATTGAGCGCTTACGCTGTGATCCAAACGGAGGTGATGACGGGCCTGCCCCAATTTGGCAATATAAATTCTTAGTAGGTTCGCGACTTGGCTAAATTGTTACGTGTTGTATTATAACGCGCCATCTATGCAACAGCTATAAAAACTATTAAATTTAATATAATCTTTTCTATTATTAGAAATTAATACTAAGCTCGGTACTTTATTCATTTGTCAAGTTTGAAGTATGCATTACTATATATGTATGTAATAGTGTAAGCCCGTTGAATATCAACGCCCGCTGAATTTTAAATATCGTAAAGCGCTTTTTTAATAGAGATCACCTATCGACTTAATATCGAGCACAGTATCGAATCCCAAATCCCAATTTTTTTTTTTACTTAACTATTTATATTATAATTATTAATTATTATATACATATGTATATAATAATTAATAATTAAATCAAAAAACAAAAAAAAGAATAATAGTTTTTATAGCGCCATCTATGTATTATAAGCAAAGTCACGATACCTTGTATAGGTAATGTTTAAAAAAAAAAGGACCAAACCGACAACTAATTTTGGCAGATTAGTCTAAGGACGTTCTTCCCGAACCTGGGATCCTTGGTTTAGATCCCCACTCGTTCTGGTGGTTTTTTAATTATTTTTCCTCAGCGAGCGTTATCAGCAGACAGACAGACATACGGATTTCGGCTATTATATATATATATATATATATATATATAATATAGTAGCGCAAGGGTCTGGCTGGATAGCCGCGGATCGCTCGCATACATATGTACTGCAAACACTCACAGTACGGGCGATGAGAAACCACTCCGTTGATATTCAACGGGCTTACACTATGTACATAGTTGTTTAATGACCCGAAAAAATTTTTTGATTGCAACCTTTTGAAATTTATACCCAACGCAGATAAAAGTTGCCTACCACTGGTTTAGTGGGGTACTTTTATTATAATGCTGCGTCCACACCGACGTACCGAACAGCGAACGACGAAGACGTTGTTATTGTGTGGACGTTCATAAAGGCTCTCATCCACCAAGTACGTTGACATGCGTAAGGCGGGCCCTAGACCTAACTGAATTACGGTGCGTTTGTAGTAAGGTGTCGTAAAAACGAAGCGTGTAGGGGAAAACAACGCAACGTTTTCGACTTAGACAGCGCTTTAGCGTTAGCGTTGAAATATCTCATTTTTAAGCGTTTTAGCGCTGGTATAGTTCGCGCCGCGGCCGTGGCGCTGCACACGCCTACTGAGCTGTATGGCGCACGCAAACAGCTGTTACGGCGCACGCGTAGCCTTGAGCTATACGGTGCATTCGCGAGCGTCCAAAAACCTGCGGCGTAGGCAAAATCGCTAACGTTTTCAAACGCATCGTAATTCAGTAACGTCTAGGGCCCGCCTTACGTCGACGTACGATATCCACCCACCAATTACAGCACGGCTTTCTCGCTCGTGCTGCAAAACTCGTACTGCAATTGGTGCGTGGATGTCGTACGTCGACGTAACGCATGTCAACGTACTTGGTGGATGAGAGCCTTTAATCATTAGACTTAATTGTGTGGAGCGGTCCACATAATAACAATTCGTCGGTGTGGACGCAGCATAATAATAATATCTAATCCGTTTCACGTACGTAATATCGTAGTCGCGTATAACTACCGTTAAATTCGTCGACGCATTCGACACCACCTACATATCTGAGACACTCTGTACAACGTATTGCGCTTTTTTATATTAAGGAAAATACGCTCTATTATAATAGTGGTACGTTTCCGTTTTCGGTAGTCTTTCCGCGTGCCGAAGACAAGCGTCGAAACACATCCCCTCGTACAAATGGGGCACAAAGAGAGAGAGAGGGCAACGAGCAACACATGTTCGCTGAGGGGGGGGGGGATACAAAAAAAAAAAAAAAAACCAGCCTTGATAATATATTCAAGAGGGCTTTTTATCTCGCGTCCAAATGATTTGGTCCAGGGCGGCTGCGGTAATCCGACGAGCGTACTCACGAATAATACGGCAAATCCTACAAAATCCTACAAGGGTGCCGAGCGAACGCTGCGTTGTGGAGGGAAAGGTTTCAACGTAAAAGGTTATATGGCCACCTTTTGGTTTTTTTATGGTCGACCACTACCCCCTTTTTTTTTCCCCCTCCCATCCTCACTTTTCCGCCAAAGCCACAGCCGGAAGTGAAAGATAGGGGGGGGGGTAGTGGTGGTTAACCGGAAACGTTCGCCATGGGTGCTCGTGCTTGGGAAAACGTTTCATTTTCCAACGAATCATCTCAAGAAGGTGTATCGATAGTTTCGACCGCCCACTGAATGAAATGAAAAAGGAAAACTGTATAAAAAAGTATACGCGGTTCGGTTATAAAGTCACTGGTGAAATGTCTACTGTAATTTGTTTCAATGACGATGTGAAAATTTTTCCCCACTGAGTACGAATATGACGATAGGTATGAAAATCAAAAATTAAAGTACATGGTATTTCAACTTTCAACGCCAAGCTTGGAAACTGTTTTTTTTTTTTTTGTTTTTAATAAGAAAGTATTAGGTACCTAGGACAATTGGTGAATATGACTGGTTGTAAAGAAGAAGAAATAAAACGGAGAATGAAACTAGGATGAAGTGCTTTTGGAAATAAGAAAAAAGAAAAGAAGGCATACGACCAGTTATGACGTATGGATGTGAAACGTGGATGCTTGTTATCATTACTACATATAAAAAATTTCTGAAAAATCTCTCATAATTTGATTATCTAACATTTATAATAGTGCATATTTCGTTATATTGACGGTCCCGGTGGTTTTTAATTAATTTATAAATATATGTTTATTTATTTGCAAAATGTAGTCACTGTAGATAATCATATTGTAGGGATAGTTGATAGTTATTTATACGTAGGACAATTGGTGAATATGACTGGTCGTAAAGAAGAAGAAATAAAATGAAGAATTAAACTAGGACGGAGTGCTTTCGGAAGAATGGACATTTTTTTTAAATACAACATTCCGCTATACTAAAAAAAGAAGGCATACGACCAATGCGTACTGCCAGTTATGACGTATGGATGTGAAACGTGGATGCTAAGTTCAATAATGTTACGCAAGATCCAGTGCACACAGAGAAGCATGGAAAGATGTATGCTCAGTATAACGAGAAGAGATCGTAAGAGGAATACATGGGTAAGAAGCATGACCAAGGTGGCATATATGGCGGAACGTGTGAAAAGTTGCAGTGGATACATAGCGAGAAGAATGGATTTCAGATGGACGCGAGAAATACTGGAATGGTATCCGAGAGGATGTGAAAGAAAGCAAGGTTGACCGAGTGAACGATGGGCTGATGAATTGACAAGAATGTGTGAAGTCAACTGGATTCAGATTACTCAAGAACGGCTGAAAATGATGATGATGATAAAGAAATTATTCAGTTTGTGCTTAAAATATTTTATTTATTTATTTATTTAAGGTAGCTTATAAAGCTAATTATAAAAAAAACATTACTGAAAGCTAAAATTACAAAATAAACTTATTGACGTACATCACAGACATACATATCTGTATGTATGTACATATGTATGTCTGTGTACCTGTGTGTAGAATCGCTAATAACCCAAAAACCGTTAATCCTATTACACTGAAACTTCATATTTATATGTTTTTTTGCGGCCATTACAATCCATAAGGCTTTCAAAAATTTTCGCCAACCGGAAGTGGTTCTTCCCTTGGAAAGTCATCTAATTTTTTTTGTAATCTTTAGAAGGTTTTTCCAGCAAAACTATGATACACATTAAGCTGAAATTTTGCGTGTTAAAAAACCTTTAAAATAATATAAATTTTAAACATTTTTTTTCCAACCGGAAGTAGTACTTTTACTCTTGGTTTTTGGTGCTTTTAACTTTTTCTCCGAAACTATCAAGCGTATCAAGCTGAAATTTCATATCTATTATTTTCACGTAAGGTGTAAGAGATATTATGATTTTTGTCAACATCCGCCAACCGGAAGTGGCAGTTTACTCTTGAACGAAATACTCTTTTAAATATTTAGAATCTTCATAATATTATAATACTATAATCATTATGCTAATAAATTACAATCTGTGAAAAAAAAACATTAAAATCGCTCAACCGAAAGTATTGTATTGTGTAAAGTAAAGTAAAGTATTGTGACCGTGCGAAAATTCGACCTTGAGATTTTGACTGATTTGTATCAGGTATCATCAGCTGATCACGTTTTCATGATTTCTGGAAAATGTCTGTGTACTTTTGTGTAAAATCGCTAATAACTCAAACACCGTTTATCCTATTAAACTGAAACTTCATATTTATATTTTTTTTATCAGCCATTGCAATCCATTAAACCACCTATTTTTTTTTCGTTGCATAGTGTGATTAATAAGTAATATTTAATTTAATTTTGAATATACATATAATTCGAAAATAATATATTACAGCTCCCAAACTGACCAATTTTGCAACGTTTTCCCCAATTTGCCTCTTAGCTAGAAAAAGTTTCCCGACCACTGACCTAATAGCATTCAAGTACATACCACATAAGACCCGCAGGATCATTCTTCCTTTCCCTCTACAATGTAATGTTGGTTAAAAATTCATATAATTTTTATTTCATAAATTAATTTTAGGAATCTGTGGAGAGCGGTTGTGGTCGAAGAGTCGTATCGCACACACCATTAGTAACTTTAGGTACACAAGTTGAAAGGGGAGATTTCCCTTGGCACATTGCACTATATTTATATTCAACGAACAGAGTACAACTCTCCTATCGATGTGGTGGAACTTTAATATCGAATTCGATCGTCGTCACGGGTAATTACGACAACAATACTTACAAACCTTTTATTTATTTAACCCAATCGTTCACGACATTACTTTTTCAGCCGCTCATTGCGTCACAGCTAGAAAAACTGCAATAGCAGCCGACAGATTTGCGACAGCTTTTTGTAAACATGACCTGAATTCCAAAGAGCCTGGAGCTAGAGTCAAAAACGTAATTAGAACGATAGACTTCTTTATTTATTTATTTAAGATAGCTTAAAAAGCTAATTACAAAAAAAAAAAACATTACCTAAAGCTAAAATTACAATATAAATTTATTATCTACTAGCACTTGTACAGAGGTGCTGTTTTAAGGCTGCCAGGAATCAATCAATTTTATTTATATTTCTGAGAACTTCTGGCAGGCTTATATACTTTTCCTGGATCTGCTTAATTTTAAATTCTTCACAATTAACTTATTCTTACCCCTAGTATTATGACTATGCATATAACATCCCCTTATAAAATACTTATTGAATTATCTTGGTAATAAATTCTTATCTTACCTGAAAATATATACTAACATGCACATTTATAAGGCTTCCTTTACATACATTCATCCGGTTCAGTTCATGCAACATACATACATCTTATATCTTACATAGAACATACATATACTTTATACTACATAGTTAATCTATTGACATTTAAAATAATTTTGCAGTTTTTGCAACCTATCTTTAATTACTCAATATATAAATGAGGACGAACAATTGCATTATAAACTAATACTTTTGTATTTCTAGATAGTATATTTCTTAATCTACACAATAATCTTTTTTAATAATCATCTCACCATGTAAATATTATCAATTATCAACCTATAATATGTCTCTTCTAACTACATTTGTTCAAAAGAGATAAAAGTTCGTCGATCTCATTGAGAGAGAGACGCCATTGGTGCATTTGGTGCCACTGGAACTATTGTCTCTTATTAATAAATTAATATACATACATAGACAGTTGAATAAAACAGACAAACTGCATACTCTCTTGTTGAAATAGGCTAAAATGTGTGTGTTTGCTTCTACAGAACAAACTCTTGGTTAATTTTTTACCTTAAGTTAGCTACAAACACTATAATGGTTATTTTATAATAAACACTTTTGTTTATTATGAAAATTTTGATTTTTTTTCCAATAAATTACAAAAACGCATTGATCGTCAACACGTAATGTATGTATGCATGTATGTTGTTTACTAATTATATCTCTTGTAATAGATACGAAGCTTTATGAAATTTTAAATCATTAATGTGAAACAGAAAAGGGGTTGATAAATAAATAAGATTATACTCATGAAATATATTTTTGTAATAAATGAACTTTGTTCAATTTTGAAAATGTTATACAATCGAAATTGATCGTTCGAGAGCTTTCGCCATGCCATATTGATTCAAAATTTTAATGGATTCCTTTCAGAGACGAAAGATTTTCGCAAGAATTAACTTCCTAATTATCCTCGAAAGGGGGGATATTTTCAATACGAAAAGGATTCTCGCGGTATTGTGACCCAAGAAAGTTATCAATTAAGGTCGCGAATAAGAATAAAAAAAAAGTGAACAAATACGAAGGGTCCGATGAATGGCCAGGTACGTTTATTGCAAAACTTAATGAAACGAAAGAATATAATTACGCGAGCTGAAAGCGAAACACTTAGAGACTACAAGGGGACTTCACCGATGAAATTCAATTCTCTTTTGCGTCACGCTCTGCTTGATAGAGTGAGACGAAGAAGTATATATGATAGATATAATAAATATATATATACATATATAAAGAGGATGAAAAGAAAACGTCTCTATGGAGACTGATATGTAATATTCTGAAATCTCGTATGTCGTATGTGTACGCGGCTCTGAAGAGATTTTCAGACGAGAAAATCTCATGATATCTCATAGCCTTCAAAGATGATACGATATACACTCGTCTGAGGTTGATCTAATAAAAAGAAAATAAACCAGGCTTGACCATCGCGTGTTACATTACAGTTATATTCAGAAATATAGGTTGTTAATAAAAAAAAATGTCTATACAACTATTTGTATTCGTATTGTTGTAATAAATTTGCAACTCTCAATCTGTTTCTGTAACTGGCAATACTTCATCTGTCACTAACCAAAATTATTGTTATAACTATCCGAAAGAAAAATCTCATTTTTGTCCTACATAGACGCTGTGAGAACATATCGACAGACAGACGTTGAACGTTTCGTCGGAATCAAATCGTAATATTTCTCTCAAACTGTAAAATTCGACACAACGACCAATTATGTAGAATTGGCACAGTGGAAACGTCCGAATAATTTCGCAACAATGTAATTTATTAGCGCGCCGTGTAAAACCCACCACTCCATAATCCATATAATTAATCCCTCAAAAGCGACCAAAAATTAACTGCTATTTGTTAACGCCATTCCGGAGAAAATCGTATTATTTGATTTATTCATGGGAGCGAGACGGCCAATATTGAACGAAACGACGAAACTGAAATCAATTAAGTGCTATTGTGTTCTATTTTGAGAGTTTCGTTCGAAACAAAGTCGGTATTCTTCTTTCTTCACAATGTTGTGAAATTATAATTTAAACTGGATGCTAAGAATTCATCATGACACTACATAAATCGATCGACCATAATTTGACTATTTTTTATTTCATTATTATGATGTAACACTTTTCTTCACTACTATGAGGTAAATTATTATTTATAAATAGAAATTACGGTTTATAGATCTATTCGCATTATTTTAATGCTAGTCTTAAATTACTTATACATGAGTATTTCGCGTGAAACGACCGTGAGTTGATTTTATTATACGATTCACTTAAGTTGTGGTTTCGACCTCTGACAAACCACAGAAACCCTTTTCAAATAGTTATCAAAGCGTAAACAACAGATTCGCCTTATCAATTTCGCACTTTTCTCACATTGAATTTATATTACCAATAACTAGAAATTTAAAACGCACACAATATACATACATACATACCTTAATCTTTGCCTGTTACTTTTATTATTTAGTACTTTGTGTGCGATCCTTTATCGAACTGTAGTAAATAATTAAAGATAGGTTGCATAAACTGCAAAATAGAGCTATGCGTATTTTAAATGTCAATAGTGTGCATGTTATTATATGTGTGTATATTTTAAAATTAGATACAAATTTATTACCAAAATATTTAATAAGAGGGTATAATATACATAGTCATAATATTAGGGGTAAGAATAAGTTAAGAGTATCTTGTACAGGGGTGTTGTATATAATACATATAAATAAAATTGATAGATTCCTGGCAGCCTTAAAACAGCATCTCTGTACAATGCTAGTAGATAATAAGTTTATTTTATAATTTTAGCTTTAAGTAATGTTTGTTTGTAATCTTAAATAAATAACTACATATATCTATCAGTGACTTTTCTTTTCATGACCTCGTAGATTGTAGAATCAAAATGTTTTATTATTTGGTGCATGTACTATTTTCTTTGTTTACCTCTCTACCTTTCCTTTTATGATGTTGGCTGAAAATTCATCATGGCCCAATTCAGATTCCTTTTCTTGTCTCAATGAATCCAATTTTCATTTATTTGATCTAGTATAGCATCGTACATTTTTTTTTTTGTCCAGATCACCTTCGAAATTCAACGCCAGCACTTTTTCTCACAAGCTTCCAAGCACTGTTTATATTTTGATGTTATACGAACGATATACTCCCCAACGCAATTTTTATTGTTCAAAAATGGTTATTTTTAATCATGCTCTTTTCGGTTGATATTTTTCGTCGGTTTTACATTGAATACACTGTGGTGTACCTATATATAATTATATACGAATGTAATACTTGCGTTCGAAGGTTCGGTTTAATTTGAACATGGTCGTGAATCTTCAGACGTCGCCGTGTCGTTGCCGAAACGTTTTGAATAATGCAAATTCGCACGTTCTTTATTTATGAAGTGCAATTTTGAAACGGTCCCAGCTTAAGAACAATCGCGTCTGAGGTGTAGTCGAATATTATAAATGCAAAACGGCCGCTGTAATTTAATGAAAATATCAAAAAACTTTCCCTTCGAGTTGGGAAAAACTTTTCTTCCGCGAACTATTCAGCTCCGGTTACCGCAGACGAGGCGTAATACGACTTTTCCGAGCCGTTATATTATAGAAAAGTAGTCGGAAAAGTGCACAGAGCTTCAATAGAATTTAATTTTCCGCATTTTCATGCGAGTACAGTGTCTGAACTGTGGTTGGGAGGCGAGCGACGTTCAAAGTTCAAAAGGAAGGGAGAAAAGTTTAATTTTAATTAACACGCAATTTAATAACGCCATCGTATTATTAAATTAATACCGTTTATTATTAATAGATTTATGGAGTTTGCAATGAAATATTTACACTTCATATTGCCATCAGTGTCAATATAATAAAAGCGAATTTGAAACTTTGAACTTTCGATTTCGAATTTTGTTCACAATCTTTGTTTATACTGTGAAATAATCAGTTTCAGTTGAATGCTATTTTATGTATAAATTTGACTGATTATTACGCTAAAATTTTCAATGGAACTCGACTGTGTTTACATATTCAAAATCATGTCGTTTGATATGAAAATTAAATTTGTATATGTAGTTATTTGTTAAATTACAGAATTTGAACCGAAATATTCGTATGTAAATCGCATGATTTGAATTTAAGTTAATATTAGCTCAATGAATATGACATTTAAAAAATTGGAACGGAAGTTTTATAGGGGAAAAGCTTAATATGTAATGAAATCAGAACTACATAAATGACAATCTCTTTCACTATTTTGCGCGAAACACAAAACGTTGCCAATTTACACAAAATCAAAATGAATTATATTTCCATAACTTCATGTCTACATATAAAAAGCTATAAGATTGTTTTTCAGATTAAAGTTTGTAATACTTTTTAGTAATAAATTGTCCAACACTAAAAAAATTCACGAAGATGACTTATTTCTTACAGCTATCCATTTCTTAAAAGAGCAACATTTAATTTAATTTTGAATATACATACATATGAACATACAATCCTTAATTTAAGGTTATCCTTGATTTGGCTCTTAGCTCGAAAAAGGTTCCCGACCACTGATCTAACATATGTATGTTTTTAATTTAGCTAATATTAACTAAAGGAATATGACTTTAAAAGTATCATGGATAAATCATACGGAATAAAATTATAACTAAAGTGTTACTATTATAGTATTAGTCTTACTTTTTCCCGACTGTGTTTAGAATTTGAGCTAATATTAGCTCAATGAATATGACATTTAAAAAATTGGAACGGAAGTTTTATACAGGAAAAGCTTAATATGTAATGAAATCAAAACTAAATTACAATCTTTCAGCTGCATTGTATGCACATATGTACATATGTACATACATATGCATTGAATTTAGTTTATATTAGTTAATGGAATATGACTTTAAATGACTAGCTTTAAAAATAACACGGATAATTCACACGGAATAAAATTATAGCTGAAGTGTTACTATTGTATAAGTCTTACTTTTTCCCGTCTATGTTTAGAATTTGAGCTAATATTAGCTCAATGAATATGACATTTTAAAAATTGGAAAGGAAGTTTTATACAGGAAAAGCTTAATATGTAATGAAATCAAAACTAAATGACAATCTTTTTCACTAGCTACATTGTATGTACATATGTACATACATACATACATACATATTGCTTTGAATTTAGTTTACATTAGTGAAGGAATATGACTTTAAATGACTAGCTTTTAAAGCATTATGGATAATTCATACGGAATAAAATTATAGCTTAAGTGTTACTATTGTGCATAAGTCTTACTTTTTCCCGTCTGTGTTTAGAATTTGAGCTAATATTAGCTCAACAAATATGACACTTTAAAAAGAGAACTAGACAAACGAGACGCAAAATTCACTCCCCTCTCGCGGTGGAGAACGCGTTAATACCGTGAGATTTTAATTAATTAATCCCATCGGGGAAGGGGTTATCGTTGGAGATCGTCCCGAAGGAGACGGTCGCTTTATTGCTCTACGTGCCTCGAAAAAGAGAGAGAGGGGGCGAAGGGGTTAGTCGCCGGTCCGGGACGAGATTTTTTTTTCCCGACTTTCCCGTCGTCGACGAATTTACATTTTTTCGTAATCTGCCCTTTAAACGTGACAGGGGGTTGGAGCAATAAAACCAACCCCCTTTTTTCTTCTCAACCCCCTGCCACCCCCCTCTCCGGTGTGACTGTAAAGCCGCAGTTTCGAGGTCTGGTCTTGGTCCCTTTTGTTCGGGACGTGTCGTCTGAATTGAACCGCTGTTTTGGGCCAAACGACTCGTCATTCACTCGAGTTGTTGTTATTATTGTTTTTTTTTTTTGTTTGTTTTGTATTTTTTGTAATAAGGAGCTCGGTGGTTGTTTAGGGGTTAAGCGCGCGGACGCCAGTACAAGATGTTGCCGCAGCATAATTGAACTTGTTCCAGCGACGAAATCGTCCCACTATGGCTGTATTATTCCGGTTTATTTTTATTTGTAAATTTTTTAAAAAGATTCTCCTCGCACAACTTGAAAGTGCCCTCTTTATATATAAAAACATATACATACATATGTATATACAAAATATACATATTTTTTTTATTTTAAATTAGATTACACGAAAAAGTCGGTACAAATTTTAATAAAATGAAATCTTTTCGTCAACGTGGTTTAACGAAAGCGCAATAATAAAATTGGACATATGAATATGTATACATACATGTATGTATATAGGTATTTTACGTACATTTTAGGGTGGAGTGAATTTTTTTTATTTTGAAAATCAAAATGCTCGGACTTGGGATAGTTGCTCCATGGGTATACAAAACAAACAGTATATTTAATTATTTTTTTGATATTTTAATTCTTTATACTGCCCCAGAGGGCAGTCAAAAATTTAGAAAAAATATGTTTTTAGCTAAAAGTGGAAGGTTCGTGTGCGGTATTAAAACGCAGATGAAATACATTTCTAGTCGTTTATTCGATTTAAGACAATGCAAACAAGTAATACATATGTATGTTTCGGCTACTAATTAAGAACAAAAAATAAAGGAAATATCATACCATCATCCTACAAGAGAAACTTAAAAATAACCCAAATACTAAATACTAAGCCTAAACCTAAATAAATGTATATTATGTATACCTACATATTGGTATACATACATATACATACATATGTACATAATTTTATTTTTAATAAACATTCTGAATATTAATGTTATGATTCTCTTCTATCAAAATTAAAAATGATAAAATTAAGTAATATAAGATCACATTTGGTGTAATTTCGACTATTCGTTTATAAAAGTTCCGGTACGTTATACCCGTTCTCGATTTTTATTACATTATGAAACTATTTCGCGTAATAATTATTATCTTCACTCTCCCATCCCCGGGATGATTATATATACATATATACATATGTATATGGTAATAAATACTCTGATTTTATTGATTTTTTTAATATTAATCTGTCGTCCCATAAGGCAACGACTTATTATTTCGAATTATTTCTTGTATCAAATCAACACAATTTATTTATTAGTTTTTTTCTTTGTGTTTTCTCTAATATAATATATTATGTACTTTCTATGTAAAACCCCTAACAGGCGTATAATAAATAGATAAATATACATATACATACATACGTATATATATGTATATATATTACTTGAGTATTGCCTGCTGATAATCAGCAACGTTGACTATCAATTGGTTTTTATTATTGACATATGAGTGGACTTACAATAGCGGTAATACAAGAAAAACAAAATTTGGAGGATGAATTTTGGGCACGAACGATAAAATTTTCAATGAAACAAAGAAACTGTGTCGATAGTTAATACTACTTGAACAAATTTTAAAGCATTCTGGACGGATCCAACAGATAAATCAACAAATATAATAATAATATTAAATTGTATAACATATTTAGGTACATACATATGTAGTGATTATTAAAATCAAAACCAAAGCATATTTACAAAAACTATTTACATGAAACGATATTTTGTCAGACTACGTACAAACATGGATAAATAAAAAATACTGAATTCTTTGATTCAAATTTTTACACGTAACATTTTTCAACGTACGCCATAGTATTTTAGAGAATGTAAAAATATCAACGCTGAAAAGTACACACGTATATTATATCGGTAGACAATATCCGCGGGCAAGTGTCCAATAAAGTTCAAGGAGCGCTCGTAAAAATAAATATCCAATTTCTACATATGTATTCACCCTTTACGTGTATATGTACATATATAAATATATATATCAATAATTCAATAATACCTCCCGCACACGCTGTATATAATAAAGTGAGCCGTTCACGCGGAATAATATGAATATCCTATAGACCTATACGAATTCGCACGGGGCCTTTTTTCACGAGTATATTCTATATACATACTTATATAATATAATCCGGAAAACATAACAGAGATAAATTCAAACGTTCCGCATGTTTATTTTATTTAAAAATGAAAATAATAACACATACGTTCTACGTATACATATGTACGTATATCGGATCCGATACGTTATACTGTATGTACGTACGTTTTATCGCAACGTTGTATGTAATATTGATACGTGAAAGGGAAGAACGTAGGGATTAAATGAAAAATTGAACTCTCGTTCACGGGAATGCTTTTTCAGCATTGCCTCGTCGGGATCGTGTCCAATTTTTGATCATTTTCGAAATGAAACTCTGACTTACGTGAGCTTCATTCCAATTGGTGACCGTATTTTGGAGTCCAAGTATAAAAATCATTACTTTAAAAGGTAACTCCACACAGGCAGCAATTTAACGTAAAACAGACAGTTTTATTTTTTACCAGTATGGGGTACCAGTACGGAAACGGTGGTGTTGCGTTTGAATCGGCTTACATTCCGACACTATTACTTCCTTACTAATACCACGATTGATATGAATGTTGTTTTATTCGCTCGGGTATACGTCTACGATACATTTGTGACCTTGAATTGGCACTGCGCATGCGCGAGGCGTGCGGGAGGGAGCGTATCTTCCATCGACTATTTTGGACAAGCAGTATATCTCGTGACTCTAACGCGCTAGTGCAGTGATTTTGCTACCAAACAAAATATCTCTTTAAGATTTAAGATAAAAAAAGTGAACTATGTAAATTATTTGTTGGTGAAAAATCAAAAAACATCTAAGATTTCACTATGTCGACCCATACTCGGCGAAAAGCCAATGGGTAATACAAAAACGTATATCATCAAAAAGAGGGTTTAATCATCTATCGGTCAGTATCAAAATTTCTGTGACAGAACGAGTGAGACGGTATCGGGAACATCAGAAAGTCGACGCGGCGCAGTGAAAACAACACGCGAGACGGCCACTGTTTACCACAGGCCAATGATAAATAAAATTGTAATCGATTACTAGTTGAGACTTTATTCGTCACGCTAAATAAAAATATATTAATGTATCCATTTCGATGCTTTCATTTCATTATCATATTCCAAATAAAATATTAGCCGCTAACGCAGACGTATTCACGGAAAACCCACGATTTTTTTTTATTTATTAAAATTGCTCTGAGTACTGTTCATTCATTTAGTGATTATTATTTTTTTAATTGGTAACACTGATGACTTGGAGCTTGCCTTAATTTCGAAATAGTATAGTTTGAGCACGCTTTAATGTAAATTAATTTAGTGATAGTGAGACGAGGCAATTTGGCGTTGATTACAGTTTAATATTATTATTTATCAACAGAGCGCGAAGGGAAAATTGAATTTCGCGACAGCCTTTAATAAAGTTCTAGCCCGGGGAATCGATGTCGGCAATGAAGAACCACTGAAACGAGAGGGCCTAGTTTGCGGTTCATCAGCGAAATTTTAATTGTTTCCGCATCCGCAAAAGCGCGTCGGAAAAATCGATTTTCCATAAAAAGTATACATATATTCTCTACGAGTCTAGTAAACGTTTTCCAGACGTGTCACTCTCGCGTAGAATAAAAAAAATATTATAAAAATTCAATTCTAACACGTTCACTTCTAGTGCCAGAGGTTGGAAAACTCCGAGGAAAATTCAAAAATTGGTAGCACGTTATAATTGTTCATTTATTAAGTGAAGAAGATTTCCTGAAGAAAATAAAAGTGAATATTTTATTTCAAAAATTATATTTCTTTTTTTGTATTGAAATTGTAAATGTAGGTACATATACATATATGTGTATAATGTTACAAAAAATTAATTACATAAAATTCACATGCATTTGGTAAGTAACTTGTAGTTTTTAATTTTAGTCACGACTCTACATGCATAAGATCTCATCGGTTATGTGGCTTCTCAATATGCTCTTTATATGGTTCATAGTGTAAGTCCGTTGACTATCAACGGAGCTTTCTCATCACCCGTACTGAAAAATAGCATTAAATTAAATATTTTTCATAGTTGTTGAATAGATGGCGCGTTATAGTACAACAACGTGACAATTTAGCAAAGTCGCGAGCCTATTGACAAATTAATACTGAACAATTGTAGCAGGTACACCCCCGTTTGGATCACAGCGTAAGCGCTCAATGTTCCGAACCAGTGATATTGGGTTCAAATCTCACTCGCGCGACGTTCTGGTTTTTTGATTATTTACCTCGACGAGCGTTATCAGCAGACAGACACACACACACACAGCCAGACAGACTATTAGAATAGCCAGAATAGGGCTAACGGATTGGTTTCTCATCACCCGTACTGTGAGTATTTGTGTGGGTGAGTATATGTGTATTTAATATTTTTTGATTAGATGGCGCTTTATAATAAAACAACGTAACAATTTAGCAAAAGTGCGAACCTACCAAGGATTTATATGTTCAAATATAGGAGATATTGCATTATCGACGTTGGATCATAGCGTAAGCGCTCACTGTTGCGACCTGGTGATCTCGGATTCAAATCCCACTCGCACGCTACGTTCCAGTTTTTTTATTATTTACCTCAGTGAGCGTTATCAGCAGACAGACAGACAGACAGAATAGGGCTATTATATACATATACATATGTATAATATGATGCTTGAAAATGTTGGTTCACATACATATGTATGTATGTATGTATGTAGACCTGAAGATAGTAAGAACAGCAAATGCAATTTTTTTCAATTGGTTATATGATTAGATCTTTTAAAGTAACCCACTTATGTTATGAAATTAGATTGCACTTTTCTTTCTCCAGATTTTCAATTTCTAAAATAAGACGTACAAATTTGGAGCTACACAACTCTTTGCTCGATACCAAATGGCGAAAAATTTAATTCGTTAACATTGGTAATAATTTATTACATTCAATATTATTGAAGAACCCGCAAGCGCATACCTAAAGAGCCGCATGCGGCTCGCGAGCCACAGTTTTCCGACCCCTATTACCTAACGGTATAAGTCTTACACCAAATAGTGTGATTAAAAATTTGTTTGCTTAAATGAAAATTCCCCTGCGGCGCATTTTTTAGTTTTTTCTCGATAGTCAGTCACTTTGATGATATTTTCATTTGAACATTTACCGGTCTCAATTCGAATTCACGAGCTGCCACTGCGCCGCTTCGTGCCGCTTACGATCCATGAATATTTTATAAACAGGGTGTGTGTGCATATTTGCATATCTCTTTATGTACACACGTTACAAATATTATTTATATTTATAGTATTCAATACGCGCCACGTCCGCTACGACGTGAAAACGTTGAGTGTTATATAATTTTATATCAATTCCTACTATAAATTCAGTGTTTATTATACATCAAATTGATTTAAAGAAAGTATTTTGTGAAATGCTGTTTTCGTTCAGTTTATATTCCATGCCAGCGAAATCAGTGCACTGACGACTCTTTAAAAGTGCTGCACTGACGCTTGTTTATACATATTTGACAGCACTGTCCATGTAATGTATGTATATATATATATACCTACCATATAATGGGATGTATGTTTGTACTGTAATAAATTTATTCTGTGAATGGTCGGCATGCAGTCACTCGAGTCACACATTTCTTCTATATTTTGGGTTGATTTGGTATCCTCAAGTGCTGAAGAGGTTTGGCTTGTTTGTGCCGAATAATTACATTCGCAAAACTTAGTCACCGTAGAATTGTAGATAATCATATTGTAGAGATAGTTGATAGTTATTTATACCTAGGACAATTGGTGAATATGACTGGTTGTAAAGAAGAAGAAATAAAACTAGGATGGAGTGCTTTTGGAAGAATGAACATTTTGTTTTTAAATCCAACATTTGCTTAAAAAATAAGGCATACGACCATTGTGCACTGCCAGTTATGACGTATGGGTGTGAAACGTGGTGCTAAATTCAAGAATGTTACGCAAGATTCAGTGCACACAGAGAATCGTGGAAAGGTGTATGCTCGGTAAAACGAGAAGAGATCTTAATGATCGTAATATGTATGTATGTAAGATGAATGACCAAAGTGGCAGATATAGCGAAATGCTTAAAAAAGGAGGCATACCACCAGTTCGTATTGACAGTTATGACGTATGGATGTGAAACTTGGACGCTACATTCAAGAATGCTACGTAAGATCCAGTGCACACAGAAAAGCATGGAAATATGCATGAGATCGTAAGAAGAGATCGTAAGAAGAGATCGTAAGAAGAGATCGTAAGAAGAGATCGTAAGAAGAGATCGTAAGAAGAGATCGTAAGAAGAGATCGTAAGAAGAGATCGTAAGAAGAGATCGTAAGAAGAGATCGTAAGAAGAGATCGTAAGAAGAGATCGTAAGAGGAATACATGGTTAAGAAGTATGACCAAAGTGATAGATATAGCGGAATGTGTGAAAAAGTTGAATACTGGAATGATATTCGAGAGGATGTGAAAGAAAGCAAGGTATACTGAGTGGACGATGGGCCGATGAATTGAGAAGAATGTGTGGAGTCAAGTGCATATAGAGCTCAAGTCAGACAGGAATGGAATAGGATTGGAGAGGCCTTCATCCAGCAGTGGATGATGAACCACTGAAAATGATGATGATGATGAATTACTTTCGTTCACTAACACATCACCTAATCAGTAAGCCGTTAGTTACATAGGTCAAATGTATTTAAAGTTTCTCTCGTTACAGGGGCTATTAATGGCCTGGCAACCAAATGGTATGTATGTTTTTTTTTTATGTTCATCACTTATCTTCGCTTTATGTCATATCTTAAGCTATGATACTATAAACAATTTTCGCGTTGCATTTGTAAGTATTGTACTTGGCAGTTTTCTTTTGAACCAGTCGGTATCCAGTTTCGGCGTGCAAACTTTTTGACGTTTATTACGAATGCCACATAAGTTGCGGCCATTCGTTACGTTTGTTGGAAAAATAAACGCTCGGCGAACATTTCACTTCAACGCCCTCCCGCTACGTCATATTATTTATTATAATGAGGGGTGGTGCTAATTTTTTTTATTTAAATTTTTCTTCCCCCACTTGGTTTATTTGCCTCTGTCGGACACGTTCAGAATTTTGTTTTGCAAGGTTAAAACTCATCCTGAACTGTCATAATGATAATAATTTAATTTATACCAAACGACAAGAACGTTAGTGCAATCCTTGCCATCCGTTGAAAGTTTTTAAAATAGATAATAAATACTCCATAAGTATCTCGAAGATAACTGATGACAGATGCAATTTACATACGTTTACATACAGCTGTTGTATAGCTCGTATGCATTGCATCCCCTTGCTCCATTGGTCTTTGTCCGGTTTTCTTGTACACATTATATATATTTATATATATAATAGCCGAAATCCGTCTGTCTGTCTCCTGATAACGCTCGCCGAGGTAAATGATTAAAAGACACGAACCGTCCGCGCGCGAGTGGGATATGAACTCGTGATCACTAGGTTGGAATGAATCGTGCTAACGCTATCATCCAACGGACCTGCTACAATTGGACAATATTAATTTCTCAATAGGCTAGCGACATTACTAAATTGTTACGTTGTTGTGTTATAACGCGCCATCTATGCAATAACTGTAAAAACTATTAAATTTAATATTATTTTTCAGTACGGGTGATGAGAACGTTCCGTTGATATTCAACGGGCTTACACTAGTGTACATATAATAGCCGAAATCCGTTTGTCTGTCTGTCTGCTGATAACGCTCTCGGAAGTAAATAATTAAAAAAAAACAGAACGTCGCGCGAGTGGGATTTGAACCCTGTATCACTGATTCGGAACACTGAGCGCTTACGCGGTGAGCCAAACCAGATAATAATGGGCTGGCTTCAACTTGATAAAAAACAAGTTCGTGACTTTGCTAAATTGTTACGTTGTTGTATTATAACGCACCATCTATGCAACAACTATAAAAACTAATGTACATACGTTTACATACAGCTGTTGTATATCTCGTATGCATTGCATCCCCTTGCTCCACAGTAGTTACACCACTGGTCTTGGTACGGTTTTCTTGTACACATTATATATATATGTACATACATATAATAGCCGAAATCCGTCTGTCTGCCTGTCTGTCTGTCTGCTGATAACGCTCTCGGAAGTAAATAATTTAAAAAACAGAACGTCGCGCGAGTGGGATTTGAACCCGGTATCACTGATTCGGAACACTGAGCGCTTACGCGGTGAGCCAAACCAGATAATAATGGGCTGGCTTCAACTTAATAAAAAATAGGCTCGCGACTTTGCTAAATTGTTACGTTGTTGTATTACAACGCACCATCTATGCAACAACTACATATAAAAACTAACGAATTTAATATTATTTTTCAGTACTGGTGATGAGAAAGCGCTCCGTTGATATTCAACGGGCTTACACTAGTTATATGTATATATATTAGCCCAAATCTGTCTGTCTGCTGATAACGCTCGCCGAGGTAAATAATTAAATAAACCAGAACTTCGCGCGAATGTGATTTGAATTCGTGATCATCAGTTCGGAAATGCTTACGCATTCAACCAAACTAGATAATGACGAGCCTGCTACACTTTGACAATATTAATTCTCAAACGATTCGCGACTTTGCTAAATTGTTACGTTGTATTACAACGCACCATCTATGCAACAACTATAAAAACTAATGAATTTAATATTATTTTTCAGTACTGGTGTTGAGAAAGCGCTCCGTTGATATTCAACTGGCTTACACTAGTAAAGTAATAGACATATAATATTGTGTCCCATTATAAACAAGACTAACACACTTGCGTTAGAATTTTAATATCTTATGTACACTGAAGTTTACGACACGGCTTTATTAGTAGATCACATCTTGCAAGAGCTAGTGTTTGACAACAATCCCTAAAGTGGCCATTTCGACCCCCCTATCTCTACCTCCTACCGCTTTTTCTTCTCCTTCGGCTTTAAGTTAGCTTTCACCATAATGGATACCTGGAGTTGGGGCGAAGAAGGAAACCGTCGGGTCCCCGGAAATGAACTATTAGTCCACCGGAAGGTACCGGAAGTTGGACGAGACGTTCGGAGCCGTACTGGTCTTCTGTTTCTGCCGAGTTCCACATCATCTTCCAACACCATTAGCTAGACATAAAATAAAATAATAACACGCTGACGCTTTGCGATTCCAGAAGTCAGACGACAATTTAGCAGTTTAATTTAATTTGCAGTTGGGTTCGCGGTTCACCATCGCGTTGCGTCTGGCGACATTTTGACACGAATCGCGGTTGAATAATTAATTATTATCACTACGCTCGCGAAACTCGTCGTTTAGTATGAAAACAAAAGCTTACACATATGTGTATGTATTCGAAAGTTTGCTAATAGCAATGCTGAAGGTATTACGTACATATTTTTTTATTTATTTTATATAATATTAGCTAATTAGCTAATTTAACTTACATCTATTACATATTTATATAACAACTACACAAATCTATTACACATTATACACTATACTTATACATAACTACTATCTCTCACAGAGGTGTCTCCTCACACTTTTCAAGAATGCATCTATGGTCTTAGAAGACTTGACGCACTCCGGGAGGGCATTATACATTAATACACCCCCGTGAAAAAACACCACCAGCTGTCTTTGTTTTCCTTACTCTACCTACAACTAATTGGTTCTTATTTCTAGTACAATAACTATGGATATGAAAAAGCGTATGTAAAAATTTCAAGTTACACTCATTATCGATAAAAATTTGCACTAAACCGTATCTTTCCTCTCTTTGTTATATGTACAATATGTACATATACAAAGTAATTTATATCTATTTTACATTTATTTTATTGTGTCTATTTTTACATGTATTTTTCTATTTATTGTACACTTATGTCAATTTTTGTAATTTACCCACAATGACGATTTGGTTTAACTGTTATGTCATGGTGGGTGTTTTTGTAATAAAAATAATATATGTACATATGTATACACTTTCACCTAGAACAATTAGTGAATATGGCTGGTTGTAAAGAAGAAGAAATAAAACTAGGATGGAGTGCTTTTTGAAGAATGAACATTGTTTTTAAATCCGACATTCCGCTATGCTTAGAAAAGACACGACCAATGCGTACTGCCAATGCGTTATGACGTGTGGATGTGTGACGTGGATGCTAAATTCAAGAATGTTACTCAAGATCCAGTGCACACAGAGAAGCATGGAAAGATGTATGCTCGGTATAACGAGAAGAGATCGTAAGAGGAATACATGGGTAAGAAGCACGACCAAGGTGGCAAATATAGACACATGGCAAGAAGAATGGATGGCAGATGGACGCGAGAAATACTGGAATGGTATCCGAGAGGATGTGAAAGAAAGTAAGGTAGTCCGAGTGGACGATGGGCTGATGATTTGAAAAAAATGTTTGGAGAGGCCTTCATCCAACAGTGGATGGTCAACGGCTGCAAAAAGGTGATGATGATGATATACAATCTCAGGTATTACCTGTGGATCCTGCGGGTCTTATAGATTGCTTAAGTGTATTAGGAAATTATTATTTAGGGAGTGCTGCCAGTTTAGTGAAACACAATAATTATTAAAGGTAAAGTGTGAAATTTCACATTGTATGAAATGTCTGGGCATTTTGGTTCAATTGTTCTTCAGCATCAGTTGGTCAGATTGGTGAGCTAAAACATGATTCGGACAGAAAAATTCACTTATTTAATGATAATTTGCCTAAAACTGTTAGGTAGTATGTACATACATACATACATATATACACGTACATATATGTACCATAGGTAAAATGAGTAGACATTTTATATCTGAGCAATGTGTGATTTCACACTCTTTCTTTATCACATAATATACTAAACCCTTGTCAATTATTGACACCGTTTTTCTTTCGAAGTTATATCAGCTGTCAACTTTAAAGTTTTAAACCATTCGACAATTTGATTACACTGTTGTGGACTTTGTTTCCTTTTACAGTTGGTACGTTGTTGGATTTTATTTTTATTTTTTCAAGTTGTTGAATAAAACTCGTCGAGAGATTTGTTCTTGTGTGAACGTAATCTAAATGTAACGATTGTACGAGATCCTTATCTTCTCCCTCTACGTATTTTCCTCCATTTTCTTCCTCCATCCAGTCAGCAATCCAATTTTATAGTAGGTGATTTTCACCGCAGGCTATTTTCGATTCTGTGAAACAGTGAAAAGTGCGTTTAAAAAAAATTTAACAGATTAAAATCAAAATAAAAATTAAATTAAATTGAAGAACTTTCAATCACTTCGTGCAATAAATATTGAATGATTTATATGAACCGTATTTAGTAACCTCACTTTTTTTCAATTCATGATATATTAAGTTCCACGCATCCGAAAAGTTATTGTCAATTTTAAATACATGATTTAATTATTTATTTTGTACTTTACGTCAGCCATTTGCAGTTCGAGATTCTTCGGTCAAAATGGCGTTCTCATTACAAAACGTGAAAATATATATGTGGCGGGTTCAGATCGAAGGGGAAAAACCTATACGTTACGATCCCTATGCGCGATGATGGTCAAAGATAAGATGGGAGATAAGCGTTCGTTCAAAGGGATTTCCCGCGTATTTTTTGTAAGCACACATTAAAAAAGTATTAAGGGAAATGGCGGAAAACTCTGCAATGGAAGTCGCAAGGAAAACTCAGCAAACCCTAGTCACTAATCCTCGCGCTATTAAGAAAAGTTAAAATAAAAATTCTGGTGTGGGCAACACATGACTTTATCCATATATGTATTTGAGAAATACAAAGGGTAACAAAATTATAATTTTAAGTTAATAAAACGCATGCACACACACATACGTACAAACATATTTGCCAAATTTCACGATTTTTCATTAATTTTGTCGAATTAATTTGAAAACATTGAAAACTAAATTTAATCCTTCCGCACCCAACCTAACCCCCCCGCCACAGATGGTTTTTTTAAAAAAATATTCATAAATAAACAAGCCTAAAACAAAAAACTAAAAAAAAAAGTCAACCTAACTTGACCCAACTTTGCCAAATTTCACGATTTTTCATTAATTTTGTCGAATTAATTTGAAAACATTGAAAACTAAATTTAATCCTTACGCACCCAACCTAACCCCACCACAGATGGTTATTTTGTAAAAATATTCATAAATAAACGGCCTAAAACAAAAAAAAAAAAAAAGTCAACCTAACTTGACCCAACTTTGCCAAATTTCACGATTTTTCATTAATTTTGTCGAATTAATTTGAGAAACATTGAAAACTAAATTTAATCCTTACGCACCCAACCTAACCCCCACCACAGATGGATATTTTCTAAAAAATATTCATAAAATAAACGGCCTAAAACGAAAACTAAAAAAGTCAACCTAACTTGACCCAACTTTGCCAAATTTCACGATTTTTTTCATTAATTTTGTCGAATTAATTTTGAAAACATTGAAAACTAAATTTAATCCTTCCGCACCCAACTAACCCCACCACAGATGGATATTTTCTAAAAATATTCATAAATAAACGGCCTAAAAAAAAACTAAAAAAGTCAACCTAACTTGACCCAACTTTGCCAAATTTCACGATTTTTCATTAATTTTGTCGAATTAATTTGAAAACATTGAAAACTAAATTTAATCCTTACGCACCCAACCTAACCCCACCACAGATGGATATTTTCTAAAAATATTCATAAATAAACGGCCTAAAACAAAAACTAAAAAGTCAACCTAACTTGACCCAACTTGCCCAAATTTCACGATTTTTCATTAATTTTGTCGAATTAATTTGAAAACATTGAAAACTAAATTTAATCCTTACGCACCCAACCTAACCCCACCACAGATGGATATTTTCTAAAAATATCATAAATAAATAAACTTAAAACGAAAAAAAAAAAAGTCAACCTAACTTGACCCAACTTTGCCAAATTCACGATTTTTCATTAATTTTGTCGAATTAATTTGAAACATTGAAAACTAAATTTAATCCTTACGCACCCAACCTAACCCCACCACAGATGGATATTTTCTAAAAATATATTCATAAATAAACGGCCTAAAACGAAAACTAAAAAAAAGTCAACCTAACTTGACCCAACTTTGCCAAATTTCACGATTTTTCATTAATTTTGTCGAATTAATTTGAAAACATTGAAAACTAAATTTTATCCTTACGCACCCAACCTAACCCCACCACAGATGGATATTTTCTAAAAATATTCATAAATAAACGGCCTAAAAAACAAAAACTAAAAGTCAACCTAACTTGACCCAACTTTGCCAAATTTCACGATTTTTCATTAATTTTGTCGAATTAATTTGAAAACATTGAAAACTAAATTTAATCCTTCCGCACCCAACCTAACCCCACCACAGATGGATATTTTCTAAAAATATTCATAAATAAACGGCTAAAAAAAACTAAAAAAGTCAACCTAACTTGACCCAACTTTGCCAAATTTCACGATTTTTTTCATTAATTTTGTCGAATTAATTTGAAAACATTGAAAACTAAATTTAATCCTTACGCACCCAACCTAACCCCACACACAGATGGATATTTTCTAAAAATATTCATAAAATAAACTGGCCTAAAAAAAAAAACTAAAAGTCAACCTAACTTGACCCAACTTTGCCAAATTTCACGATTTTTCATTAATTTTGTCGAATTAATTTGAAAACATTGAAAACTAAATTTAATCCTTACGCACCCAACCTAACCCCACCACAGATGGATATTTTCTAAAAATATTCATAAATAAACGGCCTAAAAAAAAAAAAAAAAAAAAGTCAACCTAACTTGACCCAACTTTGCCAAATTTCACGATTTTTCATTAATTTTGTCGAATTAATTTGAAAACATTGAAAACTAAATTTAATCCTTACGCACCCAACCCTAACCCCACCACAGATGGATATTTTCTAAAAATATTCATAAATAAACGGCCTAAAAAAAAAAAAAAAGTCAACCTAACTTGACCCAACTTTGCCAAATTTCACGATTTTTCATTAATTTTGTCGAATTAATTTGAAAACATTGAAAACTAAATTTAATCCTTACGCACCCAACCTAACCCCACCACAGATGGATTTTTTTCTAAAATATTCATAAATAAAACGGCTAAAAAAAAAAATAAAAAAAGTCAACCTAACTTGACCCAACTTTGCCAAAATTTCACGATTTTTCATTAATTTTGTCGAATTAATTTGAAAACATTGAAAACTAAATTTAATCCTTACGCACCCAACCTAACCCCACCACAGATGGATATTTTCTAAAAATATTCATAAATAAACGGCTAAAAAAAAAAAACTAAAAAAGTCAACCTAACTTGACCCAACTTTGCCAAATTTCACGATTTTTTCATTAATTTTGTCGAATTTAATTTGAAAAACATTGAAAACTAAATTTAATCCTTCCGCACCAACCTAACCACCACAGATGGATATTTTCTAAAAATATTCATAAATAAACGGCCTAAAACAAAAACTAAAAAGTCAACCTAACTTGACCCAACTTTGCCAAATTTCACGATTTTTCATTAATTTTGTCGAATTAATTTGAAAACATTGAAAACTAAATTTAATCCTTACGCACCCAACCTAACCCCACCACATGGATATTTTTTAAAAAAATATTCATAAATAAACGGCTAAAAAAAAAAAGTCAAAAAAAGTCAACCTAACTTGACCCAACTTTGCCAAATTTCACGATTTTTCATTAATTTTGTCGAATTAATTTGAAAACATTAAAAACTAAATTTAATCCTTACGCACCCAACCTAACCCCACCACAGATGGATATTTTCTAAAAATATTCATAAATAAACGGCTTAAAACAAAAACTAAAAAGTCAACCTAACTTGACCCAACTTTGCCAAATTTCACGATTTTTTTCATTAATTTGTCGAATTAATTTGAAAACATTGAAAAACTAAATTTAATCCTTACGCACCCAACCTAACACCCCACCACAGATGGATATTTTTCTAAAAATATTCATAAATAAACGGCCTAAAAAAAAAAAAAAAAGTCAACCTAACTTGACCCAACTTTGCCAAATTTCACGATTTTTTTCATTAATTTTGTCGAAATAATTTGAAAAAATTAAAAACTAAATTTAATCCTTACGCACCCAATTAACCCCACCACAGATGGATATTTTTTAAAATATTCATAAAAATAAACAAATTAAAACAAAAAAAAAAAAAAGTCATTTAACTTGACCCAACTTTTGCCAAATTTCACGATTTTTCATTAATTTTGTCGAATTAATTTGAAAACATTGAAAAAACTAAATTTAATCCTTACGCACCCAACCTAACCCCACCACAGATGGATATTTTCTAAAAATATTCATAAATAAACGGCCTAAAAAAAAAACTAAAAAGTCAACCTAACTTGACCCAACTTTGCCAAATTTCACGATTTTTCATTAATTTTGTCGAATTAATTTGAAAACATTGAAAACTAAATTTAATCCTTTACGCACCCAACCTAACCCCACCACAGATGGATATTTTCTAAAAATATTCATAAATAAACGGCCTAAAAAAAAAAAAAAAAAGTCAACCTAACTTGACCCAACTTTGCCAAATTTCACGATTTTTTTTTCATTAATTTTGTCGAATTTAATTTGAAAACATTGAAAACTAAATTTAATCCTTACGCACCCAACCTAACCCCACCACAGATGGATATTTTCTAAAAAATATTCATAAATAAACGGCCTAAAAAAAAAACTAAAAAAGTCAACCTAACTTGACCCAACTTTGCCAAATTCACGATTTTTTTTTTCATTAATTTTGTCGAATTAATTTGAAACATTGAAAACTAAATTTAATCCTTACGCACCCAACCTAACCCCCCCACCACAGATGGATATTTTAAAAAAAATATTCATAAATAAACGGCCTAAAACAAAAAAAAAAAGTCAACCTAACTTGACCCAACTTTGCCAAATTTCACGATTTTTTTTCATTAATTTTGTCGAATTAATTTGAAAACATTGAAAACTAAATTTAATCCTTACGCACCCAACCTAACCCCACCACAGATGGATATTTTCAAAAAAATATTCATAAATAAACGGCCTAAAAAAAAACTAAAAAAGTCAACCTAACTTGACCCAACTTTTTTGCCAAATTTCACGATTTTTTTCATTAATTTTGTCGAAATTATTTTTGAAAACATTGAAAACTAAATTTAATCCCTACGCACCCAACCTAACCCCACCACAGATGGATATTTTCTAAAAAATATTCATAAATAAACGGCCTAAAAAAAAAAAAAAAAAAGTCAACCTAACTTGACCCAACTTTGCCAAATTTCACGATTTTTCATTAATTTTTGTCGAATTAATTTGAAAACATTGAAAACTAAATTTAATCCTTACGCACCCAACCTAACCCACCACAGATATTTTTTAAAAAAATATTCATAAATAAACGGCCTAAAAAAAAAAAAAAAAAAAGTCAACCTAACTTGACCCAACTTTGCCAAATTTCACGATTTTTCATTAATTTTGTCGAATTTAATTTGAAAACATTGAAAACTAAATTTAATCCTTACGCACCCAACCTAACCCCACCACAGATGGATATTTTAAAAAATATTCATAAATAAACGGCCTAAAAAAAAAACTAAAAAAGTCAACCTAACTTGACCCAACTTTGCCAAATTTCACGATTTTTTTCATTAATTTTGTCGAATTAATTTGAAAACATTGAAAACTAAATTTTAATCCTTACGCACCCAACCTAACCCCACCACAGATGGATATTTTCTAAAAATATTCATAAATAAACGGCTAAAAAAAAAAAAAAAAAAGTCAACCTAACTTGACCCAACTTTGCCAAATTTCACGATTTTTCATTAATTTTGTCGAATTAATTTGAAAACATTAAAAAAACTAAATTTAATCCTTTCACGCACCCAACCTAACCCCACCACAGATGGATATTTTTTAAAAAATATTCATAAATAAACGGCCTAAAAAAAAAAAAAAAAAAGTCAACCTAACTTGACCCAACTTTGCCAAATTTCATTTTTTTTTCATTAATTTTGTCGAATTAATTTGAAAACATTGAAAACTAAATTTAAATCTTACGCGCCCAACCTAACCCCACCACAGATGGATATTTTCTAAAAAATATTCATAAATAAACGGCCTAAAAAAAAAAACTAAAAAAAGTCAACCTAACTTGACCCAACTTTGCCAAATTTCACGATTTTTCATTAATTTTGTCGAATTAATTTGAAAACATTAAAAACTAAATTTAATCCTTACGCACCCAACCTAACCCCACCACAGATGGATATTTTCTAAAAATATTCATAAATAAACGGCCTAAAAAAAAAATAAAAAGTCAACCTAACTTGACCCAACTTTGCCAAATTTCACGATTTTTTTTCATTAATTTTGTCGAATTAATTTTGAAAACATTGAAAAAACTAAATTTAATCCTTACGCACCCAACCTAACCCCCCACCACAGATGGATATTTTCTAAAAATATTCATAAATAAACGGCCTAAAAAAAAAAAAAAAAAGTCAACCTAACTTGACCCAACTTTGCCAAATTTCACGATTTTTCATTAATTTTGTCGAATTAATTTGAAAACATTGAAAACTAAATTTAATCCTTACGCACCCAACCTAACCCCACCACAGATGGATATTTTCTAAAAATATTCATAAATAAACGGCCTAAAACAAAAAAAAAAAAAAAGTCAACCTAACTTGACCCAACTTTGCCAAATTTCACGATTTTTTTTTCATTAATTTTGTCGAATTAATTTGAAAACATTGAAAAACTAAATTTAATCCTTACGCACCCAACCTAACCCCACCACAGATGGATATTTTTTCTAAAAATATTCATAAATAAACGGCCTAAAAACAAAAACTAAAAAAGTCAACCTAACTTGACCCAACTTTGCCAAATTTCACGATTTTTTTCATTAATTTTGTCGAATTAATTTGAAAAACATTGAAAACTAAATTTAATCCCTTACGCACCCAACCTAACCCCACCACAGATGGATATTTTTTAAAAAAATATTCATAAATAAACGGCCTAAAAAAAAAACTAAAAAAAAGTCAACCTAACTTGACCCAACTTTGCCAAATTTCACGATTTTTCATTAATTTTGTCGAATTAATTTGAAAACATTGAAAAAAACTAAATTTAATCCTTACGCACCAAACCTAACCCCACCACAGATGGATTTTTTAAAAAAAATATTCATAAATAAACGGCCTAAAAAAAAAAAAAAGTCAACCTAACTTGACCCAACTTTGCCAAATTTCACGATTTTTTTTCATTAATTTTGTCGAAATTAATTTGAAAACATGAAAAAAAACTAAATTTAATCCTTACGCACCCAACCTAACCCCCACCACAGATGGATATTTAAAAAAAAAATATTCAAAATAAACGGCCTAAAAAAAATAAAAAAAAGTCAACCTAACTTGACCCAACTTTGCCAAATTTCACGATTTTTCATTAATTTTGTCGAATTTAATTTGAAAACATTGAAAACTAAATTTAATCCTTACGCACCCAACCTAACCCCACCACAGATGGATATTTTTAAAAAAATATTCATAAATAAACGGCCTAAAAAAAAAAAAAAAAAGTCAACCTAACTTGACCCAACTTTGCCAAATTTCACGATTTTTTTCATTAATTTTGTCGAATTTATTTGAAAACATTGAAAACTAAATTTAATCCTTACGCACCCAACCTAACCCCACCACAGATGGATATTTTCTAAAAAAATATTCATAAAATAAACGGCCTAAAACAAAAACTAAAAAAGTCAACCTAACTTGACCCAACTTTGCCAAATTTCACGATTTTTCATTAATTTTGTCGAATTAATTTGAAAATAAAAAAAACTAAATTTAATCCTTACGCACCCAACCTAACCCCACCACAGATGGATATTTTTAAAAAATATTCATAAATAAACCTAAAAAAAAAAAAAAAAAAAAAAGTCAACCTAACTTGACCCAACTTTGCCAAATTTCACGATTTTTTCATTAATTTTGTCGATTTAATTTGAAAACATAAAAAAAACTAAATTTAATCCTTACGCACCCAACCTAAACCCCACCACAGATGGATATTTTTTAAAAAATATTCATAAATAAAACGGCCTAAAAAAAAAAAAAAAAAAAGTCAACCTAACTTGACCCAACTTTGCCAAATTTCACATTTTTTTTCATTAATTTTGTCGAATTTATTTGAAAACATTGAAAACTAAATTTAATCCTTACGCACCCAACCTAACCCCACCACAGATGGATATTTTTAAAAAAATATTCATAAATAAACGGCTTAAAAAAAAAAAAAAACTAAAAAAGTCAACCTAACTTGACCCAACTTTGCCAAATTTCACGATTTTTCATTAATTTTGTCGAATTATTTTGAAAACATTGAAAAAAAACTAAATTTAAATCCACGCACCCAACCTAACCCCACCACAGATGGATATTTTCTAAAAATATTCATAAATAAACGGCCTAAAAAAAAAAACTAAAAAAGTCAACCTAACTTGACCCAACTTTGCCAAATTTCACGATTTTTTCATTAATTTTGTCGAATTAATTTGAAAACATTGAAAAACTAAATTTAATCCTTACGCACCCAACCTAACCCCACCACAGATGGATATTTTTTAAAAAATATTCATAAATAAACGGCCTAAAAAAAAAAAAAAAAGTCAACCTAACTTGACCCAACTTTGCCAAATTTCACGATTTTTTTTCATTAATTTTGTCGAATTAATTTGAAAAAATTGAAAAACTAAATTTAATCCTTACGCACCCAACCTAACCCCACCACAGATGGATATTTTTAAAAAAAATATTCATAAACGGCCTAAAAAAAAAAAAAAAAAAAAGTCAACCTAACTTGACCCAACTTTGCCAAATTTCACGATTTTTCATTAATTTTGTCGAAATTATTTTGAAAACATTAAAAACTAAATTTAATCCTTACGCACCCAACCTAACCCACCACAGATGGATATTTTTTTAAAAAATATTCATAAATAAAACGGCCTAAAAAAAAAACTAAAAAAGTCAACCTAACTTGACCCAACTTTGCCAAATTTCACGATTTTTTTCATTAATTTTGTCGAATTAATTTGAAAACATTGAAAACTAAATTTAATCCTTATCCGCACCCAACCAACCCTAACCCCACCACAGATGGATTTTTTTAAAAAAATATTCATAAATAAACGGCCTAAAAAAAAAAACTAAAAAGTCAACCTAACTTGACCCAACTTTGCCAAATTTCACGATTTTTTTTCATTAATTTTGTCGAATTAATTTGAAAACATTGAAAAAACTAAATTTAATCCTTACGCACCCAACCTAACCCCACCACAGATGGATATTTAAAAAAAATATTCATAAATAAACGGCCTAAAAAAAAAAAAAAAAAGTCAACCTAACTTGACCCAACTTTGCCAAATTTCACGATTTTTTTTTCATTAATTTTGTCGAATTTATTTGAAAACATTGAAAACTAAATTTAATCCTTACGCACCCAAACCTAACCCACCACAGATGGATATTCAAAAAAAATATTCATAAATAAAACGGCCTAAAACAAAAAAAAAAAAAGTCAACCTAACTTGACCCAACTTTGCCAAATTTCACGATTTTTTCATTAATTTTGTCGAATTAATTTGAAAACATTGAAAACTAAATTTAATCCTTACGCACCCAACCTAACCCCACCACAGATGGATATTTTCTAAAAAAAATATTCATAAATAAACGGCCTAAAACAAAAAAACTAAAAAAAGTCAACCTAACTTGACCCAACTTTTGCCAAATTTCACGATTTTTCATTAATTTTGTTGTCGAATTAATTTTGAAAACATTGAAAACTAAATTTAATCCTTCCGCACCCAACCTAACCCCACCACAGATGGATATTTTCTAAAAAAATATTCATAAATAAACGGCCTAAAAAAAAAAAACTAAAAAAAGTCAACCTAACTTGACCCAACTTTGCCAAATTTCACGATTTTTTTCATTAATTTTGTCGAATTAATTTGAAAACATTGAAAACTAAATTTAATCCTTACGCACCCAACCTAACCCCACCACAGATGGATATTTTAAAAAAAAATATTCATAAATAAACGGCCTAAAAAAAAAAAAAAAAAAAAAAAAGTCAACCTAACTTGACCCAACTTGCCAAATTTCACGATTTTTCATTAATTTTGTCGAATTAATTTGAAAACATTGAAAACTAAATTTAATCCTTACGCACCCAACCTAAACCCCACCACAGATGGATATTTTTTTAAAATATTCATAAATAAACGGCCTAAAAAAAAAAAAAAAAAGTCAACCTAACTTGACCCAACTTTGCCAAATTTTCGATTTTTTTTTCATTAATTTTGTCGATTTAATTTGAAAACATTGAAAACTAAATTTAATCCATCGCGCACCCAACCTAACCCCACCACAGATGGATATTTTTAAAAATATTCATAAATAAACGGCCTAAAAAAAAAACTAAAAAGTCAACCTAACTTGACCCAACTTTGCCAAATTTCACGATTTTTTTCATTAATTTTGTCGAATTAATTTGAAAATTGAAAAAACTAAATTTAATCCTTACGCACCAAAACCTAACCCCACCACAGATGGATATTTTCTAAAAATATTCATAAATAATAAAAACTTAAAAAAAAAAAAAACTAAAAGTCAACCTAACTTGACCCAACTTTGCCAAATTTCACGATTTTTTTCATTAATTTTGTCGAATTAATTTGAAAACATTGAAAACTAAATTTAATCCTTACGCACCCAACCTAACCCCACCACAGATGGATATTTTTAAAAAATATTCATAAATAAAACGGCCTAAAAAAAAAAAACTAAAAAAGTCAACCTAACTTGACCCAACTTTGCCAAATTTCATTTTTTTTTCATTAATTTTGTCGAATTAATTTGAAAACATTGAAAACTAAATTTAATCCTTACGCACCCAACCTAACCCCACCACAGATGGATATTTTAAAAAAAATATTCATAAATAAACGGCCTAAAAAAAAACTAAAAAAAGTCAACCTAACTTGACCCAACTTTGCCAAATTTCACGATTTTTCATTAATTTTGTCGAATTAATTTGAAAACATTGAAAACTAAATTTAATCCTTACGCACCCAACCTAACCCCACCACAGATGGATATTTTCTAAAAATATTCATAAATAAACGGCTAAAAAACAAAAACTAAAAAGTCAACCTAACTTGACCCAACTTTGCCAAATTTCACGATTTTTTTTCATTAATTTTGTCGAATTAATTGAAAAAACATGAAAAAACTAAATTTAATCCTTACGCACCCAACCTAACCCCACCACAGATGGATATTTTCTAAAAATATTCATAAATAAACGGCCTAAAAAAAAAAAAAAAAAGTCAACCTAACTTGACCCAACTTTGCCAAATTTCACGATTTTTTTTCATTAATTTTGTCGAATTAATTTGAAAACATTGAAAACTAAATTTAATCCTTACGCACCCAACTAAACCCCACCACAGATGGATTTTTTTCTAAAATATTCATAAATAAACGGCCTAAAAAAAAAACTAAAAAAGTCAACCTAACTTGACCCAACTTTGCCAAATTTCACGATTTTTCATTAATTTTGTCGAATTAATTTGAAAACAAAAAAAAACTAAATTTAATCCTTACGCACCCAACCTAACCCACCACAGATGGATATTTTTAAAAAAAAATATTCATAAATAAACGGCCTAAAAAAAACTAAAAAAAGTCAACCTAACTTGACCCAACTTTGCCAAATTTCACGATTTTTCATTAATTTTGTCGAATTAATTTGAAAACATTGAAAACTAAATTTAATCCTTACGCGCAACCAACCTAACCCCACCACAGATGGATATTTTCTAAAAATATTCATAAATAAACGGCCTAAAACAAAAAAAAAAAAAAAGTCAACCTAACTTGACCCAACTTTGCCAAATTTCACGATTTTTCATTAATTTTTGTCGAATTAATTTGAAAACATTAAAAAAACTAAATTTAATCCTTACGCACCCAACCTAACCCCACCACAGATGGATATTTTTAAAAATATTCATAAAAAAACGGCCTAAAAAAAAAAACTAAAAAAAGTCAACCTAACTTGACCCAACTTTGCCAAATTTCACGATTTTTTTCATTAATTTTGTCGAATTAATTTGAAACATTGAAAAACTAAATTTAATCCTTACGCACCCAACCTAACCCCACCACAGATGGATATTTTTAAAAAAAATATTCATAAATAAACGGCCTAAAAAAAAAAAAAAAAAGTCAACCTAACTTGACCCAACTTTGCCAAATTTCACGATTTTTTCATTAATTTTGTCGAATTAATTTGAAAACATTGAAAACTAAATTTAATCCTTACGCACCCAACCTCTAACCCCACCACAGATGGATATTTTCTAAAAATATTCATAATAAATAAACGGCCTAAAAAAAAAAAAAAAAGTCAACCTAACTTGACCCAACTTTGCCAAATTTCACGATTTTTTTCATTAATTTTGTCGAATTAATTTGAAAACATTGAAAACTAAATTTAATCCTTACGCACCCAACCTAACCCCACCACAGATGGATATTTTTTAAAAAATATTCATAAATAAACGGCCTAAAAAAAAAAAAAAAAAAAGTCAACCTAACTTGACCCAACTTTGCCAAATTTCACGATTTTTCATTAATTTTGTCGAATTAATTTGAAAAAACATTGAAAACTAAATTTAATCCTTACGCACCCAACCTAACCCCCACCACAGATGGATATTTTTAAAAAAATATTCATAAATAAACGGCTAAAAAAAAAAAAAAAAAAAGTCAACCTAACTTGACCCAACTTTGCCAAATTTCACGATTTTTTTCATTAATTTTGTCGAATTAATTTGAAAACATTGAAAACTAAATTTAATCCTTACGCACCCAACCTAACCCCACCACAGATGGATATTTTTTTTAAAAATATTCATAAATAAACGGCCTAAAAAAAAAAAATAAAAAAGTCAACCTAACTTGACCCAACTTTGCCAAATTTCACGATTTTTTTTCATTAATTTTGTCGAATTTAATTTGAAAACATTGAAAACTAAATTTAATCCTTACGCACCCAACCTAAAACCCCACCACAGATGGATATTTTCTAAAATATTCATAAATAAAACGGCCTAAAAACAAAAAAAAAAAAGTCAACCTAACTTGACCCAAACTTTGCCAAATTTCACGATTTTTCATTAATTTTGTCGAATTAATTTGAAAACATTGAAAACTAAATTTAATCCTTACGCACCCAACCTAACCCCACCACAGATGGATATTTTTCTAAAAAAAAATATTCATAAATAAACGGCCTAAAAAAAAAAAACTAAAAAAAAGTCAACCTAACTTGACCCAACTTTGCCAAATTTCACGATTTTTCATTAATTTTGTCGAATTTATTTGAAAAAAAAAAATTGAAAATTAAATCCTTATCCTTACGCACCCAACCTAACCCACCACAGATGGATATTTTTAAAAATATTCATAAATAAACGGCCTAAAAAAAAAAAAAAAAAAGTCAACCTAACTTGACCCAACTTTGCCAAATTTCACGATTTTTCATTAATTTTGTCGAATTAATTTGAAAACAAAAAAAAAACTAAATTTAATCCTTACGCACCCAACCTAACCCCACCACAGATGGATATTTTCTAAAAATATTCATAAATAAACGGCTAAAAAAAAAAACTAAAAAAAAGTCAACCTAACTTGACCCAACTTTGCCAAATTTCACGATTTTTCATTAATTTTGTCGAATTAATTTGAAAACATTGAAAACTAAATTTAATCCTTACGCACCCAACCTAACCCCACCACAGATGGATATTTTAAAAAAAATATTCATAAATAAACGGCCTAAAAAAAAAAAACTAAAAAGTCAACCTAACTTGACCCAACTTTGCCAAATTTCACGATTTTTTCATTAATTTTGTCGAATTAATTTGAAAACATTGAAAACTAAAATTTAATCCTTACGCACCCAAACCTAACCCCACCACAGATGGATATTTTAAAAAAATATTCATAAATAAACGGCCTAAAACAAAAAAAAAAAAGTCAACCTAACTTGACCCAACTTTGCCAAATTTCACGATTTTTTCATTAATTTTGTCGAAATTAATTTGAAAAACATGAAAAAAACTAAATTTAATCCTTACGCACCCACCTAAAACCCCACCACAGATGGATATTTTCTAAAAAAAATATTCATAAATAAACGGCTAAAAAAAAACTAAAAAAGTCAACCTAACTTGACCCAACTTTGCCAAATTTCACGATTTTTTCATTAATTTTGTGTCGAATTAATTTGAAAACATTGAAAACTAAATTTAATCCTTACGCACCCAACCTAACCCCACCACAGATGGATATTTTTTAAAAATATTCATAAATAAACGGCCTAAAAAAAAAAACTAAAAGTCAACCTAACTTGACCCCAACTTTGCCAAATTTCACATTTTTTTTCATTAATTTTGTCGAATTAATTTGAAAACATTGAAAAAAACTAAATTTAATCCTTACGCACCCAACCTAACCCCACCACCAGATGGATATTTTTTAAAAAATATTCATAAATAAACGGCCTAAAAAAAAAAACTAAAAAAAGTCAACCTAACTTGACCCAACTTTGCCAAATTTCACGATTTTTTCATTAATTTTGTCGAATTAATTTGAAAAACATTGAAAACTAAATTTAATCCTTACGCACCCAACCTAACCCCACCACAGATGGATATTTTCTAAAAATATTCATAAATAAACGGCCTAAAAAAAAAACTAAAAGTCAACCTAACTTGACCCAACTTTGCCAAATTTCAATTTTTTTTCATTAATTTTGTCGAATTTAATTTGAAAACAAAAAAAAAACTAAATTTAATCCTTACGCACCCAACCTAAACCCCACCACAGATGGATATTTTCTAAAAATATTCATAAATAAACGGCCTAAAAAAAAAAAAAAAAAAAAGTCAACCTAACTTGACCCAACTTTTGCCAAATTTCACGATTTTTTCATTAATTTTGTCGAATTAATTTGAAAACATTGAAAACTAAATTTAATCCTTACGCACCCAACCTAACCCCACCACAGATGGATATTTTCTAAAAATATTCATAAATAAACGGCCTAAAACAAAAACTAAAAAGTCAACCTAACTTGACCCAACTTTGCCAAATTTCACATTTTTTCATTAATTTTGTCGAATTAATTTGAAAACATTGAAAACTAAATTTAATCCTTACGCACCCAACCTAACCCCACCACAGATGGATATTTTTTAAAAAAATATAATAAATAAACGGCTAAAAAAAAAAAAAAAAAGTCAACCTAACTTGACCCAACTTTGCCAAATTTCACGATTTTTCATTAATTTTGTCGAATTAATTTGAAAACATTGAAAAAAACTAAATTTAATCCTTACGCACCCAACCTAACCCCACCACAGATGATATTTTTTAAAAAAAATATTCATAAATAAAAAAAAAAAAAAAAAAAACTAAAAAAAAGTCAACCTAACTTGACCCAACTTTGCCAAATTTCACGATTTTTTTTCATTAATTTTGTCGAATTAATTTGAAAACATTGAAAACTAAAATTTAATCCTTACACACCAACCTAACCCCACCACAGATGGATATTTTTTAAAAAAATATTCATAAATAAACGGCTAAAAAAAAAAAAAAAAAAAGTCAACCTAACTTGACCAACTTTGCCAAATTTCACGATTTTTCATTAATTTTGTCGAATTAATTTGAAAAACAAAAAAAAACTAAATTTAATCCTTACGCACCCAACCTAACCCCACCACAGATGGATATTTTTTAAAAATATTCATAAATAAACGGGCTAAAAAAAAAAAAAAAAAAAGTCAACCTAACTTGACCCAACTTTGCCAAATTTCACGATTTTTTTCATTAATTTTGTCGAATTAATTTGAAAACATTGAAAACTAAATTTTAATCCTTACGCACCCAACCTAACCCCACCACAGATGGATATTTTCTAAAAAATATTCATAAATAAACGGGCTAAAAAAAAAAAAAAAAAAGTCAACCTAACTTGACCCAACTTTGCCAAATTTCACGATTTTTTTTCATTAATTTTGTCGAATTAATTTGAAAACATTGAAAAAACTAAATTTAATCCTTACGCACCCAACCTAACCCCACCACAGATGGATATTTTTAAAAAAATATTCATAAATAAACGGCCTAAAAAAAAAAACTAAAAAGTCAACCTAACTTGACCCAACTTTGCCAAATTTCACGATTTTTTTTTCATTAATTTTGTCGAATTAATTTGAAAACATTGAAAACTAAATTTAATCCTTACGCACCCAACCTAACCCCCCACCACAGATGGGATATTTTCTAAAAAATATTCATAAATAAACGGCCTAAAAAAAACTAAAAAGTCAACCTAACTTGACCCAACTTTGCCAAATTTCACGATTTTTTTTCATTAATTTTGTCGAATTAATTTGAAAACATTGAAAACTAAATTTAATCCTTACGCACCCAACCTAACCCCACCACAGATGGATATTTTAAAAAAATATTCATAAATAAACGGCCTAAAAAAAAAAAAAAAAAAGTCAACCTAACTTGACCCAACTTTGCCAAATTTCACGATTTTTTTCATTAATTTTGTCGAATTAATTTGAAAACATTGAAAAAACTAAATTTAATCCTTTACGCACCCAACCTAACCCCACCACAGATGGATATTTTTAAAAATATTCATAAATAAACGGCCTAAAAAAAAAACTAAAAAAGTCAACCTAACTTGACCCAACTTTGCCAAATTTCACGATTTTTTTCATTAATTTTGTCGAATTAATTTGAAAAAAACATTGAAAACTAAATTTAATCCTTACGCACCCAACCTAACCCCACCACAGATGGATATTTTTTTAAAATATTCATAAATAAACGGCTAAAAAAAAAAAACTAAAAAAGTCAACCTAACTTGACCCAACTTTGCCAAATTTCACGATTTTTTTTCATTAATTTTGTCGAATTAATTTGAAAACATTGAAAACTAAATTTAATCCTTACGCACCCAACCTAACCCCACCACAGATGGATATTTTCTAAAAATATTCATAAATAAACGGCCTAAAAAAAAAAAAAAAAAAGTCAACCTAACTTGACCCAACTTTGCCAAATTTCACGATTTTTCATTAATTTTGTCGAATTAATTTGAAAACATTAAAAACTAAATTTAATCCTTACGCACCCAACCTAACCCCACCACAGATGGATATTATTAAAAAAAATATTCATAAATAAACGGCCTAAAAAAAAAAAAAAAAAAGTCAACCTAACTTGACCCAACTTTGCCAAATTTCACGATTTTTCATTAATTTTGTCGAATTTATTTGAAAACATTGAAAACTAAAAATTTAATCCTTACGCACCCAACCTAACCCCACCACAGATGGATATTTTTAAAAAAATATTCATAAATAAACGGCCTAAAACAAAAACTAAAAATCAAGTCAACCTAACTTGACCCAACTTTGCCAAATTTCACGATTTTTCATTAATTTTGTCGAATTAATTTTGAAAAATTGAAAACTAAATTTAATCCTTACGCACCCAACCCTAACCCCACCACAGATGGATATTTTCTAAAAATATTCATAAATAAACGGCCTAAACAAAAAATAAAAAAAAGTCAACCTAACTTGACCCAACTTTGCCAAATTTCACGATTTTTTTCATTAATTTTGTCGAATTAATTTGAAAACATTGAAAACTAAATTTAATCCTTACGCACCCCAACTAAACCCCACCACAGATGGATATTTTTTCTAAAAATATTCATAAATAAACGGCTAAAAAAAAAAAACTAAAAAAAAGTCAACCTAACTTGACCCAACTTTGCCAAATTTCACGATTTTTTCATTAATTTTGTCGAATTAATTTGAAAACATTGAAAACTAAATTTAATCCTTACGCACCCAACCTAACCCCACCACAGATGGATATTTTCTAAAAAATATTCATAAATAAACGGCCTAAAAAAAAAAAACTAAAAAGTCAACCTAACTTGACCCAACTTTGCCAAATTTCACGATTTTCATTAATTTTGTCGAATTAATTTGAAAAAACATTGAAAACTAAATTTAATCCTTACGCACCCAACCTAACCCACACCACAGATGGATATTTTAAAAAATATTCATAAATAAACGGCCTAAAAAAAAAACTAAAAAAGTCAACCTAACTTGACCCAACTTTGCCAAATTTCACGATTTTTTTTCATTAATTTTGTCGAATTATTTTGAAAACATTGAAAACTAAATTTAATCCTTACGCACCCAACCTAACCCCACCACAGATGGATATTTTTTAAAAAAAATATTCATAAATAAACGGCCTAAAAAAAAAACTAAAAAAAGTCAACCTAACTTGACCCAACTTTGCCAAATTTCACGATTTTTCATTAATTTTGTCGAATTAATTTGAAAACATTGAAAAAAAACTAAATTTAATCCTTACGCACCCAACCTAACCCCACCACAGATGGATATTTTCTAAAAAAAAATATTCATAAATAAACGGCCTAAAAAAAAAAAAAAAAAAGTCAACCTAACTTGACCCAACTTTGCCAAATTTCACGATTTTTCATTAATTTTGTCGAATTAATTTGAAAACATTGAAAAAAACTAAATTTAATCCTTACGCACCCAACCTAACCCCACCACAGATGGATATAAAAAAAAAATATTCATAAATAAACGGCTAAAAAAAAAAAAAAAAAAAAAGTCAACCTAACTTGACCCAACTTTGCCAAATTTCATTTTTTTTTTCATTAATTTTGTCGAATTAATTTGAAAACATTGAAAACTAAATTTAATCCTTACGCACCCAACCTAACCCCACCACAGATGGATATTTTAAAAAAATATTCATAAATAAACGGCTAAAAAAAAAAAAAAAAAAAGTCAACCTAACTTGACCCAACTTTTTGCCAAATTTCACGATTTTTTTCATTAATTTTGTCGAATTAATTTGAAAACATTGAAAACTAAATTTAATCCTTACGCACCCAACCTAACCCCACCACAGATGGATATTTTTAAAAAATATTCATAAATAAACGGCCTAAAACAAAAAACTAAAAAAAAGTCAACCTAACTTGACCCAACTTTGCCAAATTTCACGATTTTTTTTTCATTAATTTTGTCGAATTAATTTGAAAACATTGAAAACTAAATTTAATCCTTACGCACCCAACCTAACCCCACCACAGATGGATATTTTCTAAAAAATATTCATAAATAAACGGCCTAAACAAAAAACTAAAAAGTCAACCTAACTTGACCCAACTTTGCCAAATTTCACGATTTTTTTTTCATTAATTTTGTCGAATTAATTTTTGAAAACATTGAAAACTAAATTTAATCCTTACGCACCCAACCTAACCCCACCACAGATGGATATTTTTTAAAAAAATATTCATAAATAAACGGCTAAAAAACAAAAAAAAAAAAAAAGTCAACCTAACTTGACCCAACTTTGCCAAATTTCACGATTTTTTTCATTAATTTTGTCGAATTAATTTGAAAAAAAAAATTAAAAACTAAATTTAATCCTTACGCACCCAACCTAACCCACCACAGATGGATATTTTCTAAAATATTCATAAATAAACGGCCTAAAACAAAAAAATAAAAAAGTCAACCTAACTTGACCCAACTTTGCCAAATTTCACGATTTTTTCATTAATTTTGTCGAATTAATTTGAAAACATTGAAAACTAAATTTAATCCTTACGCACCCAACCTAACCCCACCACAGATGGATATTTTTTAAAAAAAAATATTCATAAATAAACGGCCTAAAAAAAAAAATAAAAAAGTCAACCTAACTTGACCCAACTTTGCCAAATTTCACGATTTTTTTCATTAATTTTGTCGAATTAATTTGAAAACATTGAAAACTAAATTTTAATCTTACGCACCCAACCTAACCCCCCACCACAGATGGATATTTTCTAAAAATATTCATAAATAAACGGCCTAAAAAAAAAAAAAAAAAAAGTCAACCTAACTTGACCCAACTTTGCCAAATTTCACGATTTTTTTTCATTAATTTTGTCGAATTAATTTGAAAACATTGAAAACTAAATTTAATCCTTACGCACCCAACCTAACCCCACCACAGATGGATATTTTTCTAAAAATATTCATAAATAAACGGCCTAAAAAAAAACTAAAAAAAGTCAACCTAACTTGACCCAACTTTGCCAAATTTCACGATTTTTTTCATTAATTTTGTCGAATTAATTTTGAAAAAATTGAAAACTAAATTTAATCCTTACGCACCCAACCTAACCCCACCACAGATGGATATTTTAAAAAAAAATATTCATAAATAAACGGCCCTAAAAAAAAAAAAAAAAAAGTCAACCTAACTTGACCCAACTTTGCCAAATTTCACGATTTTTCATTAATTTTTGTCGAATTAATTTGAAAACATTGAAAACTAAATTTAATCCTTACGCACCCAACCTAACCCCACCACAGATGGATATTTTTAAAAATATTCATAAATAAACGGCCTAAAAAAAAAAAAAAAAAGTCAACCTAACTTGACCCAATTTTGCCAAATTTCACGATTTTTTTTTCATTAATTTTGTCGAATTATTTGAAAAAAAACAAAAAAAACTAAATTTAATCCTTACGCACCCAACCTAACCCCCCCACAGATGGATATTTTTAAAAAAATATTCATAAATAAACGGCCTAAAAAAAAAAACTAAAAAAAGTCAACCTAACTTGACCCAACTTTGCCAAATTTCACGATTTTTCATTAATTTTGTCGAATTAATTTGAAAACATTGAAAAACTAAAATTTAATCCTTACGCACCCAACCTAACCCCACCACAGATGGATATTTTTTAAAAAATATTCATAAATAAACGGCCTAAAAAAAAAAATAAAAAAAAGTCAACCTAACTTGACCCAACTTTGCCAAATTTCACGATTTTTTTCATTAATTTTGTCGAAATTAATTTGAAAACATTGAAAACTAAATTTAATCCTTACGCACCCAACCTAACCCCACCACAGATGGATATCAAAAAAAAATATTCATAAATAAACGGCCTAAAACAAAAACTAAAAAAGTCAACCTAACTTAACTTGACCCAACTTGCCAAATTTCACGATTTTTTTTCATTAATTTTGTCGAATTAATTTGAAAACATTGAAAACTAAATTTAATCCTTTACGCACCCAACCTAACCCCACCACAGATGGATATTTTTTCTAAAATATTCATAAATAAACGGCCTAAAAAAAAAACTAAAAAGTCAACCTAACTTGACCCAACTTTGCCAAATTTCACGATTTTTCATTAATTTTGTCGAATTAATTTGAAAACATTGAAAACTAAATTTAATCCTTACGCACCCAACCTAAACCCCACCACAGATGGATATTTTTAAAAATATTCATAAATAAAACGGCCTAAAAAAAAAACTAAAAAAAAAGTCAACCTAACTTGACCCAACTTTGCCAAATTTCACGATTTTTTTTCATTAATTTTGTCGAAATTAATTTGAAAACATTGAAAACTAAATTTAATCCTTACGCACCCAACCTAACCCCACCACAGATGGATATTTTCTAAAAAATATTCATAAATAAAACGGCCTAAAAAAAAAAAAAAAAAAGTCAACCTAACTTGACCCAACTTTGCCAAATTTCACGATTTTTCATTAATTTTGTCGAATTAATTTGAAAACATTAAAAACTAAATTTAATCCTTACGCACCCAACCTAACCCCACCACAGATGGATATATTTCTAAAAATATTCATAAATAAACGGCCTAAAAAAAAAAAAAAAAAAGTCAACCTAACTTGACCCAACTTTGCCAAATTTCACGATTTTTCATTAATTTTGTCGAATTAATTTGAAAACATTGAAAACTAAATTTAATCCTTACGCACCCAACCTAACCCCACCACAGATGGATATTTTCTAAAAATATTCATAAATAAACGGCCTAAAAAAAAAAAAAAAAAAAGTCAACCTAACTTTGACCAACTTTGCCAAATTTCACGATTTTTTTTCATTAATTTTGTCGAAATTATTTTGAAAACATTGAAAACTAAATTTAATCCTTACGCACCCAACCTAACCCCACCACAGATGGATATTTTCTAAAAAAATATTCATAAATAAACGGCCTAAAAAAAAAAACTAAAAAAAGTCAACCTAACTTGACCCAACTTTGCCAAATTTCATTTTTTTCATTAATTTTGTCGAATTAATTTGAAAACATTGAAAACTAAATTTTAATCCTTACGCACCCAACCTAAACCCCACCACAGATGGATATTTTCTAAAAAATATTCATAAATAAACGGCCTAAAAAAAAAAAAAAAAAGTCAACCTAACTTGACCCAACTTTTGCCAAATTTCACGATTTTTTTTCATTAATTTTGTCGAATTAATTTGAAAACATTGAAAACTAAATTTTAATCCTTACGCACCCAACCTAACCCACCACAGATGGATATTTTCTAAAAAAATATTCATAAATAAACGGCCTAAAAAAAAAAAAAAAAAGTCAACCTAACTTGACCCAACTTTGCCAAATTTCACGATTTTTCATTAATTTTGTCGAATTAATTTGAAAACATTGAAAACTAAATTTAATCCTTCCGCACCCAACCAAAACCCACCACAGATGGATATTTTCTAAAAAATATTCATAAATAAACGGCCTAAAAAAAAAAAATAAAAAAAAAAAGTCAACCTAACTTGACCCAACTTTGCCAAATTTCACGATTTTTTTCATTAATTTTGTCGAATTAATTTTTGAAAACATTGAAAACTAAATTTTAATCCTTACGCACCCAACCTAACCCCACCACAGATGGATATTTTCTAAAAATATTCATAAATAAACGGCCTAAAAAAAAAAAAACTAAAAAGTCAACCTAACTTGACCCAACTTTGCCAAATTTCACGATTTTTTTTTTCATTAATTTTGTCGAATTAATTTGAAAACATTGAAAAACTAAATTTAATCCTTACGCACCCAACCTAACCCCACCACAGATGGATATTTTCTAAAAATATTCATAAATAAACGGCCTAAAAAAAAAAAAAAAAAGTCAACCTAACTTGACCCAACTTTGCCAAATTTCACGATTTTTTTTCATTAATTTTGTCGAATTAATTTGAAAAACATGAAAAAACTAAATTTAATCCTTACGCACCCAACCTAACCCCACCACAGATGGATATTTTCTAAAAATATTCATAAATAAACGGGCCTAAACAAAAAAACTAAAAAAGTCAACCTAACTTGACCCAACTTTGCCAAATTTCACGATTTTTCATTAATTTTGTCGAATTATTTGAAAAACATTGAAAACTAAATTTAATCCTTACGCACCCAACCTAACCCCACCACAGATGGATATTTTCTAAAAATATTCATAAATAAACGGCCTAAAAAAAAAAAAAAAAAAAGTCAACCTAACTTGACCCAACTTTGCCAAATTTCACGATTTTTCATTAATTTTGTCGAATTAATTTGAAAACATTGAAAACTAAATTTAATCCTTACGCACCCAACCTAACCCCACCACAGATGGATATTTTCTAAAAATATTCATAAATAAACGGCCTAAAAAACAAAAAACTAAAAAAAGTCAACCTAACTTGACCCAACTTTGCCAAATTTCACGATTTTTTCATTAATTTTGTCGATTAATTAATTTGAAAACATTGAAAACTAAATTTAATCCTTCCGCACCCAACCTAACCCCACCACAGATGGATATTTTTTTCTAAAAATATTCATAAATAAACGGCCTAAAACAAAAAAACTAAAAAAAAGTCAACCTAACTTGACCCAACTTTGCCAAATTTCACATTTTTTTTCATTAATTTTGTCGAATTAATTTGAAAACATTGAAAACTAAATTTAATCCTTACGCACCCAACCTAACCCCACCACAGATGGATATTTTCTAAAAATATTCATAAATAAACGGCCTAAAAAAAAAACTAAAAAGTCAACCTAACTTGACCCAACTTTGCCAAATTTCACGATTTTTCATTAATTTTGTCGAATTAATTTGAAAACATTGAAAACTAAATTTAATCCTTACGCACCCAACCTACCCCCCCACCACAGATGGATATTTTCTAAAAATATTCATAAATAAACGGCCTAAAACAAAAAAACTAAAAAAAGTCAACCTAACTTGACCCAACTTTGCCAAATTTCACGATTTTTTTCATTAATTTTGTCGAAATTAATTTGAAAACATTGAAAACTAAATTTAATCCTTACGCACCCAACCTAACCCCACCACAGATGGATATTTTCTAAAAATATTCATAAATAAACGGCCTAAAAAAAAAAACTAAAAAAAGTCAACCTAACTTGACCCAACTTTTGCCAAATTTCACGATTTTTTCATTAATTTTGTCGAATTAATTTGAAAACATTAAAAACTAAATTTAATCCTTACGCACCCAACCTAACCCCCCCACCACAGATGGATATTTTCTAAAAATATTCATAAATAAACAAGCTAAAACAAAAAATAAAAAAAAGTCAACCTAACTTGACCCAACTTTGCCAAATTTCACGATTTTTCATTAATTTTGTCGAATTAATTTGAAAACATTGAAAACTAAATTTAATCCTTACGCACCCAACCTAACCCCACCACAGATGGATATTTTTAAAAAATATTCATAAATAAACGGCCTAAAAAAAAAACTAAAAAGTCAACCTAACTTGACCCAACTTTGCCAAATTTCACGATTTTTCATTAATTTTGTCGAATTAATTTGAAAACATTGAAAACTAAATTTAATCCTTCCGCACCCAACCTAACCCCACCACAGATGGATATATTTTGTAAAAATATTCATAAATAAACAAGCCTAAAACAAAAAAAAAAAAGTCAACCTAACTTGACCCAACTTTGCCAAATTTCACGATTTTTTTCATTAATTTCGAATTAATTTGAAACATTGAAAACTAAATTTAATCCTTACGCACCCAACCTAACCCCACCACAGATGGATATTTTCTAAAAATATTCATAAATAAACAAGCCTAAAAAAAAATAAAAAAGTCAACCTAACTTGACCCAACTTTGCCAAATTTCACGATTTTTCATTAATTTTGTCGAATTAATTTGAAAACATTAAAAACTAAATTTAATCCTTACGCACCCAACCTAACCTAACCACAGATGGATATTTTTCTAAAATATTCATAAATAAAAATAAAGCCTAAAACAAAACTAAAAAAGTCAACCTAACTTGACCCAACTTTGCCAAATTTCACGATTTTTTTTCATTAATTTTGTCGAATTAATTTGAAAACATTGAAAACTAAATTTAATCCTTCCGCACCCAACCTAACCCCACCACAGATGGATTTTTTCTAAAAATATTCATAAATAAACAAGCCTAAAACGAAAACTAAAAAGTCAACCTAACTTGACCCAACTTTGCCAAATTTCACGATTTTTCATTAATTTTGTCGAATTAATTTGAAAACATTGAAAACTAAATTTAATCCTTACGCACCCAACCTAACCCACCACAGATGGATATTTTCTAAAAATATTCATAAATAAACGGCTAAAAAAAAAAAACTAAAAAGTCAACCTAACTTGACCCAACTTTGCCAAATTTCACGATTTTTTTTTCATTAATTTTGTCGAATTAATTTGAAAACATTAAAAACTAAATTTAATCCTTACGCACCCAACCTAACCCCACCACAGATGGATATTTTCTAAAAATATTCATAAATAAACAAGCCTAAAACGAAAAATAAAAAAAGTCAAACCTAACTTGACCCAACTTTGCCAAATTTCATGTTCAAGAGTAGGCTGCCACTTCCGGTTGGCGGATGCTGACTAAAATCATATTATCTCTTACACCTTACATGAAAATAATAGATATGAAATTTTAGCTTGATAGACTTGCTAGTTACAGATAAAACGTTAAAAACTCCAAAAACCAAGACTAAAAGTACTACTTCCGGTTGGATAAAAAACGTTAAAAAATTATATTATTTTGAAGGTCGTTACACTTACTACATATGCAAAATTTCAGCTCAATGTGTATGATAGTTTTTCTGGAAAAACCTACCAAGAGATGTACCACTTCCGGTTGACAAAAAATTTTGAAATTGTAATGGTTGGTAAAAAAAATATAAATATGAAGTTTCGGTTTAAAGATAAACGGTTTTTTAGTTATTAGCGATTTTACACATATGTAGGTACACAGGCACACAGACTTACAGACACACAGACACAGGCATTCAGAAATTTTCCATAAATCATGAAAACGTAATCAGGTGATGATACCTGATACAAATGAGTCAAAATCTCAGATCGAATTTTCGCACTTTTTTAATATGTATGTACTTTATCCGATTAGGATAAAGTATTTTGATAGTATTGTAGCGTGGACAGGAAGTGTGGTTCCGTAAACGGAGAGAAACGCAGCAGTATGGTTGCAAGTGGTTTATTGGTTAAAGCCGAACGGTCCGTTCGCTCCAAGCCACCGAGCCCGAATGGCTTATGTGGCAAACAGCGCCTATATTTATACCAGGCGATCACAGTGCCATTGGTCTATTTTGGCGGGAGAATGATATCCATTTGGTATCTTTACGCCAGGCGGTATCCTAACGCTTCAATATCAACTATAGCTACATTATAGTATATCAACATAATATTAATATTAAAAATAGATATGACGAATAAAACCAAATTGAGGCTTTCGAAAGTTATTTTATTTAAAGTATTGTGCAAAGGAAATATTATAATATAAATTGCACGTCATCTGCTTCGTTTTAGTAATTTAGATGGCAGAAGTATTACACTGTGATAATCTCGCTCGTACGAAAGCGATCCAAGTCCGTTCCATTTGTTTGTCTCTGGATTGTATTGCAGTATCGAACGGCCACCTCCTGGAAATGCGGTAAAACATTGTCATTCAAATTGAACAATTAAAGACATTTTCACATTAAAAAACATACTATTTTATCGGTCTCACCAACACAAACAATATTTCCGTTTAACGCAACTGCTGCGTGTTCACAGAGAGGTACAGGCATGTCAGCGATCCGTGTCCATCTATGAGTTGTCATATTATATCGCTCTGCAGAAGATAGTGTTTTCTGAGAATCATCATTACCTCCCATTACGTATATGTAGTTACCAAGAATTGCTGCCTGCAAGTTACAAGATATGTATTTGTATAGGTGGTAGTGGTAAAGGTGAACTTTCGGTTTTATTGTGTACTAGTTAGTGTAAGCCCGTTGAATATCAACGGATGTTTGTGTGGGTGAGTCAATAGTTTTTATAGTTGTTGCATAGACGGCGCGTTATAATACAACAACGTAACAATTTATATTGTCAAATCGTAGCAGCCCCGTCATCACCTCCGTTTGGATTATAGCGGAAGTGCTCACTGTCCCGAGCCGGTGATCTCGGGTTCAAATCTTGTTTTTTAATCATTTACCTCGGCGAACGTTAACAGCAGATAGACAGACAGACTGACAGCCGGATTTCGGCTATTATGTACATATATACTAGTGTAAGCCCGTTGAATATCAACGCCCGCTGAATTTGAAATTACGTAAAGCGCTTTTTTAATAGAGATCCCCACTAATTGATCACACGGTTGTAAGTGACAAAAAAAAATAATAGTTTCTATAGCGCCATCTATGTATTATAGCAATCCCCACTAATTTTTTTTTTACTTTACTATTTATATTATAATTATTAATTATTAAAAAAAATTTAAAAAAAGGACTAAATTGACCAAGGGTGATGGCGGATAGCATTAGTGCGAGTCCTCTCGAGCCTGGGGTCTTGGGTTCGATCCCCCACTCGTTCTGGTTTTTTAATTATTTTTCCTCAGCGAGCGTTATCAGCAGACAGACAGACGGCTTTCGGCTATTATATACATACTAGTGTAAGCCCGTTGAATATCAACGCCCGCTGAATTTTAAATATCGTAAAGCGCTTTTTTAATAGAGATCCCCACTAATTGATCGAAAAAACAAAAAAAAAATAGTTTTTATCGCGCCATCCATGTATTATAGCAATCCCCACTAATTGAATGCTATCGATCGATACCCACAGAAATTTTTTTTTTTTAATTTAAATTTAAATTTAATAATTTCTCCTCAGCGAGCGTTATCAGCAGAAAGACAGACGAATTTCGGCTATTATATATATAATATATATAATATTAGTGTAAGCCCGTTGAATATCAACGGGGCGTTCTCATCACCCGTACTGAAAAATAATTGTAAATTCAATTATTATATTAATTAATAGCATAATGTGTGTCTGCCTGTGTGTCCCGTAGCGCTATGACGTCACCCTCAGATTTTTTTCAAGTTTTGATACCCCCTAAAGCCATGCCGGTCCCCAAACCACCACCCAGACCCCCTCAAGCCCCGGCCGCCCCTTTTTGATCTCCCTCAAGCCATGCCGGCACCCAAACCACCCCAGACCCCTCAAGCCCCGGCGGCCCCTTATTTGGACTCCCTCAAGCCATGCCGGCCCTCTAACCACCTCCCAGACCCGCCTCAAGCCCCGGCGGCCCCTTTTTTGCGCTTTGCGATATTAAAAATTCAGCGGGCAATACGCTAGTAGTATTTATAGTTGTTGCATAGATGGCGCGTTATAATACAACAACGTAACAATTTAGCAAAGTTGCGATCCTATTAACGAATTATATTTTGAAATATAGGCAATCTCGCATTATCGGCGTTGGATCACAGCGCTAGCGCTCAAATGTCGCGAACCGGTGATCTCGGGTTCAAACCCCACTCGACGCGACGTTCTGGTTTTTTAATTATTCACCTCGGTGAGCGTTATCAGCAGACAGACACACAGACAGACGGAATAGGACTATTATATACATATGTATAATATGATGCTTGAAAATGTTGATTCACATACATATGTATGTACATATGTAGACTCGAAGATAGTAAGAACAACAAATGTAATGTATGTAGTTATTACTGTAATTAAATAAAATAAGCTTACAGCGCAATAGTATCTACTGTGCCTCATCGATGGAGCTTTTTTCCATTCGTTTTCTCGTACACTATATATTTCCATTGTGGCCGTGCACTCAAATTTGGAATTTCGTCCACCGATTGCGAATATTTCGTTGCCTTTTACTACTGTCGCGTGATTATGACGTTTTATCGACATCGGTGCAGCATATTTCCATTTTTGCTTCACTTTATCCAACCTTCCACGTACAAAGTGCAAATAATCCATTAATAATACACTTTATTATTATAGGAATATGAGGTGGCGATGCTTCTTTCATAAAATAATTACAAAACGCTCTCTCCTCTGAGAAGAAGGGGTTGGCCTATGTCATCATCATCATCATCATTTTCAGCCGTCCACCATCCACTGCTGAATGAAGGCCTCTCCAATCCTCTTCCATTCCTGTCTGTCTTGAGCAATATCTGCATCCACTTGACTCCACACATTCTTCTCAATTCATCAGCCCATCTTCCACTCGGTCTACCTTTTTTTTTGCTTCTTATACTGTCATGTTGACAGTATAAGAATTCCATACACTGTCCGAATTGGGCAATTTTTTGCCCATTCCGTGTAATAAGCAATTTCACGGATTGGGTGTAGCACATACAAATCATGCAATTTTATTATGTGTGCTAGGTAGCATCAATAACGTACATAGTTTCTTCCAATTTCAAACTCATCCTGCAAATTTGAAGGATTCCTGGTTTTTATTGTTGTTCAACAGAACGAAGCGGACTTGTACTTGGAAGAATTCCAGTACTTTATGAATATCATTAGTACGCAAATTATGTAATTAGGTTATGGTTATATTACTGACGGCATCTTCAAATGTACATATGTACGTTTCCCAGAAAAAATTAAGTTGCACAATGCAATAATTAATTAGACATATAAGGCATATTCAGCATAAATTTTGAACGCAAAAGAAACTATTTTATTTATGCTATGTACCTATCACAAATAAAAATAATTGCATGCTTTTAATGTTTTTCACTTGATAATCATATTGTAGAGATAGTTGATTGTTATTTTTACCTAGGGCATTTGGTGAATATGACCGGATGTAAAGAAGAAGAAATAAACTAGGATGGAGTGCTTTTGGAAGAATGTACATAGTTTTTATATCCAACATTCCGCTATGCTTAAAAAAGAAGGCATACGACCAATGCGTACTGCCTGATTTAAAACTTGGACGCTAAATTCCAGAATGCTACGTAAGATCCAGTGCACACAGAGAAGCATGGAAAGATGTATGTTGGTATAACAAGAACAGATCGTAAGTGGAATTACATTTGTAAGAAGTATGACCAAAGTGGCAGATATAGCAGAACGTGTGAAAAAGTTGAAGTGGACACATAGCGAGAATAATGGATGGCAGATGGACGAGAGGATGTGAAAGAAAGCAAGGTAGACCGAGTGGAAGATGGGCTGATGAATTGAGAAGAATGTGTGGAGTTAAGTGGATGCAGATTGCTCGAGACAGACAGGAATGAAAAAGGATTGGAGAGGCCTTCATCCAGCAGTGGATGGTGAACGGCTGTAAATGATGAATGTTCATGTTCATCATGATTTTTTGTAATTGAATGAAGTAAACCCCGCCAACCTGTATTTCTAATATCATTGTGCATATGTATGTACATATGTATATATGTATATATATATATGTACATATGTATATACATATGTACATAGTTTACTTCATTATACGCTAATAAGATTATGTATATATATTGCATAGAATGGTCACAAAAACATGGTTGTACACATAAACTTACCGCTCTACTGTATTCATCGATTGATCAATTTGATTGTGTCCTCCAATGACAAACACCTGATCACCAACTACTGCAGCTCTTGAAAGACATTTCTTTTGTCTCAATGGTGACATTTCGGTCATCTGCTTAGTGGCCAAATCCAGACACCAAACCTGCGAAAGCAATAAAAAATAATGAATAACAGCACAGAACTTACGGTAAGACCATACATATTTACATTGCAGATTACTTGCACGGATAGCGTAAACTGATAAACTTTTTATCAGCTGATAGCACTGTTGAACAAAAAATCACGTTTTTAAGTTACCGGAGCGGAGACCGAAAAATTATTAATAATTCTAACCCATTGAATTTGAATATGACGATGAAATTTGTCGATTAGCTTTTGTTTATATGAGAAATGGACATTTTTTTGATCTTTTCGGTTTGTAACTCAAAATTTTGTGCTTTTGTGTTCAAAATGAGTATTCAAAACAATAGTCAGACATTTTTTTCTATTAATTGTTTTATTTGGAAGCTTTTAAACGTCAAAATTTATTTTTCTTTCAATTTTTTTGCTTGTGTTATTATGTATTAGGTTGGCCAGTTTAGGAATTGGTTCACTATGTCAATATTTTTTATTTTTGTCTAAATTTACAAATTTGATGGTTTTAAGACGTGTTTAGATAGAGGTGGTCATGAAATTTTGAGTTACAGACCGCAAAAGTCAAAAAATGGTAAAATTGTCCATTTTTTTAAACGCTCATATCTCATAAACAAAAGCTAACCAACACATTTCATTATGATATTTGAATTCAGTGGGTCAAACTTAGTAAATATTGACTTGTCTCCGCTCCGGTAGTTTTTTTGTTGCACAGTTGTAATTCGTTGAAAGCAATTAATTCGTTTTTATAATTTTTTATGTATCTATATTTAAATTAGTGTCATTTACAAGTTCATGAGAGCGATTTGTTTGTAAAAATCTACCTTGTTCGTGAATTCACCATTATAATAACCACCACACAAAATTAGCTTTCCATGACACACCACAGACGAAAAATCGCTAATGGGTGCCTTTATAGTGTGAAATCTTGACCATTTATCTTCATATATATCGTACGTTTCAATTGCAGCAGTAGCCTGGAATCAAAAGTGTAATACGTTATACAAATTATATTATATTAGACAGTATATGTATAAAAATTGTGTTAATAAAACATTGCTCACACTTCCAAAACATCCTACAACCAAAATGGTTTGTTTTTCGTGCCTAGGTATAGAATTCAATGTAGTTAAGCTGGGTCTTTTCGTTCGATTAACATGCCATTCGATTGCATCCAACAGTATTTTACTACAGTTTGGCATGTCAAAACAGAGTGGTTTCAATTCATAGAATAAAAACTGAAAATTCAATTTTATTTACAACACGATGTATTTTTTGAAATATATCTGATGAGCATCTTTAGTAAAAAAAACATATCATTTCATCATTGTTATCAACTGATTCAAAATATTATAATAATTTAAAATTAAATTACCAGAAAAGATAACTCTGAAAATCTAATATATCTAAGTAAAATGTGCAAATGCTTTTTGCGAACATCCCAGTCGTTTTCCACCCATAGTTTTAGTGCTACGACAACTTCCTCTTCGGATGATACATCTAAATAATCAGACTTTAGGTAATGTGCCAGTTTATTGAATGGCAGATCAAAAAATTTTTTTTTCTTGTATAACTGAAAAGAAGATCGTTTAAAATTTAACGAGAACCACGCGAAATATAACACTGTGAAACAAAAAGAGTTAAATTCTTTAGTAATTGTAACCCGTCAAGAATGAATCTGATAATCATCTGTAGATATTAATTCCAGCTGTAGCTGGAATTAACACTTTTAGACAAATTCAAAAATTATGTACCGTAAAAGAGAACCAATTCATATGAATCCAAAAAAGTATGTAAAATTTTTTTTGACCAAAAATTAGCAATAGACATAACACCTGACTCTTAGACATAGATATCAAAAATTTTGCAACATGAAAACAGCAGACTTTGAGTATTAGATCTTGATTTATTTGAAAGATTTTGATTTATCGATCAAAAAAGCCAAAATTATAGAAAGTTATAAAAAAGAACTATGCAAACCAACAACATTATTATTATACTTGAACTCGAAGAATTACATAGTTATAACGTGAAATTTTATTGCACAGTATTATTAGAAGATATTGTGTATAATCAAATTATAAGAAAATATTATGTATAATCAAATAATAAGAAGATATTATGTACATATAATCAAATTATAAGAAGATATTATGTATGTACATATAATCAAATTATCAGAACATATTATGTATGTATAATCAAATTTTAAGAAGATATTAGTATAATCAAATATTATAAGAAGATATTTTGAACTCACAGCTGAGAAATTTAGTATAAAATAGTCATCTATTTCTTTGTTCAAAGGTGTAATAATATCAGATAATTCCTGTTGCAAAAATGAATAGCAATACTTTTTGAGGTTCTTCAACTCAATGATTTCGGAAAACCGAATTAAATTGGCGACTTCGTGTACCTTCAATTCTGCAAGAAAACTTTAATTGAAATATATTCATAGCGACAAAATGATATATTATTCATTTACACATACCAACTTTGCCCGTATACAAAAATTTCATCGCTTTCTTGACCGTTTCCGGTCGAATCATTTCACTGTTTTCCAACACGATTTCACTTGTTGTTTCATTCAAATGAACCTTAAAGTATTCACTGTTTGCTTGCAGAATTATTTTGTGGGCCAAATATCTGGAATCGCGTAAAATGCTCAAAGTGTTGTAATCCGTAATAAATTTCATACAATTTATGTGTCAAATTTGTCACCTGTTTTCCCCGACTTTTACTTGAACATCGCAGAACAAGTTTTGCAAGAAAAATTGATAGATGCGTTCTTCTTGGAAAACTGCATGCTCATTTTTAACCTGATCATTGTAGGTGCTCATTATGCAAAATTAACTCACTAACCTGGTGCGAAAACATTATTTTAGATAATTTAAACTTGAAATTTTATCAAACTAGAAAAATTAGTACGTTATCAAGCACAATTTTTGTGCATGCCAGCAAATCTATTCGCCATATCCAAATTTCCAAATGATTTAATTTATCACCTTTGTAGACACTCGGATGAACAGCTTGAGGTAGACTAACCAATAAACCGAGAGTCAACATAATATTTGTATGCAATAAGATAAAGATAAATGATAAAAATTTGATTCACAGTTCAAAGTCAAATAAACAAATGCTGTAGGTACATATGTACGTGTAAATTTGTGCTTATTATCTTGATAATAAATAAAAATTATCATTATCAGATAAAGTATTGTAATCGAGAGAAAATTCGACTTCGAGATTTTGACTGATTTGTATCGGGTATCATTCCCTGATCACGTTTTCATGATTTTTGTAGAATATCTGTATGTCTGTGTACTTTTTAACTTAAACTTTTTCTCCGAAACTATCAAGTCCATCAAGCTGAAATTTTATATCTATTATTTTCACGTAAGGTGTAAGAGATATTATGATTTTGGTCAACATCCGCCAACCGGAAGTGGCAGTTTATTTTTATTTAATATTACAGCTAATAAATGGCTTTAACTCGAGTATACTTGTAAATTATTTTCATGATAAAAGTTCTTCAAAAAGCTATGCTTAAATGCTTAAAAACCATTCGATAAATGTTCCATTTTTAGTTTCGAAAACAATATTTTTCTATTAAGAATGACTTTCTAGTGCTCTGTGATTAAATTATTCTGATATCTTGTTATCATTCTACATATAAAAAATTTCTGATAACGCTCTCATAATTTGATAATCTAACATTTACAATAGTGCATATTTCATTATATTGACTAAATTGGTTGTTGAAATACCAATACGATATCACCAAACGGAAATGAAAAATATTTAGATGACATCACGACATTCTTTTGTGCTAATAATTTCACACCTTTAAACGAATTTTGCGATAGTAGCTAGTCACTGTAGAATGAAGATAATCATATTTTAGGGATAGTTGATAGTTATTTATACGTAGGACAATTGGTGAATATGACTGGTCGTAAAGAAGAAGAAATAAAACGAACAATTAAACTAGGATGGAGTGCTTTTGGAAGAATGGACATTGTTTTTAAATCCAACATTCCGCTATACTTAAAAGAGAAGGCATACGACCAATGCGTACTGCCAGTTATGACGTATGGATGTGAAACGTGGATGCTAAATTCAAGAATGTTACGCAAGATCCAGTGCACACAGAGAAGCATGGAAAGATGTATGCTCGGTATAACGAGAAGAGATCGTAAGAGGAATACATTGGTAAGAAGCACGACCAAGGCTGATGAATTGGATGCAGATTGCTCAAGACAGACGGGAACGGAAGAGGATTGGAGAGGCCTTCATCCAGCAGGGGATGGTGAACGGCCGAAAATGTTAATATGTACATACATACATATATTGAATTGAAAATGTCAGAAAATAATAAAAATCTACGCGGCATCCCACTAGCGTCTCGTCGAATGACGTTTCAATCAATCGAATGTGCGTCCCGTATGAACCATTATTGGATCGAGATCAAATCAACCGTTTCCCAGGACTCCCCTGAGGGATCCTTGTGGGGTCTGGACAACCCCCCAGGAGATTTTAGTGCACCGACATCGAATCCTACCGAAATGCTTTACAACCAACCACTCCTAGAGCGCACTAACCTTTTACAGCCACGGCTTTCAGCTTTGTTTTGAATTTACGCTCTCTTCTACAACGTACATATGTATGTACATATCTATGTACATAACAACAGTGTAGACGTTTTATGCATATCGTAAAAAAATCACTACTTTGTGGCTCGAATCTAAAACGAGCCACCGTCAAATTGTTTAGATCCGAGAACTCACTGTAATCCATTACATATATGTATGTACATATGTATGTACATATGTACATAACGCAAGCTTATGTATGTACTTTGTAAATACGCGATTTACAGAGTATTGCACAAAACGTTGACGAAACGAATCAGCTGTTTTATCGGAGACAAACATACATTACGTATGTATGTACATGCACATGTAGTCAAAAGTTACGTAGATTATACTGCCGTCCTAAGCCCACTTAACGTAACCGACCAAAATTACGAAAATGAGATGTGTTTTAGAGGTTATGGGAGTGTATTCTTGCGATTTTTCATAACAAAATTAATGTATCTTCATTAAAAAGTGACTTTTTTAAGCTATTAAAACGCGAAAATAACGTATCCAATATTTACTTCGGTCACTACCTTATCATGAACGATTGAAAATACTGAATCTCTCCACATTGGAGACGAGGAGATTAAGAGGTGATTTAATTGAAGTATTCAAAATAATAAATAATCACTATTCATGTGAAATGACCAAACTCATTATGTTCAATGAGAACCCTCATCTAAAAGGTCCATACTCTTAGACTCCGAAAAGAAAAATCGAATAAGATTGTAATAGATTCATTATTTTCAAATAGAGTGGTTGAAGTTTGGAATAGTCATATGTATACATTAATAATGAATAATAAAGTGACGTAACTACTAAAGTATTCATTTTATTTTAAAATTTTCCTTAGAATTATCAAAACAATAGAAAAAAGTTTAAATAAATCAGTAATATATGAAGAAAAACACAAATTTAGAATAAAACTTTCAAATCCATTTAATCTCGATATTGTTGTTTTGTCAGTTACGTTAAGTTGGCTTAAGACGGCAGTATACGATAAACTATCGTATCGCAACAAAAAGATCGCACCATAGTGAAATTCGATTTTCATCCTACACAGTATATTCAAATAAATATGTCAATCAGTACATCGTTAGTGTGAATTAACGTGAATTATTTTTTTCTTCTCTAAAAGAGTCATCAGAGCATTTGGGCCCTTCTACTGCTCAATTATATTTGCCTAATGTGTCGAAGTTAACGAGCGTCGAGTCGTTCGTGCGTTAATTTTAAACGAATCCGTTAAGCTTTCACCGCGGAATGAAAAGCGTGCAATAGAAAAAAATGTGTTTAAATATATCGACGTACGGAATTGTGCAATCAATGGCTTTAACAATTTTATATTGTATTTATTGTAAAAAGTATTGCTATTACACTATGAATAAGAACAGTGTGCAGACTGTGAATGTTTTTCAAGTCATATGCGATTCATATTAATGAGATGAAATGCCAATGACTAAAAACAAGTGCTGATTCAATTATGTATTGAAATGGCAAATGCGTTTAAGTAATATCAGCCCTTATATCGCAATAAAACGTGCATTATATTGGATTTGGGTTAAATAGGGCTGTAGATAAATTATCGCAAAAGCTTGTTATGGTTTTAATTATTATCCTGTTGAATTTTATTAAAATACATTAATTTATATTCAACATTTCGCACTAAGCTTATATTTAGATTCTTAGTTTGATTCGAGAAACCAAAACAAGCTCATTTTATAATCTAAATGTCTGGTTTTGGTTCTAAATGTTTGTTTACTCTTTCGTGTTCAATTATAAATATAATTGTCCTGTATATCACCATCATCATTATTTTCAGTTGTTTACCATCCACTGCTGGATGAAGGCCTCTCCAATCCTCATCCAGTTGATTCCACACATTCGTCACACATTTATCAGCCCATCGTCCACTAGGTCTACCTTGCTTTCTTTCAAATCCTCTCGGATACCATTCCAGTATATCTCGCGTCCATCTGCCATCCATTCTTCTCGCTATGTGTCCACTTCAATCATGCTTCTTACCCATGTATTCTTCTTACGATCTCTTCTCGTTACACCGAGCATACATCTTTCCATGCTTCTCTTTGTGCACTGGATCTTGCGTAACATTCTCGAATTTAGCATCCGCGTTATCAGCAGACAGACTGACAGACAGACATACGGATTTCGGCTATTATATATATAATACATATATTTCTTAGCATTATACGAATAAAGTCGAGTGTTGGCCACCTTTCAGCGTGCGTCGACGTAAATTTGAAAATGATCAGTAGCGAATTTGATGGTTTTCGCGTATCGCGCATCAAATATTCTCGAAAGTGACTGTAAGCGGCCGCTTAAGGCCGACCGTGCCGCGAATATTTATTCAAAGGGTTTCTCATTTTTTTGTTGTGTTCTTATTTTTCCTTTCATTTTTACGCGAGTGCGTATTTTTCCGAATTTAGGGTTACGCCAGAGATTTTCCGAAGGGCGCCAATAACATTCAAAGAAATATATTCCGACCGGACCGTTCGTCTTCGTGAAGGAGAAATCCTGGATGGACTTGCGATTTATGGACGCTTTCCTTCGACGTTATGTGCAAGCTTTCTTTTTTTAATATTTTTTTGCCTGCATCGCAAACGGTTTTATGAAACGCTAAAAGCACAGCCTACGCACCGTCGAAACTGATTCACCAATAAACCAAAATCTTCATAGAATGAAATGAGGATAGACACGAATTTGATTTTCCATATATTATTTATTTATAGTAGCTTAAGCTAATAAATTATAATCATTAACTAAGCATCTGCACAGAGATGTTTTTTTAAGACTCCCAGGAATTTTTCAATAGTTTTGGAACTTCGAATTCCATCCGGCAGTCTATTATACTCCAAAACACCTCTGTACAAGATGCTTCTCCTATTTCTATTTAGTTTAACATTTTTTATAATTAAATTATTTTTATTCCTTAAATTATATTCACATACATCCATTCCTCTCACAATAAATTAACTAAAATATGATGGTAACATATTATTATACGAACATACAAATTCTCAAAGTATCATTCACATTCAACCAATCTAATTCAATCATCATCTTTTTTATACAAGCATACCTTTTTGGTATGCTAGTAAACATTTATTTATATAAACATTTGGTTATATTGACGATTAAAGCGTTATATAATTTAAATGTTACGTCGAAGTGTATCAATCAATACATATAATATTATTCTAATATAATAATAATAATTTGGTGTTTTATGTAGGTTAAGAAATATTTTAAGTTGAAAAAGTAAGGTTGTCTTGCCACACCTGGTTTATTGTGCCACCGTACTTAATATGTTCATTGGCCAAGATTTAGATAAAATGCAAAGGTTACAAAATAGAGCTATGAGAGGTATTTTGAATGTTGGTAGGCTAAAAAGTATTACAAGTATGTTAGATGAATTGGAATGGGTGAGTATTAGTAATTGTTTAAAGTTAAGCACATTGTATTTTTGTTTATAAGTTAGATCATAAGTTATTGCCAAATTATTTTAAGAATTATATCATTAGAAATAGTGTGATATCCATAGTTATTGTACTAGAAATAAGAACCAATTTGTTGTACATAGGTAGAGTAAGGAAAACAAAGACAGTTATGTATAAGTATAGTGTGTAATAGATTTATGTAGTTGTTTTAAATATGTAATAGATGTAAGTTAAATTAGCTAATTAGCTAATATTATATTAAATAAATAAATAAATATAATAGCCCTATTACGTATATCCCTGTGTGTGTGTGTGTGTGTGTATATGTCTGTTGATAACGCTCGCCTCGGTAAATAATTAAAAAAAAAAAAAAAACCAGAACGTCGCGCGAGTGGGATTTGAACTCGAGATCACCAGGTCAGAATGAGGTCGTGGTAATACTTTCATCCAAACGATGGCGATGACGAGTCTGAAACAATTTGACAATATAAATTTTCAATAGGCTCACGACTTTGCTAAATAGTTACGTTGTTGTATTATAACGCGCCATCTATGCAACAACTACTATAAAAACTATTAAATTTATAATTATTTTTCAGTACGGCTTACATCATTACATGTACACATAGTTATAAAAAAATTCCAGTTGATTTGTATGTAGCGTTTTCAAATCCTTACATAATCGATGTATTTCATTGGTCTTTACTAAATATTTAGTCATAAAGTATGACTAAATATTTCAATTTTGTCAAATAGCTTCAAAATCATAATATGCACGATCAATTGAATTTGATCGATAATAATACACTACACACGAGTCTTTTCGAAATAATGCGCTATGAACTATCTACTTCAGTGGTCGGGAACCTTTTTCGAGCTAAGAGCCAAATTAGGAAAAACCTTGCAAAATTGGTAAAGTTTGGGAGGTCGCAACATTCAAATTACTTTCAAATTATATATTTAAAATTAAATTAAATGTTGCTCATTTATGAAATGGTTAGCTGTAAGAAATAAGTTATGTTCATGATAGTCTAAAAAATGAACGTAAATTGTATGTTTTGTTTCACGAGTTAAGTTTTGATGTGTGTGGACGAAATGATAGAAGAAATATAGATCAACTAATATCCTTTATTGGAGCTCTTGGTACAAGGTTCAGCTACAACTGAATAAGTATGTGCAAAGCAGACTATTTATAATAATCAATAACAATGAAAACAATATATTGTTACAAGCTTACTGAGGTGCGTCGTAGTTAACGCAGCTGGTGTTATTCAGTTGACGAATGTCAAACTGTGGGAAACGTAGATAATAAAAGTTCACGTTTAAAGCATTGGTTAGCACATTTGATTAGTGAGCACTGTTGGCGAAAGTCAAACTGTGGGAAAGGCATCTAATAAGAGTTTTATATATTTAAATTATTGGTTAATACACTCGGTTAGTGAGCACAGCTGGTGTAAGACCGACACTGCCGTCCTAAGCCCACTTAACGTAACTGACAAAACAATAATGTCAAGATAAATGGACTTAAAGTTTTATTCTAAATTTGTGTTTTTCTTCATATATTACTGATTTATTTAAACTTTTTTTTTAGTGAATGAGGTTATTTTCTATTGTGTAAAATAAAAAAAAAATGAATAATGAATAATAATAGTAGTTACGTCATTTCATTTTTCATCATTAATGTATACATATGACTATTCCAAACTTCAACCACTCTATTAGAATAGAATGAATCTCTAACAATCTTATTTGATTTTTCTTTTCGGAGTCTAAGAGTATGACCACTTAGATGAGGGTTATTTATTATTTTGAATACTTCAATTAAATCACCTCTTAATCTCCTCGTCTCCAATGTGGAGAGATTCAGTCTTTTCAATATTTCGTGATAAGGTTAGTGACCGAAGTAAATATTGGATACGTTATTTTCGCGTTAGTATTGGTGATACTATTTCTCTGCGCATGCAGATACGTTAGATTTAATAGCTTAAAAAAGTCACTTTTGGATGAAGATACATTAATTTTGATATGGACAATCGCAAGAATACACTCCCATAACCCCTAAAACACATTTAACTCATTTTCGTAATTTTTGTCAGTGACGTTAAGTGGGCTTAGGACGGCAGTATAGAGCTAATTCTATTTTAATTAATGAAGCGTAGTACATTTTAGACTATGGTAATTTTGTGCATTCTATAAAATGCCTTGATATTTTATACAATACTAGTGTAAGCCCGTTGAATATCAAGGGATGTTTGTGTGGGTGAGTATATGTGTATTTAATACAGTTATTGCATAGATGGCGCGTTATAATACAACACGTAACAATTTAGCAAAGTCGCGAGCCTATTGAGAATTTATATTGTCAAATTATATTGTCAGGCTCGTTATTGTCTAGTTCGGTTGACTTAACTCACGCAAAGGCGAGAGCCACAGATTTTCATACAAAGAGCCGCATGCGGCTCCGGGGCCGCCTGTTCCTGACCACTGATCTACTTGTTTACTATACATGTTGATATTTAGACACATGTGTATATGGAAGTATGGATTACAAACGAGATTGGTCATTCGATCCGAATGCACATCACAAGCGTATTATCTTGATTTTCCGCGAACGGGGCCGGCCATTATCGCGCTCTCCTCGCGATTGTATTAATTTTCCTTTTAGCTGAGGGGAATATCAAAAGGACAGGAAGGGGAAGAAAACGAGCCCAAAAGGCGAAGGATAGAGAGGGGTGGGAAAAAAAATAGAGTATTTTCGTCGACGGCCAGAACATAAATCTCGGGCTTCCCTCACCGTCATCGCACGTAGAACCTTAGCCGGGGGCCATAAATCATTCCCGAACAAGATGACTTCGCACGACCTTCTTTCGTTGCTCGTATATTTTCATTATACCCTGGACAGTTCCTTTCGCACATATCTTTCGCATCAATTCCTTGTCTTATTCGGCGAGAGGTGAGCGCGTGCGCGCCGAAGTGAAAGCTCGCAAAATCGCCAATGCGAACTTTCGACCCCCCCCCCCCGAGTACCCAAAACCTTTGCTACGCTTCAATCAATGAGCTTAGAATGCATTGCACATATATACATACATAAGTACACAAAATTAAAATTCATATTTACCCATAGATGTAGAATAACATAGATTGGCCTTAGCGCCCGAAAAATGACATTTTTTTTATTTATTTATTTAATTAATCATGCAACAAACAGCTTATAGTATATGTACAATAAAATATAAATACAAAATAATATTAATATCACACAATACACTACAGCCAAAATAGTTGCAAACGAACAACAGATTACAATAAGAAAAGAACTTAGGAGTTAGGACTGGAAAGGAACTTAAGCAAAGATAATTTAAAGGAGGGCAAAGAATAGAGAAAAGGATCAATATGTGCCGGGATTTCGTTAAATGACGAGCAGGATCTATAAATGAAGGAGTTTAGTGAATAATTTGTGGAACAAAGATTCAAATGAAACAATGGAGGATTTCTGACAGGCCTAGGGGGACAATGTAGAAGTATCCTACTTAGTAGGTAAGGGCTATCTAATAAATTATTTAAAAGTTTAAATACAAAGCAGAGATCCGAGACCGTCCTCCTGGTTTGCAGGAGATGTAATCACGGGAATTTGCAGAAGAAAGACAAAACCTGGAAATGGAGTACGTATGGAACTTCTTATTAATTTTTTCCAATTTATTAATGGAATCTTGGTAAAACGGGTTCCATATAGTACTAGCAAATTTCAGGTGACTTCTCACAAATACATTATATAGTAAAGACACTGTATCAAAGGACTTAAAGGGTTTGGATACTCTCATTATGAATCCCAAATTCCTATAAGCTTTATTGACAGCCACATCAATGTGGGAATTAAAAGATAATTTACTATCTAATAAGACACCTAGGTCTCTCACAGAGTCAACTCTCAATACTCGCGTTTGCCCAAAAAAAAAATCAAACAATACAGGGGAAACAAGTCTAAATAATATACAAATAACATACAAAAAGGGCATGCAAAAATGCATTTGCAACCAATTGTTACAAATTCCACCGCTGCCACCAATTGTTACAAATCGGTAATCTCATCATTCGACACCAAATGTTACAAATTGGTGAGGTTGGGTAGATTATTCAAATTGAGAATGTAGTCCTTGTCGTCTCCATTGGGAATCCTTTCAGCTGCCACCAGATCTTAATTATTGATGAAGATCACACCAAATAAATGAACAAAGTACTTCAAATGTTACAAATCAAGCACTTTTGTAGTTTTAAATTTGTTTATTATTCTTCAACGATCACAAATAATCATACTCGAAAGTATTGTTAAGAAGAAATGCTCACAGGCATCAAATAAATGAATGATATTTACGCACAGGTAATATCGTTAAATTAATTATGGCGTCTAATCGCGCACAGTGCAACGCTTGCAATTGTATATATGAGGAACTTTGCTTGACTTTTTTTTTGTGGGACTTCTTTTTTGTGAGAATTCCCCGCACTTTAGACCCCCCGCAGCCCCCCGTTGCTTCTGACGCTTTGTCCAAGCAAATTTGTTTGGAGTGGCATATCTATGGTATTGTATATCTACATATGTATTTATCCGGATTTTTCAGTAAACAATATAATAGTGAAATACAGACACGTGTCGATCTTTTAATATAATGGGGTTGATACAAAAATTATTGCCTTAAATATGTTTCATTACAGTGAGCAACAACAAAAAATACCCAGAGCGGAGATTAGTCATATTTACTAAGTTTGACCCACTGAATTCGAATCCGATAATTATTTTTGTTGATATGCTCTCGTTTATAAGATATTCGCGATTTAAAAAATATAAAAAATATCCATTTTTTTTTGACTTTTGCGGTCTATAAGTCAAAATATACTATCGCTGTGCTTAAAAGTAAGTATTGAAATCGATAGTCAGATATTTTTTTCTATTGATTGTGTTTGTTTATTACTTTTAAATACTTATAAGTAATTATCTAGCGAATTTTTAAAGTCAAAAATAAAAAAATATATATAACTACGTTTATAAGGATTGGTTTTTTATCGCAATATTTTTTTATTTTATCTAAACGTACTAATTCGAGTGGCAGATGATTTTAAACAACGTTATCCACTGTTTTATGAGTAAAATTATATCATGTGTAAAAAGTGAGAATATTGTTTCTTATTTCGAATATTACCAATTGAGATTCAGTTTATTTCGCAATTCGAACGGGAACAGTTCGGTTTGCACACGTATTGTGTTTTCGAAATTTAAATTTGTGATAAGTGAGTGAATTCGGGATAGAAACGTGTTAAAAAAAAACAATTTTATTGTGCTATTTAACCTGGAATACGAAGCTTATTTTTGTGTTGCAATTTGCAACGTAACACTTGTTTCAAAACAGGAGTTCAAGGAAGAGAAAAATTGCAGAAAAAAATAGAGGTTTCAATAAAATATGGTGCGATCGATTTGCATTTACAGAATTAATAAAGGATTTGATATGAAATTTACAATTAGAGAACAACAAATCCAGTAATATACATAGAGCGACATTTCCAGCGACGACATTTCGCATCCATCTGCTATCCATTCATCTCGCTATGTGTCCACTTCAACTTTTTCACACGTACTGCTATATCTGCCACATTGGTCACACTTCTTACCCATGTATTCCTCCTACGATCTATTATTGTGACGTGTACAGTTATAATACGTAGTTCTATATTAATTTTAGATAGTCTGTTACTAAAGCCTACTTTGAGCGGAGAAAAGTATCAATTTAAATAAGCCCCACACAGTATCCGTGGCATAAAGCAGTCTACGAGCGTAACGATCCGCTAATTAATCGCCAAGGGAGGCTCGATCCGGGAAAACAAGAGCGCACAGATGAGCATGGAAAAAAAAAGACGATGTCTTCATTGAAGCACTCGGGGTTTTTGCCGTCCGAAAATAAATTCGAGCTTAGCTAGATGAGGGAGATGGGGAAGGAGGAGCTTTTATGCCTCTATTTCCTAGGGCCAATAACTTGGGGGGCATGGAAATTGCCAGCCATTAAGCCCCCAATAACTTTAACGGTGATGACGGTCAACGGTTAAATAAGGCCTAAAACGCACACTATACCGGACACTTTACGCGAAATAAACTTCTCGTACGATTATAATTGTGCGACACTTGTAGGCGTAAGAGAAAATCAAGAACGAACTCTGCGATGCCTGTTATTGAATTATAAAACCGCAGATCGGATGTAAAACATTCGTCCTGTTGTGAAAAATCGGCGATGAGTTTTGCCATATTAAGGAATACGATCGGATCCGCTTTAGAGATTGTCCATATGGCACAATATAAAATGGAATGAACTAAAAATTACTAAAAGACAAATCGAACAAAATTGTCAACTCTTTTTTTTTTTTAAATAGAGTGGTCGAAGTTTGGAACCGTCTGCCAAATCAGCTAGTAACTTATGAAAATACAAATCTATTTAAAAATCATCTCGATAAGTTTTTGAACATAAATGGATTGTTGTAATGCTTAAAATATAAATAATTAAGAATTGTATGTACAAGTTATGACAGACCCCTGGGCTCCATCGACTATGTCACCTGCCCATGTATCTACCGACATATATATATATATATATATCAAATCTGTCTGTTTGTCTGTCTGTCTGTCTGTTTGTCTGTCTGTTTGTCTGTCTGTTTGTCTGTCCGTTTGTTTGTCTGTCTATTTGTCTGTGGTTTGTACTATAACAGTACACCCCCTAGCCCGTTTGACAGTACGTATACCGATATTGTGTATCGTTGATTGAATGTGTGTATGGCCATAAAATCGAACCAACTTTGGACGGTGCCAACACTGTTACAATGTTTACTTTATTTTATTTATTGACGATACTAGCGTGACCGCAACGATCCAGGCAAGCAGGCCGTCGCTTATGTGCAGAGTGGGCCAAAATGAATCACTTTATATTTTCATTGTGTTTATTAAGAAATCTATATATATAAAAATGAATGTCTGTTTGTTTGTTTGTTTGTCTGTTTGTCTCTTATAGGCTCCTAAATCACTCAACCGATCGCGATGAAACTTTCAGGACTTATTGGGATCAAGACGGGGATGGTTCCTGTGAAAAAAAATCGGGAAAAAACGGGAACGGGAACGGGACCGGGATCGAGAACGGGAACGGATCTGAAACGGGAACGGGCCTGCTCAGGTGTCAGATAACGTACTAGGAACGGGATCGGGAACGGGAACGGGATCGGGAATGGGAACGGGAACGGGAACGGGATCGGGAACGGGAACGGGATCGGGCCTGCTCACGCGTCAGAAAACGTACTAGGAACGGGAACGGGATCGGACATTGCAACGCATGCCGGGTCAGCTAGTTTTAAATAAATAAATAAATAAATATCTGTGAGGATGTGAAAGAAAGCAAAAGTATAACCAAGGTGGCAGATATAGCAGAACGTGTGAAAAAGTTGAAGTGGACACATAGTGAAAAGAATGGATGACAGATGGTTGCGAGAAATACTAGAATGGTATCCGAGAGGATGTGAAAGAAAGCAAGGTAGACCGAGTGAACGATGGACTGATGAATTGAGAAAAATGTGTAGAGTCAAATGAATGCAGATTGCTCAAGACAGACAGGAATGGATGAGAATTTGAGAGGCCTTCATCCAGCAGTGGATGGTGAACGGCTGAAAATGATGATATTACAAGAAAATTCGTGTATAAAAGATTTCAACCCGAATATTCGAATATTCGAATAGTGTTCGTAAAATTACATTTTTAACGACATCATTTTGTACGCAGGATGAATTTCAATAGCAGGCAGGTGGTAGATTTTTACTTTTAAGGCGCTCACACACCTTAGCGATTTCGCTGCGTCAAACTGATATAATTCGCATCGGTGCGAATCAACGACGCTGCGATATCGTTCAGGTTTGTGAGGACCTTTAATTTTATTGTTCCGGCAACTAAGTGGTTTGAGAAATCCACTTTTTTTGATATTCACCGTTGTGGGATACCATCAGGTTTTCGAATATTTGAATAGTTGATGAAGTCAAATAGTTGGAAACTCTAACTACACAACTTATGTAGTCACATATTTATACACAAAAGTGTCTTGTTTGACTGGACTTGGACTCTCATGTATGTACTTTTAAAAAGATCTAGTCTGTTTCGGTTGCATTGTCGATTTTTTATTTCCCCGTGCACTAGTTGGTTCACTCTGTCGCGTAATTTCCGAAAATGCTATAGATTTTTCTCGGATAACCTTCGCTAAGCTTCGAAATCCGTTGCGTGACCCGGCCGGGAATGATTCCCCTTTATTTATATCCAACGTTTGGTCTTACGCGACTGTGAGCTTTATCCCATTTCGAAAACGACTATGTGGTGCAAAATCCAAGTTTCGAGTCGAATTCAAAGATTTGCGACAGACCAGGCGAGCCAGCTCCGAAATCCCTCTAATATAGAATATCAGATTTCCGAGAAAATCGCACTCATCCCACCCACTCCATTTTATTATACCTTCGAACTCCAACCTCCCTATCGAATCGAATCGGTATAAAATTTTAGAGAGAAGTTTCAACTGCTGTAAAACCTCATTTATTTATCACTAGCTTTTAAGTTTAGCGTTAGTTTCAACGAGCACTATTTTTTGATCCGATTAATGTCACCATAGTTTCACATGTATGTAATTAATTATAAAAAAATGCATGAATGCTTTGTGTGATAATTACCGAAAATAGAAATGTTCTAATTGCACCCAAATACCCAACGAGAACTTGTAGGATTATTGGGAGTTAATCTATAACGTATCATCCCGATAAGTCAACTGTATAAAAATGTACAAAGAAACAAACATACAAAGAGACAGTCAGACAAATAGGCACATAGACGTACCGGTATAAAAATACACACTAAAACATGTTGATTTACATACAGATATATGTAGACTTTAAGCCATACAGTCATACAGACAGATATACATATGTAGACAGACAGACTCATTCAGACTTTTTGATCCGATTAATGTCACCATAGTTTCACATACATATGTATATGTATGTAATTAATTATATACAAACAAATGCATCGAGATAAAACTTTGTATAAAAATGTATAAAGAAACAAACATACAGAGAGACAGTCAAAAAAATTCGGGTGTGGCCAACCCATGACTTTATCCATATATTTGAGGACTACAAAGAGTAACGAAATTATTTTTTAAGTACTGCCACTTCTGCAAGAGGGATTTTGACCAAAATCACAGTATCTCTTACGGCTAACGTGAAAGCTATAGTTATGAAATTTTAACTTGATCGGTGGGGCAGTTTCGGAAATATTCTGTAGTAAACTTTTCGACAAAAAAAACCCCAACTTCCGGTTGACTGATTTTAATTATTTATTTTTTTCATAACTAGCAATTTCTCTCAGAATTACAACATTACAAAGTTACTGAAACATTTTCAGAGTTAGTGTGTTAGTAACATTTTTCTCGTTGCAACTGGACGAGTCCACGGCTGTACAAGGTTTATCCCAGCTGTTTTTTTTCGTTAATTATAAGTTATTTAAAAATAAATAAAATTCTGGATATTTTTTAGTATAAAAACAGTATTTAAAACAAAAAAATAATTTAAATAGAAGTAGTTGGGTCGCGAAAGTTTGTCCTTATAAAACGTGGGCCGTGGTACTAAAAAGCTTGGGAATCACTGCCATACAGCCATGCATACTTAGCCAGACAGACTCATTCAGACACATACATATGTAGGTACACACTTTTACACTCTTACGTACGTGAATTTCCAACCAGAGTCGGATTGTAAGTGTGATGATTGACTCGCTCGCATTTTCGCTTCGAATTTTATTATTATAGTGTAGCTTTTTTGTGCTTTCAAAGGGTCCGGGAAGGCTTTAACGCGAAAAAATTCTTTTGTTGTTGCGTTATTTACTTGTTTTGGCGCACTTTTATATGTGCACGTAAGCTTTGGCAAAAACACGCGGCCGAAAAGCCTTTTATACCGAAAACCGAAGAACCAGAGCTTTCACCGAGGTGGGAGAGCTTAATCTGCGTGTGTGAGTGCGGGCCGTGGAATTAACGCGCCACCGGGTAACAACACTAAATAAATTTTCCCCGCTTTTCGCCCCGGATCTAATTTCCCGGACAAATTGAGACCAAAGGAGAAAAGAGGGATGAAGGGAAGAACGGGATAGCTTCCCCTTTGAATCTTGCCACCTCGAGATTATTTCCTTAACCCCTTCTCGACCGCGGTCGAAAATCGTGCTTTTCAACCCCCCCCCCTTCAACGTGTTGCTAATCGCGTTCCGACAATTTATTTATTTATTTATTTTATATAATAATAGCTAATTAGCTAATTTAACTTACATCTATTACATATTTATAACAACTACATAAATGAATTACACATTATACACTATACTTATACATTTTTTATTTATTTAAAATACATGGCATAGCCAATGGAGCCCAGGGGTCTCACATAACTTGTTATTTTATTTATTTATTTTATATAATAACTAGCTGACCCGGCATGCATTGCAATGCCCGATCCCGTTCCTAGTATGTTATCTGACGTGTGAGCAGGCCTGTTCCCGATCCCGTTCCAGATCTTGTTCCCGTTCCCGATCCCGTTCCCGTTCCTAGTATGTTATCTGACGCGTGAGCAGGCCCGTTTCCGTTCCCGTTCCCGTTTTTTCCAGATTTTTTTTCACATGAACTATCCCCGGCATGCTCACAATAAGTCCTGATAGTTTCATCGCGATCGGTGGTGGTTTAGGAGCCTATCGGTAGTTTAGGAGCCTATAAGAGACAGACAGACATTGATTTTTATATATGTGTGTATATAGATAGCTAATTAGCTAATTTAACTTACATCTATTACATATTTATAACAACTACATAAATCAATTACACATTATACACTATACTTATACATAACTACTATCTCTCACAGAGGTGTCTCCTCACACTTTTCAAGAATGTATCTATTGTCTTAGAATACTTGACTCACTCCGGGAGGGCATTATACATTAATACACCCTTTTTAAAAACACCACCAGCTGTCTTTGTTTTCCTTACTCTACCTACAACTAATTGGTTCTTATTTCTAGTACAATAACTATGGATATCACTATTTCTAATGATATAATTCTTAAAATAATAATCGGACTACAGAGTGTTTCGAGCGAAGTTCGTGCAGATTCGATGATTAAAATTGGCTTGTACAATATTCTAATAAGCAAATACAGTTGGTGTAATATGATTAACGCCCGACTGTAAGCTATTAATAATACGTGATTGATTCGGCATCGGTTGCAATGTTCCGGTAAATTACGTGTCACACGTCAAACGGTGGTGATTTAATAGGGAGTATTCCTGTACGGAACGTTCTCGACCAATACCAATGTACTTATTATATGATATATCGATTGAATTGTAAAGCCGGCTGTACACAACCGTCTTGAGAAATTAGAAAAGCTGGAAAAAAACTCGTTGGAAGTTATTCTGTTTCAACTGGATAATACTCTGTCTTTATCCAGAAATATTAAAGCAAAACCTTGTATGGGAGATAAGCGAAAAATAAAAGTCCTATCGTACACATCATCATTTTGAGCCGTTCACCATCTACTGCTGGATGAAGGCCTCTGCAATCTTCTTCCATTCCTGTCTGTCTTGAGAAATCTGCATCCAGTTGACTCAAGAAGACTATGTACTACTATATTTCATCATCATTTTAAAGCCGTTCACCGGATTAATAAATTGCGATAAGTTAACGAAAGGAACTCACTCAGTGTCTGTAAATATTGGAAAGTATGTAACTCTATCGCTGTCTTGTTAAGGTTCAACGGTGAAAATGTAGATTTAATATTTCTGAATTCTGTTGTTGATGTGTTTGTATTTTTTTATGATTTTATCAAACTGTATGTACCTAGAAAAAACCATGTGATTTGAACTGCGACCAATATTGAACGATTTTTAAAATATGAATGAACCCATAATAATGGTTCAATAAGTGGATGAAGGCCTCTCAAATCCTCTTCCATTCCTGTCTGTCTTGAGCAATGTGCATCCATTTGACTCCACACATTCTTCTCAATGCATCAGCCCATTGTTTACCTTGCTTTCCTTCACATCCTCTCAGACACCATTCCAGTATTTCTCGCGTCCATCTGTCATCCATTCTTCTCGCTATGTGTCACTCCAAATTTTTCACACGTTCCGCCATCGGTCATGCTTCTCATCCATGTATTCCTCTTACGATCTCTTCTCGTTATACCGAGTATACATCTTTCCATGCTTCTCTGTGTGCACTGGATCTTGCGTAACATTCTTGAATTTAGCATCCACGTTTCACATCCATACGTCATAACTGGCAGTACGCAGTGGTCGTACGCCTTCTTTTTTAAGCATAGCGGATTGTTGTATTTAAAAACAATGTTCACTCCATCCTATGCAGTTTCATTCTTCGTTTTATTTCTTCTTCTTTTCAACCAATCATATTCACCAATTGTCCTAGGTATAAATAACTATCAACTATCTCTACAGTATGCTTATCCACAGTGACTACGTTTTCCGTGCAAAATTCATTAAACATAATTTTGGTTTTATTAAAATTAATTTTTAATCTAGTACTTTCATATTTTCGTTGCTTAATTGTGTTACCAATATACGCATACGATGTGAAAATCTATATGTACTGTATGTACATAGATATACAAAACAGTATTAATTTTGTTCATTTTAAATTATTTTTCATGTCATGTCATGAGTCATGGTTACAGCTATTGCTAGGTCACTCAGTAGTAAATACCCGTTGATCATCAACAGGCAATACTTTTGTAATAAAATATATATGTACATATGTAGACACACAAGAGTTTTGCATAATTTTAAGAATCTATGTATGTACATATATACCTACTTAAATGTTTGAAGAAAAATAAAAATAAATATGTCAGATGAAGTAATGTTGTCCTGGAAACTTTGACTTTGAGATTACTCCAAAAGCCATTAATAAACCAATTAAAATCAGAATTTGATGATAATGTGTAATCTTTCTCTCAGATAATAACAAAAGTTCTTAACTCCGGTGTTCTGTTGAGTCTTCAAATTCAATCCCTTCAGACTCCAGTGTAATTGTATTTTATTATATTATATATATAATAGCCGAAATCCGTCTGTCTGTCTGTCTGTCTGTCTGTCTGCTGATAACGCTCGCCTAGGTAAATAATTAAAAAAACTAGAACTTCGCGCGAGTGGGATTTGAACCCGTGATCACCAGTTCGGAAGAGGGTGCGCTTACGCATTCAACCAAACTAGATAATGACGTGCCTGCTACAATATTATTACTTTTCTAAATTGTTACGTTGTTGTATTATAACGCGCCATCTATACAACAACTACCATAAAAACTATTAAATTTAATTTTTTTTTCAGTACGGGTGATGAGAAACCGCTCCGTTGATGTTCAACGGGCTTACACTAGTATGAAATAATAAAGAATCGTTTTTCTATTATATATAAAGCTGAGGCCAACGATGCCTACAAAAGACGCTAATGGGTCTTTAACACGTTCGGCGATAATTTAACGACTTATAAATATTTTCGCCAAGCCCTAATGAGCAAAGGGCGTGCGCCTTCGTCTCACGTGATCGATGCATTATCCGAATTTATTAACCTTTTCTCGTCGCACAGAATAAATTATCCTCCAGAGAAGAAAATACGAGAATCAGTTCTATTTCGTCATCATTATTATTATTAGAAATATACATAAAGACTGTTTTTTTTTTTGAGAATTTGAATTTCAAATATCTCATTCGTCGCTGTGCGTTTGGCTTTTCCGCTCAATTTCATTTTCGCTTTGGGAGATTTTCCCTTTTTGATTTCTTTCGTGACGTTCGCTAATTATATCGATGCATTCACTCCGAATAATATCTATAATATAATATCCCCCCCCCTCTTTTTCTCTAGCTTTCGCAATATGTTGCCCTCTAATTGAACGAATAACCGAAATATCTTTCTTTATTGTCTGCAGCAGAGTCTGACTTTATTATCTCATTTATCCGGTGGCTCGCTCTCTTTTATTTTTATGGTTGGAATAAAATTAAAATTATTCGTTTTTTTTTTATTATTATTATTTCCGTTGTGCCTTTCGTTCGTTTTATTTTCGTGTAATTTTCCTCGTCTCTCATTTTTACTTTATTTTTTAATATAATCATTATTATTGTGCGCGACACATCTCGATTATTTTCGCTGCATATTTTTTTACGGCCATTACTGTTCGTTTACTTCATAATATTATCTCTGCATTCAACGAAAACAACTCCATTCCAACGAATACAGAGGAAGATAAAATGCAATTGTGTTTGCTTAATTTGTTTCTATAAAAAAAAAAATAAATACGAACGAATAGAATACGAAAATAATGGATGATAATTAACTTCTTACTACTACATACATATGTACATACATCTCAAGTCAATGTATAAGGATTCAAATAAAACGAGTATTTCAGTTTTGGCTCTAATTGACGTCGAATGAAATATACACACATACAGTTATGTCTAAAATACTTAATATTAACAATTTCGTTGAATAATTTCTTTACCCTTCAAGGTCACCAATGGTCATTTTTTTTCTATTCTCATTTTATAACCTTATATTTCAAAACTGAAACTGGAATGGAATAGTTTTGAACATGTATGTAAGTATGTAGTTTTAAAATCCAACATTCCGCTAGGCTTAAAAAAAGGCATACGACCAATGCGTACTGCCAGTTATGACGTATGATGTATGTGAAACGTGGATGCTAAATTCAAGAATGTTACGCGAGTTCCAGTACACACAGAGAAGCGTGGAAAGATGTATACTCGGTATAACGAGAAGAGATCGTAAGAGGAATACATGGGTAAAAAGTATGATCAAAGTGCAAGTGGACACATAGCGAGAAGAATGGATGGCAGATGGACGCGAGAAATACTGGATTGGTATCTGAGAGGATGTGAAAGAAAGCAAGGTAGACCGAGTGGACGATGGGCTGATGAATTGAGAAGAATGTGTGGAGTCAAGTGGATGCAAATTGCTTACGGAGTGAATGGTGAACGGCTGATGATGATGATGATTTCAAAACACACAACGTGTGAACTTAGTAAGCAGTTTCACAGATTTGGCGTGATAAGTTTTTCAAGAGTTGATTTTATAATAACACTAGCTTTATTACCCGGCTTTGCCCGGGGTGTAATTAATATAATGTAATATAGTTTGTTCAGTAAATTATTTCGGGAGCCCAAAAAAGGGGCCGCCGGGGCAGGAGGGGGTCTGGGGGGGGGTGGTAAGGGGCCGGCATAGATTTTAGGGAGTATAGTAACGCTATGACGTCACTATAGGATTTTTCGAGTTTTTTTCGGTTTTTTGGATTTTTTCAACTTTTTTCAACTTTTGATAACCCCTAAAGCCATTCCGGCCATTTGGACTCCCGAAAAGCAATGCCGGCCCCTTACCAACCCCAAACCCTCCTTCTTACCCCGGCGGTCCCTTTTTTGGACTCCCGAAAAGCAATGCCGGCCCCTTACCAACCCCCAAACCCTCCTTCTTACTCCGGCGGTCCTTTTTTTGGACTCCCGAAAAGCAATGCCGGCCCCCAAACACCCCCCCCAGACCCCCCTCCTTTCCCGGTGACCTTTTTTTGGACTCCCGAAAAGCAATGCCGGCCCCTTACCAACCTCCAAACCCTCCTTCTTACCCCGGCGGCCTCTTAGTACCCCTTAGACCCCCCTCCTGCCCCGGCGGCCTCTTTTTGGGCTCCCGAAACACTATCGGCTTAAATCTACTTAAATCTGCCGAAAACATCTACTATCGTGTGTACTTCGTCGTTTCTATTAATCGCACCCGAGCAACGCCTGATAATTGACGAATGACCCATACGTACATACATACAAACTTAAGCGTTTTATATATTAGATACCTACATACATATGTACATATGTATGTACATACATATAGTCAGTTTGGAATATTAGCAACTTTTTACAACGGTTTTGATTCCATACGGTTCATATGTGTTTTTTTTAAGTATTCCTAAAATAAACGTTAGCAACACTTTAAGGCACACGAGAAGATGTATTCGCACGCCCAATACATAATGTAAAAGTTGAAATAAAATTTTCTAGCCCATATCAAATACTTTTAGCATATATTTTCATATCGAGAGCGCGAGCGTGTATGTATGTAGCATTCGTGGCACACTCCGAACGAACGCAAATATTGAACGTTCGAATTTTCGCGTGCGGAAAAAAAATTTTTTTCATCACCAATCGGCAACGTACGATCCTTCGCCATAGTTTGAGAAGGATTGGAACGATGGGGGAATTTTTTTTTCGTCGGTAACCGGAGCGATATTCGATCCGGCGCGTGTTTGTTTTGCTTTCGGCTGTCGCTCTCGCCGCATCCATAATGTATGTGGCGATAGCCATATATCCAATAGTGAATAAAAAAGTAGATAGAGAGTGAAAATGTAGATAAAGTGTAGAGAGTTTAGAGAGAGGGTTAAACGCCACGCGCCACTATTGACACATTCGAAATGGCGCCAGTTTCGGAGAGTTTGCACTAGGAATCATCCGTTTCGCATGTGAAATTTTTCGAATATTTTATTCAAACTGTACGTCGGGGTAACATACGCTTCGATATGATGTCCCGGTGGCTTATCAGTGAGATGTTGTTTACAGATCTACGTATGTACATATGTTCGAATTTGCGTCTGTGCTTCGCTTGGATTGTGACGTTGCAAATTTTTCAACATAATAAAAAGTTTATGTATTTGACGCTTAAAATGCGCAAAAAAGTTTGAATCGTTTGAAATAATAGCCATTTTAATAGGATTGATTATGTTTATTATTTTGTAGTATTTTAATAATCATAGATGTCAAAATTTGTTTGTTAATGGTTATTAATCATATAAAAAATGTTGCTTGTGTAAAATAATTATGATTTTTATGCAATAAAAAAAATGTTAAGTAAACATGTAGTAAATTTTTAGATACATACACTAAGCTCTAAAAGTGGTTTACTTGCTTGCATTTTTATATACCTATACATAATTGAGTCGCCTAGTTCCAAATCCCGATAAGTCCATAAAACTCACTTGTTCGCAAACGCGGTTTTTCTGCTGCAGACTTATTTGCTTGATGGCGTTTAAACTCATTTAAACTTAATTTTGTTGATATTAAACAAAATATTGAGATTAGAAACATGGACTTATCGTTGTTTGTTTCTAAATATGGCGTTTATCAGCTTTTATCATAGTGCAATTGTCAGTTTTTGGAACTAACGCTGATTTTCAATATTTTTTTACGGCGCACTTGGCGGTATTTGGAATAATTCAAGTATAAGGCATCGTTTGAAAACATTCTTAGAACCAGAAAATATTTTATCCTCGTTTTTTATATATTGTGGACTTATCGGGATTTGGAACTAGGCGACTCATATATTGAAATTCAAACATTCAGCAAAAATCGTAATTGTTAGCATTAAAACGGCATCTTAAAGTTTTGATTCTGCAGATTAGGTATTTCAGTAAATTTGTACAAATATTTGTGCATTCAATACAAACAAAACCACATATGGTTCAATAAAGTACATGCAAATACTTTTTAGACGTTTGGAAATGTTTCATTTTTTCCGTACAAAGAGATAATTTTTTTTGTAATTTTATGACAGATATAATAATGAGCTCTAGATTGAAGATCATCATCATCATCATTTTCAATCGTTTACCATCCACTGCTGGAAGAAGGCTTTTCTAATTCTCTTCCATTCCTGCCTGTCTTGAGCGACTGCATCCAGTTAACTCCACAAATTCTTCTCAATTCATCAGCCCATCTTCCACTCGGTCTACCTTGCTTTTCTCACGTTCATCAACTTTTTCACACGTTCTGCTATATCTGCCACTTTGGTCATGCTTCTTACCCATGTAGTCCCCTTACGATCTCTTCTCGTTATTCCGAGCATACATGTTTCCATGCTTCTCTGTGTGCACTGGATCTTGCGTAACATTCTTGAATTTAGCATCCACGTTTCACATCCATACATCATAACTGGTTGTATGCCTTATTTTTTAAGCATAGCGGAGTGTTGGATTTAAAAAAAAAGTTCATTCTTATTATTGACATACGAGTCTATGGGAATACAATTAAATACTAAAAATTCAGATGCTTAATGAGAATGTGTTGAACTCTCTTGGTTGACAAACTGAAAGACATAACGCTATTATGTGAAATCCCAAATTTGCCAAAGAACGTGCAAAATATAGTTGGAATTGTAAATTGCTCATACAAAAATATCCTATATTTTCACAATTGTTGTGTATCTGTTAAGCGAGCATGTACTGCAGAATAAATAAATATAGAATACATTACGATATCCCTTCTAAATCAATTTACATGTAAACTACTGAACAAATCGAATAGTCTACATTTTATATTTATATTTATGTCTTATTAGATAGTAAATTGTCTTTTAATTCCCACATTGATGCGGCTGTCAATAAGGCTTATAGGAGCTTGGGATTCATAATGAGAGTATCCAGACCCTTTAAGTCCTTTGACACAGTGTCTCTACTTTATAATGTATGTATTTGTGAGAAGTCACCTGGAATTTGCTAGTACTATATGGAACCCGTTTTACCAAGATTCCATTAATAAATTGGAAAAAATTAATACTCCATTTCCAGGCTTCGTCTTTCTTCTGCAAATTCTCGTGATTACGTCTCCCTGCAAATCAGGAGGACGGTCTAGGATCTCTGCTTCATATTTAAATTTTTAAACAATTTATTAGATGGCCCTTACCTACTAAGTAGGATCCTTCTACATTGTCCCCCTAGACCTGTCAGAAATCCTCCGTTGTTTCATTTAAATCTTTGTTCCACTAACTATTCACAAAACTCCTTCATTTATAGATCCTGCTCATCATTTAATAAAATCCCGGCACGTATTGATCCTTTTCTCTATTCTTTGCCCTCCTTTAGATTATCTTTACCTAAGTTCCTTTCCAGCCCTAAGAGCGATATTACACTGAGCAACAACACCAGCACCAGATTTTTTTTGGCGGTGGCGAGCATCTTATTACATTGCACCACTTTTCACTCACCAAGCTACCTGCTCATCTCATAATCTTCATACAAAAAAAAATAGGTCTAAGAAGCTATACGAAAACTAGTAGACGTAGAAAATATATACAATTCAACCTCTCGTATTTCTTTCTGAATTTCATTGTTTTCGAAACAATTGCGTTGACGTTGCGTTGTGTTGACAATTGATTACGACGATGCAAAAAAAGGTCAGAAAAGGGTTTTTGGTGAAGGTTTTTTTCGTCGAACATTGACTTCCAAGAAATTTTTAGACACCAGAAAATCGCACAATCTAATACGTACCATCTAAACCTGTATATCAATCTGGTAGTCGAGGTTCAAAAAAAATCTGGTGCTGGTGTTGTTGCTCAGTGTAATATCGCTCTAACTCCTAAGTTCCTTTCTTGTTTTGATCTTTTGTTCGTTTGTAACTATTTTGGCTGTAGTGTATTGTGTAAAATTAATATTATTTTGTATTTACATTTTATATTGTATACTATAAGCTGTTTGCTACATATCTAATATTAAATAAATATTAAAAAAAATTACATTTTTATAGAATCGAATGTCTCGATCGTAAACACGCGATGAAACGGGAAGAAGCTATCATTTTTCAATGTAATTCTAAATTTTTGGAACGGAAAGGGAAGAAAGGGGTTAGTAGAAGTTTATAGGTAGGTGAAAAATATGAAAGATTCAGAAGGAGTTGCGTATCCTGAAGTATCCCATGGGAGACGTGGCTCGCTCCCAAAATCCCGATGAGGCAACGCAATGGTACGAGTCGACATTTGTCTCAGTTTCTCACTTTGTGAACGTTTCCTGTTTTCGCACTGGGTCGAATTTTTTATCTTTCTGCTGAAAATAATGTACGCTAATGCAAAATGGCTCCAACACGGTCGTACACGGTCAAAAAGTGTTAAGGGAAATAGCCATGTTGAACCAACTTCACTCAGGTATATAAATTATAAATTATAACATTACGTATATGTATATTATGATATCTTTTCTTAAACGCACGTATCTCAACAACAGTTTATTATGATCAAAATCGATTGAAATTGACTTTATATTCATACACTATTTTGACTATCTCTATGAGAATTATCAATGAAAGTTATATTCATCATCATTTTCAGCCGTTCGCCATCTACTGCTGGAAGAAGGCCTCTCCAATCATCTTCCATTCTTGTCTGTATTGAGCAATCTGCATCCACTTGACTCCACACATTCTTCTCAATTCATAATTCTTCTCGCTATGTGTTCACTTCAACTTTTTCACACGTTCCGCTATATCTGTCACTTTGGTCACACTTCTTACCTCTTACGATCTCTTCTCGTTATACCAAGCGTACATATTTCCATGCTTCTCTGTGTGCACTGGATCTTACGTAGCATTCTTGAATTTAGCATCCAAGTTTCACATCCATACGTCTAGCAGTACGCATTGGTCTTATGCTTAGCGGAATGTTGGATTTAAAAACTATTTTTATATTATGCTAATTTAAACTCAAGATTTCAGGTATCGGGTATCATCCCTTAATACATTTTGATCATTTATTTTTTTAATGTTGTGTGTAATTTACTGTCGGGAAAATTGATCGCATATATGTAATTGTGACCGAAGAATAACACTGTTCGACACGAAAAATGCTCCAGAGACTTTTCTTACAGATCTATGCCCAGTGAACACGAATCTGGTTTCTTCTTCCACGAAACGACAAGTTGAATTCTAATCTTGCCTTTGAATGGTACTTGTGTATAAAACGCTCGTTAAGTATTCCCATTGGTGTGATTGATTACACTGTTCGACAAATGACGACTTTTTTTTGCTTCAGAGACGAAATATGACTTTTCTTATAGATCTATATACCCAGTGAACACGAATCTGGTAATAAAAAATCTTGATTGGCTCGAGATTCGGAGATACATACATACATATGTGTGTTTTTTAAATCACGCGATTTTTGTGTTGTTCGTTCGTGTCTCAAAATCTGTCAATTTCTTGTTCAAAATGAATATTGGAATCTATAGTCAGGTATTTTATCTTTCATTTGTAGTACTTTTCAGCTTTCAAATTTTTCTAAATAGTCGTCCAGTTCAAATCAAAAGTCAAAAGTACGTATTTTCACTTGGGATTTTTTCCCGCTGTTAATACTATTTTATATTGAGTGTTTTCTATTGAAACATGTTTATTGAGATAGTGTTATGGCCACACTATTTTTTGTTTTTGTTTAAAAGGGTTAATTGGAAGTGTGCTAAATTTTAAATCGGTAAAATAGCGAAGCTATTGAATTTTAGAACGTTTATACTGTTAATAAAGAAATTGTCCAATTGAAAAATTTGTTAGTTCTACCATTAATTAAAATTGTGTTAAACGGGCAAATTCATATGCGTCTAAACTTAATGTAGGTATACATTTAAAACATTACGCATTTGGATTAAAATGTTATATTCACCGTTTCTTAACATACATACTATAAGATTAAGAAATTGTTCTCCACGTTATACTTTTGCTTATAAGTTTTCATCTAAAATAGTAGTTTGATCAATGGACAACATTTTGATAGTATTTTGAATATAAGTAAAATAGTGTTAAAAAGTTATATATGTGGTTTTTCTCGCGCGAGTCTGAATCGTTCGCTTCTCCCCAGCGTCTGGGGATTTTCCGCGGAAAAACAGCGAGAGGATGTTTGCAGCTTTCCCGAAGCTTTCTCGAATTTTCGTCGAAGGGTTTCGACGGTCTCCCTAGTCGGGTGTAAATGGTGGGTTTCGCCAACATGAATATGTATGAAGGCGTTGCTATCTTGGACCGGAACTCTATGCAAATGGAAGATGTGCTTCTCGGCTACGGTACCGTTAGTTAACAGATAATTTCCAGCTACGAAACTTCATACTGCGAGATAACCAAGTTACAAGAAGGGGGACCCACGTATCGACAGCACAATTAGAAATCGTTCTTTTTACACATAATTGTGTTTAAACGTTGGTTGAATGTATCGTTATAAATTTTAATATACCAGTTTGGCGTCACATGTCTTCTACATAATAAGTCTCTCGCGCGCACTGCAAGCGTTCTTAAGTTTGTATTCGTTGCAAATAATCTTGGCAAGTTTTAGTTAGGGTCAAATTTGCGGCAGCGATGTTAAATGTGGCGTTGTATATCCGGAACAATTAAAACAATGTCGTAACTCGAAATTGCAATGCGAAACGAGGCTGCAGTTTCAAACCTTCAGTTTGCCTTTGCTTTTGGTTTGGCGTACTCTCACGTACATATTACAGTGTTGCAACTCATTATGAAAATAATATTTTGAATGTATGAATCCAAATAGAATGCATTTTTAATACCATATATAAACTATAAGAATGTTACGCAAGACCCAGAAGGATGTATGCTCGGTATAACGAGAAGAGATCGTAAGAGGAATACACGGAGAAGAAGCATGACCAAAGTGGTAAATATAGCGGAACGTGTGAAAAAGTTGGATTGGACACATAGCGAGAATAATGGATGGCAGATGGATGCGAGAAATACTGGAATGGTATCCGAGAGGGTGTGAAAGAAAGCAAGGTACACCGAGTGGAAGATGGGCTGATGATTTGAGAAAAATGTGTGGAGTCTGGATGCAGATTGCTCAAGACAGACAGGAATGGATGATAATTTGAGAGGCCTTCATCCAGCAGTGGATGGTGAACGGCTGAAAATGATGACTATAAAGTATATATAATGTCAATAGACTATATTCGAATAAGAATAAGAATGAAGTCGGTGGTAATCTCCTCAAGGTGATACTGGAATGAAAATTATACTCTGAAAAATTAAATGTGTCTGTATTTATGTGATTTTGTATTATCTCAATAACCATTGTATTACTACTACCAAACTGAAACTTTTAAATTTTTCTTGTAACTCTAAAACAGCTTACTTACATTTATCGTAATATTTAAATCTTACATACCTGAAACTGACAAATGGTAAATGTGGAAAAAGTGCTGATTTATATGTAGGTATACAACTATACATATTAAATAATATTATAGACAAAGTATGTTTAGTAAACCAGCAGTTTCATACACTTTTTTTCTTACGGCCGATATTAAGACTAAAAATATGTTGATACAACAAGCGTCAACATTTATCAGTTCCGTAATCGAGAAACATGTATCTTTTACAGACAAAATGTAAAATGGCCCAACAAAAAGCCCAAAATGGCCAAACAAAGTGCAAAATGTACTACGCTTTATTAATTGAAACAGAAATGTCACGTATGACAAATGACACTTTAATTGCCATTGGAAGATACGCCCCGTCCTCCGCGCCTCGCGCACGCACGGTGCCAACTCAAGGTCATAAATGTATCGTAGACGTATACCCGAACGAATAAAATAACATTCATGCCAATCGTGTTATTAGTAACGAAGTTATAGTGTCGGAATGAATGCCAATCCAAACGTAACACCGCCGTCCGCGTATAGTCGTATTCACGTCAAAAGCTGCTGAAACGATAAAATGTTGACACTCGCCGTCTTTTTATGTACTAAATAGTACATACAGCTACGTCTATCAACCTCAAAAGACCTAAAGAAAGTATATTAGACCTAAACTAGAATTTGTTGTAATTGTTTGGAACCCTAACTTCAAAAAAGACATTGTATGTATGTTTAGAAAGGGTTCAAAGAGGGATAACAAAAATGCCATCTGAACTTCGATCACCATCCTACATATAATGAAAGGTTGAAGAAAATGAGTCTGACATCTTTGGAGACGAGAAGATTAAGAGGCGATCTAATAGAAAATAATAAATAATAAATATAAATGCCCAATGAAAGACCTCCTTACTTTCAATAAAAACGCACATCTCAAAGGCCATACACTGAAATTACTAAAAGACAAATCGAACAAAATTGTCAGACTCTTTTTTTTTTTTTTTCAAATAGAGTGGTCGAAGTTTGGAACCGTCTGCCAAATCAGCTAGTAACTTCCGAAAATACAAATCTATTTAAAAATCATCTCGATAAGTTTTTGAACACCTTTGTAATCCTTCAAATATAAATAATTAAGAATTGTATGTACAATTTGTATGATTTAGATAAAATGGAAAGGTTGCAAAATAGAGCTATGAGAGGTATTTTGAATGTTGGTAGGCTAAAAAGTATTACATAGAAGTATGTTAGATGAATTGGGATGGGTGAGTATTAGAAATTGTTTAAAGTTAAGCACATTGTCTTTTGTTTATAAGTTAGATCATAAGTTATTGCCAAATTATTTTAAGAATTATATCATTAGAAATAGTGATATCCATAGTTATTGTACTAGAAATAAGAACCAATTAGTTGTACATAGGTAGAGTAAGGAAAACAAAGACAGCTGGTGGTGTTTTTCTCAGGGGTGTATTAATGTATAATGCCCTCCCGGAGTGCGTCAAGTCTTCTAAGACAATAGATGCATTCTTGAAAAGTGTGAGGAGACACCTCTGTGAGAGATAGTAGTTATGTATAAGTTATAAGTATATTATATAAAATAAATAAATAAGCCATTGATACTGATTCAAAGTCGGAAGCTTTCGAAGGAGCTTTTACGCGCACCTAGTTTATTTACGCACAGCACTTATCTGTAATATACAGTAGACGTCAATATATGTACATACATACATACATAGGTAGAGTCGAAACAACCCAATATTGCAAATCCCCGGCATCGCATTCTCAATATCGTCAGAAGCCCAGAGATATTTACGAGGTTCAAGGTATTAAGCGCGGTCGAACAATGTTGCGATATTTGCGGTAACCGCACAGACCGTGGCCCCAAACTCTCCCCATTCTCCCCATCAAACTGGAGCCCTTTGACGTGGGGCCCCACAAAACCCCCACCATTTGGCCCCTTTGGCCCCTTTGGCTCCCCCCCCCCCCCCCATTGAGCTGTGGGCGTCTCGGTTGTGCTGTGTGCAGAATGCTCCGTCATTAATCTGCGGCGATCGAGCTTGGGGCCTTGCAGACGCGTTTTACAGCCGAAACGCGGACACGCTGTCTGAATATTTATAAGTCAATTTATACTATGACGTTTGGTGTTCATGCCTCACTTTCGTACATTTATTTTGGTGTAATTTTCATTGTCGAGGATGTATGTATGTACATATGTTGAGGGGTCCGACGCGAGCTGTCGAATAATATAATTTTTTCGTCCCGTTTCCGCATGAGGTGTATAATACTGCCGTCCTAACGTACACTTAACGTAACTGACAAAACAACTATCGAGATAAATGGACTTGAAAGTTTTATTCTAAATTTGTGTTTTTCTTCATATATTACTGACTTATATAAACTTTTTTTTTAGTGCATGAGGTTATTTTCTATTGTGTTTTGATAATTCTATGGAAAAATTAAAAAAAATAAATGAATACTTTAGTAGTTACGTCACTTCATTATTCATTATTAATGTATACATATGACTATTCCAAACTTCAACCACTCTATTTGAAAAGAATGAATCAACAATCTTATTTGATTTTTCTTTTCGGAGTCTAAGAGTATGGACCTCTTATGTACATATGTAGATGAGGGTTCTCATTGAACATAATGAGGTTGGTCATTTCACATGAATAGTGATTATTTATTATTTTGAATACTTCAATTGAATCACCTCTTAATCTCCTCGTCTCCAATGTGGAGAGATTCAGTATTTTCAATCTTTCATGATAAGGTAGTGACCGAAGTAAGTATCGGTGATACTATTTCTCTGCGCATGCAGAGATCGTTAGATTTAATAGCTTAAAAAAGTGACTTTTGGATGAAGATACATTAATTTTGTTATGAAAAATCGCAAGAATACACTCCCATAACCTCCAAAACACATTTACATATTATATAAGTCTTCCATATTAAATTAAATATTTAATTAAGAAATAGTATTCTAAAATGATTTTTATTACAATTTTAAATTTGGACATGTCTTCGTTCGACGGTAACATACATATGTATAAGAATGATAAAACATTTAATTAAAAACAATATATATAACTCTCTCTTAGTTTCTTTATTCTCTGCCAACCATTTTTAAGAGACTTAATTAACGGAATATTTCCCTTAATAGTACGAAGTATAGACTATATTTTTTTTTTAAATGATGCAGTTGCCTCTTGACTTTTGATTACAATAAATTTTTTACCGGTATGCTTCCATTGTTTTCTCTAGAACAGCGTTTATCAAACTTTTCTGGTCGCAAATGAGACAAAAGCACTTAATCGTGACTCAATGCAAAGCATGTTGTGTATCTTTTATGACTAAAATAAAACTGTATAGCCACAGTTTAAGTATTTTAAACTTTATTTGTGAATACTAAACTTTTTATGACTTAAAAGTCTTAAAATCAGTGCAGCCTATTTTTTGTCCAAAAAAAGAAACACTTGGTACAATCTAAGATCATTCATAAAACCTCACTCTGAAAAAGGCCACCTTAAATTATTCAAGAAACAATCAAAGTATGTATATTTTATTTTAAAACTGAAGAACAAACGAAAAATATCCATTAGAACTAGTTTATCTATCAAGCTAGTCGCCTGCACTAATTAAGCCATTACGAACTAGAACTTGTTGATTCGTTGAAAATTGATTTCTAATTAAATTTGTACTATGGCCAAACTGTATGTAGTTCATGTAGGTAGATTTTTAAACAACACCATTATTGAATATCATGTATTATTATACTATCACAAAGTCATACATATGTACATTAAAAAACAATCATTATTATGATACGACTAACGATTCACTGTTCGCGTTCAAGTTTTGTGCCACGTTACTTTCACCAACTGCTCCAAACTGTGAATTGACACCTGCATAGAAACTTTGACTGTTTTCATTCGTTTCCGATTCAGAATGCTTGTTAGACTCGGTTTGTTCAACTTCGGTATTTGAAACATCCTGTAAATACCCAAAGGACCCACTTAGAGACTGCTCTCGTTGATCGCTAGCCGCATTCTCCGATAGACCTATTTTAGAATGATCAAAAATATCGCCTAATCCAACAGAAGCAGCACCAAAATTAAAACCTACGAAAACATGTTAATTGTATTGATTTTTCTGTATATTATAATATTTCGTTTTGAGGATACTAACCTGCAGATTGAGACGCCCCATACTGCTGCGCTAGCAAATTTGAATTTCCATAGCCGAAATTACTGCCGGTTTTGATCTTGGTACCTTTGCTCGACTCGGACGACGAACTTTTCGACGAAGTTTTACTCTGAGTTGTTCCAGCTGAATGGTCACTGGAACCGATGGCTATTCCTGACGATGTACCCTTGGATGAAGAAGATAGTCGACTGGAGTCTGCAGCTAATCCGCTGTTGCTACCCAGTCCAAACGCTCCGAGTTCAAAGAATCCGGCTTAAATATTAAGATAAATTTATATTGTATTGAATGTTGATACTGTTACAAAGTGCATGGTTAACATTTTCGCAGTTTTTTAATTATAATTATATGACTGGTTGTAAAGAAGAAAATGAAGAATGAAACTAGGATGGAGTGCTTTTGGAAGAATAAACATTGTTTTGAAATCCAGAATCCCACTATGCCTAAAAAAAGTGAATGTGAAACGTGAATGCTAAATTCAAGAATGTTACGCAAGATCCAGTGCACACAGAGAAGCATGGAAAGATGTATGCTCGGTATAACGAGAAGAGATCGTAAAGGAATACATGGGTAAGAAGCATGACCAAAGTGGCAGTGAATGGCATCCGAGAGGATGTGAAAGAAAGCAAGGTAGACCGAGTGGAAGATGGGCTGATGAATTGGAGGCAGATTGCTCAAGAGAGACGGGAAGAAGCATGACCAAAGTGGCAGATATAGCAGAACGTGTGAAAAAGTTGAAGTAGACACACAGCGAGAAGAATGAATGGCAGATGGACGCGTGAAATACCGGAATGGTATCCGAGAGGATGTGAAAGAAAGCGAGGTAGGCTGAGTGGAAGATGGGCTGATGAATTGGATGCAGATTGCTCAAGAGAGAAGGTAAGAAGCATGACCAAAGTGGCAGATATAGCAGAACGTGTGAAAAAGTTGAAGTGGACACATAGCGAGATGAATGGATGGCAAATGGTTGCAAAAAACACTGAAATGGTATCCGAGAGGATGTGAAAGAAAGCAAGGTAGACCAAGTGGACGATGGGCTGATGAATTGAGAAGAATGTGTTGAGTCAACTGGATGCAGATTGCTCAAGACGGACAGGAATGGAATCGGATTTGAGAGGCCTTCATCCACTTGAACCATTATTATGGGTTCATTCATATTTTGGTTTTAGTTCAAATATGTAGGTTCAGTTTGATGAAATCATATAAAAATACAACAAAATTCAGAAATATTAAATGTACATTTTCAGCGTTGAACCTTAACAAAACAGCGATAGAGTTACTTTCCAAAATTAACAGACACTGAGTGAGTTAATCCTTTCGTAAACTTATCGCAATTAATCCGGTGAACGGCTTTAATATACATAGTAGTTCTTACATAGTAAATGGGTAGTTTAACTGTCTATAATTGTATCGAATGTACATAAATATCACTCAAATCTACAGTAAAAGATATAGCGCATACCATTCTCTTGTTCCTGATTTTGAGCAAAGTTTGACTGTTGAGCCGCTCCAAAACTAGATCCACCATTCGCAAACGTGCTATCGACGGCTTCGTTGGTCTCCGATTGCGACTGCTTATTAGATTCAGATTGCTCTATCTCAGTATTAGAAGACCCTTGCAACAAATCAGAAGCAGCACCTAATGATTGTTGATTGACAGAGCTGGCATCGTTTTCTGATACACCAACATTGGTGGTTCCAACACCTACAGCTGCACTTGCTCCATAGTTTAACTCTGGAATTTGATAATATTTAATCTTCAAATTGTATTTATGTTATTGGAATAGTCTTGTCGAAGTCTTACGACTAATTTTCGCAGCATCGTAAGCACTGGCGGCTAGATTTTGGTTTCTCGCGCCGAAATTTGTTCCAGTTTTGATCCGCGAGCTCTTGTTCGATTCGGATGATGATGATTTGGAAGAAGATACTCTGAATATTTTCCCTGCTGATAAATCAGTGGAACCTGTGGCTACGCCAGCAGAAGAACCCTGAGATGATAACGAAAGTCGACTGTTGCCAGCGGCTACTATTCCATTATTGAAACCTGACAATGACAAACACATGTGTGAAAACTTGTATGTTTTTGTGTAAACGTAGGACTAGGTGTTATTGATTGATTAAGACACTAAATTGACTTTTAATTACTCTTTATTGCACTCAAATAATATATTACAATTCATTATTATTTACATTGCAGCGATGTGTGATTATTATATGATAGATAATAATATAAGCTATCTATCATTTAGTTTATATATATATATTTTTGAAATAATATCTATTTCACACCTTGAACAGGCAAAGCGTATCCTAAGACTCCATTGATGTTGTACAATCCTTGCGTTGAACGTTTAAAACGAGCGTATTGATCTACAAAACAACGAATTATGCTTTTTTAGGTACAATAATGACTTTTTATGAATCGCAAGATTGAAACGTGATATAATTTACCTCTGGATACGTCTTTGTTCTGAGCGTAGTCATTTTTGTGTTCTGCTCCGAATTGTGAGCTACCCTTTGCGTAAGATCCATTAACTTCCTCGTTGGCTTCGGCTTCAGAGTGTTTGTTTGATTCAGACTGTTCAATTTCGGTATTGGTAGCACCTGCAACGTAACCTGAAGATGCTCCTAATGATGATTGATGAATACCACTTACATCGCTGGTAGATAGTCCAACTTTGCTAGCGTCAACTCCACCATAGTGTCCCAATGCGCTGACTGAACTCGCCCCATAATCCAAATCTGTAATTTAAAAATTATTCGTAAATAAAATTGAACACACAGCACTGAGAAATAGAAAAATATAATGAAAGTTATGCATATCTCGTGGGAGAACCAAGATAGACTCGTGTAAAGCACATACTTTACTTTGGGTAATACAAGTATACTCACTGCTGGCCCTATTAGCATCATTAGTGGTTGCGGCAATATTTTGATTTCCAGCACCGAAAGTCGTTCCAGTTTTAATTCTGGAGTTTTTGTTGGACTCGGAGGAAGACGACTTCGACGAGGACTTTTTGGAAAGATTTCCAGATTCGTAGTTGCTAGCACCGGCCACTGCTCCAGATGAAGACCCAGCAGCAGATTCAGAAAGGTGACGTTGATCAGAAACCACACCACCACCACCATATCCAATACCTATAAATTTAAATAATGTACGGCATATTTTTTCTTTAATTACACAATACGATAAAGTAAAACCTACCATGTTTATTGAGACCCACAGTTTGAAAATCGGCATTGTATCCTTGGGCTTGAAACTTTCCAGTTCCAAATCCTCCTATACCGTGTCCAATTCCAGAGATTTGTCCAGTTTGAACATGTCCAATACCTTTGAATTCACGTCTAACTCTTCCACCATGTTCGTCATGGTCTCCGTGACCACCATGACCAACAGGTTTACCTAATCCTCCATGCCCAATATATACACCATGCTCAATATGTCCACCGTGCTCAACTTCTCCACCGTGCACACGATGTCCCACAATTTTTCCAGAATGACCATCGTATTTTATTGACTCGACTTTGCTCAAGTCTTCACGTCGTACTCGTACATAGACGTATTCTGTAAATTAATTTAAATTTAAACCAATCATAAATCAAAGTATATTTCTAGATAGATGCTAAAAATATCCTGGAAGAATGAATATTCTTCTGAAAGTGGCTTACTTAATATTAAGCGTTGCCTTTTCACTATTTAACAAAAAAATTAACTGCATGTCATGGTGAAGTAACTAGGGAAAGATACTCCACAGTGGTGAAACCATTATTTTCAGGGAAGGCAGATAGAGAAGGAATGGAAAATGATTTGGTGTACAGGAAGTCATTTTTAGATTACACCAATTTTGTAGAAGCGTCTCAAAACTAAATAAGATAAATTAGGAAATGCTAGCAGAAAATGGGCGATTTGGATTTAGTAATATCAAAGTTTTGCTAATGACGATATTTAAAGTTGAAAACTGTTGAGAAGACCTTTCAACACACGAGGATCGAACCCTAAACGCTCTAACCCAGTGGTGGGTAACCTTTTTCGAGCTAAGAGCCATATTAGGGAAAACCTTGCAAAATTGATAAAGTATGATAAAATTTTCAAATTATGTATATATGCAAAATTAAATTAAACGTTGCTCATTTATAAAATGAGTTATTTTCATGATATTTCTTAATGTCTGGCAGTTTTTTTAATAAAAAGTATTATAAAGTTAATTTGAAAAATGATCTTAAAGCTTTGTATAGCCATGAAGCTATGTAAATAGGATTCATTTAGATTTTGCGTAAATTGCGTGTCAACGTTTTTTGTCAAAGTTTTAATACAAAGAGCCGCATGCGGCTCCGGAGCCGCCAGTTTCTGACCACTACTCTAACCACTAAACTATCTATCGCCTGGCTTATAATGCTATAATAAATGAATAAAAAACGCGAATCCACAATAATAATAAATAAAAAAACAGAAATTAGATTAGATTAGAAATTAGATTAGAAATTAGAGGAAAATTAGATAAATGGCCATTCTAATTAGACAATTCAGAAATAAAGATAGCCCCTGACATCCTATGAAGGATATACACTTAAAGAAGTAGAGGTACGTCAATTTCCAATATATGTATGTAATTACAAATTTAAAAAAAAAATGGCCTGAAATACCTGGAATGATGGCCGCAGATACGATCGCGACCAACAGCGTCGAGAGCAGTAAAATTTTAAACATTTTCCTATAGAGGGGAAAACTCCGAGTGTCAAGCAGTTGTGTTCGTCTGTAACTGATGGCATGTTGAATTTGGTGTATCGAATTTATATGCTTTTCTGGTAATGATGACGACTTGGCACACTAAATATGTGCGTCCGTAATGGCAGGGCAATAATCGAATCGTTATCACTTGTATTAGTGCCACAATATTGCCGGGAAAATAATAAAACGAACGCGTAATGTATAACGAAAATAAGTGTCGTCGTTGCTGGAGTGAAATCTTCGTAGAGATTGCTTCGTAGAGATTCGAAAAAGTTTAACCTTAATCGGTACATAACTTGAGGTTAAAGTTACATACATACATAGATTCTGTAGACTTGTAGATAATGTTTTACACATATCGATACCCCACTTTCAAACGGCAACAACTTAAACATTATTGTTTTGTGATAATCATAAAATAAGATTTTGATGTACATACATACATACATACATTGTAGATTTGAACCTTTGCATAAGTACAGTTTTTTGGCAGATTTGCTTGAAAATTTTGTCAGATTACCAAGTTGTTGCATATGGGAACTGATAAATAGTAGTTTTTATTTTAATATTTCCCCAAACTTAACTCAAATATAGCGTAGTATGGAACTGAGGTATCGATATGTATTTGAAAAATAGTTAAAAATTGAATTGAATTATAGTATGTATAAAAAAAGCTATGAGCATAGTCCATTTCATATTCAAACGATTCATTTGAGACTATCTATGTATGTATATAGTGGTCGGGAACCTTTTTGAGCTAAAAGCCAAATTAGAGAAAACCTTGCTAAATTGGTAAATTTTAGAGCCGCAACATATTATCTTCGGATTATAAGTATATTCAAAATTAAATTAAATGTTATTCATTTATGAAATGGATAGCAGTAAGAAATAAATGATATTTCTCGACAGTTTATTACTAAAAAGTATTATTGAAAAACAATTTAATGCTTTTTATAGCCATGAAGTTATGTATGTACATATGTATGTATATGTAGAAATAGGATTCATTTTGTTGTTGTGTAAATTGTGTGTCAACGTTTTGTGTTTTGCCCAAAACGTTGGATGACAGCGAGAGCCGTAGGTTTTTCTACAACGAGCCGCATGAGGCTCCGGAGCCGCCGGTTCACGACCGCCGATCTAGTGTGTTGTTATAAACTCCAAAACGTTTTATCATTTTGTAAATTTGTGTAAAAGTATAAAAAAAATCTATGTACATATGTGTCTGTTTATCCATCGGGAACATTCGACACACTTTTCTTTTCATTGAAAATTTAAACTATAATTTTTCCCAAAAAAAAAAACCCATAGTTACCGCAATTGTTGATCCACTTTTATATCAATAATATTTACCCGTTGATTATCAACGGGCACTCAAATATTACCATAAATGTGCTAAAAAAAGGTCTAAAAATAAGTATCGACTATGAATATGTTACAAGCAATGCAATGTGTCAAATCCTACATTGATTAATACGCCTAGGCATTTTATGCACAATGCCTAAAATTACCAGCTAATGTGCAAAGCGTACTACGTTTTATAAATTTAAATATATGTAGGTATATAACTAGCACGTACGAAAAACTAAAATTGTTTATCAGGATCAACTTGTCAGATTTGCGAGATAAAAATGATTCAAAACGAACAAATTCATTTATTGTATACTTATCATATGTAGCTAGATAGCGATGATGCATTTTATTGTTATTGAAATGGAAAATTTCAAAATGTATTTTTACAGTATTGACGGATTGTATACAAACTTTTAAACACTGATATCTAAGAACTATGTAGATATTATTATTGCAGTGGTCGGCAGCCTTTTTTGAGTTAAGAGCCAAATAAGGAAAAACCTTGCAAAATTGGTAAGTTTGGGAGCCGCAACATTGTATTATCTTCTGATTATACATTTTAAATTAAATTAAATGTTACTCATTTATGAAATGGATAGCAGTAAGAAATAAGCCATCGTGATATTTCTTAATGTTCGACAGTTTATTACTAAAAAGTATTATTTAAAAACGATTTAATGCTTTTTATAGCCATGAAGTTATACATGTGTATGTAGAAATAGGATTCATTTTGATTTTGTGTTTCACACAAAACGCTGGACGACAGCGAGAGCCGCAGGTTTTCCTACAAAGAGCCGCATGAGGCTTCGGAGCCGCCGCTTCCCGACCACAGGTCTAGTGCAACTTCAGTTTTATACTGTCACTAGCTTTATTACCCGGCTTTGCCCGAGGTGTAATTAATATAATGTAATATAGTGTTTGCTTAGTAAATTATTTCGGGAGCCCAAAAAAGGGGCCGCCCGGGGGGGGGGGTCTGGGGGGGGGGTGGTAAGGGGCCGGCATAGGTTTTAGGGAGTATAGTAACGCTATGACGTCACTATAGAACTTTTCGAGTTTTTTTCGGTTTTTTGTTTTTTTTCAACTTTTTTTTCGACTTTTTTTGGAACTTTTTTTGAACTTTTTTGAACTTGTGAATTTTTTTTGATTTTTTCAACTTTTGATACCCCCTCAAGCCATGCCGGCCCCTACCACCCCCCCCCAGACCCCCTCAAGCCCCGGCGGCCCTTTAATTGGCTCCCTAAAAGCTATGCCGGCCCCTTACCACCCCCAAACCCTCCTTCTTACCCCGGCGGCCTTTTTTTTGAACTCCCGAAAAGCAATGCCGGCCCCTTACCAATCCCCAAACCCTCCTTCTAACCCCGGCGGCCCCTTTTTTGGACTCCCGAAAAGCAATGCCGGCCCCTTAACTATCTTAAATCTACTTAAATCTGCCGAAAACATCTACTATCGTGTGTACTTCGTCGTCTCTATAATCGCACCCGAGCAACGCCTGGTAATTGACGAATGACCCATACGTACATACAAACTTTAGTGTTTTATATATTAGATTTAACATATCCAAAAAATTACATCAAATATTTTCGCTCTAAACGTGTTTTGATGATATGTACGTACATATGTATATATGTACATATGTACATATATAGAAAATTATTACGCTCGCGTTTTCGCACAGCTCCAGCTCAAACACACAAACGGCATTATTTACGTTGGAACGGTTTAAAATTTGAATGACCGGGTATCTTAAGAGGAGTCTTATCATCTTTCTCTGGTCTGGTACGAGATTTATAGCCTCACGTAGTGGTATCTTTCGGTATCGTTTCCCTCCGGGGAGAGATCTTTGACTGGGACTTTTGCCTACACGACTACAAATGGCTATTTGATATTTATTTTGTATTTGCCTCGTGTCCCTTTCCCTCTTTCTCTCGTGCTTGTTCTTCAACAGATATAAATATGTACATATATACGTATGTATGTATGTATGTGTACATTTTATGCTGTGTACGTCCACATGTGAAGGTCTCTCTGGATAATGACGAACCAAATGCAAAATCATTCGTCTGTATGATTGTAAAGAAAGACATCTGTATTAAGAAATAAACTTTCATAAAATCATTTATTATATCAACTTTGTGTATGACGATACAAAAAGACTGTATAATTAGCATTTTCACACTGATGCGTTAAAATAAAATTTTACTATCGCAACTCTGTTAGGGGTCTCGACGACTATCTTAATTTACTTTTAATTGTGAAAACAAATTTAAAATGTAATATTCTCGACATAATAAAATTCTCATCTACTTAACAACCACTAAATAACTGATTGATATTTTGATCTGAAATTGACGACATTCACTTTGATAAGTCGACTAATTAATGTTGCGATAATTGTATACTATTCTAATTACTGGTAGTTGTTATAGATGACTAAAGTATTGGTTTATTATTGAAATGTGAGTGGATGTATAGCCAATGTGAAAGCCTAAAAAAAAGTTTTGAGCGCTCCTGTTGGACAGACAGACTTTAGACCAGCGGTCGGGAACCTTTTTCGAGCTAAGAGCCAAATTAGGAAAAACCTTGCAAAATTGGTAAGTTTGGGAGCCGCAACATATTATCTTCGAATTATGTATTCAAAATGAAATTAAATGTTACTCATTTATGAAATGGATAGCGGTAAGAAATAAGCTATTTTCATGATATTTTTTAATGTTCGACAGTTTATTACTAAAAAGTATTATTGTAAAACGATTTAAAGCTTTTTGTAGCCATGAAGTTACATACATATATATAGAAATATGTAGGATACATTTTGATTTTGTGTAAATTGCGTGTCAACGTTTTGTATTTCGCACAAAACGTTGGATGACAGGTGTCCATACAAAGAGCTGCATGAGGCTCCGGAGCCGCCGGTTCCCGACCACTGTTTTATTATAATACTAGCCGGTTTGCCCGTCGTATGACGGTGGATTCTAACCACACCCTCCCAACCCCGCAACCCCGCGGAGTGGTTTGTACTATAGCAGTACACCCCCTAGCCCGTTTGACAGTACGTATACCGATATTGTGTATCGTTGATTGAATGTGTGTATGGCCATAAAATCGAACCAACTTTGGACGGTGCCAACACTATTACAATGTTTACTTTATTTTGTTTATTGACGATACTAGCGTGACCGCAACGATCCAGGCAAGCAGGCAGTCGCTTATGTGCAGAGTGGGCCAAAATGAATCACTTTATATTTTCATTATGTTTATTAAGAAATCTATATATATAAAAATGAATGTCTGTTTGTCTGTCTCTTATAGGCTCCTAAACCACTCAACCGATCGCGATGAAACTTTCAGGACTTATTGTGATCATGTCGGGGATGGTTCCTGTGAAAAAAAATCGGGATAAAACGGGAACGGGAACAGGAACGGGCCTACTCACGCGTCAGATAACGTACTAGGAACGGGAACGGGATCGGGATCGGGAACGGGAACGGGAACGGGCATTGCAACGCATGCCGGGTCAGCTAGTGCTTTATAAATTATAGCAAATTATTACACGTTATCATTAATGACTTTCATTTTGAAAAGAGGTAGTCTACATACATATGTACATATGTACATATATTGGCAGATGCTTAAGTAGGAGTTTTATATTATGTTTATTAAGAAATGCTTTATAAATTATAGCAAATTATTACACGTTATCATTAATGACTTTCATTTTGAAAAGAGGTAGTCTACATACATATGTACATACATACATATATTGGCAGATGCTTAAGTAAGAGTTATATATTTTCTATATATATAAAAATGAATGTCTGTCTGTTTGTCTGTTTGTCTGTTTGTCTGTTTGTCTGTTTGTCTGTCTCTTATAGGCTCCTAAACCACTCAACCGATCGCGTTGAAACTTTCAGGACTTATTGTGATCATGCCGGGGATGGTTCCTGTGAAAAAAAATCGGGATAAAACGGGAACGGGAACGGGCCTGCTCATGCGTCAGATAACGTACTAGGAACGGGAACGGGATCGGGATCGGAAACGAGATTAGGATCGGGAACGGGAACGGTAACGGGAACGGGATCGGGAACGGGCCTGCTCACGCGTCAGATAACGTACTAGGAACGAGAACGGGAACGGGAACGGAAACGAGAACGGGAACGGGTACGGGAACGGTATCGGGCATTGCAACGCATGCCAGGTCAGCTAGTAATATATAAAATAGTTTTTAAATATCAGAAACATTTTATGTATTACTGTATTATACATACACACTTTAACTATTGTCTTCTGTTATAGTAATTATTATAGTACTGTGGATTGTATTGTTGACGAGTTTGAGCTACTCGAGACTGTTGAGACATATTGTTACGATACTGAGTATCGCCGCTCGGAAAAGCTATTTCGTCATCAGCATCGGATCCAGTTTGCGTTGGACTCCCTTGGTTTACCTGTGGCCTATTTTGATTTGGATTCGTCGTTGGTCTAGTGTTGGGAACCCTTGCAACTGGTATGTTTGTCACTACTTGAACGTTAGCCGGTGTAGTTGATCCACTTGCGGTTTCACTCTCGTCTAAACCGTAATTGTTGGCAGAGTTGAGATTGGTAATTTCACCTGGGGCAGAATCCACTTCAATTGGGTTTGATTGAGGTTTTCTTGGACGCCACATTTGAGTTTGATAATCGTACTCCATGTTATCAGTTGGTTGAATTGTTTTTGGACGCCACGTTTTAGTTTGGTAGTCGTACTCCATAGTGTCATACCAACTTGCTTGTCTTACATGTCTCGTTTTTGCCAATGTGTGATAGATCGGTTTCATCTTTACGTCATCTAAAATATGAAAAAAATGTCATATTCAGCATTCAAAGTTTGATTTATTTATTTAATATGGCTTAACAAGATAATTACTTAAAGCTAAAATTACAATATAAACTTATTATCTACTAGTACTTATTATTAAATATTTTGGTAATAAATTCTTATTTAATTTAAAATATATACTAACATGATAGTTGAAGTAAGCGGTGTTTGTACGTAAGAGATGTTCGTTATTTGGTATAATTATTATGTAAGTGTGTGAAATATACATAGTCACTCACCCAGTAATAAAGTTTCTGGTTGTTTTCGTACAATAATAACATTGCACAGAGCGAAGTCGATAAGCAATAGTATCAAAACAGTTTTGACATCCATTCTGTCGGATAATGAAGCGAAGAATACACGTTTTCGGTGAACGAGTTCTCTTCTTATAGCGATAATAATTGTAATTGCTCGAGTATTTCCCAATGACGCAGCTATTGACACTCAATGAACGAAAACGATTAAATATAAATATTTCTTTGGGTTTTGTTCCAATTTATCGTCATTTTCGGAATTTTCCCCTTCGACGAATCAATCGAAAAATAATGGATTTCGATTCGAAAATGTATCTCAGACATTTCCGTTTCCTTTTCGATGGTCAACTTCTATCTGCGAAATGCAATTTGCCGCTTTGGTACTACTCACTATCTCCGGATCGATTCGAACGTATTCAATTATCGTTAACGTCATACACTTTTAGCTTTACAAAATTTATTTTTTCAGATATACGAACGTTCATTATGTGAATGGAAGAGTTAAAAGTGTACGATTCATTTACATATGTGTGTATTAATCTTTGCGTAATCTGAATTGTAGTTTCGTACTTATTGTGACCCTTGCAATTCGGGTCTATTCTATATAGCGGCGAAACTATTTACAATAAACAATAAGTTAGGTCTTCAACAGAGCATGGAAAACTTTCAAGCGTGACTTTCCTCTATGGTGAGGATATCCGTTAAACCTCTCCACTTCCATAAGTGAAATATAACTGGAACAGTAAATCAAACGCAACGCGTGTCGGGAAAATGAGAAAATACATCGTCCGGTTTCATTAAGGAAAATTATATTTTTACACAACAACGAACAAGACACAATAAATATAACGATAACACTTTGTCAGACAGATACTATTATATTGTAATTATTACTTAACGCTTACGTTTTGTATAGTTTAATAACCTTTCTAGATCGATGTTAACGTCAGCGCAACAAAATTCATATTGAATTGTGTATGTTTGTTTGGCGGTTTTCCGAAAATAGATTGTGAGTATATTTGCTTAGGACGAGCCATGGTAATAAATGAAACTTCAGTTTGTCGAGAAGACAAAATTAGATGGGATGCTAGCTTATAAATAAGAGGTTTCTCCCGTTTGAAGTCGAGTGAAATTTGATACGTTTGCGTATTTTCAATATAAAGCAAGATTTTCCGTTGTTTTTCAACCGTTACAAACAACAGTTGTTACTTATTGGTATTTATATATACATATATAATGTTTTTTTAATGAATGTGCACACAAAACGTAGTCATATTGTAGAGATAGTTGATAGTTATTTATACGTAGGAAAATTGGTGAATATGACTGGTTGTAAAGAAAAATAATGAAACTAGGATGAAATGCTTTTGGAATAATGAAAATTGTTTTTAAATCCAATATTCCGCTATGGACGATGAGCTGATGAATTGAGAAGAATGTGTGGAGTCAACTGGATGGAGATTGCTCAAGACAGACAGCAATAGAAGAGCATTGGAGAGGCCTTCATCCAGCAGTGGATGGTGAACGGCTGAAAAACATATAGTTTGTTGTGAAAATAATTTGAATCGATTTAAAGTGTGATTAACTCGCTATTATTATATACGTATGCATACAATCTGAAATAGTATGTATATGTAGGTACATTTGAAATTCCTCAAACTGACACAAAATCAAGTCATTTTTTTTTACATCAAAATTACATTGATTCAATGATTTTTTTTCTGTTTTGGTTCAAAACCGATTTAAATAAATCGTTATTTTATACCTCAATCTGTCAAGAATGCTCTTTTCATTGAAAGTTTGAATATTGCAGTCCACTAATACTCCAATAATAAACCCGTTAATCGTCAACGGGAAATGTTGTAGCTATAATACATAGATATATGAGTCGCCTAGTTCCAAATCCCGATAAGTTCACAATATATAAAAAACGAGGATAAAATATTTTCTGATTCTAAGAATGTTTTCAAACGATACCTTATACTTGAATTATTCCAAATGCCGCCAAGTGCGCCGTAAAAAAATATTGAAAATCAGTGTTAGTTCCAAAAACTGACAATTGCACTATGATAAAAGCCATATTTAGAAACAAACAACGATAAGTCCATGTTTCTAATCTCAATATTTTGTTTAATATCAACAAAATTAAGTTTAAATGAGTTTAAACGCCATCAAGCAAATAAGTATGTAGCAGAAAAACCGCGTTTGCGAACAAGTGAGTTTTATGGACTTATCGGGATTTGGAACTAGGCGACTCATATGTATGTATGTATGTATAATACACACATGAACCAAATTTCGTAGCGCTTACTTTTAAGACATTCCAACGGTACTACAACTAACCTACAGATATGTATGTACACATTGAAATACTCAATCCATCCCTAACTGGAGTCTTTTGGAGCCCTTTGGAGCCTTTTATTAATCACCGCATGCAATCTTTATTCGACAATAACACCCAGCTCGCAGCTGCAATTAAAACCGGGACTATTATTATATGCGCGTAATATTTCACGCGAATTAATATTCAAGTCTCACGTGGCACTGCCAAAACCCCACCGTCTAAAACCACCTTTTTCGACCCACCCCCTCGTAATTACCCTGCAGAAATTAATTAATACGACTGTGAGCTTCGATCACAAAGGAGGCACAGACTGCCAGACCGCTATCTGACGGATTCATCTACGTTTGATCATTCTTCTGGTCTTTTTGCGCTACCGCACCAAACGTAGATGCGTGACGTTGATACCTTTGTAGTGACGTGACGCTTCCGTTGCGTATTATAATATACAGGGTGTTTTTGAATTTTGAACGAGTCTCGTGTGATTATTCAGTGTGTAGTGGGTATTTGGTTCTAATACTCGTATTGTACTTACACATTCTAGTACAGGTTCAACTTCACGTCTCAAACTGTAAGAAATAACCTTCATGATATTTCTCAATGTTGACAGTTTTTTTTACAAAAGATATTGGAAAATTTTTAACCTTTTTCAAATTAGGGAAAACATTGCAAAATTGGGAAGCTTGGGAGCTGCAATATATTATTTTTTGAATGTATGTATGTACATGCGTACATATGTACATATACCTAATTCTAAATTAATTTACATATGTACATGTTAATCATTTGTAAAATGGATAGCTGTAAGAAATAACCTTCGTGATATTTCTCAATTTTAGACAGTTTATTACTACAAAGTATTATAAAGTTGATATTATATGAATGTAGTGGTCGAGAACCTTTTTTGAGCTAAGAGCCAAATTAGGGAAAACATTGCAAAATTGGTAAGCTTGTGAGACGCAATATATTATTTTTTTAATATATGTACATGCGTACATATGTATGTACATATACCTTATTTTAAATTAATTTACATGTTACTCATTTGTAAAATGGATAGCTTTACGAAATAACCTTCGTGATATTTCTCAATTTTAGACAGTTTATTACTACAAAGTATTATAAAGTTGATATTATATGAATGTAGTGGTCGAGAACCTTTTTCGAGCTAAGAGCCAAATTAGGGAAAACATTGCAAAATTGGTAAGCTTGTGAGACGCAATATATTATTTTTTTAATATATATACATGCGTACATATGTATGTACATATACCTTATTTTAAATTAATTTACATGTTACTCATTTGTAAAATGGATAGCTTTACGAAATAACCTTCGTGATATTTCTCAATGTTAGACAGTTTATTACTAAAAAGTATTATAAAGTTGATATTATATTATTGCACTAATGTAGTGGTCGAGAAACTTTTTCGAGCAAAGAGCCAAATTAGGTAAAACCTTGCAAAATTGGTAAGTTTGGTAAGTTTGCGAGCCGCAACATATTATCTTCGAATTATATACATATTCAAAATGAAATTAAATGTTGCTCATTTATGAAATGGATGGCAGTGAGAAATAAACTATCTTCATGATACTTTTTAATGTTTGACAGTTTATTACTGAAAATTGTTATTAAATTCAATCTGAAAGATGATCGTCAAGCTTTTTATTGCCATGAAGTTATGGAAATTGGATTCATTTTGATTTGGTGTAAATTTTCACTCAAAACGTTGGATGATAGCGAGAGTCGCAGGCTTTCATACAAACGCATGCGGCTCCAGAGCCGCCGGTTCCTGACCACTGATTTACACGTTGACATAATAAAAGTTTAGTTGTGAACTTTTATTAGAATAATAAACATTAATGTATTAATTGTAGTAATTGCAAAAAGATCGCCACGAAAGGTTATCTTGAAAACAGAAAATTCAAGGAAACGAAATCGTCACTAAACGCAACTGAAACATCACAAATAACTTTCAAATTACAAACAATTAAAATTAATCAAAACATAAAAAAAATTGCCTTGTTTCAAAGTAAATGCAAAATGTGTTCGTCAAACGCGCAACTTTCACAAAAATTGACTCAAACAACTTTTCAAAAAGACTGACAATACTGTCATTTTAAATAATCTACAAAGAATTAGTCACCATTTGAAAATAGAACACTACAGCAGTGTTTTAATAAAATAACAATTTTAATTAAAAAAAAAAATAACTGTATAGCGTAAAATTGCATCCTACGCATGGAACAATTATTGTAAAATTAAATAGAAGATTCTAATAGGTATATGAAAAATACTATATTTTAACGGGTAACTTATATATGAACAAATAAAATCTTAAACTTTGTGCAGGTCTTCAATTTTGAATTGGATTTATGGTGATATAAACGTGAGGCATTCCTTTTGCAATACATCATCTTGGATGGGGCAAAGCTGTCAGTTTGCTAGCAGGGGCAACAGCGTAAGATCAAAATATAATAAAAATAAAGGAATGTCGAAGATGAATCGTCAGATCTCGCGGGAGAATCGAAATTCATATGTGGTGATGGAAATGGGACGTGTCAGTGGCGAGAATACCTATCGATTTATCATAGAACTATCCCGTTTTCACTCTCTAGTGTTCCGGTCGAATATGACCGGAAGCATATGTAACGTGGAAATCCATTCGTATTTCCCATAGCGGTTGCATATATCGTACGAATAAAATTCAACGTTGTATTGTATGTACATATGTGTAGTTGAATTGCTTGAAAGGTTTCACTCAAATATTTTATCGGATTTAATTTATTTTAAAACATTAAAGTGCACTGTATTGCGAAATGTGTATTTGATTCCAATCGTATGTACCGATTAACACAATTAAGTGACGCGAGTATGAATGTAGGTTTAAGAATTACTTTTAATAAAACTAAAATTATGTTTAATGAATGTTGCACGCAAAATGTAATTGTAATTGCACAGTAGATAATCATATTGTAGAGGTAGTTGATAGTTATGCATACCTAGGACAATTGGTGAATATGACTGGTTGTAAAGAAGAAGAAATAAAACGAAGAATGAACATTGTTTTTAAATCCAACATTTCGCTATGCTTAAAATATTTGAGGAATACAAAGAGTAACGAAATTAATTTTTTAAGTACGTAAGTAAATAAAACGCATACACCACCACCACACCAATCAAAATACATACATATGTATGTACATATCATGAAATTACTGTGTTGAGTGCGCGCGCGTATATAAAATACGATCTTCGGCATATATTCAAATAAGAAAAACTACCACTTCCGGTCGGCGGATTTTAATCAAAACCTTATCAACTCTTAAATTTTATATGATAATTATAAATATAAATTTTCGACTTGATCAATAGGGCAGTTTCTGAAATATTCTGTGGTAAAATTTTCGACAAAAAAAAAACCCTACTTCCGGTTGAATGATTTTAATGATTTATTTTTTCGTAACTAGCAATTTTACTCAGGAGTACAAAATTATAATATTGTGACGATAGTACATATTTAAAAGGCCGAAAAAAATAAAAAACAAAAAATCGTTCAAGAGTAAACTGCCATTTCCGGTAGTCAGATGTTGACCAAAATCACAGTATGTCTTACAGCTAACGTGAAAACTATAGATATGAAATTTGGACAAAATTCCCGAAGCCGTTTCGGAAATATTCTGTAGTAAAAGAATTTTAGAATTTTCTACAAAAAAAAAACCCTACTTCCGGTTCACTGATGTTGACCAAATTCGTTATGGCTCTTACACCTTACGTGAAAATAATAGATATGAAATTTCAGCTTGATAGACTTGACAGTTTTGGAGAAAACACGCATACAGACACACACACACCCAAGTACACAGACATACAGACATACAGACATTTTTTAGAAATCATGAAAACGTGATCATACCTGATACAAATCAGTCAAAATCTCGAGGTCGAATTTTCGCACGATCACAATACTTTATCCGATTAGGATAAAGTAAAAAGTAGGCATACGACCGATGCATACTGCCAGTTATGACGTATGGGTGTGAAACGTGGTGCTAAATTCAAGAATGTTACATAAGATCCAGTGCACACAGATAAACATGGAACGATGTATGCTTGGTATAACAAGACGAGATCGTAAGAGAAATATATCGGTAAGAAGTATGACCTAGGTGGCAGATATAGTGGAACGTGTGAAAAAGTTGAATGGATGGCAGATGAAGGCGAGAAATACTAGAATGGTATCCGAGAGGATGTGAAAGAAAGCAAGGTAGACCGAGTGGATTGAGAAGAATGTGTGGAGTCATGTGGATGCAGATTGCCCTAAACAGACAGGAATGGTAGAAGATTAGAGATGCCTTCATCCAGCACCGAAATATGTATGCTCGGTATAACAAGAAGAGATTGTAAGAGGAATACATGGGTAAGAAGTATGTCACGTAGTGAGAAGAATGGATGGCAGATGGACGCGGGAAATACTGGAAGCAAGGTAAACCGAGTGGAAGATGGGCTGATGAATTCAGAAGAATGTGTGGAGTTACATAAGTGGATGCAGATTGCTCAAGACAGACAGGAATGAAAGAGCATTGGAAAAGCCTTCACTTATTGAACCATTATTATGGGTTCATACATATTTTAAAATTCGTTCAATTTTAAAATCACATGGTTTTCCTAGGTATATATGTAGGTGCAGTTTTATAATCTATATCTATCTATATTATATATATAATAGCCGAAATCCGTCTGTCTGCTGATAACGCTATGACGTCACCCTCGCAAGTGTTTGCGACATTGCTAAATTATATGTAAATATAATAGTTTTTATAGTTGTTGTATAGATGGCGCTTTATAATAACAACTATATATACATACATATAATTAAATAATTAATTATATAGCGCCATCTATACAACAACTATTAAATACACATATGTACAATACTCAACCACCCAAAAACACTCGGGTAAAGTACGGGTGATGAGAAACCACTCCGTTGATATTCAACGGGCTTACACTAGTACATATATAAAAATCAATGTCTGTCTGTGTGTTTGTTTGTCTGTCTGTCTGTTTGTCTCTTATAGGCTCCTAAACCACTCAACCGACCGCGATGAAACTTTCAGGACTTATTGTGATCATGCCGGGGATTGTTCCTGTAAAAAAAAATCGGAAAAAAACGGGAACAGGCCTGCTCACGCGTCAGATAACGTACTAGGAGTGGGAACGGGAACGGGATCTGGAACGGGAACGGAAACGGGATCGGGAACGGGCTCGCTCACGCGTCAGAAAACGTACTAGGAACGGAAACGGGATCGGGAACGGGATTGGGACCAGGATCGGGAACGGGAACGGGATCTGGAACGGGAACGGCATCGGGAACGGGCCTGCTCACGCGTCAGAAAACGTACTAGGAACGGGAACTGGAACGGGATCGGGCATTCCAACGCATGCCGGGTCAGCTAGTATCAAATAAAAATGCGAACACCTCCACAACAGCTATAATACAAACCTAATTCAGTAATATTAAATCTATGTACATTTTTAACGTTGAACCTTAACAAGACAGCGATGGAGTTACTTTCCAACATTGGCAGACACTGAGTGAGTTAATCCTTTCGTAAACTTATCGCAATTAATCCTCAACGCAACTAACTATCCCAAAGGAAATTTTGAATATTGAACCTTCGGCTCGCATTTCCGGTGTCCTTGTTTCCCATCTTATCCCGACACGTACCCGCACCGGTTGTTCTTGGTGTAACGCGATTACACGAGTAGTACCTCTACCTAGTATCACTCCACACGCGATACACGAGACCAACTTCGAGATCCTGTTGGCCTCACGGCTCTGTGCAAACTCTCCCTTACCCCCACACCCACGCGAATTCGCGATCACCTCGCCAAACCTTGCTGTCGGCTGTAATGAATCTAATTAGCTACTTAGCCAATACCCTTAGCAAAGCTGAGACGCTCAAAGGCGACCGACGACAACTACGCAAAGTCTAGATACTCATTTATACAGAATGTCCAAATTTCAACAGTCGATATACATACATACATATATCAACGTTTTTGAAACTTTTTTTACTACGACCCACTGCAAGAACTGCATTTTGTATTGCAACCCATAATGCCTATACAGTGGAACCCCGATGCATCGTTTTTCAAGGGACCGTAATAAAAAACGATGTATGCAGAAAAACGACTTATACGATAAAGTCTCAAACCCATAAAAAAAAAGTGTTTTTAATACTAATATATAATATATATGTATATATAATACATATATCGCACACCTAGATCTAAACAGTATCAACTCAAAAAAACACTTTTTTCAGGAACGACGAAAAACTTGTTGTTTTTTTTTTATGAAAACAAGCATATTAAAGAAAGTTCAGATTAAAACATTTAATTTTGTTTTTTTTGGTTCATGCAGCTTCGTTTGTAAAATCCGAATAAATGATTAACTAAAAAATCTTAATTTTTGAGAACGTTACACGAGTAGGATTTGAACCCGAGATCACCAGGTTGGGAGGAAATCGTGCTTACACTATCTTCCAAGGCGATGACGGATGTGCTATAATTGGCCAATATTTATTCTTAAAGGGTTCGCGACTTTGCTAAATTGTTACGTTGTTGTTGTTATAACGCGCCATAGATGACACAGTATTGCACAGACTATAAAAACTATTAAATTTAATATTATTTTTCAGTACGGGTGATGAGAACGTTCCGTTGATATTTAACGGGCATTCACTAGTCATATATATAATAGCCCTATTCCGTCTGTCTGTTTGTGTGTGTGTGTGTCTGTCTGCTGATAACGCTCGTCGAGATAAATAATTAAAAAACCAGAACGTCGCGCGAGTGGGATTTGAACCCGATATCACCAGTTCGTTAGAGGGTACGCTTACGCATTTAACCAAACCAGATAATTTTAACCGGCTTCAATTTGACAATATAAATTTTCAATTGGCTCGCGACTTTGCTAAATTGCTACTTTGTTGTAGTATAACGCGCCACCTATGCAACAACTATAAAAACTATTAAATACACATACTCACCCAAGTAAACATTCGTTGATATTTAAAAGGCTGACGCTAGTATTTACATATATATATCAAACAGAAACTGTCCATTGTGTTCCTTTACTATTGACACATGATATTTATGGATGGAAACTAGTTTTCAATTAGAAAATTTGTTTTTAATTTAGATAGAGTGGTGAATCCTAATTCACACAAATAAGTTGATGTAAAAGGTAAAAGTATGAAGATTGCTTTTTTACTTAAAAGTGGAAATTCTCTTTTAACCTTAATCTAAAATGATGAAAAATTTAATTGCTGAAAATCATTCTACAGTGTAAATGAACTAACAAGTTGCAGAAATTCAGCCTTGATTACACTGAGCAACAAAAAAAATACTCAGAGCGGAGATTGGTCAATCTTTACTAAGTTTGACCTACTGAATTTGAATCCGATAATGATTTTTGTTGAAATGCTCTCGTTTATGAGATATTTGCGATTTAAAAAATGTAAAAAATATCCATTTTTTTGGCTTTTGCGGCCTATAACTCAAAATATAGTATTGCTGTGCTCAAAGTGAGTATTGAAATCAATAGTCAGATATTTTTCCTATTGATTTTGATTTTTTATTGCTTTGAAATACTTATAATTAATTATCTAACGAATTTTTAAAGTCAAAAACATATATTTTTTTTATACATTTTTTCCCCGTGTTATTTGGCGTTTATTTTGGCTTTCAAAACCAAATGAATTTTTAACCAAGGGTTTTCCTTTACTGTTTCAAATTTCTGCACTGGAAAACAGTTATCAATGTTTTGGGATAGCGAAGTGAGATGTGACAATATCTCGAATTTTAATTCTTTTAAAATATCTTCATTGACAATTTATTTTAAACAATGATAAAGGAACTGACCATTCCTGTGCCATGATTTTTTCCCATTTGACGTGAACCATTTTATTTATTTTGCGACCCACCAATGGGTCGGGTTTGAAAAACCCTGATATATATCAAGTCACGGTGACACAATAAAACTCAGCATATATGCTAAAACTAGCATATAGCCTCGCAATTACAGATAGACAAAAAGGTGTTAGAAATATACGAATAGTGCTTTCGGTCACTCATTTTATTGCCACTTGTATGTAAATAATATCAAAGGTCAAGTCGCCATCGCTACAATACAATAAACGGCTAATGGCCAATTTAATTATGGTTACATCATATGATGTACTTCTGCAAAGTTTGATTGTGATTATTTATCATACGGTGACGTAATTTACAAAGAACAAACATTAATTCTACCGTGTCTATCAGTTTGTTTTCGTTTCGCGTTTCGCGTCAAATTATATGTATAAAAAATATTTTTCCGCGGTTCGCATGAGCGTAGTGTTGTTGCCGTTGGGACTAGTGATAAATAAAGTTATTTTATATTTATTTGACCTTATGGACCAACTTTGTTCATCCCGTCGATATCAATATATGTTGTACGTGGGTGAAAAGAGAGCAAAAAAAAAAAAAAAAAGGGTAAGATTTCAATATCTAGATCGTTCGACGTGAAAAGCACCGTTAAGAGCATTTTCGAGATCGCATCTCTCTCGAAATCGAGAAGCGAGAATAAAGGACCAAATTTCGGACAAATAATAGAACACTACGACTCTCAAGAGGAGAGGGAAAAATTTGAAAATATACAAGGAGAGGCATTCGTATCAAGTGCATAATGGTATATTGTTCACGATCGATGATATTTCGACCGATATAAATTTATATATGTATGTACACTATATAATTTTTATGGATGTGAAACGTGGATGTTAAATTCTAGAATGTTACGCAAAATCCAGTGCACACAGAGAAGCATGTAAAGATGTATGCTCGGTATAACGAGAAGAGATCGTAAGATGGTAGGTATAGCGGAACGTGTGAAAAAGTTAGAGTGGACACATAGCGAGAAGAATAGATGGCAGATGGTCGCGAGAAATACTGGAATGGTATCCGAGAGGATGTGAAAGAAAGCAAGGTAGACCGAGTGGACGATGGGCTGATGGATTGAGAAGAATGTGTGGAGTTCACTGGATGCAGATTGCTCAAGACAGACAGGATTGAAAATGGATTGGAGAGGCCTCCATGCAGCAGTGGATGCTGAACGGCTGAAAATTATTATTATATATATAATAGCCGAAATCCGTATGTCTGTCTGTCTGTCTGCTGATAACGCTCGCTGAGGAAAATAATTAACAAACCACCAGAACGAGTGGGTATCGAACCCAGGACCCAGGGCTCGGGAAGAACGTCCTTAGACTAATCTGCCAAAACCAGTGGTCGGTTTGGTCCTTTTATTTTTAAACATTACCTATACAAGGGATCGTGATTCTGCTTTACCTATAACATAAAAATTCTGCTAATAATACATAGATGGCGATATAAAAACTATTATTTTTTTTTGTTTTTTGATTTTTACAAAATCACTTACAAAATTATAATTATTATATATATAATAAGTAATAATTATAATCTAAATAGTAAAAATATCGATACTATCGATACTACGGGATTGCTATAATACACAAATGGCGCTATAAAATCTATTTTATTTTTTTTTGTCACTTACAACCGTGCGATCAATTAGTGGGGATCTCTATTAAAAAAGCGCTTTACGTAATTTAAAATTCAGCGGGCGTTGATATTCAACGGGCTTACACTAGTGATGTAATATTTATAATTATATGTATGAAAGCCCTATTCCATGTGTCCACCAGAGCGTCGCGCGAGTGGGATTTGAACCCGGTATCACCGATTTGGAGCGCTTGCGCGGTAAGCCAAACCAGATGATAATGGGCTGACTTCAACTTGACTATTTATAAAATTAAAAATAGGCTCACGATTTTGCTAAATTGTTCTTATAACGCGCCATCTATGCAACAACTATACAAACTATTAAATTTTATATTATTTTTCAGTACGGGTGATGAGAAAGCGCTCCGTTGATATTCAACGGGCTTACACTAGTTTATAACAACTTGACAAATAGTAATAGTTCAAAGTTCAAAAAACAAAAACTCGATGCACCAGAATTGCGGAAAATTAAAGCGCGAATCGTTGCGTTTTTAGCGTCAACTCCGCCCCTATTCATTCATTCCCCAGAGTTTACGTTCTCCAGCCCGTAAAAAGAATATGAAGAGTTATAATCCGTCGGACTCTGAGGCGAAATAAAGTGTGATAATGCTCGTAGTCAGTTCGGGCCTGGCAAGAGCGTATGCTAAGCTGGAATTATTACGTTTGCGAATGCACCTCTTATCCTCCAAACCCCCACAAACTCCTCTATCGGGCTAGCATTATGCAGGTCTGCATAAATTCGCATACGACATACAATAATGCTTCCACTGCACTCGTAAAAATGCGTTATGATCCACCGAACAATAGACGAATATTTTATTCGAGTGCTATGGCAGTCGCACGATGCGACGGCCAAAGTTAAGGTGGAGGGGATGGCAGTTGCACGGTGCGACGGTCATTCCGATTAGAGGGGGTGCGAGTAAAGCTGGAAACGGTTCAATCGGCGAAGGCTATTAAACTAAACGCTGTCAAAACTCATTTTATATATTGTGGTTCAATGTTAAACTTAGTAAATAGGGTAATTAAAGATAAGTTGCAAAAATTGAAAAATAGAGCTATGCGGAGTATTTTAAATTACATACTATGTAAACAGAAAAAAAAGAATAACATTGTTTTTAAATCCAACATTGCGCAATGCTTAAAAAAAGGCATACGACCAATGCGTACTGCCAGTTATGACGTACAATAACCGAAACAATAAACTAAACAAATATATTGACTAAAATAAATGATTTACAAAATAAATTAACATAATTAAGCAACGAAAGTATGAAAGTTTAATGAATTTTGAACGCAAAGCGTAGTCACAGTAGATAATCATATTGTAGAGATAGTTGATAGTTATTTATACCTAGGGAAATTGGTGAATATGACCGGATGTAAATAAAACGAAGAATGAAACTAGGATGGAGTACTTTTGGAAGAATGATCATAGTTTTTAAATCCAACATTCCACTATGCTTAAAAAAAATATATACGAGCATTGCGTACTGCCAGTTATGACGTATGGATGTGAAACGTGGATGCGTAATTCAAGAATGATACGCAAGATCCAGTGCATACAGAGAGGCATGGAAAGATGTATGCTCGATATAACGAGAAGAGATCGCAAGAGGAATACATGGGTAAGAAGTATGACCAAAGTGGCAGATATAGCAGAACGTGTGAAAAAGTTGAAGTGGACACATAGCGAGAATAATGGATGGCAGATGAAGGCGAGAAATATCGGAATGGTATCCAAGAGGATGTGAAAGAAAGTAGGGTAGACTGAGTGGATGATGAGCTGATGAATTGAGAAAAATGTGTGTAGTCAACTGGATTCAGATTGCTCAAGACAGACAGGAATGGAAGAGAATTGGATAGGCCTTCATCCAACAGTGGATGGTGTACGACTGAAAATGATGATGATGATGATATAATATATCATCCATTGTTTGTTGTGAAAATAATTTAATTTTAAGTTAAATAAGAAATTATTACCAAGATAATTCAATAAGTATTTAGTGAGGGGATGTAATATACATATACATTAACTCAGTGGTCACCAACTGTCCCCAAAAAGTATACGTACACTCGCAAGCACACTAAGGTATATCAGGGACTTTCAACCAAATATACGAGTACATTAAAACTAACAAAAAAAATGTGTGACGAAAAAAAAATGCAAATGGTTATATCCTTTTTACTATTCTGCATTTCTGAACAGGGAAATTCCAACGAATGGGAATTTCCACAATCGTACTTTTATGAATTTAATTTAATTTCCTAATGAAATGGGTTTTTCTCAAGAAGAGTGCTTTTGCTACGCGTAAAAAAAGTGTCTAAGAATAATTAGCTCGAAGTATAAAAGGAAACTAACAACTTCCAGACTAGATCACTGTAAAAAAGTCATTTGAATCTATAACACAGGTCTCTGTTGTTTGCCATCATCCTGAACTCCTGTGGGTAAGTTTCGTTTCTTTTCTTTCATTACTATTCTCTGTTTATATACATACATACATATGTATATCATATTATATAGTTTTGTTCGAGACAAAAAAAATATACCATTAGAAACTTTTTGGGGTCGTGTAAACTAGGAATATAGAGCACTGAGCTCTATTGCCATTAAAAAAAATTTAATTTTTTCTACTACCTACCTATGCGAATAGGCATTTTCTACAATGTCCAATATAAAAACATGTAAACGAAATCGCCTCAAAATTGAAAATCCCATCCGTGTCGCTATATCCACGATAAGCCCAAGAATAGTAGATTTAATAAATTAAAGATATTGTTGCTAGTGTGGATTAATTTTTGTTTCAATACATTTATATTTACGTATTTTTTATGTTTAATAAAGTATTATAATTAAATTGTTTTTGGTATTATTTTTATTTCAAAATGAGTACCCCTGTTCCAACTTAAAATACGTAGAATTTATTATAAAAGGACTTAAGTCAGTGAAATGTGCATCCAAAAAGTCACAAAAACTATGAAGGGTCAGTGAGCATTTCACGTAGCGGATTAGCGTACATAGCTTTGGTAATATTTCTAACTGAGATAAATGACAATAGAGATGTCGTCATCAGTTATTACGTAAACGGGATTGGCTGTTAAAAAGGCAAGGCTCCACCCACACCTATACATATAAAAACTGGGGATAGCGTGGTGACCGCTTCATTAACTTGTTCTTACCCCTAATACAAGGGGTATCCAAAAGTAATAGTTAAGAATTTAAAATTAAGTGGATCTAGGAGAAGTGTCTTGTTCAGTAGTGTTGTTTAATACAATAGTCTGTCAGAAGGTCTCAGAAATATAAAATATTGATAGATTCCTGGCAGCCTCAAAACAGCACCGCTGTATAAGTGCTAGTAGATAATTAAGTTTATTTTATCATTTTAGCTTTAAGTTACTATATGTTTGTAATAAATTAGCTTCCATTTAATTTAATAAATAAAAAAAACATTTATTTAACTAATCAGTACAAGAAATGAACTAACTTTGACTCGATACAAGGCAATGTTTATTTATATGTTGGCGGTTAGCCTTATCGCTGTTTTTATTTTAATTTTATCGTGATTACACTGATTAACCTTTGTGTGTTGCTAACTGTTATTAAAATTTGTTAGATTTTAGTGAGCGAATAGTTGAATGTTATATCTATAAAGATAAGAAAACCGAATGATTATTAATTTGGCTGTTTCCGCTGTTTATGATGTATTATTCGTGGAAACGCATAACGTTTTTGTTAGTTGTGGATAAAGAATGTGTTATACATTATTGTTAATTGTTCTTAATTCTACAGTTAACATTCTAACAACTAATGGCGCGTGGTTGATCTATTGAATATCTGCTCAGATCGTAATCAAGGCACATTTGCAAAGATTTTTCATGCAAACCTTGTATTTTCTTAAAACGAAAACAAAGTCAGCATAGTCCACTTTCAATGATAATAAAAATGTGTCTCATGCATTGTATGTAAAATACGACACGTCAAGATTAAATACGAAATTAGATTCTCTCGCACAAACCTTATTTGTATTACTTAATGTAAGTAGTCACTCCGATAACACTTAAGGGGGTGTGTTTTCACTTACCAACAATAACAATAGCATTTTCCTATACACCACTCGAGAGCTATCCCATCAACTTGACACACATCCTACAAATCCCCCCCTCTTCATCAATCCACCCCTGGCTTTTTCGTTATAATATACAATGTATAATGTATGTAATATTATAACGTGCTGGGTAAAATGCAATCCCGGTGTGTAAAATACGTACGCAGCGAACGTGGTAGTATCTCGCTTTTTACTACTGCCATTATCTCGTAGAATGCAAATTGCTTAATTGACTCTGTTGTTTCGCTTTATTCCCCTTCTCACCAGTGGTGGTTATTAATTTTAATTTAATTCCATTTCAAAATATCGATCCTCGTTGAATGTAAGTCGTTTATTGTGCAGTAATTTATTGCCCTTTACTTATTTTGATAATGGAATTAAATGAAAAGTTTTATATTGAGTATAATTTGTTTAATGTTGTGGCAATTTGGGATAAAAGTAGTTTCGAGAAGAAATATTTTCAATACAAGGTACATATCTTGATTAGAGTAGGGTATTTCGAATTTACGTTTAATTTAATGTTAAAAAATGCCCCATAGGTTAATTTTATTTTAGATAGATAATAAATTACCGTGATTTTTTTTTTGCCCAAATGAAAGGCCCGAAATACAAACAGTCAAAAAAATTTCTCGTTGTAATTATATATATAATAGCCGAAATCCGTCTGTCTGTCTGCTGATAACGCTCGCAAGAGTTCGCGACTTTGCTAAATTGTTATTAGCGCCATCTATACAACAACTGTAAAAACTATTAAATACACATATGTATATGTATGTACACACTCAGCCACACAAACACTCGGGTACAGTACGGGTGATGAGAAACCACTCCGTTGATATTCAACGGGCTTACACTAGTATTATATAACAGCTCAAAGTTAACATTACTTATTAAAGAATACATTTGAATGAGATGAGACTTTTCTTTGGTTTGGCTGTAAGTTCACATGTATGTATGTATGTATATCATCATCATAGTCATCATTTTCAGCCGTTCACCAACTGCTGGACGAAGACCTCTCCAATCTTCTTCCATTCCTGTTTGTCTGCAGCAATCTGCATCCATTTGACTTCACACATTCTTCTCAATTCATCAGTCCATCTTCCACTCGGTCTATCTTGCTTTCTTTCACATCCTCTCACATACCATTCCAGTATTTCTCGCGTCCATCCCCCATCCATTCTTCTCGCTATGTGTCCACCTCAACTTTTTCACACGTTTCGCTATATCTGCCACTTTGTTCATGCGTCTTACCCATGTATTCCTCTTACAATATTTTCTCGTTATACCAAGCATAGATCTTTCCATGCTTCCAAAAGTACTCCATCCTAGTTTTATTTCTTCTTCTTTTCATCCGGTCATATTCACCAATTAATTGTCTTAGGTATAAATAACTATCAACTATCTTTACAATATGATTTTATATGTACATACATACTGTTACTACGCTTTGCGTGAAAAGTTCATTAAACATAATTTTAGTTTTATTAAAATTATTTCTTAACCCTACTTTCGTTGCTTAATTCCGTTAATCTATTTTGTAAATCTACTGAGTCACATGCAACTATAACTATGTCGTCAGCGAAACTTAGATGGCTCAAGTGTCTTTCGTTAATATTGACCCCTGTTTTGTGCCATTCCAGCGACCTAAATATGTCCTCATAATAAGACGTATTGTATAGAAACAACTTGAAAATGAATGCTCACGAAAAAAAAGCATTCGACAAAATTAAATGTAACCTATAGGTATATTATCATATACAATATAATTTTACTATTCCGTCTGGTTACAAGGCATCTTAATAAAACCCATAACCACGAGTGGCATTTTCGGTATCGCCAGTTCGGGACGCTGTGATTTAATGCGGCCTGCTTCAATTTGACTATATAATATCTTAATAGGCTCGCCACTTTGCTAATTGTTTGTTTCGCCATCTATGCAACAACTATAAAAACTATTACCACACAAACATTCGTTGATATCGACGGACTTACACTAGTAGGTACATATGTATATAATGTAATGCAAATTCGAGGATCGTTTTCTGCTCGCGATGCAACACGTATGGCGTTGTCTCTCTCTGGGCGTGAGACAACGCCATACGTGTGAGGGATAACAACATACGTACGACACGAATTCGTACGACTACATACCCAGTGTGCGCCCGGCCTAATATCGGCGCGAACAAAAAGCTTCCGAAACGTTTTGTCGCCGAACTTCCCCCGATCCCCACACACCCCCCTCACCCACCCAGTGTGGATCTCTTGCTACCCTTGTGGTTACAAGGCATCTTCCAAATGGCAGACAGATTTAAACTTTGTTTCGCCTTCCACAGGATATTATCACAAGACGCGAATGTTATGATCGTGCGCCGCGGCCATAATATACTGCCTGTGCGACCCAACCCTAATACACCCACTTGCAATAACCGTAAAGAAATCCATACTGCCGAGCTAAACGTTCACACACCCCCTCATTGGGATTCGAAATTTGGACATGTGTTCGGCACTTTTTACGCACGACCCGAATAAGCCCGTCTAATAAGCCAGACGATAGCTCAGTGGTTAGAGAGCGAGCGGTAGTATTTTAAGCGAAGGTCCGGAAACTCAATATCCATATGTCGAAAGGTTTCCTCAACCGTTTACGACCTTAAATGCCGTCATTGGCGAGATCTGGATATTACTAAATCTAAACCGGCCGTCCCTTGTTACAATTCACTTAGTTGTGAGACAGTAGATAAGAAGGTGGTAATATGGACCCCTACTTTCAAATTGGACCCCCCTCTTAAAATCGAAACTAGCAGTGACACATATGAATTTGAGGCCGATTGCACTGCGACCAGAGAACAAAATCAAATATCGGAAATATATTCCGAGTATATTTTATCTGAATATAATACATGAATATCACAATTCGAGCAATTTAAAGTAAAGTACAAAAATTAATTCGGATTTTATATTCAAAATACACTGTTTAACAACCATCCAAAAGATCCAGATTCTTATTGGTCGATGGTGGAATCTCAAACCAATTGTTGTCACGCTCACTCACATGGCATTGAAGTTAACTGGGTATGCTAGTGTACTATACTCCGTCCGCTGTTGGAATACATTTAGGTAAAACGTAAGAGATTTTATCTGATAACCGATATGCAATCCGGATACTTGTCTGAGATAAATCGACATCGGTTTTCTTTCTTTTGGTGTTTTTTTTAATATTCATCACTATGCTCCAAAAAGTGCATACGCGACTTTGCCAGATTTAGATTTTAGATTTTATCTGTTGTCTGCAGGCGTGATTGGTAGTGGAGTTTTGTGTGTAAATTCGACACATTCTTAAATGGTTTCCCAACGTATTCATTATCATACTGGTAATAAATGTAATTTTCTTCAATACAAACAGGTAAAAACTCAAGATTGTTTTATTTTGATAATTAAACAATATGCAATAAACAGTGTGATGTTGGTTATATTGATCCCCCATAGCTGGATGGTTCTGGAACCAGTCGAGAACTTCAAAGAGGCCGTGGAACCAAAGTTACCCAAGATGAAACTGACTCAGATATACATCTGACATTATTTTCAATAAAAGTTTTACTCTAAATATTGTTTTATTTATATTTTAACTAGCTGACCCGGCATGCGTTGCAATGCCCGATACCGTTCCCGTTCCAGATCCCGATCCGTTGCCGTTGCCGTTCCCGTTCCCGTTCCCGATCCCGTTCCCGTTCCTAGTACGTTATCTGATGCGTGAGCAGGCCCGTTCCTGTTCCCATTCCCGTTTTTTCCCGATTCCAGATCCCAGTCCCGTTCCCGATCCCGTTCCCATTCCCGTTCCTAGTACGTTATCTGACGCGTGAGTAGGCCCGTTCCCGTTCCCGTTCCCGTTTTATCCCGATTTTTTTTCACAGGAACCATCCCCGGCATGATCACAATAAGTCCTGAAAGTTTCATCGCGATCGGTTGAGTGGTTTAGGAGCCTATAAGAGCCTATAAGACAAACAGACAGACAGACATTGATTTTTATATATATAGATAATTTCTCGAATTTTCAATCGACCATGTTAAAGGGGTCCATACATATATTACCCACACTTTTTGTTGAGCACACCATTATGCCATTTTTCAAATAAATACGACTATTACAAAAACTATGATCTCAATCTGAAAAACGTTAGAATATATCAATGCCGATTAAATTACGAGTCTTTTGATGTATATTGTATTGAAATTGGTTTAAAATTGAATTAAATATGAATTAAAAACAAAGTGGGGGTCCATATTACCACCATCTCCTCTACCACAAAATTAGGCAACATCCTAAAATTCATTAATCAACAAATATTTACCAACGTTCTTCTTCAGATTTTAACTACTTAAATTTCCTTTTCCATTAAATTAAACCAACTTTTTCATATGCTGCATTGTATGATTGTATTTTTCATTATTATTATTTTGGCAAATGGTAAAAATATTTAGTACCTAGGGGTCATCCATTGTAGGAGAGAAAACAATTTTAGCCGACGCGAAGCGTAAAATATATAGAATATCCCAAAGGGCGACCCGACTTTGGTGAGAAATTATAGCCATGGTACAGATGACAAACAGTGTATACTAAAATTGTTATGTTATTTGCACCATGCAAATACCTACGCACAATAATTTTAAAATATTTTCTACACATACATAATATCATAAGTACGCATACGAAAAATTTTTCCTGTGAAGGTGGCGTAGGTACTAAGATTTTACCATCTGTCAAAAAAGTTACTATGAAAATATACTATGTTCGTTGCCTTCTGAATGGATAGAAAGAACAGACGATGATTTTGTATGTAGAAAGGATCTTTTTTGGAATGCACCAATTTTGCGGAACCGTCTCATAACTAAAGGCGCACGCACACCTCTGCGGATTTTGTACGAAATTCATAGACGAATTTGGCAAGTCTGAGATTTGTACTGCGCACACATGGCACGAGTGCAGCGCCATTCGACACAGAAACTTCACTCAACATTCAACGGGAGAACAGCGAAATACTGTGGTGCGCACACTTGACACGACCGCAGCGCCATTCGACACTCAACCGGCGAATAGCAAAATACCATCACCTCGCTTTCGGAACGTTTGTATTTTACTACACAATTCTTACATGGACTCCACAGATGAAGACGAAACTCTTATGTTGGCCGCATATTTAGTTAAATACTTTTATTGTTGAATGTAATAATTTATAACGGTGTGTCATCAAGGATTGGCTGACTGTTGACAGAATCGTCTGACATAGCCTATCAAGTCAGATCTTACAGGGTGATATATGTATTCTTCACTGTTTCGATCAGCTTTTCCACAAACGTCATGGCAGTGCCACTTGCGGGCATGCGATACAACTCCCCACCACATTCAACGCGATATTCGCGCGTTCTCTTCGCTAGGCGAATACGAATCCGCAGAGGTTGTGCGAGCGCCTTTAGTTAGATAAATTGCCAAATTCTAACAGCAGACGAGTGATCTGGATTTATCCGGTTCTTGCCAATGGTGTTACGTCTCCACGAACTATTACATCAGATTCAATAGATATGGCGTAATGATATAAACAAATGTTGAGTCATACATGTTGAGATATGAGTCAGACATTGCAACACATACCCCCCTGCCTCTATTCCCCTCAGCTTAAGTTGACGCTGACCAATCAGGTTCGATCAGTCGTTTTCCTCCCCCCCCTCAGACCTCTTAAATCAATATAGCGATGTAAAGGTCAGAATCACGCACTTCTCCAGTCACATTCAACCTACATACACGGATGTGTTTTTACGTCATTCAATCACTCATACATTCGATCACTCCAAGTTAACCTTCATACTACTAACCGGAATAGCGACTTGCTATGCCGTTAATTACGCAAATTTCCGAATCGCACTGACACACAAACCTTTATACTTTTACTATAATTGTGCCACCAAATGAACCATTGTGAAATTAATAAACAATCATCATAATATCAAATGTTGTTTTCTCATTTCTCTGTTCCTCAACCTCCAATACATAACAATGGTGATATTTAAAGTTGAAAGCCACCGAAAAAACCTTTGAACACACTAGGATCGAGCCCTGGTCCTTCGCTGAAGACTTCAACCACTGAGCTATCGCCCAACTTATACGTAATATGAGACGATTGATCTGTCCAAAGTACTGATCCACTCAATATGGACGACGGATCTTCATAGGGGGGGATTTAGGGGGGTTTTGCCATGACAGTTTGTTGAATTGCTGGCCTGTCTGAGGTCCTTTTGACGCATTAGTCAGCGGTCAGGACCCGCATTTTCACCCCCTCCTACCCTTATGAGAGTGGTTAAGTTAGGGGAAAAGCATGGGGTGACCCACATGTAATCAAGCCAGAGTCAAATGAACCGGCAAATCTGTGATTTCGAGATAATGGCCTTACGCCACTGAACTGACGGACATCATTGTGCCGTTGAAGTCTTCTCAGGGTAGACACGTGGGTAAGAGTGCGGTTAATTTGTCCGAAATGTTCGTCTTTGTCTGGACCGATGATTTATTATGCTCCAAGATTAGTGTGTGTGAAAGGGTCTCAATTCATTATGTATCGAACTGGTTCCTTGTTAGGGTTAAACTCTTAAAACTGTAATAGAAATTTACTAACTATTACCTCCAAACAATCTTCAGTGTCATTGGTACAATGATTTATTTATGTATGTTTAAAAATTATCAAATATAAATTATCATTTTATATATGTATGTACATAGTATGCGATAAAATGCGTGTGTCGGTATTGTACGAATGATAAATATAACTCGGAAAAGTTCAATCTTTGTATTTGCGCGTATGTGTGAAGCCGGAGTAGCATTCAAAATAAAAAATGACCGAGGTATCGTTGGCCATTTTTATTATTATCAAAAAGATTTCGTATTCATAGAGTAATTTTTCTTCTGTTCGAATATAATATGATAAATAGCCGGCTATAAATATATTTTACAAAAATTTCCAGATCACACGCTCGAGGGGAAGGGAGAAAAGAAAGCGTAAATGACGACGATAAAAGCGAACGAAAAAGTTATAGTGTTCGTTATTAAAAAGAGAAAAAAAAAACCAAGTAAAATACAACAAACAACTTTCACGAATACATATGTACATACATACATACATATGTATAACACAATATTTTTTCTTATTGTGTTTTTTTTTTAATATTATCAGCCAATTACATATACTTGTATTGAAACGTAAATATGGCAAGTTTAAAAAACTAAATTTTGAGAAAGTTTGCATGAAAAAACTTAGTTCATGGATAGCTGGTCAAATTACTGAGAAAAAAAAAAATGATTGGGATAGTGAAAATTCATTTATTTCATACGCTTAGGTATTATATAAAACAACTAGGTACTTACATATATACAATGCGAGAATTTCACACTTTGCCTAATGCAGCTCTTTGTATGAAAACCTGCTGCTATTGCTGTCATTCAACGTTTTGTGCGAAATACAAAACAAAATCAAAATTAATCCTATTTCTACATATAACTTTGTGGCATTGAATCGTTTTTCAATAATACTTTTTAGTAATAAACTGTCGAACATTAATAAATATCGCAAGGATAGCTCATTTCTTACTGCTATCCATTTCATAAAATGTACATCTATATATGTATATAAAAATGAATGTCTGTTTGTTTGTCTGTCTGTTTGTCTCTTATAGGCTCCTAAACCACTCAACCAATCGGGATCGGGAACGGGATCGGGACCGGGATCGGGAACAGGAACAGGATCTGGAACGGGAACGGGAACGGGATCGGGAACAGGCCTGCTCACGCGTCAGATAACGTACTAGGAACGGGAACGGGATCGGGAACGGGAAAGGGATCGGTAACGGGAACGGGAACGGTATCGGGCATTGCAACGCATGCCGGGTCAGCTAGTTTTTAATAAAAATGTGTACGTTCATTTTAATTGACATCCTTAATGCCAACTATGATGAAGTTGAAAATGTTATCATGTTTTTTTTTTATATACATATAATCTTTTATTTATAAATTGTTTGATTTAATGTAATCTGTGAATTATTTGATTTAATGTAATTTGTTAAATATAATGTTTTTTTTCTTGTCTCGCCATAGTGACGAATTGGGGCAACCTGTAATGTCACTATAGTATAATTTGTAAAAATAAAATAAAATAAACGAGTAACATTTAATTTAATTTTGAATATACACATGTATGTACATATGTACATAGTATAATCCGAAGATAATATGTTGCGGCTCCTAAACTTACCAATTTTGCAAGTTTTTCCCTAATTTGGGTCGAAAAAGGCTCCCGACCACTGCTCTAATCTGTACATTGTAGATAATAATATAATTTATCATACTTCTGCTTAAAGTTTTGGTACCACATTCCAGAGTCGTTCTTTGTTTATACATTTTAATACAATCACATAACTTTACATTATTTTTACACAATTTACTATCACAAATAGCTGTCGCTACTTCGGGGAAATAAATTACACAGAACGCACTGTTTTCCAAATTAGATATACATACATACATACATACATACATATGCTCGTATATTATTGTACATGTGTTTGCTCGATGGGGTTTTTGCGCCTAGTAAGCAATCCTATCGAGTTTATGGGACACCTTCGATTCGTAGTTTCTCGCCAATGAATTTGGGGAGGATGGGGATGGTGATAGGGGATAGAAAACTAGTAGGGGGTCTGTCTCAAGATTAGGAACTGGGGACCCATTAATTCCAGCCAAGAAAGGTTCGCAATGAAACCTTACAGCCGGCTCAGACGTGACCTGGACCCACGTGGTAATTTCGTGGCTTATTTCACAGGGACAATACAACCCTTAATGGACCATAAAGGGTCTGCACGACCTCTCGCCTGCTAAGTGTCTCGCGTAGATGACACCGGTTCGATAACGCAAATCTCACAAACGCATGTCCTTTTTTTTCCAGATCACTTTCACTTTATGCATACAGGTCTTTCAAAACTAAACTGTCGAGTCTATCAAGCCGAAATTTCATATTTATAGTTATCGTGTAGGTATGTATGTACATAAGACACAGGTTTTCAACCTTCTTCGAGTGGCGACCCTTTTTTTATATAAGTGACCCACGACCCCGATATATTTGAAAAAGGCAAAAAATACCATCATTCATCTCTAATCTTCTACCATTCCTGTCGGTTTAGGACAATCTGCATCCACATTCTCAATCCACTCGGTCTACCTTGCTTTCTTTCACATCCTCTCGGATACCATTCTAGTATTTCTCGCGTCCATCTGCCATCCATTCTTCTCGTTATGTGTCCACTTCAACTTTTTCACACGTTCTGCTATGTACATACATATATCTACCACTTTGGTCATACTTCTTACCCATGTATTCCTCTTGCGATCTCTTCTTGTTATACCAAGCATACACCTTTCCATGTTTATCTGTGTGCACTGGATCTAAGGTAGCATCCTTGAATTAATTGCACATCCATGCGCCACAACTGGCAGTACGCATTGGACGTATGCCTTTTTTTTTAAGCATAGCGGGAATGTTGGATTTAAATATATCCACTTAATTTTAAATTCTTAACTATTACTTTTGGTTACCCCTTGTATTAGGGGTAAGAACAAGTTAATGTACATATATGTATATTACATCCCCTCATTAAATACTTATTGAATTATCTTGGTAATAAATTCTTATTTAATTTTAAATTAAATTATTAAATATTAACAAACAATGGATTTGGCTAATATATGTACATATGTATGTATTAAGATTATATCATCATCATCATAATTTTCAGCCGTACACCATCCACTGATGGATGAAGGCCTATCCAATTCTCTTCCTGTCTGTCTTGAGCAATCTGCATCCAGTTGACTCCACACATTCTTCTCAATTCATCAGCTCATCGTCCACTCGGTCTACCTTACTTTCTTTCACATCCTCTTGGATACCATTCCGGTATTTCTCGCCTTCATCTGCCATCCATTCTTCTCGCTATGTGTCCACTTCAACTTTTTCACACGATCTGCTATATCTGCCACTTTGGTCATGCTTCTTACCCACGTATTCCTCTTGCGATCTCTTCTCGTTATATCGAGCATACATCTCTGTATGCACTGCATACATCTTTCCATACATCTCTGTATGCACTGGATCTTATCTAGCATTCTTGAATTTAGCATACACGTTTCACATCCATACGTCATAACTGGCAGTACGCATTGGTTGTATGCCTTATTTTTTAAGCATAGCGGAATGTTGGATTTAAAAACAATGTTCATTCTTCCAAAAGCGCTCCATCCTAGTTTCATTCTTCGTTTTATTTACATACGGTCATATTCACCAATTTCCCAAGGTATAAATAACTATCAACTATCTCTACAATATGATTATCGACTGTGACTACGCTTTGCGTGCAAAATTCATTAAACTTTCATACAATTCTGTTAATTTATTTTGTAAATCATTTATTATAGTCAATATATTTGTTTTGGTTTACTGTTTCAATTGGCGACCCCACAGAAAACCCTTCGCCTCTCCATAAGTTGGGAACCCATGAGTCATAGATTTAATGATTTGGTGAAAATCCACATACCAGAAGTGGCAGTTTACTCTTGAAATAAATTTTTGTTTTTTGTATTCGGCAAGTCAGCTTCCATTAAAGGGTATTAATCTTCGTTTCGGTTATTCGGATCCTTTTTAATTTTGGCCGTGAGGTTTTTATCGCCCCGGATCCATCACACGCTTTTCTTTCCGGGATTTTTCCGGCTGTCTGTCGGAACCGGCTTGACGAATGGCCGGCTAATTGGGCTCGAATACTGTCCATTTGTGCTAAACCGAAAATCCTTTTCCTTTCGCACGCCTTCATTATGACAATCGTTCCTTAGGAAAATCATCAAAAAAGTGCGTGCGATCCAAATTTAATGTAACTCGATTCAACGAACTTTCATATATGTATGTACATACATACATACATACAACTTTCCTGTCATTGAAATTTTACTATAAAATATTTTTTTGCAGTTTTAAATTAAATAAATGAATTTCAAGTATTTAAAGTCTTTTGACTACATATAACACATATACTGCCGTCCTAAGCCCACTTTACGTAACTGTCAAAAATTACGAAAATGAGTTAGATGTGTTTTAGTGGAGTGTATTCTTGCGATTTTTCATAACAAAATTAATGTATCTTCATCCAAAAGTCACTTTTTTAAGCTATTAAATCTAACGTATCTGCATGCGCAGAGAAATAGTATCACCGATACTTATTTCGGTCACTACCTTATCATGAAAGATTGAAAAGACTGAATCTCTCCACATTGGAGACGAGGAGATTAAGAGGTGATTTAATTGAAGTATTCAAAATAATAAATAATCATTATTCATTTGAAATGATCAACCTCATTATGTTCAATGAGAACCCTCATCTAAGAGGTCATACTCTTAGACTCTGAAAAGAAAAATCAAATAAGATTGTTAGAGATTCATTCTTTTCAAATACAGTGGTTGAAGTTTGGAATAGTCATATGTATACATTAATAATGTATAATGAAGTGACGTAACTACTAAAGTATTCATTTTTTTTTAAATTTTTCCTTAGAATTATCAAAACACAATAGAAAATAACCTCATGCACTAAAAAAAAAATTTAAATAAATCAGTAATATATGAAAAAAAACACATATTTAGAATAAAACTCTCAAGTCCATTTATCTCGATAGTGTTGTTTTGTCAGTTACGTTAAGTGGGCTTAGGACGGAAGTATATTGAGATTATTCATTATTATTATTAATTATTATTAATAAGTATTAAATTTTTATATGAGAACCATTTCAATTTTGATTCCGTTGCGAAAAATTTTCTCATACTGTAAGTAGCTTTTATTAAGAAAGATATTATACTAACCTCAAAAGGTTTCACTCGCGAAACAACGGATTATGTTTCATTTTGAACGGGAAATTAACACATTTTTTGAAATCAACCGTACAACTCCAAGAAATAGAAATCAGCAATTTTTATTACCAGATTCGTGTTTACTGGGTACAAATCTACCTAAATATGTACATACATATATATGTATAAGAAAAGTGAAATCTTGTATGTGAACCAAAAAAATATTAGTAGTTTGTCAACCAGTGTTATTAATTAATGACTAGCTGACCCGGCATGCGTTGCAATGCCCGATCCCGTTCCTAGTACGTTTTCTGACGCGTGAACAGGCCCGTTCCCGATCCCGTTTCCGTTACCGTTCCCGTTCCCGATCCCGTTCCCTTTCACGTTCCTGTTCCAGATCCCGTTCCCGATCCCGGGCTCGATCCGTTCCCGTTCCCGTTCCTAGTACGTTATCTGACACGTGGGCAGGCCCGTTCCTTTTTTTCCCAGATTTTTTTTCACAGGAACCATCCCCGGCATGATCACAATAAGTTCTGAAAGTTTCATCGCGATTGGTTGAGTGGTTTAGGAGCCTATAAGAGACATACAGACAGACAGACAAACAGACAGACATTGATTTTTATATATATAGATAGATTTATACTGCAAACTAAAGTATTGCCCGTATACAATTATTGTCATATGAGGGGGGGTAACAATAGCAGTAGGAATGGGATACATTACATATGTACATATGTACATAGGTACATAAATAATAATTCAAAATTTTAATGAAAACAATTAAATGTGTCGAGTTATTCCGAAGGACAAAGAGATTGACATGAGGCTTTTAAAGTACGTATTAAATATGCATATGTAATATTAATGTTGTTTTTTGTGTTTTGATCGAATATTATAAATGAATAAACGTTTTCAAACAAAACAATTAAATGATAAAATTTTAAACATCTCGTCAATTTCCTTTCGTTTGATGCTGTGACGAAAAATATTGTGGAGGTTTTCCAGTGCGGAAAATTGAGTTATCGCAAACCGGCGCGCGAGGGGAAATTTCTCTCTCCCACGGCGATGATTATGATTGAGGATGGAAAATTGGGAAAATCGCGACTTCTAACCGCGCAAAACCTAGCAATGTAATCTTGATAAATTACACGGACACGTGGCTAAATCGACCGGAAAATTCGGTTCAGGTACGCCTTATTATTATAATGAATCATTTGGAGAACTTTCGACAGGTCGACGTCGTTCGAGATATTTTTTAAATATCCAAGATTCTTATCATAATACACTTTTATTAATATTTCTATTTAAAAATATCATACTGTTGTTTACGCACACAAAACCGTCACAACATCACAAGCAAATTGATCATACTATTATTACCTACATATGTACATATACTATAGTCAATGTTACAGGAAAATTCGGTGGTGGCGATTTGTTCTAAGTTTTGTAATAAAATTGTTACTGAAATACACACATGACAGATCTAACCATGATTTCGTCTATACTGCAATTAAATTAAACCAAACAATCTATTGACATAAAGAGCTATTCAAATTGTAAATAATTAACTCACTATCTAGATTTATTTAGTTTATAAGAAAAGAGCAAAGCAATTAACCGAACTTGCAGTATTGCGCTCCGGAGACCATTCGCTGATGGAATTGGAAGATAGTTACATTATCTGATTTTCTACAAACATTAACAGTAATTGAGAGCAAACAGCCATTTACCCACCGGTAAATTTATCGGTATTGACTATTCAATTAATTTCCCTTTTGCTATAATAAATATTTTCAATGAATTATAACGCTCATATTTCACACAATCCAAGCAATGGGCAACTAATAAATAAATACACAAAGACTTTGCCAAATGAATTACGTGTTCCATTAAATTTATTTGAAAAGAAACACATCGATAGTAATATATAGTGGAAGTAAATTATAAACACTTCTAAAAGCTTTATATCAGCGGTCGGAAACCGGCGGCTCCGGAGCCGCATGTGGCGCTTTGTAGGAAAACCTGCGGCTCTCGCTTTTGCATGAAACACAAAACGTTGACACGCAATTTACACCAAATCTATGTAAATGAATCCTATTTACATAGCTTTATGGCTATAAAAAGCTTTAAGATCGTTTTTCAGATTAAACTTTATAATACTTTTTAGTAAAAAAAACTGTCAGACATTAAGAAATATCATGAAGATAACTCATTTTCTTAGAGCTATCCATTTTGCAAATATAATTTGAAAATGATATGTTGCGGCTCCCAAACTTGATCAATTTTGCCAGGTTTTCCCTAATATGGCTCTTAGCTCTAAAAAGGTTCCCGACCACTGCAGCCTATATTAAAAATAGATAGACTTTCACTTTGAAGGGAAGACTTGTAAGCAAACAAACACATAACTAACGCATTTTAGTCCCAATTTCAATTACAAATAATATCTTCCAAATTGTAAAACTTACGACATTGTAATACAAACAGTTATATACAAAATCTTATTGGTATACTTAACGTAAATCAAAAGATAAAATAATTCACTCATGTTCAAAGTAAATGCGGAATATCTTCATATTTCTTCGTATACGTAACTTTTTTTTAAAAAATTTACCCAAAATCAACTTTAAAAAAAGACTGAACCTAAATCCTAATCAACAACAAGAATAGTAACAATAGATAAAATCATCATCATCATGTTCAGCAATTCACCATCCACTGCTGGATGAAGGCCTCTGTAATCCGCTTCCGCTCCTGTCTGTCTTGAACCATCTGCATCCACTTGACTCCACACATTCTTCTCAATTCATCAGCCCATCTTCCATTCGGTCTACCTTGCTTTCTTTCACATCCTCTCGGATACCATTCCAGTATTTCTCGCGACCATTTGTCATCAATTCATCTCGCTGTGTCCACTTCAACTTTTTCACACGTTCTGCTATGTACATATGTACATATATCTGCCACTTTGGTTATACTTCTTACCCATGTATTCCTCTTGCGATCTCTTCTTGTTATACCAACCATACATCTTTCCATGCTTTTCTGTGTGCACTGGCTCTTACGTAGCATTCTTGAATTTAGCGTCCAAGTTTCACATCCATACGTCATAACTGGCAGTACGCATTGGTCGTATGCCTTCTTTTTAAGCATAGCGGAATGTTGGATTTTAAAACTATGTTCATTCTTCCAAAAGCACTCCATCTTAGTTTTATTTCTTCTTCTTTACAACCAGTCAGATTCAGCAATTGTCCTAGGTATAAATAACTATCAACTATGTCTACAATACGATTATCTACTGAGACTACGCTTTTCGTGCAAAATTCATTAAAGATAATTTTAGTTTTATTATAAATTAATTTTTAAGCCTACTTTCATACTTTCGTTGCTTAATCTACTTTGTTAATAACAATAGATATATGTATGTACGTTAATAAAAGAATACTCCATGATAATACAGTATACCGGTAATTTTAATGAATAACAAAAACGTCTGTTTTACATACATAATATCGCCTCCTCTCCGTGGAACTACCCAATTTCAAACGTGGCACACTCAGAAAAGGTTTAAAACTACCGGTCCACGTTATACCATCTCGCGCATCTCAATTTAGGCTTCAAAGTGCATTTAAGTCTAAAGTGGTGCCGGCTATAAAGCATTTCGTTTGAAAGCCACAATTAAGTTCACATTCTCCCATTATCTCATCGCATAATCATCATCACGCTTAAACTCCGCGTTTTATCTCACATTTTACAACATACATAATATACGACGCGTGTATTTCGGCAAATAAATTGCGTTTCAAAGGTTAGTTATTTTCCGTTTTAATTTTTGTTTTATTAAGATTTGACTAATTACTTTATTATGATATAATAGCAGAGGTGAATTTCGCACGGCGAATGGTCCTTGTGAATTTAAGTCGGTCTCCTATATGCAAATTGTTGGCGAAACAACTCTCGTGCACTTTGTTAAGTGGAGTTCGCGGTGAGCCACTTTCGCGCATTTTGTGGAGACTTTATCTACGTCGAACACTTTATCTTGTCTTAAGTTTAATTCCTAATTCGCTAAAGAACATCCTCACTTAGAGGCATTTTAATATTCTGAATGTTTCAATGTAAATTATTCAACGAAAGGGTAATTAGGTATCTCAATATTTTAGTAAACCGCACCAATTAAAAGCTTTATAATGAAATACGCCTAAACGATTTTTCTTTTTTAAGTCTCAAAAAGCTGTATAAATAATAGCTAGAAAACAAAATCAATCAATTTTGGTAACTGCTTTATTATTTCTTTAATGAAAAATTAACCTTTAACCAATTTTTACCAACCAACCAACCAACCTTTAACCAATTAACCTTTATATTTTAACAATAAATTTTTATGTTGTACATTTATTATTTGTTTATATTCAAACAGGTGCAAATATGCTTAAAAAAGAAGGCATACGACCAATGCCAGTTATAACGTATGGATATGAAGCTTGGATGCTAAATTCAAGAATGCTACGTAAGATCCAGTGCACACAGAGAAGCATGGAAAGGTGTATGCTTGGTATAACAAGAAAATATCGTAAGAGGAATACATGGGTAAGAAGTATGACCAAAGTGGCAGATATACCTATACATAGCAGAACGTGTGAAAAAGTTGAAGTGGATACATAGCGAGATGAATTGATGGCAAATGGTCGCGAGAAACACTTGAATGGTATCCGAGAGGATGTGATAGAAAGTAAGGTAGACCGAATGGAAGATGGGTTGATGAATTGAGAAGAATGTTTGGAGTCAAGTGAATGCAGATTGCTCAAGACAGACAGGAATGGAAAAGGATTGGAGAGGCCTTCATCCAGCAGTGGATGGTGAACGGATAAAAATGATGATGATGAGGTACAAATATTAAACAATTGATACAATTGCAATATAAGTTATGCTGAAAAAATTGGAAAAATAAATAATTTAAATTCGTCAGACGTACGCAGATTAATATTGAAAAAGTTGTATAAACAGTCTATTAAATTTTAAGTACTTAACTTTTAAAGATATACAGATTTCTATTTTTTTTTAATTAAAATGATGATTTGTTCATTGTTTGTAACTATTTTGGCTGTATTCTATTATGTGGAATAAATTTTATTTTATATTGCACTTTACGAGCTGTATGTTACTTGATAAATAAATTAAATTATCATAGAGTTATTTTGAATCGTGCGCTTTAGGAAAAGTATAAAATAAATAAATTTTCATTTACGAATCATTTCTTACATACATATCTCACCCATCTGACCAGCTGATCCAGAAGAACAACCTTTTTAAAGCGGTCTTTCCATGGAACTCACCATGGAACTGTAAAGCAATACTTTATTTTTTTATGATAGTCTGCTCTTCCTCTTGAGAAGAGGGTAAAGCCGTGCAACAGCTACAGAAGCTGCTATATGTACATATATTCCGGTAGTGTGGAAGCCAGCTAAGTTTGGCTTGTGATAAGTAGAGTATTTATAGGTACGGAAACTATTTGATGAAGTGGATTATGCTGAAGATTGAAACGGTATATGTAGAAAAGGGGGGTGAGTTTAGAGTGAAAGCGGATTGAAGCGATAATTGGTCCATCCTGGCATAAGAAATTATTTTCGAAATAAATTTAAGGGCTATACTCTGCTGAAATGTGTTGTGACATATCTCCCAAATGTGTCTGGTGCACTTTCTGGTTCAGATGTCAAAAGTTTTTGGATGCTATCTACCAGTACTTGCCGATTATTACATTTACATTAACATTTTTGCCAATTTTTTTCGGTGCTTTTTAAATACCAAAGAATCCCTTTGATATGTAGCTTTGTTGAGATACCTATAACTGAATATAAATAAATGGAAAGAAACAGATAAAACTTTCGAAGCGATTTGGCAATTTAATAATTGTGTAGGTGCTATAGATTCATAAACAGATGGTGCCAGAAATAGATATTGTCTTAAAACATCAATTAGTGCTCTGTTTTACACATAAGCTACTTAAATCCCCAAATCCACTATTCAACAAATAATATTCCAAAAGTAGCATTACAAATAATATGACCTAGATATTTTTTTAGCGGTTGCTATGTATTGGAGGTTGAGGAAAAATGAGAAAACAGCACTTGATGGTATGATGATTGTTTGTTTATTTATTGATTTCACAATGGTTCATTTGTTGGCACAATTACGGTAAATATAAAGATTTGCGTGTTAGTGCGATTCGGAAATGTTGCGTAACTAACGGTATAGCAAGTCGCTATAGCAGTTGATCGAATGTATGATTGATCGTACGTCCGTATGAGTGATTGAATGACGTAATAATTTACGTCTGTGTGATTCTGTCGTGACTGGAGGAGTATGACTGGAGGAGTGGCTGTACTCCGACCTTTACATCTATATATAAACTTAAGGGGCTGAGGTTTGGGGGGATGTGAGAAGGAAAGTCGGTTGATCCCTGGGTCGATTGCAATTGGTCAATAGGTCGCCTGATTTGCACTATCGAACCTGATTGGTCAACGTCAACTTAGACTGAGGGGAAGAGACTCATATCCGGGCTGCACCGAATCTTTAGCCAAGTGTGCAGAAAACAATGTATGACTCAACATTCGTCGAGGTATGACGAGGTATGACGAATTTCAATTTCATGTACGGCTCGACATTCGGTTGTACTATTGCTTCATATTTACGACGCACCGGTCAGGCGGTGACGTAACACGGTCTTTACATGGAGGCGTTTCACACGTACTTTACACGTAGTTTAATGCACAAGCATTCTACACTTGTATTTCACACATTGCCCGTAGCAAATACAATTAGCTACGACACTCCGACGTCAGTCAGTTGAATCGTAAACGTGTATCCGTGCAATTATTATTATCATGTCAAATCAGTCAAAATCAAGACACGACGAAAAGGCTTTAAGGAAAAGCGGAAAATTAAGAGAAGGGGGTGGGGGGTGGGGGGTAATATCCGTTACCGGTTTCGCGACTGTCAAGTTACGTACGGGCGCGCTTCTGTAAAGTTTCCTCTCCATGTTAATTGAACTAAAATCTAATTCGGCCGACAAAGGGTGCTTCTACACCATCCCCATACCCACCCCCTTTGCAACTTTGGTAATTAGCCATGGTAATACATTCATGGAATGTGCTGAAGAACACTTGTCGGCTGCTGCCGGCGCGCACCTCCGGCTTAATTCTCTTAATTTTTAGCCACCCCTTTCCCCCCCCCTGCGGTGAAATTGTGACAATTTTAACCCTTTCCTTACCATCGTCACACCCCTACTCCTTGTGCCGTAGCTCGTCTTTATTTCCCACAGTGGTTCTTATCGTCGCGAGTGCGGTATCGCAAGTCGAAACTTTGCCGTGCGCGCATTATTATAACGACATGGCCTGAAAGAGTGGGGAAAGTCGAATATTTTCGAAGCAATTTCGCCGGTGATGTATCACTGAAACGTAACTATAGCCAGGTGATAGCTTATTAGACCATGTCCATGTTTAGTCTATGATCTTGATCGTGAATATACTGATGACAAACTGATGGACCGATTACACGATCAGTCTTCTCGAGAACGCTTTCGGGGTGACACGTTTTCTGCGGAAAAACGATGGATTGCTATAAAGAAAAAGCTGCTATTGCAATAATAATAGCTTTGGCTACACAAAAGGAAACGATGGACTAAAAAATGGCAACTGAAAAGAGATCTCTATACACGAATGAAGAGGAGGTCTATGAAAATTATTATCATATGAAAGATGCCTGTTTTGTTTACTTGATTTAGAAATTCGATAGAAAAATAAATAAATAGAAATACCTACATCTTATTTTAATTAAATATTCTTAATAACTACGTATATAAGGACAACGAAAAATGGTATATTATAAATATACATATATTGCTTATTTACTTTGGTATTCATCACCTTATATTTGGCAAAATATAGCGACAGTGTAGTAGTGTGGATACGAATTTTCACTACGTATGTAACAATAAAAAAATGCTCTGTCTCTTTCACGTGCGTACTTACACGTTACAATAATTGTAACAGAGACACTATTTTTTTGTTTTGTTAAATACAACATGTCCTTTAGTCATCATTCAGTCTTCGATTTTTATATCGTTTGTTGGTTTAGTTAGAGTAGTTGGTTAAGTTAGAATATACCGTATTATTAAGGGTAAAGTTAAGGTTAAGGTTAAGGTTAAGGTTAAGGTTAAGGTTAAGGTTAAGGTTAAGGTTAAAGGTTAAGGTTAAGGTTAAGGTTAAGGTTAAGGTTAAGGTTAGGTTAAGGTTAAGGTTAAGGTTAAGGTTAAGGTTAAGGTTAAGGTTAAGGTTAAGGTTAAGGTTAAAGGTTGTTAGGTTAAGGTTAAGGTTAAGGTTAAAAAGTTAATGTTAAGGTTAAGTTAAAAGTATTATTAAGTTAAGTTAAAAAAAAAAAATTGTATCAGCCTGTATACTAAAAATGCATATGTGTGTGTGTGTGCGCCATTTTGTTTCAACGGCTAAAGCTCCTATAGATATCATGCACTCCTAATCCAGCTTTTCGTCAATTCGAGCACAGTTTTTCTGATATAGCCATAATTATATTGATATAGCCACATAATATATAGTCATTTCAGATATTAGCCATTTCTGTTTAGCCATACTTGACAAAACAAAGTAATGGCCAGCAAAAAACGTATAAATATGAAGTTTCAGTGTAATAGAATAAACGGTTTTTGAGTTAATAACTATTAGTGAATCTACACAAATATACATTTTCCAGAAACCATAAAAACTTGATCAGGAGATGATACCTGATACAAATCAGTCAAAATCTCAAGGTCGAATTTTTGCACGATCACAATACAACTTTATCCGATTAGGATAAAGTAATACTTTTATAATAGCAATAAAAGTAATAATAATAAAAGCAATCTTTATACTAATACCTTTTACTTTAACTTATTTGTGTAAACTAGGATTTTCCACTTTATCTCAATTAAAAACAAAATCTCTTATTGAAAATAGTTTCATCCATAAATATGCATATATCATGTGTCAATAGTAAATAAAGGAACACAATAGACAGTTTGTGTTTGATATATTATTATATAGGCATTACTGGGTCGCAATACAAAATGCAGTTCTTGCAGTGGGTCGTAATAAAAAAAGTTTGAAAAACGCTGCCATATAGTGTGGTAACTGATAACTGTGTACCTATAGCTGGAATATTATTTTTATATTGCTATTCGTTACATTTTTAAGTGATCAATTTCAAAAGTGAAATTCTACAAAGTGAGAAAAAAAAGCTAAGCCTTTGTGAATATGTGCTAAAAGCGTTCAAACTTTTTCAATGCATCGTAAAACGTCAGTGTTTCGGATTTTCACACTATAGTAAAGTAGACCGTGTGCGATCGTGTTCCATTTTCATCTTCATCTTCGCAAAAGTAACCAGGTGCTCGAACGTGTTGAAACAATGTAATATTTAAAAGAAGTACCCGGCCAACCTGTCTCGTTCTCGTACAATAATTCGTCTTTGACTTAGCTGTATCCGAGCATCACTATTCCATTTTACCCGCATAGTAAAATATTAAAATAATGCACGTGACATAATAATGTACATAATAGTATCACATCAATTTATTTGATATGCTAGTTTAAAATCTCATCGTTGTTATAACCAGGTGATAGCTCAATGGTTAATGGGTTAGTGGAAGTAAGTCGAAAGGTTTTCTCGACCTTAAATATTGTCATTGGAAAGATCAGAGTATTATTAAAATCCAGTATTAGTAAATTATTATTAAAATTCTATTACATAGAGTTTTACCGTATTGCATCGTACCGCACACACTGGCACGACATTCCGCACTCTACCGGCCGAATAGCAAACTACCATCTATCACCTCGCTTTCGGAACGTTTGTATTTCACTAGACGATTCTGACATGGACTCCTCAGATGAAGACGAAGCTGTAATGTTGGCCGCATATTTATATGAATGGTTAGTTAAATACTTTTATTATTGAATATCTAATATATAAAACGCTTTAGTTTGTATGTATGTACGTATGGGTCATTCGTCAATTACCAGGCGTTGCTCGGGCGCGATTAATAGAAACGACACGAAGTACACGCGATAGTAGATGTTTTCGGCAGATTTAAGTAGATTTAAGCAGATAGTGTTTCGGGAGCCCAAAAAGGGGCCGCCGGGGCAGGAGGGGGGTCTGGGGGGTAGTAAGGGGCCGGCATTGCTTTTCAGGAGTCCAAAAAAGGGGCCGCCGGGGTAAGAAGGAGGGTTTGGGGGTTGGAAAGGGGCCGTCATAGTTTTTCGGGAGTCCAAAAAGGGGCCGCCGGGATAGGACGGTGGTCTGGTGGGTTGGTAAGGGGCCTACATTGCTTTTCGGGAGTCAAAAAAAAAAGCCGCCGAGGTAAGAAGGAGGGTTAAGGGGCCGGGGGGTGGTAAAGGGGCCGGCATGGCTTTAGGGAGCCCATTAAAGGGGCCGCCGGGGCTTGAGGGACGTCTGGGGGGTGGTTTGAGGGCTGGAATGGCTTTAGGGGGGTATCAAAAGTTGAAAAAAAAAAAAAATTTTTTAAAAAAAAGTTCAAAAAAAAAAGTCAAAAAAAAAGTTGAAAAAATCCAAAAAACCGAAAAAAACTTGAAAAATCCTATAGTGACGTCATAGCGTTACTATACTACCTAAAATCTATGCCGGCCCCTTACCACCCCCCAGACCCCCCTCCTGCCCCGGTGGCCCCTTTTTTGGGCTCCCGAAATAATTTACTAAACAAACACTATATTACATTATATCAATTACACCCCGGGCAAAGCCGGGTAATAAAGCTAGTAATTTATAACGGTGTGTCATCAAGGATCGGCTGACTGTTGACAAAATCGTTTGGTTTCTGTCACTTTGACATAACCTATCAAGTCAGATCGTACAGGATGGGATACTTTTTCCCCGTCGCCAATAACTTTTCCACGAACGTCATCGAAATCGAGCGAATCGCCGAAAAAATCGCGTACAACAGATTCCGCGCCGTTTTTCGGTCGGAAATTCGTCGTGGTGTAGGCAGCGCCACCTGCAGCTATGCGATACAACTCCCCGCCCATGTCAAACGTGCGATTTTTCGTACGTTTCTTCACAATGCGAATACGAATTCGCAAACGGTTCCACAAAATTGGCACCATTGAAAAAAATTACTTCCTACCTACCAAATTCCTTCAGAAGGTAACGAAGAACCACTGTAGAGTATCTAGCAGTAACTTCACTGTGACGGTAAAATGTTTGATATCAAAAGTACGCCACTTTCACAAGAAGGTTGTTGTATAAGACGTGTAATAGTTTATGAAATCAGAAAGGTATGTACGTAGGTGTTTAATTTTCACTGTAGTTTTACTCGCGTAATCCACGTGGCTTTGGGTGATGGGCAAAATGTGTGCGGTTCACAAGTGGAACTCTCTGTTAGAACTTTGTATTGTGATGAAGAGAGGATTATTTACGAGTGAACCTTAAGTAAGGGAAGAGCTTTCGACACCATCTGCTCTTGACTTTTGCAAACTATCACCCCTCACCCCCCCACACATCTAATAAAACACCCCTACTAAGAATTATGCTCGTTGTTGGCTGTCCCACTTGCTCATAGGACTCCAATTTCTTCTTCGACGAAACGACAAGTTGAATTCTAATCCTGCCTTTGAATGGTACTTGTGTATAAAACGCTCGTTAAGTATTCCCATTGGTGTGATTGATTACACTGTTCGACAAATGACGACTTTTTTTTGCTTCAGAGACGAAATATGACTTTTCTTATAGATCTACACCCAGTGAATACGAATCTGGTAATAAAAAATGTTGATTGGCTCAAGATTCGGAGACATATGTGTTTTTTTAAATCACGCGATTTTTCTATTTCTTGGTGTTGTTCGTTCAATGTCTCAAAATCTGTCAATTGCTTGTTCAAAATGAATATTGGAATCTATAGTCGGTAGAATCTATAGTAATTTATTTTATCTTTTATTTGTAGTACTTTTCAGCTTTCAGATCTTTCTAAGTAGTCGTCCAGTTCAAATCAATTTTTTATTGAAGCATGTTTATTGGGATAGTGTTCTGGCCACACTATTTTTTGTTTTCGTTTAAAATGGTTAATTGGAGGTGTGCTTAATTGTGCTTTGTATGTTTACGCAATAAATTAAAGTATTTAATAAATATATAATTAAATTCATTACAAAATTATTTAAAAGCAAATTGAAGAAAGTTTCAAACCACAGCACTGCTCTATTCGTTGTATTCAATGACGAATCTATACACAAGACACACACACACACGCATGCATCTGACGCTTAAGAATTACATTTACACAATTCTTCTCTTACTAATACGCGTTTTAAGCTCGCTATTGTACCGATTTAAAATTAAGCACACTTCCAATTGACCCTTTTAAACGAAAAAAAAAAAAATAGTATGGCCAGAACACTACTCCAATAAACATGTTTCAATAGAAAATACTCAATATAAAATAGTATTAACAGTGGGAAAAAATCCCAAGTGAAAAAATACGTATTTTTAACTTTTGATTTGACTGCACGACTACTTAGAAAGATCTGAACGCTAAAAGTACTACAAATGAAAGATAAAATATTTGACTATAGATTTTAATATTCATTTTGAACAAGCAATTGACAGATTTTGAGACGTCGAACGAACAACACCAAGAAATAGAAATCAGCAATTTTATTACCAGATTCGTGTTTACTGGGTACAAATCTACCTAAATATGTACATACATATATGTATAAGAAAAGTGAAATCTTGTATGTGAACCAAAAAATATATTAGTAGTTTGTCAACCAGTGCTATTAATTAATGACTAGCTGACCCGGCATGCGTTGCAATGCCCGATCCCGTTCCTAGTACGTTTTCTGACGCGTGAACAGCCCGTTCGATCCCGTTTCCGTTACCGTTCCCGTTCCCGATCCTGTTCCTTTCACGTTCCCGTTCCAGATCCCGTTCCCGATCCGGGCTCGATCCGTTCCGTTCCCGTTCACACATATGTATATCTCCGAATCTCGAGCCAATCAACATTTTTTTTATTACCAGATTCGTGTTCACTGGGCATAGATCTATAAGACAAGTCATATATATCTCGTCTTTGAAGCATTTTTCGTGTCAAACAGCGGTATTAAGTAACTCGTACGGAATGAAAGTCACTCTACCGGAATGACTTACCCATACTATGAATACTTTAGTCTAACTCTGGCAATGAGCTTTCGCCATTTCTAAAATGCGATCCACACAAAGTCACGCGAAACTTTCGCAATATCACTACATACAAATGATACGAACGTACATACGTATATAATGTGTGTACATACTATGCACAACCATTGAATGCACGCGTAAAATTTCAACTCGTAAATTAAATGGGGGGCGATAAATTGCGCGGCGCTCATTAAAAGCAATATTACTCTCATAAATCGATGATTTATAAGCAATATTTTTGCCACCCCCTGCCCATACTACTACTATAATACTTCGTCGGTCGTAAATTCGTCACGCTGCTCGACGTTCCCGCTTTTCCTCACTTTTCCTACCCCTCACATTGCCCTGGAATTAATTAATTCCAGGGCATTTCCCAATATCGGCACTCATCTGCACGTCGGTATTTGAGCGGCGTCACCCTTTTTTTTCATCCCCTAATCCTCCTCTCTTCCGCACGTCTCATAATTGTAAAATACGCTCACTATCCGAATACCTATTGAGCTGCTCGCCCTTCATACTAATGCTCGTGGTGTAGGTACAGGATGATGAAAAAATCAAACAATTTTATTTATTTATTTTATACTAGCTGACCCGGCATGCGTTGCAATGCCCGATACCGTTCCGTTCCAGATCCCGATCCCGATCCGTTGCCGATCCGTTGCCGATCCCGTTCCCTTTCCCGTTCCTGATCCGATCCTCCGTTCCCGTTCATGTTCCCATTCCTAGTACGTTTTCTGACGTGTGAGCAGGCCCGTTCCCGTTTTTTTTCCCGATTTTTTTTTTCACAGGAACCATCCCCGGCATGATCACAATAAGTCCTGAAAGTTTCATCGCGATCGGTTGAGTGGTTTAGGAGCCTATAAGAGACAGACAGACAAACAGACATTCATTTTTATATACATATTATATATGTACTAGCTGACCCGGCATGCGTTGCAATGCCCGATACCGTTCCTGTTCCTAGTAAGTTTTCTGACGCGTGAGCAGGCCGTTCCCGTTCCCGTTTCCGCTTCCCAGTCCCGATCCCGTTCCGTTCCCGTTCCTAGTACATTTTCTGACGCGTGAGCAGGCCCGTTCCCGTTCCGTTTTATCCCGATTTTCCCGTTCAGGAACCATCCCCGGCATGATCACAATCCGTTCCGTTCCCGATCGGTGGAGAGGGTTTAGGAGCCTATAAGAGACAGACAGTTCAGACAGACATAGATAGATATATAATCTCCGTTCCTAGTACGTTAGATGATAGTGATCAGGCCCGTTCCTGTTCCCGTAATTTTTTTCCCGATTCCAGATCCCGGTCCCGTTCCCGATCCTGATCCTGTTACGATTCCGTTCACGTTCCTTATACCTAAGTATTTTCTCTGACAGAGGGCCGTTCCGTTCAAGTTTTATCCTATTGTTTCAGAAGACAGGAACCATCCCCGGCATGATCACAATAAGTCCTGAAAATTTCATCGCGATCGGTCTTTGGTTTACTCTACCTATAAGAGACAGACAGACAGACAGACAAACAAACAGACATATAGATAGATATAGATAATAAAAGCTAATTAGCTAATTTATCTTACATCTATTACATATAAATAACAACTACAATAAATCAACTTTTTTATACACTATACTTATACATAACTATTATCTCTCACATAAGGTGTCTCCCGACATTCAACTTTTCAAGAATGCATCTATTTTGCAACCAGAAGACTTGATGCACTCTTGGCCAGGGCATTATACATTAATACACCAGTGGAAAAATATCACCAGCTGTCTTTGATTTCCTTACTCTACCTACAACTAGTTGGTTTTATTTTAGTAGAATAACTATGAATATCACTATTTCTAATGATATAATTTTAAAATAATTTGGCAATAACTTTGATCTAATTTATAAACAAAGACAATGTACTTAATTTTAAACAATTTCTAATACTCACCCATCCCAATTCATCTAACATACTACTAATTTCGGAGAAACCGACATTCAAAATACCTCTCATATAGCTCTAGTTTTGCAACCTTTGAATTTTTTATCTAAATCTTGGCCACTGAACATATTTAATTACAGTGGCACAATAAACCAGGTGAATAAGACAATTATATTATAGACTAAAACCTGTCTTTTCCTACTTATATACAATATTTGTGAAATATACAATCCCCCAATATTCAATTTTAAAAAATTTTGGGTGCGGCCAACCCATGACTTTATCCATATATTTGAGGAATAAAAAGACATAAAAAGCACAATACCCATTTTACGTGACAAATAATAGATATGAAGTTTCAACTTGATAGACTTGATAGTTTCGGAGAAAAAGTTAAATACACGGACATGGTGTACTATAGGTCCGCTAGCCAGAGTTGAAGTGGGGAACCACAGTAATGTGCATTTAAATATTAGTAAAAAGGCTATTGCAATTTTTTTTTTAAAAATGCATATGTGTGGCTCGCCTCAACTCTGGCTGCGTGACCTATACCGAGCGATATCATCGATGTATGTATGTCAACAATACTCGCCATAGCAACAAATGTCGGAAAACACGACTATAATTCCGGCCAGCATCAAAAAATTGCAATAATATATGTATTGTATTGTATGCAATAATATGTATTACCGGCAATGCTTGCCGGTAATACATTGCCGTGAATATGTTAATCGTTTACAGGCAGCTTAATGGATTGTAATGGCTGGCAAAAAATATATAAATATGAAGTTTCAGTGTAATAGGATAAACGGTTTGTTTAATTATTAGCGATTAAAACACAGGTACACAGACTTACAGAAATACAGACATTTTCCAGAAATCATGAAAACGCAATCAGGGGATGATACCTGATACAAATCAGTCAAAATCTCAAGGTCGAATTTTTGCACGATCACAATACTTAATCCGATTAGGATAAGGTTAAAAATGTTTGAGAACCTATTAAATTCAAAATAGTATAAATTGATGTTACTGTGTTAGGTTTAAGAGTAGTAGACAAATAAGTTTTGATGTAATTAAGGATGAGATCATTTTCTGTGAGCCATTATCTAACTATTTCGGTCAGTGGTCTTTTTTTTACTTTATCCTAATCGGATAAAGTATTGTGATCGTGCGAAAATTCGACCTCGAGATTTTGACTGATTTGTATCGAGTATCATCCCTGATCACGTTTTCATGATTTCTAAAAAAATGTCTGTATGGCTGTATGTCTGTGTGTCTGTATGTCTGTATGCCTGTGTGTCTGTGTACTTATGCGTGTGTGTGTCTGTATGTGTGTTTTCTCCAAAACTATCAAGTCTATCAATCTAAAATTTCATATCTATTATTTTCACGTAAGGTGTAAGAGCCATAAGGAATTTGGTCAACATCAGTGAACCGGAAGTAAGGTTTTTTTCTTGTAGAAAATTCTAAAATTCTTTTACCACAGAATATTTCCGAAACGGCTTCGGGAATTTTGACGAAATTTCATATCTATAGTTTTCACGTTAGCCTTAAGAGATACTGTGATTTTAGTCAACTTCTGACTAGCGAAAGTGGCAGTTTACTCATGAACGATTTGTTGTTTTTTATTTTTTTCGGCCTTTTAAATATGTAGTATTGTCACAATATTGTAATGTTGTAATTCTAAGAGAAATTCATATTTAAAAAAAAAAATAATAATTAAAATTAGTCAACCGGAAGTAGGTTTTTTTTTTCGTCGAAAAGTTTGCGACAGAATATTTCCGAAACGGCTCCGGGAATTTTGACTAAATTTCATATCTATATTTTTTTTACCTTTATTTAAAAATCCATCATGACCTATGTATGTAAATATAAATATAAAAAAATAATAATAAAATAAAAAAGACTTGAAAAGTGTTGAAGAAGGACATAGTTTAATACAACAAAATCTCGGTAGATATAAGATAAATTGAAAACATCCTTAGATTCATAGTTATTATAGTATCATAATATTTTCAGCCGTTCACCATCCACTGCTGGATGAAGGCCTCTCCAATCCTCTTCCATTCTTGTCTGTCTTGAGCAATCTGCATCCACTTGACTCACACATTCTTCTCAATTCATCAGCCCATCTTCCACTCGGTCTACCTTGCTTTCTTTCGCATCCTCTCGGATACCATTCCAGTACTTCTCGCGTCCATCTGCCATCCATTCTTCTTGCTGTGTCCACTTCAATTTTTAGCTATCTTTTGCCTATCTTTCTAAGTAGTCGTCCAGTTCAAATCAATTTTTTATTGAAGCATGTTTATTGGGATAGTGTTCTGGCCACACTATTTTTTGTTTTCGTTTAAAATGGTTAATTGGAGGTGTGCTTAATTGTGCTTTGTATGTTTACGCAATAAATTAAAGTATTTAATAAATATATAATTAAATTCATTACAAAATTATTTAAAAGCAAATTGAAGAAAGTTTCAAACCACTGCACTGCTCTATTCGTTGTATTCAATGACGAATCTATACACAAGACACACACACACACGCATGCATCTGACGCTTAAGAATTACATTTACACAATCTTATGTATATCTCCGAATCTCGAGCCAATCAACATTTTTTTTATTACCAGATTCGTGTTCACTGGGCATAGATCTATAAGACAAGTCATATATATCTCGTCTTTGAAGCATTTTTCGTGTCAAACAGCGGTATTAAGTAACTCGTACGGAATGAAAGTCACTCTACCGGAATGACTTACCCATACTATGAATACTTTAGTCTAACTCTGGCAATGAGCTTTCGCCATTTCTAAAATGCGATCCACACAAAGTCACGCGAAACTTTCGCAATATCACTACATACAAATGATACGAACGTACATACGTATATAATGTGTGTACATACTATGCACAACCATTGAATGCACGCGTAAAATTTCAACTCGTAAATTAAATGGGGGGCGATAAATTGCGCGGCGCTCATTAAAAGCAATATTACTCTCATAAATCGATGATTTATAAGCAATATTTTGCCACCCCTGCCCATACTACTACTATATACTTCGTCGGTCGTAAATTCGTCACGCTGCTCGACGTTCCCGCTTTTCCTCACTTTTCCTACCCTCACATTGCCCTGGAATTAATTAATTCCAGGGCATTTCTAATATCGGCACTCATCTGCGTCGGTATTTGAGCGGCGTCACCCTTTTTTCATCCCCTAATCCTCCTCTCTTCCGCACGTCTCATAATTGTAAAATACGCTCACTATCCGAATACCTATTGAGCTGCTCGCCCTTCATACTAATGCTCGTGGTGTAGGTACAGGATGATGAAAAATCAAACAATTTTATTTATTTATTTTATACTAGCTGACCCGGCATGCGTTGCAATGCCCGATACCGTTCCGTTCAGATCCCGATCCCGATCCGTTGCCGATCCCGTTCCCTTTCCCGTTCCCGATCCCGTTCCCCATCACGTTCCCATTCCTAGTACGTTATCTGACGCGTGAGTAGGCCCGTTCCTGTTCCCGTTCCCGGTTTTTCCCGATTCCAGATCCCGGTCCCGTTCCCCATCTAATGTTCCCGATCCTGATCCGTTCCGTTCCTAGTACGTTATCTGACGCATGAGCAGGCCGTTCCGTTCCGTTTTTCCCGATTTTTTTCACAGGAACCATCCCCGGCATGATCACAATAAGTCCTGAAAGTTTCATCGCGATCGGTTGAGTGGTTTAGGAGCCTATAAGAGACAGACAGACAAACAGACATTCATTTTTATATACATATTATATATGTACTAGCTGACCCGGCATGCGTTGCAATGCCCGATACCGTTCCCGTTCCTAGTAAGTTTTCTGACGCGTGAGCAGGCCCGTTCCCATTCCCGTTCCAGATCCCGGTCCCGTTCCCGATCCCGATCCCGTTCCCGTTCCTAGTACGTTTTGTGACGCGTGAGCAGGCCCGTTCCCGTTCCCGTTTCCGCTTCCCAGTCCCGATCCGTTCCGTTCCGTTCCTAGTACATTTTCTGACGCGTGAGCAGGCCGTTCCGTTCCGTTTCCAGATCGGTGGAGTCGATCCGGTCCCGATTCCGTTAAGAGATCCGTCTCCGTTCCTAGTACGTTATCTGACGCGTGATCAGGCCCGTTCCTGTTCCCCTTCCCGTTTTTCCCGATTCCAGATCCGGTCCGTTCCCGATCCTGATCCGTAAATCGATCCGTTCCGTTCCGTTCCTAGTACTTTATCTGACGCGTGAGCAGGCCCGTTCCCGTTCCCGTTTTATCCCGATTTTATTTCACAGGAACCATCCCCGGCATGATCACAATAAGTCCTGAAAGTTTCATCGCGATCGGTGGAGTGGTTTAGGAGCCTATAAGAGACAGACAGACAGACAGACAAACAAACAGACATATAGATAGATATAGATAATAATAGCTAATTAGCTAATTTATCTTACATCTATTACATATTTATAACAACTACATAAATCAACTACACATTATACACTATACTTATACATAACTATTATCTCTCACAGAGGTGTCTCCTCACACTTTTCAAGAATGCATCTATTGTCTTAGAAGACTTGATGCACTCCGGGAGGGCATTATACATTAATACACCCCTGTGAAAAATATCACCAGCTGTCTTTGATTTCCTTACTCTACCTACAACTAGTTGGTTTTATTTTTTAGTAGAATAACTATGAATATCACTATTTCTAATAATATAATTCTTAAAATAATTTGGCAATAATTTATGATCTAACTTATAAACAAAAGACAATGTACTTAATTTTAAACAATTTCTAATACTCACCCATCCCAATTCATCTAACATACTACTAATAATGCTTAGCCTACCGACATTCAAAATACCTCTCATAGATCTATTTTGCAACCTTTGATTTTTATCTAAATCTTGGCCACTGAACATATTAAGTACAGTGGCACAATAAACCAGGTGTGGCAAGACAATTATATTATAGACTAAAACCTTACTTTTCCTACTTATATACAATATACAATATACAATACCCCAAAATACAATACCCCAATTTACAATTTTAAAAATTTTGGGTGCGGCCAACCCATGACTTTATCCATATATTTGAGGAATACAAAGACATAATAATATTTCTTACACCTTACGTGAAAATAATAGATATGAAGTTTCAACTTGATAGACTTGATAGTTTCGGAGAAAAAGTTAAATACACCGAAAAGTACTATATGTAGGTCACGCAGCCAGAGTTGAAGCGAACCACACATGTGCATTTTTAGTATACAGGCTAGTGCAATTTTTTTTTTAAATATTTGTATGTGTAACTCGCCTCAACTCTGAATACGTGACCTATACCGAGCGATATCATCAATTATGTATGTCAACAATACGGACATGGTCGCCATAGCAACAAATGTCGGAAAAACGACTATAATTCCGGCCAGCATCAATGTATTCAACAATAATAGCAACAAATGTCGGAAAACACGACTTAATTAGCATCAAAAAAATTTAATATATGTATTGTATTGTATGCAATAATATGTATTACCGGCAATGCTTGCCGGTAATACATTGCCGTGAATATGTTAATCGTTTACAGGCAGCTTAATGGATTGTAATGGCTGGCAAAAAATATATAAATATGAAGTTTCAGTGTAATAGGATAAACGGTTTGTTTAATTATTAGCGATTCTACACACAGGTACACAGACTTACAGAAATACAGACATTTTCCAGAAATCATGAAAACGCAATCAGGGGATGATACCTGATACAAATCAGTCAAAATCTCAAGGTCGAATTTTTGCACGATCACAATACTTAATCCGATTAGGATAAGGTAAAAATGTTTGAGAACCTATTAAATTCAAAATAGTACTATTGATGTTACTGTGTTAGGTTTAAGAGTAGTAGACAAATAAGTTTTGATGTAATTAAGGATGAGATCATTTTCTGTGAGCCATTATCTAACTATTTCGGTCAGTGGTCTTTTTTACTTTATCCTAATCGGATAAAGTATTGTGATCGTGCGAAAATTCGACCTCGAGATTTTGACTGATTTGTATCGAGTATCATCCCCTGATCACGTTTTCATGATTTCTAAAAAATGTCTGTATGGCTGTATGTCTGTGTGTCTGTATGTCTGTATGCCTGTGTGTCTGTGTACTTATGCGTGTGTGTGTCTGTATGTGTGTTTTCTCCAAAACTATCAAGTCTATCAATCTAAAATTTCATATCTATTATTTTCACGTAAGGTGTAAGAGCCATAAGGAATTTGGTCAACATCAGTGAACCGGAAGTAAGGTTTTTTTCTTGTAGAAAATTCTAAAATTCTTTTACCACAGAATATTTCCGAAACGGCTTCGGGAATTTTGACGAAATTTCATATCTATAGTTTTCACGTTAGCCTTAAGAGATACTGTGATTTTAGTCAACTTCTGACTAGCGAAAGTGGCAGTTTACTCATGAACGATTTGTTGTTTTTTATTTTTTTCGGCCTTTTAAATATGTAGTATTGTCACAATATTGTAATGTTGTAATTCTAAGAGAAATTCATATTTAAAAAAAAAAAATAATAATTAAAATTAGTCAACCGGAAGTAGGTTTTTTTTTTCGTCGAAAAGTTTACGACAGAATATTTCCGAAACGGCTCCGGGAATTTTGACTAAATTTCATATCTATAGTTTTTTTACCTTTATTTAAAAATCCATCATGACCTATGTATGTAAATATAAATATAAAAAAAATAATAATAAAATAAAAAGACTTGAAAAGTGTTGAAGAAGGACATAGTTTAATACAACAAAATCTCGGTAGATATAAGATAAATTGAAAACATCCTTAGATTCATAGTTATTATAGTATCATAATATTTTCAGCCGTTCACCATCCACTGCTGGATGAAGGCCTCTCCAATCCTCTTCCATTCTTGTCTGTCTTGAGCAATCTGCATCCACTTGACTCCACACATTCTTCTCAATTCATCAGCCCATCTTCCACTCGGTCTACCTTGCTTTCTTTCGCATCCTCTCGGATACCATTCCAGTACTTCTCGCGTCCATCTGCCATCCATTCTTCTTGCTATGTATCCAGCCCATTGCCACTTCAACTTTTTCACCCGTACTGCTATATCTGCCACTTTGGTCATACTTCTTACCCATGTATTTCTTTTGCGATCTCTTCTTGTTATGCCAAGCATACATCTTTCCATGCTTCTCTGTGTGCACTGTATCTTTCGTGGCATTCTTGAATTTAGCGTCCAAGTTTCACATCCGTACGTCATAACTGGCAGTACGCATTGGTCGTATGCCTTCTTTTTTAAGCATAGCCGCGTCTTAACATATTGTAATTAGGTTAAATAAATTGTATGGCTTAGTTTGTATGGTTGTGTGAATCTAATTGATTAATAAACATAAGCTTTAATCTCATTTAGAGTTCTTAACATCTGCTAGACCCTCAAGATAAAAAAAAAATAGATGCTAAAACCCAGCATAAAATAATAGCAAACTGTGCACATTTTCACGCAGATTAACTAACAGTAAGGTACGATACATGGCGTCCTTAAAAGTCATGTCCGCTTAAACTTTGCCTACGACATATCCTTTCCCTGTAATAGTAAGGGATGTTGTAATATTTTCCGGAAGTGTATTAGCGATAATAAATGTTCACGTCGAGACATCTTGGCGAGTGTTCCCGCTAAAAGCTTTTTTAATATAGCCTCTCGGTTGTGCTTTTTTTCACACCTATTTTTTCCTATACTGTATACGTACATAAATATTGCATCAAAAATTTTCGCTGTAGTCTACCTACAAAGTCTGGTGTCCAGGGAATTGATCGAAGAAAATTAATCAACGTCGATTGATCACCATAAACTTTCACGATTTAATTTGTTTGAAATAGCTAAACACTATTGGCATTGTATTCTTTATACATGATTAAAATCAGCCAGGGATCTTCGTGCGATCAATTTACAGCGGTCAAATGTTCTCCGGTCAATTCTCTGTGAATCACAGTGTTCAATAAAGAAACGTAGTTCAAAGACAGAGATGTTGTTAAAAGTTGAATGGCTTTTTTTTCTCTAGACGGACACAAAGTGCAGCGAAATTGTACCACAGACGCGTAATTGCATTCTATGAAATTGTCTTACACGTTCGCAAAGCGAACGACTGAATTTTTCGACACTTTTCTTTCGTTACTTTTATCTCGTTTTGCTCGTTTCCGATTGTATGTAATGTTCTTTTGTACCGTGCTAAGCTCTATAAAGCGACGCGACGGCAACAAAGGCCTCTCCAGTGGCAGCACTTAATTGCTTCATACTCACAATAAGTGAAATGATTTCGCGTATATTTTTATTTTTATATTGAATAGACAATATGTACTTGTATTGCTGTACCTTAGTTCTAAAAGAGCCATTGTTTAAACATCTTATTTAATAATGGAACAATAATACCTAATAGTTTAATGAATTTCACCGCAAAGCGTAGGATAGTCGATTGTTATTTATACCTAGGACCATTGGTGAATATTACCTGATAAAGAATGAAAATAGGATGGAGTCTTTTCGGAAGAATGAACATACATAGTTTTTAAATCCAACATTCCGCTATGCTTAAAAAAGAAGGCATACGACCAATGCGTACTGCCAGTTATGACGTATGGATGTAAAACGTGCATGTAAAGATGTATGTATGCTTGGTATAACAAGAATAGATCGTAAGAGGAATACATGGGTAAGAATTATGACCAAAGTGGCAGATATAGAAGAACGTGTGAAAAAGTTGAAGTGGACACAGCGAGAAGAATGGATGGCAGATGGATGCGAGAAATACTGGAATGGTATCCGAGAGGATGTGATAGAAAGCAAGGTAGACCGAGTGGAAGATGGGCTGATGGATTGAGAAGAATGTGTGGAGTCAAGTGGATGCAGATTGCTCAAGACAGACAGGAATGAAAGAGGATTTGAGAGGCCTTCATCCAGCAGTGGATGGTGAACGGCTGAAAATGACGATGATGATGTTGATGATGAATACCTTTGTTTTTGTTTAAATAAATATTTATGTGACTGTGAAACTTTGCAGGGTTAAATGAAATAATTACAATTGAATATCGGCATTTTAAAATTTAATTTTTTGTTATTAAACTCACTATACAAATTATGCTAATTGTGATATAACTATTGTTATACAATTACAATTCCTTTTCCATTTTACTCAAACTCTTGACGTTTCAAATATTAATAGACGACTGTTATGATAATTTAAAATACGACTTTAATATACATAGGTATACAATTACTCAATATTTCAACCAATTATTGTTATCAAACTAAATTCACACATGATATTTTAGCCACCCATATAGTACAAAGTCTACTTTCATCCAGAGGATTCGAAGCGGGTTTGAAACTGTCATAGCGTTTCGCCTTATCAGTCTCACTTTTATCGCAATTTATTACTCCTTATTTATTTCGCACCTTACCTTCTTGCATGGCTTATTTTTACTTATTTTTCCTCTGCTTCGCTGTTCTTCTCTGCTTCACGGTGAATAAAGCGTAATTTCGCTTCAGAGACGAGACTGTAATGCTCGCAGGCAGAGGTGTGTCGGGTAAACACGACTTACGACGTCATTCTGAGCTGTTTCGTTTTACGAGCAGACGCTGTAAAATAGTAGTTGCGATGAAAAAAAAAAAAAAAAATTCAAGGTTTATTAGTACGTATATATATGTGTATAGTAAAAATATAAACAATCTCATACATCGCAGTTGGAACGATCAATATACATATGAGTCGCCTAGTTCCAAATCCCGATAAGTCCATAAAACTCACTTGTTCGCAAACGCGGTTTTTCTGCTACAGACTTATTTGCTTGATGGCGTTTAAACTCATTTAAATTTAATTTTGTTGATATTAAACAAACTATTGAGATTAGAAACATGGACTTATCGTTGTTTGTTTCTAAATATGGCTTTTATCAGCTTTTATCATAGTGCAATTGTCAATTTTTGGAACTAACACTGATTTTCAATATTTTTTTACGGCGCACTTGGCGGTATTTGGAATAATTCAAGTATAAGGCATCGTTTGAAAACATTCTTAGAACCAGAAAATATTTTATCCTAGTTTTTTATATATTGTGGACTTATCGGGATTTGGAACTAGGCGACTCATATGTACATATGTACGTACTAGATATTGTCTAGTAGCGTTTGATAGTTTATAGAGTAGGTATTTACAGTTGTTTGTAAAGTCTTGTGCACTTTGAAACTTTGATAGTGCACCTATTTGAACATACATACATATATAATCTTCATTCAAGTTTGATGATAATTGCAAAAATGGTGTCATGGGTTATCTAGTGAATAAGTATTGCTTTTAAATCAAGAGATTTTTGTGCGGTTGATGTATTTGTTTTAACATAAAGACTAAAATATGCAGATAGTTGCCGTAAAAACTCATTTGAGACTTAAACTGAACCGGCGGCTCCGGAGCCGCATGCAGCTCTTTGTGTGAAAACCTGCGGCCCTCGCTGTCATCCAACGTTTTGCGTGAAACACAACGTTGACACACAATTTACACAAAATCAAAATGAATCATATTTCTACATATAACTTCGTGGCTATAAAAAGCATTAAATAGTTTTTCAATAATACTTTTCAGTAATAAACTGTCGAACATTAAGAAACACCACGAAGATAGCTTATTTCTTACTGCTATCCAATTCATAAATGAGCAACATTTAATTGAATTTTGAATATTTCTTCTTTCTATAATTCTTAAAGTCGTTTTTCAGATTAGCTTTTTAGTAATAAATTGTCAAACATTAAGAAATATCACGATGATAACTTTTTTCTTACATGTATCCATTGCATGAATGAGTAGCATTTAATTTAATTTTGAATATATAATCCAACTTACCAATTTTGCAAGGTTTTCCCTAATTTGGCTCTTAGCTTATAAAAGGTTCTCGCGAGGCGATGCGCGCGATGGCAGCGGTCTATCCGTTGTTCAACCGTCGTAGCGCTTTGTCACGATACAATCGCATCAAAATGTATCGCGCCCTAATACTACCAATATTAACATACGCTGCACCTGTTTGGATCAATGCCTCCACCACTAACCATACTAAGCTGCAAATCGTGCAAAACAAAGCCATCAAAATCATATATAACACCCCCATGTATACTAACCTCAAAACGTTTCATTCGCGAAACAACATCCCATTTGCAACTGATATTACTAACAAATTAACCACGAAGTTTTACCATAAAACTACCAATAACCACGCTAACAAATTAGTAACAAGTCTCGGTGATTACGATAGTGTGTCATTACCTTTCAGGTATAAACATAATCTGTTTTAAGCCTCCGATTACAGTAAGTCACTAGAAATAAGAATTTAATGTATCTGCATGCATACCCTATTTATTATGTATTGTATTTAAAAAAAATAAAAATAAAATTTGTAAATAGGTTTTTTAGCTTAAACTTTCCTACTGTAAAAACACACACTAACGATAAAGTAAGATTATTTTCCTATTACTACTAACACACATTTATTGTAAAATGGATAATGGCCACTTGACCAGGAACCACTAGGATACGTTTTTTAGTAAATAATAAGTATTATGAACATTATGTGGATAAATAAAAGTTTTAAAAATTAAAATTTTCCCTCCCAGTGGTTCTGTGTATGTTTTTTCGTTCGAAACTTTTCCATATACCATTCCAATTCCTCACAAACGTCAATAATGTAAACAATTAGATATTTTTTTATGTTGTACAATAATGTACAATGTATTAATGCGAAAAATTCGCACACGCGCTGGTAAATCGTTACTACATAAAACGACCGATAAAGTATTACATATCACCCAACACTACATACAACATCCACTTAATGTTACTATAGGTAATATTAAAATACAAGTGTGTATTGACTTTATTAAATTACAAAGTGGCCGTTTATAATTGGCAATTACCGACACGTACATACATAGGTGTGCAAAAACTTATCAATGATGGTTATTCGAGATTTAACCACGTGCAAAAGTGGCACTGTGTAAATACATAAACAATGGCAAGATCGTCCGCGGTGCGAGTATATTATTAAGCGCGAGTTTGCCAAAACTTTGTCACTAATTGCCAATAAGTTGATTTTGCAAAACAGCCGTATATATTGTTGTTCGTCGCTTAGCTGGAAATTTCCTACGAGACGCCATTATTAGGCAATATCTGTCTGGAGGATAGCAAGTTTAGTTGCAAACCCCTGGGCTGTTCCCGGAACACCGACGAACAATACACGTGGGCAAACAATATGCATCAATAAAAACTTGGCAAATGATTTAACACGTGCTGTATATGTATATATAATTTCATACATTCTGGGGCCAAACAATAGGTTCGATCCAATCTATGTAAGAGCTTATTCTAGTGTAGACCGGTGGGAAATTTTCGCCAGCACATCCTCCGCCGAATGACGTCACGCCGATTAAATGGTGAGCGCAATTTTGGTTAGGGTCGAATATTTGCAAAGGTCCACCAGTATCACCCTGAAAGTCAAATGCAAAAAAAAAAATCAATTAAATTTAAATATTGGCACATTTTCGTATAGGAAAATTGAACAAACCAAGCACTAAGCTCGACTAAGATTAATTTTCCGAACTGAAAGTGTGATTTATTAAATTTCGATTCTAATTTAATAACACTGTGCAACAAAAAAAATCACCGAAGCGGATCAATCCTTACTAAGTTTGACCCACTGAATCCGAATATGATAATAAAATTGGTTGGTTAGCTTATTCTTAGACGTGATTCTAACCCCAAACGCCTGACGCCACAACTACCCCTAAACGCGACTTCAAATCATCTATGTACAGCTCAAATTCGTACGTTTAGACAAAAAAAAAAAAATACTGACATAGAGAACCAATCCTTATAAATGCATTAAAAAAAAAAAAATAGCGAATATAATGCATAATAACACCGGAAAAAAATATTTTTGACGTTTAAAATTTTCTAGACGATTACCGTAAGTATTTTAAAACTTTCAAATAATTCAATTAATAGAAAAAACATCTGACTATTGTTTCCAATACTCATTTTGAACACAAAATTACTAAATTTTGAGTTACACACCGTAAAAGTAAAAATTATCCATTTTTTTAAACGCTCATTTTTTATAAACGAGAGCTAACCAACAAAATTCATTATCATATTCAGATTCAGTGGGTCATTGTAGTATTATTGACTGTGTAAGGTCGGCTTAAGAATTGATTGAACTATTATTATTGAACATTATACATGTGTCTGATGTTTTTTTTAAGCTGCGATTCATTTAAATATTTAACAGATTATTGTTATAACATTTTAAGAACTGTCACACGTACTGCGATAGTGTATTTATGTACATACATAGTTACAGTGTTTTTAGCTTAACCTAACACGGTCAAGTACATAATAAATGATTCATCAATTCGTTTTTGTATCCAAAGCTAATATTCAAATAGTTTGAAACCATCCTAACCTAACCTAAGATATACGAAACTATCAAAATACACACAGAAATAGTTCGTCGATTCATTTATGTAACCAAAAGTAATATTCAAATAGTTTAAAATCATGCTATCATCAAAATCACAACTTGTTGATCTTGTCACAGTATTACAAAGCTTTCAATAACTTTTGTTATCAAGAATATTCACAACTTAAAATATACCTGACAGGAATACGTTGAACCAGACGCATAACCAGCACAAATTTGTTCAGCGATTATTCCCTGGGGAAAGGGTTTTATGGGATAATTATATAGCCTGGAACACTGTGGATTGTCGATTATGGGTACTGTAGCTTTCCTCAAATCATTCGAACTACCTTCAACTGCAAAAAAAAGTTTAATAAATCAACGAGAAACAATATGAGAATATTAACCTTACTTACATATGTAATTATACTTACGAAAGTCAATTCTTCCCCAACCGGAAACTGTTGCATTGTTACTGAGAATTTTAGAATCTATCCATAAACAAAGTGGATTTATAAAAATACCACGCCTGAAATGTACAATTGTATTTTTATACACATTGTAAATATTTTATGTATGTATGAATATATGTATGTAGTTCATAGTACGCATGGTAGTGTATTTAAATTCATTATGATCTCGAACTACGCTAAACGTATTCATGTTTATATCTACTACTAGTGTAAGCCCGTTGAATATCAACGGATTTTTGTGTGGGTGAGTATATGTGTTTTTATAGTTGTTGCATAGATTGCGCGTTATAATACAACAACGTAACAATTTAGCAAAGTCGCGAGCTTATTGACAATTAATATTGTCATATCGTCATCACCTCCGTTTGGATCATAGCGTTAGCGCTCACTGTCCCGAACGAGTGATCTCGGGTTCAAATCCCACTCGCGCAACGTTCTGGTTTTTTAATTATTTACCTCGGCGAGCGTTATCAGCAGACAGCCACACAGACAGACAGACGGAATAGGGCTATCATATATATAATAACTAGTGTAAGCCCGTTGAATATCAACGGATGTTTGTGTGGGTGAGAATATGTGTATTTAATAGTTTTTATAGTTGTTGCATAGATGGCGCGTTACAATACGACAACGTAACAATTGAGCAAAGTCGCGATCCTACTAAGGATTTGTGTGTTCTAATATAAGAGATCTCGCATTATTAAGCGTAAGCGCTCAATGTTCCGACCTGGTGATCTCGGGTTCAAATCCCACTCGCGCGCGGATGGTTCGTGTCTTTTGATTATTTATCTCAGCGAGCGTTATCAGCAGACACAGACAGAATAGAGCTATTATATATATATATGACTAGTGTAAGCCCGTTGAATATCGACGGAGCGTTCTCATCACCCGTACTAAAAAATAATATTAAATTTAATAGTTTTTATAGTTGTTGCCTATGCAATAATATGTTGCGCCATCTATGACGCGTTATAATAACAACGTAACAATTTAGCAAAGTCGCGAGCCTGTATATTATATTCGGCTATAAATAGTCACGTTGAAGCCTGCCCTATATCATCTGGTTTGGCTCGCCGCGTAAGCGCTCTGTTCCGAATCAGTGGTACCGGGTTCAAATCCCACTCGCGCGACGTTCTGTTTTTTTAATTATTTACCTCAGCGAGCGTTATCAGCAGACATATACACAGACAGACATACGGAATAGGGCTATTATGTATATATATAATAACTAGTGTAAGCCCGTTGAATATCAACGGATGTTTGTGTGGTTGAGAATATGTGTATTTAATAGTTTTTATAGTTGTTGCATAGATGGCGCGTTACAATACAACAACGTAACAATTTAGCAAAGTCGCGATCATACTAAGGATTTGTGTGTTCTAATATAAGAGATCTCGCATTATTAAGCGTAAGCGCTCAATGTTCCGACCTGGTGATCTCGGGTTCAAATCCCACTCGCGCGCGGATGGTTTGTGTCTTTTAATTATCTATCTCAGCGAGCGTTATCAGCAGACACAGACAGAATAGAGCTATTATATATACGACTAGTGTAAGCCCGTTGAATATCGACGAAGCGTTCTCATCACACGTACTAAAAAATTATATTAAATTCAATAGTTTTTATAGTTGTTGCCTATGCAACAATGTGTTGCGCCATATATGGCGCGTTATAATAACAACGTAACAATTTAGCAAAGTCGCAAGCCTGTATATTATATTCGGCTATAAATAGTCAGCCCTATATCATCTGGTTTGGCTCACCGCGTAAGCGCTCTGTTCCGAATCAGTGGTACCGAGTTCAAATCTCACTCATTCTGGGTATTTATGTAATGATTAACCTCAGCGAGCGTTATCAACAGACAGACAGATTTCGGCTATTATATATGTATATAATGTGACAACTATGTAGTTATAGACTATTTTAATTACACAATCGACGTCTGCAGCTTCAGTAGAGCTATATCGTGATATCTGACTGGTGGTTTATATTGTGGATGATTGATGATTTGAGAGATCGCTATGTCTTCAAGACGACCACGCACTGATGACTTCAAATTAAGACCACCCAGTCGTACAACCGTAGGCTGATTACTGTAAAAATCATCAAATCAATGAATAGACACGACAATGGACAACTTTCAATCGAAAAATAACAATTTTTGTTACCTGGAAATTCGGGAATCTTTGATAAACGTACAATGAGCGGCGGTGAGAACGAAATTTTCACTTACTAGAGAACCTTCGCAACTCCACATATATCCGGATCTATCACTCAAAGGCCAACCTATTGCCACCTGAAATTTCACAATACAGTTCCAGTCAAGTTTCTAATATATGTACATACAATATTTGAAAGTATTGAAATTTTGTTACCATGTGTGGATATTCCGAAAGTGCAGCGGTTACCGAAAGTTGTCTCGTGAAACGGGTCTTTCCAGACAGCGTCGTACAATTTGAATATTCTCTGCATTCTGATCAATTAAAATAATGCATTAAATTAATGGTATTTATGAGTGTGCTCTAATTTGCAGATAACAAACAATACGCACTTCGTTGGCTTATCTGTTCGACGATAAACAATCTATTCTGGGTGCCGTAACTTTGAATGTTGACTATACCATTCGGACAACACACTATGGGCTCCAGACCTAACAAAATAAACTTCATTATATTTATACGTTGTTATTTTATTTTATTATCAAATCGAATTATTACCTTTAAAGCTGCACGTGATGGGTTTGACACTGTCATATTTTAAACGATCGACAGCAATTTGACACTTGCTGGTCAATTTGCACGTGCCTGGACTTCCATTGTAAGATGTGCAAAGGTCACCTTCTACATTTTAAATTGTAATCGTTTAAAATATTGCATTGTGACATGTCACTATTTTATACAGAACAAACGTCTTACCGTACAAACACGTCACTATTGGCACAATTGCGGCGAAAAAAATTACAATCTTACACATTATTGCTATGAATCTGATCACAATCGCAACGTACATATGTGTGCTTGTATTAAAAGTTAACACTTTCAATTTTCGTTTAGGTAATTTTTAACAGTGAAACTGTCGTGTTCGATCAAACGCTTATGCACGACTGAATACAAAATCGAGGTCGCATATAAGTACATACATATGTATGTAGGTATCAATTTATTTAAAAAACCGGATTCTACAATAAAAATATCGTAAACGAATTCAATCTTTCTTGGGTTTTACCTGTTCTGTCATTGATATAAATATTTAAGGACATTAAGCAGTAATTAATATTTATTTATTCATTTATTAAACGCCTATTAGGGCTTTTATATGTAAAGTACATAACATATTAAATTAAAAAAAATCACACAAACAACAAACAACTAATAAATAAATTATGCCGAGTTAATAAAATAAATAATGAGTCGTTGTCTTAGGGACGAAATATTAGTATTAAAAATATCAATAAATTCTGAGAATGAGAGAAAAATATTTTTCACAATCCAATAAAAAACAAAAACCTTTAAACGAAAAGTTGAATGAACAAGATTGGGACTATCAATTAGAGTTTAATATTTTATATTAAAAAAAATACATCGAATGTTGCTTAATTTTATCATTTTTAATTTTGACAGAAGAAAATCATAACATAAATATTCAGTAGGCTAATTAAAAATTAATTATGCGATAAGCCTCAGTACAAAATAATATGTAAGATATAAACATTCATTTATTTAACAAAAAAAGAGTAATACAGTTCCTACATTATATTTGATAAAATATTATTTTATGAATATTGTAATATTTTTCAGGGGCGTCTCTAAGGTCAAAACGAAATAACAATACAATGAGAGTTTTACATTTTTTTAATAGCATACTGGAATTTATAACGGCCAAACTATGGACTCAATCCAATTTACGTAATAACTTATTCTTGTATAGACTGCTGGTGAATTTGTCCCACCACATCCAACTCCAAACGATGTTATTCCAATCAACTGAAAAGCGCACTTGATTTTGGGATCTCTGATCTGCATTGGACCACCACTGTCACCCTAAAATATTATACACAATATGGTATAAAAAACCGGTTATTAATAATTACCTGTTTGTAATTGATTCATAAAAACTATGATGGAATGCTTTTGGAATAATGAACATTGTTTTTAAATCCAACATTCCGCTATGCTTAAAAAAGAAGGAATACGACCAATGCGTACTGCCAGTTATGACGTATGGATGTGAAACGTAGATACTAAATTCAATAATGTTAGGCAAAATCCAGTACACACAGTGAAGCATGGAAAGATGTATGCTCGCTATAACGATAAGAGATCGTAAGAGGAATACGTGGGTAAGAAGCATGACTAAAGTGGCAGATATAGCAGTAAGTGTGAAAAAATTGGAGTGAACACAGCGAGAAGAATAGATGGCAGATGGACGCGAGAAATACTAGAATGGTATCCGAGAGGATGTGAAGGAAAGCAAGGTAGACCGAGTGGAAGATGGGCTGATGAATTGAGAAGAATGTATGGAGTCGAGTGGATGCAGATTGCTCAAGATATACAGGAATGGAGGAGGATTGGAGAAGCCTTAATCCAGCAGTGGATGGTGAACGGCTGAAAATGATGAATCTAATCAATCTTTACTATGTAAGTTTGAACCAATGAAACCGATAAATAAATTTGTTTGTTTGCTCTCGATTATAAGATATGAGCGTTTAAAGAGATTTACAATTTTTACAATTTTTTGACTTTTGCGGTCTGTAACTCAAAATTTAGTTCTACTGTGTTCAAAATGAGTCTTGGATAACATAATACAGTTATGTATGTATCTTTATATTAATTTACATAATTAATTATACATACTTGACAAGTGTCTTTATCGCCATTCAAGTCTCCAGCGCATATCTGTCCATCTATGATTCCATTAGGTAATTTTCCTTTATAATCGTTATAAAAATAAGCGCATGTCCTATTATCAATAATGTTTATCGATACTTTTTGCAATATATCCGATGTTTTTTCGACTGTAATCATTCATATTACATCATCAATAAAATACTATAATTTTTAACCGTATTTACTATGCATGTACATACAACTCACCGTAACCAATTCGTCCCCAACCAGTCACTATAACATTTTCACGTGGAATATTTTTAGTTTGCCACAAACATATGGGTCTCACGAGTAAATTTAACCTACAAAAAACATATTCATAAAACAAATATCACAAGTTTAAGGTATTTTTACGCGTGTTTTGAATTACGTGGCTGGTTTTTCCAAACGCAAAAGTGCAATATCGTGATATTTGTGTACAGGTTTGTACAGTGGATGTTTTGTTATGCTTGCAATAGCGATATGTTGGATGTTGTTTTGATTTTTTTCACACAAATTATGTTCGCCCAATTTTACAATCGTGGGTGTTGAACTGTAAATTCTAAAATATGTCATTCGACTAATTAAAAATAAATAAAAACAGTTTTAGAAATGTATAAAATTACGTTGAAACACTCGTATCTGACGTACGAGTGCAATGGGCTGCGGTCACAACGAAATTTTCGCTCACAAGGGATCCTCCACAATTCCACAAATATTCAAAACTATAAGTCAGCCTCCATCCAATCGCTGCCTGAAAGTCACAAGGAAAATTTAAGCTCATTTTCAAATCAAGGAAATTCCCGAAAGACTCACCATGTGTGGAAATTCCCCTTGGTATGTTTCAGTTCCACCAACAATTGCGTGAATGTTTAATTCGGGATTACGACGTTTTAAATGCAACGTATCGTCACATTTACTATATTCCTTACATTCTGAAATGAGGAAAATATCATTTATTTTCAACACAATTAAAATAATTTCCTCGAACGTACATATTTGCATACTTTGTAAACTAGGTTTTTCCAAATTGAGTGTCGGTTTTCCCGAATTACAATCGCTCAAATCTACATTCTCCAACGGGCAACATACGATTGGATAGTACGCTAAAATATAAACACATTTTTTAAAAGGATATAGTAAAATAATATAACGATAGTCTTACCTTCATAACTGCATATGGTCGGTTTAATGTTTTTACATTGCAGTAAATCTGAAGCGGCTTTACATTGACTGTTTAATTTGCATACTCCCGGAGAAGAATTGTACTTAAGAATGCAAGGCTCTCCAGCTGTTTAATTGACATTAGTTATGTACATCAAATAAATAAACGAATCAGATGACTTGATTTCAGAAAAAAACTTACCATATTGGCATGAAACTACTTGTACTGTGATAAACGTAATTAAGGCTATGCGATGCATTTGAATTACAAATAAATTATTTATTAGAAGATGTTTAAATATACGTGGTTGTTTCTACGAACAACCAAAGGTTACTGTCATCGTGAGGTGAACCGAGCTTTACCGCTAATCTGCAAACCGGATTTTTGCATACAAATTTTGCCAGCAAAAACTCTAATACTTTGAAATTTGATTATTTTGGAAGCAAGTCGCAAATTCACATTTTTCACACTAGACGTTTATTTTTAACGTGGAATAAGCCCACTGCATTTATTCAATACTTATATCTTAGCAATTGAAAGAAATCATATTTTAGAATTATGATAAGAATAATAAATTGGAGGAATAAGGGGAAAAATAATTAAAGTGTTACACTTAAATAACTGTAACAACCTAATAGGACAAATAGTGGATAATTTTTTTTTTAACAAAAATATTGTTTGAAAGTGGATTTAGTCCAATCAAACACCAAAGTTTATATTATTAGAAGCAAAGTGTGACGTTCTCATCTACTAGTCAGCTGATTCTACATACATATGTATGTATGTACATATGTTTCTGAATAACAAGCATAGAACCAGCTTTTTTCATTTACAATTTACAATTCCAACTACAATATATTTCGCACGTTGCTTGGCAAATTTGGGATTTCACATAATAGCGTTATGTCTTACTGTTTGTCAACCGAGAGCGTTCAACACACTTATTTTCTTCTCATTGAGCATCTGAATTTTTAGTATTTAATTGTATTCCCATAGTTACCGCTATTGTTAGCCCACTCATATGTCAATAATAAGAATGAACATTGTTTTAAAATTCAGCATTCCGCTATTCCGAGGTTTGGCTTGTTTGTGTCGAATAATTACATTCGAAAAACGTTGACACTGCAGATAATCATATTGTAGAGATAGTTGCTAGTTATTTATACCTAAGACAATTGGTGAATATGACTGATTGTAAAGAAGAAGAAATAAAACGAAGAATGAAACTAGGATGGCGTGCTTTTGGAAGAATGAACATTGTTTTCAAATCCAACATTCCGCTATGCTTAAAAAATAAGGCATACGACCAATGCGTACTGCCAGTTATGACGTGGAAGCTAAATTCAAGAATGTTACGCAAGATCCAGTGCACACAGAGAAGCATGTATGCTCGGTATAAGGAGAAGAGATCGCAAAAGAAATACATGGGTAAGAAGTATGACCAAAGTGGCAGATATAGCAGTAAGGGTGAAAAAGTTGAAGTGGCAATGGGCTGGACACATACATAGCAAGAAGAATGGATGGCAGATGGACGCGAGAAGTACTGGAATGTTATCCGAGAGGATGTGAAAGAAAACAAGGTAGACCGACTGGAAGATGGGCTGATGAATTGAGAAGAATGTGTGGAGTCAAGTGGATGCAGATTGCCCAAGACAGACAATAATGGAAGAGGATTGGAGAGGCCTTCATCCAGCAGTGGATGGTGAACGGCTGAAAATGATGATGATGATGATGATATGTAAATCAGCTGTAAATTACATTTACAGAGGGTATTCTGATTTGATTTTTAATGTATATAATGTACATATGTAACTTCGTGACTTCGCCTGCTAAAATTCATCCTTTTGTGCAATATTGACAGATTTTGTAAAAAAAAAACCTATTAAAACGGGTCAAATGTCATACAAATCAAACACAAAAGGTTAAAATGTAAAATATTTTAAATTAAAACATTCGATAAGATTATTATTATTGTACACTAATGTAAGCCCGTTGAATATACGACGACCATACGACCAATGCGTACTGCCAGTTATGACGTGGAAGCTAAATTCAAGAATGCCACGTAAGATCCAGTGCACACAGAGAAGCATGGACAGATGTATGCTTGGTATAACAAGAAGAGATCGCAAGAGGAACACATGGGTAAGAAGTATGACCAAAGTGGCAGATATAGCACAGAACGTGTGAATATGAAAGTTGAAGTGGACACATAGCGAGATGAATTGATGGCAAATGGTCGCGAGAATTACTGGAATGGTATCCGAGAGGATGTGATAGAAAGTAAGGTAGAGCGAATGGAAGAAGAATGTTTGGAGTCAAGTGAATGCAGATTGGTCAAGACAGACAGGAATGGAAGAGGATTGGAGACGCCTTCATCCAGCAGTGGATGGTGAACGGCTGAAAATGATGATGTCAATAATAAACCCCGGTCGAATGTCAACGGGCAATACTCTAGTTTTGGTATTATACACAACGGTATAATATATAAGTAGAGGTATGGAGACGTGAGTAAACAAAGGTGCTCGTGTATAGGCGTTGACACGCGAACGGGCCTAATGGCAGCTTATTTATTTAACCCTTTACGGGCCAGCGAACGTTCCCGGGGTCCGTCATACCAATGGTCTCGACATCGTAAATCTCCATAAATAACACCAGCTGTTGGATGAATGGTGTCGCAACTCGGAAAACTTTCCCGAACCTCCCCACCCCCCCCGAAACCCATTCCTCTATTGTGAAAAATTGCGAATTTATCGCTCGCAATGGGGTAATTTTCCGGGTATGCTACCCAAACACCCGTGTCCACGTCCTGTCAGGTGAGATCTCTCCGCCGATTTTATAAACACTTTTCAACAACACATTCGTTAAATCGAAAACAACATTTTCCAATCGTTATAAGACAAAATTGGTATTTGTGTGTGTGTGCTTGTGGGGTCTATTCGCGATAGTACATATGAGTCGCCTAGTTCCAAATCCCGATAAGTCCATAAAACTCACTTGTTCGCAAACGCGGTTTTTCTGCTACACACTTATTTGCTTGATGGCGTTTAAACTCATTTAAACTTAATTTTGTTGATATTAAACAAAATATTGAGATTAGAAACATGAACTTATCGTTGTTTATTTCTAAATATGGCTTTTATCAGCTTTTATCATAGTGCAATTGACAGTTTTTGGAACTAACACTGATTTTCAATATTTTTTTACGGCGCACTTGGCGGTATTTGGAATAATTCAAGTATAAGGCATCGTTTGAAAACATTCTTAGAACCAGAAAATATTTTATCCTCGTTTTTTATATACATATTGTGGACTTATCGGGATTTGGAACTACCCGACTCATATGTATATAGTTTCCTTTGTACAATTTACAGACGCGTGGGGCTTTTGGAAATTTTCACCGGAAAATTCTTCGCCAAAGTCTCGTCGATCGACGATAGATTTTCCCATACGTGGAAAAACTCCCCGTGGAAAGTGGCACATGAGAAAATTTTTCAAAACTGGATTATCGTCGCCAATTTTTCACGCGCGTAAACTCTGACCATGCAACTCGACTTTTATGAAGATAGAACGTGTAGTCAAACATCAGTGCTAAAGTGCATTTTATAGTTAATTTTTACTTTATCCTAATCGAAAAAAGTATTGTATCGTGCGAAAATTCGACCTCGACATTTTGACTGATTTGTATCAGGTATCATCTCCTAATCACGTTTTCATGATTTCTGGAAAATGTTTGTATGTCTGTATGTGTGTTTTCTTCGAAACTATAAAGTCTATCAAACTGAAATTTCATATCTATTATTATTGCGTAAGGTGTGAGAGCCATAAGAAGTTTGATCAACATCAGTCTAGTAGGGTTTTATTCGTATAGAAAATTCAAAAATTCTGTTACCACAGAATATTTCTGAAACTGCCCTATTGATCAAGTTGAAATATCATATCTATAGTTTTCACGTTAGCCGTAAGAAATACTGTGATTTTGGTCAAAATCTGTCGACCGGAGGTGGCAGTTTTTCCTATTTGAATATATGCCGAAGATCGTATTTTACATATGCTCGCGCACTCAACATAGTGATTTCATGATATGTATGTATGTATGTTTGTTGGTTGGTGTGGTGGTGTGCATGCGTTTTATTTACTTACGTATGTACTTAAAATTAATTTCGTTACTCTTTGTATTCCTCAAATATATGGATTAAGATTTTTTTAATTGTAATATCTGAAAGTGGCGTGCTTGATATCAAAGTTGCCTCTTCACTATTTAATAACCATATTAACATGTCACAGTAAACTAATTAGGAACTGGTAAAACCATTGCCTTCTGGAGGGTAAAAAGAGAGACAACGAACATACTATGATTTGATGACGTAAAATATCGTCACTGGCAAGATCTGGATATAAGTACATATGTACAATGTACATACTCTGGCAATATTATGAATTGGGAAGATGTAACAGAGTTTCCTCACAACAAATTCATTTTACAAGCTATTGCCGATCAAGAAGTAATAAATAGTCATTTTACCTTAGATGAGATTTTTCCTTGTCACACTCAAGCCACACAGTGAAAATGGTGACAGAATCCTCTGCTACTGTTTGCGGATCCTTAAGGCGAAATGGTTTCATAAAACGAGATTCAAATAACGAAAAATAATGCCTATTATATTTAGGTTATTTTTAAGTTTTTCTTGTGGGATGCTGGTATACTTTTTTCTTTGTTTTTTGTTCTGAATTAGTAACTGAAACATATGTATTACTTGTTTGCATTGTCTTAAATCAAATAAACGACAAGAAATGCATTTTATCTGCGTTTTAATACCACACATGAATCTTCCACTAAGCTAAAAACACATTTCTTATAAAATTTTAACTCCATTGGGGCAGTATAAAGAGTTAAAATAATTACACCGTTTGTTTTGTACCTACTTACATATATACCCATAGAGCTACTTTCATAAGATCAAGCATATCAATTAAAAAAAATAGTAATTTCGCTCCACCTACTAACCATAGGTAGATTTTATATTTTTCCCGATATTCAAGCAGCTTGGGGCAGTACTAAACATTAATATTTACATACTTACGTACGCTGCTCCCGTATGGAATAATACCTCCAATACTAACCAATCAAAGCTTCAAGTAGTCCAAAATAAATTATTAAAAATCATTTACAACACGCCCATCTATACTAACCTAAAACGACTACATTCCCAGTATAACATCCCATTAGTCGTAGATGTCACTAACAGATTAAACCAGTAGATTCTATGATAGAATTACCAATATCCACACTAACAACTTAGTGAAAGGTCTCGGTGATTATAGCAAGATCTCTTTACCCTTAAGGTATAAACACAAATTACCTAAACATAATTTTCTTTAGATCGCTGACTCTAAAAAGAATTTAATTATTTAAAATATATTATAAACATTTGATAAGAATTGTAAATAGGTTTTTGGGCTCTTTCTCCTATTATGCTTTAAACACTAACATTAAAATAAAAGAATCCTTATAAATACTAACAATATGAACAATGAGTAAAATAGATAATGGTCACTGGACCAGTAGCTATTAAAATAGATTTAAGATGTATTGTGAACATTGTTATGTATTTCCTCGTGTGTTTGATCGTTTGAAGAAGCTGCTGGGCGACGTTCGACGATCTTCATCCCCCGTGTGTGATTGTTACTATGATGATTGATAGTACATCGGATCGGTCCTATCGAGATGGACGATGACGATGTGGAGGACGGTCGAAGATGAAACATAACTTGAAAATAACGACGTTTGCGACATATGCATCTTCTTGATTGTAGTGCTTGTTTATGAATTGTTATGTTTTGTGGTTCAAAATGATAGTCGATCCATTTAATAGTTAAAACTTCTTTTATTTATTTTAAATTGAGAGTACAAGTGACGTAGTGTACGTCTATTAGAATAGTGAGTTCAGACATGGCGTATGTCTATTGGTTAGTGAGCAGTGCCCTGAACTCAACTGAACTGATGTGTCGTATGTCTATTGATGGAATGAGCTGAACTGCCTAGAGATGAGTTTTTCTATACCTTAAATACTATTTTACAATATTTGGGAGAGGGGAGATTCTATTCTCGTTTGTATCTTGCATCGCAGCTGCATCTCTTAAATTCGATTAGTATTTGGATTCTCAGCTACGTGAACAGATATGGTCAATAAATAACAGTGAGGATTACAATTTTCTAATCTTGTTGTTTAAATTACTCTCGACCGCACGTATTGAAGATTCTTTTAATTATTTCGATGTTTAACTATGTGGCCAAAAATAACAGTGAGGGAGACATCTCCATTACCGTTACTTTAATTATTTTCACCACGTCAGTATATCGTAATTTATGTTAACTCTTTCGACTATTAGCTACGTGAATAGATGCAAGTAATGTGAACTAAAAATGGTGGAGAGATAACACATATTTCTTCCTTTCTCAACTAATCTCTAATTACTTGATATATCTATCAGTATTTTTATGGACTGCACGTGTGGGTGCATATTGTACAGTTCATTTGGTCGATTTGACTCTTCAACTATTCAACTAATGTGAATTGAAAATGGTCAGAACATAACAACATACATAGTATCTACATATATGAACAATAAAAAGCTTTTTTAAATAAAATAAACATTAATATTTTGCAGTCGTAATGGTTATTTGATAGAGCACTAATCCCGTACACAGTTTTTTTGATATTACGAAAAAAAAATTTCTTCATACAAGACCGCTCCACCTTATACATACATACATACAATCCAAAATGACTGTACGTATGTTGTTCTATCTTTCCCTAATACATAACATCACTATGACAAACGGTAAAATAGTTCTCAAACAGTGAAAAGATAGCAAGCTTGATAGCAAGTACGCCACTATCAGAATCATAAACATACTGTGATAATAGTTTTTCAAAAGTTTATGTGTATTTTCTAGCGTCCTAACGCATTCATTGTTGAGAATATTTTGCGGCGAGCGACACAATGTAACAGATCAGGCCAAATCCAAAGTAATCTTGACCCTTGGAAACTGAGGCACCCATAATATATCATCCTCATTCTTCAGCCCTTGACATAGTGGTGCACTTATCCGTAGGTCCTTTTTTAAACCACCCCCTACCCCTCACTTTTCTGTCCCTCGAGGTTCGGTGAGGTCTCCCTTCCTCAAAAGAAAACACTAAAACTACCCTTATTCATGTTGTCACTTTGGCTGACTCTACGAAAACTCAAATTCCATTTAGAGCCGGAAGTGAACCTCTCGACAAATATAAATGCCAAACATTGAATAAACCTACCCTATAGTGGTCTGTATATAAAATTAGAATACTAGAATACCCTTTGACAATCAACGGGCAATACTATTACTACTTATTATTTATAATATACATAAGTATAATATAATGTATCAGAAATAATAAAAAAAATTCAATGAAAACAAAAGAAATGTGTCGAGCCTGATGGACAGACAGACGGACTTGAGACAATTATTTATGTAATTAAAACTTAAGGCTATTTCAAACTATAATTATCTTTGCGGCTCTAATTCAAAACGCCGATCCCACTTCTGACACCAAAATTAGTTTTTGGCTAAAAAAAACAGCACGTTTTATAACTGACCCATCTTACCAAAACTCGAACCAATTACCATTGTTATTATCAGATTCTTATTTAGTCGTCGTAAATGTATCAGAAAAATGATATTTTATTGATGAACCAACAAAAAGGCATCATTTTCAACCGTTCACTATCCACTGCTGGATGAAGGTCTATTCAATCCTCTTCCATTCCTGTCTGTCTTGAGCAATCTGCATCCACTTGACTCCACACATTCTTCTTAATTCATCAGCCCATCGTCCACTCGGTCTACCTTGCTTTCTTTCACATCCTCTCGGATACCATTCCAGTACTGCCATCCATTCTTACCCAAGTATTCCTCATACGATCTCTTCTTGTCATACCAAGTATACATCTTTCCATGCATCACTGGATCTTACGTAGCATTCTTGAATTTAGCATCCAAGTTTCACATCCATACGTCATAACTGACAGTACAAAAAGTCATCATTTGAAGATGAACTTGCACCTATGTATGTATGAATATTTCAAAGCTCATTGAATTTACATGTACTTGTATACTTAGTGTGCAGAAAAAATTAAATCATCCAACCGGATATTATATTATTATATATATATATATATATATACATATATATATATATATATACAATACATAATAGCCCAATTCCGTCTGTCTGTCTGTCTGTCTGTCTGCTCATAACGCTCGCCGGAGTAAATGATTAAAAGACACGAACCGTCCGTGCGCGAGTGGGATTTGAACCCGTGATCACCAGGTTGGAATGAGTCGTGCTAACAGTATCATCCAACGGAGGCGATGACCAACCAGCTACGATTTGACAATATTAATTTCTCAATAGGTTCGCGACTTTGCTAAATGTAACGTTGTTGTATTATAAGGCCGGGCGCACACTGGGTACGTATTCGTACGAATTCGTGTCGTACGTATGTTGTTGTCCCTCACACGTATGGCAACGTACAGCGCCATACGTGTGGGGGACAACAACATACATACATATGTACATACGTACGTACGACACGAATTCGTACGAATGCGTACCCAGTGTGCGCCCGATCTAACGCGCCATCTATGCAACAACTATAAAATCTATTAAATTTAATATTATTTTTCAGTACGGGTGATGTGTAAGCGCACCGTTGATATTCAACGGGCTTACACTACATAGTATCACTACACCAGTAAACTAAACTAAATCAACTAATTATAATAATTAACTAAATCAGTATATCGTATAGCTACATATGAGTCGCCTAGTTCCAAATCCCGATAAGTCCATAAAACTCACTTGTTCGCAAACGCGGTTTTTCTGCTACAGACTTATGTATTTGCTTGATAGCGTTTAAACTCATTTAAACTTAATTTTGTTGATATTAAACAAAATATTGAGATTAGAAACATGGACTTATCGTTGTTTGTTTCTAAATATGGCTTTTATCAGCTTGTATTATAGTGCAATTGTCAGTTTTTGGAACTAACACTGATTTTCAATATTTTTTTACGGCGCACTTGGCGGTATTTGGAATAATTCAAGTATAAGGCATCGTTTGAAAACATTCTTAGAACCAGAAAATATTTTATCCTCGTTTTTTATATATTGTGGACTTATCGGGATTTGGAACTAGGCGACTCATATGTACATATGTATGTACATATATTGATAATACACGTAGGAAAACATATCCCCTTTCACCGATATTATTTAAACGAAAATATTTATTAGGACTTTGGCTTAACCGACCGGAATGTTTACACAACAAATATGAAATGCGCATACGTCGATATATTTGCATGTGCAAATTCGTTCACGAGCGCTTTTCCCGCAAGCATCGTTTCCGATTTGTTTTCACTGGAAAATTTCCTACCCTTAACTTTCCCGCTCGCTTTGAACAATCAACCCACCCGTACGTACATACAATACCATGTCATACATACATATGTATGTACGTACGCTTATAAACAAGACTACTGCGGTGGAAAAAAAATCCAAAATAAATAAATAAACAAATGGCGGAACACGGCGATGAAATTTTCCCCGGGAAACAAAAGGATTCTACGTATTAAAAAAATAAAACAAACGTACAGGGGTGTATTCGGGCAAACAAAAAACGTCTTTTCGTAACATTAACGTGGAGCGTCTTTTTTTTTTTTTTTTTTGTCATACCCCTAGCCTACGTATAATTGCCGTCTGGTCCTTTGTCATTTTAGGGTGGTTGGTGTGGGGGTGAGTAGGGTGACCATAAGGGCCCCCATAAATCCGTGGGTGCCTTCGTACCCTCGTTCCTGATGATGTAGGGTGACTTTTTACCGACGCCCCGCGCCCTGCATATAATTCAACTTTGCTCACACAATTGACCCCCCAGCATGCGCCGCCCCTGCACAATTAAATTAGAAACGTCGCCGAAACAAATCCTTGTTATTGTTATTACTTTATAAATCCTCGGTGGGCAATGTGCAAAAACCGAATGAAACTGAGAGATGAGATTCCAATCCCAGTTCGATTTTGCTGAAAATTTTTGGACTTGGAAAAGTCTGAGTTGTAAGATCGTATGAGAGATTAAAATTAAATTCTAACAGCGTATAATTATGTAGTTATATAACACTGATTTTTTTGTTTTTTTTTAGATTTATGTCCACTGAACACGAATCTGGTAATGCTAATTTTAAAAAATATATTAATTTCGATGGAGTTGTACGGTTGATTTCCTGTCCAAATTGAATGTTGGAATCAATAGTCAGATTTTATTTATTTTTTAATTTTTACAAATTATACCAATAGTGACATTACAGGTTGCCCCAATTCGTCACTATGGAGAGACACGAGAAAAAACATTATATTTATATTAAATAATATAAAGAAATCAAAATACATAAATAATAACATAAAATTAAACAATTAATATTAAATTATATAAAAAGATATTTTATATTCCATTTGTAGTACCATTAATTCTTCAAATCTTTCGAAGTTTTAATTTTTTTTTTTCCACTGTTAATATTATTTTACTAGTGTTGGAGCCCGTTGAATATCAACGGAGCGGTTTCTCATCACCCGTACTGTGTGTACTGTGCGATCCGCGGCTATCCAACCAGGCAGACACTTGCGCTTTTATATACATATATGTAGTAATGCATACTACAAACTTGACAAATTAATTTATTTCTAATAATAAAAAAAATAATAGTTTTTATAGTTTTTGCATAGATTGCGCGTTATAATACAATTTGGCAAAGTCGCGAGCATTTTGAAAATTAATATTATTACCCAGTTTGGACGAATGCGTAAGCGCGCCCTCTTCTGAACTGGTGATCTCGGACTCAAATCCCACTCGCGCGATGTTCTGGTTTTTTAATTATTTAACTCAACGAGCGTTATCAGCAGACAGACGGAATAGGGCTATTACATTATATACGTATATAATAGCCGAAATCCGTCCGTCTGTCTGTCTGTCTGTCTGCCTGTCTGCTGATAACGCTCGCTGAGGAAAAATTATTAAAAAACCACTAGAACGAGTGGGGGATCGAACCCACGGCCTCAGGCTCGGGAAGAACGTCCTAAGACTAATCTGCCATCACCCTTGCTCAATTTAGTCCTTTTTTTTTTAAACATTACCTACAAAAGGGATATTTACTCTGCTTTACCTACATACCTACCTACCTACCTACATTACCTACATATAGATGACACTATAAAAACTTTTTTTTTTTTTTGGTTTTTTTACTTACAAACCGTTGGATCAATTAGTGGGACATACATAGATGGCGCTAAAAAACTATTTTTTTTTTTTTTTTTGTTTTTTGATTTTTACAAAATTGTAATTATTATATATATAATAATTAATAATTATAAAAAAAAAAAAGTAAAAAAAAAAAAAAAAAATTTCGAGTGGGTATCGATTGAGTGACAATCGTGCCATAGATGGCGCATTGTTGCATAGATGCAACAACTATGAAAACTATTAAATTTAATATATAATTTTCCAGTACGGGTGATGAGAACGCTCCGTTGATATTCAACGGGCTTACACTAGTACATATATGATGATACAGCGTATTTTTTTCTATAGAAATACACTTAAGAAGATTTTGAAATATCACATTTCAACATACATTGTACGCTTTCGTACATCATTTTCAAAATTGAACGTTTCTTTAATTTAATTTCTACCCAATGAGTCTAAATATGACGTACATATATAAATTGTATAGTAAGGTGTCACAATTGATTAATCATCCACACACACACTATTTTTTTACAACATTTATCAGTATATAATTTACAGAAAAAATTAAAACTAAAAACAACGGAAACAAGCTCTAAAGAAGCACTACATAGAACAAGCGTTATTTCGTGAGGTAATTCGACGCAATCAGATTTTAAGATAATCCTCGGCGAAAAGTAGAAAAGCAACCCGCTCCAGGACAAAGTCATCTATATCCTAATATATTCATAGGCACGCACTGGGCTATAATACCACATTTATCACCCCTATACTATACACACATTACTAATACTTCATATAATTTTATATATTCCCCCCGACTGAAAGCGTTCGCTAAGTATACTGTACACCAAAATACATACGTACATAGGTATCATTCATTTTAGACGTTCTTTGCCGTAACTAGAGTTAAAATTTAAATTTCAAACAAGAAAAAAAGGACGAGAAAGATTGCGGCGTTTCTAATTTCCACTTTGGTAATTTTCAGCAGTGGCTGACTTTTCTCGGCGTGAATTAAAAAGTCCCGATTTATAGGAAGGGGTTACTTTGATCTTTCGCTAGAGTGAAAAGCGTTCCATTCAGGACTCCCGCTGGTCGCCGGTCTTATTAGTTGAGCTACCGTCAAAAAACAAAAAAAAAAAAGGCAGGAAAGCTCGTCCCTTTTGAAAAGTCTCATTGGAATGGTAAAGTTTACAGCTACCTCGTTGTCGATGCCCTCAAAGCTTAATGAAAAGCTCTGTCCTGTTTTCGCTCGTGACAATTTAGCCTTAGCGCACACTAACTAGACTTGAATTAATTTTAACTTATATATGTATATAAATCGCACAAAACAGGGGTTAAGATTAACGGAAGACATTTGAGCCATCTAAGATTCGCTAACGACATAGTTATAGTTGCATGTAACTCAGTAGATTTACAAAATAGGTTAACAGAATTAAGCAACGAGAGTATGAAAGTAGGCCTAAAAATTAATTATAATAAAACTAAAATTATGTATAATGAATTTTGCACGCAAAACGTAGTCACAGTAGATAACCATATTGTAGAGATAGTTGATAGTTATTTATACCTAGGGCAGTTGGTGAATGTGACTGAATGTAAAGAAGAAGAAATAAAACGAAGAATGAAACTAGGATGGAGTGCTTTTGGAATAATGAACATAGTTTTTAAATGCAACATTCCGCTATGCTTAAAAAAGAAGGCATACGACCAATGCGTACTGCCAGTTATGACGTATGGGTAAGAAGTATGACCAAAGTGGCAGATGTAGCAGTAAGGGTGAAAAAGTTGAAGTGGCAATGGGCTGGACACATACATACATAGCAAGAAGAATGGATGGCAGATGGACGCGAGAAGTACTGGAATGGTATCCGAGAGGATGTGAAAGAAAGCAAGGTAGACCGAGTGGAAGATGGGCTGATGAATTGAGAAGAATGTGTGGAGTCGAGTGGATGCAGATTGCCCAAGACAGACAAGAATGGAAGAGGATTGGAGAGGTCTTCATCCAGCAGTGGATGGTGAACGGGTGAAAATGATGATGATGATGATGATATGTAAATCAGCTGTAAATTACATTTACAGAGGGTCTTCTGATTTGATTTTTAATGTACATATGTAACTTCGTGACTTCGCCTGCTAAAATTCATCCTTTTTTGCAATATTGACAGATTTTGTAAAAAAAAACCTATTAAAACGGGTCAAATGTCATACAAATCAAACACAAAAGGTTAAAATGTAAAATATTTTAAATTAAAACATTCGATAAGATTATTATTATTGTACACTAGTGTAAGGCCGTTGAATATCAACGGAGCGTTCTCATCACCCGTACTGAAAAATAATATTAAATTTAATAGTTGTTGTATAGATGGCGCTTTGTAATACTACAACGTAACAATTTAGCAAAGTTGCGAACTTACTAACGATTTATATGTTCTAAATATAAGGGATCTCGCATTATCGGCGTTGGATCATAGCGCAAGCGCTCAATTGTTTCGAACTGGTGATATCGAGTTCAAATCCCACTCGCGCGACGCTCTGCGTTATCAGCAGACAGATTGACAGACGGATTTGGGCTATTATATATGTACATATATAATATATGTATACACATAGGTATACACGTGAAAAATCTGCTGAACCGCAGGGGAAACGTTACTATGTATTTACATATTTATTTTATTATTTAAAACTAAAATTACAAAATAAACTTATTATCTACTAGCACTTGTATAGAGGTGCTGTTTTAAGGCTGTCAGGAATCTATCAATTTTATTTATGACGATCGTTTAACAGTTTCCGTAACGTGACGTCACGGGTCACGAGTGAACAACCGTGGCAACCAAATCATTTGATCAATGTTTCACCCGTACAAGTGCGACGCTTCGTGACACGGCCCTATACGAGCACAGCGAGAACGACGCCACACACAAATAAAGAAAAAAAAACACGTTCCTTTACATTGACAATTTTATAATCTTGAATTTGAAAAGGCTGATTACAATCAAATGTAGCCTTCATAATTAATTCATACATATTTCATCGTGTGAGTATTTTATGGACCCTAAACTTAAGTACGTTAAACACAAATACCAACATACAGAAAAGTTCAAATTATTTATTTAATCTACAGTGTGCATCTATCTTAACCGATTTTTTATTTCATCCTTCGTCGAAGCACTTTAGTGTTCGCTGAATGAATATTTAATTAAAAAGTGCAGTCGTCAATTCGCCCCAAAGAGAGCGAACAAACAGTGGAAACGCAAACACGACTACAAAAAAAATAGCGGAATTTTAATTAGATTAAGTTTTTATACAGCATAAAAAAACCTCACATAATTCTACAGCAAAGATATATTACTATTGTATTTGTCTTATTTGAATTTGTGAGATGTAACAAAATAACGAAACATTTTTATTAAACGTACCTTTTATACGCGTATCAATATTTAAACGCACACACACGAAGAGTTGTTTTATTTTCGATATTCTTTGATGTTGAATGTTAGTATTTTCGACAGGTTTCAACGTCGCTATAGTGGGTACAGTATTTTTATAAGACAAAGAAAAAGTGTATAACAATGCTAAAAAATAAGCATTGTATTTTCAATTTTGAACAAACGTAAACGATGTTCAGTAAGCGTACGCGCGCCCGGTGCGGCACAATAATGAGACAATTGTGAAACAATCTTTATTTCATATGAAACGAAAACGTATTTAACATTATAATTATATTTTAATCTTATTGTTATTGCGGAAATTTAATTTAAAAATACAAATTAAAGAAAAATAACGTAAGAATATCAATAATACCGCCAAATAAATACTACGCAAAAGCGGCGTATAATTTAAAATGAACAATTAAACTACCATTCAATGTCATTTAATGTAAAAATGTATTATAAACTAAAATAATATGTACTTTTATTTGATTAAATAATAATGTAATAGATTTTATTAAGTTTTTTTAAATTAATATTAAATTTTAAAATCGCCTATATATTTGCCGCAGTTGTATTCGTATGACTAAAATTGGCATTTATGTGATTTTTTTTAATTATCAAGTAATAAAAGTATCAGCATAAAAGATTCAAAATATGCTTTTGATCCCATTTTATATTCTCTGAATTTTAAAATATAGATTGAGCAAAAAAAATAGGCATGTTTCCGCCCGGGATCGAACCGGGGACCTTGTGCGTGTGAAGCACACGTGATAACCACTACACTACGGAAACCGACGAGAGTCACTAACTCCAGATCTAATTTTGTTACACGAATTAGTGAACCAAGCCCATTCTCTTTCACTCGAATTGATGCTGGGTATCAATTTCGTTTAAATGGCCCAGTTGGAGGAGAAAATTTCGCCGGTTTAACGACGAACAATAATATAGGAAATAATTGTAAACATTTACGATACGGTTAAAGACTACTACTCTGCACGTTTAAAGCAATGAAACTGGTCGGAGTAAAGTTGTTTTACTTCTGACTCACCCTACCCTTCTATTCTATCCTTCCTCCCTCTCGTTGGTTTTCCTTCATTCCTTCCTTCCTTCCTTTTTGTCCGGGGCAATGAAGTTGGTCAGGTTTGAAAGGACTCGTGACAAATATTCGGGCCACCGAGTGTGGTCCTTTTCAGCTAGGTTCTATTAAGGAACCCAATGTTTTTCCAGCAGCGAGTGACCACTTTGCATGGGTCACTCTCGACTATTTGTGACCGAGTCCAATCCATCACACTGAGTGGTATGTATTAGAAATTTTTCATCGTACAGTAGCGGTAGTAGTACAGTAACAAAATTGCATCACTTTGTTTTAAATTATCGATTTCTTGAGATTTTTTACATTATTACGTTTCTATATGGCGCTTTTTATACTTCTTATTGAATATCCTTGTACATTGTCCGTTGACGGTCGATGCTTGTTTGTTATTTTATAACAAAACGAAAATTATTATTGTTAGTGCACATTATTAGTATTCCAATTCAACGAATTTTAGCTCTTCATTACATTATATTTTAAATTGAACATTCAGCTATGCTTAAAAAATAAGGCATACGACCAGTTATGACGTATGAATGTGAAACGTGGATACTAAATTCAAGAATGCTACGCAAGATCAAAAAATATGTATGCTCGGTATAACAAGAAGAGATCGTAAGAGGAATACATGAGTAAGAAGTATGATCAAAGTGGCAGATGTAGCAAAACGTGTGAAAAAGTTGAAGTGGACACATAAAGAAAAGAATGAATGGGAGATGGACGCGAGAAATACTGGAATGGTATCCGAGAGGATGTGAAATAAAGCAACGTAGACCAAGTGGACGATGGGCTGATGAATTGAGAAGAATGTGTGGAATCGAGTGGATGCAGATTGCTCAAGACAGACGGGAATGGAAGAGGATTGCAGAGACCTTCATCCAGCAGTGAATGGTGAACGGCTGAAAATTATGATGACGATTACTATATATGGTAGGCACTAGGGTATGCCTAGCTGGCTGGGTAATCGCGGAACGCTCGCATACACTCACGGTACGTATACATACACTTACGGTACGGTTAATTTCAACTACCTACTACATTTTTAACTACGAAATATACTATACAATACTATTGTATATGTATAATATCTAAATCTAAATATATTAATAAAAAAAAAAAAAACGACTTTCCTGAACATATCGTATTCATATACATACATATGTACATATGTATGTATGTAGATGTTACTTAATTTAGGTAAATTAAATTTTATTTTTGTTTCTAGGTTAGTGCTATTTTTAAATAAATGATAAAAAATCAAATTCATTGGACCCTTTTTGGAATACTTTCCGTATCAAAATTTAATCCTTTAAATAATCTATCGCCACTAGGTACATACATATATACGAAAAACCTTATAATTTCTAATGTTTCTAATGTCCAACAAAAAATTTAAATATGTGACATTAAGGTTGAAAAAGAGTATGGTGAAAGTTCGCATGTCGCATATTTTATAATAAGTGTTCAACACTTGAATAAAGCTCAAAATCTAAATTTGCTCTTTTAGAGGCGAACCGGAGATATAATTTAAAGAAATTGTGAGGAAATGGCCTCTGCATCCTTATGTACAAAAGAAAAATACACGATTTCACGTTTTTCGTTCGAGGAGAGAGCTTTGCTGGCAAAGCTCTATTTGTCGCTTCGCTTTATTTGTTTACAGGCGACCAACTTTGCATGGAGCTTTTAAATTTATTTCTCTCTAATGTACACAAAATATAAATCACAACATTACAGACGCGTCGAATTCACACGTGTCCTCTCTTCACGTAAATTTTAATAGTATTTCACAAATACGTAATCAGTTCGGGACACGAACTTACTTTGTTCAATATTTAGATATACGTATTTAGTACATAAGCTTCGTTTGGAAAATTATCGATATTAGCGTCGAACACATTAGCCTGTCGCGACACCGTGTTCGACAAATGAAAATATTGCGATAATGGAATCGCTAATCCCCATTATGTCGAGGCTTTGTTTTAATTCGAAGAAAGTACTCTAATCGCCGCAGAGCTTAAAGTTTAATCCGCGCGCAAACTTTCGCAGGTGATTTCATACCTAACCGTGCGATTGAAAACTTTTCTAATTATCAATTCGCATATTACCTATATTATCAGTCGACTATTGTTAAATATGCGAGGCGAAATATTACACACGTGTATAGATTATATGTACATACATTGCGACAAATTCAAATATGTACATTTGTTAATATGATTGTGTATAGATTGTATAATTATTATTAAATAATGTAAATTACTTTCATGATTCATATTTGAGTATATTGTACATTTAGCATTACTGATAAGAATGATTTACTATATTGGTGTAATTTATTATTTTAATGAATCGATTGAATACAATGAGCAAAAAATTCTTTATAAGCTACGTATGTATGTATGGAAACGCTTTAAAAATTGATTGACTTCTTATATTATATATAAGCGTAATTGTCTGCCTATCTGCCTGGGTCGTTGCGGTCACGCTAGGTCATATAACCCGTTCAATCAACGGTACATGGGCTGTACTGTTATTGTACAAACCTGGGTGCACGGGTTCAAAATCCACCTTCATATGACGGGCGAGTTGGCTAGTTCTATATATGTAGTTGTAATTTTACGTTTTATATTCTAACTAATCTAAATCAGCGGTCGGGAACCGGCGGCTCAGGAGCCGCATGCGGCTCTTTGTATGTAAACATGCGGCGCTCTCTGTCAACCAACGTTTTGCGTGAAATACACAATTACACAATTAATGCTTTAAGGTCGATTTTCAGATTAAAATTTATGATACTTTTTAGTAATAAACTGTCGAACGTTGAGAAATATCACAAGACCAACTTATGTATTACATTTCATTAATGATTAATGAGTAACATTCAATTTAATTGTAAATACATATATGTATATAATTCGAAAATAATATGTTGCTGCTTCCAAACTTACCAATTTTGCAAGGTTTTTCCTAATTTGGCTCTTAGCTCGAAAAAGGTTCCCGACCACTGATCTAAATCATTGAAATTTGTCGAGATAAAAATTAAAAATGAATAAATTTTATTCGCTAAATTTGAGTTAATAAATAATTCATATAATAAGAACTCACTAGTTATTCATAATATCATTTATTTTCATTCTAATATTAAAATGTATATTTAAAATCGTATTACCTGCTCATTTCTTCTGTACTTGATTTAAATCGTTGCTTTTTCACTTTTTGGCAAAGAAACGTATTGTCACCAGTAGTAGTGGGAAATACATTCGAGTGGTTTCCCACTGTTTTGAACCACCCGAATACATTTCGGGTCAAATTACCCAACTCACCCCCGTCCAATCGATTCGGCAAACATATAATACAATACTATAATACCTCGGGCACACTAGACACAATAATTTCGTATCGTTTCACACTCGGAATGTGGAACAATGGCGTGAAGATTTGGCGTGTCGGGCGTCGCGACGCGCGCATTCAAATCGTCTCATTATTAATTTTGACGCGCGTGAACGCGTGTTTCACATCTCGAGGTCCCAGGATCCTAAGGACGACGACAGCGAGTCCTTTGTCTCGTGAAACCCATGGGGTTATACATATATATACCTTATGGAAGTCTCATACCACCCCATGGTACAAAGGCTACCTGCGTGTGCACCCCTGATTTATTCCACCTCGAGGGTCGAATAAATTCCGAACATCATTTCGGTCGGTGACACCGACCCAGGCGAAAACTCCTCTTCGAATATTGCCTGGTTCCACTTTTTTTTTAAACTTTATTTCGGTCCCGCAAGAAAACGAGTGGGGTCTACTTATAAAGGGGGAAATATTCAAATTCAGAAAGCGAGTGCTCTTACTCTAACGACTTTCATTTTCACTACAAATATACATAATTATAATGTAGATAGAGTGAAATGCCAATTCAACCATGTGTAAAATCGAACGTAGGTACTAGAATATGAACTTTCGTTTCGTAGCAACTGATTAATAAAATTGAACCGTTCAGTTTGTAAAGTTGTCTACGACTCGTTTTGTCAATTTTGGTATACATATACGAGTACGGTTTAATGAATTCTGCACGCAAAACGTAGTCACAATAGATAATCACATTGTAGAGATAGTTGATATTTATTTAATACTAGCTGTTCCCGTTCCAGATCCCGATCCCGTTCCCGTTCCCGTTCCCGTTCCCGATCCCGATCCCGTTCCCGTTCCTAGTACGTTATCTGACGCGTGAGCAGACCCGTTCCCGTTTTTTCCCGATTCCAGATCCCGGTCCCGTTCCCGATCCTGATCCCGTTCCTGAGCCCGTTCCCGTTCCCGTTCCTAGTACGTTATCTGACGCGTGAGCAGGCCCGTTCCCGTTCCCGTTCCCGTTTTTTCCCGATTTTTTTTCACAGGAACCATCCCCGGCATGATCACAATAAGTCCTGAAAGTTTCATCGCGATCGGTTGAGTGGTTTAGGAGCCTATAAGAGACAGACAGACAAACAAACAGACATTCATTTTTATATATACATATACATAGAAGATATACATGAATATGACTGGATTTAAAAAAAAGAAAAGAATGAAACTAGGATGGAGTGCTTTTGGAAGAATGAACATAGTTTTTAAATCCAACATTCCGCTATGCTTAAAAAAGAAGGCGTACGACCAATGCGTACTGCCAGTTATGACGTATGGATGTGAAACTTGGACGCTAAATTCAAGAATGCTACGAAAGATCCAGTGCACACAGAGAAGCACGGAAAGATGTATGCTTGGTATAACAAGAAGAGATCGTAAGAGGACTACATGATTAAGAAGTATGACCAAACTGGTAGATATATATAGTGGAACGTGTGAAAAAGTTAAAGTGGGCACATAGCGAGAAGAATGGATGGCAGATGGACGCAAGTAATACTGAAATGGTATCCAAGAGGATGTGAAAGAAAGCAAGGTGGACCGAGTGCAAAATGAGTTGATGAATTGAGAAGAATGTGTGGAGTCAAGTTCAAGACAGACAGGAATGGAAGAGGATTGAAGAGGCCTTCATCCAGCAGTGGATGGTGAACGGCTGAAAAAAATGATGATGATACGAGTACGTAAGTACGCAATAAAACTAAAATAATGTTTAATGATTTTTGCACGCAAAGCGTAGTCACAGTACATAATCACACTGTAGAGATAGTTGATAGTTATTTACACCTAAGACAATTGGTGAATATGACCGGATGTAAAGAAGAAGAAATGAAACTAGGATGGAGTGCTTTTGGAATAATGAACGCTATGCTTAAAAAATAAGGTATACGACCAATGCGTACTGCCGGTTATGACGTATGGATGTGAAACGTGGATGATACGTAAGATCCAGTGCACACAGAGAGGCGTGAAAAGATGTATGCTTGGTATAACAAGAAGAGATCTTAAGAGGAATACATGGGTAAGAAGTGGAATGGTGAACGGCTGAAAATGATGATGATGATACGAATACGTTTTGTGATCTCGCATTGAACAATATTACAGCATTCTATTTAGCACTAACCTCCATACAACACAAGTTTTTTCTTTGTTGTTTGATGTTAACCACTTTTCAATACAAGCAGCTTAATTTTTTTTCGCTTAAAACGTACATACACATATATTGAACATATATTTTCTTCATTTGTCGAGATACTGCTCATAAAACGTGCAATCTTTACCAACCATTGTGCACATAATACTCTGCCATGAAACCTTTTAATCCTATTCTCAAAATGAACATTGGAATCCATAGTTAGTTGTTTTATCTTTTAATTGTTACATTTTACACCATTCAAATCTACTATTACACAATATTAACCCTTTTGCTGCTACAACAACGATATATCGTTGTTATGAAAACAATCGAGAACTGCTAACAACGATCGTTGTTGACGTCATAATGGTCGTATTTGAATATTTTCTGTGCGCCAGTACGTCAGGGTATGAAACAATTTATACATATATATTTATTATTATGTAAAATGGACTGAAGGATATATAGGACACACGTGCAGGTTTATAAATTCCAAAAAACTTTTATTTTAATATCTGGTTAAGATTTTAATAATAATAAACTTAAATTACATAAAATTATAATCTGTCGCCCCTGAGTCATTAAAAGCTATTCGTTTTATTTTATATCTTATAAATATGAATAAAATTCATATAATTATTAATTTTAAAAACAATATTGAATTATTTATTTATCTACATATGTAGGTACATATAAAAATAATTAAATATTGAAATAAAAGAGAAGAAAAAAAGAAACCAATTATAATAACAAAAAATGTAAAAAAAGAGGAAAAAAACATACACACACACATACATATATGAAATACAGTTAAAAAAAATATATACAAAATAAAATATATGTAACATGATAAATATATGAAACATATTAAAATAATGATTTGCAATATTTTAAATGTTCTGATAAACAATTGCCATGAAGACCTTTTTTACATATAACGCATATAGTACGTGATCTTTTAACGGGACCACCATCCTTTCTACTGCAAACAACACAAACTTTTTTCTTTGCGTTCGGGTAGTTTTATAATTCCACTATTTGTATATTGTATGCGATCAGGTGAATCAGATGAATTTTTTTTTTCCTCCATCCATTTTTTTTCAATAATTTCTATAATTTGAGATATGAATTGATATCTTGATAATCTTGGTTCATTTGAATTATTTTTATATATTATGTACGAATTTAGAATCATTCTTGAAATTATGCTAAACACGACTTTTTTCCAATATTTCACCGATCTTCGTTCATCCATATACACACAATTCATCATGTCTGACGTGTCTACACCACCCATGTATTTATTGTATGTAATTATTGCAGATGGCTTCGTTATAGTCTGGACTTGTCCTTGGATACATTTTGTTATTGTCGTATTTTGTGCTTGTTCAAATGTGGATAATAATAACACAGGTTTCCTATGGGATGGTTTATCACGATACCCCGTTATTAAAATTTCATTACTTCTGTAATGTTTAGAAGTCTTCACTGGCATTAATTGTTTTAATTGGCATTAATTGTTCCGTTTGGGATCCCCAATCTATTTTTTTTCTCAATGTTCCCGTTATATAAGTTCTGCATTTAAACAGATATCGCGCCAGAGGAATACTAGTAAAAAAAATTGTCGGTAATAAGATGGTAGCTTTTTTCGTAAACAACCGCACATTTCAAGTAATTTTTTTACTACAACATGCGAAAGTCCCAATTTTTTTTATGGCTTGTTTATCTTCAGCACTTCTTGCTCCCTTATAACAGAAGAATGCCATACAATAATTTGAAATTGAATCAGAGAGCATCCAAAACTTGATACCCCATTTATGATGTTTTTTGTTTGGCATGTATTGTAAAAGTTGTGTGTGATTTTTTGTCCCAACTAGTGATTCGTCGATAGCAATATACTGATGGGGTACATAATGATGTTGAAAGAGAGTATTCGCATGATCGACTAGAGGCTGAAATTTAGCACACGGGTCATATTCTTGATTATTTGTAGGATACAAATTAGCATTGTTTGTAAAATGCAAAAATTTTAACAATAGAGGAATCTATCCCTTGCCATCATTTTTCCGAACCATGGAATGCATCTAGAATTTTTTGGCCCAGTATGCTAATATATTTGGTCTTCTAGTTTGCCAGAAAAGCTTTCATTTCTCCTACTGCTGTTGGACGCTCGAATGAAGAGATATAGATTGGGCATCGATATATTGTTGGGCATATCGATTGGTTTCCACGACAACGAGCTGCCATAATTCATCGGTAAAAAAAAATAAATCGAAGTACGATATGGCAACGCGTTAATTGATGGTGGATGTTTTGGGCCTGGGAGCTCTTCAAATTGTGGTAGATTTGGATTATTCTCAAAATCTTGATCCAAAAAAATACTTCCGTAAATGCTGCTGATATTTCTGGTTTCATCATAGTCGATTATCTGTTCATTGGATTCAATTTCGGGTTCCATTTCAAAATCGGAATCATACAAAGAGTTATTTGGGAGGCCACTTTCAGAATCACTAGAACTGCTAATTTGTCGAGTTACTAGGCGAGGAGCTACACTTTCGTCACTATCACTGTCCGTTATCATTTTGCAGGGTTAAAGAAATAGAATAATAAAAAATCAATATAAAACCGTTTTTCTATTATAGAGATCACGAGCCGTCGTACAATTAATTGCAACTAAAATGTGTTCAAATGTTTACGATACCTGTTGAAAATAGATCGCATATCGATTGATAATAAATAGTGCATCTCACTCTCAAACTCGCATTTACGAGTACAAAAGAAAAGAGAGAAAGAGAAACTACTTCCAAGCTCGGCTAGGGAAGCACTTATATCCGCAATAAAGTATAATATCGCCCCGTCATTTCGGCCAATGAATTAGTAATAAATAATATATAATTTTTTTTTTTTAAAAAAAAATTATAAATTTTAGCATTTCTCGTTAGGATTTTTTGAAAATATCGTAGCAGCAAGGTTAAGCGATACCTCGAAAAAGTATGTACTTTTCAAATGCAAACTTTCACCACAACTTCACAGACAATTTGCCTCTACATATTAGACGTGCGCTATATAATAATTGTTTACACGTAGATATATTTTAAATGGTATGGTATCTTTTGATAGTACACTTTCAGTGCAATATCATCATCATTTTCAGCCGTTCACCATCCACTGCTGGATGAAGACCTCTCAATTCCTTTTTCATTCCTTTCTGTCTTGAGCAATCTGCATCCACTCGACTCCACACATTCGTCTCAATTCATCAGTCCATCTTCTACTAGGTCTACCTTGCTTTATTTCATATCCTATCGGATACCATTCCAGTATCTCTCGAGTCCATCCATTCTTCTCGCTTTGTCCAACCCATTGCCACTTCAACTTTTTCACACGTTCCTGTGCAACATATTATTATGCGAACGCTAACTCTCGCTATAGCCACATACATATACATGTGTATAATACATTCCCCATACATTCGATCTTAGCAATTTTCCACTGTGGGTTATTTTATAGCGATTTTCTACTTAGACGTTCAGTTTCTATCGCACATGTCGGCTCAGTGCAGTCTTTATACCGAGTAGTTTATAGTGTGTCCCGCCTCCGGGTGCTTTATCACGTCTACTTTTCTTCTAAAATCTCGAGAGCAAGTCCTCCCCCGACGCCAGGGTGGGTCAGAATAAGAGAAGGGATGAAGTAGATGGGGTAAAGGCTTCTTCGTACAAATCAAATTACTTCCACGTTTCGTTCCTGCGAGATTATGAGGATGTGGCAGGATACCGCGTACTGGGGATATACGGGGAAAAATGCTAAGGATCGTAATATTTTAACGGCTCAACGTCGCCGGCCGAAGACCGATGTGCTACTCTATTTATTCGTCATAATAAATACACATAAAAGTCGAGCTCTTGTATGTAATATGTGAACAGTGGACAATGGCGAGTGTACGTAGGGGGTTCTGTGAAATTTGGATTTGCGCGAAAATTCGATTAAGGCAACTAAAAGCTTTTCCCGGAAATTGCATTTGACTGGAAACGCGCTTATGGATTATTATGGATAGTATTTTTTATATGAATTCATCGCTGGAAATAAGATTTAAATTTAAATCGATTCGTGTAATTTGAATATCTTGTGATCTTCTTAACGAAATGTGATTATATTGCATTATCATCTCAATCGAAAGATAGTATTAATTTAATAAGAAAATGGAAACAAAGATTTTTAACTTTTTACGTGTATTCAACTCAATCTATTGATCGTTTACAAATTTTATATGAAATATTTTTGTAGTGTCATCTATGATTTTTTTGTAAAACTATAATAATAAAATAAATCACACAAATTTGTATGAACCAAATTTATATTCTATTGTTTTAATTTAACCAAATTATATTTGAATGTTTAATTTAATTATTTTTTTCTAATTTTAAACCAATTAGTCTCATAAATGAGTAAACGAAACAAAAAAAAAACTTAGGTTTTTCACAAACCAGTTTTTCCACATACTGAATTTTTATTACTAAACCTGTTCGAATTTGCAATTTAATTTATTTAATGTCTTCTAAACATAACATTATAATTTACACTATGTGCACATAGAAAAATATTATCAAAATTATATGCAGCTCTCACTAGTCAAACAGGCTTTCGTTAAAATCCTCAATGCAAAAAATATACATGTTATTATGTACAATTGCGGAGCAGCTGATCGTTTCACGTGCCACCGCATCCACCAGGCGCTCTACAAGTTTAGTTCATCCTTCCTTGTTTGGCAGACTTTCTTCTTGTTCGCAAAGACGCAAATGCCGACGATTTCATACGGCTTGTGACGTCATTCGTGATCGACTACTAACTATAGTCGCAGTCAGGGCTGTTAAAACCACAGAATATGACGAAACCTCAACTTTAAATTAAACTCCAGTGAAACTTCCTGCGGATGTGTGAACGAAAGCGGTTAAGTCGATACAATTAGCACTTCTGATAACAAATTTAAATTGTTCCGTGACATTGAAAGAGTATAATCTGCGACAAGTTGAGGTTTTAATAGAAGAAGTTAATTTAAATTTTTAAAAACATTATTCTAAAATTTTGATTCATATATATATGTATGTAAGTATTATAAGCTTGCTGTCTGGCAATCGGCTGTATATGATCGAACATTTGGCACATTTTTTTCCAATATTTGGGCTTATAATGTAACAAATACATTATAAAATTCATCATTACCATATTAGTGAACACCTTCAGAAACTCTGTTATTTGACCATGGCGTTGCATAGCAAATATTTATGACTGGATGTAAAGAAGAAGAAATAAAACGAAGAATGAAACTAGGGTGAAGTGCTTGTGGAAGAATGAACATAGTTTTTAAATCCAATATCCCGCTATGCTTAAAAAATAAGGCATACGACTAATGCGTACTACAGGTTATGACGTATGGATGTAAAACGTGGATGCTACGTAAGATCCAGTGCACACAGAGAAGTATGGAAAGATATATGCTCGGTATAACAAGAAGAGATCGTAAGAGGAATACACGGCGAAGAAGCATGACCAAAGTGGCAAATATAGCGGAACGTGTGAAGAACTTGTATTGGACACATAGCGAGAATAATGGATGGACGCGAGAAATACTGAAATGGTATCCGAGAGGATGTGAAAGAAAGCAAGGTAGACCGAGTAAACGATGGGCTGACGAATTGAGAAGAATGCGTGGAATCGAGTGTATGTAGATTGCTCAAGACTGACAGGAATGGATGGAGAGGCCTTCATCCAGCAGTGGATGGTGAATGGCTGAAAATTATGACAATGACTAGAGACTAATTACTAATTATTAATGACTAATTACCTGTTGTCGAGCAACGGGTGATTATTATCGACACGGTGTGTTAAATTTTGGTAAAGTACAAGTAAAAATTAAATACAATCGATATAAATTGGCAGCCATTTTGAAATACTTTTTCATATTTTATCGTTCAGTAAGATCTTCGTAACAAACGACACGAAGTCAGTTACGCCTTTCTTCCACGCCTAAATTATACACTGGTAGACCAAACTAGAAATAGCATAAAAATTCAATACAAAATTTATTCATAAGGACAATCCTGCCCTCCTAAGCCCACTTAACGTAACTGACAAAACAACAATATCGAGATAAATGGACTTGAAAGTTTTATTCTAAATTTGTGTTTTTCTTCATATATTACTGATTTATTTAAACTTTTTTTTAGTGCATGAGGTTATTTTCTATTGTGTTTTGATAATTCTAAGGAAAAATTTAAAAAAAATGAATACTTTAGTAGTTACGTCACTTCATTATTCATTATTAATGTATACATACGACTATTCCAAACTTCAACCACTCTATTTGAAAAGAATGAATCTTTAACAATCTTATTTGATTTTTCTTTTCGGAGTCTAAGAGTATGACCTCTTAGATGAGGGTTCTCATTGAACATAATGAAGTTGGTCATTTCACATGAATAATGATTATTTATTATTTTGAATACTTCAATTAAATCACCTCTTAATCTCCTCGTCTCCAATGTGGAGAGATTCAGTCTTTTCAATCTTTCATGATAAGATAGTGACCGAAGTAAATATTGGATACGTTATTTTCGCTAAGATTGGTGATACTATTTCTCTGCGCATGCAGATACGTTAAATTTAATAGCTTAAAAAAGTCACTTTTGGATGGAGATACATTAATTTTGATATGAAAAATCGCAAGAATACACTCCCATATAAAACACATCTAACTCATTTTCGTACTTTTTGTCAGTTACGTTAAGTGGGCTTAGGATGGCAGAATCGTTATTACACTAGACAAAAGTGCACCTGCCGTATAAAAAATTGTAACGACGTAAGTAATTGGTATAACTATTTACCGGTTTCGATAAGAGACCGCTACTTGCGGTTTAACCAGCCTGGTTCAATCACGTGGTCTGCTACATCCAATGGCGCACTTCCACTTCTCTTTCTAGACCAGTGTTCTTATTGTTGTGCTGTGAGTTGTTTCTCTCGCGATTGTCAACAGAAGAAAACAGTATTCGCACATATTTACGACATCGCCACTTATGGTGAAGAACTGACGCACACTTCAGCAAATACCACGTGGAACATCAGGTTCGAATGTTCGATATGAGTCGACAAATTCCTATTTTACCTCAGTGCAGTGTTTCACCTTGTGTCTGGTCCTCTCTGATCAGTTTCCAAACGCGATCGTTTGTGTTTCGCCGAACAGCACTTCTCAAAGTGTCGGAAAATTGATCGATTTCCTTTTAAGGAAAAGCTTACGCACGGTGGTCGAAATTTCATTGCACAAAAATTTACCATGTATTGAAGTTTTAATCACTCACAAAACAAATGTATAGTACTTTACTTATAAGCTGCACTTATAGGTTATCGTTTACTATTCTCGAAATGGATTTTATACGTGATTCATTCATAGTAAAGTAACTATCGATATGGTATTTGAGTTTGCGTGCAAGGTTTTCCTATTGTAAATGTACAGGTTGACTCAATAAACGACACGTAACTTCAAGGGTCGTTTGATGAGGTCATTTTTTTTTAGGAATGTTATGAAAATAACGCGTAAATTGTGCATGTTACGGGCAAAGTGTGAAATCTCGCGTAGTACCTACATATACTAGATGGCTTTGTATGGAAATTTTATTTTTCTTTTAATCTGCTATGTGTATTAAGTTAGTTGTTACTATTCTGTATCGTCTTGATGTTAACCAGCATTATATTGAGTCAAACTGTATATTTCTACAAAAACAAATAAATATATTCAGTGCAAAAATTTGCATCACAAGCATATTAGTACGTTTACGTGACGAAATGTCTCTACATTTACACTAATAATTTACGTACAAGAGTTGTAGTGTGTTACAAAACAATGTAAGATTTTTTTTCAATCAATATAGTGGCTTTCAACCGGTTTTGCAAAAATTATAACGAGAAAGACCTTGCTCAAAGATGAAGGTGATCATTGGATCAGGTGCACGTTCCGTATTATAAAAGCTTAGATGATTTAATAAATAATTCCTGAAAATCGTACTCATCTACGCCTATTAATATGAAATTATTTAACCCTGAACTGTTATCGTACTATTTGTTTTCAAAATTTTGGCAATTTTATCATACATACATAGAAGCTGCGAGTCTTGTTATGTATAAAAAAAAAAAATTTGATTATTTTGATAATTTTATGTATCGGTTTGGACTAGTGCCATTTACTACATAGATCTGTGTATACAGTTAGTGAACCAAGTCTATGCGGAAGAGACAAGGACGATCGAAAGTTTAGTTTCTTCGATGAAAAAGCGTAAGCGCGCCTCCGGTAACATATCATAACGTAGTTTAAAATCATTTGCCGCTCGAATTAGTATGTTAAGATAAAATAAAAAAATATTGAGATAGAAAACCAATCCTTATAAACGTGATGAAATAAAAAATTCTCTAAACAAACGCCAAATAACACGGGAAAAAAATATATATTTTTGACTTTAAAAATTCGCTAGATAATTAATTATAAGTATTTTAAAGCAATAAAAAATCACAATCAATAGAAAAAATATCTGACTATTGATTTTAATACTCACTTTGAGCACAGCAATACTATATTTTGAGTTATAGTCCGCAAAAGCCAAAAAAAAGGATATTTTTTACATTTTTTAAATTGCGAATATCTCATAAGCGAGAGCATATCAACGAAAATCGTTATCGGATTCGAATTCAATGGGTCAAACTTAATAAAGATTCACTAATCTCCGCTCTGGGTATTTTTTTTGTTGCTCAGTGTAATCAAAGACAGGTGTTCACCTATTTATTACTAGTGAAGTGCAGACAACGGAACAGGTGTACCTAAAGGAATGCCTGTGTTGAGTAATTTAACAACCCGTGAAAATACAGGACGTTTAGGATTGATTTTATAGCTCAAGATACGATGATGTAAAATATTGTATATGACGTGCTGTAGCGTGTATGATGTGCTATAAATCAAAATGGCGGCATCTCGGCAGTTAGGTTATGGCGCATCTGGCTTGTTCACACCGACAGCTGGCGCCGCTCGCTCTCGTTCTGCGTTTAACAAGCCGATGGGTACACTTTTAGCATTTATATAATTATAGTAATTTAAACTACGAGTCTGTCGTTCTAATGGTACAGTTACTGGATTTATCTCATCTATTCTTCTCGGAGTACTGATGTAATAATCAAAAACTCGCACTTTGGAAAGTGGTAGTTTTTAGACTATTCTTCTAGTAAAAGTATCGTATCCTAAATTCATCAAAATAGAAACAAGAACGATCTCAAAATCTTCAAAATGTACGACCGTGAACCGCATTCGCCTTCAAATAGCGCATATTTGCGTAATGTTCGATTCAATACATCCGGTTATATTATATGTACATTGATCGTTAACTCATTCTCACATTAATCTCGTCTAACATTTAAATGGCATTTTTGCATCAGTTTACGATGCACGCAATGACCATCTTATGGAAAGTTAGTTTACTATCAATCAGAACAAAACAAATTGATTTTTTTATTGGTATTTTCAACCTTTTGGTCAGTTTGGGTGAAACCTGTCATGAAAATTTTGTTTTCTCGGAAAATCGTGATAACCCCATTATCGTTTGACCCTCTCCGCGGTGCTAAATATCGATTTAGTCGCGAAACACTCGTAAAACAAAACGAAAAATGTAGATTTGTGCCAAAACCACTCCTTCGTACTAGTACTGTATGATAGATACACAACATTTTCATTTTTCTTTGCTATATGATGCCTTAAATACAGTACTATTTTAAGACCATCGGATCTATACCGTATCTTACGTAATTTTTCAAGGTCGTAATTGTACAAAAAATGAGTTAAATCAATTGATTTTCATTGACTTTTCACCTCACTCTAAGTTTGCTCAGTAATCTCCACAGGTTCTATTGATTTTTCGAGTATAAATAAAACTGGGTGTGTTTCAATAATTACAGTGAACTGTGAACGTGTTCGAATTTCACTCCTCAAACACAGTCTATCGGAATATTTACCATTCAGTTCGACTTTAAGCAAAAGTAACAAATTTTATATTCCAATTTTCGGTAACATTTCACGGCGTTTGAATTTCCTTGATCTTGTATTCGTCTGAAATGTGTTCTGTTTTAAATTTCCATTTCTAATTTGATGTTTAAAATACAAGAATATCATCCGATTTCTTGAACGCCACCCAAAACCTTGTGGAAAACTGTTCGACGTATGTTTTTTTACTTTATTTATGATCAATTCAATATCTCTCAAAGTAAACACCATATGAAATATAGTTCAATTTATTAATTATTGATTGTAGCTTTCATAGTATTCAGATTTATACCAGGTATATTACTTTAAAGTAATATACCTGGTATAAATAATAATAAAAAAAAAGCAAAAGTTTAATTTGTAGTGAAACTTTAGTGAAATGACCATGACGACGGATAAACAGCTCACGAAACGTTCTGGGTGCAAAACCGTGTTGGTCGAAACATTTCGCAATACGGGTATATATTCATGAGCTGATTGCACACTTACATATATAGTGGCGCAGTTAGAAGATGCCGTGTACACTATGTATAATATTTATGTATGTACATACATATGTTGATTTACTATTTTACTGACAGTATCCTCAAAAGTTGAATTGAATGTTGACGTACATATAATACAATCATATTTATGCAAATTTTTGTCTCACAATCAAACAATTGCATTGTTATCACCTTGAATTAATCAATTTAAACATTCTTTTGAATGGTAAATGTTCATTCTAACACCGTACACCTCAACGAGGATGAATCGTACGTGATGAACAACGTACATACATATGCTCACATTGTACTCGTACAGTTCAATTGTCACCGTAATCAACGATGATGTTTTGTTGATCATATACATACATACACAGGAAATTATTATATGTATATTGTGTTTATATTTATTTTTGTATTTTATTACAGGTCCAAAATGTGGTCAACTATATCAATTTGCCTACTGCTGGCAATTTCTGCCAATGGTTTTTCTAGTTAGTATTATTTTACATCAATATTATTTCTTCTACGTTCTACTTTATATAAATTGCATATTATTAATGTTATTATTTTTCAGAATATGGTAGGACTTGTAAAGACATAGGTTGCCTTAATAGCGAAGTATGTGCTATGGCTGAGGATCCTTGCTCGATTGGCAGAAGCAGCGAATGCGGCCTATATCCAACTTGCAAAAAGAAAACGGCTTCTGATTCAGGTTCATCTTTATTATCTTACATATCACAACATCATCATCATCACTTCTTCTTATTATACGAAATCTGATACAATCCTGATAAATCCAACTAACATGTTTGTTTTGCTATTCCAGAATCACACAATGTACCGATAGTCAAACCAATGCCGAAACCAATAGCTGATGTAAGACCAGCGGCACCAGTAGCACCTCCGAGATTTGACGATATTCCAAATTATCCTCCCCCAGCCCCACCACGAGGATCATCTAATGGTGGAAGTTATGGTGGTGGTGGTGGTAACGGTGGCTACGGAGGTTCATCGGGTGGTGGAGGTTCTCACTATGGAGGCTCTTCCGGCGGTGGAGGAAATCCTTACGGAGGCTCTTCCGGCGGTGGAGGAAATCCTTATGGAGGCTCATCCAACGGTGGTGGAGGCTCGTCAGGCGGTGGCTTTTCAAATCCATTTGGCTCATTTGGCTCATTCGGAAGTGCATTTGGTTTCGGAAACAACGGCAACAAGGATGGAAAAACTAATCCAATCACATCTATTCTCACAAATATTTTGAGTAATTTCACCAGAGGTCTTCCGTCGCTCAACCCATCCTTCACCAGGCCAGGCTTGATCGAGAACAAAAACACGAATCCCAATCCGTCTAATCCTTACGGTAATCCTTCCAATCCTTATGGTAACCCTGCCAATCCGTACGGTTACCCCGGTCAAAATAATCCCGGCTATCAAAGGCCAGCAAGTTTATATCCATCATTTAGTCAGCCGTCAAATACGCAGCAAGGGCAATCTAATCTGCAGAGTGGATATTACGCGAAGAACTATGGACAGAATCAAGCAGGACGAAGTGCCGCTACGACAAGGAAGCCCACAAGCTATGGATGGACATTCGGGTAAATAAACACAAGTTCTTCCGGTGTGTGGCTTCGGTTTATTATTTGGCTATTTTGCACTAATTTTACTCCTTGTTTGGCATTTTTTTGTTTCTAAATAAATATTTTATCCTTGTTTCCTTAGCTATTTTATATTCAGAGCTAATAAAACTGAATTTATTTTTAATATACATTATTTCTGTAGCAATTTCTAGATTTTATTGATTATTTATTCATTCATACAATTATTTAATATTTTTTTAAGTTGAAATTTATATTGGCTCTCGTTTAAATTTCAATTGCTAAAAAAAATTACTATTTTGTGTATATTTTATTTGATAATCGAATAAACGAATAGGTACATTTTATTTTTGTTTTATTTTATTTTTTAGTTATAATGTTCGCACATTTATTTTTAACCCAAATTCTTTTCACAAAACCTTCCCCTCGAAAGCTTGCTTTGATTGTAAAATTTTTCACCGACTTAATTAAATTATTGCATGTTATTGCTTTACTTTATTTATTTCTAACAACCTATATTTTGGTCGACTGTTTGATATGAAAAACGAAATAATCTATGGGTGTTAAATATGTAATATTTTGTCTAATACAAATAACAATAAATTCATAATATAAAAAAAAAAACAGGTAAATTATCTAATGTCAATCATATTTTATTGTTTACCAAAATTTAATTATTCCTATTAATTAAAATATATTTCTGTTTTAATTTCCAGGTTTACCAGTGCAGTGCTAATCATTCAACTCTTCTGTAAAGCAGTGCTATAAATTTTATATTTAGGTTTACTTTCTTTTTACCAATAAAATGTACAATTATACAGACAATGTGATAATGAAATACATACATACTTGAATTTATTTTTGCAAAATGTTGATGAAAAAAAATTTATCTAAAATTATATTAACAGTTTCTATTTAGTTTGATTAAGGATTATGTTATTTTTATTGCCGTAAGCTCAACAGTTAATACTCAATACAATAGTAAAATACATGACAGGTATTTTGATGAATTTAATAATTAAAATGACAATTACTATAATTAATTTTTGAGGAAAAATTATATTTTACCATTTATGCAATAGTTGTAGAGCTACTATTGTTATTCTTATTTCTATTATAATATGATGTATGTATTGTTGATTTTTTTTAGTATGTTTTGTTAATAAGTAGGTATGTGGTGCATTTTTATGTTAACATTTATAGTTACCCTACGCATAAAAACTACCGTCCAAATGTATATAATGATATTTTTCTGAAGTTTACATTTTAATATTAATATTATAAAAACGCTAATAAAATTTCTAAATTAGATAGGTGTTTCAACTATTTAAATTTTATCTTTTTTTCAGGAATGAAAGCATCTTCCGTATCTATAATTCGATGAGTAACTAACTACATATGTATCTATGTATGTTACTCTAATTTACTTTAGCTGTCTTATTTAACATAATGTAAAATACACATGTGGTCATTAGATTATAAATCATTGAATCCTGCTATAATGTTGGCCTTCTTTAGTGACGTCGCATATATTGTATTTGGGCCCGTCTACATAATATCATCGATGATTCTACGACGTAGAATAACTGAATATGCTTTGGTAATAAATTATCATTATTGGAAGTGTAGATACTCTATGAGATCAGTTGTTTTATTGGGTTACTTCTTTATAACGATGAATATGGCATTGTAATTTAATTTTATGATAAGTTTATAGTCATTCTGCAATGTTTATTTTTGATTTTCAGTACACATTTCGCATTTAAGTGAAGAAAATTATTTTATAATTGCGGTTAAAGCATTCGCTGCGCGTAAGTACTTAGAAGGATTGCTGATATTGAGCTAATTAAATCTTTGTTTTCAGTTTATTTAATTCCTACACTATAAAAGAGAAACCAGATGATTTGGTAATTTTCAGCCGTTCCCGGTTGGATCTGGTATACCGTAGAATTACCAAAATGATAATGAAGTGCGACGATTTTAATTTGGCCATAAGCAGCCATGTGAGAATATTTGCCTCTTTCTTCCGTGTATACAATTTAGTGTGGTGGCTGCACTGTGTGACGCTCCGCTGTCGCAACGCCATGGTCGCTGAAGACCGGTAAGCTTTCTTTTACTCCAAATTAAATACATTTCCTTTTCGAAACGACTACAAAAACGGGATTAAACGATCCCGACTACGTCTGGGATCCCGAATTTCATCGATCCCGTAATCCTGTCGCGTTAATGTGAAGCTGGGAAGCTAGCGTCCCCGAGCGTTGACAGTTGAAGCTGTCAACGTGCAAGCGATTTCGTGCCTTAACGCGTAGTGTCATAAGGATTATAATCGCGTGGGTGCTATTTATAAACTAGCTTATTTTGGTACACAAATCAATAAATATCAATTGATACATAACCTACAACAGTGGTACCAACTGTTATTTTGTGCGATCTAACAACTATTAGCTATTAGCTCAAGTGCGTGGCGTCGTCCAGGTTGTAGTTTTTTTAGTATTAGATTTCTGAATGTGGAACGCTGTTTTGATAATCTTGACAGTTGCTTGATTTTTCGAACAGATTCCGTTTCCATGATAACCAAGCAAACAAATAACAAACTGCGGTTTCAAAATTGTGACAAATTTGAAAATGAATGAACGTTCAAAATTTTAACAAACGAAAATGAAACCCTTACATGTATATAAAAAAAAAATTGTATGGTAGCGTTTTTAGTAACCCACTTTGACCCCAAGATCATAGAATGTAGCTCTGCAAAATTTGATTTGATTTGAATTTTTCTTGATTTGTCAATGGGCTTGTGTGAATATAATGGAGCTAGTGCAGTTTCAGATTTGCTGCAAAGTCGCACTGCAAAAAGTCAATTTATATATTCGGACGACGAAAAATCAACTCGCATACAAATCGCAAGTGTGAAAACATGGTAAGATAGTATTAAAAAAAACCACACGACGCAGGATTGCATAGCAACCCAAGCTCGTTATAACAAGCTTGCATAGCAACTCAAGCTTGTTATAACTGGCTTACCGCACGTCCCGGTTCGACCGGTATTGTCATTTTGTAAATGCGTATACCTGGATATATGTATAGTCCATATGTCCATGTTTCTAATTTTGACCCAGTCAGAAGGAATAAAGAAATCCATCGTGATAAATTTTACAAACTATGTGTTTTGGAAAAAATATTTCGCCTGTGGCGCATTATATGAGTTTTATACAAAATCTAGAGATTTTCTTCAATGATTTATATTTAAAGTGTTTTTATGCAAGAAAATATTTCGACTGCAGTGTATTTACGCTCAAAAAAAGAAGTAATTTTTTCGAAATTATACAAAATAAACATATTTTTCGAGTAAAATCCTAGTGTTCCGGTTTGAGAGAAAAATAATATGGTAAGCCTAGTTATAACAAGCCTGTATAACAACCCATACAAATTGTCATGTTATGCAGTAGTTTTAGGCCCAGCGTTCTTTTTAATGTAGCTTGATGTCACGCATTGCCTCTTTACTATTTGGCAAACATTTTGCCGTCCGTCATGGTGAAGTAATCAGTGAAAGATAATCTCCAATGGATGATGCCAATATTGTGGAACCGTCTCACAACTAATTTAGATAAATTGAAAAATTCTAACCGGAGACGTGCCGATCTGGATTTAGTAATTAATATCCAGATCTTGCCAATGACGATACTTAAGGTACTTTAACTTTCGGGGAATCGAACTCGGTACCTTCACTCGAGCGACCAACACTAACCGCTGAGCTATACCCCGGCCAGTGTGCATACGCTCGTAATTATAAAACGCCACTTTTTTTCCATATATTCCATAATAAACGTTATCGAATACAATTTCAGATATGCAATGAACTCTATGTGAAATTCGCCCTGTGCAATAATGGAACAGCATTTTTCGCTATCGTGGAGAGAATTCCAGGGGAACCTGTCGTTGGGATGCGCTCGTCTTCTCGGAAGTGGAGAGTTTGCAGACGTGACTCTGGCCGTCGAGGGTCAGCTGCTGCAAGCTCACCGACTAGTACTCTCAATATGTTCGCCGTACTTTCAAAGAATGTTTCACGCCAATCCGTGCCAACATCCCATAGGTATTCATTCAATGCAATTTAATCTAGTCGGACTATACTGTGCTTGTTATTAAAACCGATTTTTATCATTTCAGTTGTATTAAAGGACATATCGTTCCGTGCCATGAAAAGTCTACTGCAATTTATGTACAACGGTGAAGTCAGCGTAAGGCAGGAGGATCTCACTAGTTTTATCGGCACTGCTGAAACGTTGGAAATCAAAGGCCTAACCAGTAAAATTGTAAGAGTCAAATTTTACCACTAACGACTCGAATGTACGTAGGTCCTACTATTTTGTAATTTTCATTTTTTTTTAGAATAACAATCAAACGGACAATGAAAGTTCAAAAGAAATGGTAACAAACTCTTCGTCAAAAAGCAATAATACGACTGATAATGTAATCGACAATGATATACTAAGCAACGACTCGGACAATTTGAACATTACCGCCACTCAGCAGATCAGTATGATCAATCAACTGAACAAATTGACGTCGCTGAAAAGAAAGTGCGATAGTCTGCTGCAGGCGAACAATTGCAGTATCGACGCAGTTACCAAAGATCAAACGGTGCATTTAGAAAAGAGGACAAAATTGAGAGAGAAGCAGATACTGAACAGGCACAAGATAGCACACGCGTACCAAAAGAAGTATTCGATCGTTGAAAAGCAGAGGAAAGAAGACGACGTACTGTTTTCGTCCGTCGACGCGTGCAAAGATACGTTGAACGATTCTAAGGAGAATTCCAACGATCCTAAGTTTTACGGCGACGAGGGCAATATTCGCGACAGCGTTAATTCGCAAGGATCCACTTACGTACTGGACGATGATAAGACTGTCGATTCGGAGTTTGTCACGGTGAAAAAGGAGAACGGCGACGACGATAGCGATTGCACCATCGAAGAGTTTCCCGTGAGGAATGACGTGATATCGGTCAGGAATGATTTGACTTCGGAAAGTCAAGTTACGCTCTCGTCTCCTCCTAGAACAGATCAACAAGGTGGGTGATGTTAATTTTTTCATTGTGCAGAAAAATGTGCATGCATATTTTTGTGCTTTGATTTTAATTGTGTTTTATTTTTGTTTTTCTTTTCTATCCCGTAATACGCCTTGCTTTGTAATGTATTTTTTTTTTTGGTTTCGATATGATTTTGGCCTAAGACTATTTGAGGATCATTTCTTTTATTTTAGTATCGTAGAAATTTTATGTACGGTTAAAATTAACCTTCAGAATGATACCGTCGAGTGCTTAATATTAAAACTACAATTTTTATTTTAGACGAAGAGTTTGGTATTATAGTGTACTTCTTATTTACTTTTTTTCCTTTTCGACATTGAATTAACTATCTGTATATAACATTTCTTTTTATTATGTATTGATGATGTATGAAAACGTTACGGTTAACCCCTTCGGTTATTGAATTTGGTCGTGACTCTCGATTATTTTCAACGGTTTTTCTTTATTTTACGTTATCGTTTTTGTTGTTAGTTTTTCTTTTATACACTAACATTATTTTGTGTTATCGATGTTGAAAATTAATCACGTCTTTGTATTCTTGTGTTATTATTTCTTCACCTGACGAAACATGTAAAGGCATTTTCAATGGTTTAAACAACAATAATGATAAAAAAAATATACTAAAACCTATTTTTTATCGAGGGTGAGATTTCGGAAATTTTAGACGCGTAAATAAATTAATGCAATGATTTTAACCATAAAAGTTTCGACAAACATTTTGCGCTATTGAGTTTTTAATTTGATATTAAAAAATTTTGGTCGCCACTTGAATGGTTAAACGAATATATTTTTGATTTATATAACTTGACAGTTTTGGTTTGAATTATACTTACAACTTTTTTCTAGTAGAATTAAAGTAGTCACTGTCTAGTTGTTGAACTAAATTATAGATAGCCGCTTTCGTAATAAATGTAATGTCGCAATTTCACAAAAGTAAACTTTCTATTATCTATTGATAATTTTTTCTAATGTAAAGTTAACAATGAAATTGTATACCCGATTGATTTAACAAATCTTAATGTGTTTGGTTAAGGATTTTATATATTACATATGGGACATAAAATTTCAGATGCATGCGTTTGTATTGTAACTAAGAGTAATTAAACTACCACACGTCATATTGTTTTTTAATCAGCATGCGGTTGTAAATTCGTATATAAAGGTCGTATCTTGATTTTTTTTTTGTTTTAATATACATAATATCTTGGAGGTGACTTGACATTGCGAATGTGAAAGTCCACAGTGTTGAAAATGCCTACCGTGGTTTCAGATGGTGTCTTTATTGCGAATCCGGATCGATCGTCCACACGACTGGCCCCGTGGCCGAATTCACCACAGAGTACGAAAGGTTATCTCCCCTTTTCTGAACACAAGATCGTAACGATTCCGCAGAAAGAAGACGGCAAGAAAAAGTATCCCCAAAAATCGTGTAGATATTGCTGGAGGGCGGGAAGAAGACGTGACACCAGATTCATGTGCGAACAGTGCTGCGTGCCGCTTTGCAAACTCATCTGCTTCGAGCAGCATCAGCTGACTTCGGATCACTTTCTGTTGAAGGATGAAGGAAATGCTTCGATCAATAATTAAATTAACCATTCTACAAATTACCACTTTATTGGTTTCTGTTGTGAAATTTAACTTTTTTTAACAGATTTTCGCCTACTGAATACGAATATAATAATAAATAACACCGATTGGCTCCGGATAAAATACTTTACAAAGCATTGACTATGAGATTGCCAGATTTTGCGACATATTCTTCTCCACTTGAGCCAATCATCATTTTGTGTTCAAGTTCATATTCAGTGGGTGAAAATGTACAAGGAAAGTTATATCTCATCACAGAAACATTTTTGGTAGAACGGTGTTATTAGAACGAGACTGTCAATCAAGCATAATAATATTATTCGCATTTGCTTTTAATCTTCCCGTGTATGAAATGCATATTTTTTGTACTGTAAATTAAAAACGTGGGAAAATTGAATTAAATGTTCGCTCAAAACGATTAAATCTACTTGCTCATATAAATGTCGGATTATACAAGAACCATTGATATTGGTTTACTTTGTATGAATATTTCAAATATTTTTTTATAATATGCTTATAATGCTCGTAAAATTTAAGTGAAATATGTGATACTTGTATAATCTTATATATTCATCGGAATACATTATTCGACGTGTCGATCTTTTGGACCGTCATTATACGGACAATAGAAATAAATTGACCATACAAATTTAACATTTTTATATACATAATAATATGATAAAAGTGTTTTTGGAGAAAGATAAATTATATTAATATATTTTTATAACATTTTTCGATGAATTGTATATTTTTGAAAAGTTTGACTTATTAAAATTTCGCTATGTAAAATTATTGTAACGTTGTCAGAATATTCAGAGTTTAATAATATCAAATCTTTAATCTATTGTTCTCTACAATATTATTTTAGTTCACATTTTCATTGATGATGTAAAGCTCAATTAGCAATTTATTATCATCAACATAATTTTGTTGTTAAAATACTTAATATATAGTATATATAAAAAACCAGCAATTGGAAACTTTCATTTCATCAATATATTTATTATATTGTGTTTGTGGTGTTACATTTACAATTTTTAATATTCGATTTGTATCACGATTGTGATTTTTTATTTAGAATATTTTCTACAAGTATATTTATCATTATATATGTATTTTAGTCATTTTGTGTGTTTTACTAGAAACTAAACATTTATTAATAATTTTAATTAAGTCGTGTGAATTAAGTTTAATCTTCAAAAATTGAGTATTGAGCACAATCGCAAACGTTCGGATTTTAACTGGATAATTTATATGGAATTTGAAATGCTAGTCATAAATTCTAAAACTTACGGTTTTCGAACACTTGGTGTTGATTCTCATTGTCAATTTTTTTTTAATACTGAAATTTATTTTTCAGCGTTGTGCCAAAAATTTTTTCAGTTTTCGCATTATGAATGTGTGACTTATTTATTATTATTTTTATTGATTTGATCTCATTGTGTACGTTGTGTTTTCGAAACGATATTCTAAATTTGAATCGGCCATCTTCCTGTAAAATTTGATGCAAATTTAAATAATATCATACAATTGATATTTCGCAGCACGACATAGTACTAGTCTAAATGTAATAACATTTACTTAATTGTCAACATATGTACTAAAATTGCTGTGATTTTTCAAAATGGCCATATAAAGATTTTAATTTAAGTTGGTTGTAATTTCTTTTCGAGTCATTTTCTGCTAGTTTAGTGTGTGTTGTGTTACATTTTTTCTCTTTAGTATAAAATTTATTTGTATTTTTTACATTGGTAGAACTTTGATCTATGCTTTTTACATAATATTCTCAATTACTTTACATTATACAATTTTTTTTAATATAAAATGTATGTACTTACGTATGACGCATTGTGTTTTATTTACGAACCCGTTCCCAAACTCTTCGTCGTATTAAGGATTTTAAAATTTTTATACATACTTAACCTTTTGGCGCCAAAAATACTCTAAACATCAGAAATTTACATTACAAATGCATTAAGGGATCATTTATAATATTATTAATATTGTTTCGGCTTCAATCATAGCTCTAATCGTACAAATTTTTAATGTAAATATTTATCCTCACTATGCACTACATATTTATGTTCACTAATTAAGGCAAAATCAAAAGACACAAAGTTGAATGTGTTCCAGGTTCGTATTTCAAAATGTTTAGTCGTAAGCACGCGCCGGCTAAAGGAAAGCGAGTGAGGTGTCGTGTATGCTCATCCAGGGGAAAAGAGTCTCGGACCACAGTCAAATGTTCAAAGTGCAATATTGGTCTATGTGCTGTGCCATGTTTCGCTGAATACCACGAAAACAAAATTTTGCACATAAACGTTCGATAAATACGAACAGAACGTGAGTAATATATCATTGTTACATTTAAGTTCAAATAAAATAACACTGTAATTTGTATTTTGGCGCCGATAGGTTACAGTTAAATTATTGTATTTGTAGGAAATATTTAACCCTTTCCACTTGTAAGATTCGCTTGTTTTAATTTTTCACTTTGAAAAAATCATCCCTTTTAAAATCAATCCACATGTATTATTTATAAAATATTTTTGGTATTGGTAAGAAATATCCCCACCATACAGATACAAACCAATTAATAAAACTATATTTTAAACTGAATGTCACTTTTTTTGCTCCAAATATTTAGTATATCAGAGTTTCAAATGTATGTATGTATATAGAAAAACTTATCAAATATTTTACACAAAGGTAGCAATGATACAAATGTACATAATAGTTTAAAAGCCTACTGTAGTCTACTTTTTTAACGAGAGAGTGTGCGGTTTGAGTTTGAGCATCTGTTTCTTAAACCGCATGTGTCAAAAGGGGACAAAAGTGCGTACCTCAAATAAAGAAAGACGAATGCTATAAAGTCTAAATTCTTTTCTCTCTTTAAATTTATTTAAGTCAAAATCTCACTGTATTTCATTTAAAATTTCGAAAACATGGATTCCAGTCATTATCTGGACCAGGGTTTCTCAAACTATGTTCCATGGAGAGTGTAAGTGTTCCGTGAAAAATTATCATAATTAATATGCAATTTGTGCCAGCCCTGGGCTTTTTCCCATTGCACATAAAGGTGAATATCTTTTGGAAATTTTAACTAAAATTATGACTACCTCCCCTATAATATAACCAAAGTGTTCCGTTGTAGGAAAAGTTTGAGAAACCCTGATCTGGACAATCCAAAATCGTGATTACGTGAAATCTGGGCTAGGTTAGGTCAGCTTAGGTTATCATTAACCCTAAACTAATGATATATATATAAAATTCTAAATTTTGGTGTCAGAAGTGGGATCGGTGTTTCGAATCTTCTACAAATGAAAATTGGTGGGGATATTCTCTACCTGTTTTAATATCCATCCTTGGAATTTGATATCGTATAACAGATAGTATGTTTTTATTTGATTCCGAGCGGAGAGGGTTGAAAGAGTACTGAAAAACTTGTAATTTTCCAAGGCATAATCACCCGTTGTGATCGACAGGCACGTCTCCTGCGACTTTGGATGCACATCCTCGTACGCCGTTACGCTACCGTTACATCTACAGTCGCAAGGGTCACAAGCAGCTCGTGCACATGAACTTCGTGTACACGAAACACTCGACCAGTCACGGCAAGACGTCTTGGCGTTGCGTTCAATATTTCTCGCTAAATCGTTGTCCGGCGACCATCGAGACGTTCGGCTCGACCATCTACGCCGTCAACCATCTGCACAACCACGAAGACTATTACGACAAACTCGTCAAAAACATTGTTTACGAAATGGAAATGTCGGAGGACTGATCTAGTGTCGATACACTCGAACTGTATCTATTCATTTGACATGCGTGCATTATTATTATTATATCAGTTTTTTTTTTTATTTTTTAGTGCAATTTATTTATTTACTATACAAAAGTGCTGCTAGTCACAATATCATTTGTTTGTTGTGTGCCGTTTACTAACTTTCAACTTGTGTACTCTTTTTTTTATATACAACAGAGCTTGCTATTGTGAACTGTTCTTGTTTATTTATGCATGTAATTTTATTTACTCGTAGCGTTGCTTTATTGATTAGTGGTTCTTCTCTAATCTGTTGTATCCGATGAAAATTCAACGCTTACATTCATGATATTATTATATTTCTTTTTATTAGTACTCACATGCAAACTATCCGTAATCGAATCGAATGAAATGAAAATATATTTATGTATTTAATTAGTGTTCAATGTAATTTTTTTAGTATCGATTATGTTTTTTAAACAGTCCATAGTTTAATTGTTTTTCAAATGCTAATCACACACGACATGACCAGCGGAATAGTGGCGTAACTTACGATGTAAATTGTTACTTAAAATGTACTAAAATCTTAGATGTAGAATAGTCTAGATATGCGCTCATGAATATATACATAAATGTTCCGACTCTTACTAAGACACTCGGGTATAAGAATCCTAGTTCTGTTTCTTTGTTATTCGAGTCCATTCATACGAATTTTTTCTTGCGACGATTTTTGTCGACCGAATAGTATGAAGGGGCATATCTATGTATTCTATATCTATGACTAAAATATATTAAATTAATTCGCATTTAAAAATATAAATTTAAATTGTGGCTTACGCCACTCATCAGCTAATACCGTACTATTCAGTTAGAGCTTAAAATACTTAAAGTCCTGCCAGAAACTAAATTTTATACATGTATAGTCTGTTTTATTTAACTAGAGTATGTTTCTTCAAATCACCATTGCTAAAAAGGGATAAAACTTTGTTTCTCATAAAAAGTGCATTCGGTGCGGTTAGTAGAACAGACTCAAACTGCATACTCTCTTGTTAAAAAAAAACCAGACTAATGCCCGTTGAAAAATGTTTCTTTCTTAATTTTTTGTTTTATCATTAACGGATGTGTGTTTTAGGAAGTCCCTTCGACGACGGCAATCCGCATTTCATTATGAGTCGCAAAGGCAACCGTCAATTGGTCCATTCGAATTACATACATACGAAATACTCAAAAACTGGCTACAAAGTGTTCTGGCGGTGTATTGATTATTACAGCGACGTTAAATGCAAAGTCACTATCGTGACAATCAACGATAGCGTAGTCGATGTCCGTTGCATACACAATCATCGATATCACACTGAAAAAATCCTGAAAGCTGTAGCCGAACCGTTGGGCATTCTAATAAAATAATACGACACTTGACTTTTTTTTTTTTTGCCATATTATGTACTATTGTACAAATTTTTTACGTTAAAAGAATGTGATTGTGATCTTTTTTTTGTTTTTTTTTTTTGCTTAGGGTTTACTTTTTAGCGTTAGGATTAGGTATGTTGGATATTGTTCCTTTAAATCGGTCGAGTGGATCGCAACGACGAAACAATTCGTCGTACTCACTCGACTGGTTATAAAATAAGATTATATTTTTGTATGCATGTATTTCGCTTTCCAGTTTAGATTACGTATTTAATGCAATAAATAATAAAAGCACAACAAAGTTGGTACACTGTACATAAATGTCAATGTACAGTATAAAGTATGTACTAATTAATTCATATTAAATACCTGTTACAATACCCAGTGAGTCGTTGACACTTATTTACATATTGTACTAACCTTGATTGTGTTTAGCAATAACAGTGAGAATACAATTTTAAAATATTTATTTGACGATGATTTATGTACTATCGTGTATGAAATAATAATATAGTCACTTTTTTATTTTGGTTTTGATATGTATATTCTGTATTTTGCGTTGAAATATAATTGTATAATAAAAGCAAATAGTATTTTCATATTTGAATAAATCATTAATTCACAAGATGTCTTTTCATTACAGTTATAATAATCATTTTATATTTAAAGTTGCATTTGTATTGTGTTTTTCTCTTTGTGTAATGTTTCAGTTGTTGTTATTTGTAGATCTCGTCGAGATGGTAAAGTTAAATTTTTTCCTGCGTCGGCTTGGACGAGATCTACATGTTGAATGATTTATAATTTTGCCATTCATTTCTTCTTCATCATGTGGTCGATCAATCCTTTGAAAGCCTTCACACCTTCACCGTTTGCTTCTTCGTAGTAAGGAAGCGATTTCATCTTTCCCATCCATCTGAAATATTAGATAGTTTAGTCAATGTACGCTCAACTGCTTTTACAAACTTCATATGAGAACTTGTTTCAATTTAAAAATTAACTAGACATGTTTAATAGAAGTTCAGTATTGCAAAATGTAACATTTTCACTTGTATAGATAACTCAGATTAATTAATTTCACGATTTACATAACTAATTAGCTGTTGCCCGTATATACGCTCTTGATTAGATTACCGCTGATAACATTTATTTGCTGACTACTTCATAATTATATATATAATTAATTATTTTGATTCTTTTCTCACACTTGAAATATAAAGTGTATTAAGGTATGTTTACACGGCCAGTTTATTGAAATGTAGTAGATTACGTAACAATTTAGCAAAGTCGCGAGCCTAATAAAGGATTATTTTCAAATTATAGGAAGCCTTCCATCAACAATGTTGGGTGAACGCGATAGCGCCCAACCTGGTGATCATGGGTTCAAATCCCACTCGCGACGTTCGTGTTTATTTCAGCCTTTACCGATGCGAGCGTTATCAGCAGACAGACAGACGGAATTGGGCTATTATGTATATAATAATGTAATTGATGGTTATTTATACCTAGGACAATTGGTGAATATGACTGGTTGTAAAGAAGAAGAAATAAAACGTAGAATGAAACTAGGATGGAGTGCTTTTGGAAGAATGAACATTGTTTTTAAATCCAACATTCCGCTATGCTTAAAAAAGAAGGCATATGACCAATGCGTACTGCCAGTTATGACGTATGGATGTGAATCGTGGATACTAAATTCAAGAATGTTACGCAAGATACAGTGCACACAGAGAAGCATGGACAGATGTATGCTCGGTATAACGAGAAGAGATCGTAAGAGGAATACATAGGTATGAAGCATGACTAGAGTAGCAGAAATAGCGGAACGTGTGAAAAAGTTGAAGTGGACACATAGCGAGAAGAATGGATGGCATATGGACGCGAGAAATACTGGAATGGTATCCGAGAGGATGTGAAAGAAAGCAAGGTAGACCGAGTGGAAGATGGGCTGATGAATTGAGTAGAATGTGTGGAGTTAACTGGATGCAGATTGTTCAAGACAGACAGGAATGGAAAAGGATTGGAGAGGCCTTCATCCAGCAGTGGATGGTGAACGGCTGAAAATGATTATATATATTGTAAAAGCGAAAACTCAACGATGGCATGTCACACGTCCTGATATTTCAATCAACTACTAGTTAAGATTAATATTAAAAGTACTTTAGAAATGCAAATAAATACTTGGTAATGTTTGGATATGGAGTAATGTCGAATCCTGAAATTTCAATGGTAGTAACTGAAGCCATTAAACTGAAATCGGCTATCGACATGTTTTTGCCGGCTGCCCAAACTTGTCCTTCTAAAAATTTATCGAAGAATTGAAGACCTTCGATTACTCTGGTTTTCTTTGCTTCATCAGAAGATGCTCCTCCAAAGATTATGGGGTACTAAAATAAAAAATAAATTAACATAACTGATTTCTTAGTACTAATAGTATCTCAAAATAATGTTTATAGTTACGAAATAGTCTCCGAAGCGAGCGTAGAGGGTTCCAATGTCGAAGTACAACCTTTGATCTACCAAAGCTCTAGCTTTAGCCTCTTTGGGATACAGAGCATCGTCTTTGCCGTATTTGTTGACTAAGTAACTGCAGATGGCACGAGATTCCCACAGGCAGAATCCGTCATCGTTCAACGTCGGGACGACGTGTTGGGGATTCATCTGTTGATGTAATTACCATTTAATGATATTTTTTTTATATTGCGTATTGCATGTTGCAAATATTCCACAGTGTAATCATGATTTCCCCTTCTGGTATGTTCCATTGATTAATATTGCTAAATTGAGGACTTGTCCTTGACGAGTTTTTGTTAGCTCGTTACTCGCTCGGTTGACCACGCGGTTATTTCTCGTTGTGAATTACGGTGTAAGCGAGAAGGTTGTGCGATTATGGTAAAAAAAAAATACCACTTTTTACTCAAAAAATATATGGAAGTACTTGAAGAAAAATCGTTTTTATCAAAATTTTGCGGTCAATGTTGCAATTGATTGACCGCTTTGTGATGAAAATCCTGTTCAAGGCACACTATTTGCAACAATGAAATTGAACGTTTGCTTTTTTTAAATCTAAAAATATATTTTCGGATTTAATGGATTTTAAATTTGAATGAATTGAATAATCTACATTATATATGTACATATACAAAACCTGTATGCGACACACTTTTGAATTAATATTTTTATATAAGACATCATCATCATCATTTACAGCCGTTAACCACCCACTGTTGGATGAAGGCCTATCCAATCCACTTACATTCCTGTCTGCTTGAGCAATTTGCATCCAATTGACTCCACACATTCTTCTCAATTCATCAGCCCATTTTCAACTCGGTCTACCTTGCTTTCTTTCACATCCTCTCGGATACCATTCCATTCTTCTCGCTATGTGTCCACTTTGGTCATATTTCTTACCCATGTATTCCTCTTACGATCTCTTCTTGTTATACCGAACATACATCTTTCCATGCTTCTCTGTGTGCACTAAATCTTACCTAGCATTCTTGAATTTAGCATCCAAGTTTCACATCCATACGTCATAACTAGCAGCACGCATTGGTCGTATGCCTTCTTTTTAAGCATAGCGGAATGTTGGATTTAAAAACTATGTTCATTCTTCCAAAAGCACTCCATCCTAGTTTCATTCTTCGTTTTATTTCTTCTTCTTCACATACGGTCATATTCACATATAAGACATAATTACCGATATTGTTAGCCCACTCATAAAATCAAAAATAACCACAAGTTGATTGTCAACGGGCAATACTCTAGTTTATTTTTATAAATTTCAAACTTGAAACTTATTTTATTATGTAAAATGAACGTTTTGAATCTTTAACGGCATAATTTTGTCTCGATATTTAACCTTTATACATATATACATATACAATTTAAATCAAATTATTCTTCTAATAGTATTAGAGGAATTATGGGGCAAGCGGATCCTTTGTAAGTTTTTTGCTTCTACTTCCATACAAAGTGTCCATTTGTCCCAGAATCAATCATATTTTCACTATTTCTTTAATAAAATAATAATAAATAAACCCAATCAATAACAATTCATACAATTTCATTTCAACGTTACTCACAAATTGAATGCAAAACCCACGTGCTCCACAAGAGAAAGTATTCTAGATAAAATATTCTTGCCTCAAAGAACTAAGGCCACACTACACTCATTTAAATAACGGTTTTTTTTTTAAATATATGTAATTGTAAAGAATGTGGGAGTAACTAGAACAGCTTGAGAGTTTTTTCCAAGTATGGTCGAACATGCTATTACGACACCAGAGTGCATTGCACTATCATAGAATGCATCGGAATGCAGTCAGTCGGTTAGTCACGATTCGTACAAAATCCATTACCTTCACGAATTCCGGAGTCAGATGTTCTCCCTTCATCATATCGATGAGTTTGAAGTTCAATTTGACTCCGAGTGCCTTCGCTGTCAGCATGACGGAACGGCATGGAGCCGATCCGGGAACGTAGTGAAAGTCAAGACCCATGTTTGAAGGTTTGGCTGAAACAATATGAAATTATGCACATTTAACACAAATTATAGACTATCCTATCTGCACACTAATCATACAATTTTGAACTTTTGATTTATATTATTATTATATGCATGGCTTTGCACATCTGGTACACAGGATATACACACAATCGTAATTTCCTGTAATTTTATTGTGTTGTAACGTTTTTTTTTTATATACATAATTAGCATTTTCCACGGTTTAAGTAATTTTGCGTGACTGATCATAAAAAGCGAAACTTGTAAAACATTGGCCTAATTCGCACAGTCTGATCTTAACAAATACAACTGAATATTCGATTTTAGTTTTGCTATGTTACTCTCTCTGCTAGTTCAAGTTCGTTATTTTTTAAGTTAAGTTCAAGTTAGTTAGCTAGTTTTGCTATGTTCAATTCTCGCTATGTTACATATGTACATGCAAAAGTGTGAAATCTTCCAATGTCTAGGCGTTTTATACAATGCCCACAATGGACAGGCAAAGTGCAAAATGTACAACTCTTTGAAAATTGCAGTATGATCTGTAATGTTTGAGAAAGTTCTGGTTCAAATTGTTCTTCAGGATCAGCCGGTCAGAATGGTGATTCAGACGGCAAAATCATTTATTTCATACTATGCTTAAAACGGTTAGTCATTTAATACAATGCAAAGATTGGTAACGTAGGTATATAAAGGTCTCAAGTGTGTCTGTCTGTCTGTCTATCCACCAGGAACGCTCGACACAATTACATATTCAATATTTTTCCCGTACCCATAGTTAACAAACTTGTTAGCTCACTCACATATCGATAATAAGCAACTGTTGATCGTCAACGGTTAATATTCTAGTATTCATATAAATATAATGAGGAATTGCACATTTTACAAATCGTATTGTAATTTTCCATTGTGGACGTACAGGTTGCTATGAGTTACGACGACCTTGTAGTTAACCCATTAGCCCATTCAACGTTCTAAAATCGATTAATGTGACCTCAATCAAATTCGCCATGGCGTCCCACGTTTAGAATAAGAATTTGCAGATGAAAATATTCAAAACAAATTAAATCCCTACTCGGTTAATTTGTATGTACATACTAGCTAATTCATACAATAAATAATAACGGAATGCAAAAAAATAACGAGTTTTTGCCAAAGTTCTTCTCGCATGATTATCAATAATTTGTTTTACAACAGATCCGCTTGAAATTAATTATACAAGAGCTATAAGAAAAGTTATATAAAATATAATATTATCAACGTGCTACAAGTGTATGAATAATACAAAAACAAAAATCGGCCACAATTGAGATTAATTAAAGGTAACAAGACAACATGATTGTAATGTGTTATCTTACAATATACAAATATAAAGCAAAATATGCAATATACATATACATATGTATGTATGTATGTAAAGCAAAATGTGTTTTAAAGCAATATGCCCTTAAAATATTTTTAACTAAAAACATTTATCAGCTGAAAACAGTTCACTAAAAGTCACACGTTTTGTTAAAACAAAGCAAAAAAAAAGATATAATTTTACAGTACTATTACCGTGGCAATTCTAATCTACTAAATTTTGGCAATATCAAATATTTAAACACTGTATCTGAACCGGTTGACGCTTCAGATAACCTTGACAGAGAAACATTCCAAAATAGACAAACACAATACCACATGTTATATTTTTTTTTTGAATATTTAACAAGCACACGTACAAGTAACACAGCCCATAGTTGCATGCGTAGAAAACGAACGTAAAAATTAAAAAAAAAAAAAAAAAAAACTACAAAACTGATTCAGTACCGCGCGGAACGCGTTCAACTTCTATACAAGTTCGATTTGCACAAAACGAACTTATTCGCTGCCTACAATACTCAGATGGAAAAAAAACGTTTGAATGCCATACAAAACTGGTTTAATTTCGAAAGTTATTTGGAGCACTGTTGGGAGGGGAGAGAAAAAGGCAAGGGAAATGGTATAAGATTTGTGTTTAAATTTCTAAAAAAAAGTTAATCAAATAAATTTAAATTTAAATTTTTTCAACTTAAAAATTCCTATATACCAGTGTCCTGGTAATAAAAGGGGTTAAAACTTTATATGGGAATTCTTACCGGTACAAAACTATCAGTAGCACAACCAAAGACTACAGACACTTTCGTGCAACTAAACCGGCGTCTATTTTGCCAGCTACTTATAGCTCGTTGTTGGGCGTTCATTTAATTCAGAGGCTCAAAACATTTGGTCCACGTGCCTAATAACAAAACTGAAACAAATAAATAAAACTAGTCCCATCGGACGATGATACTAATTAACTAATTGTTTACTTTCGCTGTATTAAAATGTATGTTTCTTGTTGTCCTTTAAAACAGCCAAAACAGTATGCAGTTTGAGTTTGAGTATCCGTTTCTACTTAAAGTGTGTTAAAAAGGGACAAAAGTTGGACCAAATCCACCAATAGCTTTTTTTTTTTTTTTGGTGAACTTTTATCCTTTTTTAACACACGCTGTTAGAAGATACAGTATTCAACATATTTTCAGCTGTTCATCATCCTCTGTTTGATGAAGGCCTCTCCAATCCTCTTCCATTCCTGTCTGTCTTGAGCGATCTGCATCCACTTGACTTCACACATTCTTCTTAATTCATCAGCCAATCGTCCACTCGGTCTACCTTGCTTTCTTTCACATCCTCTCGGATACCATTCCAGTATTTCCAGTGTCCAGCCCATTGCCACTTTTGTCATACTTCTCTGTATGCACTGTAACATTCTTGAATTTAGCATCCACATTTCACATCCATACGAAATGTTCCATAAAACCAACAAGGTTTACTAATATTCAAAGTTTTAATTTGCATAGAGGTTACTTTGGGCTTAGTATTTAAGCCAAGTTTTCATTCATATTTAACCATTTCTATAAATGAGCCGTTATTCTTGAAAGTAGTGTGTCCAATTTTGAGTTAATGGTAGTTTCAGTTACAAACAGATATGATATATTCATTTTTAAAGAATTCACAGTCTATTATAAAAATGGACACATTACTTTAAATAATAATATAACTATAAATACAATCTGTAATATTTGTATACTTATAAGTGTTACATAAAGCTATGTATTATTATTCAAATATTATCATCTTGAATGAAGATTAAAATAATTTACTTTTATGAAAATTAAAATAATTTACCTTTACTAATAATTTTTTTTCAAGATAATGTCAAGTTACAAAAATATTGGAGTGAAATGTATTTTACTAACAAATACATAAATGCTATCGCTCTACATAAATGTAAAACTTATTTATACATATCTACATACAATTAGAGCAATACACAGCCTTGATTCACCAAATATTGATTGATTACTTTTTTTAATAAAGTTAGCACAGCGATCGTAAATGGAAACTCCACATTTGAATGAACAAGCATGAATTGCGCAAAATTATTTGTTTTAAAAATTTAGTCACACAGACATATGTATTATTCTAGAAACATACGCGGATAATGACAGACGAGTAATATAACGAGTGATTTTTTGTCTTTGCGGATAAAAGCGCAAGTCATTCTGACGAGACCTTTTTTTTTCCAAATCATCATGCAATATCGACTTGCTAGTAAGTACAGCATGACGCATGTAAATTTGATTATAATAGTACACATTTCAATCTTGTTTTACTGGTACTCTATTGGTATAGTGTGAATGGGTCCGTTGAATTCAATTCAAATACGGTCAATAAAGTTAACTAAGTCATCAACAAGGATATAATTTATTCATTTTTGTATTATAACATCTAATAATATTTCACTTTTGTGTGTCGAAAGCATTTTTGAGTGTTTGTAATGTTGATTCAAGTTACATATATTTGCCGGTTTGCAGTGTAATGAGTTGTTTTGTGCTGTTATTAGTTTGTATTCTTAGCCTATTTTGCTCTTTAAGGAACTTCCGATCATGTCGGCTCCCAGCTGATTGATTTCTTCATATCCATACGGTGCCAAAGCTTCTTTTGCTCGTAAAAACCAAGATTGAACGTTCGGATACGGATTCATATCGAATTCAAACGCCTGCAATGAAATATTTTATTAGTAATTTTTTCAGTTTGAATGATTGTTTTTGTATATTTATATTGATTTTATTACTAACTTCCAGATTTGATACGGTGACAGCTAGTGATATATCGGCGATTGTTAAATGATCTCCTGCTGAAAATGTTCTACCGTTCAGGATTGTGTTGAATAAGCCGACAGTTTTTTCCAGAGCTTTCAACTTTTCTGGATCCATTGGAGTGGAGTGTAATATCATTGGAAACTGTAAATAAATATAATCTATGTATTTACATTTTTTAAATTATTATTGAGTGAGTCATGAATTTAATTGAATCATGTAATGTAATTTAATTGGAATTGAGCTAAACCTATACATACTTTGCAATTTTATATAATTTTATTTTAATACATGTTTGTATATGTGTGAAACTATTTAAAAATTTCAAATTGAAGCATTAGATGGCGTTGTAATTTCGTCTGTTAAACATTTATTTTGACAGGGAATTAAATCACTTTCAATAAATTTTCTCCAAAAGTAAACTGCTTATATGTACGTACGATATAAAATTTATATTATGTACACAATAGTCCAAAGGCTGTCCGTCTGTCCGTCAGGAGCGCTCAGCACACTTATTTTGTTATGATAGAAAATTTGAATTCTCATTTTTTTATACTTAACTTTCTTCCAAAATCAACAGTTAACCAAAATAATTTCTTCAAATTCGTTGAACATACTACAATTAAATTTATCGATTCTTAAACTTTCCCTGTTCGCACCTGAGAAACTGTTTAAAATGAACTTTTATAATGACAAAATGAAAGTTACGACTCGGACTTAAAGTTTTATTTACTTTATGAGTACTATTACTGTTTTGTTATTTATAAGAATAGCGTGTTTGTCATAATGGAAACACAACTCACATAATATTCAAGGATGCCTTGATACAAAGACCCCATATCGAAATAGAGCCGTTGATCGACGAGCGCTCTATCCTTTGATTTTTTCGGATACAGTGAATCATCCTTGGCGTATTGATTCACCAAATAAGCCATTATGGGTCGGCTGAAAAGCAAAAACAACCAACAATACAACACAATTGTAGAAATACACATATAGTGACAGTGAGAAATATAAACCTCTCCCAGAGAATGAAACCGTTGTCATTCAACGTCGGAATAGTACGTTGAGGATTCATCTGAAAATTCAATTCAACATTACTTTATGTGAATACATAATTGGTTTTTTAACAGGCAGTGCATTGTAAGCTTGAAAAGTTAGAACAGATCTAGTCAAGTTCATAAATAATTCCCGTAATACAAACTTGTATAGTAGTGCGGGCATTTTTAGATAGTGCACTAGTATTTTTGTTCAATTGCCTTTGTATAATCTTCTTTCATATGATCTCCCACCATGATATTGCACACTTTTAGGTTCAGCTCGACACCTACGGCTCTAGCCGTCATCATTGTGGCTCGGCACGGCGCTGATGGTGACAGATAATAAAGATCAATTGGCATTTTAATGCTTGCAACTTTTGCCGCTGCGTGACTGTTGACAATACCAAACAATATTTATGCATAATCGCTCATTAGAAATGTAATTTACCGTTTGCAAAACCCGCATTGCACAGATAATAATAGTTTATAAAACATATATTATTTGACTTTACATGGAAATCAGATTTTGCAATGAATAAAACTCACCAAGGTTGAAGCAAATTATAATATTATACATACAAAGCATAAGAATAAGCATTTTAGTTATTATTTATTTTACTATTGTACGTAATATTATGTTAATGAATAAAGTAATGTACATAAGTGCGACTTTTTTTAACCATTAGCCCATTAATATGTCAACACGTTGATTTTCAACTGGCAATACACTAGTTTCTCCTTGTTTTGTTTATAATATATTTCGCGAAAGAAGAAACATTTACAAGAATACTATGAACTAGGTACATTTCTAATTGATTACACTGTTCGACACGAGAAATGTTTCCGAGACGAGATATGACTTTTCTTATAGATCTATGCCCAGTGAACACGAATCTGGTAATAAAAAATGTTGACTGCACTACTCTATTTGTTGAAATGACGCATCTATAGTATGTACATACATACATATGTATATACAAGTTACGGACGCGTCTAACGCGTAAGAACTACCATACACAGAGCAATTTTGCTACCATTACTACGAAATTTAAGCTCGCAATTTTACCGATTAAAAATTCAGCACACTTCCAATTAACCCTTTTAAACGAAAAAAAAAAATAGTGGGGCCAGAACACTATCCCAATAAACGTGTTTCAATAGAAAATACTCAATATAAAATAGTATTAACAGTGGGAAAAAATCCCAAGTGAAAATACATACTTTTGACTTTTGATTTGAACTGGACGACTACTTAGAAAGATCTGAAAGCTGAAAAGTACTACAAATGAAAGATAAAATACCCGACTATAGATTTCAATATTCATTTTGAACAAAAAATTGACCGATTTTGAGACATCGCACGAACAACACCAAGAAATAGAAAAATCGCGTGATTTAAAAAACACATATATCTCCGAATCTCGAGCCAATAAACATTTTTTATTACCAGATTCGTGTTCACTGGGCATAGATCTATAAGAAAAGTCATATCTCGTCTCGGAAACATATTAAAAGTCGTCATTTGTCGAACAGTGTTATCATTTACATTTTGAATTTTTCTTATAAAATCAATTGAACGTTGCTCCAATTCCTCCATATTACAATAATTAAACCTACAAAGACTTTTAACAATTTTACTAAACAGAACTGGCAAAACTTACTCAAAATTTGCAATATGCTGTTTTGCAACAGCCACAGTATCCATACACTGCCCCAGTTTGATTTGTTTATTTACTTGTATACTTGAATTAGTCTATATTTTACGAACTGACTGTATTAGATTGATTTTGAAACTCAAATCAATCCATTTATATGATTAACTTTTAAACGAGACAATGATTGCTGGACAAAGGTAACTTAAAATTGGGCCAAAGACTTACTCAGATTAAGGAGAAAGTGGAGATGACCTTTGTGGACGTTTACGACGACTCTGAAGTGGTACTTTTAATAGAATCCTTTGTCCAGCAGTGAATTAGTATGAGCGTAATTAGTATCTTTGTATTATGGATATTGTTGTATCGAATGAAAACATTCATCAAATGAGTATTTAGTTATTTTAGTAGTTATTTTTCAATTTTATACGTTTTTGCGATTAGGCGAGTGTGTTATGTTCCAAACATCCGTTTTGCTGAAAGTGTTTTCAGCGAATGGCTTTCGTTACAACAACGAACCTCTTCGCCTACACAACAAAACTAATGCGAATATTTCATGTTCGGGTACGTCCGGCACACTTAATGTATTCATGGCCGGTCGTATATTATTATAATGTACGGACATTATTTAGAAAAGTAGATATCGATTCAACAATTGCTGGCTCGGAAAGGGCATTACGAATTCATCACGCAATTTTATTGTCCACAAATGGTGCATGCAGGTGTATCAGTTAATGATTTAAAATAAAAAAATTTCATATGACACAATTTTGCACACATTCTATATGTACATAATATATTCATTAGCACTATCGTATAATGTACATTACATATATTGTACATTAATTTTTTGATTATTGATGATTTGTTTAATAAATTAGCAATTGAAAGTGAATGATTTGTTTGCTCTTTGGTCATTTTTTTTTTAATGAGAGTATGCCATTTGAATTTGTTCGATTACCTGTGTGGTAAAAAGGGATACAAGTTTATCTCTCATAAATAAAAAGACGAAAACGTTACATGCTATTGATGAAATTTGGTGCCATTCTAATTTTTATCCCTCATAACACACGCAGTTAGAAGAAACAAAGACTCAAACTCAAACTGCATTCTTTCTTGTTAAAAAAAATAGACCAAAGTATTTTTTTTTTAATTCCCGTCAAAATCCCGCTGTATTTCATTTAAATTTTCGTAAACATGGATTCTGGTCATAATCTAGACAATCCAAAATTCTGGCTGAGCTATATATAAAATATATTTTGGTGTCAGAAGTGGGATTGCGTCCTGAATCAGAGCCACAAAGATACTTGTATGTAGTTCGAAATCGATTTAAGTTTTTATTATATAAATAATTGCCTTTAGTCTGTCTGTCTGTCTGTCAGCAACGCTCAAAACACATTTTTTTTTGTTCATTGTGTATAATTTTTTCCCATAACCCATAGTTATTAAACACCCGTTGGTTATCAGCAGGAAATACTCTAGTCTTTTTATATACTATAATAAAACCTAATTTCATATTACATATTTTGATCCTTTCAATGTGAATATCTAAATGTCAATGATGATTATGATCATTTAAAGAAGAAAATTTATCCAGAAATGAAAGATTTTCCTGGTAACGTCTTCGTCTTGTTGTATTTTTGGAAGTGGCAGATAAGATATGTACATATAATCTAAGTACAGTCAAAAGAAACGAGCTGTTATGCAAATATTACACAACTGATAACGAATTTATTTTTGGCCAAAATTATAAATATAAAACGTTAAAGCGGTGTTCACAATTAGTAACCACAAATTTTTTAGCTTAAATTTAGCCCCCCCTTTAAGTCCCACCTCTAGTAATTTATGGTTACAACTGGCTAGATTATAGCCAATATCCATGCTTGTAAGAATGTTGTGAATACTGATGGTCAAAATTGATAGATTAGACTAAAAAAAAAAGTGTATAATTTGGTATACATACATTTTGCAAAAAACTATAATATTGCTTTGATCAAATAAAAATACTAACCTTTATATACATACGTATGTATTAAATTTTGGATGTTTGATTTGTCATTGTAGTATTATTTGGTTGACGGAACACTAATCGAATATGTACATAGATCTATATTATACCTATTATTTTAATTAACCCTACATACTACATATTTCAGCCGAATGAGTTATTCATAGCAATTTTCATCGAACATTTCTATTATACATAATATTTTCCACGAAACTAATATACACGTTCAATAAGCTGGCGTTAGATAAATAGAATTAGTAACGCTATAGGTATTAATTACTGTGAGATAAGCCGGTAGAATATAGCAAGATTAATTTGAACTAAACGACTGCTAAAAATATGTTTTAAAAATTAATACGATTGCGATACTGCGACGAGTAACATAACACCGGTAATATATGTATGTAATAAGACACAATGAAATGCGATACTAAAAAGGTCATATGCATATATATAAAGTTCGTTCATTCGACCGGAAAACAAGGAAAATTTAACTCGACATAACAAAAAAAAAATTGAAATAAAATCAAGCCCTTATAAATGATCACATGTTGATTTTATTTTGTTTTGTGTACATGTGGAAGTCATCCAGTATTAATTATACGTATGCATCAGATTAGTTTTATCAGTTGTATTAAATTATAATAAATATATAAGTAGGGTATATTGGAGGTGATTATTCCAAGCGTATGTGCGAATTCAATACCTTGCATCTTCTTGTGTATCATTTTTATCTTCTACTTTCACTTTTGTTTCACTTATAGCACTTTCGTTCGACTTTGGCGTCTCATCTCTCACTGGGGTAAGTTCTTGCATTTTCGGAGGTTCTTCGGTAATTTTTTCGATGGGTTTATCTGGTTGTTTTCCAATTTTTTCAAAGGTTTTTTCAGCTTCTTCGGCTTTGCTCTCCTGTAGGGGTTGAAGCTGTGGCGGTTGGTTGACTTTTTTCTTTCTCCCTTCATTGGCCGGAGTGTTAGTCATGTCCAGCTTCTTTTTAGATGAGCTTTTATTTCCCATAGTGTATTTTTCGACAGGTGTTTGTTCGTAGTGTTGCCTTGTCGGTCGATCGGTGTTATCTGAAGTCATTTCGTTCGGGCATTTGTATGTGCGAGATTTGCCCACTCTCAGTGTGGTTCTTTGGCGCAAAATTAAGCGAACTATAATTATTATCTGATTAGATAAGTTATGACGAACCGTTGTGATGTTTCATGAAAATGAAAATGCACCAAGCCGATATCGAATCGTTCGACGATTCCATACGAGCAATCGAACTTCTACTTATATTGTTATACTTGCAAATACCTATACCCTGTATGACGAGATGAATATTTAGCTGTAATGTCATGCAGGTTATGTTTGTAAATAAATAAATACATATCATTAGCTAAAAATATATTGTATGTAACTCGTGTATCTAGACTTTACTAAGAATATGTAGTTGACGCATGATCACAAATTTCACAAAGCTTAATGACGAATGATGTGACGAATTTCGATACATACATAATAGAAATTTTAAGCTACGATTGACAACGTCAAGTAACAAATGTTGAAATGCATTTTCATAACTTTAGCCGAGTTATATATACCAAATACATGATCCATTTTAGAACAGAAAAAATTACAATATCTGATTTCAATGCGATGTACCACTTTATTTTCATTGTTATTAATTAATTAATTAATTTAATATAAAGTACAATATTCAATAAAATTAATTCCACATAATACAATACAGCCAAAATAGTTACAAACAAAGAGCAACTCATAGCAAGAAAGGAACTTTAGGAGTTAGGGCTGGAAAGGAACTTGATTATTAATCTGAATGATGAGTAGAGATCTATGAGTTTTGCGAATAATATTATTAGAACAAAAATTCAAATGAAACAATGTAGGATTTCTAACAGATCTAGGGGAACAATAGAGAAGGATCCTAATTAGCAAGTAAGAAATTATTTAATAGCTTAAATACGAAGCAGAGATCTGAGGCTGTCCTCCTAGACCGCAGAAGGACATAATCATGGGAATTGGAAGGAGAAGAGGAAAGACGAAACCTGGAAATGAAGTACGCATGGAACTTCTTATTAATTTTTTCCAGTTTTGGCTACTAGCAAATTCCAGGTGACTTTTCACAAATACATTGTATATAGCAGAGACACAGTATCAAAGGTTCTGGATACTCTCATTATTAATCCTAAGCTACTATACATAAGCTTTATTGACAACCGCATCAATGTGGGAATTAAAAGATAATTTACTATCTAATAAAACACCTAAGTCTCTAACACAATCAACTCTCAATACTCGCGTCATTAATGATTATGTTCTCAATTGACTGCAACACTGCAGTATAGTGTGAATTTTACGACACTACGAAATGCGAAATTTCCAATGATTGAAGCGTAGTGATACATATCGAACATGAATCAGTTGTGTTCAACATCTCACCGAGCGATAAGAGCCTGTGATAATATACTAGGTAGTAAACCTAGGTATATTTTTGTTTTCATATTATAAAATCAATCATCGAACAATCGTTGCGTTCAACGTTTTTACTGTACATATACTACGCCGACCAGTTTCAGATAACGATAAGATAAAGTACACAATGACATTTTTCCGAACACCGTTTAGGACATTATGTCATACTAGACACAATAAACACAGTCTTTTTTCTTTTACTTCAATTTTTTTTTGTGTGATTTTATTCATAAAGTATTGACACAGTTTGCTTTCGAAAGCATCGGTCGCGAAACGTGTCGTCTTATATTTTATGCAATTTTAAATATGCACTGTGAATTTATGCAAATGGTCCGATATTAGCATTGCACTTGAACGGTTACATTTTAGTGAAGTCTTCAGAATACTCTAAGATATGCAGCAAATGAAAAACACTTCGTCTACGAAATAATTTAAATTCTTAAAATTACGTATTTGAAATAATTGAATCGTTTTTGGTCATTAATTTATTGTCTTATTTAATTTAGGAGTTTTTTTCGTACATTGTTGAGAAAAAAATCCAAGGAAGTGGTGGCGATGTAATGTGTTTAATAAATAAAGGATGAAATGAACATTAATAAATATAAATTATTTTAGCATAGTAAGTTTGTAGAGCTGACGGACTGGTAAACGTAACTTTCAATGACCAGATTCAACTCAGGCAATCTTCTGCATCCTTTGGTATTTATGAACAGCCTCTCTCAAGAAATTAACAGCAGTCGAAATATTATCAGGAGTCATATAAGCCCTGACTTCTTCTTTGATCGTCAACGGATTGAATCCTGCCAATTGAATATGACAAATGGGAGTAAAACTGCATATTCCAAAAATAATAGCAGCACCAACTAACAGTATAGCAGCACCATTTGCCACGAACGAAATACCTCTACCGACAGCGCTAAGAACAGTCTAAAAAAATAAAGTAAAAACAAACACAATTAACAATATGAATCAAATTTTATATTATTAAAAATTTAGAGTATTTTAGTACAAACCGAAGAGTGAGGCATCATACTCCAAATGTAGCTTACTGGACCAGATTCGGCAGTTGCGATTGGAGAATAGTAACCGCCAGTTGGTACTAAATATCCTTCGTATCTAAAATGATAACGGTGATGTTAGTTTGATGCGGTTCAATTGTAGATTTTGTTTGATTTGTATTTTAAATTACCCCGTTTGTACACCGTATCCTGGGTCGCTATAAGCTACGTAACCGTTGTAAGCGTCTACGTACCCTTCTGGGTTGTACAGGTGAGAATTGTCCATAGACGTGGATACTCCAGCGTTTGAGGATGCTGCTGGTTGCACTGCTGCTGATGGTGAAATAGCCATTGATGTTTCCTAAAAAACAATAATAAAAAAAAATTAACATTTCATTCAAAAATATATGGAATACAACATACTTAGTATTCCATCTAAAAGTTATATACATATATGTATGTAGGTACAATAGAAAATATACACTTCCGGTTGATAAATTCATATTATCATCTTAGACAAAACAGTTTGTCAATTAAAAGCATATTATATTAAAGTGATCATATTTTAATATTTTAATTTTAATGAAACTAAAATTATGTTTAATGAATTTTGCACGCAAAGCGTAGTCACAGTAGATAATCATATTGTAGAGATATGTTAATAGTTATTTATACCTAGGACAATTGGTGAATATTACTTGACTAGTGTAAGCCCGTTGAATATCAACGCCCGCTGAATTTTAAATATCGTAAAGCGCTTTTTTTATAGAGATCCCCACTAATTGATCGAAAAAAAAACAAAAAAAATAATAGTTTCTATAGTGCCATCTATGTATTATTAGCAGAATCACGATCCCTTTTGTAGGTAAAGCCGAGTCACGATATGTTTAAAAAAAAAGGACTAATCCGACCAAGGGCGATAGAGTATAGCGTTAGCGTGATGATTCTCGAGCTTACGGTCGTGGGTTCGATCCCCCACTCGTTCTGGTGGTTTTTTAATTATTTTTCCTCAGCGAGCGTTATCAGCAGACAGACGGATTTCGGCTATTATATAAATAACTAGTGTAAGCCCGTTGAATATCAACGGAGTGGTTTCTCATCACCTGTACTTTGCCCGAGTGTTTTTGGGTGGTTGAGTATTGTACATATGTGTATTTAATAGTTTTTATAGTTGTTGTATAGATGGCGCTTTATAATTAATTATTTAATTATATGTACATATATATAATTGTTATTATAAAGCGCCATCTATACAACAACTATAAAAACTATTATATATTCATATAAATTAGCAAAGTCGCGAACACTTGCGAGGGTGACGTCATAGCGTTATCAGCAGACAGACGGATTTCGGCTATTATATATATAATGTAAAGAAGAAGAAATGAAACTAGGATGGAGTGCTTTTGGAAGTATGAACATTGTTTTTAAATCCAACATTCCGCTATGCTTAAAAAAAAAGGCATACCACCAATACGTAGTGCCAGTTATGACGTATGGATGTGAAACGTGGATGCTAAATTCAAGAATGTTACGCAAGATCCATAAAATGTATGCTTGGTATAACAAGAAGATATCGTAAGAGGAATACATGGATAAGAAGTATGACCAAAGTGGCAGATATAGCAGAACGTGTGAAAAAGTTGAAGTGGACACATAGCGAGAAGAATGAATGGCAGATGGACGCGAGAAATACTGTAATGGTATCCGAGAGGATGTGAAAGAAAGCAAGGTAGACCGAGTGGAAGATGGGCTGATGAATTGAGATGAATGTTTGGAGTAGATGCAGATTGATGGATGCTGAAAATGATGATGATGTACATACATGAATTCTTACAGTTTTAATTTCTAGTCAAATTTTGAACGAAATTACATATTGAATTTCAAACACGATAGTTGTTTTTATGGGTTATCTACTTATATAAGTATTAAATTTGCTTCTAAACCTTGATAAAATAGAATCTCGTTTTTAAGTTTCACGGTATTGTTGTAGTAGTTCGTTTGAACTAGCAATTGTTTCACATTGATTCAATACTACATAGGCTTATAAGGGTCAAGTTTAAAAATGTTTAAAAATTACCGGTGAATATATGGGCTGGTCTCCGACGAATCCTGGATTTTCAACCGGTGTATAAACAGGAGCTGGTTTGTAAGTCGGACTTCCTTCCGGTGCACCGGAAGTGAACCACACCAACATCGTCAGAGTGTAAAATACCACCTTCATTTCTAAAAACTATAAAATGTATTAAAATCGTAGTAAAATAATTTAACAATCGTACGTATTGTATTATTTTGTTGTAAATGGAAAAGATTGACTTACTTTTTCGAAGGAATTTCACAGCACTAGAGAGATCCGCACTGCAGGATGCGACTGTCGATCAATAAATGACCTGAGGATCCTAAAAATGGTACCTTATATACGGTGTGTATACAGGCTTAGGAAATTTTCTTAAACCGCCACTACCCGTTTATTGTAATGTAGAAAGTTTCAGGTATATAAATGGTGTCCGAAATTTTGAAATGGGTCGGTGATGTTTAGATTTGTCATATCAGAAGCTATGTAAATGCGTGCATACGTTTATAATATGTACAATATTTTTTTATATTTCATTGCTTTCGTTTCATAGAAGAGTTTAATCTTTACGACATTAATACACAATGAGTGTGGAGTGTACATTAATTCGTAATACATACATAGATGTTATTTTATTTTGTGATCTCATGCAGCTTTTTTAAATGACGTATAACCAAGATAAGATATGTAAATGTAAGAAAAACTTATAATACTAATTATTATTATATTGAATCAAAATTGTAAATTATTTCTATGTATGTATGTATAACGTATGAATGTGTACAAGTGCTTGTTGATTTTATGACACATGTCAAATTTACACCGTTTCTCTTAATACAAGTATGACTAATTTCGGTTCAAGTGCACGGTATGGATGCATTAAAATGAAAATGCACTTTCAAAAGGTAAAAATAATGCACAGCAAGGGTCGAATTTGATTTGGATATCTAATCTAGATTGTTCTCGTCTCCGTACAAAAAAAAACTATCGGCGTCAATGCTTTTAGTTAAAAATATTCTAGGAAAAATAACTTATCTTTTCTAGTTAAACTCGATAATATTATACGCATATCCGAATATCCATTCGTTTACCTGGACTGAAAAAAAAATTGTACTTGAGGAATTTTCACTTAAAATTATTTGCATAACTGTGCAGTTCGCACAGTCGTCTGTGCGATTTTTTTTTTGGCAATGTAATATATCAATGAATATAAGGGTACATATATACGGTTCACAATTAAGAATTCCTATGTTTCATATTAAAAGCGAACATTTAGAAGCGATTCATTATTTCTATACATCAATTTGGTAAAAGTATCACGAACATCTATTGTGTGTGAAAAATCAATACGTAATACTGTTGTAATTGCCTTTCATTTTATTTCGATCAATAGTTTATGATAGCGATGAAAAACTACGAGTAAACGCTCGATGATTATATCTACTATCAATTAAAAAGGAAACATATTTAATTTTCATTAAAAAAATGGTAGAAATTATCATCACGAGTCAAACACTTGTATGAAGATTAAAATTAAAAATTATAGATGTGTATTTATTTAGAAAAAAATGTTTAAAACAACTGCTCGTATTTAACCTACATAACAATGACGATGTGTATCGATTGAAAACGGTTCAAAGGGAATTTCTGACATTTATTATTGACATGCGAATACAACTTGACGATCCGTATAAAATATACATACATACATACATATATGTAGGTGACGAAATAGGGTTGGTCCAAATCACAAACAACAAAAAAGTGTACTTAATTGTTTAATATAAATTTTAATTAAAACAAATATGTACGTCGATGTATTATAAATTGAGAAATAAGTGAAATTAAATGTAGACGATTCACTTCAATAGAAAGTAAATAGCATCAATGTTGATTGCAAAACAATTGTAAATTTCACTCGTTTGCTCAATATTATATTTTCAAAATTCTTCTGTATAAAATGTCGATTTTCTTAGCACATTGACTTTTGTCAAATAAAACAATAACAATGCGATTTATTAAGCTAAAATCAATTGTAATTTTATAAACAATAATATATGGGCATCCCTGACCAATTCGTTTTGTTCACGAAATTATTCAGTAGCAACTTATCGTCACCATTTTAACACGATATATAATATAACAAATCCGTAGATAAATATCAACACATTTTTTTTGTATCAAATTATTTTTCATTCGTGAATTAAATCCTGAAAAATTGACACATCGAGCTTAAAACTTAAACTTTAAGCCAAATCATATAAAATATCTTTCGCAACACTTTTACGAAATACACTGTACACTTTTTGTAATTAAATTCAGTGGAATTGTGACAGTCTATGTGTGCCATAGATTAACTTACATATATAATTTAATAACTATCCAATAAGTAGTACATACTTTTTGACGAACTCCCAGAACATGCGTATATCTTCAGTCATTTTGTTGCTGAATTCTTTGGCAAATTTGAATCGGATTGGCACTGATTATAGTAATCGAACTTCAATCACATTAGAATCATACGAGTATAATCAAACCGTGACACATGTCACAATTTGAACCAGTTTGTTGTGAAACCACGAGGCAACTGTTTCCGATAAACGTGACAGCGCATGCTCGAACCTCTCCACTTTATTACACCGCGAATGAAAATTCTAGACGATTTCAATCAATTTTATTTAATCTCAATACACAAGCTTTACACTCGTATAGCTGTTAAATATCTAAAAGGATATTTTCGTTCAAAAGTTTCCATTTTAAATTGTTACAGACTAATTTTTGGCATTCTTCCTTATCCATCCTATGTACTGAGCTACGTCTGTGTATACGGCGTAATAGTTTGGATCGCATAACTTTTTGTTTGGTCTCGGTATCGTCACGGAAACAATGCCTCGCAAATACCAAGAAATTTGTTGATCAGATTGGGTTATGGGTAAAACTAGTCCTCCGCCACTGTCGCCGTTGCAAACGTTCGTACCTGAAAATGAGACATGATAAGAATGTGCTTTTACTAATTGCAGGTAGTGGAAGTCGAGACTTAGTTGATACAACGAGAATCATGAATGAGACGTAGGAATTTATATACTTTCATCTTTGCGATATGCCCTTTCATGTAGAATTAGGCATTTTGAATAGAAGTATATTTTAAAGGTATACTTGCTGTACATACATATGAGTCGCCTAGTTCCAAATCCCGATAAGTCCACAATATACATATAAAAAACGAGAATAAAATATTCTCTGGTTCTAAGAATGTTTTCAAACGATGCCTTATACTTGAATTATTCCAAATACCGCCAAGTGCACCGTTAAAAAATATTGAAAATCAGTGTTAGTTCCAAAAACTGACAATTGCACTATGATAAAAGTTGATAAAAGCCATATTTAGAAACAAACAACGATAATTCCATGTTTCTAATCTCAATATTTTGTTTAATAACAACAAAATTAAGTTTAAATGAGTTTAAACGCCATCAAGCAAATAAGTCTGTAGCAGAAAAACCGCGTTTGCGAACAAGTGAGTTTTATTGACTTATCGGGATTTGGAACTAGGCGACTCATATATGTATATATAATTAAAAATTGATTTGAAAACCATTTAAAAACAAGGACCTCTTAGAAAGTATAAAAGTTGTTTTCGTTTGAGGTATACATAATCAATTGATTGAAATTGATACGTTTAAACAAGCGGTTGGGAACCGGCGGCTCCGGAGCCTCATGCGGCTTTTTGTATGAAAACCTGCGGCTTTCTCCGTCATCCAAAATTAAACCTATTTCCATAACTTCATGACTATAAAAAGGTTTAAATCGTTTTTCAGACTAAGCTTTATAATACTTTTTAAATAACATGAAGATAACTTTTTTCTTACAGCTCTATCCATTTTATAAATAAGCAACATTTAATTTAATTTTGAATATCATCATCATCATTTTCAGCAGTTCACCATCCACTGTTAGATGAAGGCCTCTCCAATCCTCTTTCATTTCTGTCTGTCTTGAGCAATCTGCATCCACTTGACTCCACACATTCAATTCATCAGCCCATCGTCCACTCGGTCTACCTTGCTTTCTTTCACATCCTCTTGGATACCGTTTCAGTATTTCTCGCGTCGATCTGTGTGCACTGTATCTTGCGTAACATTATTGAATTTAGCATCCACGTTTCACATCCATACGTCATAACTGGCAGTACGCACTGGTCGTTGTACCTTATTTTTTAAGCATAGCGGGATCTTCATTCTTCCAAAAGCGCTCCATCCCAGTTTCATTCTTCGTTTTATCACATATAATCTGAAAATAATATGTTAATCAATTTTGCAACGATTTCCCTAATTTGACTCTTAGCTCGAAAAAGGTTCCCGACCATTGGTTTAAACATTAAAGCGTCCAAACACAGAATTGATACACAATAAAAATTTTAATTAAACTCTGTATTAAAAATAAGACAGAAGCAACAATAAAATATAAAATTAATTTACGCAACCATTCGTTCAAAATTCTAAAGTGTAATTTGCATCAGTCTCGACATTTCCAACATTAGCGTTTGTTCTACGACATAATCACCATTTCCTCTTGGATTCCCAGCGCATATTGTCTTACTCGTCAGATATTGACTGTAGAACGTTTCATGACTTTGTAAACAATACAAATCATTGATCACCGGTATTGTAGCCACGTATAAAAATTCAGACAGTTCGTCGTTCTCGTTCGTGCCCCACCCAGGTACCTGAAATTACATTGCAGACCGTTTAAAAAACCAAGTAATATTCACAAAAAATATGTAGATAAAACTCACCTTTCCTACTAGGTTGAATACACTTTGCTTTTTAGTGTCTACTTCGTCCCACATGCACACAGGTTGAATGTATTCGTTGTAGGAAACTTCAGTTGCCAATTTCAACAGAGCTATGTCGTTCTGGAGCGATGTGTAGCCGTAATTTTCGTGTACTATCACTTGCGAAACCTAGTCAGATCAACAAAAAGTCTTTATACAATTCATATATGTACATAGTGTGTAAATAATTGAAATAAAAGTAAGCCAATAAATTGTGTCGTTAAATTTTTATCCGCAACAAAAGTGTTGAAGTTCCTCATTTTACGTATATATTGTGGCTCATTTTTAAATTTAGTAAATAGGGTAATTGAAGATAGGTTGCAAAAACTACAAAATAGAGATATGCGGAGTATTTTAAATGTCAATAGATCAACTAGTATAAGATATATTATGTTGAATGAATTGAATTGGATGAATGTAAATGAAACCTTAAAAGTGTGCATGTTAGTAATATATTTTTAAATTATATAAGAATTTATTACCAAAATATTTAATAAGAGGGTATAATATATGGGTACATAGTTATAATAAGGTAAGAATTTAAAATTAAGTAGATCCATGAGAAGTCTGCCAGATTAGATAATTAGTTAAATTTTATTAGACAAAAGTATTAGTTTATAATGGTTGCAAAAACTACAAAATAGAGCTATGCAGAGTATTTTAAATGTCAATAGTTTAACTAGTATAAGACATGTTGAATTAATTGAATCGGATAAATGTAAAGGAAACCCTAAAGGTGTGCTTGTTAGTATATATTTTTAAATTAGATAATAATCTATTACCAAAATATTTTAAGTAAGAGGGTAAGAATAAGTTAATAGTTAATAATTTAAAATTAAGTAGATCCAAGAGAAGTGTCTTGTACAGGTGCATTTTTGAATATAAAGACCTGCCAGAAGTTCTCAGAAATATAAATATAATTGATAGATTCCTGGCAGCCTTAAAACAGCACCTCTGTACAAGTGCTAGTAGATAATAAGTTTATATTGTAATTTTAGCTTTAGGTAATGTTTTTTTTTTGTAATTAGCTTTTTAAGCTATCTTAAATAAATAAATAAAGAAGTCTATCGTTCTTATTACGTTTTTGACTCTAGCTCCAGGCTCTTTGGAATTCAGGTCATGTTTACCCAAAGCTATCGCAAATCTGTCGGCTGCTATTGCAGTTTTTCTAGCTGTGACGCAATGAGCGGCTGAAAAAGTAATGTCGTGAACGATTGGGTTAAATAAATAAAAGGTTTGTAAGTATTGTTGTCGTAATTACCCGTGACGACGATCGAATTCGATATTAAAGTTCCACCACATCGATAGGAGAGTTGTACTCTGTTCGTTGAATATAAATATAGTGCAATGTGCCAAGGGAAATCTCCCCTTTCAACTTGTGTACCTAAAGTTACTAATGGTGTGTGCGATACGACTCTTCGACCACAACCGCTCTCCACAGATTCCTAAAATTAATTTATGAAATAAAAATTATATGAATTTTTAACCAACATTACATTGTAGAGGGAAAGGAAGAATGATCCTGCGGGTCTTATGTGGTATGTACTTGAATGCTATTAGGTCAGTGGTCGGGAAACTTTTTCGAGCTAAGAGCCAAATTGGGGAAAACCTTGCAAAATTGGTCAGTTTGGGAGCTGTAATATATTATTTTCGAATTATATGTATATTCAAAATTAAATTAAATATTACTTATAAATCACACTATGCAACGAAAAAAAATTAGGTGGTTTAATGGATTGCAATGGCTGAAAAAAAAAAATATAAATATGAAGTTTCAGTTTAATAGGATAAACGGTGTTTGAGTTATTAGCGATTTTACACAAAAGTACACAGACATTTTCCAGAAATCATGAAAACGTGATCAGCTGATGATACCTGATACAAATCAGTCAAAATCTCAAGGTCGAATTTTCGCACGATCACAATACTTTACTTTACTTTACACAATACAATACTTTCGGCTGAGCGATTTTAATGTTTTTTTTTCACAGATTGTAATTTATTAGCATAATGATTATAGTATTATAATATTATGAAGATTCTAAATATTTAAAAGAGTATTTCGTTCAAGAGTAAACTGCCACTTACGGTTGGCGGATGTTGACAAAAATCATAATATCTCTTACACCTTACGTGAAAATAATAGATATGAAATTTCAGCTTGATACGCTTGATAGTTTCGGAGAAAAAGTTAAAAGCACCAAAAACCAAGAGTAAAAGTACTACTTCCGGTTGGAAAAAAAATGTTTAAAATTTATATTATTTTAAAGGTTTTTTAACACGCAAAATTTCAGCTTAATGTGTATCATAGTTTTGCTGGAAAAACCTTCTAAAGATTACAAAAAAAATTAGATGACTTTCCAAGGGAAGAACCACTTCCGGTTGACGAAAATTTTTGAAAGCCTTATGGATTGTAATGGCCGCCAAAAAACATATAAATATGAAGTTTCAGTGTAATAGGATAAACGGTTTTTGGGTTATTAGCGATTCTACACACAGGTACACAGACATACATACATACAGACATTTTCCAGAAATCATGAAAACGTCATCAGTACAAATCAGTCAAAATCTCGAGGTCGAATTTTTGCACGATCACAATATGTACTTTATCCGATGTGGATACAGTAAAATCTATCAGAGCGGAGACTAGTCAATCTTTACTAAGTTTGACCCACTGAATCCGAATACGATAAGGAAATTTTGGACCATTTATTATAAATTATCCATTATCCAACCAATTATTCATTTTTCAAACGCTCATATCTCATAAACGAGAGCAAACCGACAAATTTCATTTTCATATTCGGATTCAGCGAGTCAGAATTGGTAATAATTTTTGAGTCTCCACTCGGGTAATTCAAAATTGTGATATTTTGTTGCACAGTGTCATTAATGAAATGCATAACTGTAAAAAATATATGTTTATACTCGTGATATTTCTTAACGTTCGACAGTTTATTACAAAAAAGTATTAAAGTTTAATCTGAAAAACGATCTTTAAGCTTTTTATTGACGCTGCAACGTCATGGATATAAAAAGTTGCAACGTCATGGCCACAACGTGTTGTGGAAATAGGATACATTTTGATCTTGTGTAAATTGTGTATCAACATTTTCTGTTTTACACAAAACGTTGGATGAGAGCTGCAGGTTTTCATACAAAGAGCCGCATGCGGCTCCGGAGCCGCCGGTTCCCGAACACTGCTATAGGTCTAGGTCTATATGACAATTCTCTTTCGGGCAGTTGTCATATGAAGTTTTGTTTCAAGAATCCGATCTTACATATTACCAATAGAACCAGATCGAGAATCGTTTCATATGAAATTTGTTAGTCATTTATAATTTTATAAACGACGTAGATATATGGCTATTAATTAAACAGGTAAAAAAAAAAGTGATTGGGTTTTTTTTTTAAATTTACGATTGAGGAAAAAGCAAATTCGAATACACATTTCAATAATGTAACCTCGAACTCTTGACGTGTATCTATTATTATGCGTATAAATTTACTTTGAAATGCGATTCAATCCATTTGTTAATATCGGCCAAATCTAAAGCGGGATTATATTTTCCACTTCCGCAACCCCATATCCTCTTAGATATTATTCCTCTGAGATACCACACGAAAACACCATTGTCGTCCAATCTCGGAAATATCATCGACGAGCCGATGTAGTGACAGTTTTGCGTCTCTGAAACGACAAATTAAATACGTAAAAACGAGCAAAATACAACGATTGCACACAGACGCACGTAAATGCACCTTTAGCATAAGCGAAACATATTTCATTGTTTGAAATCTTATCGTAGACAGACGAATCACTAGATTTGCATTGACTCTCTCCAATTACACGCACTGGAGATTGAAAAATTCTCAAATTGGACAATGTGTCTATATTTGCCAGATCTGAACCAATCATCTGAAAAGCAAGTGTACGTACATTCATGTGAAAACGGTCTTGTATGAATTTAAAAATATTATTATTATCATACAAACCATTCCAATTTGCAAATCTAGTTGCGCAGAATAATTGTGATTTTCTTCCCACAGACATATCGGTTGAACTGCGGAACTGATTATAACCGTTCTTTCTAACCTTAGTAATGCTATACTTGAACCATCAGTTGTGTCATTACTTGAACAATGTATATGAGTGACCTGAAATAGTTCAAGTTGAATAATTTGATTGAATTGTAATCGATTGCTTTGACATTGTAGATAAATTGGGTAAGTTCCATGCGATTTTACATAAAATAGTATAATAATTCATTAAAACCCAGGACAATTGGTGAATATGACCAGATGTAAAAAAAAAAAATTAAACTAGGATGGATTGCTTTTGGAAGAATGGACATTGTTTTTAAATTCAACATTCCGCTATGCTTAAAAAAGAAGGCATACGACCAATGCGTACTGCCAGTTATGACGTATGGATGTGAAACGTGGATGCTAAATACAAGAATGTTATGCAAGATCCAGTGCACACAGAGAAGCATGAAAATATGTATGATCGGTATAACGAGAAGAGATCGGAAGAGGAATACATGGATAAGAAGTATGGCTAAAGTGGCAGATTTAGTCGAATGTGTGAAAAAGTTGAAGTGGACACAGCGAGAAGAATGGATGACAGATGGATGCGAAAAATACTGGAATGGTATCGGAGAGGATGTGAAAGAAAGTAAGGTAGACCGAGTGCAAGATGGGCTGATGAGTTTAGAAGAATGTGTGGAGTCAAGTCAAGCAGATGGGAATGGAAGAGGATTGGAGAGGCCTTTATCCAGCAATGGTGAACGGCTGAAAATTTTTTTTTGGATTTTTATTCGCAAAAAATCTTACATACGTACTTACTGGTATATTTTGAAATGTCGGTAAACCGGGCAAAGAGAACGATACTGATATAACTTCATTGAAACTGGAAATGTCACTCTTGATGCAAATTGAAGCTGAAAATAATCAGAGTATAAATAATAGTAAACAATTGAATTGTTTACTTCTTATAAACACGATGCAAGATATCAAATCGATTATCGTAGTTTAAATGACAGTACTTCTCAAACGGTTGACTTATAAATGTTGCAGGTGAACTTTAACCTTCATTAAGTTATCAATTAAATGGTATATATTACATACTAGTGTAAGCCCGTTGAATATCAACGCATGTTTGTGTGGGTGAGTATGTGTATTTAATAGCTTTTATAGTTGTTGCATAGATGGCGCGTTATAATACAACAACGTAATAATTTAGCAAAGTCGCGACTCTATTTACAATTAATATTATCAAATCGTAGCAGGCTCGTCATCACCTCCGTTTGGATCATAGCGTAAGCGCTCACTGTCCCGAACTGGCGATCTCGGGTTCAAATCCCATTCGCGCCCTTCTGGTTTTTTAATTATTTACTTCAGCGAGCGTTATCAGCAGACAGACACCGACACACAGACAGACGGAATAGGGCTATTATATACGTACTAGTGTAAGCCCGTTGAATATCAACGAATGTTTGTGTAGTTTTTTATAGTTGTTGCATAGATGGCGCGCTATATATAATACAACAACGTAACAATTTAGCAAAGTCGCGAGCCTATTGAGAAATTATATTGTCAAATTGTAGCAGGCCCGTCATTACCTAGTTTGGATGAATGCGTAAGCGCACCCTCTTCCGAACTGGTGATCTCGGGTTCAAATCCCACTTTTGTGACGGTTTGTGTCTTTTAATTATTTACCCCGGCGAGCGTTATCAGCAGACAGACAGACGGATTTGGGCTATTATATATGTACTAGTGTAAGCCCGTTGAATATCAACGGAGCGTTTTCATCACCCGTACTGGAAAATTATATATTAAATTTAATAGTTTTTATAGTTGTATGCATCTATGCAACAATGCGCCATCTATGGTGCCATCTATAATACATACAACAACGTCGCATCGAAATCGATACCCACTGGAAAAAAATTATTTTTTTTTACTTTACTATTTATATTATAATTATTAATTATTATATATATGTATAATAATTTTAATTTTGTAAGTGATTTTGTAAAAATCAAAAAAAAAAAAAAAAATAATAGTTTTTATATCGACTTCTATGTATTATTAGCAGACTTTTTATGTTATATATATAGGTGAAGCAGAGCCGCGATCACTTTTGTAGGTAATGTTTAAAAAAAAAAGGACTAAATTGAGCACGGGTGACAGCGAATAGCATTAGTGCGAGTTCTCTTGAGCCTAAGGTCGTGGGTTCGATCCCCCACTCTGGTGGTTTTTTAATAATTTTTCCTCAGCGAGCGTTATCGGACAGACAGGCAGACAGACAGACGGATTTCGGCTATTATATATACAATATAATGATAATGTACATTTTTTTATAGAATGTAGAATTTTTATATACATACATGTAAGTACCACTTGGGGATGTATAAGTACGCAAATACAACGACTTTTATCGATTCCATCAATAGATAAAAGTCCTAACCAGGGCCAGTTACCCCATTGAACAAATATATTCTCAGGCACGTACTGAGGCATGCGACCGCACTGTTTTGGAAGCTGTAAAAATGCGGTTAACACTCATTTCCAAACATTAAATCGATCCAATTATTTAAACGAACCAACTGAGTATACAGTCAAATGAAAAAAAAACCGTATTAGCTTACTTTCGAATTGATGAAAAAGTTTGATTTACTCCATGTCGCTATTACGCCGACCGTACATAAAGTGCAAAAAAACACTACACAATGATTCAAAACGCGCGTCATATTATTGGTATTTAAAATCTAAGCATTCTTAAAATCATTTAAATAGTTGCTTTGATAAGAACACGTCTACGCCGATCGAGAACATTTAGACTACTAAAATCGATACATTATGTATACATTTTTACGACTGTTTCAGACTCAAAAACCAGTCGGTTTTATAACCGGTCGCAATGCAATTTGAATAAATGTGAATTTACCGGTTTTGTGTGTATATATGTATATATTTGGTGTGATATCACTGAAAATAACTTATAATTAAAAAAGTCGAAGACCACTGTTTTTGCTATATGTACCTACGCATAAGTTACAATTTGTAACATTCGTAGCATTAATTGACAGTTGCTTTGAGTTGGTTCTTCAGAGTGTACGCTTTTGGGATCTTTACTTTTTGTTTTTTTTACGTGTAAGTACTTTTATTGTCGCATTTGTAATGTTTGTGTATATTTATGTACTTTTTTTACAGATAAATTCAATACAATGAGTGAATACAGCGAGACAGAAGCTCATGCGTTGGTTATTTTAGCCCACATGTATGATCTTTACACGCAAAATTTGTTTTGCGATATTGAATTGGTAGTGGGGAACAACAGGTGATTATATTATACATACATATGTAGGTATAAGATCAATATAATTCATCCAGATCTATATTGCATGTCCAATTCATCATTTTAGATTTCATGCTCACAAGTTGATACTTATAACGAATAGTGGATACTTAAAAAATCATTTGAACAATCTGATGGATGAAATCGTTATCGAAGGCAGTGAAGAAATTTCTTCAAAGACGGTGAAAAAGAGCATACAATTCTTTTATCAGGGGAAATTGGGTGAGGATGAGTATTTTTTTTATTTATTTATAATCTACGTCAATAAAGTCACGTGATTGCGAAATCTCTATATTTTTCAGATATGAAACTAGATGAAGTGGCAAACGTTATACAATTTTCTAGAATGGTACAATCTTGTAAACTCGAAGAATATTGTTTGCGTTATTTGAGAAGTCAAGTAGACAGTACAAATTATTTGTACATAGAAAGCGTGGCTAAACAGTATGGTTATAAATTTTTGCTCGAGGAAATTACGGCGTACCTTTCGAATAACTTTTCCAAAGTAAACATAATTTTATGTTTCATTATCATACATAGTTCATTCATTGATTATACTGTGCAACAAAAAATCACACCAATGTTTGAGTTACCGGAGCGGAGACCCAAAACTGATTACTAATTGTGACCCACTGATTCCGAATATGATAATGAAATTTGTTGTTTAGCTTTCGTTTATGAGATATGAGCGTTTAAAAAATGAAAATGGACAATTTTTACATTCTTTTGACCTTTGCGGTCTGTAACTCAAAATTTAGTGCTTCTGTTTTCAAAATGAGTATTTGAAGCAACATTCAGATGTTTTTGCTATTAATTATGATATTTGAAAGCTTTAAAATACTTAAAAATCAATCTTTATAAATAAAATCACAATTATTAGCAAAAACATCTGACTATTGCTTCCAATACTCATTCTGAACACAAAAGAACTAAATTTTTAGTTACAGACCAAAAAAGTCAAAAAAATGGTAAAATTGTCCATTTTTTTAAACGCTCAAATCTCATAAACAAGAGCTAACCAACAAATTTCATTATCATATTCAGATTCAGTGGATTAAAATTAGTAAAGATTGACTAGGCTCCGCTCCGGTAGTTTTTTTTGTTGCACAGTGTTATTTATTATTAAAAATGTCTTGGGTTTTCTAAAGATAGCTCACCAGAAAAATTTTCTGAACATGTCTGCTGATCGACTGAGTGATTTGCTAAAGTTAGATGATATAGCTGTTAAGTCGGAAAGAGAGGTTTTTGAGGCATTAAAACTATGGGTGAAGAAGGATTGGAAAAATCGTAAGGAGCATTTAAGTATTTTACTCAAATGTATAAGATTGCCTCTTTTGTCCGTTCAGGTATTGTGTTCAAAACTTCTTTAATCTAAAATCCGTTTTTGGATTTTGAAAATTTAAAACTTTCAGTTTTTATTGAACGAAGTGAAGCCGCTCTGCTTCGAATTGCCTAGCTGCTGTCAAATATTGCTGGATACATTTGAATATATTCAAGTGCCAAAAAAGCGATCTAGTTTTATTTGGATGAATTCTAAAATTCGTACGAATACCTGGAGAATTTTGCTTCTAGGCAAAAAACGAGTAAGTGTAATAAATAATTTTATTATCAATATGTACTAATTACATTAAAAAGAATACCTATTTGCAGACCGACTAGAAGCATTTTTTTAAATTTAATTTTTAAAAACTTTTATTTATCCATAATATGTGCATAATACTTCTGATTTACTAAAAACGTATCCTAATGGTTCCTGGTCAAGTGGTCATTATCCATTTTACAATAAATTTGTGTTAGTAATAATAGGAAAATATTCTTACTTTATTGTTAGTGTATGTTTTTACAGTAGGAAAGTTTAAGCTAAAAAACTTATTTACAATTTTTTTTTTAATAAATAAATAGTAAATATAAATATGGTATGCATGCAGATAGATACATTAAATTCATATTTCTAGTGACTTACTGTATTCGGCGGTTTAAAACAGATTATGTTTCGGGAGCCTATGTTTATACCTGAAAGGTAATGACACACCATCGTAATCACCGAGACTTTTTACTAATTTATTTGTTAGCGTGGTTATTGGTAGTTTTTTAGAGATACGTCTATTTTTTTTTTCGCATCTATTTTTATAAAATTTCGCGTTTTTACTCTTCAATTTCGCGTTTTGGAGCAAATAAAATAACAAATTTTCGCATCTATTTAGCGTTTATTTCTTTTTCACAAATTTGAAGTTAACAAGTCCAATTTAAATACAATTAATAGAGAAACAAAACAAAACATGGATACAAAAATAAAATATGATTAAAATTAATTAAAACTCAGCATAGAACATATTTCTATAGATGATTGTTTTAATCTAGTACAGTGGTCGGGAACCGGTGGCTCCGGGCGCAAAAATTGACGGCTCCGTTTATAATCCAACACTTTTCGTAAATAAAAAAAAAATAAAAAAAATGTAAATTAGTTTTTTTTGACCCTAAATTTACTCGCGTCTTATAGAAATTAAAAATAGAAGTATTTGAACTGAAAAACTAACGGAAATGTTTAGATAACAATTTTTTTATTCGATGAAATTTGTGAAAAATTCGTACCGTAATCAATCAAGTTTTAATGCACTGATGCAATTGAAGAACACTAAATACGTTCCGAATTTATGTAAATTTTCCGAAAATGTACATGTTCAAAATACGCATTAGCTTTTAAAAATAACATTAAAATCCGTTTTCAGACAAAATATTTATTTTTAGGACTGAATTGTGTAACGTTAAGTAATATTTCTACAGACTGCAAGTGAGTAAAATTTACTTATATACCTATACATATACATATGTATGTATGTATGTATATATATACATGTATGTATGTATGTATATATATACATGTATGTATGTATGTATATATATACATGTATGTATGTATGTATATATTTTTTTTTTATTAAATTGTATAATATTTTATTAAATATAATTTAATATTTTATTAAATATAATTTAATATTTTTTAAATATAAATATATTTTTAAATATAATTTAATATTTTATTAAATATAATTTAATATTTTATTAAATATAATTTAATATTTTATTAAATATAATTTATTAAATTTTATTTTAAAAATAATTTTAATATTTTATTAAATATAATTTAATTTTTTAAATAATTTAAAGGTATAATATTGGATGAAAAGTTAGATTTTAAGTTACACGGTCAATTTTTAATAAAAAAAGTAGCTAAAAAATATACATTGAAGATGAGAAGTGATATTTGTGCGAGATATTTTTCATTTTTCGCATCTATTCGCATATTTTACTGTTTTCGCATCTATATCGCGATTATCGGTTTTATCGCATCTATATCGCACTTATCGCAAAACGCGATAATCACGTATCTCTAGTAATATCAGTTACAAACGGGATGTCGTTTCATGAGTGAAGCGTTTTGAGGTTAGTATACATACATGGGGGTTAGTATACATACATATATGATTTTGATGGCTTTGTTTTGCACGATTTGCAGTTTAGTATGGTTAATGGTGGAGGCATTGTTCCAAACAGGTGCAGCGTATGTTAATATTGGTAGTATGAGGGCGCAATACATTTTGATGCTATGGATCGTGACACTATGTACATAGAAACATCGAATGGATAATTTTGTAGAAAAAATACTTGTACAAGAATTTATTAATTGACATAAAATTTTAGATGCGTCTATTATGATTATTTTATTTTCTTTCATTATTTCAGGGCAATGATGATAATTTTCATATCTTCTACATATTTGAAAACGAATTGCGTTTTTGTATGGATACAAAGATTTGTGTTAATAATTTTTCAACTGCTGTTTTTGGTGAAAAATTGTTCATTTTTGGTGGTAAATTGACGAATTATGCCACAAATATGGTACAATATTTTGAATTCTTAAATCAGTTTGTTTACAATCTGTATTGATTTGAATATTTACATCTTAAAATATTGGAATATTAGTATGTATGTACATAGAAACGACAAAAGTTACATCATATCTTTCGTATTTAAAGCTTAAACCGATCAAAACATTTCTATCGATTGTTTTATAGGTTTGGTGTTTCAATTTGACTACAAAACTATCTATCGAATTTCCGCCAATGCACCAAAAACGATTTAATTTCGCATCAGTTGTAACTGAGAAACAGGTATTCGTCATGGGAGGAAATAATGACCACAGCACATTAAACACAGTAGAACAGTAAGTTTTTATTTTAAAATGAAGCAAACACCAATTAATCAATTTAAATGCAATGTTTATTTATTTTCCTGCTACATTACATACATACGAGTACTTTTTTTTTTTGATTTAGCCAATTACACTTGGAAAGTAGTTAAATCGATGTTGACAACTCGTCGTTGTCACGCGACGGTAGTAAAGGGAGATAAAATATATGTGATCGGAGGAAAAACTTATGAAAATTCAATGAAGTCTGAAAAGTCTATGGAAATTTACGATATTCAAAAAAACCAATGGAAATCTGCTCCGCCAATGAATACACCAAGACATAACTTCGCTGTGGGCTAAATTCATTTATTTTATAACGCAAAATGTAGTCACTGTAGATAAGCATATTGTAGAGATAGTTGATAGTTATTTATACCCAGGACAATTCGTGAATATGACTGGATGTAAATAAGAATACATAAAATGAAGAATGGGGTGCTTTTGGAAGAATGAACATTGTTAAAAAAGAAAGCATACGACCAATGCGTACTGCCAGTTATGACGTATGGATGTGAAACGTGGATGCTAAATTCAAGAATGTTATGCAAGATCCAGTGCACACAGAAGCATGGAAAGATGTATGCTTGGTGTAGCGAGAAGAGATCGGAAGAGGAATATATGGTTAAGAAGCATGATCAAAGTGGCAGATTTAGCGGAACGTGTGAAAAAGTTGGAGTGGACACATAGCGAGATGAATGGATGGCAGATGGACGCGAGAATTACTGGAATGGTATCCGAGAGGACGTGAAAGAAAGCAAGGTAGACCGAGTGGAAGATGAGCTGATGAATTGAGAAGAATGTGTGGAGTCAAGTGGATGCAGATTGCTCAAGACAAACAGGAATGGAAGACGAATGGAAAGGCCTTCATCCAGCAGTGAATGGTGAACGGTTGAAAATGATGATTTTTAACTAATGAAAATTTAAGCTATACAATGATATCGATAGTAAATAATTCGTAATTTATTCAAAAAAATGTATTGTCTAACTAAAAAGACCTTTCAAGAAAATCAGTATCATAGTGGATAATATTATTATTTAAGTCAACGAATATCCATGGTATTGATGTTCAGCTGGTTGATTTTATTAATTGATATCATGACACATTATATTTTACATAGGCGGTTGTTTTTGGTGAATTCATCTATGCCATAGGAGGATTTGATGTTATTTCAGTCGAACGTTTCGATTTAAAGAATCAAATTTGGACAGCGGTCGCTAATTTATCCGAAATAGATAACGAATATAGTGCAATTGTTGTTGATGACAAAATATTTTGTATTGGTGAGTTATTATCCTTCATATATAATTTTTAAATATTTCATTCTATAAGCAATACATTTTATGATTTATATAGCAATACATTCAATGATTTATCTGCGACAAACTGACGTTGTTTTTATTTTTATCAGGGAGGTCGTATACACAACTGGAATACTATCCAAAAACAGATCAATGGATACCGGTTGAATCACTAGGTCAATACTCTACTAAAGAATTATCTAAAGCATTCGTTGTACCTATACAATCAGATTTGCTAAATTTATAAAATAATAGATTTATTTTGAAATAGACTTGTCGTTTTATTATTCATCATTGACACAATTTCATATTGACGGTTAATTGTTTGTGCAACAGTTTTCAATTGGAATATACTAACATGGTTTGAGATCGTTGCCTTGCTTCGGTCGAAAAATACTAGTTTTAATACAAAATACGATTTATATTCATATATTTTATGTGGAGATTGGACATTATTCAATTCAGTGGTTTTCATGAAGCGCCTAGTGATGAATTATTTATCAGACAAGAACATCTCATATGTTAATTATTTGTTTATTATTAATTTGATGTCATGCTTTTTCTGAAATGGCCAATGGCGATCATTTTTTTTTTGGATGCGCTAAAGATAAACCCTAACCCTACAACAGATTTAATTTTTTTATTATACGATAAACACCGTGCAGAACGTAGTCCTTCTGACTTTGAATAAGGTATTGGCAAATGCAGTGGTCGAGAAAATAGTGAAAATTTGTAAGCCGTAAAGCCGAAACCTAGGACTGGAGAGTTGTATGAAATTAGTTGTAAGTACAGTCTTGTAATGGCCCATTGAAGTTTTGCGTCTTCACCTCTTTCCCACCCTCGTATATAGCGATGCCTAATGGACTACGCTCCGCCGAGGGGACTCATGAATTTACGATTTGACTCTAAAGCTGCGCCACGCGTGAACGGTCCCATGTCAATGAGGGTGCTCACTCGTGACGGTAGTTGTGAGTACAGCATTACTTAATGATAGACAAATTATTATAAAGCTTGATCTAGAAAATAAAGGTTTTTAGGTACATATGTAGGTACGAATGGGTGGCAGAGCCGATTAACACAATTAAGTAACGCAAGTATGAAAGTAGGTTTAAGAATTAATTTTAATAAAACTTAATCACAGTAGACAATCATATTGTAGGGGAAGTTGATAGTTATTTATACCTAGGACAATTGGTAAACAGGACTGGATGTAAAGAAGAAGAGATCCATTATCCCGCTATGCTTACAAAAGAAGGCATACGACCAATGCGTACTGTCAGTTATGACGTATGGATGTGGAACGTGGATGCTAAATTCAATAATGTTACGCAAGATACAGTGCACACAGAGAAGCTTGGACAGATGTATGCTCGGTATAACGAGAAGAGATCGTAAGAGGAATACATAGGTAAGAAGCATGATTAGAGTAGCAGAAATAGCGGAACGTGTGAAAAATTTGTAGTGGACACATAGCGAGAAGAATGGATGGCAGATCGACGCGAGAAATACTGAAACGGTATCCGAGAGGATGTGAAAGAAAGCAAGGTAGACCGAGTGGACGATGGGCTGATGAATTGAATGTGTGGAGTCAAGTGGATGCAGATTGCTCAAGACAAACAGGAATGAAAGAGGATTGGAGAGGCCTTCATCTAGCAGTGGATGGTGAACTACTGAAAATGATGATGATGATATTCAAAATTAGAGATCAATTGCACACAGAATCATGGAAAGATGTATGCTTGGTGTAACGAGAAGAGATCGGAAGAGGAATACATGGGTAAGAAGCATAAAGATGTAGCGTGACCAAGTGGACGATGTGTAGAGTCGAGTGGATGTACATACATATGTAGATTGCTCACGATAGACAGGAATTGAAGAGGATTGGAGAGGCCTTCATCCAGCAGTGAACGGCTGAAAATGATGATGATTATAAATAAAGTTTACGCCAAAGTATGGACAATCTTATTTATTCTAAAAGTTCATTAAACTAATGAAATTTTGTAAAGATTTCTTTCATACACCTTTTTTTTGAATGCTTAATTTCACTTCGTGAAAACTTTTGGATGAGAACCTCATAAGAAGAGCTGCAGATTCCAGACCCCTGGCGTTAAACCGTTTTTACAAATTCAAAGACATTTGAAACGCGATCCATTCCAAATATTTCGCCACATCAGTATAAATGGCGTAGTAATCAGTATCGCAAAGATTTCCACTTTTCCTTCTGACCGTGACCGATACGATTCCCCTCACATACCATGTGACATCTTGGTCATTTTGTGTAACAGGTAATACCAGTCCTCCTCCACTATCGCCGTTGCACACGGCCGTACCTGTAAATAACCTGATGTATTGGAATACTGATGTATTGGAACACTCCACTGGAGTGCAATTTAACATTGAATATTATTTTAAACTTTGAACTAGTACCGTTTCCTGTCGGGTTTCCCGCGCAAACTGTGTAATTTGTGAGGAACGAATCGTAGAATGTGGCGTGACTTTGATAACAGTACAGATCGTCTACGATTGGTATCGTAGCTACGAATAAAGTATTCGGATATTCGTTATTTTCGTTCAAACCCCAGCCTGGAACCTGAAATGAGAGTTGAAAGTCTTGAAATCACGATAAAAATTCACAAAACTTGTCCAAAATAATCTGGCGCATTTAAAATGGTATCGATTGAATCAAAAAACTGTTAATTGCAGTCTAAATCGACGAACTTTACTGATTATTTTTTATTAAAATTACGTTTGATCAATGCAATTGATAGTAGTATATAATGCAATAGTTCGTCCTCATTTTATGTATTGTGGTTCTTTTTTTAAATTAAGTAAATAAGTCAATTAAAGATAGAATGCAAAAATTGCAAAATAGAGCTATGCGAAGTATTTTGAATGTGAATAGATTAACTAGTGTAAGAATTGAATTGGATGAATGTAAGTGAAACGTTAAAAGTGTGCATGTTAGTATATATTTTTAAGTTAGATAAGAGTCTGTTACCAAAATATTTTGATAACTATTTAATAAGGGGATTTAATATACATAGTTACAATACTAGGGGTAAGAATAAGTTAATAGTTAAGATTTTAAAATTAAGTAGATCTAGGAGAAGTATCTTGTACAGGGGTGTGGTTGAATATAATGGACTGCCAGATAGTCTGAGACAAATAAATCAAGTTGACAAAGTCCTGGCAGCCTTAAAACGGCACCTCTGTACAGGTACTAATAAATAGATAAGTTTATTTTCATAATTTTAGCTTTAAGATACTTTTTGTTTGTAATTAGCTTTTTAAGCTACTTTATTCAAATAAATAAATAAATAAATACATAATTGTTCAGAATGCTTGCAAATTTCATCGTATTTTGTCTGTGTTTATGTCAAAAGCGCACAAAATGTATTGACTCTAGAAATAGTAGGTACTTAGAGCAAATTCAACAACAAAATGCTTAAAAAAGTTATAAAAAATCAATTCTAGTAAGAGGCGTCTAAATATTTTGCTGATAATAAATTGAGCTAAACTATTTGTGCACTATAAGTGTATTATAAAACTAACGGATACAGTATTTAGAATTAAACTAATGCTTGTTCGCTTCATTCAATGCTAAACAAGTTACAGTAATAGTTAACCCAGTGTCATTCAAAGTTACTTTATAAGTTCACGTATGACAAAATGAGTCCATTTTTTTGTAACCAATCAAGAAATCAATCTACATACACCAGCCTTGATTTGCCTTTAAAATTAGCTTTTTAAGAACGGGCATCAATATTTTTTAAACATCAACGGAGCGGTTTTCATCACCCGTACTGAAAAATTTTAAATTTAATAGTTGTTCTATAGATGGCGCGTTATAATACAACAACGTAACAATTTAGCAAAGTTGCAAGCCTATTGACAATTAATATTGTTAAATCGTCATAAGCCCGTTTGAACATCAACGGAGCGGTTTTCTTATTATTCACCTAGTGTACTGAAAAATTATATTAAATTTAACGGTTGTTCTATAGATGGCGCGTTATAATACAACAGTTTTAACAATTTAGATGGCGCGTTATTGTACAAAACCAATTTTGGATTATAGCGTAAGCGCTCATTGTCCCGAACGGGTGATCTCGGCTTCAAATCCCACTCGCGCGACGTCCTGGTTTTTTTATTGTTTACCTCGGCGAGCGTTATCAGCAGACAGACAGACATACGGAATAGGGCTATTATACACATATAGTGATAATCAAACAATACAAACCCTTCCGACTTGATCGTAAACATGTTTCTTGTCGAGATCATCGCTATGCCACAAACAAATCGGTTGCACGTATTGATTGTAAGTGACATTTGTGGCTAGTTTCAACAGTGCAATATCGTTACGAAGTGTGTCCGAATTGTAGAATTCGTGCAGAATTATTTCTGATACCTAAAATAAATTTAAAAAATTGATAATCATTCTATTCTGAAAATATTGTGTCATAACATACGTACCCTTATGTCAAAAGAATCGTTTTCGTCCGAGTTCAAATTGAATTTGCCCAATTTGACTGACAATCTATCGGTTAATTCTTTCGATTCGGACACGACACAATGACCGGCTGAAAATCACACATATTATTCAACAATGATATTGTTAGGGTAGTTGATAAGTGTAAAGTTCATCTTTTTGCAGATGACACTTTAATATATATGATAGGTAGTGATGTTGATGAGATGGCTAATATTTTAAATATAGAATTAAATTATATAAGTTATTGGTTGTGTGAAAATAAATTAAAACTAAATGTGAATAAAACAAAAATGATGTGGTTGAATAGTAAAAATGTGTTGAATGACGTTAGGATTAATGATACAATTATTGAAATAGTTGATAATTTAAAATATTTGGGAATTCATAAAGACTATAAACTGAACTTTAAGGTACATGCTGAATATATTATTAAAAAAATGGCTAGAAAAGTTGGTGTTTTGTGTAGGTTAAATATTTTAAGTAGAAAAAGTAAGGTTTTAGTCTATAATACAATTTATTGTGCCACTGTACTTAATATTTTCAGTGGCCAAGATTTAGATACAATGCAAAGGTTGCAAAATAGAGCTATGAGAGGTATTTTGAATGTTGGTAGGCTAAACAGTATTAGAAGTATGTTAGATGAATTGGGATGGGTGAGTATTAGAAATTGTTTAAAGTTAAGCACATTGTTTATAAGTTAGATCATAAGTTATTGCCAAATTATTTTAAGAATTATATAATTAGAAATAGTGATATCCATAGTTATTGTACTAGAAATAAGAACCAATTAGTTGTAGGTAGAGTAAGGATCACAAAGACAGCTGGTGGTGTTTTTCACAGGGGTGTATTATATGTATATATAATAGCCGAAATCCGTCTGTCTGCTGATAACGCTATGACGTCACCCTCGCAAGTGTTCGCGACTTTGCTAAATTATATGAATATACATATAATAGTTTTTAGAGTTGTTGTATAGATGGCGCTTTATAATAACAATTATATATACATATAATTAAATAATTAATTATTAAGCGCCATCTATACAACAACTATAAAAACTATTAAATACACATACATATGTACAATACTCAACCACCCAAAAACACTCGGGTAAAGTACGGGTGATGAGAAACCACTCCGTTGATATTCAACGGGCTTACACTAGTTAATGTATAATGCCCTCCCGGAGTGCGCCAAGTCTTCTAAGACAATAGATGCATTCTTGAAAAGTGTGAGGAGACACCTCTGTGAGAGATAGTAGTTATGTATAAGTATAGTGTATAATGTGTAATAGATTTATGTAGTTGTTATAAATATGTAATAGATGTAAGTTAAATTAGCTAATTACCTAATATTATATAAAATAAATAAATAAATAAATGTCACACTTACACAAACGGCGAAAATTTGTTTTCCTTATTGCTTGTCGTAACTAACCTGTCAATACGTACAGTGGTGATATCAAACTTCCACCACATCTATAGGTTCTATTATTATTGTTCAATGAATCTAGGTATAGAGCTGCATGCCATGGCCAATCGCCTCTATTCGACTGTTGACCAATTGTTACCAATGGTGTATGTTTTGCGACTTGACGACCGCATCTATTATCGTTCGAAGCCTTAAAGATTAAAATATAATAGTTAGTGTTTCGTCTTAAGGATCTGAATGTTCAAATTTTGAAACTTTCTTCTTCTGAAGGTGGTGTGTTTATACCAAGCGTTGCAACTTCACTATTCGACAAACATTTTACCGTCTATCATAGAATTAACTAGGGAAATATACTATTGCCTTATAAGAGGTAACAATGCAGTGATTTGGTAGTATAACATAGTAAATACATTGGCAGGTGATGGCCACTGGCCATTGAGAAAATATTTTGATATACGGGGATCAAACCCGGGACGATCACACGAGACTAAAGCTCAAACCATTGAGCTATCGCCTACTTTGAAAGTTTACTTACCCTAAAATGAGACTCGATCCATGGTCTCCTATCGGCAACGTCAAATGTAGAAGTATATGAATCATCATCACAATGCCACTTTCTAAGAGTGATTATGCTTCTCAGATACCATACGATCACTCCAGACTCGGCCAATCTTGGAAACATCAACATAGATCCAAATCCGTGACACGTGACAGGAACTGTAGGTTTTTTATAGTTTAATAAATATGCTGCTTTTGGAAGAATAAACATTGTTTTTAAATCCAACATGCTTAAAAAGAAGGCATACGACCAATGCGTACTGCCAGTTATGACGTATGGATGTGAAACGTGGACGCTAAATTCAAGAACGCTACGTAAGATCCAGTGCACACTGAGATGCATGGTATAACAAGAAGACATCGTAAGAGGAATAAATGAGTAAGAAGTATGACCAAAGTGGCAGATATAGCGAAACGTGTGAAAAAGTTGCAGTAGACACATAGCGAGAAGAATGGATGGCAGATGGACGCGAGAAATACTGGAATGGTATCCAAGAGGATATGAAAAAAAGAAAGGATGGTGTGCTTTTGGAAGAATGAACATTGTTTTTAAATCCAACATTCCGCTATGCTAAAAAAAGAAGGCATACGACCAATGCGTACTGCCAGTTATGACTTATGGATGTGAAACTTGGACGCTAAATTCAAGAACGCTACGTAAGATCTAGTGCACATAGAGAAGCATGGAAAGCTGTATGCTTGGTATAACAAGAAGAGATCGTAAGAGGAATACATGGGTAAGAAGTATGACGAAAGTGGCAGATATAGCAGAACTTGTGAAAAAGTTGAAGCGAGAAGAATGGATGGCAGATGGACTTGAGAAATACGGGCATGGTATCCGAGAGGATGTGAAAGAAAGCAAGGCGGAGGACAGGTAATAAGGTAAAATAATGTTCCAGATACGTACCTCTGTAGTAAGAGTAGCACAGTGGGTTTTCTGTTGTGTAATTAAAAATATGCGAATGCTTTAGTTTACATTTTTGCGCGTCAACTACTCGTACAGGTGCTTGATATACTCTCAGATTGCTGTACTCGTATAGATTGTTCAAATCTGCTCCCACCATCTAACAAAACGTCAATTTAATAATCAATAGTGTTTCAAATTAAGGAACATTAGGTGGAAAAATCGTCAAATGCGATCATTAAATTACCATTCCGATTTGTGAACGTAATTGAGCGCTATAGTCGTGATCTTCTTCCCATAAGCAAATCGGTTGAACGTTAGCACTGACTACGACCGGTTTTGACAATTTCAAAATTGCCAGACTATGTCCCGAATTATAAGTCGTTCCAGTGAAATTGATGTGAGTAACCTAAATTACACTTAAAAGTAATATTTCAATTCCAAACTTGTACTTTATTAGTAGTGATTGATATAATTACTGATATATTTTGAAACGATGGTAGTCCAGGTAGCGAAAACGCCACGAAAAGATGCTCCTCTAATTTTATATCGGATATGACTTTGAAGCAGTGTAAACCTGCACAGTGAAATTATTGTTAATGATTTGAATCAATCGTAAAATTTAACTGTTTAATTCATGTACATATGTACATATACTTGAAATTACAGCTTGAGAATGTATAAGAACAGCATTGCATCTTGTTCCACGTCCGAAACCGTCATAAAATGCCATACCAAGCCATGGCCAGAATCCCCAATACTCATAAGGGTTTTCCGGAGAGAAAGCTTTCGAATGGCCACATTCTTTAGAAAGCTGTGGAGTGTTAAAAAATTATGCAATACCACCAAATCCAATCTTCCATTCCTGTCTTGAGCAATCTGCATCCACTTGACTCAACACATTCTTCTCAATTCATCAGCTCGTCCTCCACCTTTGCTTTCTTTCACATCCTCTCGGATACCATTCCCGTATTTCTCAAGTCCATCTGCCATCCATTCTTATCGCTTCAACTTTTTCACAAGTTCTGCTATATCTGCCACTTTGGTCATACTTCTTACCCATGTATTCCTCTTACGATCTCTTCTTGTTATACCAAGCATACATATTTCCATGTTTCTCTGTGTGCATTGGATCTTACGTAGCATTGAATTTAGCGTCCAAGATTCACATCCATACGTCATAACTGGCAGTACGCATCGGTCGTATGCCTTCTTTTTTAAGCATAGCGGAATATTGGATTTAAAAACTATGTTAATTCTCTATACATAAATTATATTAATCATACAAGTATAATATTTTACCTTTGAGTCTATATAGAAATCAGATTTCTCCCAGGCGTAGTTGAATTTAAATATCGTCACCAATATAAATACACTAAAAATGCAAGTCAAACCATCGACGAATATTCGCGACATGTTTGATAATAATCGTATAATTGTGTTACAACTTTAATGTGTTGCGAATAATGAGCAAAAACGAGCGAACGATCCGACGATCATTTGTACACTGTCAGAATACGAAATAAGACATAAAATTACTTTGAACTTAACAATATACGTATATGTATGTGAAGTGGGCGAAGTGGCGAAACATAATTCAATAATAATACTTTTTTTTAATCGTGGTTCAATTATCACGTCACAGGCCAAAGACGATTCATCAAAAACATAATAAACGTTGATAAACAAAAAACATTTCATGTTAAATACTTGTATTTGTATAAATTGCATCGAAATATTGGAAGTTTGTTACTATCGATCAATTCATACCTTGATAATAGGAAAGAATCACACGCTAGGGAATTTTGTTGCGAAAGTTACTACATACATATGTATGTAAATTGAAACAGTTTCTATGTACTAAATTGAATCATGCTGCCAATATCGAATACACTACATACATACATATATGTAGATACAAAAAAGTGCTTGGTAAAAAATTATCTTTTCTATGTAGGTACATACATATGTACATATTAGCATAATTATGATAAAAGTTAATTTAAGTGAAACATTTTTAATGTGATATTAATTTTGCCCTATTTTAAGAAATACAATAATATGTAGTGTGAAAATTCTTAAATTTCTGATTTGTACTACAATTTATGTAATTGCAAAGTGAAAAATAAAACAAAAGTTATCGAATTAGTGTGTCTTAGTAATATAATAAAGAAATTGTTGGCAGTTAAAAATGCTTAAACAAAAATTAAAAACTTTTAATGCTAGTAAATATAATTTTATTAATACATATTGTATAATAAATTACAGAGACATCTATTGAAAAATTTTTAAACTTTTAAATTGTTATATTAGTTTTAATGAATATCAATAGGTGTCGCATTCTTATAATATTATAGCGTGGTAAATTCAAATATTAATAATTAAATTACATTGATAAATTCACATCAATTATTTGAAATATTTGATTTAATCTTACGTCATGGATAATAATCATAATGTTTTATCGATTTATTACTTTTTATTATATAATCGATATCTTGATACACTCTTTGAGCGATAAAATTAATTAATTAATAAGTTATAGTTGGTAGTAAGTTTCCCGAGTTAGCCATATCTACATAACATACGGAACGAACCACACCGGGCATACATGAATGAATATTTTTCCACACTGGAATGTATCGTATGGAGAAGTTAGACTGTCGTTTCTTTATCGGAGGGTTTCTCCGGTTACAGCCGGTGGTCCTGGGTCAAGTTTTTAATTTTTCAAATTAACACTGAAATTTGTTTGCGGTCAAAGAGCACAGCCAGTGACTCCGACTGCCGGCACCCGGTGATTTATTAAAACCCGTTGCTCAAAACAGCCAAAAGTAATTACGAATTTTTTACGGAACGCGAAAGGGCAGGAAGAGGGGGAGTGGAAATGGGGAGAGGGGGGGGGGGTGGGTCACATGCAATTATGACTGGTCATAATTCACCAGAAGCAACGTATTTTCGTACGAATTTTATCCGAAATTTTATTATACAATTCCATTGGCCGGTTGCGAGATCAAAGTTACCATGAAAAAAAAAAATTATATGTACAAAGCTTAGGCCATTTAAAATATTAATATATTTTTAGCATATTGTGGCAATATTACATATAAATTGGGAAGATGTAACAGAGTCGCCTCACAAAAAATTCATAGATGACTATTTTATTAGCTTTTGCCGATCAAAAAGTAATAGACAGTCATTTTACCCTAAGATAAAGACTTTTCCTTGCCACATTCAAGCTATGTACACAGTGAACATAGTGACACAAGTCTCTGCTACTGTTTGTGGATCCTTAAGGTGAAATGGTTTAATAAAAACAACACTCTAATTACGAAAAATAATGCCTCATTTTTCAACACAAATAAAGAAAAAAAGATTACCACGAGTATTTTGGTTATTTTTAAGTTTTTCTCGTGGGACGCTGGTAGGATATTTCTTTTGTTTTTTTGTTCTTAATTAGCAACTGAAACATATGTAATACTTGTGTGCATTGTTTTAAATCAAATAAACGGCAAGAAATGTATTTTATATGCGTTCTAATACCGCCATATGAACCTTCCACTTTTCTTGCTAAAAACACATTTCTTCTAAATTTATTTTTAACTCCATTGGGGCAGTATAAATAGTTAATAAGTATATCAAAAAAATAATTACATAGTTTGTTTTGTATAACCATAGAGCAACTTTACTAAGCCCAAGCATTTCGATTTTCAAAAAAAAAATAATTTCGCTCCACCCTAGTATATGTACCTATGTACATATGTATGTACATATATACAAAAATATATTAACATTTTAAAAGGCCTAAGCTTTGTATATACATATATTTTTTTTTTCAGTGCTAACTTTGATCTCGCAAACGGCCAATAGAATTGTATAATATAAAATCTACCTATGGTTACAAAATCTACCTATGGTAACCATAGGTAGATTTTATATTTTTTCCCAATATTCAAGCAGTTTGGGGTAGTACTAAACATTAATATTTTTAGGAGATATTTTGCAGTTATGATGAGTATGTGATAGAGTACTAATACCACACCCAAGCTTTTTGATATTACGAAAATTTCTTCATACAAGACCGCTGCACCCCAATGTATACCTATCTATATATGTATACAATGTACATATATACAAAATATATCGTATACTGTATAGTTTCCCACGAATAAGGTTATTCACTGTATAGTAAAACGTTTATTCATAACAAAAGTGTCAAAATTAAACTTTAAAAAAGACATTGTATGTTTAGTAAGGGTTCAAAGAGGGATAACAAGAATGTCAGCTGAACTTCGATCGCTACCCTATAACGAAAGGTTGAAGAGAATGAGTCTCACCTCTTTGGAGACGAGAAGATTGAGAACCGATCTAATAGAAGTGTATAAAATAATAAATAATAAATATAAATGCCTAATAAAGAACCTCCTAACAAAATAAAATTGTTAGAGACTCATTATTTTCAAATAGAGTGGTTGAAGTTTGGAACCGCCTCCTAAATTAGATAGTAACTTCTGATAATACAGATCTCTTTAAAAATCATCTCGACAAATTTTTGAATATAAATCATTAGTCGGGATCCTTTTTCCAGCTAAGTGCCAAATTGAGGAAAATCTTGCAAAATTAGTTAAGTTGAAAAATGAAACTGGGATGGAGTGCTTTTGGAAGAATGAACGTAGTTTTTAAATCCAACATCCCGCTATACTTAAAAACATAAGGCATACGACCAATGCGTACTGCCAGTTATGACGTATGGATGTGAAACGTGGATGCTAAATTCAATAATGTTACGCAAGATTCAGTGCACACATAGAAGCATGGAAAGATGTTTGCTCGGTATAACGTGAAGAGGAAAATACATGGGTAAGAAGCATAAAGATATAGCGGAACGTGTGAAAAATTTGAAGTGGACACAGCCAGAAGAATGAATGGCAGATGGACGTGAGAAATACTGGAATGGTATCCGAGAGGATGTGAAAGAAAGCAAGGTAGACTGAGTGGACGATGGGCTGATGAATAAGAATAATGCGTGGAGTCAAGTGGATGCAGATTTCTCAAGACAGACATGAATGGAAGAGGATTGGAGAGGCCTTCATCTAGAAGTGGATGGTGAACGGCTGAAAATGATATTCAAAATTAAATTAAATGTTGCTTATTTATGAAATGGATAGAGCTGTAAGAAAAAAGTTATTTTCATGATATATTTTTATAGACATGATGACATGCAAATAAGATTAATTTTGATTTTGTGTAAATTGTGTCATTGTTTTGTTGCACGTAAAACTTTGGATGACAGCGACAGCCGCAGGTTATCATACAAAGAGCCGCATGCGGCTTTCTTTTCCTTCAAAAATTCTCTTCAAATGTTGTGTGTATGATGTGGAACTACCTTATAATGAACAACGTTCACAGTTACATAATAAATCACCGGTCCTTATTTTCGTCGTGTTGAAAAATCCAAGTTGGAGTTAAATTTTTGGAATTTACAATACGACGCTGCTGAGAGGGCAGGGTTGAAAATTTTAAATAGGTTTTCTTTATATTATTATACACTGAGAATTTGTGCGAATTTCGCAGAATGGCTAATAATAATAAAAGAGCCCTAGTAATACAAAGAGGCAGTCGAATGAACCGTCGGCAACGTTAAAAGGCAAACCCCCACCCGCGCATCAAAGAAAATTCCGACTTATTATGATTGTTTATTGTGATGCTAAATCCTGTGTAATTCAAGAAATTATTTCACAGGGTTACGTACCCTATATATACGTATACAATATAGAACTGCGTAAGTAGAATGGGAAATGAACAAAATATGTAATAATAAGACGAGCGACGTATGTGCGTATTTCGCGCGAGAGCCACACATACCCACTTAGAAGAGAGTAACAAAGCGTAATTGAAGCGTATCGTTCAAATCCGGTTATAATTGAGGCTTACGGTATTCGAGCGAAAATGATACGAAGGGCAAAGTCAGGGCACGAAAACGGGAGTAGTGATACTTTACAATGTTAATATAAACAGTATTCTACTCGTATCGTTTTCAATATTGAAAGTCTTGGGAACAAATTAGCGGCGCGTTTTCTTATTATTGGGTAACTAGTGTATGTATGTTCGTTGAATATCAACGGATGTTTACGTGTGGGTATATGTGTATTTAATAGTTTTTATAGTTGTTGCATAGATGGCGCGTTATAATACAACAACGTAACAATTTTGGATCGTAGCGTAAGCGCTCACTGTCCCGAACTGGTGATCACGGGTTCAAATCCCACTCGCGCGCGGACGGTTCGTGTCTTTTAATTATTCACCTCAGCGAGCGTTATCAGCAGACAGACAAATAGACACACATACATACGGAATAGTGCTATTATTATATAACTAGTGTAAGCCCGTTGAATATCAACGGAGTGGTTTCTCATCACCCGTATTTTACCCGAGTGTTTTTGGGTGGTTGAGTATTGTACATATGTGTATTTAATAGTTTTTATAGTTTTTGTATAGATGGCGCTTTATGATTAATTATTTAATTATATGTATATATAATTGTTATTATAAAGCGCCATCTATACAACAACTATAAAAACTATTATATATTCATATAATTTAGCAAAGTCGCGAACACTTGCGAGGGTGACGTCATAGCGTTATCAGCAGACAGACGGATTTCGGCTATTATATATATATATTTTTACAATCAAATATTGCTGTGGAAACTTTTGCTATTGCTGTGGATTCCATTATTACTAAAACTACTAAAGTCGGATAAATATTTAATATAACAAATAAGAATATTAAAATCGTTCAATGGAAACAAAAGAATAAGTTGAGTGTTTCTGACGGACGTATTGGCTGACTTATTAAAGCTGTTGTACTTATATTTAATTTAGTATTGTACGAGCAAATGTATATACATATGTATGTATGTATATCAAAATTTTATCGAAATAGGATAGTGGTCGGGAACATTTTTCAAACTAAGTGCCAACTTATGGAAAATCTTGCAAAATTGGTAAGAAAAACTGCCAGTTATGACGTATGGATGTGAAAATTGGACGCTTAATTAAAATTTTGAAAAAAGAAGGCATATGAGATACGACCAATGCGTTCTGCCAGTATGACGTGTGGATGTGAAACGTGGATGCTAAATTCAAGAATGTTATGCAAGATCCAGTGCACACAGAGAAGCATGGAAAAATGTATGCTCGGTATAACGAGAAGAGATCGGAAGAGGAATACATGGGCAAGAAGCATAAAGATATAGCGGAACGTGTGAAAAAGTTGAAGTGGACACATAGCGAGAAGAATGGCTGGCAGATGGACGCGAGAAATACTGGAATAGTCTCCGAGAGGATGTGAAAGAAAGCAAGGTAGACCGAGTGGACGATGGGCTGATGAATTAAGGAGAATTTGTGGAGTTAACTGAATGCAGATTGCTCAAGACAGACATGAATGAAAGAGGATTTAAGAGGCCTTCATCCAGCAGTGGATGGTGAACGGCTGAAAATGATGATGATGATGATGTTCAAAATTAAATTAAATGTTACTAATTAATCATTAAAGAAATAAGTTATCCTCGTGATATTTTTGAACGTTCGACAGTTTATTACTAAATAGTTTAATCTGAAAATCGACTTTAAAGCATTTTATAGCCATGACGGTGTGGAAATGGGATTCTTTTTGATCTTGTCAACATTTTGTATTTCACGAAAACGTTGGATAAAAGCGAGAGCGGTAGGTTTTCATACAAAGAGCCGCATGTGGCTCCGGAGCCGCCAGTTCCCGACCACTGAAATAGGATCGGTAATGTTAAAAATGTCGGGTAAATTCTGTAAAAGTAGTACTAAAAAACATCAAAAGTTTTAGTAAGTACGATTCAGTATCATTAAAATGATATATGTACCCAGAATGAAGAATTTTGAAAAAAATTATTTTTTCAAAGCGTCAAAAGTTTAAGTAAATACGAACAAATACATAACTAGATTCTTTGCACTGGAGATTGTGAAAGTTTACGTTCACATTTTAAGGTATAAATTGGCTATTATTGAATTGTTTACACATTTAATATAAAATCTTAAACGCTTATTAGAGAAAGTATTATTTAAATTATAGAGTGGAACGAGAAAAACAGATTAAAGTTGAATGCGAAAATTTATGTGTACGCACAAAACGTACATTTTTCGCCTTTCGTCCCGCGTCAAATCTGTTTGAGTTTCTTTTTTCTTATTTTATTTCGGATAGAAGGAAAGGGAAGATAGAATCAGATGGAAAAGTAGACTACTCTGTATAATATCTGCGGATTATTCGTCTGGATTTTTACTTTGAAAAGCGGCCATTAAGGGGTGGATACTTAAAGTTCGAACAGCACCGATATCCTCGGCGAAATCGGAATCAATCAAGCAAATTGAGAAATAAAAGAGATTTATCGAATTGAAGGATTGTCAATATCGCCGAGAGAAAATTGCGAAAATTCTGCATCCCCCCCCTTCTATCCCCTATCCAGTTTCGCCAATATAACGTGGATTGCGACATTTCGAATGGGAAATTAGACATTTGTTAAGGTAACGGTTACCTCTATCTCTTTCGCTTTATGGGCTATTGTTTCTATCGGGAACGAACGTAATTTTCTCTTCGTTAAATTTAGCAGTCATTATATTATGCGAACGTAGCCGATAAAGCCTACTTTACAATATATAATGTATATATATATATAAAGTCGGTATTAAAAGAATTTTGGTCTTTCTTAAAAATGTATTAATATCATCTAAACACTGGAATGTAAAAACATAGTAATTATATTAAAACTAGCCTCTAAGGTTAAAGTGTAAATAAAATCTAGTATAATTCATTGGTTAGAAACCTTTGTCTAGCATAAGTTAAATAAATGTGTTGAGTGCTTTTGACTGACAGATAGACGACACAAAGGCTCAGATTTATATAATAAAAAAATTCAGGTCATTTCAAAGTATAGGTTCTTTTGCGGCTCTGATTTGTGACACCAATGGACCAATCCCACTTCTGACACCAAATTATGAACCAATCCTTATTAATGCATTAAAATAAAAATAAAACTGACCAACGTAATGCATTAAAATTTGCTAGACAATTACTTATAAGTATTTTAAAGCTTTCAAATATCATAATTAATAGCAAAAATATCTGACTATTGCTTTCAATACTCATTTTGAACACAGAAGCATTAAATTTTTAGTTACAAACCACAAAAGTAAAAAAAAATGATAAAATTGTCTATTTTTTTAAACGCTCATCTATGTACATATGTAACATATGTACATATATGTATATACATCTATCTATATATATATAAATCAATGTCTGTCTGTCTGTCTGTCTGTCTGTCTGTCTGTTTGTTTGTTTGTTTGTCTGTCTCTTATAGGCTCCTAAACCACTCAACCGATCGCGATGAAACTTTCAGGACTTATTGTGATCATACCGGGGATGGTTCCTGTGAAAAAAAATCGGGATAAAACGGGAACGGGAACGGGAACGGGCCTGCTCACGCGTCAGATAACGTACGGGTTTTACTTAAACTCGAAGATTGATAGATTCAAGTTAACGATAATATTATAAGCGTTGCTGATTATTTTTTTTCCAAGAAACGGGAACGGGAACGGGATCTGGAACAGGAACGTGATCGGGAGCAGGACCGGGATCGGGAACGGGAACGGGCCTGCTCACGCATCAGAAAACGTACTAGGAACGGGAACGGGATCGGGAACGGGAATGGGATCTGAAACGGGAATGGGATCGGGCATTGCAACGCATGCTGGGTCAGCTAGTATCTCATAAATAAGAGCTAACCAACACATTTCATTATCATATTCAGATTCAGTAGGTCAGAATTATTAATAATTTTTGGATCGGGTAACTCAAAAATGTGATTTTTTTGTTGCACAGTCTAATCAATTAATTTGTATGAGAGAATAATTTCCCGTTGAAAATGGTTTGACATTTTATAAAATTTTTAAGTGTAATAAAATAAAATAAAAATAAAGTGTGTTTCTGATGAACAGACAGATGGATATACTTGTGGCCTTTATATATGTAGGTATACTCTTTGTAAGTATAGGGCTATAATCGTTGGAAATTAGGATACTTTAATCCCGCAACGTTAAAAGGAAAAGTTCTAGCAAAGGGGATTTTTCGAAATATTTTTGGTGGCAAATACGGCACAAAGCGAAGCCCCCCCCCGAATTCGTCGGCTTACATATTTCATATTTCCAGGGCCGAAGTTTGGGTGGGAATAGTTAATAATGAGATTAAATTGGGCGTCCGATTCCTAAACCCATCCTCCTTTGTTTTTCGCGTACCCCCGTTTATGCGAATGAATAATTTCGCGCAAACGATTGAGAAAAGAACGAAAGTTTCACCGGTGAATAATTTCGGAAACGAATCGAAAACTTTCGTTTTTGGAAAAATTAATTATTGATTTACGGTGGCCGAACAGCGAAACACAATTAAAGCGAAAGCGAGTATTGAAATAATTATTGTACATTTGAATAAATGTATCGATACGTCTATTTATGTCTATGTGACATTTGACCCCATGCGATCTACTGAAACTCCATTTTGATTAGCAGCTACGCGAAATAATAATATCTCATCGCACTCGGGTATTCTATGTATGTACATTTAAGACCCGCAGGAACATTGAAAAATACTCCTGTCAAGTTTGGCCCTTATTCGTCGAATGGCGTGAGAATGTATGTATGTACATACATATAAAGAAAAAAAGCAAACAGATATGTAGATAAGATTTTTTTATTCATTGTATTTAAGTAACTAAAGCCCTGGTGAAAATGGTATCTTTACTGTTTTTTTTTTGTAGATTGCTTTTACGGAACTAGTAATAAATACTCATTGGCAATCTGTCAATGGTCGAAGTCATCAAAATAAAACTTTGTATTGTAGCTACCCGAAGAAAAAAAATAGATATCTGTATGTATATAAATATATATAAATATATATATATATATATATATATATATATGTATCATCATCATCATCATTTTCAGCCGTTCACCATCCACTGCTGGATGAAGACCTCACCAATCCTCTTCCATTCCTGTCTGTCTTGAGGAATCTGCATCCACTTGACTCCAGACATTCTTCTAAATTCATCAGCCCATCTTCCACTCGGTCTACCTTGCTTTCTTTCACATCCTCTAGGACACCATTCCAGTATTTATCGCGTCCATCTGCCATCCATTCTTCTCGCTATGTGTCCACTCCAACTTTTTCACACGTTCCGCTATATCTGCCACCTTGGTCATACTTCTTACCCATGTATTTCTCTTACGATCTCTTCTCGTTGTATCGAGCGTACATCTATCCCTGCTTCTCTGTGTGCACTGGATCTTGCGTAACATTCTTGAACATCCATTCGTCATAACTGGCAGTACGCATTGGTCGTATGTCTCCTTTTTTAAGCATAGCGGAATGTTGGATTTAAAAACAATGTTGATTCTTTAAAAAACACTCCATCCCAGTTTTATTTCATCTTCTTTACAAACAGTCATATTCAACAATTGTCCTAGGTATAAATAACTATCAACTATCTCTACAATATGCTTATCTACAGTGACTACGTTTGGCGTGCAAAATTCATTTAACATAATTTTAGTTTTATTAAAATTTATTTTATACATATGTATGTACATACATACGTACATATGTGTATGGCAAAAAATGTCAAGAACATCGAAGACAGTACATATATACATACATACATCATAGATATAGAATACATACTTTTCGGCCGATAAAAATCGTCGCAAGAGTAGGGATGAATGGACAGAACCCGAGACTCGAATAACAAAGAAGTGACCTTCGACACTTCGACTCCCACAACTAGGATTTTTATACCTGAGTTAGAGTCGGAACATTTTTAGAGCGTGGGGGCATATCTAGACATATGTATGTATGTACATACATATACCCACTGCCGTCCTAAGCCCACTTAACGTAACTGACAAAAAAACAATATCGAGATAAATGGACTTGAAAGTTTTATTCTAAATTTGTGTTTTTTTTCTTCATATATTACTGATTTATTTGAACTTTTTTTTTAGTGCATGAGGTTATTTTCTATTGTGTTTTGATAATTCTAAAAAAAAATTAAAAAAAAAATGAATACTTTAGTAGTTACGTCACTTCATTGTTCATTATTAATGTATACATATGACTATTCAAAACTTCAACCACTCTATTTGACAAGAATGAATCACTAACAATCTTATTTGATTTTTCTTTTCGGAGTCTAAGAGTATGGACCTCTTTGATGAGGGTTCTCATTGAACATAATGAGGTTGGTCATATCACATGAATAATGATTATTTATTATTTTGAATACTTCAATTAAATCACCTCTTAATCTCCTCGTCTCCAATGTGGAGAAATTCAGTCGTTTCAATCTTTCATGATAAGGTAGTGACCGAAGTAAGTATTGGTGATACTATTTCTCTGCGCATGCAGATACGTTCGATTGAATAGCTTAAAAATGTCACTTTTGGATGAAGATACATTAATTTTGATATGAAAAATCGCAAGTATACACCCCCATAACCCCTAAAACACATCTATCTCATTTTCGTAATTTTTTTCAGTTTCGTTTAGTGGGCTTAGGACGCCAGTATACCGGTGGCTCTACATATATTATAGGTAGATACCTTAAGAAATCTTTTTTTCCAACCGTGGATTTATTTTTCACTTACATTAGAATCTTTCCGGGCGATATCGCCTCTAACTGCTCACATAAATTTCATCACAAGTGACGACTTTTCGAAGGCAAACGGTGGCTTTTCTTATCAGTAGGTGTTGGCGAGGAAAACCCGACACTTTTCCCCAGGAAGACGATAGGATAGGATAGGATAGGCAGTATTCGGTGAATGCAGGTCGTTGTCGTAGTAAAGGCACTTGCTGTTCGTCGTTGGCAGATGCGTCTGAGATCCGCTATCGGCCATTTCCGCTCATAAGCCAAACGATAACGGCGTTATAACGGCCGCCGTAACGGCCGACCGGAACCGGAAACCCCGAATATACATATTAGGCGAGTGCAACCGTATTGCGTCCCACCAAGTAACGTATCGTTTATACCCAGTGCGTCCTATTAAAACTTTCCTAATTAGCGTATCACTGGCCATAATAAATCCAAAACGGTTTACCAGCGCGCTAGCCCCTAGGTAATTTAAGACCACCTGAGAACAACAAAGATTCAAATCAATATAATGCAAGTTTAAACCGGTCCGAGTCATAAAAAAATTACAAGATGCATCGTTTCGTTTCATATATATGGATTACCGTTCACGACACCGTTAAACTTTTATTTAAATATATGCACATACATATGTATGTACATATGGTAGAAACTCGATTATCGGAACTAATTGGGGATGAATTGATTTTTGTAACAAAATTAGGTACTTAAAACATAAAATTTGAATTGAGTCACATTCTGCCTGAATTTCAAAACACTTCATAGCAACCGCTGTTGCATTGCAAAGTTTCAGAGTGTGCGGGACCAATGTTTTCATTGTCATCGATCTCGTTCTGATCTTTTTGATCCTGTCCATCTAAAGCAGCGGTAAACAACCTACGGCCCGCGAGCCAGATTCGGCCTGCGAGAGATTTTCATCCGGCCCAAAGAAAAAATTGACTTGATTTTTAAAAATTAATTTAAAATTTAAAATTTTGAATTCAGTTTTCGATTGCCACAATTTTTGTCGATATTTTTGAAAAAAGTCTACTTTTAGCGAAGTGAGGTTGGGTACAGCATGGCATAAATTCAGTTTTCGATTGACGCATTTTTTCGTCGATATTTGGGAAAAAAGTCTACTTTTAGCGAAGTTAGGTTGGGTACAGGATGGCTTGAATTCAGTTTTCAATTGAGGCATTTTTTCGTCGATATTTGGGACAAAAGTCTACTTTTAGCGAAGTTAAGTTGAGTAAAGCATGGCTTAAATTCAGTTTTCGATTGACGCATTTTTTCGTCAATATTTGTGAAAAAAGTCTACTTTTCGCGAAGTTAAATTGAGTAAAGCATGGCTTAAATTCAGTTTTCGATTGACGCATTTTTTCGTCGATATTTGCGACAAAAGTCTACTTTTAGCGAGTTAGGTTGGGTACAGCATGGCTTGAATTCAGTTTTCGATTGACACATTTTTTCGTCGATATTTGCGAAAAAAGTCTACTTTTTTAGCGAGGAGCTTAAATTCAGGTTGGGCATTTTTTACAGGATGGCGAAGTTAGGTTTACAGGAAATTCAGTTTTCGATTGACGCATTTTTTTTCATCGATATTTGGGAAAAATGGCTTTAAATTCAATTTTCGATTACATTTTTCGTCGATATTTCTGAAAAAAAGTCTAGGTTAGGGTACAGGATGGCTTTAATTCAGTTTTCGATTGACGCATTTTTTTCGAAATTTGGGAAAAAAGTCTACTTTTCGCGAAGTTAGGTTGGGTAAAGGATGGCTTAAATTCAGTTTTCGATTGACATTTTTCGTCGATATTTTTCTTTTCGATATTTTGAAAAAAAAAGATTGACGCATTTTTTTTCGTCGATATTTGGGACAAAAAGTCTACTTTTAGCGAAGTTAGGTTGGGTACAGGATGGCTTGAATTCAGTTTTCGATTGACGCATTTTTTCGTCGATATTTGGGAAAAAAGTCTTCTTTTAGCGAAGTTAGGTTGGGTACAGGATGGCTTGAATTCAGTTTTCGATTGACGCATTTTTTCGTCGATATTTGCGAAAAAAGTCTACTTTTAGCGAAGTTAGGTTGGGTACTGTGATGGCTTTAATTCAGTTTTCGATTGACGCATTTTTTCGTCGATATTTGGGACAAAAGTCTACTTTTAGCGAAGTTAGGTTGGGTACTGGATGGCTTGAATTCAGTTTTCGATTGACGCATTTTTTTCGTCGATATTTGGGAAAAAGTCTACTTTTAGCGAAGTTAGGTTGGGTACATTGATGATATTTGCGAAAAAATTCAGTTTTCGATTGACGCAGTTTTTTTCGTCGATATTTGCGACAAAAGTCTACTTTTAGCGAAGTTAGGTTGGGTACAGGATGGCTTCGAATTCAGTTTTCGATTGACGCATTTTTTTCGTCGATATTTGCGAAAAAAAGTCAACTTTTAGCGAAGTTAAGTTGGGTACTGTTATGGCTTTAATTCAGTTTTCGATTGACGCATTTTTTAGCGAAAAAAAAAAGATGGCTTGAATTCAGTTTTCGATTGACGCATTTTTGTCGATATTTCTGAAAAAAAAGTCTACTTTTCGCGAAGTTAGGTTGGGTACAGGATGGCTTTAATTCAGTTTTCGATTGACGCATTTTTTCGTCGATATTTGCGACAAAAGTCTACTTTTAGCGAAGTTAGGTTGGGTACAGGATGGCTTTAATTCAGTTTTCGATTGACGCATTTTTTCGTCGATATTTGCGAAAAAAGTCAACTTTTAGCGAAGTTAAGGTTGGGTACTGTTATGGCTTTAATTCAGTTTTCGATTGACGCATTTTTTCTTCGATATTTGCGAAAAAAGTCTACTTTTAGCAAAGTTAGGTTGGGTACAGGATGGCTTGAATTCAGTTTTCGATTGACGCATTTTTTCGTCGATTTTTCTGAAAAAAGTCTACATTTAGCGAAGTTAGGTTGGGTACTGTTATGGCTTTAATTCAGTTTTCGATTGACGCATTTTTTTTTTCGATATTTCGACTTTTATTTGCGAAAAAAGTTTTCGATTCAACTTTTTTTTCGTCGATATTTTGAAAAAAGTCTACTTTTCGCAAAGTTAGGTTGGGACAGGATGGCATTTTTTTAATTGCTGAAAAAGTTTTCGATTGATGCAATTTTTTCATCGATTTTCGTCGATAAAAAAAAAGTCTACTTTTCGCGAAGTTAGGTTGGGTAAAGCATGGCTTAAATTCAGTTTTCGATTGACGCATTTTTTCGTCGATATTTGCGACAAAAGTCTACTTTTAGCGAAGTTAGGTTGGGTACAGCATGGCTTTAATTCAGTTTTCGATTGACACATTTTTCGTCGATATTTTGAAAAAAAAGTCTACTTTTAGCGAAGTTAGGTTGGGTACAGGATGGGTTTTCTTAAATTCAGAGTTTTTCGAATTCAGTTTTCGATTGACATTTTTTCGTCATTTGCGAAAAAAAGTCTACTTTTAGCGAAGTTAGGTTGGGTTTTTCAGTTTTCGATTATTTTTTATCGAAAAAGTCTACTTTTAGCGAGTTAGGTTGGGTACAGCATGGCTTGAATTCAGTTTTCGATTGACACATTTTTTCGTCGATATTTGCGAAAAAAGTCTACTTTTATTGAAGTTAGGTTGGGTACAGGATGGCTTTAATTCAGTTTTCGATTGACGCATTTTTTCTGAAAAAAGTCTTCTTTTCGCGAAGTTAGGTTGGGTACTGTTATGGCTTTAATTCAGTTTTCGATTGACGCATTTTTTTTTCGATATTTGCGAAAAAAGTCAACTTTTAGCGAAGTTAGGTTGGGTATAGGATGGCTTGAATTCAGTTTTCGATTGACGCATTTTTTCATCGATTTTTCTGAAAAAAGTCTACTTTTAGCGAAGTTAGGTTGGGTACAGGATGGCTTGAATTCAGTTTTCGATTGACGCATTTTTTCATCGATATTTGGGACAGAAGTCTACTTTTAGCGAAGTTAGGTTGGGTTACATACATACATATGTACATATGCATATAATATAAAAAATATAAGATTTTTTTTCATCCGGCCCTCTATACATTTCAAAATTCTGAACCGGCCCATTTCCCAAAAAGGTATGTTCGATATATACTTTTCATCGTTCAAAATTCGGAATCCAGGATCGTTAGCATCGCAATTTAACCACTCACTGACATCTTCCTCGTTGCATATTGAAATGTCTTCTATTGGTTCTGCGATTTCGCTTGTAACATCTTCATTTAATGAACTGATGGCATTTTGATGAATATTTTGTTCCACGACTTTTTCAACGTTGACAGTTTAATAGAATTCCAACTTTCTGATACGAAACTGAGAGATTTCTTACGTTTTTAAAACATCTAGGATTCATCAATTTTCTAAAAAGAATCATAAAATTAATCAGCAGTTTTCTTCTCAAATAATTTGTGTATCCGGATAATCAAAAATCCGGATAATTTGGGTCCAGAAAATCAAGTTTCTACTGTATTTGCTTTTATTCTGCGTGTCTTATATGATGCTTGGCTGTGATTGGACATCATCAGGGATATATATATGTACAATATATTAAACACCGTGATATACATATATTTCTAGTTGGAGTAACTAAGTAACTAACTGGAGTAAATAAGTATTATTGGAAAACGATTTGTTGCTTTTTATAGCCATGGAGTTATGTATATGTACATACATAGAAATAGGATTCATTTTGATTTTGTGTAAATTGTGTGTCAACGTTTTGTGTTTCGCGCAAAACGTTGGATGACAGTGAGAGCCGCAGGTTGTCATACAAAGAGCCGCATGAGGCTCCGGAGCCGCCGGTTCCCGACCACTGAGCCAGACTAAGCAATTGTAATCCAAACCATCCTCGAGTATCCCGTATCCTGTATCATAAGAGGTACATGTGTAAAGTTTGGCCTTGATTGGTTAAATTGTGTGGGAACAAACGGATTGACAGACAGACTGACGGATAGAATTACGGAGAGATTGACGGCCTGACAGACAGATAATAAATAAATGTTATACACAAGTTGATAGATAGGCGGTGTAAAGCACGTAATGAATGCGCGATCGTTTAATTCGGCGATAATTTCAGAAGATTAAATTCCAGATGGTGAAAAACGTGAATATTCTATCTCATCATCGTTTATGGCGCGGTTAACCCATTTGCTGCCGCTTTCCGGTAATAAAACACGATAAGAGTCAAAATAGTCCTGTAGTAGTCGGTGCGAGTTCAAATGGCCCATATCTTTATTGTTTACGATTTGCTACGCTTTTATTTTAAACACGAAAGCTATGTAAATAAATAAACAATACAACTGGGTAAAATTAAATTTTGATCTAAAAGAACTGTACAATTTCAACTGTCAAAATTTCACTTTTTTACTATTGTAATTATAGGTGTTTCGAATCGATAATCTCAACAAATAATACACTCGTGTTCGTCTAAAACGGAAAAGGGCCGTACTTTTGACGTATCTTGATTGATTCGAGAGCGCGTTAACTGCTCTAATCAAAAAGCGTTCATGTGAAATTTTCAAAATGAACCCTAGCAGTGTTTCGAAACATTTTAATTATTAATACTTAATTAGAACGGACGCCGAACGGCCGTTTCGATCGAAACAAAACTTATTATATTTAATTAATCTCCACGCAGCGCACGCAATCCATCATTCGGTCGAAAAATCGAGCCTCAAGTCGAGAAACATCTCGCAGAGTCGACTCGAAAACAAAAAGGATTAATTAATTAATCGCCACTGTAAGAGGTTGTTAATGCGTTGATTAAAAATGTATTCGTGCTATCGATCGACAACGTGTTAAAAATTACTAGTACATATGTACATACACGCGGGGCATTAAAAAACCGGTGCTGTTTTTATTTATTTATTATTAGGTAACTAACAGCTCATAGAGCTCACAATATAAAATATAAAATAATATTAATTTTACCTATACATAATACAATACAGCCAAAATAGTTACAAACAAACAACAGATCAGACAGATAACAAGAAAGGAACTTAGGAGTTAGTACTGGAAAGGAACCTCAGTAAAGAAAATCTGAAGGAGGGTAAAGAATTGTGAAAAGGATCAATATGTGCTGGGATTTCGTTGAATGACGAGCAGGATCTATAAATGAAGGAGTTTTGCGAATAATTAGTAGAACAAAGATTCAAATGAAACAATGGAGGATTTCTGACAGATCTAAGGGGACAATGCAGAAGGATCCTACTTTGTAGGTAAGGGCTATCTGATAAATTAATACAAAGCAGAGATCCAAGACCGTCCTCCTGGATTTCAGAGGGACGTAATCACGGGAATTTGCAGAAGAAGAGGAAAGACGAAACCTGGAAATGGAGTACGTATGGAACTTCTTATTAATTTTTTCCTATTTACTTTTCAAAAATATGTACCTATGTAGATATCTACGTACATTAGGCTGACCAATTGTTTAAGAAGCCAAGGAAGGACAAAATCGACCGAACTGCAAATATATCTTCATTAAATGAGGTCCAATTGAAGCTGGTAAAGGTATCTGTTGCAGTTTGAATTGTATTATTTAATATGTGAGCACAACATCCAACTTCAGAACCTTTTCTCTACCAAGATGATTAATTAATAGAAAGACATTATTTTCACCTTTCAAGTGGCAATGGGCTAAAGACAGCGAGAAGAATGGATGGCAGATGGACGCGAGAATACTGAAATGGTATGGTTAAAGAAAGCAAGGTACACCGAGTGGACGATTGGCTGATGAATTGAAAATAATGTGTGGAGTCAAGTGGATGCAGATTGCTCAAGACAAACAGGAATGGAAGAGGATTGGAATGGCCTTCATCCAGAAATGGATAGTGAACGGCTGAAAGTGATGATGTATAATCTACCCACACATACATACAATACAAATAACACATGACTGGATGTAAAAAAGAATAAATAAAACGAAGAATTAACCTAGGATGAAGTACTTTTGAAAGAATAAACATAGTTTTTAAATCCAACTTTCCGCTATGCTTAAAAAAGAAGGCATACGACCAATGCGTACTGCCAGTTATGATGTATGGATGTGAAACTTGGATGCTAAATTCAAGAATGCTACGCAAGATTCAGTACACACAGAGAAGTATGGAATAAAAGTATGCTCGGTATAACGAGAAGAGATCGTAAGAGGAATACATAGGTAAGAAGTATGACCAAGGTGGTAGATATATGTAGAAGAACGTGTGAAAAAGTTGAATTGGCGACATAAGGACAAGAATGAATAGGAGAGCAAGGTAGACCTAGTGGACGATGGGCTGATGAATTGAGAAGAATGTGTGGATTCAACTAAATGCAGATTGCTCAAGACAGACAGGAATGGAAACATGGCTGCAAATTATATATATATATAATAGCCCTATTCCGTATGTCTGTCTGTCTATGTGTGTGTCTGTCTGCTGATAACGCTCGCCTCGGTAAATAATTGGTGAACAGGACTGGTTGTAAAGAAGAAGAAATAATACGAAAAATGAAACTAGGATGGAGTGCTTTTGGAAGAATGAACATTGTTTTTAAATCTGACACTCTGCTATGCTTAAAAAATAAGGCATACGACCAATGCGTACTGCCAGTTATGACGTATAGATGTGAAACTTGGATGCTAAATTCAAGTATGCTACGCAAGATCCAGTGCACACATAGAAGCATGGAAAGATGTATGTTTGGTATACATGGATAAAAAGTATGACCGAAGTGGCAAATATAGGGGAACGTGTGAAAAATTGGATTGGACACATAATAATGGCGTGAGAAATACTGGAATGGTATGGTATGATGATTTGAGAAGAATGTGTGGTGTCAAGTGGATGCAGATTGCTCAAGAAAGACAGGTATGGAAGAGGATTGAAGAGGCCTTCATCCAGCAGTGGATGGTGAACGGCTATTTCTACATTTTTAAATTAATTGTTTTACAAGTGGGACATATTTGGGACGCTCGACAAAGAGGGACGAGACATGAAAAATTGAGACTGTCGCTCCTAATTTGGGACGGTTGGTCACCCTAACGTACATACATATGTATCGTATACAAGAGGGTAATATTTTATTATCGAGGGCTATTATTTTGCGATACGATTTGATTAGTGGGTATTAGAAGGGTCTGAAATCTATCGCAAAGATCGAAAACTGCTTTTTTCCCCGACAGATTTCCCCGGAGGCTTTTACCGGAGTTTACGTTAGGAGAAACTGTGCGTGGGATACTACACAACTCGCCGCGTTCAATTCTATTTCTGTGTAACAATTTTCATTAGTTTGTGCGATTAGGCTTGTATACGAATATAAATTATGTATTGGATTATTTTTATTCGTCGTGTATAATTCCGGAAAGCTCGCGGTCAATTTTTAATTAGGTACTATCGTCATGCTTTATGCATTGTACGTGCGGGGATACAGTGGAGATAAATTTCACGTTTCTGTGCGTAAACTCTTTACAATTCGACCGAAACAAAAAGTCCTTAGAAGTTTTACCCGGTCGTCGCTCTGCAGGTTTTCCTTCTGCCAAATAGTGTTTCGAAGTCGTGAATAAGTAATAATCAGATTGCGGTTCCTCCCACGTATATTTATTTATACACATACTGTGTACGGGTGTGACAGGATTTACACATTTAGATTCCTCTCAACTTTTTTTTTTGCTCTTTACTGGAACGCCCTTTATTCTTTTGGGGTTTTGTTGTGATGCAAAGTCGCACTTTCGTGCTGCGAATGCCGAGTATTCGTTTTATATAAATAATTGTTGTTAGATACTAAAATAACGCACGAACAATATGGAACATTCTTTAAATTGCGCTCGAAGGCAATTGAGGCGTAAAATTTACCTAACCCGCAAAAAAAAAAATAAATTACTTGGTTCAAGTCATCCTCATATTAAAATAATTTTTATAACAATCGCATTGTCATTAGTTTTCTCAAAGTTATTACATTGAGACGAATTATCAAAAAAAAAACTTTTAGGCAACTTTTGTACTGAGCCATATATAAAATTTATCCTGAGGAGTACCGGTTTAATGGAAAGAAAGTAGTAACATTTTTATAATGCAATTGTTCGTCCTCATTTTATGTACTTTTTTTAAATTTAGCCAATAGGTCAATTAAAGATTAAACAAAATTGGTTATTAAATATTGATATAACAAAAGCCATGATAATTAATTATAAAAATTTTAATAATACTATTTTAAATGTAAATATACACAATATAAGATTAGAAATAGTTAATAGTTTTAAATAAGTTAGATTTAAACTACACGGAGATTAGATTATTAAAAAAGTTGCGAAGAAAGTAGGATTATTATGTAGCTCGTAGAAATATACGATCTAGAAATACAAAAATATTGGTTTATAGTGCAATTGTTCGTCCTCAATTTATATATTGTGGTTCATTTTTAAATTTAGTAAATAGGGTAATTAAAAGACAGGTTGCAAAAATGGGAAAATAGTACAATGCGGAGCATTTTAAATGTTAGTAGATTATCTTGTATAAGAAATATGTCGAATGAATGTAATTGAAACGTTAAAAGTATACATATTAGTTTATATATTCAAGTAAGATAAAAATTTGTTACCAAAATATTTAATAAGGAGCTATAATATGTACAATCATAATACATAGGCTAATAATATGTAAGTTAATAGCTAAGAATTTAACATTAGGTAGATCAAGAAGAAGTACAGGGGTGTTGTTGATTACAATGGATAGTTTAACACAAATTAACCAACTTGACAGATTCCTAGCAGGCTTGAAACAACACCTACATATATACATACATATATACAAATACTAATAGATAGATAAGTTTATTATGTAATTTTGGCTTCAAGTTACAAGGCTTTGTAATCAATTCTCCATACGATCATAAATGAGGTTAATTCTCCATGAATTAATTTCCCCGGGTGATTAATCATCCCCAGTCAATCGTTCTCGATCAATTTTCCGGACATTCGTTAAAAAAATGTTTCATATAATGGCTAGATTTGAACGTTTCGCGGGAATCTAGGGAATTCGATTGGTCGACGAGCACAGTGGCGTACGTCTTTCTCGTTCGCCTTTCGGCCACTCGCCCCAGGGAAATTCTTATTCGGATCGATGGATAAGTACAATAAAAGGGTGGGGTACCAATCTATCCAAACTAGAAGAAGCAAAAAAAAAAAAATTACCGTAACATAACGCATGTTCGTACATAAAAGCGTCGAAAGTTATGTGTGTGTGTGCGGTGGCATGCGAATCCAATTTGGTCGCAGTTTCGTATCATACGCCCGCGTTCTTATTTATTGCTGGCAATATAAGACAGCATCGTCTCCGAAGGAGGTTCATTAAGGACGAGCAATCCTGTCACACATGAAAAACGATCCTGCCAATTGATAATTTCGAGTTTATGTACTGTGTGCCGTGCGATTGCGCCTACATATATTGACAATCTTGCGAACGGTTAATTCGAATTTATTCCATGTTCAAGTTACACATTGCTAGTCATTCAGTCAGAGAATATGATAGTACACAATGTAAGCTATTGTCTGATGTATAAAATAAATCAAAATTTTATCCAGTAAGTGTTTATAAAATTAGTCAAACGTATAGCGAAAGATTCGGTGATGCGACAGGCGTCAGTTTTCGCCTATTCTTTTTCGTCACCTGTGACTACAGTTAAATAAATAATAATAAAAAAAACATGCATTATATATTAGATAGTATGTGTAACATGTAAACGCGTTGGGTTGAATAAACTATATAAAAAAAAAATGTATACGAAACAGGAATCTCATGCCGAGTATGCAAATGCGTATATGCAGATTAACGGTCGACAATTTCAATGAACCTTAACCGGGTATTAAACTTACTACATTAAAGTCGTTCATGCTTGTATTTAATAATACTAATTAAATATCTATGTTGTCAAATTAAAATGTCACGCAGAAAAGTAACATTTTTGGAATGGAAAAGTTTATGAGGATTTTCTGCTAAACAAAAGTATTAATATTGTACATTAAATTATGCATTCGTTTGCACAATAGTTGTGGAATGAACATTCAGTCGATAACAGGTTGAAAGATTTAGATAACTGTAACTCACAACCAGTTCAAGTTCACGAATGTTTACCTTAGGATCTTCGTTTGTTAGCTCTCGTCAGTCTATTGGTCGACTTCAACTAGAATGAACGTATTTTGAAAACACTACAAAACAATGAACGTTTTGATTGTAATTCTCCATCTATTTGCTATTGTAACTGTTATACTATGGTAAGTTTGTTTCATTCAATATATTTTAGATGCATATCTTCAAAATACTAATAACGTTAATGTTTAAATTGCAGCATTCCATCCAAGAAGCATTTGAGTGACGATGATGTGCTCAAATTTAAAAAGCAATTTGAAGATGTTTTAACAAACAGATACTTCAAATCGACACGCCCACCCTTTAAAAGCAGTTCCGGTGATGCTTTAATACTGTCAGATTATTTGGAAGGTAATGATACTGAAAAGGCCAGAGAGAAATCTAGGGTCAACATGGAACATTTATTAGAGAACACTCCTAGTCATTCTGGATACATAACTGTCGATAAAGAGCACAATTCGAATCTTTGGTTTTGGTACTTTCCCGTCGAGCAATACGATGTACAAAAGGCACCTTTGATCATATGGCTACAGGGTGGTCCAGGAGCTTCTTCTTTGTTTGGTCTGTTTGATGAGTTGGGTCCATTCAGTGTCAACGAAGATGCAACTGATTTGATAGGTATAAATTTTTGATACTATTTTTGGTATTATTATAGTATAAATAAAATTTTATAATCTTAAAATTTTATAGAAAATCCTTATTCATGGCACAAGGAAAATTCACTATTGTTCATTGATAATCCTGTTGGAACTGGATTTAGTTTTACAGATAGTGATGATGGCTATGCTACGAATCAAACTATTGTAAGCATTTTATATACCATATTCGCACAGTAATAGTTTTTCAAGCACAATTAGTAAGCGGCATAAATTTTTCAGATTGGAGAACAACTGTATACATTCATCATCCAATTTCTACGCATTTTCCCAGAATTGCAAGACGTTCCATTGTATATAGCTGGAGAATCATATGCTGGAAAACATATACCATCATTTGCCCACGTAATTCATAAGAATAATCCAACAGCAGATCTTAAAGTTAACCTAAAAGTAAGTACTGCACTAAATTTTCGATTTTTTATAAATAAATGGATTGTATTTTTAGTCTTTCTGTTGTTTAGGGTTTGGCGATCGGAAATGGATTCATCGATCCTGAATCGATGATGGATTATAGTTCATATTTGTATCAATTAGGATTGATTGACGATAATCAAGCGGCAGAAGTTAGATACTATGAAAATGAAACGAAAGTGGCTCTCGATAACAAAAATTACACTGGCGCTTTCAATGTAAGTTTATAACTTAAAATTGAACTCAAATATGACGAATAGTATTTGCAATCAAATTATTTTGCTAATAGTACTTTTCAGCAACACTTGGAATTTATTTGTGGCGATCGAAAATATACAACTTGTACAACTACGTTTACGAGAAACCGATCAACATTGGTGGTGCTTATACGGAATTTATTCAAAAACCGGAAGTCAGAAGGGCATTGCACGTAGGAAATACAGAGTTTACATCAATTGGAAAAGTTTATAGGAAATTACAATCAGACTTTATGACGAGTGCGAAAGTTTGGTTGGAAGAATTGCTCGAACATTACAAAGTCATGGTCTATAGGTGAGTAATTTTAAGCTGCGTAAAACCATAACACATTTTGGTATATGAAAAGTATTTAATAATATTAATTAATATTCAGTGGACAAATGGATATAATAGTCGCGTATCCGCTATCGGTGAGAACTTATCGCAGTTTGAAATGGAGCGGTACAGATGAATACTTGAAAGCTGTTAGAAAACCGTGGTACAGAAACGACACAGTTATTGGGTAGTTATATCATTTTTTATTACACAATAAGATAGACGCTAGCGTGTATTATTATGATCAATGTAAATATTTCGTTTTAGATATACAAAAAAGGCTGGAAATTTATTTGAAGTATTTGTACGCAACGCTGGACACATGGTGCCGACCGATCAACCCAAAAGATCCAGTCTACTTATTAATTCATTCATAAATGACGTTGAATTCCAAAGTAAACCGGATAAAGATAAAAATAAAGATAAGGATGAAATTTGAAGTATGCCCCTATTGTTATGATGCGAATGAAATAAAATTATATTAAATAATTCAGTTTGAATTTGAACTTTATCGATCCCATTAAAATCGTGTACGGATTATACTACGCGCACTTTCAATCAGATATTTAATTAAATAAAAGTTTTTAATGAAAGTTGCAACATTGCTTAAAATATTACAGAGGATGTATTTGAATAGATTTTGTGATAAAATAAAGTGTTTAACTTATTTTACTAAATTTAAAAAATAAAATACATTTTCTCGACACATTTCATAATCGATGTCGGGTTAAATTGGTGGGTTTTTTTTTATTTTTTTTATATTACGAGGCCTTCAGCCGGTACGTTGTTTAATGGCGCTCAACCCCCTGCCGTCCAGCTACGTAATTTTCAGGTGTAAATGGGTTATGAAGTCTTTGTAGCCCCGTATACACCTATTATAGGTACGAGTAGGTGTTTCGCCGTTAGTCGGGTCAGCGGTTTAACTGGTCCGACAACAACACTTCGTTGCACACATCTAGTTAATAAAAGCCACAATCGGCTCGCCGACCATTGGTGTAACACCACTGCTAAATTATAATTATAATTTTACGTGAAGTTAACGCGTTAATTCACTCGCTTTAAAGTAACCGCGCAATCGAGACATTAAAACTTTAATGTATGTACATTTTGACACATTTGATGTAAACAAAAATTTAACTACATACATATACATACACAGCTTTGTGGACAACTTTTATAACACTTATAACAGCTCTATGTTAATTGTAGAAAGATTGTCACGAAAGGTTGTTTTGAAGGTAAGAAATTTGAGAAAACAGAAACGCAACTGACGCAACTGAAGAATTCATGCACTTCAATACCGATTTCAATCATAAATATTTTTCAAACTACAAAACACAGGACATTGTATAAAAACACTTACATACATAATTGTCTTGGATGAATTAAAATTAATTAAAAGATTTTTCTTATGTTCAAAGTAAATGCAGAATATCTCTCTGTTACGCACGAATTAAAGGGTTGTGCAGACTATATTCTTTATAGAACCGCCGTTAATTTATAAATGTAAATACAATTTTTTAAGAATAGAGAGAATTTTATTGTCACATAACTATTCGGATCATTAATATTATATGGTGAGTTTAATATTGTCAGTTGAGGGCAAGGTGTGATGTTACATTTAAATTTACTTATATATTTTGTATATTCTTATAGCTATAGTTATTATATATGTATTAACTAATATATGTAGGTGAAAGACCCTATCAGGTCTTAGCTCACGCAACTTTTAAAAATATTCACTTAGTGTGAGTATCATTAAAAATTAGTAACCATATAAAAGTAGAGCACTGTAGCAATATTTCAATACAGCAATACTCCATGATTAAATACATTAAAACGGCAATTTGTTGATCTTTAAACGATCATATTATACGATGGATTTTAATTAAAGTTAAAATTAATGAAATTATTCAATACAAAGTTTAATTTGCAACGTGTAAACTTCACGATTGTTCACTACACCCATGTTGCATAGAATAACTGCAAGTTCATGAAAATCTATAAACACTAAGCGAAAGTCGACCCAGAGGCGAATTATTATTTCTATTATTATCTAGGGGTATTTCACACAATCTGCAAATCTATTCACATTGAAAATTTATACACACACACACACACACACGCCCTGAACAACTTATTCACTATGTACATACATATGTATGTATTTTGCCTCTTTGTCTCTGAAACGCGATATGCCAGCAGTTTATCGATTTGATTTAGTATTCACGTTTTGCCACAACCTACGTCGATATTAACATTTTAGCATATGTCAGATCATGCTCCACGTGTGTTCACCCACCCCTTTCACCTTTACGTGATATTTGAAAGTTGTTTGCACTCGTGCACAATTTAATAAAAGGTCACATACGACGACATTTCAATATAGGAGACTGCGAACGAACGTATGTAGGTACGTAAAAAAAAAAATTACGTTGTTCTGAAACCTCGTGGGTGATGAACAAATTTTGAACATAGTCATTAATTATAGTGCACAGATTTAATATGTATTTTTTTGGAATGTGATTTACAGTCTACAGTCTACAGGCAGGATATACAATACTACAATATTGGAATGATATAGTCTACACCAGCGGTCGGGAACCGGCGGCTCCGGAGACGCATGCGGCTCTCTGTATGAAAACCTGCGGCTCTCGCTGTCATCCTACATTTTGCGTGAAACACAAAACGTTGACACACCATTTACACAAAATCAAAATTAATTATATTTCCATAACTTTATGGCTATAAACAGCATTTAGATCGTTTTTCAAATTAAACTTTATAATTGTCGTGATATACAAACTGTCGAACGTTAAAAAATATCATATATGTACATATGTTATTTCTTACAGCTATCCATTTCATAAATGAGTAACATTTAATTTAATTTTTAATATATAATCCGATAATAACATGTTGCGGCTACCAAACTTACTAATTTTGCAAGCCAAATTTGGCCCTTAGCTCGCAACATCTTTTGGTTTTAAATATATTTGGATCAAGTATTAGTATAAGTTTACATATATGAGTCGCCTAGTTCCAAATCCCGATAAGTCCATAAAACTCACTTGTTCGCAAACGCGGTTTTTCTGCTACAGACTTATTTGCTTGATGGCGTTTAAACTCATTTAAATTTAATTTTGTTGATTTTAAACAAAATATTGAGATTAGAAACATGGACTTATCGTTGTTTGTTTCTAAATATGGCTTTTATCAGCTTTTATCATAGTGCAATTGTCAGTTTTTGGAACTAACGCTGATTTTCAATATTTTTTTACGGCGCACTTGGCGGTATTTGGAATAATTCAAGTATAAGGCATCGTTTGAAAACATTCTTAAAACCAGAAAATATTTTATTTATCGTTTTTTATATATTGTGGACTTATCGGGATTTGGAACTAGGCGACTCATATGTATGTATGTATGTACATACATGTTAATGTATGATATTTTCAATGCGTTCGTCGTACTTTAGTGCAAACGTTCAATTGATTAAATTAGTGGTTTCTGAAAATGTCGGCAAAATAAGATAAATATAAAATTTGCCACGTGTATAAATTCTGCTCTTTTTCTTTGTGTAATTTTAAGTATCATTATAAATTAACGAAAAATCCACAAAGTATCCAAAGAAATGCCGATTTTCTCCATCGAACCTTTTACTTTTATATTATGAGTGAAACTTTTCAAATTGGTTTTATTTATTTTATCGTTTTAGCTCGGTTGAAATTGATTTATGTACTTTTGTTATTAAACCTCAGTATCGTGTACGAAATGTCTTCAACGATTTAAGTAAATACAATATTGGAAAGTCTCAAAGCAAATATTTTGTCAGTGACTGTAATTGGGGAAAGTTGCGCGTCGATCACGTTAATTACAAAGTGTGAAAAGTGACAAAAAAAAAAAAAAGTCGATCGAAAACGAAACAAAACAAAAATGACAAAAGTTTATTATGATCTTTATCAAAGGCAAAGTAAAGCAAGAAGAGAGCCGACAAACGCACGCTGCCTCATCCTCCCCCTCAGCTTTTTTTTCCCCATCTACAAAGGATAGTAGAGAGAGAGTGAAGGGGGGTAAAATGTTGTAAAGCGGTACGAGAAAGTTGCCTTATTATTCAAGTTAAACGGTCGGAGTATATTGAAAGGAAGAGGGCACCGTGAAAATAAACAAGGCGCGCTATAAATGGGGGGGAAGAGGGTGAGAGAGAGGAGTATGGGGTAAGAAAGCGGCACATGTCGGTCTAGCTCTAGGTAAAAGGAGGGGTAAATAAAGAGGCTTAGCGGCTAAATGAGGGGAAAAAAATGGGACCAGCCTCCTTCTAAACCCTCCCTTTCCTCCTCCCATCAATCCCTCACTTTCCGAGCTTTATCAGAAAACGATTACGCTAAAGAGGGATTCGAGCGTTGCAAACACAAATGAATATTCGTCTGGTTGGATAGGTACTTACTACTCGTGCTGAAACATAATATATAGTGTAAGCCCGTTGAATATCAACGGAGCGGTATCTCATCACCCGTACCGTGAGTGTTTGTGTGGGTGAGTATATGTGCAGGTGCTGTATGTATGCGAGCAATCCAGTCAGACAGCCAACCAGGTAGACGCTTGCGCTACTATATATAGTAATGCATACTTCAAACTTGACAAATGAATAAATATTATATCTAATAAAAATTATATTAAATTTAATAGTTTTTATAGTTTTTGCATAGATGGCGCGTTATAATACAACCACGCAACAATTAAGCAAAGTCGCGAACCTACTGAGTATTAATATTTTCAAATTATAGTGAACGCGTTAGCGCTAACTCACCCAACCTGTTGGTCACGAGTTAAAATCCCACTCGTGACGTTCGTGTTTATGTATTTCAGCGTTTACCGAGGCGAGCGTTATCAGCAGATGGCCAGACAGACAGGTAGACGGAATCGGGCTATTATACAGTCAACCCTTCTATAGCGTTGAGATAGGGAGCACGCTATAGGAAAAAACGCAATAGAAAGTTAGGCACCCATACAAAATTTGGGGTTAAGTTTTTTTAAATTGTATTTTGCGATTTGAAGCAAATCAAACATTTTACCCATTTTTATATTTCCAATGACCTTGAATAGCACGTGCCTAAACGCGCGACGGAGCATTGACCTTGCATATTTAGTCCAGTTTATTTTGCTACTGACAAATATTTTCTAAGTGCTCAGACATACATATGTATTTAAATGCACATTAATAATATATTTATGAAAATTCTAATTTGACCTTGAAAATATTGCATTTTTTTAAATGTACGCTATAGAAGGGACCGCTATACAAAAAACCGCCGCAAACGCTATAGAAGTGTACGCTATAGGAGGGTTGACTGTGTATACATACATATGTATATCGTTGTAGCAGGCTCGCCATTGCCTAGTTTGGATGAATGCGTGAGCGCACCTTCTTCCGACCTGGTGATCTCGGGTTCAAATCCCACTCGCGCGACGTTCTGGTTTTTTTAATTATTTAACCACGGCGAGCGGTTATCAGCAGACGACAGACAGACGGAATAGGGCTATTATGTATATATTAGCCGAAATCCGTCTGTCTGTCTGTCTGTCTGTCTGTGTGTGTCTGTCTGTCTGTCTGCTGATAACGCTTGCCTCGCTAAATAATTTAAAAAAACCAGAACGTCGAATGAGTGGGATTTGAACCCAGACCACCAGGTTGGCAGGAATCGTGCTTACACTATCTGCCAAATGGAGGCGATGGTATACGTTCTATAATTGGCCAACATTAGTACTTAAAAGGGTTCGAGACTTTGCTAATTGTTACAGTTGTTATTATAAGACGCCACAGATGGCGCTTGGTTGCATAAATGCAACAACTATTAAAAACTATTAAATTTAATATTATTTTTCAGTATGGGTGATGAGAACGCTCCGTTGATATTGAACGGGCTTACAATAGTAGGTATATGTACATACACAATATAATAGGCATATATATAATAGCCCGATTTCGTCTGCCTGTCTGTTTGTCCGTCTGCTGATAACGCTCGCCTCGGTAAAGGCTGAAATACATAAACACGAACGTCGCGAGTGGGATTTGAACCCGTGACCACCAGGTTGGGTGAGTTAGCGCTAATGCGTTCACTATAATTTGAAAATATTAATCTTTAGTACACTTACACTAGCATATTATAGGCACGTTGATTGTTACGTAATTAGGTATGTTTCCGTGCGAGGATTGCAGAGGTACTTGAGTGCGATAGGACATATTTATTTTGTGTAGCTCAAATCGTTTTCAGGATTCGTTCATTTAATACTTTGCCTTAAAAACGCTTAGGGATTGTATTAAAGAACTATGTGTTTTATATTTAGCACTTTTCCTGTTAAATATATGTACATACATACATATCTACCTATACAAACAGATTATCATTTTTCAAATGGTTTAAAAGTTTGATTTAAAAACATGTGTTTTGGCTCTGAAATGATCAATGTCAAAATACATATGTACATGGATTTGTATTTTAGATATTGACATTTTAGCATATGAAAGCAGACATTTATATTATGAAGCTTATAGCTCAATTTGAAAACGGAGCTTTTTGAACAGAGCTTACTAAACTTATAGTAGTTTGTTATCTCAAATTTCACAAATTATGTTTGCTTTCGAGATTTATCACCAGTAGTAATGAAATTTCTCGGAATGTTGAGTTATGTACTTACAAATAATACAACGCTCGGAAAAGTTAATGCTTAGTAGCTGTATAAAGTGTAGGTATATTTTTTCACGTCTTTGCAGTGTCTTATTTTGAATTTATTCAAATTTACAAACGAAAGAAATTAAAACGTAAGTCGGTCGACTTAAAGCTCTCCCAACATTTTTCTCGCGGCCATTTTCTTCCGGGGAATCTCTCACCATTTTCTTCCCCCACACCAACATTTTCCCTTCTTTTTCTCATTCCTTTCCATTAATTGGTATCCACTTTATCTCCGCAGGGACTCGAATTTCCCGCGAAGGTTGTGTTTACATACAATTTTGTTACGTTTCCGTAATGCCAATATCACCCTTTCCCTTGCGCGGAAAACGAGAAAGAAAAATCGTATTGCTAACGGTGAAGCATTTTCCTTCCGTCAAATAAATATTGAGATAGATTTGTTTGCAAACTAAACACACATATGTACGTACATCAAATCACCATTTAATAAATAGCTATCGGACAGTTTGATAGATATGTACCTATCTCAATATTGCTGTGTGCGTGTATTTTAAACTTTATGTATGCTAGCTTTGTTCGAACAATGCACTAACCTTATATTGTATACACAAAGTTCTATATGTATGTAGAGTCAACAATAACAAACTATCCGCCGGGCTATAATATGGAAGGTGAAGCTAAAGTGATTCCTTGCGAAAAGGGATATTGCCTAACAAGGAGAAAGCTGTACAATTTGCATTTTTATCGGTTTTTGATAAGCAAACTTCAAACAAGAGCCTTTGTGAAGGACCCTAGCTCACTGCTTTCGTAATATAAAAGCGGCACACTGTTACCCCTGCCAACTTTTTCGAGTTAAGAATGCCACCAACTTCGCACAAAAGCTTACACGAAATAAAATAATATGTAATAATAATGATACAATTTATATATGTAAATTGGTAAGCTTTTTGGTAATTACGTATATAAAAATACATACATCGCAGCGTTTATGAGTGTTATGATGGATATCCCACTTCTGCCACCAAATTAACATGTGGCGTTTTGGCGTGAGTTGATCGGTATTTTTTAAATTATATAACGTGAATGGTTTTTATTTTAATAGTTAAAAATATCCAATAATACCCGAAGAGATTAGAAATAATCGATTTCGGATAAAGCTTTAATCATACTTTCATCATGATAATTTTCAACTGTTCACCATCCACTGCTGTATGAAGGCTTCTCCAATCCTCTTCCATTCCCGTCTGTCTTGAGCGATCTGCATCCAGTTGACTCCACACATTCTTCTCAATTCATCAGCCCATCGTCCACTCGGTCTACCTTGCTTTCTTTCACATCCTCTTGGATACCATTTCAGTATTTTTCGCATCCATCTGTCATCCATTCTTCTCGCTATGTGTCCACTTCAACTTTTTCACACGTTCAGCTAAATCTGCTACTTTAGTCACACTTCTTACCCATGTATTCCTCTTCCGATCTCTTCTCGTTATACCGAGCATACATATTTCCATGCTTCTCTGTGTGCACTGGATCTTGCATAACATTCTTGAATTTAGCATCCACGTTTCACATCCATACGTCATAACTGGTAGTACGCATTGGTCGTATGCCTTCTTTTTTAAGCATAGCGGAATGTTGAATTTAAAAACTGTCCATTCTTCCAAAAGCATTCCATCCTTGTTTAATTCTTTCTCTTTACATCCGGTCATATTCACCAATTGTCCTGGGTCTTAATGAATTATTATACTATTTTATGTAAAATCGCATGGAACTTACCCAATTTATCTACAATGTCAAAGCAATCGATTACAATTCAATAAAATTATTCAACTTGAACTATTTCAGGTCACTCATATACATTGTTCAAGTAATGGATACCATTGGATACCAATGGATACCATTCCAGTATTTTCTGCGTCCTTTTGGCATCCATTCTTCGCGCTATGTTTCGCTATATCTTTATGCTTCTTACCCATGTATTCCTCTTACGATCTCTTCTCGTTCTACCGAGCATACACATTTCCATGCTTCTCTGTGTGCATTGAATCTTGCGTAACATTCTTGAATTAGCATCCACGTTTCACATCCATACGTCATAACTGGCAGTACGCCTTCTTTTTTAAGCAATTTTGAGTTATACATATAACTTGGTCATTTCCGCGCTTTATATATTAATATAAGTGTCAAATCCAATGGGAATGTTGCCGTGTTTGAAGTGTGAAGCTTTATTGAGGGCTTGAGGCCTCATACGGCTTATAAAACCAATAGATATAGAACCAAAAGGCGCACAACACTTATTCGTTTATTTGAAAGTTTGTATCGCTCCTGGCGACAAACACGCTACGAGATTACCTACTACTACACTTTTGTGCGCCACTGTTTCACTGGAAAATTTTTTCCCCACTATGAACATAATATATACAATAGATGTGTGTTAAAAAATCAAAATAAATTAAAAAAACAGTGTATATTATGTATGTAGGCATTGATATCGTCCTAGAGTGTCCGTTTTAGCGGTCAGTTTGTAGGCGCGTTCGCGTGGCGGTTCCGGTGAGTTATGTTAACCCCATCCGGTCCAAAAACAGAACATCCACCGGTTTGTTTTAACCCTGGACCGTACCTTTTGTACGTAATGAGGCCACATTATGAGAAAATCTTGACCCCTAGTCCCTCCACTTGCGGTATGCGGTCCATAGCATCGGCCAGGAGTACGCAGGAAATCTACTCGGTTATGAAGTAGAGTGCCCGTAACAGGCAAAAACACTTAGGACGAAATGTCCTTAATAGACGGAACATTCTCAGCTTACGGGATTTGTTTTCCTAATACCTTTGAAGGCTATTTCTCGCTTTAAAGCATCAACAAACGCATCACGTCCGTAGGCGGTAGACTTGGAAAAGCTCAATCTAACTGTATACATATGAGTCACCTAGTTCCAAATCCCGATAAGTCCACAATATATAAAAAACGAGGATAAAATATTTTCTGGTTCTAAGAATGTTTTCAAACGATGCCTTATACTTGAATTATTCCAAATACCGCCAAGTGCGCCGTAAAAAAATATTGAAAATCAGCGTTAGTTCCAAAAACTGACAATTGCACTATGATAAAAGCTGATAAAAGCCATATTTAGAAACAAACAACGATAAGTCCATGTTTCTAATCTCAATATTTTGTTTAAAATCAACAAAATTAAATTTAAATGAGTTTAAACGCCATCAAGCAAATAAGTCTGTAGCAGAAAAACCGCGTTTGCGAACAAGTGAGTTTTATGGACTTATCGGGATTTGGAACTAGGCAACTCATATATGTACATATGTACAAACATAGGTACAATGCATCAAATACACTTTGACCGATAAGGTATTGCAAATGATGATTTTAAGGATTCCAAATTATTAAAATGGAATAGTATTGCTACGATTTCACGAATACATAGTTTGCGCTTATTAGAACTTAATTAGATTATTTATTTATTTATTTATATAATACAGTAGCTTAAGCTAATTAATTATAATCCTTAACTAAGCATCTGTACAGAGATGTTTTTTCAAGACTGCCAGGAATTTTTCAATAGGAACTTCTAATTCCATCCGGCAGTCTATTATACTCCAAAACACCTCTGTACAAGATGCATTTTGACATTTTTTATAATTAAATTATTTTTATTCCTTAAATTATATTCACATACATCCATTCCTCTCACAATAAATTTACTAAAATATGATGGTAACATATTATTATCTAGCTTAATTATAAATACGAACATACAAATTCTCAAAGTATCATTCACATTCAATCGTCATCTTTTTTATACTAGCATACCTATCCGTATTTAAAATACATCTCATACCTCTATTTTGTAATATTTGTAATATATCTCTAGTTGACTTATCTAACATATTTAATAATGAACCACAATACATAAAATGATTAGATAATTAGTTAAATTTTAAATTACACGGTGAGATGATAATTAAAAAAGTAGCGAAGAAAGTTGAATTATCGTGTAGATTGGACAAAAGTATTAGTTTATAATGGTTGGAAAAACTACAAAATAGAGCTATGCAGAGTATTTTAAATGTCAATAGTTTAACTAGTATAAGACATGTTGAATAAATTGAATCGGATAAATGTAAAGGAAACCTTAAAAGTGTGCTTGTTGGTATATATTTTTAAATTAGATAAGAATCTATTACCAAAATATTTTGACAAATATTTAACAAGAGGGTAAAATAAACATACATATTCATAATACTAGGGGTAAGAATAAGTAAATAAATAAGAATTTAAAATTAAGTAGATCCAGGAGAAGTGTCTTGTACAGGCGTATTTTTGAATATAATGGCCTGCCAGAAGTTCTCAGAAATATAAATAAAATTGATAGATTCCTGGCAGCCTTAAAACAACACCTCTGTTTACGTGTGCTAGTAGACAATGAGTTTATTTTGTAATTTTAGCTTTAAGTAATGTTTGTTATTAGTTTTTTAAAGCTATCTTAATAAATAAATAAACTGTACCCCACTTCTGCCACCAAATTTGCATATAATGTGTGCATTGATTTTGTTGTATTTTTTCATTGTCAATTGTTTGAATTTGCATTAAGACAATAACAAACGCACAAAGTTCATTGTATTTCGAAACAATTTAACGAATCAGTTGAATTTTAAATGAAATCACACACTGTTGTCAAAAAGCTCAAATATGATATTGTTACCATTTCTTGATTAGCTTGTGCTTATGAAATTTGTATGAAGAATATCTCACTTCTGACACCAAATTTACCTGTAATTATTTGGTTAATGTTGACGTGTTTATAAATATATTTTCTGCCACCGGGTTGTCACAGTTTAATAAAGAACCGTTGGAAGATCTTAACAATTTAAATCGATATCATCATCGCCCATGGATAAGGCTCTCAATGTTTCAAAAAAAAATGCCCGAGTCCGAGAATCTAAAATTAATATCATAACTTGACAATTTATAGACTGGTACTTTGAGTATTTCTATTTGTAGGCTTCGTAGCAAAGTCTTCGCAGTGCTTCACAGCTCGATTGCTATTTGCCCAGTAGTTAAGAAATAAGTCTGAAACTGGCCACAGTGTAAATCTAGACGTGGTCGTCGGCTTGGCCCTGGAGCTATCTTCAAAAGTTCACAGTGGCAAAGTTCAAACTGAGGTTTCAGGAATCAATAGCCGAGATGAACGGTCGGGTTTCAGTTTACCGCTGCAACCAAATATTTAGAAACGGAGACCGAGAAACGGAAGTGCAATGCCGTTGCATAATATTAACTTCAACTAATGCATCACATACTCGGGTATGTAGTTTTGCTGCTAAAATTAATTAATTAATATTTTCTATTAATTCAAAATTGAAATTACAGTTGATATCTACAGTTGATAATCATATTGTAGAGATAGTCGATAGTTACTTACATATATCTAGGACAATTGGTGAATATGACTGGTTGTAAAGAAGAAGAAATAAAATGAAGAATGGAGTGCTTTTGGAAGAATGAACATTGTTTTTAATTCCAACATTACGCTATGCTTAAAAAATAAGGCATACGACCAATGCGTACTGCCAGTTATGACGTATGGATGTGAAACTTGGACGCTAAATTCAAAAACGCTACGTAAGATCCAGTGTACACAGAGAAGCATGGTATAACAAGAAGACATCGTAAGAGGAATACATGGGTAAGAAGTATGACCAAAGTGGCAGATATAGCGAAACGTGTGAAAAAGTTGCAGTAGACACATAGCGAGAAGAATGGATGGCAGATGGACGCGATAAATACTGGAATGGTATCCAAGAGGATATGAAAGAAATAAAGGATGGTGTGCTTTTGGAAGAATGAACATTGTTTTTAAATCCAACATTCCGCTATGCATAAAAAAGAAGGCATACGACCAATGCGTACTGCCAGTTATGACGTATGGATTTGAAACTTGGACGCTAAATTTAAGAATGCTACGTAAGATCTAGTGCACATAGAGAAGCATGGAAATATGTATGCTTGGTATAACAAGAAAATATCGTAAAAGGAATACATGGGTAAGAAGTATGACCAAAGTGGCAGATATAGCAGAACGTATGAAAAAGTTGAAGCGAGAAGAATGGATGGCAGATGGACTTGAGAAATATGGGCATGGTATCCGAGAGGATGTGAAAGAAAGCAAGGTGGAGGACGAGCTGATGAATTGAGAAGAATGTGTGGAGTCAAGTGGATGCAGATTGAGGACTGGAAGAGGATTGGAGAGGACTTCATCCAGCAGTGGACGGTGAACGGCTGAAAATGATGATGATGAATAAGACGAGAAGAGACCGTAAGAGGAATACATAGGTAAGAAGTATGACCAAGGTGGCAGATATATGTAGAAAAACGTGAATAGCGACAAGAATGGATGGCAGATGGACGCGAAAAATACTTGAATCGAGAGGATGTGAAAGAAAGCAAGGCAGACCTAGTGGACGATGGGCTGATGAATTGAGAAGAATGTGTGGATTCAACTAGATGCAGATTGCTCAAGACAGACAGGAATGGAAACACGACTGCAAATTATATATATATATATATATATATAATAGCCCTATTCCATCTGTCTGTCTGTCTCTGTGTGTATGTCTGTCTGCTGATAACGCTCGCCTCGGTAAATAATTAAAAAACCAGAACGTCGGACGAGTGGGATTCGAATCCGGTACCACTGATTCGGAAAAGCAAAACCAGATGATATAGGACAGGCTTTAACGTGATCATTTATAGCCAAATATAATAAAAATAGGCTAGCGACTTTGCTGAATTATTAAGTTGTTATAACGGGTCATAGATGGCGCTATAAAAACTAAAATTTTATTTTATTTAATATTAAATTTAAAAATTTAAATTTAATATTATTTTTTAGTACGGGTGATGAGAACGTTCCGTTGATATTCAACGAGCGTACACTAGTGATATATAATAATCTACCTGCACATACAATAAATACAAATAACACACAATTAATTGAAATTACAAATTGTATATTTTATTTAGAATCTTTGATCATGTATGTATGTTGGAAAGGTTAATCGCGGATGTGTCCTCGTCTTTTTTATTGTTCGATTACGTTTTTTTTTTTTTTTCCATTATTTAAAAGCTCACCGCTTTGCGGAAGCTCAAAAAGCTCCCCGTTCGTCGCGGCCCATTAAAAATATCGACGCTCGAACATTTCCAAAGCTAACTGTATAAATTTATATTCCAAAGGTTTGTATGTGTGTATAAAAAGAGGGGTTGAGAGAAACGTAAAAAAAAAAAATGACGTGGAAATTTTCACGTGCGGGAAATCGGCACGGTTTTCCCGCCGCCTTCCCCACTTTTTTCGAATTCGCGTAATTAACTGCCTACAGGTGTAATAATGGTAACAAAAAAAAAAAAAAACGGAGGAAATTAATGCGTTTTGATATAATATATTAAAACGGCCGGGAATAGCGAGAATAATTCATACGTATCTGCGGTCGAATCGCCGGCCATTCAGACCTGTCCGAATGCGGCCATTTTTACCGGCCCAAATTTCAAAAATTGAAATTGATAGATGCGCTAAGCGAACGATACTTTTAATTTATTGAGGCGCTTTTTTGAATTTTCGAATTTAATTAAATAATACGACGATTGTTTGTCGTATTAGTGTCGCGTACGATACGCGCGCGAATGCATTAGCTTAATGACGCGCGTTTTATGCGGCTTTTAACTTTTCAGCGATTTTTGCAACCCGTTTTCAATCGACGACAGTAGTGTTTTTTAGCTTTTCAATACAGAACATGATACGCTAATTAAAGTGCTTATATAAAAAAGGACCCACTTTCATATTGATTACGCGTCAAATCTAGGTCAAAATCGGAGGTGAGATAACAGAGAAAAATGAGAACACAGTACTTGAATGGTGGGTGATGAAGAATGTTTGTTTATTTCACATTTTAATTGGTAGGACGATCACAACAATTTATAATAAGGTTTGAGTATTTAACTCGTGTGAGTGAAGTAGAATGTAATAGAAGTGTCTGGAGAAGTACGAAGAAGGAGTGAGAGTGACTGAAGAAGTCCGAATGACTGAAAGAAGTGAGGTAAACCTGTCCCTTGCATCGATATATAGTTTTTTGAGGGACGAGGGGTAGGAAGGATTTGCGTATTTGAGAAAGGGGAACAGCTGAGTGTGAACTTAATCTTGATTGGCTGACAGTGTCGTCATCCGACCCATTGTCGAACCTGATTGGTCGATGCCAATTCGGAACACGGGGAAAGAAGTTGGGGCTGTGCATTTCGTTGGCAAGGTCGAAAAATACACTTTGAACAAAGAGTCGTTAAATTGGCCCAGACAAAATACTCTCGAATCGTGAGAAAGTACTTGGTTGGGAGGAAGTGCAAGTTTACTTTGTATCATTTGAAAATACGTTTTGAACAATGAATCGTTAAATTTGTCCTCTAGACTAAATGCATTTATACGAGAAAAGGTCGTCCAAGGAGAGGAAAGGACAGGCTCGCTTATAGGCGAGGGGTTAAGAAGGAGGCGGTTGGAGGGGTATTCAATGAGAGGTATGACTCGGTTCTTGGCCGGCTTGGGTCCAGTCATAACAATGATTCATTTCAAGTTTGGTGCAGTATGCACGTATTGTTTATATTCGGCTCGAATATTTACGATCTGGTGAGCCAGATATAACATATTATATATATGCTTTACTCAATCATGCTACAAATTACTTAAAATACTCTATAATACCCAGAATACATAAACTGGGTAATGATTTTGGAGAAATTGATTTTTTTTTATAATTCTAAGCTGTTTCTAAGGGAATTTTTATTTTCATATTTTTTAGACTCATAAATATTGTATCTCTTTGTATTTATTTTTTTTTTTGTAATTTTTTTATATTTTTATCTATCAAGTGTATTTTGAAATGGACTATTGTAAAGACCGTATATGTATAAATAAATAAATATAATACATACATACACTTTTTTCCCCTGGACATTTTATTCAAGGGGACGAATTCCATTATAACGCAACGCTCAAGTCTAAACGATAATACACATTATTTATTGAAGTTATATTACATTTTTTCGTTTTTAGGTAGAAAATTATATAAATAGTTGATTTACAAAATTTCACTGTAGAGTAGGCGCTCGCTTTTATGACATTGTATTGCATTTTTCCATACAAAGAGATAAAAAATTTATAGACTGTAACTAGAGAATTGACTAAAAAATATGATTTTTTGACTCACTACCCGAAAAAATTCAATATTTCGACGATTTTTCCATGTCTGTTAAGCGACCGTCTGTCTACTGTAATTTATATATTTTATTTATCATGTAAAATACAACTCATAAAGTACAATATAAAATAAATTACACATAATACTATACAGCCAAAATAGTTACAAACAAAGAAAAACATATACATAGCAAGAAAGAAACTAACTTTAGGAGTTCTGGAAAGGAACTTGATTAAAGAAAATCTGAAGGAGGGCAAAGGAATAGCGAAAAGGATCAATAGATATGTGCAGGAATTTTGTTGAATGACGTGCATGATCTATGAATAAAGGAGCTTTGCAAATAATTAGTAGAATTAAGATTCAAATGAAACAATGGAGTATTTCTAAATAGATTTAGGGGAACAATGGATAAAAATGGATCCTTCTTAGTAAGTACATAATCCTTTAATAGCCTAAATACAAATCAGAGATCTGAGATAGTCCTCTTAGACTGCAGAGGGACATAATCATATGGAATTTGAAGAAGAAGAGGAAAGACGAAACCTGGAAATGGAGTACGCATTTCTTATTAATTTTTTTCAGTTTAGTAATGGAATCTTGGTAAAACGCGTTCCATATAGTATTAGCAAATTCCAGATTAGCAGGATCTATGAATGAAGGAGTTTTGCGAATAATTAGTAGAACAAAGATTCAAAATTTTAATTTTTAATGAAACAATGGAGGATTTCTAATAGATCTAGGGGAACAATGGAGAAGGATCCTACTTAGCAAGTTAGGGCTATCTGATAAATTATTTAATATAAATCAGAGATCCGAGACTGTTCTCCTATACCGCAGAAGGACATAATCATGGAAATTGGAAGAAGAAGAGGAAAGACGAAAACTTAAATGATACACTTAAATAACTCTCAATGCAATTGAATAAGTTAGTTCATACATGGTTAAGAGAAATTTCAACCAGTTTTCAATCGTCCTGATTTTCCTATCAAAATGATTTTAATTATAGCGTGTATACAACCCCAAATTTCTTCAAAAATTCATATTAATATAAAAATTTTCAAAAATTGAACTTTTCAATTTTGTCAAACAAAATTTTTCGAATAGGAAAATTTCCATATCTGCTTGCAATTGTTGAAAGTTTGCACAGTACACATGTACCACCTCTTCAACACCACCTGGTCTGGAGCAAAACAATTTACGTGCGTCGCATCTTCGAAATAGGAAATATTCTCACGTCTATGTGCGGATGTTTAACGAGGTGCGCTAAGGGGTTGAAGAGACGTCGTCGCTGTTCGAGACAATCTTGCAACTACGTTGGCACTCTATTGTGAAATAGAGGTGCGAGACATTATTTGTGGGTATTACTAGTAGGTAGTTGTGCTTGGAGAATTTCTGAATCGTGGCCTTAATCCGCGGGATGAAATTCAACGCTGTGGAATTTCGTCATTTGGATACGGACAGGGGTTGACGATGTGTCGCTGTAATTAACGATGTGAATTATCGAATTCAATTTGGACCCAAACGGTGGGTGTCTGTGTCTAGTTTGAAGTTATCGATCGACATTGCTATTTAATTTTAGATTGAAAATTCTCAAAGAATGTACATACATATGTACATATGAGTCGCCTAGTTCCAAATCCCGATAAGTCCATAAAACTCACTTGTTCGCAAACGCGGTTTTTCTGCTACAGACTTATTTGCTTGATGGCGTTTAAACTCATTTAAACTTAATTTTGTTGATATTAAACAAAATATTGAGATTAGAAGCATGGACTTATCGTTGTTTGTTTCTAAATATGGCTTTTATCAGCTTTTATCATAGTGCAATTGTCAGTTTTTGGAACTAACACTGATTTTCAATATTTTTTTACGGCGCACTTGGCGATATTTGGAATAATTCAAGTATAAGGCATCGTTTGAAAACATTCTTAGAACCAGAAAATATTTTATCCTCGTTTTTTATATATTGTGGACTTATCGGGATTTGGAACTAGGCGACTCATATGTATTATACAATACATAAGTAAGACTACAAGATTGAATGCTATAATTTCAATTACGACGAATATTATTAGTTAGTTTAGTTGTTAGTTATTTTTGTAGTTGAGTTTTTTTGTTGCACAGTGTTTATTATTGTATGTTAGCTTTCGAATCTTTCTAAGCAATTCCGATCAAAAGTCAAAAATACGATTTTTCATTCAAAATTTTAACCCACTGCTTACATGATTTTTCAAAATCCACATATTTCAACACGTTGACGAAGATGTACATACATACATATAAGTGTTCCATGCATTTTTCACATACAAAATCGTTGTTGATTTTGAAACAGTTAGTATCAGGCGTTACTTGGGTATATTTCGAAATGGACGATGACGATGTGGAGGATGGTCAAAGATGCAACATTGTAACTTGAAAATAACAACGTTTGCGATATATGTATCTTCTTGTTTATAATGCTTGTGTATAAATCATTATGTTTTGTGATAGTCGATCGGTTTGATAGGTAAAACTTTGTTTATTTATTTATAATTGAGAGTACAAGTGACTTGGTCTATTAGAATTTGGGAGAGGGAGATTCTATTCTTGATTGTATAAATTGATTGCATCACAGCTGTTGCATCACTTAAATGAAAATATGTGAACAGATATCGTCGATAAAATAGCAACGAGGGAAATACTTTTATTCCCGTTGCTTAAATTGCTCTGATGATATGAACAGATATTGTCAATAAACTAACAGTGAGAGAGAGACACTTTCTATTTATATTCTTGATAAACTAGCAGTACTTTTTCTAATCCTGTTATTTTCATGTTTTTGATGGCTATGTGAATGTGATTTGATAGTAAAGATATAGAATGGGACATATTGTAAAGTTCATTTGGTCAATTTGACTCTTGTTAATTATTCAACTAATGTGTTTGTTTCATCTAAACTGTACGTTTAGAAAGGGTCCAAAAATAATATAAAATTCCATAAATGTAAATCCTATAATGAAAGGTTGAAAAATTTCTCACATCTTTGGAGACGAGAAAAAGAACATCTAAAGGTCATACAATTGAAAGTCTACAAAAGACATAATAAATGTAAATGCCCAATGAAAGACTCTTTCTTTCAAAAAACGCACATCTCAAAGGTCGAAATTTAAAAGAACCGAACCTGCAAAATCTTTCTTTTAAAAAAACCGCCTGCAAAATCAGCTGAAAATACAAATCTCTTTACAAATCATCTCGATAAATTTTTGAACATAAATGGATTTTGGTAATCCTTCAAATATCAATAGCTAGCTGACCCAGCATGCTTTGCAATGTCCGATCCCGTTCCCGTTCCCGTTCCTGTACGTTCCAGATGCGTTGTTCCCAGATCCCGTTCCCAGATCCAGGTTCATGTTCCATGTTCCAGATCCTGAAAGTTTTATCGCGATCCCGGTCTTAGGATCCTATAAGTTCAAACAAACGTTCAGACAAACAGACAGACAGACAGACAGAGTACGTTATATATATATGTATATAGATACAGACCCGGCATGTTCAATGCTCGATCCCGTTCCCGTTCCTGTTCCAGAGGCCCGTTCCCGATTCCGTTCCCGTTCCTGTTACAGATCCCGTTACCGTTCCCGATCCCGTTCCCGTTCCTAGTACGTTATCTGACACGTGAGCAGGCCCGTTCCCGTTCCTGTTCTTCCCAGATGAACCCCACAGGAACCATCCCCGGCATGATCACAATAAGTCCCGAAAGTTTTATCGCGATCGGTTGAGTGGTTTAGGAGCCTATAAGAGACAAACAAACAGACTTTTGATTTGATTTTTATATTGTATATACTAGCTGACCCGGCATGCGTTGCAATGCCCGATACCGTTCCCGTTCCAGATCCCGATCCGTTGCCGATCCCGTTCCGTTGCCGTTCCCCTTTCCGTTCCCGTTCCCGTTCCAGATCCCGTTCCGTTCCCGATCCCGGTCCCGATCCCGTTCCCGTTCCTAGTACGTTATATGACGCGTGAGCAGGCCCGTTCCTGTTCCCGTTTCCGTTTTTTCCCGATTCCAGATCCCGGTCCCGTTCCCGATCCTGATCCTGCTCCTGATCCCGTTCCCGTTCCCGTTCCTAGTACGTTATCTGACGCGTGAGCAGGCCCGTTCCCGTTTTATCCCGATTTTTTTTCACAGGAACCATCCCCGGCATGATCACAATAAGTCCAGAAAGTTTAATCGCGATCGGTTGAGTGGTTTAGGAGCCTATAAGAGACAGACAGACAGACAAATAAACAGACATTGATTTTTATATACATACATATATATAGATGTAGATATGTAGATACATAGATTAAAAATTGTATGTACAAATTATGCCGCCTGCCCATGTATTTTAAATAAATAAACTAATGTGAATTGATAACAGTCAAAACATAACAATGTAATAAGTTCATATGTTAGAAACCGTTTACTTATAAAACTGAAACAAACCCCACAATTCTTATATTGTGAAAGTTTGACAAAAAATCGAGCTGGAATCAATTCTACAACGAGTTTCAAAGTTAGACACGTAAATTTTGATACGACTATCTATGTACGTGTGTTTGTGCGCGAGCTTTCAGCAGCAGCGCAAAGTGACACGTGCGCTTCTGTAGTGTTTCGCTGATACCTTGCTCGTTATACGACGACACAAACTATATTCGCTCGATGAAGTGTCGGGTTTCAGCAACAGTATGACCGCCATTAATATCACTCGGATCCTCTTCAGCATTCACCGTCAGCAATGCAGTATTGCACTGCAACAACCCACACCCCCATCTCGTATTTATAACACGTGTTTAGATCTCTCTACAATATATGTATGTAGAAAGACATACAATATGCATCCGCATGTACACACGAAAGTACACACGGCGCACTTTCAGCGCACGCTCCGCTGAATGTGAGGTTTTTCATTTTTCAAAGTGTGATCGTTATTTTAAATTAGGACTTTTCCGAGTAGGCTAAAGGGGGGTTGGGTAAACCAGGGGAGTTTGTGTCTGCGTTGAGCGCATGCAACTTTTCCAAATGGCCCGTAATTGCATCCAACGCTCACACATTTTATACAAAATACCTAATGCACACTAACCCATCTTTGGCGTGGTTTATGAATGTTTCACTTTGGTAAATTGTGAAATAATCGTAAAATATGCCGCCGTATATTCAAATAAGGGTATTTTTTCATTCCGACAGTGTTTACCAACCTTTTTTAAGCTGTGAAATTTCGTATGGCAGCGGTCAGAAACAGGCACGATTTGCGCACGTTTAATCTTTTTAAATATACGTATGTAATTTGGAATTATTGATTACACTGAGCAACAAAAAAACACATTTTTTTAAACCCAGAGCGGAGATTGGTCAATCTTTACTAAGTTCAACACACTAAATTCGAATCCGATAATGATTTTTGTTGATATGCTCTCGTTTATGGGATATTTTTTACATTTTTTAAATCGCAAATATCTCATAAACGAGAGCATATCAACAAAAATCATTATCGGATTCGAATTTTGTGGGTCAAACTTAGTAAAGATTGACCAATCTCCGCTCTGGGTATTTTTTTTTGTCGCTCAGTGTTATTATAAATAAAATAATTTACATAACTAGCATACATATGTATTGTTTCTAAATTCAAGAAAGTTACGTAAGATCCAGTGCACACAGAGAAGCATGGAAATATGTATGCTTGGTATAACAAGATCGTAAGAGGAATACATGGGTAAGAAGTATGACCAAAGTGGCAGATATAGCAGAACGTGTAATTGAAGCGAGAAGACTGGATGGCAGATGGACTTGAGAAATACGGGAATGGTATCCGAGAGGATGTGAAAGAAAGCAAGGTAGACCGACTGGAAGATGGGCTGATGAATTGAGAGACTGTCTGTCCATCTGTCTGTCTGTCTGCTGATAACGCTCGCCGACGTAAACAATTAAAAAACCAGAACGTCGCACGAGTGGGATTTGAACTCAGTATCACCAGGTTGAGGAATCGTTACACTATCTTCTAAACGGAGGCGATGACGGACGTGCTATAATTGGCCAATATTTATTCTTCAAGGGTTTGCGACTTTGCTAAAATGTTACGTTGTTTTTATTATGGCGCTTGGTTGCATAGATGCAACAACTATAAAAACTATTAAATATAATATTATTTTTCAGTACGGGTGATGAGAAACCGCTCCGTTGATATTCAACGGGCTTACACTAGTTGTATATACTATAATTGCCGAAATCCGTCTGTCTGTCTGCTGATAACGTTCGCCTTAAGTGGAATTTTAACCCGTGATAACCAGGTTGGAAGAGTCGAGCTAACACTTTCATCCAACGGAGGCGATGACGGGCCTGTTTCAATTTGACTATATAATATTAATAGGCTCGCGACTTTGCTAAATTGTCACGTGTTGTGCTATAAAGCGCCATCTATGCAACAACTATAAAAACTATTAAATACACATATACTCGCCCACACTTCTGTTGATATTCAACGGGCTTACACTAGTGTAATAATATAAATGAAGAAAAAATCGAATTTCACTACATGTATGACTCAATATTTGAGATAGCTACGCGAAATAGCGTTAATAGACGCTCTCACGATCGCGACTTAAAATTTATACACATTTTAAATTAGTGCATTTAAACTTTAAACGAATGCAAAAAATAGTGTGCTAAAGATATGATCTCAGTTAACATTTTGAGATAAGAATAAAGTTCGATTAATTCATAAAAATGATGGAAAAAATCGGTTGTGAAAATACATATTTCTTACTCTTTAGTCTGAAAAGTTTTAGCTCGAAAAATAATGAAGGGAAAAAGTTGTTTGTTTGCACAGGTTTTAATTTTTAACTGAATAAATTATGTATAAAAACAAGCTTTCATATACAAAAAAAAAAAAAAAAAAAAGTATTAACTTATGTAAATAAAAAGTTGATAGGAACTACAATATTTTTATACAAATTTGAATGTTGAACGACTCGTATGTAGAATCGTAAGTTATTTCAAAGGCCCAAAAATAGCACAAGTGATCCGACAAATCGCACGGATAAAACCCAATTTGTCATTCACGTCCACTTAATTTCAGCCTTAGCGGGAAAACTTTGACTTCCGGAAAATGCGCGCGCAATTTTCCCCACACACACATCGAGCATACAGTTTTTTCGTGTGTGCGATGCTTTTACCGTTATGTTTTTTTTTTTTTTTTACGTAAAACGAAACACTCGCAAAAGTTTGAAACCGTATCCAATTGGAAAAATATTCAACTCAGGTGAAACGCATAAAAACTTGGCCCATTACCTGAATATGGACTGGCGAAAATTCCTTCAGCGGCGGTTTGAATTTTTGATTCTGCTGAAACTTTCCACTCGAATAAGCAGACGAATGTATGGCACTTTTCCATGCATAAGTTTTGCACTAATAAAATAATTCGAATATAAAAAAAAAAATGTTTTTTTTTTTACAACACTTGCACTTTTCTTATTCAACGCACATCAATTTTATGAGCCCTGTGGTCTTTTTAACAAACTATATTCATTTACATATTTAATATCAAGTAAAATATGTATGTATGTACAGCTCATAAAGTACAAAATAAAATCAATTCCACATAATTCAATACAGCCAAAATAGTTACAAACAAAGAACAAATCATAGCAAGAAAGAAACTTTAGGAGTTAAGGCTGGAAAGGAACTTGAGTAAACAAAATCTGAAGGAAGGCAAGAAATAGTGAAAAGGATCAATATGTTTAGGAATTTCGTTAAATGACGAGCGGGATCTATGAATGAAGGAGCTTTGCGAATAATTAGTAGAATTAAGATTCAAATGAAACAATGGAGTATTTTTAAACAGATCTAGGGGAACAATGGATAACAATGGATCTTACTTAGTAAGTACATAATCATTTAATAGCCTAAATACAAAGCAGAGATCTGAGACTGTCCTCCTAGACTGCAGAGGGACATAATCATGGGAATTTTAAGAAGAAGAGGAAAGACGAAACCTGGAAATGGAGTACGCATTGAACATCTTATTAATTTTTTTCAGTTAGTAATAAAATCTTGGTAAAATGGGTTCCATATAGTACTAGCAAATTCCAGGTGACTTCTCACAAATACATTGTATAGCAGAGACACAGTATCAATGGACTTAAAGGGTCTGAATACTCTTATTATGAAGTAATCTTTAAGTAATCATCCAGTGTATTTTCATTTTGATTTTTTTTCAATGCTTACATATGTATATAATCCTCGATACGTTTATTAGAATTGTGACTTTAACACATAAAATATTTTTCGTTAAAAAAGTGGTAATTTAATGTAGATCACTTGAAGTTGCACTCACATTTTATTTATTTTTAATTTTATGTAGAACTAGTGGTGATATTATTAAGTAATTAATTTTTAGTTAAATGATTATTTAAATGAGTCTTTGGAGATATCTCAAATCTGTGTGATCTGACTTCTTTTCAATATTTTCAATCCTTTTTAGTCTAGTAGTATTGTTACTTCATCATTTATGTATACATACAATGTATATATATGTGTTCGAAGCCAATTAGTGTCATGCTTTTGTCTAGTAGTATTGTTGCTTCTTAGCGCAACATGAATACTAAGTACACAACAATACTTGATTGTATTTCTTTATAGGAGCATTGTACAGTATTGATTCAATAATTCAAAACCAATTAAATTGTATTGATTGAGTATAATTAAACTCGCCGACAATTTGCAATTCAAAATAACCACGTACAATCCTAGACATAATATATACGATGTTCTAGAGACTTTCCCGAGTGAACGTGCAGAGTTGAAGTGAAAATTCAGTATCGGGAAATCGTTCAAATTTCCCACTGCTTTACTTTCCCACCTTGTGGTGGTTGTTCGATGCACCTACGTATGTACACTAAGTACTTACCTAACAATGGCACGTGTTAAAGGTGGTTGGTGCACATAGGGTGTTATAACACCCTCCACCAGATTGTTATCCCTGGAAAAGCCGTTTTAGCACAACCACAGACAGGGCTGTAGTTGTGCAAAATATGCGCATGCCTAATACAAACGGACAAATGCGCTTTAAACTTTGTCCCTTCATAGCGTAAGTGGTGTAACGTAATAAAATCATGAATTTAGACGGAGAAAGTCCCCAGTTCTGCCGTCCCAAGTCCACTTAACGTAACTGACAAAAATTACGAAAATGAGTTAGATGTGTTAGAGTGTATTCTTGCGATTATTTATATCAAAATTAATGTGTCTTCATACAAAAGTGACTTTTTTAAGCTATTAAATGTAACGTATCTGCATGCGCAGAGAAATAGTATCACCAATACTTAGCGAAAATGACGTATCCAATACTTGGGTCACTACCTTATCATGAAAGATTGAAAAGACTGAATCTCTACACATTGGAGACGAGGAGATTAAGAGGTGATTTAATTGAAGTATTCAAAATAATAAATAATCATTATTCATGTGAAATGACCAACCTCATTATGTTCAATGAGAACCCTCATCTAAGAGGTCATACTCTTAGACTCCTAAAAGAAAAATCAAATAAGATTGTTAGAGATTCATTCTTTTCAAATAGAGTGGTTGAAGTTTGGAATAGTCATATGTATACATTGACAATGAATAATGAAGTGACGTAACTACTAAAGTATTCATTTTGGTTGTTAATTTTTTCTTAGAATTATCAAAACACAATAGAAAATAACCTCATGCACTAAAAAAAAGTTTAAATAAATCAGTAATATATGAAAAAAAAAAACACAAATTTAGAGTCCATTTATCTCGATATTGTTGTTTTGTCGGTTACGTTAAGTGGGCTTAGGACAGCATTATAGCCCTATAATGTATGTAGAAAGACTGTCACGAAATGTTGTGTTGAATTGCTGACAAACAAAACAAAAACGCAACTGACGTAACAATAAAGTTTCACGCATTTTAAGTACCAATTTTCAATCACAAATATCTTTCAATATACAAAACATAGCACACTTTCGAAAAACAGTTACATACGTAATCCACTAGGGATAATAAAATGAAATATTTTTATGATTCACAGTAAATGAATAATATAAATTTAAACAGAAAGCGCACTACGTTCAAACTGAAAGTTGCTCATGAATCACATTTCCAACCAATTTACATCTATGTATGTAGATACTTTATTAATACGTTCTATATTCTGAAAGATGCTAAATTTTGTCACATTTCTTCGTGGTATAGTTTGAGCATTGAGCTTCAAATTATACCACGTTATTTTGTCAGTTAAGTTAAGTGGGCTTAGGACGGCAAAGTTGCTGTACTTCAAAATTGTAATTGAATTTAGCTTTGCAACACTGAATTGAGCATATGTTCTACATATATGGGGTCGATCGACAGTCTATTTATAATTGGCATTTCGTTCGAGTTTAAACGTTTAAATCAATATTAATGCTTAGTTTATTTTGAAAGGCACTGTCTTCAAAAGGGTAGGCCATACACACACACCCCTATCGCAGAGGGATGATTTATTTGCACAATTAAATCGACTTGAAAGTCACGCTGCGTGCAAACGAATCCGTACCATTAATCTCAATGTAAATTGAATCAAAAACGTTAAATAAACGGCGTTTATCAGCAGCCCCAAACGTTCAATAGCGATTAATAAAGACAACCGCAACGCGGCGTTTCACGAAAGTGATTAAAAACTATACGTTAATGTAAAATTTCATACTAAGCAACGATGCGTAGGGTTTACTTTGCAATGTGAGCATTTTTTTTGTAAATGAAACTGTGACCGTAACTTTGTCGCCGATGTCGACGATAAAGCGACACAAAATTAAACAGCATCCATTTCGTTATAATGTTCTCGTTTCGAATTCGCGCAAGCTCAGTTTTAATAATAAAAGTTGTGTCACACGAACGAGAAGTTTCGCATGACGTGCGGGTAAAATGGCACACGTTTAACTGTGATTGCCAATAACTTTGTGTTTCAGCGGTTAAAGTGGTCGATTGTTTGAAAAATTTTAAAATGTTTTTCATTTAATTAATAGATTTTGATTGTTTCAATAGAGTTTATGAGTTAGAATTTCGAATAGTAGATCGACTGCAAACAGAGTTCATAGTTTATCGTATTATACATCATCATTCAGCAGCAGTTTACCATCCACTGCTGGATGAAGGCCTGAATTCCTGTATGTTTTGAGCAACCTGCATCCACTTGACTTCACACTTTGTTCTTAATTCATCAGCCCATCTTCGACTCGGTCTACCTTGCTTTTTTTCACATCCTCTCGGATACCAGTATTTCTCGCGTCCATTCTTTTCGCCACTGCTATATCTGTCACTTTGGTCATGCTTCTTACCCATGTATTCCTCTTACGATCTCTTCTCGTTATACCGAGCATACATCTTTCCATGCTTTTCTTTGTGAACTGGATCTTGCGTAACATTCATGAATTTAGCATACACGTTTCACATCCATACGTCATAACCTGCAGTACGCATTGGTCGTATGCCTTCTTTTTTAGGGCATAAACATAATGAAACTAGGATGGAGTGCTTTTGGAAGAATGAACATAGTTTTCAAATCCAAAATTCCGCTATGCTTAAAAAAGAAGGCATACGACCAATGCGTACTGCCAGTTATGACGTATGGATGTGAAACTTGGACGCTAAATTCAAGAATGCTACGAAAGATCCAGTGCACACAGAGATGCATGCTTGGCATAACAAGAATAGATCGCAAAATAAATACATGGGTAAGAAGTATGACCAAAGTGGCAGATATAGCAGTACGGGTGAAAAAGTTGAAGTGGCAATGGGACACATAGCAAGAAGAATGGATGGCAGATGGACGCGAGAAGTACTGGAATGGTATCCGAGAGGATGTGAAAGAAAGCAAGGTAGACCGAGTGGAAGATGGGCTGATGAATTGAGAAGAATGTGTGCAGTCAAGTGGATGCAGATTGCTCAAGACAGACAGGAATTACGCCTTCATCCAGCAGTGGATGGTGAACGGCTGAAAATGATGAGTTAAATGTTGGATTTAAAAACTATGTTCATTCTTCCAAAAACACTCCATCTTAGTTTTATTTCTTCTTCTTTACATACGGTCATATTCACCAATTGCCCTAGATATAAACAACTATCAACTATCTCTACAGTATTATACATACATATATTATTGAAAAGTGAATATTCTACAATGTTACATATATAAGATAGTTCGGATTAAGTTTGTAATACACGGACGTATATAAGATCAAAGTTCAATAGTACATATATTCTCAACATTACGCGCCGTTCGAATTGGATATTAAAGGAGTTATAGGTATGTATGTCGGGGAGAAGGTTTTTGAATTGAAATGTCATTGAAATTGAAAAATCCGTAAGGTGTTTATTGAATAGGCGAGAGACGGTGATCCGAGATCGCGTTCAAATATTTAAAAGGAGAGATTTTCATTCGTGCCATGAGATTTTCAGACGGGCCTAGTAATGAGAACAGATGTGGATAGACAGCTTGGCGTAATCGACTGAAGTTTTTTACTTTAATAATTTTTTTTTTGTCAGACTTTTCACAGATCTGTTGTCATTTCTGGCTCGTTTTCAGACAAAGACAGATCGATCGATTCGACCTTAGAGCCACCGGTGACGGCTGAAGGCTGTTTTTCCGCGAATATTACGAGTTTGCTGAACAAAATGTAATAATACTCGTGTCTATTAACTAGACTAATTAATTATGACTAATTGATCAACCGCACAAAAAATTAACTTAGAATAAACGTACGCGTAGTTAAAAATCAAAGTCAAAAGGTTCCGTTACATCTAGCTAACAATGAATGCTATAATATTACATATAGCGTGCCTCTCCAAATTTGCAAATCATTTTTATAATACTGCCGTCCTAAGCCCACTTAACTTAACTGACAAAACAACAATATCGAGATAAATGGACTTGAAAGTTTTATTCGAAATTTGTGTTTTTCTTCATATATGTATGTATTACTGATTTATTTAAACTTTTTTTTAGTGCATGAGGTTATTTTCTATTGTGTTTTGATAATTCTAAGGAAAAAATTAAAAAAAAATGAATAATTTAGTAGTTACGTCACTTCATTATTCATTGTCAATGTATACATATGACTATTCCAAACTTCAACCACTCTATTTGAAAAGAATGAATCTCTAACAATCTTATTTGATTTTTCTTTTAGGAGTCTAAGAGTATGACCTCTTAGATGAGGGTTCTCGTTGAACATAATGAGGTTGGTCATTTCACATGAATAATGATTATTTATTATTTTGAATACTTCAATTAAATCACCTCTTAATCTCCTCGTCTCCAATGTGGAGAGATTCAGTCTTTTTAATCTTTCATGATAAGGTAGTGACCGAAGTAAATATGGGATACGTCATTTTCGCTAAGTATTGGTGATACTATTTCTCTGCGCATGCAGATACGTTACATTTAATAGCTTAAAAAAGTCACTTTTGTATGAAGATACATTAATTTTGATGTGAAAAATCGCCAGAATACACTCCCATAACCCCTAAAACACATGTAACTTATTTTCGTAATTTTTGTCAGTTACGTTAGGTGGGCTTAGGGCGGCAGAATACATATCGTCATTTTCAGCCGTTCACCATCCACTGTTGGATGAAGGCCTCTTCAATCATCTTCCATTACTGTCTGTCTTGAGCAATCTGCATCCACTGGACTCCACACATTCTTTTCAATTCATCAGCCCATCTTCCACTCGATCTACCTTGCTTTCTTTCACATCCTATCGAATACCATTCCAGTATTTCTAGCGTCCGTTCTTTTCGCCACTAAAACTGTTTTACACGTTCTGCTATATCTGCCACTTTGATCATGCTTCTTATCCATGTATTCCTTTTACGATCTCTTATCATTATACCAAGCATACATCTTTCCATGCTTCTCTGTGTGCACTGGATCTTGCGTAAAATTCTTGAATTTAGCATCCACGTTTCACAACCACGCGTCCATAACTGGCACTACGCATTGGTCGTATGCTTTATTTTTTAAGCAAAGCGGAATGTTGGATATAAAAACAAATACATATATAGAGTTTCATTAAAACTTGGTTATTTATGGGGGCAAAAGTTGATTTTAGATTGATTGAATGCACTGTAGAACTACATATGTACATATGCGTACTCTAATGCTTCTTCAATGAACAAAATTTTTGCTATGGATTACATAGGGTTTTAAAAGTGTGCCTTTTTGGTAATATTTTGTTGATTTTACAAAGACAGAATTGTATAAGGAAAACTTTCGAGCACAAAATTAAATGTTCAGTACGGGATGGAAAAAATGGTTATTACACAGATCACATCTTCACATGTTTAAAAATATTTTTTTGAAGTTTCAGTCTTTTATGTTATGCAGTCAAATACAAATGCAGTCATTCTTCCTACATTTTTTTTTGCTTTCATTATTATATGTATGTACGTACATATATATAATAGCCCTATTCCGTCTGTGTGTCTGTGTGTTTCTGTCTGTCTGCTGATAACGCTCGCAAGTGTTCGCGACTTTGCTAAATTGTTATTATAAAGCGCCATCCATACAACAACTATAAAAACTATTAAATTTAATATTGTTTTTCAGTACGGGTGATGAGAAAACACTCCGTTCATATTCGACGGGCTTACACTAGTCATATATACATATAATAGTCCTATTCCATCTGTCTGTATGTCTGTCTGTCACTCTGTCTATGTGTGTGTGTGTGTGTGTGTGTGTGTGTCTGTCTGCTGGGTGAGTTATCTTTAACGTGTTCACCCAACACCGCTGATGGGAGGCCTCCTATAATTTAAAAATATTAATCCTTAGTAGGTTCGCGACTTTGCTAAACTGTTACGCAATCAATTACGTCAAACACGTCCGTTGATATTCAACGGGCATATACACTAGTGCTTTGAATAATAGTATTTCATACTTAAATTCATAAAATTGTTAAAATAATATTCCAACTATACCGGCGTAATGGTTACCTACACCGTACTGCGGATAATCCGCACTTTTGCATTTTGAATTTCCCATTTGGCGCAATATCTCGGCTTCACACTCTCTAGCGCACAGACACAGAGAGAGAGAGAGAGAGAGCTTCGATCGTGTTAACACGACCGCCGCGTGCAGAGGGTTAACACATTGTATACCCAGTCGAATGGTAGATATGTTTAGTCGAAAATAAACCTACACAGAATGGGCTGGCGTATCTGAACCGACTAGCTGGGGCGTTGCATCGAATTGCCAAGACATACGATAAGAACGTATCGGGCCAAGGTGTCTGCCTTATAGGGGAGGATAGGAACGGGTGAGACACACAGGGGTGGCCAACTTGGCACTATTCAAATTAGGGGTTCGCAAGTTTCGAATGCCAGACGACACCGTTCGTACTAATGCAAATGAGAGTGGAGGAGACGCCCTGTCGCACACTCGAAGGGTAAACGCTCGTTATTTTAATTGTTTTCCATGGAATTAGATTATATATATGTGTGTGTGTGTGTGTGTGTGACCCACAAACGTATGTTCACCCTACAAAGTAGCCTATGATCCAGCGAAGTGGGGGACATTCCAACTTGAATAACGACGGGACACTTAGAGGTAACTTGGGTCGTATAACTGCGATTCAAAGTGACGTGAAACTGGCATGGATTATTGGCGAAACATTGAATATATGTGGTATCTACGTATGTATGTATGTATGCAGATTCAATCGATCAAGCCTTATTTGGTTTTGTGTAGTTAAATTTTTATAAATAACTAGCTGACCCGGCATGCGTTGCAATGCCCGATTCCGTTCCCGTTCCCGTTCCTAGTACGTTATCTGACGCGTGAGCAGGCCTATTCCCGATCCCATTCCCGTTTCCATTCCAGATCCCGATCCCGTTCCCGATCCCATTCCCGTTCTTAGTACGTTATCCAACGCGTGAGCAGGCCCGTTCCCGTTCCCGTTCCCGTTTTTACACGATTTTTTTTCACAGGAACCATCTCCGGCATGATCAAAATAAGCCCTGAAAGTTTCATCGCGATCAGTCGCTTAGGAGCCTATAAGAGACAAACAGACAAACAGACAAACAGACAAACAGACAAACAGACAGACAGACATTGATTTTTATATATGTATGTATATAGACTATCAACTATCTCTACAATATGATTATCTACAGTGGATGAATATGACCGGACATTGATTAAAAGTACGATAACTTTGTAATTGTTAGTAACTAATGTAACTTTGTAACTACATAATAGTGAGTTCAGTCATGGCGTATGTCTACTCGACTAGTGAGGCTCGCTGAAACCTGAAAGCAGAGAGCATTGAAGCTCAACGCTCTTAGAGATTTTATTCTAGGAAAGAGCTTAAAGCTTCCAACGCTTTCAGAGATTAAAGCTCTAAAAGTTATCATAGATTTATGCTCCCAAAGATCTCAGTCCCCAGAGACCCGAGCTCTGGAAGCTGAGATCTCTGAGAGATGAGATCTTGTAGAGTTTTAAGAAATTATAATACCAATGATTAATAGTTTAAAAAAGAAATTATAATACCAATTATGTTTTGCAGTTTATAGAAGTAATTTGCAAAACGTAGTCACTGTAGATAAGCATATTGTAGGGATAGTTGATAGTTATTTATACCTAGGACAACTGGTGAATATGACTGGTTGTAAAGAAGAAGCAATAAAACGAAGATTGAAACTAGGATGGAGTGCTTTTGGAAGATTGAACATAGTTTTTAAATCCATAATAAGGCATACGACCGATGCGTACTGCCAGTTATGACGTATGGATGTGAAACTAGGATGCTAAATTCAAGAGTGTTACGCAAGATCCAGTGCACACAGAGAAGCATGGAAAGATGTATGCTCGGTATAATGATAAGAGATCGTAAGAGGAATACATGGGTAAGAAGCATGACGCGAGAAATACTGGAATGGTATCCGAGAGGATGTGAAAGAAAGCAAGGTAGACCGTGTGGACGATGGGCTGATGAATTGAGAAGAATGTGTGGAGTCAAGTGGATGGAGATTGCTCAAGATTCAAGACAGATAGGAAGGGAAGTAGATTGGAGAGACTTTCATCCAACAGTGAATGGTGAATGGCTGAAAATGATATACATAATAGTGAAATATCAACGCTACGTGTCACGCAGAGCGAGCAGCGCCAGCTGTCGGTGTGAGCGTGACCGTTAATTAATTGATTGTTCCTATGAACCAACTAAAGTCAAGAACTGTTAGATTGGCAAGTTAACCGTGAGGATGTGAAAAAAAGCAGGGTAGACCGAGTGTACGATGGAAGTTTAAGCAGATTGCTCAAGACAGACAGGAATGGAAGAGGATTGGTTAGGTCTTCATCCAGCAGTGGATGGTGAACGGCTGAAAATGATGATGAAATTTTTATTCACGGTATTATACATAGATATGTAGTAGTTAATGGGTTTGAATATTAAGACTGTAACAGATATACGTAGAGGATTAAAATTTTAAAATTCATCGCGCTCTGTTTGAGTTATGGCGATAATTAGCATCACGGCTAGCAAGAAAACGGAGTAAGTACACAAGTACAACAATAAAGTCTGGAAAATTGTAAAAAGGAACAGGAGCGTGAAAGTAATTTGGGTCGTGTGTAGACGTGGCCGATGGGAGAGTAAATCTCGGATGCGATACATGAATTGTTTATTGTGCAGCCGGCTGCTCTGCGATTTATGCCGTACCGAATCGTATGATTAAGATATCACGCGCACACCCCAGGGATTCCTTAAGGGTTTTGCCATTTAAAATATTTCACAATAAACAGTCATTTTCGCAATATGTGCATAATTGAGGTGTGTACATATAATATATGATAGGTAGATATATTTGTTTATGTCTATAAAAATCAAGGGTTTTTTTTTGTATATTTTGTGCACACAAAAATTTAACTACACAGCTTGTTACTTTTATTATTATAATAATATATTATAGGTTTATAGTATCTCTATATTTTTGTTGTTGTTCAAAGACTGTTTTGAAGGCAAGAAATTTATGTAAACAAAAACGTAACTGACGCAACTGCCAAGTCATGCATTTCAATAGCAATTTCAATCACAAATACCATTCAAATTACAAAACTTAGTACATTGTAACAAAAACAGTTACATGCAAATACTTCTTGGAATAATTATAATAAATCAAAACAAAAAAAAAATCCTTATGTTTAAAGTACATATACATATGTCACACACGCGAACTTCGTCAAACACTCAAATTTCACAAAAATTCCCTCAAAAACAATTTTTTTTTAAAATTGTCAGTACTCTTAAAGTTACTATTCGAAAAAATAATTGCTGTCGTATGAAAATAGAACATTATAGCAATATTTTTAAAAACAATATTCTATTAAAACGGCAACTTCATGTCTGTAACTTCGCGTGGAAATACCCTAGAATTTATATAATTCATTCGAGAAAATGTTTGTTCACAAATATATTATGTAAATATGTATGTACTGGCAAATATAGTTGAATATTAATTTCTTCCAGTTGAAAATAATCAGGAATATCTTCAATATTCGGAGCGAAAGGATTTTGAAAAAGGCGAATTTCTTTGGAGTGTTTATGTAAGTCTGAAAATCGCCTCGAAAATTAATTTTGAAGAGACTCAATGTATACTAAAAATAAACTTATTAGCAATTCTAAAGTGTCTTTATCTTTTTAAAAAAAATAACTTGCAAAATGGCAAATTATGAAGTTGTTTTCTATTATGTTAGTTTTTAATAATTTGAGTTTAATTTCAAATACTGTCACTTCTGAAAACGTTTCACGAATTAGTTTTCCTTTTCCTTTGAGTTTTAAATTTAAATCGTTCATTAGATATGTGATGTCTAATGTCTGATGCGAATGGACAACCTCTTGTGATTAAAAATCTATACAACATATAGAGATACGACAATTTCAATAAGAAATTTTTCCCCTGTTCTGAATTGTCACAGTTCTGTTCTTCGCTGTTCTGTTTTATCACAGTTGTGGTTCTTCATATTCGGTTCATTTACGAAACCGCGCTGGATATACATAGCAGGTAAAGAACATCCTATTTGCGAAATTCTAAGAATTCATGCATGCAAATGACACATTTTGAAACAATATTCAACTGGATCGTAACTGTTTGCTATAGTATGCTGCGTACACACTGACGAACCGAACAGCGAACGACGAAGAGTTGCTATTGTGTGAACGTTCATAAATCATCGGACGTTATTGTGTGGAATGGTTCACACAATAATAATTTGCCTTCGCCCTTTGTCGTTCGCTGTTCGGTTCGCCAATGTGTACGCACCATAAGAGAAATCGTGTTGCGGGACATTTAAAAACGCTTTGCGGGCCACATTTTGCCCGCGGGACACATCTTGACGACCCCTGTTTTAGATCATACTGCCGTCCTAAGCCCACTTAACGTAACTGAAAAAAATTACGAAAATGAGTTAGATGTGTTTTAGCGGTTATGGGAGTGTACTCTTGCGATTTTTCATATCAAAATTAATGTGTCTTCATACAAAAGTGACTTTTTTAAGCTATTAAATCTAACGTATCTGCATGCGCACAGAAATAGTATCACCAATCTTAGCGAAAATAACTATCCAATATTTACTTCGGTCACTACCTTATCATGAAAGATTGAAAAGATTGAATCTCTCCACATTGGAGACGAGGAGATTAAGAGGTGATTTAATTGAAGTATTCAAAATAATAAATAATCACAATTCATGTGAAATGAGAACCCTCATCTACATACATAAGAGGTCCATACTCTTAGACTCCGAAAAGAAAAATCAAATAAGATTGTTAGAGATTCATTCTTTTCAAATAGAGTGGTTGAAGTTTGGAATAGTCATATGTATACATTAATAATGAATAATGAAGTGACGTAACTACTAAAGTATTCATTTTATTTTTAATTATTCTTAGAATTATCAAAACACAATAGAAAATAACCTGATGCACTAAAAAAAGTTTAAAGAAACCAGTAATATATGAAGAAAAACACAAATTTAGAATAAAACTTTCAAGTCCATTTATCTCGATATTGTTGTTTTGTCGGTTACGTTAAGTGGGCTTAGGACGGCAGTATAGGTTAGTGCAAAGATATTGTATGTCCAGTTTAAAAAAAAAACAAAAACGTTCATCTGCATCAAACCTCCATGTTCAAATATTATTGGACATATAATTATTGCCTTATTCAAATACATATATAATATGTCCATTTCGTCCATATTTTTCATGCAAAAAAGTCACTTACAATATTTTAACACAAAATTGGACATATAGGTACAATATCTGTGCACTAACCCATCAATATGTACTTTCAAATATTACGTTTAAAAAAAAGTTTAAATAAATCAGTAATATATGAAGAAAAACACAAATTTAGAATAAAACTTTCAAATCCATTTATCTCGATATTGTTGTTTTGTCAGTTACGTTAAGTGGGCTTAGGACGGCATATATATATATTTTAAAATATCACAAAATGCAGTTTGAGGAACGTCATTATACATTTGCCAACCTATGTAGTTAATTAACATCATATTAACACCTAACACTTTACGCTTATAATATTCATTCAAATCCCACCTAACAAAGTAATGAGTATACAAAGTTCTAGAATTATTTACACCATCGAGACAAACTTCTAAAGAACTTTTGAACCTAATATACGCACCAATTGAAATTCAAAAGCGCACATTGTTTCGCAAAGGTCAAGAGAGTGAGAGAGAGTGTAGAGAGCTTAAAGCTCGAGCGATGCGAGCTTTCGGCGCGAGTGACGCTTCACGCACTCATCCGCCAGGTAGCGCTTCGTTCGATTATTCATTCACGCAAGACTTGGCTCTAGCATTGTCTGGTCAACCCTTTCGCTACCGCACGCGGCCAATAAAACCCCGCAATCATTCCGGAGTAACCGTGTGTAAATTGAGACGGAATCTTGCCGTCGGTTGTTTAGCGCCCGACCGCACCCCAGCAGATTTATGCCGGTCATAAAGCGCCCCTTTTAGGGACCCCTTGCATATTTTACAGTTAAGGGAAGGGGGGTAGGGGGATCAAAATGGAGGGGGGGGGGGGGTATGTAAAACCTTTATTTGGACGTAAGTTTCGTCCACCGTCTGATGTATGCAAACGAGTGCCGGATTTCGTCCCTCACTCTCTGTAAGTATAATATTATAACAGTCAAAAGAGTTGAATAAACAATGGCTAAGTGAAACGCGCGATACATTTTCAAAATCGTGATAAAGGGCCTCACTAACCGGAGCGGATTCGCTGTCCTCTCTGCCGTCCTAAGCCCACTTAACGTAACTGACAAAACAACAATATCGAGATAAATGGACTTGAAAGTTTTGTTCTAAATTTGTGTTTTTTTCTTCATATATTACTGATTTATTTAAACTTTTTTTTTAGTGCATGACGTTATTTTCTATTGTGTTTTGATAATTCTAAGGAAAAAAAAAAAAAAAAAGAATACTTTAGTAGTTACGTCACTTCATTATTCATTATTAATGTATACATATGACTATTCCAAACTTCAACCAATCTATTTGAGAAGAATGAATCTCTAACAATCTTATTTGATTTTTCTTTTCGGAGTCTAAGAGTATGACCGCTTAGATGAGGGTTCTCATTGAACATAATGAGGTTGGTCATTTCACATGAATAATGATTATTTATTATTTTGAATACTTCAATTAAATCACCTCTTAATCTCCTCGTCTCCAATGTGGAGAGATTCAGTCTTTTCAATCTTTCATGATAAGGTAGTGTGACCGGAGTAAATATTGGATACGTTATTTTCGCTAAGTATTGGTGATACCATTTCTCTGCGCATGCAGATACGTTAGATTCAATAGCTTAAAAATGTCACTTTTGGATGAAGATACATTAATTTTGATATGAAAAATCGCAAGAATACACTCCCATAACCCCTACATAAAACACATCTAACTCATTTTCGTAATTTTTGTCAGTTTCGTTAAGTGGGCTTAGGACGGCAGTATATCGGTATAAATGGGACGACGTCAAGCGTCAAATTATTCGCTCGGGTTAGCGAGGGCCTTAAATGTTCAAACAGTTTGTGCAATGCATCATTCAAAAGAAAATACGCTCCGTTTGTGGAAAATTGACAATAGTATCGTTGTGTGATAAATTCGACTGAATGTGCGTTACAAACACTTGGTTTGATGCAATTCCAGCACATTTGTCTTCTTCAAACCGCTGCGTCGGGCGAATTTTGCGTCAAAATTCGATGCAAATGTCCATAAAAGCGTCAAATAGTTTTCGCAATGATGATAGGGAAAATCTTGCAAAATTGATGTTTGGGAGTCGCAACATATTATTTTCGGATTATATGTATGTATGTATACTCAAAATCGAAAAATGAAACTATGATGGAGTGCTTTTGGAAGAATGAACATTGTTTTTAAATCCAACATTCCGCTATGCTTAAAAATGAAGGCATTCGACCAGTTATGCCGGTTATGACGTATGGATGTGAAACGTGGATGCTAAATTCAAGAATGTTACGCAAGATCCAGTGCACACAGAGAAGCATGGAAAGATGTTTGCTCGATATAACGAGAGGAGATTGTAAGAGGGATACATGGGTATTGAACAAGTGGCAGATATAGCAGAACGTGTGAAACATCCAAGAGGATGTGAAAGAAAGCAAGGTAGACCGAGTGGAAGATGGGCTGATGAATTGAGTAGAATGTGTGGAGTCAAGTGGATGCAGATTGCTCAAGAGAGAAAGCAATGGAAGGGGATTGGAGAGGCCTTTATCCAGCAGTGTATGGTGAACGGCTAAAAATGATGATGATACTTAAAATAAAATTGAATTTCACTCATTTGCGAAACGGACAGCTCTAACAAATAAATTATCTTCATGATATTTCTTTATGTTCTACAGTTTATTACTAAAATTTTAATTCCGAAAAACGATCTTAAAGTTTTTTATAGCAATTAAATTATGGAAATAAGATTCATTTTGATTTTGTGCAAGTATGGGCAACATCCATATTTGCGCAAATTGATTAAAGTGTATGACAATTGTATTAAGCTCCGTATGCCTACTGTAATTTCCGTTGATGCCAATCGATTTGCGGAAATAATTTGACCGTGACTGGTGGTCTTAAGGTTCCGCTTTATAACTGCTACTGCATCGTATTTTTTAAGACAATTTGACAGATGAGAGGTTACGTCTGTCAAATTCAACGACGGTAGCATCAAGCGCGAAACCGAGTCTTTAACTGTCAATGATAGCACCCAAACGTAACGTTAGCATTCATCAACAGCATAATGGCCCAACGTAAGGACATGACTCACAGCTGATCACATATCCTAATACAGTGCTTCCCAAACTTTTTAGTACCATGACCCACGTTTTAGAAGGACAAACTTTCGTGACCCACCTAGTTTTAATGGACATGGTATTTAAATTATTTTTATTTAAAATATATTTTTGTTATAAAAATATAGTTTATTTTTAAATAACTTATAATTAATGTAAACAAGCAGCTGGGATAAACCTTGTACATCGTGGACTCATCCAGTTGCAATGAGAAAAATGTTACTAACTCACTAACTCTAAAAATGTCTCACTAACTCTTTGGATCAGCTCATCTTCTGCCCACTGGGTCATTTCATCGATTCTGCGTGCAATCGTATTACGTATATGCGAAATCGTTTTGACTTCTATACTTCTTTCTTGCTCTTATCATCAAACCTAATTCCAACCGTGTATTTTATTGGTGGTAGCAGTAAAGTCTTGCAAATTGTGTGCGGCTTACTAGCTTGCGCGATTTGCAAACTAATCAGGTACGAGGCGTGGAGAGATTTTTCATTAATGCTGGTGTAATGCGAAAGCTTCGATTTCGACGACTTGAGCTGTTCCAGTTGTCTTTCAAAAAATTCTTGTTGCCACTGCTTGTTTTTAAAATTCGGATGCTTCGTCACAAAATGTTCTCTATTTTTACTTTCCCATTTTTTCATATTTCATTTTTAAATAATTGAAAAAAAAATCACTTTCTTTTGAATGTGAATTTTGAACTTTGAATTTTTCGCGACCCACTAAAAATCAGCTCGCGACCCACCGCTTAGGAAACGCTGTCCTGATACGTTCACGTGGGCGAGGATTGACGAGGCTCAAGTGTGAACACCCCCCACCAAATGCACGTGTTCAAAATCGTCGAGCGTACGCTTACAAAGAGGCGTAATTTCGTTCAATGTGTTGTGATGTAGGGGCAGGGGGCGCTAGTTTCGCCGTTGCGCAAATCATTTTAATATGCGAAAGTTGGTGCGTAATTTTGTAGGTGGCATGGCGGTCGTAAAGCTCGCGCGTGGCCATTACGCGGCGTCGACTTCCGGCCAGACGGGGCACGTCTAGATCGACACTAGCGCCCCCTACCCACACACAAACCCATGAAAAATTCCTGGAGCTTCCGGGCACGTGCGGCCTCGACAACACACGCCATGAAATATTAGCGCGAACGGCACGCCGGTGCCACCTCATCAATGTTGCACGAGCGCGAAAGCTCGCATATAAATCTACCATCGAAAATGCCGTAAATACCCGACGCAATCGGGAAATCCTGTCATCCGACAAATTTTGCTGATTGATGGACCCAAGCCGCGGAAGTAGCCCCCATCGATCAATATATAAATAAATCGTTGGATTTTGACGGTTCTGAACATGGGTGTTGTTTGAGTGTGTGGGCGCTCCACCAGACATTCATCTATGATGCCGGCACTTCATATTCACGGCTACTACCATTTTCTCTTCCCAACAAAATTCGTTAGGGGTATGACTGGCATGAGGTCTTTGGAGTGGAGGAGGAAAGTATCTCTGTTGAAACATATGTTCATGATTATAAATGGACATATGTTCAATGGGGAAATACTAGAGCGTCTCCAACTTTACACTCCGGATGTTTATTGTCGTGCACGGGGTCACGAGCTATTTGTGGTGCCGGGGTACAGAACAATGCTTATGGGGTCCAGCCCGGTGATTACTGCTCTCAAATTATTTAATTCGTTGTCGACTGATGTTGACATTTTCAACATCAGCCTGGCGCAGTTTGTAATCAAACTAAAGACTTATAAATTATAGTATTATTTTGTTATTATTTCTTTTTTTTTTTGTTTGATTTTCTAATGTTTTTTTTTTTCTTTATTATATTATATTATACTCTGTGTAACTTTTTTATGTATCTTTTTAATATTCTTATTCTTTTTGTTTTTATATATGTATGTATTTAATTTTGATATGTATGTATATGTAATTATATTTTGGGCTAAAACCTGTTTATAAATAAATAAATAAAAAAAAAAAAAATATTAGACGAGCACTGACGAGCGGTGCCGAGCGCCAAGGTGTGGGTATGTCGCTCGAACATTTTCGCGTCAACGCCAACGTTCTTTATAACATTCGCGCGACATCCGCAAAAGTTGAGCGAACCGCGAAAAAAGCAAGATGGCGGACCCTTCCCCACACCCCGGACCCCTTCAGTGTTGTCTGTGCCGTTAGTGCGTAATCATGTGGACCAATTCAGTGACTTTGAACTTTCTCAAAATTCTCCATCAAGAACCCGCGATATGGGATCCAAAACATCGATGCCACGATGATGCTTCGTTCGGTGCCGCTTGCTAGTTGACACTAGAGTGGCGCCACCAGCGATACGAAAGCAGCGCACCAACATTTTCACCTCGCTTTCGGAACGTTTGTATTTCACTCACGATTCTGACATGGACTCCTCAGATGAAGACAAAGCTCGAATGTTGGCCGCATATTTATATGAATGGTTGGTTAAATAATTTTATTGTTGAATGTAATTTATAACGGTGTGTTATCAAGGATCGGCTGACTGTTGACAAAATCGTCTAGTTTCTGTCACTCTGACATAACCTATTAAGTCAGATCGTACAGGATGGGATACTTTTCCACCGTCTCCAATAGCTTTTCCATAAACGTCTTCGACATTGAGTTAGTCGCCGAAAAAATAGTGTTCAACAAATTCCGTTGCGTTTTCGCGCTGTTTTCCGGTAGGAAATCCGTAGTGGTGTAGGCAGCGCCATTTGCGGTTATGCGATACAACTCCCCATCATTTCCAAAGCGCGATATTCGCGTGTTTTCTTCGCTAGCTGTGCGAGCGCCTTTAATTTGGCTAAAACTACTCTTTATACTACGGTTTATTTAGTACAATATTTATGACTATGTGATTACTGTGTACTACTGTGATACTAACCAGTTGTTCGTTACCAATTTATTGAAGGGTGATGTGATATTATCAAAACAAGTTTTATTCTCCCGTAATATTTTAAAACGGGAATCAAAGTTTCGTTGAAGTCTTTTCATTTTTCGCAAAAATAGTAAGAAAGATTGTCATCAAGTGCATTAAGGCACTTCGCTAGTAATGAAAAATTTATTTTCAATATTATCTAGTAAAATTAAATGATCAAAGTTAAACATAATTGAACCGTTTTAGCTGAATCACTATCGATTGCAGTAATCTAAAATCGGTCTTGTCGACTTTATTATTTTAAAAATCTGTGAAGTTGGATGCTGGTGTGGGACTAATAAATGTAATATGATTACATTTTATTGTCGAACGTGAAGATGTTTAAATTGTTCTAAACTTAATTGGGGAAGCACATATGTACACAAGTGTCTGCCGAGTTCACTGGCAATTTTAAACAAACTAAAAGTTTAAGTCCACCAGTTCCAAGTCCAAGACTCAAAGGCCGAATAGTGTCTTTGCAAACATTCGCGTTTTAAACTGACCTGTTTGACTTGAACCCGCATTATTTAAGAAAGACTTGCAAATTGCAATTTAACCCATTCAGATTTACTCAAATTAGCATTACATTTGACTTGTATGAATATCTATGTAAAATAAATACATGAACATACTAACTTAAGTTCGGTTATATGAGCATTGAGTGATTAAATTTACAAACAAAAACAATTTTCAAATTATGGAATTGTAAAATAGATTATAAACATTATTATACCGCTACGGTAATTTTTCTATATCGCGTAATAAAATATTAATTGATTTGATTTTCTCCGATACGTTTTCACGGCTAGGTAATTTTCGTTACCGTTACCGGAGTAACTTCCGCAAAAAAAAATCTGCGCCTGAAAAACGGCTAAGTAAATTCGTATATAAAGTTATAAAAGTAACTTTGTCGGCTAAAGCTATTTCGTTATCGGCAATGTCACGCTACAATATCGTATTAGCTTATTTTGAGCCTTTCCTCAGCGATGATAAAGGATAAATTTCGTATATATACTCCGGCGATAACCCGAAATCGTTTCATAATAACGGTTTTGTTGTATTCAAAACAAAAATAAAAATATATTACAAAGGCAATTAGCTTTCGATTAAAGATACGGCTAATATTCTATATAGGTAGTATATGTATTGATACTGTTTTGATCAAAAAATTAAATCGTGAACTAGCGCCATGAATAGAACTAGTATGAGTCAACTATTTTGCGTAATATCTAGAGGTATATAAAATTACCGAATAACGGACAATTGATACCTTTCAAGGTCATCATTTTAAGAATGCACCCTTTTGAAGAATTCAATATAGTAAATATTCCAGAATATGTATAATGAAATGCTAAAATAAACGGCGCATTTAAATATAACAAAAAGTGTATGAAACGGTACATAAGTTTACCATTTCACATTAGGAAAATATTTTTTCTGACTAAATTGATAACTTTATGCAATGCTAGTTAAAGTTAAAAAAATCACGTTTTTGAGTTACCCGAGTGTAGACCCAAAATTATTACTAATTATGACCCACCGAATCCGAATATGACAATAAAATTCGTTAATGAGATATGAGCGTTTAAAAAAATGGACAATTTTTACATTTTTTTGACCTTTGCGATCTGTAACTCAAAATTTAGTAGTTTTTTGTTCAACATGAGTATTGGAAGTAATAGTCAGACGTTTTTGCTATTAAGTGTGATATTTGAAAGTTTTAAAATATTTATACGTAATCGTCTATCAAATTTTAAATGTTAAAAATATTTTTTTTTCTTCCAGATTTTTTCTCAGTGTTATTGTGCGTTAGGTTGACCAGACTGGTTCTCTATGACAGTATATTTTATTTTTGTCTAAGCGTACTATTTTTTTTAAGCGCTCATATCTCACAAACGAGAACTAACCAACAAATTGTATTATCATATTCGGATTCAGTGGGTCAAACTTAGTAAAGATTGACTGGTCTCCGCTCTGGTAGTTCTTTTTGTTGCTTGAAACAATGACATTTGAATTTACAATTATTTTAACAATTGATTTTATAAATTGGTTGCAATATTATAGACTAGTCTTAGTATGCAATTTTGAAGTACACATATTAAATATACTTGTAATAATATTTTGACGTTTTTGGTCATCGTCAGATTTCAGTTTGGAAGCGTATAAACTTGGCTTGCAAATTATAATATGCTTTAGGAAATGTTTTACTTAGGATACACGATATACAATAGTGCAAGCCACGTGTTTTGAGTGCACTCGTTGCATTCTAGGACGTGTTGCAAAGTTCTAGTCTAGTTAGTGTTGTCGTACAAGTTTGCCGACGGGCTAATGTTAAACTAAGACTATTTAAGACATCTCCAGACACATTTGTTTCGATGCAATTTCCCGCCTGAGGCGCTTTTCTCTTTCAATTTTCCCTCGGAAAATTTGCCCCGATAAAATTGTAATCATCGTTAATTTTTTTTACTACTCCACTCGAATCTCTTCGCCCCTCCACTTGTATTTCGGTAATCCTTTCCGGTGTTTGCTCGAAGGCTTTGCTATTGTCGTGATCGGGTTTTTAAGAGCCTTCTCCCCTTTTTAATACGCACTGGCTAAAGTGTGCAATTAAAATGCGGACGTAAAGTGACAACGACCAATTTAACCGGCGACAATAAGCTTTCAACACGCGTAATTACGCTGAGACAAAAAAAAAAAAAGGTTTTTGCATTTTAAGACTGTGTCGTTACAGTTGTTGCCTTTGAGATTTTTTACCATAAAAATTACATTTAATTATTAATAAAGTTATCACTCGGCGTTTTAGCGCATTAACGATTAATTTACGTTGTATGGGTTCGTTTTTAAAGTTAAATACCCACATTGAAAATATTCTGAATCGAAAATTGGTGAAAAGCTTTTGACTTGGAAAATGGCTAATTATATTAATTTTTAATAATTTAATTGATTTATCCTAAGCTTGAGTTTCCGTTATATACCTAGATACATACATACATATGTTATTTTTAAATATAAAAATTTGTAAATTCTAGTATTATTTTGTTATTATTATTTTTTTTTTTTTATTTGATTTTCTTATGTTTTCTATTATATTATATCTATTATGTATATTCTGTGTAACTTCTATGTATCTTTTGATATTCTTATTCTTTTGTTTTTTATATGTATGTATGTATATGTAATCTATATTTTGGGCTAAAAACCTGTTAATAAATAAATAAATAAATGTACATACATACATACTTGTAAAAGGGACTAATATACATACATACATATACGCCTTTTTCAAGTTTTTAATGCATTTTTAAAATATGTTTGAACTTTGAATACATATTTTACTCTAAATATGTATTCAAGGTCGGGAACCGGCGGCTCCGGAGCCTCATGCGTTTTGCGCGAAACACAGAACGTTGACACACAATTTACACGAAATTAAAATGAATCCTATTTCTACAACGTTGTGGCTATACAATTCTTTAAGGTCGTTTTTCAGATTACACTTTATAATATTTTTTAGTAATAAACTGTCGAACGTTAAGAAATATAAACGAGGACAACTTATTTCTTACTACTATTAATGATTAATGAGTAACATTTAATTTAATTTTGAATATACATATAATTAGAAAATAATGTTGTGGCCCCCAAACTGTTTTGTTTTCATTGTAAATTTATATAAAAAGGTTTGACAAGCATTCCCTACTGCCAAACAGACAGACAGACAGACTCTTCAGATACAAATGCTTTCCAATTTTTAGGCTTGTTGGTACAAAATATCCATTGAAAGATAGACATGTCCAAATCTGTTCAAAAAAACTAGAAATGTATTAAAATTAATATTTCATTTCAATATAACCAGTGGTCGGAAATCGGCGGCTCTGGAGTCGCATGCGGCTCTTGCTGTCATCCAACGTTACAAATGGCTATAAAAAGCTTTAAATCGTTTTTCAATAATACTTTTTAGTAATAAACTGTCGAACGTTAAGAAATATCATTTATTTCTCACTGCTATCCATTTCATGAATGAGTAACATTTAATTTTATTTTGAATATATAATCCGAAGATAATATGTTGCGGCTCTTAAACTTACCAATTTTGCAAGGTTTTCCATAATTTGGCTCTTAGCTTGAAAAAGGTTTCCGACTACTAGTCTAGACCGATTTTAAAATTGTATTAAAACCACAAAGTCAAATCAGTTATAAATTTTTCAATATAAAGAGTCACCTGCCTGCACAAATCTTGCAAAAATTTAAAATTAATAATTTTGTACATATAAAAATTTTTCCTTAAGGAAAATCTAAATAGCGAAAAGAACTTTCCTTCTACTTTTGCATGGAATTTTCTATTAAAACTTTAATTACATATCCGCTCTCGAGCTTTTACCGAACAAATATTCAAGCTTTTGAAAATATTACACTAAAAAATGTATGCAGCAGAAATTGAATTGAAAATCAAACTATGTATGTAAAGCGTGAATTAATTTGATTTAAAGCGGTAATGCGCAGCGACCCTAGCGCTTTTAACACCTTCGCGCCTCGACCTAATGCAGTAACCCATTAACTTTTTTTCATTTTTCGCGGTGCCTGTTTTGAAAAATGCGAAATTTTCTCGCTTCCATAAGCGGGAAAATTTTAATCCTTTCGGCGTAATATCGACTACGACCACTACAGCAGGTGCGTCCTGCTCTGACGACGCGAGGGTGTTAATTAACTTTTGTCTATTGTTCGTTTTGCGGGACACGCGGTGTAAACTCACCCCAGACTCATTCAACCCACTAACACCCTCTCCTCCCCTATACCAACGTATTTGTTTAACACGTTGAGGAAAAAAAAATACAGAAAATGTCGGATAACCCGTTGATAACTGAGCGACAAGTTTCATTCCAATTTTCAACGGATGTCCCCTGTCAATGTACAAATTGTACAGGACGATTCAATGGAATCGTATATGAACATTTTTTATGCACTTTAACCCGGCTCAATTTGTGTTGATCAATTGACTATTGAATGTAAATTGATAAATGTGAACACTGTTATGTTCTGACCATTTTCAATTCACATTAGTTGAATAGTTAAGAACAGTCAAATCGACTAAATGAACTTTACAATATGCACTGACTTGCAGTCCATAAAAATACTGATATATCAAGTAATTAGAGATTAGTTGAAGAAAGGAAGAAATGTATGTTATCTCTCCACCATTTTTAGTTCACATTACTTGCATATATTCACGCAGCTAACAGTCGAAAGAGTTAACATAAATTACGATGTACTGACGTGGTGTGAATAATTAAAGTAACGGTAATGGATATGTCTCCCTCATTTTATCAACTATATCTGGCCACATAGTTAAACATCGAAATAATTAAAAGAATCTTCAATACGTGCGGGTCGAGAGTAATTTAAGCAACAATAATAGACAATTGTTATCCTCACTGTTATTTTATTGACTATATCTGTTCACGTAGCTGAGAATCCAAATATTAATCGAATTTAGGAGATGCAGCCGCGATGCAAGATACAAACAAGAATAGAATCTCTCCTCCCCCAAATATTGAAAAAGGGTATTTAAGGCAATGGAAAGTCTATCTCAGGGCTCAATCTACTGACAGACATACGCCACGTCACTTGTATTCTCACTTATAAGAAAAATAAACGAAGTATCATCAATTCATCTGAAGACTATTATTTCGAGCCACATCACCTAACACACTTCACCACATCGAAGAGTCTACTGCTGGATTGTCTGTCCGAAAACATATCAACACCTACATACCTTCAACAAAGTTGATCAACTTTTTAGTCGAATTGAATGAAGACCTTTAAGTGTTTAATAAAATGATGTAATATACATAGTCATAATACTAGGGGTAAGAATAAGTTAATAGTTAAGAATTTAAAATTAAGCTGATCTAGAAGAAGTATCTTGTACAGGGGTGTTGTTGGATACAATAAATAGCCTGTTAGAAGATCTGAGAAATAAAAAAAAAAAATTTGTTTGATTCCTGGCAGCGTCAAAACAGCACCTCTGTATAAGTGCTAATAGATAATTAAGTTAAATTCAAGTTACTTTTTGTTTGTAATTAGCTTCTTAATAAAATAAATAAATAAAATCAAGTTGTGATTCGATTAAAATGGTATTTTTTATCGATTGATAGACAGTCGGCTGCATTTTGAACAATGCTAATCTCTATTTTAAAATTATAATCAAGTTCTAGAACTACTGGAAATACTGGAATGGTCTCCAAGAGGATGTGAAAAGAAAGAAAGGATGGTGTGCTTTTGGTAGAATGAACATTGTTTTTAAATGCAACATTCCGCTATGCTAAAAAAAAAGGCGTACTGCCAGCTATGATGTGAAACGTAGATGCTAAATTCAAGAATGTTACGCAAGATCCAGTGCACACAGAGAAGCATGGAAAAAAGTATGTTTGCAAAAAAAATTGCAGATATAGCAGAATGTGTGAAAGTATAGCGAGAAGAATGGATGGGAGATGAACGCGAGAAATACTGGAATGGTATCCGAGAGGATGTGATAGAAAGCAAGGTAGACCGAGTGGACGATTGGCTGATGAATTGAATGTGTGGAGTCAACTGGATGCAGATTGCTCATGACAGACATGAATGGAAGAGGATTAGAGAGGCCTTCATCCAGCAGTGGATGGTGAACGACTGAAAATGATGTTGATGATGAATCTATGTATGTAGTTCAACCTTCATTCATCTAGTCATCATTCGCAAACCGCGTGCTTTAACTTGAATGCGATTATTGCGCTAGTCTTTGACAGCTTATATCGATTCAAAAAAAATTGAACCGTGAGAACTGGGCTTTTATTGAAAAATATATATCTTTCAACCTTCGCAGAACAAACTTTGCAGTTAACTGGCCTATAATAAACGGATGTGTATCACTTTGATCGGAACGACTCGATCCATTGCCTGGTTTATTGCATGTCGGTACTAGGGAGAGGCACTTCAGAAGCACCACTGGGGTCCCAGTTTGGGTGTCCGTGTCTAGATTTGGGTCCTTCTCCTTTGCCTTTGGCATCGACCACGACCTAGAATCGGTACACGACGTCACGTATCGGATCGCACGTGACCTGAAACCGAAGCCACGTGTACGTGCTGTGCCACTCAAGGGCTCCTAGGTCGAGCGAATTAACCAGATTGTTTTCTCGGACCCCTGGAAAAGGACCCCCCAGCTAAAATTATCGCAATCGGCTACCGCTCGTGTAATTGTTACAACGTGTACAAAGAAATGCGATTTGTAGATTTTTTGTTTTTATTTATTTAATTGGGATTTTTTTTTTTATTCACTCGCTTCTGTACAATTAAACTGTTGTTTCTTTGTGTGTGCTTTATACTGCCGTCCTAAGCCCACCTAACGTAACTGAAAAAACAACAATATCGAGATAAATGGACTTGAAGGTTTTATTCTAAATTTGTGTTTTTTTTCTTCATATATTACTGATTTATTTAAACTTTTTTTTTAGTGCATGAGGTTATTTTCTATTGTGTTTTGATAATTCTAAGGAAAAATTAAAAAATAAATGAATACTTTAGTAGTTACGTCACTTCATTATTCACTATTAATGTATACATATGACTAGAGACCGGTCAGAATTGGCATGAACGTAGGCTGCAGGTACAGAAACCGGTTTGCAGGGCCGTATTGGAAATTGTCGTCAAGGCTGAAATATAGGCGAGAAGTATGAAGGAGCGGGAACGGCTTGCAAAAGCTGATGTCATCGAAAAAATCCACTTTTACATAATCGATTCCAGGATTTCATGAACTTATTTGTTAAGACGTACATAGTTCGTTGCTAAGCATGGTGATGGAATCCTAGCAACGATTATAATTTGGACCGCGAAGAAAGTCGTAAAACTCGAAAAGTGGATTTTTTCGATGACATCAGCTTTTGCAAGCCGTTCCCGCTCCTTCATACTTCTCGCCTATATTTCAGCCTTGACGACAATTTCCAATACGGCCCTGCAAACCGGTTTCTGCACCTGCAGCCTACGATCATGCCAATTCTGACCGGTCTCTACATATGACTATTCCAAACTTGAACCACTCTATTTGAAAAGAATGAATCTCTAACAATCTTATTTGATTTTTCTTTTCGGAGTCTATGTAAGAGTATGACCGCTTAGATGAGGGTTTTCATTGAACATAATGAGGTTGGTCATTTCACATGAATAATGATTATTTATTATTTTGAATACTTCAATTAAATCACCTCTTAATCTCCTCGTCTCCAATGTGGAGAGATTCAGTCTTTTCAATCTTTCATGATAAGGTAGTGTGACCGAAGTAAATATTGGATACATTATTTTCGCTAAGTATTGGTGATACTATTTCTCTGCGCATGCAGACACGTTAGATTTAATAGCTTAAAAAAGTCACTTTTGGATGAAGATACATTAATTTTGATATGAAAAATCGTAAGAATACACTCCCATAACCCCTAAAACACATCTAACTCATTTTCGTACTTTTTGTCAGTTACGTTAAGTGGGCTTAGGACGGCAGTATACATCCACACATTATTTTACACATCGTGATCGAACTTTTTATGTGAGGAATAACCTGTGATCTTGTGGGGTAACGCTAATCAAATTGGGTGATACCATTCACTAGTGGGCGCTACAACTACATACGTACATACATATGTATGTACACACAAAAATGAAATAAATAAGATTATCAATCTGATGTGTTGACTTTAAAATTCATTTGAGGCGATCATTGATTAAAAATACGATAATTTTGAGACTAGCAGATCTTGTCGTGGTGTGGGATCCACTGATCACAATATTAAACTTTGTTTTGCAGTTTGTAAAAGTAATTTGCAAAACGTATCCCTGTAGAATTGTTGAATATGACTGGTTGTAAAGAAGAAGAAATAAAACGACATAAGTCCAATGCCTACTGCCAGTTATGACGTATGGATGTGAAACGTGGATGCTAAATTCAAGAATGTTACGTAAGATCCAGTGCACAAAGAGAAGCATAGAAAAAAAAAAAAAAAAATACTTTATCCATATATTTGAGGAACGAGTCACGAAAAATTTTTTTAATGTTAAGTACGCCGCGCGAATAAAATACGATCTTCGGCATATAACCAAACTTCCGGTGGCATTTTTTTGATCAAAACCTTATCAACTCTTAATTTTTTATATGAAAATTATAAATATAAATTTTCGACAAGAATGGATGGAAAGATAAACGCGAAAAAATACTTCCGAATGGTATCCGAGATTTATTTTTTTTTTAAATAAATTTTCTCTCAAAATTACAACCAATATTGTGACGATGGGCATATTTAAAAGGTGAAAAAAAATAAAAAAAAACAAAAAATCGTTCAAGAGTAAACTGCCATTTTGCTAGATTGACTAAAATCACAGTATCTCTTATGGCTAAGTGAAAACTATAGATATGATTTTGACAAAATTGGATGAAATATTCTGTGGTAAAAGAATTTTAGAATTTTCTACAAGAAAAAAAACCCTACTTCCGGTTGGATGTTGAAAATTGAAAACTTATGTGAAAATATATAGGTTGAAATTTCAGCTTGATAGACTTGATAGTTTGAATGACATACAGATTTGCCATTTTAAACAGTTATATATTTAAATGAATTAAACATTTTTTAGAACTTTAAACGTGATCAGGGGATGATAATACAAAATCAAAAGAATTTTAAAATACTTTTACGATTAGGATAAAAATTTTTATTGGTGCTCAAATTCATCAATGAGTATTTCAGTGCTTTGAAGCTTATGCTACATTTTTCAATTGTAATTTTACAAGCAAATTAAATTAAATCAATTTTTTATTGTTTGGCGTATAGCCACCACCCTTAAATTTCATTTCTCGGACAAGAGAGCTTTTAAGGTCAGTCAGCTATGTATGTGCCACTGTACACATAAATACTATTGCACCAACGCCATAGATTACATTCCGATTAAAATAATCAAAAGATCGAGTATTACGTATCATCGTATACACACTTTATGATTTAAATACACGTCAGTGAATACGAGCGCTGATGTAAGCCTAAATAATTGCCCAACTTAAGTTTTGGTCCGCCGGAGACAGACCGCACTAACAACCATTAGCCGACGGCAGGACGAATATCCTTTAAGTCTCAGACGCGAGGGTAATTGTCACCCTATTTATTACAACCGCGAGTGTGTATAATGTATTTGAATATGCAAAGTTCGCGGTGATAATATAATACAATATAATATACGTGTATATCACAGCTTTTGCGGGAAGATGTTGAGTTACGTTCGGATCTCGGGCGAAAGCTCTCCCCCACTTCCTGCACTTTTCGCGTGATTAATGCAAATGTCTTAATTGCACCGAGCAAGAGTGCGCTCGTTCCAGGAAAAGAGTCCCGAAAGGGGTTAATGTCGGTTCCCTCGGGAACATTGAATCCCCGTCTCGTGTCGGCGAGTGCAATAAAAAGCGCTGATTACATTATAAAGTGGAGACGTTCAAAATGTGAAATTTTACTACGTTCCAGGCGTGAGCTTTAATGGCCAACATTTCGTACGCAATATTTACACTTTACAGTATCTAAATAAATAAACAAAGATTGTCGCTGTGCTAAGAGTGTTTCATCCACCAACTTTTATATCCAACATCCGCGGAATCATTGTTAAGTATTTTGTACAGTTCACAGGAAGCGTTAAACAATATTTTTGACGGCTTGTTTCACATCTTACATACATACATTAAATAGAGTGGTTTCAACTGTCATAGTACGAAGCTCTGGAGGCTTTGAACTTTATTAGTATTCATCATAATTTTCAACCGTTCACCATCCAATGGATGAGGGCCTCTCCAATCCTCTTCCATTCCTGTCTGTCTTGAGCAATCTGCATCCACTTGACTTCATAAATTCTTATTAATTCATCAGTATTTCTCACGTCCATATGCAATCCATCCTTCTCGCTTTGTCTCCACTTCAACTTTTTCTCACACGTTCTGCTATATCTGCCACTTTCGTCATGCTTCTTAATCACATATTCCTCTTATGATCTCTTCTTGTTATACGACCGAAACATATTTCCATGCTTCTCTGTGTGTACTGGATCTAACGTAGCATTCTTGAATTTAGCATCCAATTTTCACATCAGTACGCATTGGTCGTATGCCTTCTTTTTAAGCATAGCGGAATATTGGATTTAAAAATAACGTTTCTTCTTCCAAAAACACTCCATCCTACATAGTGTCATTCTTCGTTTTATTTCTTCTGCTTTACATCCTGTCATATTCACCAATTGTCCTAGGTAAAGAGATATATATATATATTAAGATAGATACACGTTATGCATAACACGTAACATATTATTTTGTGATTCTTGAGCCTTTCTGTTTTTTTTCTTTATAATGTTTATTTTTATTTTTTTTTTTTGTATAATTATATTATGTGCTATGTTTATATTTAATGTACATACATACATCTATCTAATGTTTCTAAGTTTTTATTGTGGTTTTAGGATACTATATACATATATGTATTGATTTCCCTGCATGGCGATCTGGATTTATATCTGTAATGTCTTGCAGGACGTTTTTGTAAATAAATAAAAAAAATGACTATTAATCATTGGTATTATAATTTATTTCTTACAAATCCACAAGATCTCATCTCTCAGAGATCTCAGCGTCCAGAGCTCGGGTCTCTGAGGACTTAGAGCTTTAGAGCTTTAATCTCTAAAAGCGTTGGAAGCTTTAAGCTCTTTCCTAGAATGAAATCTCCTAGAGTTTTGAGCTTCAATGCTCTCTTTCTGCGAGCCTCACTAGTCGAGTAGACATACGCCATGTCTGAACTCACCATTCTAATAGACGTACACTACGTCACTTGTACTCTCATTTGTCAATAAATAAACAAAGTTTTACCTAATCAAACCGATAACAATTTATACATAAGCACCACATCACGACCATCTTCCACATCGTCATCGTCCATCTCGATAAGACCCTACTACCAATCATCATACTAATAACCACACACAGGAGATGAAGATCGTCGAACGTCACCCAGGACCTTCTTCAAACGATCAAAGTCACGAGGGGATACAGCGTATAATAATAATATCTACGAGGATGAAGTTTGATCATAAATATGTATGTACATATGTAGGGGTAAGTACTGATAATAATAGGAAGGGCATATAATTCATGGTTCTGTGAGTCTGCAGTGTCGCTTTAAGATCATCTGTCGTTTCGGTTTGTAGGTGGTGACAAAGTTGCGGTTAATTAATTCTGGCAGGGGTCTGTGACACGAGTTCCGGTGTAAACATAGTCCCTTTCCGGTTGCAAGTTGTACTCCTCGGTTCTGTGACGCGTTGATTAGTGACCGATCGACGATTTACATGCTGGAACGTGCTGTGATTCTCAAACTGTGATCCGTTTTCCTAATTTCAGCAGTGAATTTTGCACAGCTTTCACACTGAGCTAGATCAAAATGAAAAATCAAAAAATTTTCTCACTTTTCACTAGCTGTAAGTTTATTCTGACTTAAATTTATTGATTTACTAGCTGACCCGGTATGCGTTGCAATGCCCGATTCCGTTTCCGTTCCTAGTACGTTTTCTGACGCGTGAGCAGGCCCGTTCCCGTTCCGTTCCGTTCCCGTTCCAGATTCCGTTCCCGTTCCCGATCCCGTTCCCGTTCCCGATTCCATTTCCGTTCCCGTTCCTAGTACGTTATCTGACGCGTGAGCAGGCCTATCCCCGATCCTATTCCCGTTTCCATTCCAGATCCCGATCCCGGTCTCGATCCCGTTCCCGATCCCGTTCCCGTTCTCGTTCCTAGTACGTTATCTGACGCGTGAGCAGGCCCGTTCCCGTTGCTGTTCCCGTTTTTCCGCGATTTTTTTTCACAGGAACCATCCCCGGCATGATCACAATAGTCCTGAAAGTTTCATTGCGATCGGTTGAGTGATTTAGGAGCCTATAAGAGACAGACATACAATTTTTATATATATAGATTTTACAAATTGTACCATTTATCCTTCCTCCAAGGCAAATTTCCTTCTTTGTGGAAAACTGCAATCATTGTCCCTATCTTTAAATCTGGGGATAAGCATGATGTTCGGAACTATCGGCCCATTTCTAAATTGTCTGTTTTTGCTAAAATTTTTGAAAAGATCGTTACTGATCAACTTTCTTCACTCCTTCGTAAATATATCATTTCTGAACAACATGGTTTCCTTCCTAAGAAGTCAGTTGAGACAAATCTACACACATATATATATATATATATATATATATATATAGGTATATACTAGTGTAAGCCCGTTGAATATCGACGGATGTGTCAATGAGTATAAATATGTGTTTTTAATAGTTTTTATAGTTGTTGCATAGATGGCGCATTATACTACAACACGTAACAATTTAGCAAAGTCGCGAGTCAAATAATTCAATTGCAATTGCAATTGCGTCAAACAGACAATACACACTAGTGTAAGCCCGTTGAATATCAACGCCCGCTGAATTTTAAATTACGTAAAGCGCTTTTTTAATAGAGATCCCCACTAATTGATCGCACGGTTGTAAGTGACAAAAAAAATAAAATTATATTTTTTATAGCGCCATCTATTTATTATAGCAATCCCGTAGTTTCGATAGTATCGATTTTTTTTTTTTACTTTACTATTTATATTATAAAGTTTTTATAGCGTCATCTATATGTAGGTATGTAGGTAAAGCAGAGTCACGATCCCTTGTATATACGTATGTACATACATTGGTAATGTTTAAAAAAAAAGAACTAAACCGACAACTGGTTTTGGCAGATTATTCTAAGGAGCGTTCTTCCCGAGCTTGGGGTCCTGGGTTCGATCCCCACTCGTTCTGTTCGGTTTTTTAATTATTTTTCCTCAGCGAGCGTTATCAGCAGACAGACAGACAGACGGATTTCGGCTATTATACGTATGTATATATATATAATATAATAATTATAATTAAATAATGCGTCCCCGAACCTTACTTAATACCTTCGTATAAAGTCGTGTGAAGTTTACTCGGATATTTTTTACGTTTAAACGTACGCATTAGTATACGGGCGTTGCTCGAGCGAACGGTTCAAGATTGTCTCGTCACTGTCTTCACGTTTCAACTTGGGTTTTTCACATGTTAACAACCCTGTTCGATGACAGTGATAGATTGGATTTAACGTTTTGAACACGGCGATGAATTCGGCACGACTGCAAAAATTTATTAATCACGTGCTAGCCTAAAAAAAAAAAAAAAAAAAAAAAAAATAAAATAGAACGCACAACGTAATAAATACGAGTGATAAAATTCGAATTAATAAACCCTGCTGTAATAAGCGTTGAAAATTTGATTGCGGCACTGTAATTTGGTTGCATTACAATACTTAATAGTCACGAGTCCACAACGAAATTAGCATTCGCAACTGTGTACTGCAAACGATGCGTTTTGTATGCGGCATACGAACGTTAAGTGGTTAGGCTACTATGTATGTATGTATGTTTGTATGTAGCACTTTGAGCCTCGACACATTATTTATTTAAACAAGCCAGGCGTATAACTTGTACGCTTTTCAATAAACAAGGCGGTTTAATTAAATGAATACAACATATTAGAGGCAGGTCATAGCTCAGTGGTTAGGCCGTTAAGTTTTTGATCCCCGTACGTTGAAATGTCGTCATTGGCAAGATTTGTTATTTAATCTAGACTTAATTGGCACTATTTAAAAAATTCCAACTTACAAAATCCCTTCTTCCTCTCTAAAATGCAATGGGGAACGACTGGAGAGTATTTCTTTGGTGACTTCACTATGATGAGTAAAATGTTTGTCAAATAGTGGTGAGGCAACGCTTGAGGCACGCCACCTACAGAAGAAGAAGAATACACGTTAAATAAATTCAAGGATTTACTCTGAAGCCCAATTTGGAGATGTACAGTGTTAGATTTGATCGTTTTCGTTGTCCAATCGGACGTGTGGTCTTCGTTAATTCTCCCAGAAGCTTTTAAGGCTTTCAGTCGTCTTAATTCTCAGTAAGAATCAATTTCTTTCTTTTTTTATTTTTTTTTGCTCTCTCACAAAAGGCTGGTACGTTACCGATGCTAATCTCTATCGAATTGGAGCATTTTTTCTCAATATTTATTGTGGTATACATTGTGAAATTGTTTTGCTTTTATCGCATAAATCGTTGAATGAAAGTGTTAACTTAACATGCACATGAAAATATATGCATATAAATATATAAAGTTTCAGTATTCATACAAATACGTGATGTAACATTGTAACATGTTAAATTAATGCTCCAATTAGATTTTAGTTAATACTGTTAATACAAAATAATGGATTGGGAATAGTACACAATGTTTTATATGGTTAATGAAAAAGCCTATAGCTATTATGTAGTAGTAAAAATGATTGTATAAATTGATTGATTTTTTTGATACTTTGCTGAAGCTTTCACTAAAACTGTAAGAACGAATTTTTCAATTCGATGTGCTTATCGTTTCCGAAAAAGGCTTGCAAATTTCAAAACACATACATATGTAGATTAAATTTCCACTTTCGTATTGTTCATATGTACATATGTATGTATGTATGTTAATCTTACAAGCTTTCGTCAAGTTATGAATACAAAGCCATGAGGTTGTATAAAATAAAACACAAAAATTCAAGCATTGTTCTTTTATACCAGTGGTTGGCAACCGGCGGCTCTGAAGCCGCATGCGGCTCTTTATAGGAAAACCTGCATCTCTCGCTGTCATCCAACGTTTTGCGTGAAATATCAAATGTTGACACACAGTTTACACGAGATCAAAATGAATGAATTGCCACAACGTTGTGGCTATACAATTATTTAAGATCGTTTTTCAGATTACACTTTATAATAATTTTTAGTAATAAACTGTCGAACCTTAAGAAATATAAACGAGGACAACTTATTTCTTAATATTATTAATGATTACTGAGTAACATTTATTTTAATTTTGAATATATGTTGTGGCTCCCAAACCTACCAATTATGCAAGGTTTTCCCTAATTTGGCTCTTAGCTCGAAAAAGGTTCCCAACTACTGTTTTATACCTACATATATACTGTTTCCCCGGAATACATTCTGTAAGTAATGCTGACACATAAAAAGCTCATCGATAAACCGAAAGCTTCTTTAAATTCAATCAGCGTCTTATCTGACGTATATAAATCGGTCTAATCGAGTGACAATATGTCGAATAGTATACAGCATTAGCATAATTGCGATCTGGCCTATTAGGCTGATAAGGCATATAGCTGTATGACGAGAACAGGTAACTATACAGGTAAATCGGTTGAAAGCTTCGGTCACAATGTGAATTTCACCTGAGGATCTCATCGAATTTGAACAAAAGGTTCGTGGAGCTTTGATCCTCGGTGAGAGCGTGTCCTTTGATCCAAAAGATCAATACGAGACCATAGGTACATATATTGCTCTCATTCAGTATCCGATAATATACATGGAACCGAGTCCAATTGACCGACTTGTACAATAGACTCGTTTTTAATCTCTTTTCGATTTCCATTGTACGTATATTATGACCCTCGTAGAAAGCTGAAATAAATAAATATTACGATGCACATTTTGTTTGATTAAATAGTGCTTTTGGAACATAATAATATATTTAGAACGTTGTATGTTGGATTCATATGACTATTTTATTCATTTTAACATAAATTCGAGTTGATAAAAAGCCTTTTATCGCTGCAACCGCATTACAACATGATTAAGTGTCGCATTTATTTACTATATTAGGTATAAATCTACAAGTTGCGTTCCATTGGCGAGAAACTAACCGAGGAAAACTTTACTTTTATACACCCTTTTATTTTTCAAGCCGGCTAATACCACTCGCCGACTAAATAAGACCACGTAGATTACTCACTTTATTATCATAGTTTGATAGGAGTGAGTAAAAAAAAAAAAAATGACGGAGTAATTATATATTTAATTATTTAAAAGTATGTACATACGAAGAATTATATAATGAATGCACAATGGGGATGCAACACGCGATCTGAATGCATTTTATGCTGATACAAAGGCGATCGTAAATCTCATTTTAAATTATAGTTCGTGTAACTCTTACTTGAGGGTTTACGTTGAATATTTCAACAAATCGATAGTGTATTACGCTTAACAAGTCATACATACGAGAATTGCGCCATCAGTTTAAACATCGAACGGTTCTATTTTAAGCCGAGTCTATTTAACTTTTGTCGCGTGGCTTTTTAGAGCGAATTTCGTTAAACGTTCAATCAAAACTTGTAAGACGGATCGCTTTGTTCACAGATACGGAAAGTTACGAGACCGTTTCTAAAATTAAATATTGTCGAATCTCGTTACGTATAACAATTTCAGACTCGGCGTTATCGACGGTTTACACCGTATTTATTTTATTATGTTAATACACAAGCAAATAAACAAAAAAGAAATACTAATAAAAAGCAAAATGGGCGTTAGCACAATCCACATATTTTATTACTAGAACGTATAAACATGAAGTTCACCCAAATTGTTGGCCGTTAACGATCGACCGACATGCGATTCCGCGATAAAAATTAATGATATTAAATACGACTGTTTAATCTCGTCGTAGATGGGGATAGGGGGTTTAACGGAGGAAATACTTTTATAACTTTTGAGATTTCAATCAGCATACTAATGAGATTCTTCGCTAAGTTTTTCCACCTTCAATCTCGTATTTTAATACGCGGCCCAAATTTTCAATATTGGCCATTTGATTGCTAAATGTTCTTTTTGTGTTCATTCCGGAGGATTAAGGTGTTGCGAGATCGAGTATTTTATAAAATTTTGTAAAAAATACTATTCAAATGTGATAATTTTCATATTAAGCTGCCAATCGTATTGTTCGGTACACAAAATCAATATTCATTTACGGCTAAATATTACAGTATTGTCCGTTGAAAATCAATGAATGTATTGACAATAGCGGTAGCTGTGACTGTGAGATAGTATAAAAAAATATTCTACACATAATATACATACATACAAGGTAGCATTAAGTATGTCTGTCCGTCAGGAGCGTTCGTAATCGACAAACAATTGTATTAGGGAAGCAAGCCTTTAGTCTGTCTGCCTGTTTGTCCATTGGGAACGCTCTAAATTGTTTTGTTTTCATTGTAAATTTACAAAAAAAAGGTTTGACAAGCATTCCCTACTGCCAAACAGACAGACAGGTAGACTCTTCAGATGCAAATGCTTTCCAATTTTTAGGCTTGTTGGTACAAAATATCCGTTGAAAGATAGACATGTCCAAATCTGTTCAAAAAAAGCTAGAAATGTGTTAAAATTAATATTTCATTTCACTATAACCAGTGGTCAGAAATCGACAAAATGTTGACACACAATTTACACAAAATTAAAATGAATTCTATTTCTACATATACATACATAACTTCATGGCTATAAAAAGCATTAAATTGTTTTTAAATAATACTTTTTAGTAATAAACTGTCGAACATTAAAAAATATTACTTATTTCTTACTGCAATCCATTTCATTAATGAGTAACATTTAATTTAATTTTGAATATATAATCCGAAGATAGTATGTTGCGGCTCCTAAACTTACCAATTTTGCAAGGTTTTCCATAATTTGGCTTTTAGCTTGAAAAAGGTTTCCGACTACTGGTGTAAAAATCTAAATAGCGAAAAGAACTTTCCTTCTACTTTTACATGGAATTTTCTATTAAAACTTTAATTACATATCCGCTCTCGAGCTTTTAGCATTAAATTGTTTTTAAATAATACTTTTTAGTAAAAAAAATATCACTTATTTCTTACTGCAATCCATTTCATTAATGAGTCCCATTTAATTTAATTTTGATTACATAATCCGAAGATAATATGTTGTGACTCCGAAACTTACCAATTTTGAAAGGTTTTCCCAAAGGTTCCCGACCACTGACTAAGCATGCTGGTCAACGTTTTTAACTAATCAGCATTGATAAAGTTTTCACGATTTTCCCGGAACCAGATATAAAACTCATTCCAACTACAAATATTAGCAGTAATAACGTCAAATAGTAATACGATAACAAACATTTGCATATTATATTCAATCAGTTCCCAAGTGAACATCGTTCGACATTACACCGAAACGTTAAATTAACATATCGGAAAATAGTTTCCGATATAGATTTTGAACAAACATTGCAATGCGTCAATAGTGGAATTTGAATTTTACCACAGAACGCTTTTATATGTAACTAGTGTAAGCCCGTTGAATATCAACGGATGTTTGCGTCAGTGAGTATGTTTGTATTTAATATTTGTATAGTTGTTGCATAGATGGCGCGTTATAATACAACAACGTAACAATTTAGCAAAGTTGCGAGCCTATTAAGATTTTAATATTGTCAAATCGTACCAGGCCCGTCATCGCCTCCGATGGATGATAGTGTTAGCACGATTCTTTCCAACCTGGTTATCACGGGTTTGCGAGCGTTATCAGCAGACAGACACACACACAGACATACGGAATATGGCTATTATATATATAACTAGTGGAAGTCCGTTGAATATCAACGGAGCGTTCTCATCACTATATTAAATTTATTAATTTTTATAGTTGTTATGCAATAATATGTTGCGCCATATACACATGGTGCGTCATAATAACAACGTAATAATTTAGCAAACTCGCGAGCCTATTTTTATTATATTCGGGTATAAAATGTCACGTTGAAGCCTGCCCTACATCATCTGATTTGGCTCACCACGTAAGCGCGCTCTGTTCCGAATCAGTGGTACCGGGTTCAAATCTCACTCGTCCGACGTTCTAGTTGTATTTAATTATTTACTGAGGCGAGCGTTATCAGCAGACAGACAGACACACACACACACACACACAAGCAGACAGATGGATTTCGGCTATTATACATATATCACACATTCATGCAAATCAGGAATTGCACGACAACTACATATATTATTCTAATTTCCCATCCGGCAAAAAAAAAAAAAAACGAGTGTCTCAATCAAAGGGCATTCGTAAGCCAGGCCCTGTCATAAAAAGCGACAAAGCCCAAAGGTCTGGACTCAGGCGGCAAGTGTATCCATAAATTTAATTTGGCCCGAAATCAGGGGCAGCTGTGTCGGACTTTTGCGACAATAAAAACTTCACTTTTGAAATAAGTCCAATATGCTAACTCGACTTCCCAACTCCCCACACTCCAAATTCCAACTACTTTACCTACTGGTGGGGAAGAGGTTATCGCGAAAAATTGTCACAAGTTCCCCGATGCAAATTTTCAGATCTTAAGCTTGCGATTATTAAGTTCAAATCGTCTAAAAGCGAAAGGGAATACTTTATTTGGTTGCTGACAGCTGCGAGCTGACACCATACAAAATGCTCTTTTATCCGAGTTAAGGCACTCGCACACCTCTGCGGATTTCACGCGAAATTCGCCAGTGGTGTGATTTGTACTGCAAACACTTGGCACGACTGCAGCGCCATTCGATACAGAAACTTCACTCAACACTCAACGGGCGAATAGCGAAATACTGTGGTGCGCACACTTGGCACGACTGCAGCGCCATTCGACACTCAACGGGAGAAACGCGAAATACCATATGTCACCTCGCTTCGGGTACGTTTGCATTTCACTCACGATTCTGACATGGACTCCTCAAATACAATACACCAATCAAAAGAAAACAATACTCCTATTTTATTGTGTATAATTTTTTTTCATCTTCCATTGCCCCACCCTGTACATTGTACAAGTACCAGAAAGTCCAATATTGTGCGTATAATCATAGAGCTCTAGCATATGGCGATCGTCTTCGACATCTGCTACTGCAATATTTGTACACATACATATCAAAATGGTCTGATTGAACGCGTACACGTGAAATTGAAGACAATGCGGTCTTATCTAAAAGTATACCAAATTTTTTATTGAATTTGAAAAGATCACCGAGACGAACTGAAAGCTAGACGTTGCAGTTAAGTTTTAAAAACTTCAATATCCGTTTCTAAATTGCATTTATTTCAGTGCTGGGTTTGTTTTCAATGCGGTCAAAATTTTTGATTGAAATGTATGATGTTAATCAATATTGAAAAGCAAAATTAAGCATATCGAAAGCGAAATGCTCAGTAAAAGTCACTCGAATTAAGTTATGTCAAAGTTTACGTGACTATTTCTGTTTTTTACGACTCGGTCCGTTGAATGCCGTTTATGCGTTTCGTATATAATTTATTCATCGTTTATTGAGTGCTCAAATGTTATGAAATATTTACGTAACATGGGATAAATGCTTAACTTTCACCCTGTTTATACATTTTTTTTTTTTTTGTACAAAAAAAATCAATAGTGAAACAAAGCGTGTTTGCATTTAACAAGTAAGCCAGGCGAATAAAGGAAATAGACTGAATTTTTTTTGTCTTCAAAGGGTGTTCCGTTTATGACCTTTCACGAATATTTTCAAGGCACTCAATCACATTTGATCAAAGCCGTGTAGTAAGAAAATTCTTTTATAAATTTTAACTCGTCTCCGTTCAATACATAAAATAATATTTCATTCGTGTCAATATATTTACTGTATATAAACATATACGTAGAATATTTTCATGTTTGTAGTGACAGTAAGCTTGTTACATATGTATAGGTTTTCCGTCTATGTACATATGTATAGGATTTCGTTAAAACATTAGTAATATAATCGAGCCGACGCGAATTGTCAGTTTTTATCATGCACGCTATGGTGAATTTTCTGCTGTTCGTTTGTCGGCATGAGAAATGAACTTTTCCGTCGACATCCGGTGTGAAATAATCGGAAATATGTACGTTTCGAATAACACGTCCCATTCAATGTTTTTCAATACCTCTCTCATTTTCTATTTTCACTTTTCCGCCAAGTGAAAAATTGTGCAAAGGTAGAAGATGAAAAAAAATCACACGAGAAACGCTATTTTTTTTCCGTAACAAAAGTTAAATCGTTGTCGTTGTTTGTGTTTCATTACAGGGTTTTGTTTTCCAGTATGGTGTGAGGAAAACGTCAACTGTCATTTCCATAGAGCGAAATTTGCGTCTTAGTTTGTCAGCGTCGAAACGAAAGTTTTGCCCCCTCAATTTTACGACCAAACACGGAAAACTCTGCGATAAAGTGATGATGACAGCATTAAAATGATAACAGCTGATCTTTTATGAGTAAAATAATATGTGAAAAAGCTCTATTTCAGAAGCCCGGCTAACAACAATAAAGACCATATTTATAACGAATCCTATTGTCGTGTAAATGTGTGCCGAAAATTTTAACGAACAGTTGGTATATGCAAAGTATTAAATTATTTTTTGATATTCACTACTTTCAGTCGATAGTTCTGTGGTTAGAGCGTTATTTTTCTCTAATATAGTCACTGGCAAGGTGTATGCTCGGTATAACGAGAAGTGATCGTAAAAGGAATACATGGGTAAGAAGCATGACCAAAGTGGCATATACATATATCGAAACTTGTGAAAAAGCTGAAGCGGCAGTGGGCTATGGATACATATCTAGAAGAATGAATTGTCAAATAGACGCGAAAACTACTGGAATAGTATCCGAGAGGATGTGAAAGAAAGCAAGGTAGACTGAGTGGAAGATGGGCTCATGAATTGAGAAGAATGTGTGGAGTAAAGTGGATGCAGTTTGCTCAAGACAGACAGGAATGGAAGAGGAATGCGAGAAATATGTTTGTGTTCAAAATCGAGACATAGAAAAGAGCAGCGATTGGGAACCAGCGGCTTCAGAGCCGCATGCGGCTCTTTGTACGAAAACCTGCGATTGTCGCTGTCGTCCAACGTTTTGCGTGAAACACAATTTACACAAAATCAAAATGAATCCTATTTCAACAACTTCATGATTGTTTTCAGATTTTTATTAACTTTGTTATACTTATTAGTAATAAGCTGTCAAACATTAAGATATGTATATCACGATGATGACTTATTTTCTACAGCTATCCATTTCATTTTGAATGTATAGGTATAATCGGCTCCCAAGCTCACAAATTTTACAAGGTTTTCCCTAATTTTGCTCTTAGCTCCAAAAAGATTCCCGACCACTGAAATAGAGAAATGGTATCCCAGAGGATGTGAATGAAAGCAAGGATGACTAAACGGATAATGGGCTGACGAATTAAAAATAATGTGTGGAGTCAAGTGCTTGTATGTAGATCGCACAATACATACAGGAATGCAATATGATTGGAGAGGCCTTCATCCAGCAGTGGAATGGTGAACGGCTGAAAATGATGATGATGATGATCTTCACTAATATCCGGATATTACTTAATAGTTAACACAGATCATCCGTGTCCTACTAGAATTGAACAATTTATCTAACTTTGTTGTGAAAAGCTTTCACAAAAATCAAAATATCTTTCCCTAGTTACTTCGCTAAGACAGTTGGCAAATGATAAAAAGGCAAAGTTAGATATCAAGTACGCCACCTACACAATGATTTACCTATTTAAAATTCACACGTTTACATTTGCACCACCGGAAAAAAATCTGCATTGCGGTCAAACATACGGAGAGTCAATACATAGTGTGTGTGTGTGTATTATTCGATCGGGCCATTAGACACGATCACGCTGAAAGGCACTATTTTCATTATTGCTCGATGTGATGAAAGGTGAATTGGGTAGCTTTCAGCACTGACCATCTGTGAAATATATACATACATACATTGTGTGCATAAAGTGCACTGATTATTATCCCCGTTAGGTGGATTGGCGGGACGCAATTGCATCCGTTGCATTGTTATGCACCGGTACCGCAATATGCACCGATCGCTGAAAAGGATCACGGATCCCCGATTACTCCTCCTGTTCTTGTTCGATGAAATATACGCAGTTTGATCGATCGATCGCCAATGTCGGCTGCTGATATTTCAGTGTAACTTACTCTTGTGTTGAATTGCAAATTTCGTCAATAAGGACAATGATACTGTAGCACAATGTGTTTTATGTGAAGTTTTGACTTTGGAGTTTGACAATAGAGTCTAAATTACCTCTTTGGCGTGCTCATTTGTGGATGTGAACTCACATCCAAGTGTATAGACAGTCTACGTGACCCATAGTCTGAGGTCTGTAGTTACACTGAACACCCTTCATGACTAACAAGGGTTCGACACCACCAGGGAAAAACGTCATACAGAAAAAAATCCTTGCGGGTATTAGTCGACGACTTTCACGTTTTTTTTTTGCACCCCATCCCCTTCAATTTTCTACCCACATTCGGACTGCCGAACCCCGACAACAAAGGAAACATCTGAACCCAATTATTATAGGGTAAAAAAAAAAAAAAATACACTTTTGTAGAGGACGTATATGTAATAATGTTTACTGGGATTTTTCTCGCTCCCAAAGAGCTTCCGAATGTCATGAAAATTAATTTATTGACTGAAAGTCAATACGTGCTATCACATCCTAAAACATTATATTAGGTATTATAGTATGAAGCTTTGAGTAGAATATTAAAATTTTCAATATAGGATAGGTCCACGTAACGGACGCAACATTTATTTATTATTCTGATTAAAACTAGTCTTCATAGACAATCCACCAATTTATTTTTAATTTTTGATTGTCTATATCATTAGTCTTCTAAAGCCTCATTTGTATTATAGAACGGGTTCCATATAATACATATATGGAACCCGTTTTATCAAAATTCCATTACTAAACTGGAAAAAATTATTAAGAAGTTCCACGCGTACTCCATTTCCTGTTTAACTTTTTCCTTTTCTTCTTCCAATTCCAATGTTTATGTCCCTCTGCGATCTAAAAGGACAGTCTTGGATCTCTGATTTGTATTTAAGCTATTAAATAGCTTATCAGATAGCCCTTCTCCATTGTTCTCCTTGATCTGTTAGAAATTCTCCACTGTATCATTTGAATCTTTGTTCTACTAATTATTCGCAAAACTGCTTCATTCATAGATCCTGCTCGTTATTCAATGAAATTCTTGCACATATTGATCCTTTTCACTATTCCTTGCCCTCCTTTAGATTTTCTTTACTCAAGTTCCTTACCAGTCCTAGCTCCTAAAGTTCCTTTCTTTGTTTGTATTGTATTATGTCAAATTAATTTTGTTTTGTATTGTACTTTATGAGCTGTATGTAATTTGATTAATAAATAACACTTTAAGTTTAAGTAATTTCCTTATATTCAAAATCAATTTTAATGGTTTTACATTAATTGTAGAAATACTGTTTGTTAGGTTATTTTGATATAAAAACAAAAACGTAAATGACGTAACTGAATAAATCGTGTATTTCGGTACCAATTTAAACACAATTTCTTAAATTTAAAAAAAAATCTAAGGACATTGTCATAAGAACAGTTGCATACAACATCTTCTTGTGTTCGAAGTAGTCACACATTCAACTTTCACAAAAAATCATTTTAAAAAAGACATTCCAATATTTTCAGTGTTATTAATCAAAAGAAAATTAGCCGCCATATGAAAAAAATAACACTTTAGTAAAATTTTAATAAAGTAGTTCTCTGTGATTATTACACTACCTATATAATAGCAATATTAGTTTGGCGTAAAGTTTCCGTTTTCGAGTGGAATGACCCTTTAATAGTACGAAATGTGATATATGGGATTTTTAAGCGTAATCCAGAGTGTCGTAAATTACATATTCCATTTCGATGATCGCATCCGACGTTTCGCCGTGAATAATATCCTCATAAGTATGTGGTCTAATTTTAGAAGTGTCGCTATTTTTAAGTATGTGCGTGTATTTGGAAAATACAGTGTTTTTTTTCCGACTGGCACTCGTCATCGCTGTCACCCGAAATAAATGTAAATGTCTATCGTATTGTGTGGTGCGAAATTTTCAGCGGACAATGGTTTTGAGTGCACAAAAATGGAAGGAAAAGTGCTAAAAAAAAAAAAAAAATATTGTCCCCAATATCTCCGGTGGGAGTACGTTTCACAACGAACCTAAGCATAAAAGAATGAAAACTTTTTCCCTCTCATAAATTACCTTGGTTTCCTTTCAGCGGATATATTGCACACAGACTCGCCTAAGCTATCAAATGTTCCAATTCAATTTTTACATTAAAAATTATTTCATTGTTACACGAATACTTTTCATGCATGACAAGAAAAGCAGTTTATTTTAACGTATAAATAAATAAAGGCTAAAAAGTGCACGTGTTAATATTCTATAGTAAAATACATATATGAAAATTCTCTCCTTTCTCATTCTTCGATATGGCAAAATATCGATGGCTGATGATTGATCTAAAGCAGTGGTCGGGAACCTTTGTCTAGCTAAGAGCCAAATTAGGGAAAACCTTGCAAAATTGGTTAAGTTTGGGAGCCGCAACATACTATTTTCAGATTATATGCGATAAAACGAAGAATGAATCTGGGATGGAAGAATGAAAATAGTTTTGAAATCCAACATCCCGTTATGCTTAAAAAATAAGGCAATGCGTACTGCCAGTTATGACGTATAGATGTGGATTCTAAACTCATGAATTTTACATAAGATCCAGTGTACACAGAGAAGCATGGAAAGAAGAATATATTGGTATAACGAGAAGATATCGTAAGTGGAATACTATTGTAAGGCAAAATCTTGTTCAAAAATATCTAGCTTTAAAATAAAGTATTAAAAGCGTTGAAAAAACTTAAATTCAAGCCGAAATAAACAATATATCAATATAGAACAGTGGTCGGGAACCTTTTTTGAGCTAAGAGCCAAATTAGGGAAAACCCTTCAAAATTGGTAAGTTTGCAGCATATTATTTTCGGATTATACTACATATATTAAAAATTAAATTAAATGTTATTCATTTGTGAAATAGATAGCAGTAAAAAATAAGTGAAATATCTTAATGTTCGACAGTTTATTACTAAAAATTATTATTGGAAAACGTTTTAATACTTTTTAAGCCGTGAAATTATATGTAGAAATACGATTCATTTTGATTTTGTGTTTCGCGCAAAACGTTGAATGACACCGAAAGCCGCAGGCTTTCATACAAAGAGCCGCATGAGGCTCCGGAGCCGCTGGTTTCCGACCATTGTTCTAGATCATTCGAACAATGTACCATCAGTGGCGTAGCGTGAATTCCAGGCGCCCCCCCCGCAAAATATTTTAAAGCGCCCCCCCCCTACATATTATTTTCAAAATAACATTTCATACCTTTATTAGGTAAAAAAAAATTTACTTCTGGACTTTGGTAAACACTTCGATTATTTCGTTAAATAAAATAAAACGAGATGCAAATAGGTTGAAAATTTGAAAAAAACACGATAAACCGTCACTTCTACCATACCGATTTTGATGAGTTTTTTTTAAACTCACCATTGCTATAAGAATTCTAATTTTATAATATTGTGAAGATTCAAAATATATAAAAGGCTGGAAAAATAAAAAAAAAAAAAAAAAAAAATCATGCTAGTAAACTACCACTTCTGATTATTTATTCTGATTATCTGGACGGATTTTGATCAAAACCTTATCAACTCTTACGCCTTATGTGAAAACTATAGATATGAAATTTTAACTTGATCGGCTAAGTAGTTTCGGAAATATTGCGTGGTAACAGAATTTTTGATTTTTCCACAAAAAAAAAAAACCAACTTCCGGTTGACAGATTTAATTTTTCGTAACAAAGGTATTGCTTTAGGGTTATGATATTACAATATTATGAAGATACCAAATATGTAAAAGGCCGAAACAAATAAATCTTGTTCTAATATCTCTTACACCTTACGTGAAAATAATAGAAACGAAATTTCAGCATGATAGATAGACTTGATAGTTTCGGAGAAAAAGTTAAAAACACCAAAAACCAATAGTAAAAGTTGGAAAAAAATATTTAAAAATTACATTATTTTGAGGGTTGTTACACATACTACATATGCAAAATTTCAGCTTAATATGTATCATAGTTTTGCTGGAAAAACCTTTCAAAGATTACACAAAAATTAGGCGACTTACCAAGGGTTGACGGAAATTTGGTTGACGCTTGACGGACATTTTTGAAAGCCTTATGGATTGTAATGGCCGGCAAAAAACATATAAATATGAAGTTTTAGTGTAATAGGATAAAGGGTTTTTGAGTTGTTAGCGATTCTACACACAGGTACACAAAGACACAAAGTCATACAGACATTTTCCAGAAATCATGAAAACGTGATCAGGGAATGATACCTCATACAAATCAGTCAAAATCTCAAAATGAAATTTTCGTACGATCACAATACTTTATCCGATTGGGATAAAGTAAAAATTAGTGAAAAAGACGCGCTTTGCGGCGCCCCTCAAGTCTTAGCGCCCCCCCGCATTGCGGGGTCTGCAGGCGCGGTCGCTACGCCACTGTGTACCATGTAAATTGTAAATTGATTGATAGACGGTGGATCCCACACCACGACATGATCTGCTATAATTATAGTTTTATAGATTGGAACTTTCATACTTTTACAGGTTTTATTATAAGATGTTTATGATTTGTGGACACACATAAGTGTATCTAACGCATTGAACTGTGACGGATGGCACCGGATGATTTTAGCCGTTACCCGGATAGCTCGAGCGCGTCTCCTCTGTCGAGAGCATGACTAAGTAAGCGAATCGTGGATTTTTAATACTTAAATATTGCTTAAGATTTGTACAATGCAATGTAAAAAAAAATGTGATATATATTCGTACATAGAAGTGAGAATTTCGATGTAATCTTATAATGGATTATAAAATTTAAATTTAATATTATAGTTGGAACATTTTGAAACAAAGCGTTCACTAGTTTGCGGAAAAGCTTCGACGTCTAGTCTCTAGTAAGTACGCGTTGTGACATCAATTGAAAAGTAGATTTATGATAGACGACCATTACTGAAAGTTTTCCTTTTTCAGCACCCGCTGGCTGACCGGCTTCTTTCAATAACACCGCGGGAATATTGCCATGTTTTCCGCAAAGGGGCAAAGAACAAAACAACATTTTAAAAGGTAAAAGTGTATCAAAAGCAACATATTTTACACGGGAGAGTTATTATTAAACGTGAAACACAACCTAAGAGAGATGGAACGTGGAAGATGGTCCGCTTAGTAAATTAACGATCGATATTTTGCATGGGAGTGGGCAAGATGCGTATTGTTCGTCGGTAATGTTTCAGCAAAGATTGACCGATGTTTCAGAAAAAGCTCCGTCCGCCTTAATGGAAGCAATTTAGCGTTCGTCGGGATCGATCGAAAGAATATAACGAATATCCGGTGTGGAGAGGATGATGGGGATGAGGTGATTAATTGTCGGCCACCGGTTCATTCAATTGCTCGACTATATATGCTAAAATATTCCCTGTACTATCTATAATTATTTTCTTATACAAACAACCGGTGATGACTCGCACATTACCCGGAAAATTTCCATTGAAATTAAAACCATAGAAAAGAACGCTCTAATTCAATTGGGGAGTTTTCGATCCTACTGAATTGCGCAACCATAAAAATAAGGCATAATATAAAAAGAGCTTACCTTTTCCAAAGAAGATCCATTTCAAATTATTGCCTCGAAATTTTCCAACTTTTATACACTCAAATTAGTAATATGACTAATTTCATTATGTACATACATACATACATATGTAACTCTTTGAACTCGTTTGTCGAGCATAGCTCGACATTTATTTCTACTTCATTTTTTAGATGAAAACTGACTGCAACCATAATTTTTTTTTGCCAATCCAATTAACATATCTCGGAAAACAGTTGGTTCAGTTTTGGAATTTTTGTTTCACGCCAGTGATTCGCAAACATTAGCTTTCCAAAAGCGTAATTTCTTTTTAAGTAAAACTGGTTACTTGACAGAGGTTAAAAAAATTTTTGTATTATAGATTCTCAAACATTGTCTTTATTTTATAAAGCCTCTAAAATATCCCTGATGCTATTTTTCATCTCCAAATTTCATCAAAAGTGAAAATATATAAATATAATTTTTGAGAATGGCTGGTTATTTTGGCAACAGTGTGGGGAAGATTTTTCATCATCAATGATAATATGTTAAATCATTATTTATTGAGAAAATAATGATTTAACATATTAAGACAGACAGACGGACAGACAGACGGACAGACAGACGGAGACAGACAGACAGACAGACGGACAGACAGACGGACAGACAGACGGACATACAGAAGGACAGACAGACGGACATACAGAAGGACAGACAGACGGACAGACAGACGGACAGAGATGGACAGACAGACGGACGGACAGACGGACAGACAGACGTCTATTTAGTTTTTATAGTTGTTGCATAGATGGCGCGTTACAATACTACAACGTAACAATTTAGCAAAGTCGCGAGCCTATTGACAATTAATATTGTCAAAGCGTAGCAGGCTCGCCTCCGTTTGGATCATCGCGTAAACGCTCAATGTTCCGAACCGTGATCTCGGGGGTTCAAACCCCACTCGCGCGCGGACGGTTCATGTCTATTAATCTATAACCTCGGCGAACGTTATCAGCAGACAGACAGACAGACGAATTTATCATATATATAATAAACAATCAAAGAAATTCACACGTTTCGAAATTGTTTATATCAAAAGCGTGTGTCCCTTTCATGCAGCTCTCCAATTCGTATAGAAATGAATTAATCATATTCATAGTTGATTGATAAATTTACAAATCACTTTGTACAGTATATTTGTACAAATAACTGATAGTAAAAATAGAATAAGCGTTCTTTCAAAGTGATTGAATATTATTATTCATCGTACTCGCTTCATTCACTACTATAGCCAGTCGTTACTATAGAAAATTGTGACCACATGACGAGGCTTCGATAAAAGTATCGCATTTCCTCTCAATACATAAATATATTGAATGTTTTCCCTTTTTTTTCTTTTTTTTTTTACCCATTTTTTTCCCTCTACTTCCTCCTTCGTTTACGTCGTCTTCACGGAAAACTCTCAAAGGCTCTTTTCACACGTGAGGGTTTTCCCCGCGCAGCATCCCTTAGAATACAAGTCCTGTATCGGTGTTCTCAATGATATCAAATTTGTCATATTAAATACACACAGTGTATAGGACTCTCTCGTCTCGCATCAGAGAGAAAATAGAAAACCACTTTCAGTAATACACAAGGCGAACGCCAAGTAAATCATTTCAATACACATACGTACAATTTTCCCCGGTGAGCGTGAAAAGACGACGAAAAAAAAGTGGCTTTTTGATATTCGCAATAAAAATCGAGAAGAAGTCGTACGTTGTGCAAAGTAGCGGTAGTTGTACATAAATTACACACACATATACATAGGTACATGTATAATATATTTATATATATACATATATGTATGTATATAAATATATTACAGAGTCTCAACCAGTTGTACCTTGCGCATGTGAAGGAGAGGTTTCGCCGTGGAATCTCTGGTTTTCTCAAAACGATCTGCAAAGATGTAATTTATTGAAAGAGTGCTACATAAGCAGGCTATTCCTGGCAACCCTCGTATAACCGTTTATGACCATTTGGCTCTAGAGTGCCCATCCAAGCCCCGGTTATGAATTCGATCCAAAGAAGGAAGAATTTCTCTAAAATGTTTCTCGCATACCACCGTAACGCCTCTAAAATTGCACACCAATAATGGAAATTCAACTAAAATTGTATCTGCATTATATACGATGATAAATGTTGTACTGTATTTTAATACAATATTTAAAACGGTAACTGCTTCGTAAACTGACACGAACTAAAAGAGAAACGTTTGAAGCTCAATGCTCAAATTATACCACAAAGTAATGTGAAGAAATTTAGCATCTTTCAGAATATAAAACGTATTAATAAAGTATCTAGATGTAAATTGGTTGGAAATGTGATTCGTGAGCAACTTTTGGTATACATATATACATATAATAAACTTTCAGTTTGAATGTAGTCCGTTTAAATTTATATTATTCATTTACTGTGAATCATAAAAATATTTCATTTTATTATCCCTAGTGGATTACGTATGCGTGAAACTTTATTGTTACGTCAGTTGCGTTTTAGTTTTGTTTGTTTGCAATTCAACACAACATTTTGTGACAGTCTTTCTACATTATAGGGCTATAATGCCGTCCTAAGCCCACTTAACGTAACTGACAAAACAACAATATCGAGATAAATGGACTTGAAAGTTTTATTCTAAATTTGTGTTTTTTTTCTTCATATATTACTGATTTATTTAAATTTTTTTTTAGTGCATGAGGTTATTTTCTATTGTGTTTTGATAATTCTAAGGAAAAATTAAAAAAAAAATGAATACTTTAGTAGCAACGTCACTTCATTATTCATTATTAATGTATACATATGACTATTCAAAACTTCAACCACTCTATTTGAAAAGAATGAATCTCTAACAATCTTATTTGATTTTTTTTTTTGGAGTCTAAGAGTATAACCTCTTAGATGAGGGTTCTCATTGAACATAATGAGGTTGGTCATTTCACATGAATAATGATTATTTATTATTTTGAATACTTCAATTAAATCACCTCTCAATCTCCTCATCTCCAATGTGGAGAGATTCAGTCTTTTCAATCTTTCATGATAAGGTAGTGACCGAAGTAAATATTGGATACGTTATTTTCGCTAAGTATTTGTGATACTATTTCTCTGCGCATGCAGATACGTTAGATTGGATGAAGATACATTAATTTTGATATGAAAAATCGCAAGAATACACTCCCATAACCCCTAAAACACATCTAACTCATTTTTGTCAGTTACGTTAAGTGGGCTTAGGACGGCAGTATAGTGTTTGTTATTATTATCAAAGTTCTCCACTTAGCTGTGTAGGTACATTTTTATTCACAAGAAACGTGTCATATAATATAAAATTAATTAATTAAAAAAATTATCTCATACTTACATTTTTTTTTTTTTTTTAAGATTTTAGTTTTTTTTATAATTAGAATGTTTTATTTTCAGTCGATGAATATAGGCATATATTAGGCATTAGCATTTTCTCCCGGGACTAATAAGCAGTTTTGTGAAAAATTATCCTCATTACGGGGATGAGGAAAAATTTAAGCCAAGACGAACGGCTCGTTCGAAAAACCGACACGAGCTGGCCCCTCGCTAAAAACATTAAATATTGTGTGCGTTTCGCGAAACGAATCCCTCCACCACCCCATTTCGTTATAAGGATGTGAGGATGGGGGAGGGAATGGTGGAAAACGAGAGTAATGAATCGATTACTTACAAAGGAGCCGGAGAATTTTCCGCATTTTCGCGCACAGAGTAGGCTTTTGCGAATCAAACAATCTCGTTTCAGACGTCTGCTCTTCGAATGCCGAAAGAATAACTTGTTTTGAAGTGATTTATTCTCCTACATAATACAACTTCGGTTATTTTGAATGAAAATATTAAATTTATTTCATACAATTGTACAAAATTTGTGATGAAATTCTGTGTTAGAATTGATGTAAATTTATTCACTAAATATCACGCACGACTGTAAAATTTTAAGGCATTAATTAATATTTGCTTATGATTTAAAACGCAAATCAGTTTTGCTATTTGTCTTTTGAATTTATAAAGTTCTTATAATTGAAAATTAGTATTAAAGCTCTTGTAACATTTTCTAAATTAGTTGTCTAAAATTGTCAAACAAATACTATCAGAATATTGATACTACAAATATCTGATTGCTGCTTTATTTAAATTAAATATGTACATATCATCAATATGTAAGCGAGCTTTTAATAAAAGCACAATGAAGCAAATTCAATATGTAAATATAAATTTCAAAATTATGCACGCTATTTGTAAATTGCATTATTGTATCGAGGAATGTTTCATATATTACATTTTATATATATATTAAATTTACAGCAGTTCGAGCGAAGTTCGCAATTTCAAATGTTACATTTTTTTTTATAGCGTGACGTTACTATGTCAAGATTGATCTGAACGTAATTGAAAATTTTTCAAAAGCTCCATTGAATTCGGTATTTGAAACGCTATTATTAGAGCCGATAGTTTTTGTTTGCGAAAAAAATTATATACTATGAAATGAAAACGACTTTTTTTTTCACACAAAATATACATTAGAAGGCGAAAAATATTCTCATGAGATAATATAATTTTTTTTTTAGTTTACTGACTATATAATAAGAAGACCTCCAAATACCTACATAAGCTAGTCCTGTGCAGAGTCACAATGAAGTCGCCGAGACTGATGAAGCTATTATATTAAAGATCCCCAACCCACTTCACAAGCGAGTAAAGCAACGAGGAAAAATTACACCGCAGGCTCAACTCCTGGCCGACATATTCGTCGATAAAATATATCGGGAAAATTTTTCATTTGGAACAAAAAAAAATAAAATGTAAAGAGGAATAGATCGGCCACACTCTCGCGGGGGGGGAATCCGAAATTAAAAACGACCATTATATTAGTCTATTTTTCGAGAGGCGGCACAAAGCGATGTTTGAGCTTCGGCGAGCTTTCGGAGCTTTATTTTGTTTCCTTTAGAAAGCTTTTAAGCGCGCGCGTACCAAAGGATAGTGTAAATAGTCGACCGGTCGTTATCGCGCGCGCCGAATAGACACTCTCCTGTGTAAAAAGAATTTTTCACCATTATCGTCCGAGATTCGCAACGCGTGACCTGCTCTTTTTTTTTTTCTCCAGTCGAGGATATAAACTGCGTTTTTGTGTAAAATTTATATATGTACCCTAGGTATATAAAAAATTCAATTCATGTCTGGCTGTCATTTTGTGCTTTATATAGGTATGTAAGTCTGTACATTTGACTAATTGGCACTAAACATTGTAGAATTATTTTCTGTGACCGCACAAAGCTTTTTATTTTATCCATAACGTAGTATGACAAAGTAATTTTTTACGGTTTTTTTTATTTTTATACATTTTTTTATCTGTCTGCCAGGTGCCTGTTGCCCGTCTGTCTGTCTGTATGTTTGTCTGTCTGTGTTTCTGTCTGTCTTTAATTCTGTTCATTACATATGTAGGTACTTTTGTTCATTATATAGGTATACATACATATGTAGGTTTGACTAAACATCAACAAATTTTGAAGATGTACTTCTTACGATCCTGTGGATTTTATAGTCACAATTCAGAGCATCCGAATGCAATGTCCTTCAAGAGCCAAGCTACACAATACATATGTATGTATATTATTTTTGATGAGATAAAAAAATTCAGCGTAGGAAATACGTAGGATGTTTTCTTTGAGAAATAAACCTGTCTGTTTGTCTGTCTGTTTGTTTGTCTGTTTGTCTGTCTGTTTGTCTGTCTATTTGTATGTCCATTTGTCTGTCTGTCTGTCTGTCTGTCTGTCTGCATGTCTATCTGTTGGTCTGTCTGTTTGTCTGTTTGTTTGTCTGCCTGTTTGTTAGTCTGTCTGTCTGTCTGTCTGTCTGTCTGTCTGTCTGTCTGTTTTTGTCTGTTTGTTTGTCTGTATGTTTGTCTGTCTGTTTGTCTGTCCATTTGTCTGTCTGTCTGTCTGTCTGTCTATCTGTTGGTCTGTCTGTTTGTCTGCCTGTTTGTTTGTTTGCCTGTTTGTTTGTCTGCCTGTTTGTTTGTCTGCCTGTTTGTTTGTCTGTCTGTCTGTATGTTTGCTTGTCTGTCTGTCGCCTGTCTATTTGGTTGTCTGTCTGTTACCTTTCTATTTGTCTGTTTTTTGTTTCTCTCATACATTTTCTTTGATTCTTATATGTACATTTGTACACATAAAACGTGACCAAATAAGCCAATGCAATAGGGCATTTTTATTTTTTGCAGTTAACATATGAGCCGTTACAAATGAAAGTGGTTTAAGTCCATTTTTTTGTGTTTTGAGATATTGATTAAAATAAATAGATTACATATGTTAAACATACGCCAAAACTATCATTTACTCATTTTTTTTCAAAATTGGACTTAAACCACACATTTATAATGACTCATATGTATGTATAATGCTTTGTTTAGATGGCACGAGTTTTGCACGTCAAAACAGATCAACAATTTCTATATACAGCTTTATGTATTAATACAAATTTCACGGATTTTTATGGTTTAGAAGTTTGATTGATCTATTTCAACATTGGAAATTCTGTAAATAAAAATACTACATTGTTAGTATTTTCATTTTACATACACACATATATAACAGTTAGAGGTTTATTAGTTGGATGAATTTATCAAACGGTGCGCTTGGAAGCCGCCAGAACTGTACCGCTTGCAAGTGCTTATCACAGGTAAAATAAATACATATAAATAAGCCATAAATCTAACGGTTGGCCGTCCGATACACGCCGGGGCTGTAACAACAACGGGTGGTGAACAAAAAAAAAAAAGTAAAAAGGGGCCACTCTTTATATTCCCAAATATAATATTAAGATAACACCCATAAATCATGTATCCAATAAAACCCACGTTCGGGGTAGGAAAAAGCGCTCGGTCTTCTTCTGGCCGAGATCAAAAACCAGGAATAAATACGCGAATGTGCCACATTATTTACAGCCAAAGCCGGTCTTTGTCGGTCATTAATATTCTTAGACGAGGATGGCTCGAGTGGGTATGAAGCGTATGTGTCCAATATATGTCCTTAAAAATATCATATTAGTAACAATATGTCTAAAAGTTGGTTTAATTTCAAGACAGGCAATATAGCGTTAGTCTTGTGAGTGAAGGTTCGGGATTCGATCCCTATATATTGAAAGGTTTTCTAGATTAAATATCGTCATTGGCAAAATATAGATATGTAGATATACTTTTTACCATCCACTGCTGGATGAAGGCCTTTGCAATCCTATTCCAATCCTGTCTGTCTTCACATTCTTCTCAATTCATCAGCCCTTGGTCCACTCGGTCTACCTTGCTTTTTTTCACATCCTCTCGAATACCATTCCAGTATTTATAGCGTACATCTGCGATCCATTCTTCTCGCTATGTCTCCACTTCAACTTTTTCACATGTTCCGCTATATCTGCCACTTTGGTCATACTTCTTACCCATGTATTCCTCTTACGACCTCTTCTTGTTATACCGAGCATGCTTTTCTGTGTGCACTGGATCTTACGTAACATTTTAGAATTTAGCATCCATACATTATAACTTGCAGTACGCATTGATCGTATGCCTTCTTTTTTAACCATAAAATGTGCTTGTAATATGGTTTGAAAAATAAATTTAGCATCCACTTGACTCCACACATTCATCTCAATCCATCAACCCATCTTCCACTTGATCTGCCTTGCTTTCTTTCACATCCTCTCGTACACCATTCTAGTATTTCTCGCGTCCATCTGCGATCCATCAACTTTTTCACACGTTTCGCTAAATCTTTCACTTTGGTCATGCTTCTTACCCATGTATTCATCTTACGATCTCTTCTCGTTATACCGAGCATGCTTTTCTGTGTGCACTGGATCTTACATAACATTCTTGAATTTAGCATCCATACGTCATAACTTGCAGTACGCATTGATCGTATGCCTTCTTTTTTAATCCATAAAATGTGCTGTAATATGGTGTGAAAAAAAAATTTAGCATCCACTTGACTCCACACATTCATCTCAATCCATCAGCCCATCGTTCACTCGGTCTACCTTGCTTTCTTTCACATCCTCTCGAATACCATTCTAGTATTTCTCGCGTCCATCTGCGATCCATCAACTTTTTCACACCTTTCGCTAAATCTTTCACTTTGGTCATGCTTCTTACCCATGTATTCATCTTACGATCTCTTCTCGTTATACCGAGCATACATATGTACACATTTCCACGCTTCTCTGTGTGCACTGGATTTTGCGTAACATTATTGAATATTTTAATGTATGCATACCTTTCTACTTATAAAATTTCATTGTATTTTTCCATACGTGTTTTGTGAAATGTGTTAATAAATTTTTGTCGAAATTCTGTGTTGATTACAATATTTAATCTATAATGTGTATCATTTAATTTTAAAACATCAAAATAGTGTATCAACTTTGACGTCGTCGACGTATAAACTTATCCCAGATGAAAATTGATGATCCTTCAACCACACATAACACTTTGAATACTTTGAATTTCAGCAACGAATTTTTATTATAATAAAAAAAAGTGTGTACATACACATAACCTTCTTATCTGACAAAGGTCAAAAAAACACACACATTATACCTATACGTTTCGTTAAAAATGTACAAACGTCCAATGAAAGTGTGTGTTCGATATCGGATTTCATTTCGACGAGACCTAATTGGAAATCTGCTACTTTGGCGGCTGATTGGGGTTTGGTGGGGTTCAAGATTGACCTACCCCTAATCAATCAACGGGCAACGGTAACAAATTATGAAGTCAAAAGTCACGGTCGTCTGAAAAAGGAGCTTTTTCCCTCTCAAAAAGGATACCGACGCGCAATAATCCATTACGAAACTTTTTCATAACCACAATATTTGCGAGTGTGACAACGTGAGCGTGATGCGATTTACGACGCCGCGGGTGAAACGAAACAAAAAAGAAAATATATATGTACATATGTATAGACATATGTACATAAAAGGGGGAAGAAAGTGTACAAAGGGAATAAAAAAAAAAGCGGCGAGGCCAAAGGGAAGTTTATGTGAAGTAAGGCAGGCCCGTACAAATAATGCTAAACGTAATGCAACGAGAAACATATTTATTCGCGAGCCGAACTAGAGACCGCGTAAAGGCCGACCAGTAAGAAACAATATTTATTCGATGGTCGAATCGTTCCTTCTTCTTTTTTTGGGGGTGGGTGGGAGGAATTCCAGATTTCGGGTCGGTGGAGAAGAATAGTGCAAAAAGAAATTCCGAAGGAAAAACATTGGTATTCAGAGTGCGAGGCCTCGCCATTCTGTGTCCGTTGCGCTAGCTAGAACATCATTATTAGAACGTTTTATTAAATCTTTAAGTGTTCTTTAAGAAGTTGCACAATATGTTACGTATCACTGAAAATATTAAACTGTCAAAAAAATAAAACGCATTAAAGTTACATAATATGATTGACTTTCTTTATATTTTTATTTTTCAAACCATATTACAGCACATTTTATGCTTACTTAAAAGGCATACGACCAATTCAAGAATGTTAGGCAAGATCCAGTGCACACAGAGAAGCATGGAAACATGTATGCTCGGTATAACGAGAAAAGATCGTAATAGGAATACATGGGTAAGAAGTATGACCAAAGTGGCAGATATAGCGGAACATGTGAAAAAGTTGAAGTGGAGACATAGCGAGAAGAATGGATCGCAGATGTACGCTATAAATACTGGAATGGTATTCGAGAGGATGTGAAAAAAAGCAAGGTAGACCGAGTGGACCAAGGGCTGATGAATTGAGAAGAATGTGTCGAGTCAAGTGGATGCTAAATTCAAGAATGTTACGTAAGATCCAGTGAAGCATGGAAACATGTATGCTCGGTATAACGAGAAAAGATCGTAATAGGAATACATGGGTAAGAAGTATGACCAATGTGGCAGATATAGCGGAACGTTTGAAAAAGTTGAAGTGGACACAATCATTATAAGAAGAATGGATGGCAGATTGACGTGATAAATACTGGAACGGTATTCGAGAGGATGTGAAAGAAAGCACGGTAGACCGAGTGGACGATGGGCTGATGAATTGAGATGAATGTGTGGAATGCTAAATTCAAGAATGTTACTTAAGATCCAGTGCACACAGAAAAGTATAGAAAGATGCTCGGTATAACGAGAAGAGATCGTAAGAGGTTTGTATGGGTAAAAAGCATGACCAAGGTGGCAGATATAGCGGAACCTATGAAAAAGTTGAAGTGGACACATAGCGAGAAGAATGGATGGCAGATTTACGTGATAAATACTGGAACGGTATTCGAGAGGATGTGAAAGAAAGCAAGGTAGATCGAGTGGACGATGGGCTCATGAATTGAGAAGAATTTGTGGAGTTAATTGGATGCATATTGCCCAAGACAGACAGGAATGGAAGAGGATTGGAGAGGCCTTTCATTCAGCAGTGGATGGTGAACGGCTGAAAATGATGATGATGATGTAATCATCATCATCATCATTTGCAGCCGTTTTAAGCACATTTATGTATTGAAAAATCGATTCAATAATATTGTCTGACTAACTTGTGACTTTAATATATGTACAATATAAAAATTGAATGTATTCATCAAGTAACACTGTGCAACAAAAATTACCGGAGCGGAGAAGAGTCGATCTTTACAAAGTTTGACCCACTGAATTCGAATATGATAATGAAGTTTGTTGGTTAGCTCTCGTTAACCACCTCTAAACGCGACTACAAATCATCTACAGCTCAAATTTGTACGTTTAGACAAAAATAAAATATATCGACATAGAGAACCAATCCTAATTAATGCGTTGAAATAAAAAAGTGGCCAACCTAACGCATAATTAACACCGGGAAAAAAAACAATTTATTTATGCTTAAAATTTGCTAGACGATTGCGTATTAGTATTTTAAAGCGTTCAAATATCAAAATTAATAGAAAAAACATCTGACTATTACTTCCAATACTCATTTTGTACACAAAAACACTAAGTTTTGAATTACAGACCGAAAAAGTCAAAAAAATGTACATAAATATTGTCTATTTTTTTAAACGCTCATATCTCATCAACGAGAGCTAACAGACACATTTCATTAGTAATAATTTTCGAGTCTCCGCTCGGGTAACTCAAAAACGTCATTTTTTGTTGCACAATGTAACACTACTTAACTATAAAATTGACAACCAAAGTCATAAAAATTCGGTAGTTCCATTTAAATTCTAATGATCTAGTCTACAGCTGTCCAAAAACATTGAATTTAAGCCCCTGACAAACCTAAGCGATATCGCTGCGTCAAGTTATCGTCCACTATCGTCGTTGATTCGCACCAATGCGAATTATACGATGATGGGGGCGTCAGTTTGACGCAGCGAAACCGCTAAGGTGTGTGAGCGCCTTTAAAGAGCACGAAAAAAATTGCGTATTTAACCTACAAGCACATATAACTCAATTTGTCTAAGAAAAAGACATAGAAATTTGTTTGATATACATACAAACTTGAAATTTAATTATTCAGAATTTGCATCAACGGTTATAGTTGCGTATAAATTAATTTTAATTTAACAATATTTCAATGCATCATTTCGTAATTTAAGAAGATTTATGTTAGTACATATTGTGTAATAAATATCTACGGTTGTAATTGACCGTTTTATACTGTCATACGACTTGTAATCGATCGTGTATATATTCAATATGATTTCGTTAGAAATATTCAGCAAAAATTTTCCACCGAGATGCCATTCACTATCGTATGCTTATAACGTGGAACGATTTCAACTTGAAGTTATTTCATTTCACATGTTTTGAAACCTTTGTCAACGTCAAGCGACTCGCTGTCGATACAAGGTTCATTTTTCTTTTCAGCGGTTTTTGCATTTTTCGCATACGAAATATGATATACGATCTAGACACCGAACGTACCCCATCCCCTACAGTATTATGTATACCACGTCTCTGAGAAATTATTTTCAATTTAATTTACCAACCCCTCCTAATCGCAAAAGCTCCTACTCGTTATTAGTGAGCAGGACGAGACTCGTTCGGCCATTTTTCAACCTGTGTACTTTTTTTTTTTTAAATGTAAATTTAAAAACGAGCCTCTGCGTCCCTCTAACGTTGAAGCGCTCGTGTCTTCTAATAAAAGAAGCTAAAAAAACGTGTACAAGGATTTGCGAACAAAGTGCCTCAGTTTTATCTTGCCTAGACGGGTCCATTCTGGTACACAGTTCGGAGTGCACTCTGTGCTCAAAGACTAAATCTCTGATATCCAAAGCCGCATTCTAAAAACCTCCCCATCCACAAAAACAAAAAAAAAATATTATAAAATGACAGCAAGTGTCGGAATTTGTATCGATTATTCGATTTAAGTTACTATTATTTTTTTTTTTTTTATTTTATTTTGAAAGGAAGTTTCCGATGCGGGCTTGCATTTAAGGCTCTATTTCTCAACGGTGTCTTTTCTTCGGGAAGTTTGGGAGAACCTGGGATATTAAGGTCTGCAAATGCATCCCCGAGGGGTGATTGCTCGAAAAAAGTTTTAATACAAGCATCAAAATAAAATAAAGTAAAAAAAAAGGGGAATAAAATTGTTTATTGTATTACCTTTAAATTTATACGCTGAAAATTTTTCATTGACAAACGCTCAATACGCTCAATTATATATAAGATTATGATTAATTGTAGCTTAAACAACCCACGTACAAATAAGTTGTAGTTGTAGTCATAGTATGGTATTAGATTTATTCATTTATTTATTTAAGATAGCTTAAACTTAAACATTACTTAAAGCTAAAATTACAAAATAAATTTATTATTTACTAGTACTTGTACATAGGTGCTGTATTAAGGCTGCCAAGAATCTATCAATTTTATTTATATTTCTGAGAACTTCTGGCAGGCTATTATATTCTTTATTAACTTTTTTTTACCCCTAGTATTATGACTATGTATATAATACCCTCTTATTAAATATTATTATCGAAATATTATTGGTAATAAATTACACTGTGCAACAGAGCGGAGATTAGTCAATCTTTACTAAGTTTAATCCACTGAGTTTGAATCCGATAATGATTTTTGTTGATATGCTCTCGTTTATGAGATATTTGCGACTTAAAAATGTAAAAAATATCCATTTTTTTGGCTTTTGCGGTTTATAACTCAAAATATAGTATCGTTGTGCTCAAAGTGAGTATTGAAATCAATAGTCAGATATTTTTCCTATTGATTGTAATTTTTTATTGATTTAAAATACTTATAATTAATTATCTAGCGAATTTTTAAACTCAATATATTTTTTTTTTTACACATTTTTTCCGTGTTATTTGGCGTTTGTTTAGAGAATTTTTTATTTCACTACGTTTATAAGGATTGGTTTTTTATTTCAGTTTTTTTTTATTTTATCTTAACGTACTAATTCGAGCGGCAAATGATTTTAAACTACGTTATGATATGTTACCGGCGCGCGCTTGACTCTATTTTGTAGCTTTTAACTACCCTATTCACTAAATTTAAAAATGAACCACAATATATAAAATGAGGACAAACATAGAATAGAATAGATAACACATTAAGGGCAATTAAAAAAGTAATTTGCATTGTTACTACTATAGCAATTTCGTATTATACAACTAGTTTTGTTTGTTTCGAATTTGAGTCACATTTATATGTAGATTTACCTGCTTAAGGCTGCATACACATAGCAACTCTTCTCATACTTGGACGAGTTTGGAGCTCGCAATTTTACCGATTAAAAATTCAGCACACTTCCAATTAACCCTTTTAAACGAAAAAAAAAAATAGTGGGGCCAGAACACTATCTCAATAAACGTGTTTCAATAGAAAATACTCAATATAAAATAGTATTAACAGTGGGAAAAAATCTCAAGTGAAAATACATACTTTTGACTTTTGATTTAAACTGGACGACTACTTAGAAATATCTGAAAGCTGAAAAGTACTACAAATGAAAGATAAAATACCCAACTATAGATTTCAATATTCATTTTGAACAAAAAATTGACCGATTTTGAGACATCGAACGAACAACACAAAGAAATAGAAAAATCGCGTGATTTAAAAAACACATACATATATCTCCGAATCTCGAGCCAATCAACATTTCTTATTACCAGATTCGTGTTTACTGGGCATAGATCTATAAGAAAAGTCATATCTCGTCTCGGAAACATTTTAAAAGTCGTAATTTGTCGAACAGTGTTATTTGTATTGGCTGCATAAATAAACAGCATTAAAAGTACTAATGTTAAATTTAGATTCGATGTTTGTTTTTAATTTTCAACGATACTCAATTAACCAATTCTCGTCTCGTCAATCTCGTCTCAAGTCTCGTCTCGTCAATTAACAGTCTCGAATCCTTACAAATCATAAAAACAAGTAAACCCAAATTGTAAATATCCTGTCATATTATCGAAAGGCAATTAACAATACGTTATCTAAGAATTTTGCAATTTGAACCGCGTAGGCGTCAATTTCGTCTCTCGACGAAAATAACCCCGTAAAATTGATTCTATCCACTCGTTTTTATATGTAGATAATTAATTTTTATTAAATTTATTATACTTTGGAGAGGTTTCGATGTATTTTTGGAACGTGTACGGGCTTCTCACGGTTTCGTAGAACCTTAAAGCTTGGCGTAGCAGTCAGTACGCGTAGAGCTTTCGCGGCGCAAACACGCGCACAAAAAGCTCTCACCCATCCACCCACGCGACTCTGACAACGACGCTTAACCCGCGAAATATATATGTATAAAATAAAATAAAATCTATTATAATTTTTCCCAAAATCACCGTGTTAAAATTGTGCGATAGAACGAAACGTATTCGTATCTATGTATATATGTTTTAAATTATCGTATTGTATTGTATGTGCGATCTAGTGGTAGCCTGTTAAATAATAATAATATAATATAATAGAATTTATCGTTAGTAGTTGTTATACATATTGTATATTAAATGTATTGTAATAATATGATGTTAATTAAAAAATGTGTATATTGAAAGTTCATATGAGTTAAAAATGTTTAATGTACGATTGTCGAGTGAAACGACGACTTGAGGTGAGTACGTTTTATTTGTTGCATTTATTATTGATGCGTATTTTTTTAAATAATATAAATAATCAATTTCAAAGGCATATCTTGAGTGAATTTGATTTTATTACGATACCTATACTGCCGTCCTAAGCCCACTTAACGTAGCTGACAAAAATTACGAAAATGAGTTACATAGATGTGTTTTGGGGGTTATGGGAGTGTATTCTTGCGATTTTTCATATCAAAATTAATGTGTCTTCATACAAAGTGACTTTTTTAAACTATTAAATCTAACGTATCTGCATGCGCAGAGAAATAGTATCACCAATACTACCTTATCATGAAAGATTGAAAAGACTGAATCTCTCCACATTAGAGACGAGGAGATTAAGAGGCGATTTAATAGAAGTATTTAAAATAATAAATAATCATTATTCATGTGATATGACCAACCTCATTATGTTCAATGAGAACCCTCATCTAAGAGGTCATACGCTTAGACTCCGAAAAGAAACATCAAATAAGATTGTTAGAGATTCATTCTTTTCAAATAGAGTGGTTGAAGTTTATTATATATATCATATGTATACATTAATAATGAATGATGAAGTGACGGAACTACTAAAGTATTCATTTTTTTTTAAATTTTACCTTAGAATTATCAAAACACAATAGAAAATAACCTCATGCACTAAAAAAAAAGTTTAAATAAATCAGTAATATATGAAGAAAAAAAAACACAAATTTAGAATACAATTTTCAAGTCTATTTATCTCGATATTGTTGTTTTGTCAGTTACGTTAAGTGGGCTTAGGACGGCAGTATAGGTTAGTGCACAGATATTGTATGTCCAGTTATAAAAAAAAAAAAACGTTCACCTGCATCAAACTTCCATGTCCAAATATTATTACTTTATTCAAATATATAATATGTCCATTTCGTCCATATTTTTCATGCAAAAAAGTCACTTGCAATATTTTTACACAAAATTGGACATACAATACCTGTGCACTAACCCATCGATATGTACTTTCAAATATTACGAGCGATGATTAGTAGGTATGTAGTTTTTGTACTGATAAGTATTAATGGCATTTAAGATTGAGAATAATGTTATACATATAATGTCCATCGGAGTACATAAACGTTATACAGTATTAGTAAAGAAAGCTAAGAACTACTGCACCTGTTACTGTAACACGATTTTAAGCACATTTTAATATTGGCCTCGTACCTGCATATGTACCTATACATATAATATGATGGATTTGTCAATTTTAATGTAAATATGAGTAGGAAATTTGACGTTTAATATTTAATAACCTGCTGTTTTTATTGCACGGTTGTATAGGCCTTCAAGTATTCGCAATATGTACATATAGCGTCTAAAGATGTTCATTATAACGAAATCCTTGAGTGGGGGAGGGTAGGGAAAAAAATAAAAAAAAATTCAGAAGAAGCTCCTCATCCCTTTAGTGATATCCTTGAAGGGATGGCAACATTCCTTTGCGGATTTCATAATCTTATTTTTGGAGTTACGCGCGTTAGTACGCTAAATGCGAAAATAAACTTGATGATGCTACAAACTGGGGAAGGTTTAATTATTTTTAAAAAAAATTCATACAATGTTAATGAGGGCAGTTCTATTTTTAACACAACAAAAGAACACATACTCTCAGACCTATAAATAATACAAAGGCATTAAAATGTTACGTGCATATAAATTTATACGCTGTAGGTATCGTGCAATTTAAATAACGTAATTCCGTAAAGGAAATGTATATATTCTGCGAATGATTTTGTCGCTCTTTGACATTTGACGTCTTATCGAGTAATTGATAAAGGGGCTGGCCTGTTTAAATTTATTTTTGAACCGTTTCGAAATGAATTATTCAAAAGTAACGGCGTCGTGACTGACATAACTTATCATTTTAACGGCGGCGGTTCAAACAGGAAACAGCATTAGTTATGAAGCGTTTCGTTAATGTTGCGTCTCAAAATCGAAATTAAATTTGCAACGCAAATAAATTAACGAGTTTGCGAGACGTATCTTGTGTTTCGTTTGATTTTTATGTGGTTTCATTAAATGTATCCTTTTAGAATGTTATAAAATAAACAGGGAAGTTTAAATTCTATCATATGTATGTATGTACATATATGTAAATAAGTATTGAGCATTATAATAACAATTGTTTGAGCATTGAAATTGAGCAACAAATTGTATAGCCTTAATTTTTTCCAAACTAAGCGTATATTTTGACAATAGTCTTTTTAGGATTCAAACATGAATTAATCAAGAATGATAATGACAATTTACGATATGAGTAATCAGTACAAGTACACAGTAGAGTTTTCATCGCTCACTGTTACTATTATATTATATATGTTGTGGTTTTAGACAAATAATAAATCACCAATTTGATCAGCTGATCCCAAAGAACAATTTGAACCGGTTTTTTCATGCAGTCTTTCTCAAACTAAGTTTTCATACGTGTTATTTCTATATCTATTTTTTTGCCTGGCCGTTTTGGGCATTGTGTGAAATACCTTGGCATTTTATACAATGTAGGATTTCACTTTTTGCGCTTAGCATATTAGTATGTACAATGTACATATGTATATGTAGCTCAAATTAATATAATCATATTCAGCCGTTCACCATCCACTGCTGGATGAAGGCCTCTCCAATCCTCTTCCATTCCTGTCTGTCTTGAGCAATCTGCATCCACTTGACTACATACATTCTTCTCAACTCATCAGCCCATCTTCTACTCGGTCTACCTTGCTTTAATTCACATCCTCTCGGATACCATTCCAGTATTTCCACTTCAACTTTTTCACACGTTCTGCTATATCTGCCACTTTGGTCATACTTCTTACCAATGTATTCCTTTTACGATATATCCTCGTTATACCAAGCATACATCTTTCCATGCTTCTCTGTGTGCACTGGATCTTACGTACCATTCTTGAATTTAGCATCCAAGTTTCACATCCATACGTCATAACTGGCAGTACGCATTGGTCGTATGCTTTATTTTTTAAGCATAGCGAAATGTTGCACTACAGCACGTCATCCTAGTTTTATTTCTTATTCTTTACATCCGGTCATATTCACCAATTGTCCTAGGTAAATTAATATATACAAATGTTAATAGATCACATATACATAACATTTTAAACGAATGCTAGCATAACGTTAGCCTTTAGGTATGTTTATTTGTCAGTCGGGAACGTTCGAACTGTTGTTTTCATTGAACATTTGAACTACCTTCATTTTAACCTGTTTACACTGTGTTCCAAAGTTATTGCTATTGATTATACACTTAGCGTGTAAAGATTCCACGGTACTTTATATAATATATTATGTATTTATGTACATTATGATATTGAAAATTACATATAGAAACGTCAAACGTGAATAAAAATGAATTATTATTTCATACACACATACAAACGAGGGACACTTTCAGCATGTACGTATAATTATGGTTTAGCTCATGGCATATTGAGCTCTTTCTTGAAGGCCATAAATCTATCCCAGGATCTCGGGGTCGCAATGTATATACTATGCGTACATTTATACATACGTATGTACGTATGGGGAAACACATTTTCCACAGCCTAACGTAGTTTTACATAATTCAGAAGGAAAAGTCGAAACGAGCTTTCCTCTACGCCAGCGGTCGGGAACTGGCGGCTCCGGAGCCGCATGCGGCTCTTAGTATGAAACCCTGTGGCTCTCGTTGTCATCCAAAGTTTTACGTGAAACACAACGTTGACATGCAATTTACACAAAATCTAAATTAATCCTATTTCCATAACTTCATGTCTATAGAAAGCTTTGAATCGTTTTTCAAATTAAACTTTATAACACTTTTTAGTAATAAATTAGACATTAGTCAGAAATTCACGAAGATAACTTTTTTCTTACAGCTATCCATTTCATAAATGAGCAACATTTAATTTAATTTTGAATATCATTTTCAGCCGTTCGCCATCCACTGCTCGATGAAATCCATCCTCTCCGATCCTCTTCCATTGCTGTCTGTCTTGAGCAATCTGCATCCACTTGACTCCTCACATTCTTCTCAATTCATCAGCCCATCGTCCACTCGGTCTACCTTGCTTTCGTTCACATCCTCTCAGATACGATTCCAATATTTTTCGCGTCCAGCCCATTGCCACATCAACTTTTTCAATCATTCTGCTATACATGTCATACTTCTTACCCATGCATTCCTCTTACGATCTCTTCTTTTTATACCAAGCATACATTTATTTATTTATTTATTACTTATTTCACGCCTAAAAAGGCTTTTATACAAATAGAGAAGATATCAATACAGGAGTAAAATATACATATAATTTAAATTAAACTAAGAAGAGGAACTTCGTAAAGAAAGCAACAGTTTAGACTTTACTAAATTAAGGTTATTACAGAAATAGTCCAATAAATTCCCATACTTATTGCCAGTTCCAATCAACCTAGGAATAGGAGACTGCCGATAGTAATTGGTACACGAATTACCTTCATCCACAAACAAAAATTGAGATCGTGTAAAACGTGTAGGAACTTTTAGTCGCAAAATCGACTCAACAAGAATAGGACAATCAATAAAAGAATTTACAACTCTATAAAAAAAGACCAAGTCATTCATAACTCTTCTATCAGACAATTTGTGCATATTTAAACTATGTAAAAGATCTTAAGAATTTATTTTGGATTCTTTCTAAAGAATAAGAATGAATAGAATAAGAAGGAGACCAAACAACAGAGCTATACTCCAACTTACTTCTGACAAAAGAACAAAATACATCTTTCTATGCTTCTCTGTGTGCACCGGATCTTACATATGTAACACTCTTGAATTTAGCATCCACGTTTCACATCCATACGTCATAACTGGCAGTACACACTGGTCGTATGCCTTCTTTTTTAAGTACAGCGGGATGTTGGATTTAAAAACTATGTTCATTCTTTCAAAAGCGCTCCATGCCAGTGTTTCATTCTTTGTTTTATCACATATAGTCGGAAAATAATATGTTGCGGCTCCCAAACTGAGCCAATTTTGCAAGGTTTTACCTAACGTGGCTCTCATCTCGAAAAAGGTTCCCGACCACTGCTCTACGCAAACGGCACACTAGTTCACATTTGCCGAAAAGATGAACGTTCAGTCTTTGGGAACGACCGTAATTTATCCGGTGGCAAATCGAGCACAATAACACCGCGCGAAAAACACACCTTATCGGCTGATTAATTTTAAGTGTGTTTATTATATTTCGAGGAGCTTTCGTCAGCGTCCTTCCTTCCCCAGCCACAATAAGTGTAAGTGCTCGGAAAACCATGATAAATGCCGAAACGCCAGCGAAACAATTTTATCAAGGAACAAAGGATCATTACTCAAACGGCCCGCGTCGCTTTGTGGAAAATAAGCAAATCGCACAAATTACGCGGCTCAAAATGGCCGTCGGGTTTTCGACACGCAAAAAAAAACTAACAGCATTTATACGAGCGTTAGAATGTTTGTTCGGGAGCGTATGATACGCCACAGTCGTACCCCGTATCCTCTAATGCGTAAAAAGCTTTCAAAAGTTAGATACACACAGATAGATATACGCGCGCGCGCGCGTGCGAAATGCTGTTGTATCGTGACTTTTATGCGACCGAGTAGAGATCGTTCCAAATAAGCTGGCCCAGTCACGCGTGACTTCGATAGTGATTCGATAGTCACGTGTGAACTATGTGTGTTAATTTGAATGCACGCTGTTGAGATCATCCGGCACCATCCGTCACGATCCAACGTACTCGAAGTATTATACATATGTATACTATACATATATTTATTTATTTACATAATACGGTAGCTTAAGCTAATAACAGAGCACCTTAACTAAGCACCTGTACAGAGATGTTTTTTTAAGACTGCTAGGAATTTTTCAATAATTTTGGAACTTCTAATTCTATCCGGCAGTCTATTATGCTCCAAAACACCTCTGTACAAGATGCTTCTCCTATTCTTCTATTTATTTTAACATTTTTTATAATTAAATTATTTTTTTTCCTTAAATTATATTCACATACATCCATTCCTCTCACAATAAATTTACAAAAATATGATGGTAACATATTATTATCTAACTTAAATATAAATACGAACATACAAATCCTCAAAGTATCATTCACATTCAACCAATCTATGTAATTTAACCATCATTATATACATAATAGCCGAAATCCGTCTGTGTATCTGCTGATAACGCTCGCTGAGGAAAATAATTAAAAAAAACAGAATGAGTGGGGATCGAACCCAGGACCCCAAGCTCGGGAAGAACTACCTTAGACCAACTGCCAAAACCAGTTGTCGGATTGGTACTTTTTTTAAACATTACCTATAAAAGGGATCGTGACTTTGCTAATAATACATAGATGGTGCTATAAAAACTATTTTTTTTTTTTGATTTTTACAAAATCGCTTACAAAATTATAATTATTATACATATAATAATTAATAATTATATAAATATTTGATGATTTGGTATTCGATACAGTGCTCGATATGTCGATAGGTGATCTCTATTAAAAAAAGCGCTTTACAATATTTAAAATTAGCGGGCGTTGATGTTCAATGGGCTTACACTAGTATATTATTATATATATATATTAATATACTAGTGTAAGTGTATATTATTATATATATAATAATATACTCTTCCCAACAAAATTCGTTAGGGGTATGACTGGCATGAGGTCTTTGGAGTGGAGGAGGAAAGTATCTCTGTTGAAACATATGTTCATGATTATAAATGGACATCTGTTCAATGGGGAAATACTAGAGCGTCTCCAACTTTACACTCCGGATGTTTATTGTCGTGCACGGGGTCACGAGCTATTTGTGGTGCCGGGGTACAGAACAATGCTTATGGGGTCCAGCCCGGTGATTACTGCTCTCAAATTATTTAATTCGTTGTCGACTGATGTTGACATTTTCAACATCAGCCTGGCGCAGTTTGTAATCAAACTAAAGACTTATAAATTATAGTATTATTTTGTTATTATTTCTTTTTTTTTTTTTTTGTTTGATTTTCTAATGTTTTTTTTTTCTTTATTATATTATATTATACTCTGTGTAAGTTTTATGTATCTTTTTTAATACTTTTTTTCTTTTTTGTTTTTATATATGTATGTATTTAATTTTGATATGTATGTATATGTAATTATATTTTGGGCTATAAACCTGTTTATAAATAAATAAATAAAAAATAATAGCAGAAATCCGTCTGTCTTTCTGCTGATAACGCTCGCTGAGGAGAAATTATTAAAAAAAACCACTAGCACGACTGGGGTTCGAACCCATGACCTCAGGCCCAGGAAGAACGTCGTTAGACCAATCTGCTAAAATCAGTTGTCGGTTGCTTGCTTTTTTTTTTAAACATATTGTCACGATCCATTTACCTACAAAATGGATCGTGATTCTGCTAATAATACATAGATGACACTATAGAAACAATTATTTTTTTTGTTTTTTGATTTTTACAAAATCACTTTCAAAATTATAATTATTATATAAATAGTAAAGTAAAAAAAATAATTTTTTTTCTGTGGGTATCGATCGATAGCATTCAATTAGTGGGGATTGCTATAATACATGGATGGCGCGATAAAAACTATTTTTTTTTTGTTTTTTCGATCAATTAGTGGGGATCTCTATTAAAAAAGCGCTTTACGATATTTAAAATTCAGCGGGCGTTGATATTCAACGGGCTTACACTAGTATACATATAATAGCCCAAATCCGTCTGTCTGTCTGTCTGTCTGCTGATAACGCTCGCCAAGGTAAATTATTAATAGACACGAACCGTCCGCGCTATTTTCTCACCAATTCATAATGATGTCCAATAGGGGTTAGAATATTACTATAGATGCTGAAAATAGATATTTCGATATGTGGTATCAAATCATTGTTGAATATTATGTGAGTTGTGTTTACAAACACGCTATTTCCACCAATTATAGTTTAATGGTTTGCCTGGCTGCATGGGTGGCTGCGGAACGCCACGGCACGTGAACATCCACTCATTCGTTCACTCGCATACACACTCACGGCACGGAAAGCGCTTGCATTTACCAACTACCTACTACATTTTGCACAACTAAATATACTACAGGTATCGTCATCATTTTCTGCCGTTCACCATCCACTGCTGAAGGAATGCCTCTCCAATCCTCTTCCAATTCTGTCTGTCTTGGGCAATCTGCATGCAGTTGACTCCACACATTCTTCTCAATTCATCAGCCCATCGTCCTTGCTTTTTTTCACATCCTTTCAGATACCATTCCAGTATTTCTCGTGTCCATCTGTCATCCATTATTTTTCCACTACGATCTCTTCTCGTTATACCGAGCATACATACATATTTCCACGCTTCTCTGTGTGCACTGGATCTTGGGTAACATTCTTGAATTTATACGTCATAACTGGCAGTACGCATTTGTCGTATGCCTTATTTTTTTAACCAACTACAGGTATATACATACATACATACATACATAAATGAAAACCACCTGATGACACTGTCAACGGTCAGTGACTAGACAGCATTTATACATAAACTGACCCTTTATTATTTTTACCGACCTTTTTTGACTGATTGCGTTAAAGAAAATAATGACGAATATTCGCGATATATAGAGCTTTCACATTACACATCCTTTTTATGAGGCAAAGTTAAACGACTGGAGTAACTTTACCTTAATACTTCATCTGAAATCAACTATGTACGTCACATTAAAAAGAATAAGAAGAATTTTCGACTCTAAAGGAGTGAAATTTCAAACGTGCAAGCTACCATAGCTTTCGGTAAATAATAAATAAATAAAACGAGTCGTTTTACGCGAAACGCAACTCGAAAGCATTATCCGGCAGTATAATGCGTGACGAAATCTTACACGAAAAACCCTTTTACATTCTGTGATTAGTTACCCTTTTTTTCCTTTTTTTTTTTCGACAGGGGAAAGGGGGGCGGGTTTCGAGCCATTAGGCAGAAAATGTAAAATCACGCTAGCGGTAATAAGGTTCGCCTTTTTTTCTCCGCCCCCCCAGTACCTACACTCCAAATTGACGAGATTGAATGGAAGTAAGAGAAAAACTACCGAGTTTTATCGGACGAACGATTGAATCGATCCTTAGAGGGTGCCAAGATGGAGGCTAGGGGTAGAAGGGATAGGGGTTGAAGATAAGATCGGAAAATTTACGGGTTTCGTCGAGTCGAAATTTAGGGTTATTTAATTGCGTGCGTCGGAAAATATAGGCAGTCGTTAATTTAATACGGAACGAATTGACTTTTTTTTTTTTTTTGTTATTTTATTTTTCCTCTAGTATTTAACCCGTGCACGACCTTGTAACTAATATCGCTTTGAGCTTTGGGCGAATGGAAAATTACGACGAGTGGGGAAAGAAAAGTATCCGAAGAATGAAATCATATGTAAATTGAGTTAACTTTTCTTATATCTTTTTTTATGCGTGCTCAAATTGAATTACACTATTGTGAACTTTGCACTGTTCGATTGTAATGTATATATGTATATAAACTCACGGACTTGGTTCACCGTTGTAAGGAATAAGCGTGGTACTGTAATGTTTGAACACATCCATCACTATTGAATGCAAGTTTATCGGCTGCGGAAAATATGAAAGGTGACTTGGTATAACCGTTCAATAGCCGGTAGGTTTTAGTTTTTTTTTTTAATTCAATATTTCTTTGTGGCTTGAATTGACTATCCAGTTGGAAATATAATATATTAGAGTCTAAAAAATTAAATTGAACTATGTAACTTTTGGTTATAACTTACATATACAATACCTACACAAAGTAAGCTTTAAGTTGTTATATGTACTTACATACATTCATCATAAAATTACTTCATGTCATGTAGTTTGACACTATTACATAAAGCAAAATTTAACTTGGATACTCCATAATTTTACACACTTGGCTATAACTATAAGTTATATGCCTTACTATTGGAAAATAAGTTTCAGCCGTTCACCATCTACTGCTGGATGAAGGCCTCTCTAATCCTCTTCCATTCCTAGCTGTCTTGAGCAATCTGCATTTCACACGTTCTGCTATATCTGCCACTTTGGTCATGCTTCTTACCCATGTATTCCTCTTACGATCTCTTCCCATTATACCGAGAATGCATCTTTCCATGCTTCTCTGTTTGCACTGGATCTAGCGTAATATTCTTGAATTTAGCATCCAAGTTTCACATCCATAACTGGCATTACGCATTGGTAGTAAGCCTTCTTATTTTAAGTATAACGGAATGTTTGATGTTCATTCGTCCAAAAGCTCTCCATCCTAGTTTCATGTCTTCTTCTTTACATCCGGTCATATTCACCAATTGTCCTAGGTATAAATAACTATCAACTATGTACAATATGATTATCTTTACATCTCATAATATTGGTGTCAGAAGTGGGATCCGTGTTCCAAATCAATGCTCCAATGAGACATGCACGTCGGATTTAGATTTTTATTATATAAATGATAGACCAAAGTCTGTATATTTGATCATTTACGATAGTACTCACGTTTATTGATAAGAAAATAGTTTCACATTCGTTACACGGTTAACTGTCACTGGGTTAGGGCGTCAGGCGAGTCTTGCACGTTAGATATTGATTTTTTTTCATTTTTTTTTTCATTTCCCACGACAGTATGGTGCAGTGTGTCGACAGTGTAAATTCACGGATCATCGAGTGCATTCTCAGTGCATAAAATGTGCACGTAGGTACGTGCCGTTTCTGTGCACATGGATATTGACTTTATGCCGAACGGCCAGCCGAAGAGAGGTGCATTATAACCGTACAATTCGCTGAACAGTGCAACGTTGATCACCTCCGTAATTTAATCGATAATTTGATTATTTCGTTGGATTAATTTTGTCACGTGATCGAACCACAGTAACGTAAACAAATTATATCATAAATATGTATGGTTGTATGTACGAGTATATACAATCCTATCCATTTGAATCAATATTGATTTTAGTATTTTTAATATATATTGTAATATATGTACATATGTACATATAATAATACTGAAACATCAATGTTATCATAAAGTATAAACTGTTATATTTGATCGTAAAATAATTGCATTTTTATCATGTCGAGTTTTGTGTTTCAACTTGCTTGACGTTTTTATATAACATTTTCATTTTTAAATTATTCAAGAGTACACGATTATTTTGGAAAATGAATTCATTTTGCTTTCAAATTAAACCACTCATATGAAGCATTGATTTATTTAATTAAAATAGCTTAAGAAGTTAATTACAAACACAAAGTAACTTAAAGCTAAAATTACAAAATAAGTTAAATTATCTACATATTAGCACTTTAAAGAGGTGCTGTTTTAAGGCTGCCAGGAATCTATCAATTTTGTTTAAATTTATGAGATCTTCTAGCAGTCCATTATATTCAACAACACTTCTGTGCAAGATACTTTTAAAGATGTTAAATTCTTAACTAGTATTACTCCTAAATATTTAAAACTATTTCTAATCTTCTATCATGTATGTATTACATTTAAATAAGCGTTATTAAAATTTTAATAATTAATTATCATGCCTTTTAGTTTATCAATATTTGATTTTAATTTATTCTTACATAACCAATTTTGCATGCAATTTAATTCTAAGTTTTATATAATATATTTTATATTAATATATTATCTGCAAACAAATGGATTTTACACTTAACTACTACCTTAAAAATATCATTTTTATATAAAATAAAGAGTAAAAGTATTATTTGTACATATATATACATACATATGTAGGTATATAAAAATTTATTACGGAAAATTTTCTTATCTTAACGCATTCAGGTGAAAATGAAACTTAAAGCCTTTAAAAATTCATTATATTTTAATTGAACACGAGCAAGAAAGAATGTTTTTCTTGGAAGCGATTGATTAAATTTGACTGAAAGCTCACAATTATAACTTTGATGTAAACTTATGGAAGTTTACGGCAACTAAATGTGAAAGTTTGGTTTAATATTATAGGAGGCTTGTATTTTTTTAATCACCATTCAAAGTAAATTGTCAGTATTTTTAATTAATAGTTCCGTAATCATTCACTGTTTAAAATTATTGATCGCTTAATATTTTGATTGACTTTTTGTATTGACCATTGAAATAGTTGACAAGCAGTAATTCGATCATAATATTGAGCAATTTCACTCTGAATTTTTATTAAATCGACGATGTTTTATTGAAACATTGCAAAAACGTGCAATGAGATATGTACATATCTGTATTTAAACTGCAGTTTTCCGTTTAAAATAAATTCTGAAACGAGCACTTCTTTGACGGAAGCGGAATCTTGGTTGCTCGTTAGTGACGCTAGATTTGGCACGGGAAAAACTGCATCTCATTTGATTCTTTCGCTTTGGGATAGAGTTTTCCGAGTTTTTCCTCCCCAGCTCGCTATCTATTTACTACGTTTATTATATTTAACCGTCTCTTAGCCACAATATCATGATATGAATATTGCATCATGCGGTTTATACTGTATAGGTATATGTACATAATATCTATGTGTATTATGAATTTCAAGTTTCAAATCTGAACTCGGAATATGTAAAAAATTATTAACGGAAAACATCAATGTATTGTCAATAACGCCATGGATACCATTTTTCATCGCATTAGTTTCAAACCGTTTAATATATTCTTTCGAAAGTAACTTACTTGATATCAAGCGTTGCCTCGTCACTGTTTGGTAAACAATTTACCATATGTCACAGTGAAGTAACTGGGGAATGATACTCTCAAGTTGTGAAACCATTGCCTTTTGGAAAGGAGGAAAGAAAAGAGGGGATGGACTCTAATTTGGTATGTATGAAGGAAACAGTTTCAGAACCTAGTCATATAAATTGTCAAATGCTAACAGGATAGGGCCTATCTGGATTAATTAATATTCTGATCTTGCCAATGACGATAGTTTAGGTCGTCATTTGCAGAATCTTTAAGCATACGAGAATTGAGCCCTAAACCTCCGCACAAGAGTCTAACGCTCTAACCACTGAGCTATCGCCTGGAATATCATGTATATTTTAGCCCTATTCCGTCCGTCTGTCTGTCTGTCTGCTGATAACGCTCACTGAGATAAATGATTAAATGACACTAACCGTCGCGCGCGAGTGGGATTTGAAGCCGAGATCACCAAGTCGGAAGCGGGTGCACTTACGCATTCAACCAACGGAGGTAATGAGGAGCCTGCTACAATTTGACAATATTTCTAAACTTTGCTAAATTGTTACGTTGTTGTATAATAACGCGCCATCTATGCAAAAACTATAAAAACTATTAAATTTAATATTATTACTTTTATTATCTACATATAAAAATCAATGTCTGTTTGTTTGTTTGATTGTCTGTCTGTCTGTATGTCTCTTATAGGCTCCTAAACTACTCAACCGATCGCGATGGAACTTTCAGGACTTATTGTAATCATGCCGGGGATGGTTCCTGTGAAAAAAAATCGGGATAAAACGGGAACGGGCCTGCTCACGCGTCAGATAACGTACTAGGAACGGGAATGGGAACGGGATCGGGAACGGGATCAGGATTGGAAACAGGACCGGGATCTGGAATCGGGAAAAAACGGGAACGGGAACAGGAACGGGCCTGCTCACGCGTCAGATAACGTACTAGGAACAGGAACGGGATTGGGAACGGGAACGGAACGGGAACAGGAACGGCAACGGGATCAGGATCTGGAACGGGAACGGTATCGGGCATTGCAACGCATGCCGGGTCAGCTAGTTATCTATATATATATATAAATCAATCTCTCTCTGTTTGTTTGTTTGTCTGTCTGTCTGTCTGTTTGTCTCTTATAGGCTCCTAAACCACTCGACCGATCGCGATAAAACTTTCAGGACTTATTGTGATCATTCCGGGGATGGTTGCTGTGAAAAAAAAATTGGAAAAAAACGGGAACGGGCCTGCTCACGCGTCAGATAACGTACTAGGAACGGGAACGGGAACGGGATTGGGACCGGGATCGGGAACGGGAACGGGATCGGGAACGGGCCTGCTCACGCGTCAGAAAACGTACTAGGAACGGGAACGGGAACGGAATCGGGCATTGCAACGCATGCCGGGTCAGCTAGTTAGAAATAAATACTAAGTTCAGTACTTTATTAATTTGTCAACTTTGAAGTATGCATTACTATAAACATATAGTAGTGCAAGGGTCTGCCTGGCCGGCTGTCTGGCTGGATAGCCGCAGCTCGCTCGCATACATACTGCACGTACACATACATATACACACCCACACAAACACTCACAGTACGGGTGTAGGAGAAACCGCTCCGTTGATATTCAACGGGCTTACAACTAGTATATAAATATTTTCATTAAACTACTCATTCATAACCGAATCAGAATTATACCGAACGTAAGAGAGCGTGTCGCGAGAGCATTTTATTAGGTATTTGGGTGTATGTGCGACACGATTTTGGCGTTGAAATTGCAACTGTCACGCACATGTGCAACGTGATTAATGCTCGACTATTAATACTCGTTGGATATTCCTAAATCGAATAATACAGCGAAGGATTGTGTGTGATTTTCCATAGAAGCGTATATTTTGCATGTGGGCGATCTCAGTTTGGCAAATCTGTATTGTGTCGTGTGTGACAAGATGTAATATGCCGTGACCGATGGCGTTTTATCGGTTGCAAATCGATATTTTTACTGCAAATTTTATGTATTATGAGTTTACATATGTATATACCAGTGGTCGGGAATCTTTTTCAAGCTAAGAGCCAAATTAGGGAAAAACCTTTAGCCGCAACATTATTTTCGAATTGTATATTCAAAATTAAATTAAATGTTCCTCATTAATCATGAATGAAATAAATGTAAGAAATAAGTTATCCTCGTGATGTTTCTTAACGTTCGACAGTTTATTAATAAAAAGTATTATAAAGTTTAATTTTATAGCCATTCATGTTGATCTTGTGTAAACTGTGTGTCAACATTTTGTATTTCACGCAAAACGTTGGATGACAGTGAGAGCAGCAGATTGGCATACAAAGAGCCGCATGCGGCTCCCGGAGCCGCCGGTTCTCGACCACTTGTAAGATAAATATTTTTTTTGTGTATACGAAACGGTCTAGTTAGCACATTATATTATATTGACGATAATTGATAATAATTGATATTAGTGACGATCATCATTTTCAGTCGTTCACCATCCACCGCTGGATGAAGGCATCTGTATCCACTTGACTCCTCATATTCATCTCAATTCATCAGCCCATCGTCCCCTTGGTCTACCCTGCTTTCTTTCACATCCTCTTGGATACCATTCCAGTACTTTTCGCGTCTATCTGCCATCCATTGTTCTCGCTATGTGTCCACACGTTCCGCTATATCTGCCACCTTGGTCATGCTTCTTACCCATGTATTCCTCTTACGATCTCTTCCCGTTATACCAAGCATGCATCTTTCCATGCTTCTCTGTGTGCACTGGATCTTGTGTAACATTCTTGAATTTAGCGTCCAAGTTTCACATCCATACGTCATAACTGGCAGTATGCATTGGTCGTATACCTTATTTTTTAAGCATAGCGGAATGTTGGATTTAAAAACAATGTTCATTCTTTCAAATGCACTCCATCCTAGTTTTATTTCTTCTTCTTTACTAACAGTCATATTCACCAATTGACCAACTATCAACTATCTCTACAATATGCTTATCTACAGTGACTAGGCAAAATTCATTAAACACAATTTTAGTTTTATTTAAATTAATTTTTTATCCTACTTTCATACTTTCGTTGCTTAATTGTTTTTTACATTGTGTTTATCTTATTGTTTCTTATATTCACACCGTTTTATATATTATAAACAAATTTTGCAGTCATTTCTTATGATCCTGCAGGTGTTATTGGGTATTTCAGCATGATAGGAAACTTTTCTTTTCTACATAGCCTAATGGTCACTATGGATAATCACAGATAGATAATTTGCCAGTTCAGAAAAAAAGTGTAACTTTGTACAATACAAATTACTCACAGGTAACGCCATGTACTTATAGTTTGTTTCACAAATAAATTCTTTATAGTAAGGACAAACCTTTACCTTCAAGAGGGAATAAAAAAATTCACTATCCTCACACCACAAATATTAATGTTAAAATAAACAATACAATACATGTTATGTAGAAGAATGATTGACTTACCTTAGCCTTTTTTTGACGACAATCAAATAAAACGATTATTTATTACTGGAATGACAATTTTTTGGAATAAGCACAATTATTATGTGTTACCACAATGAAAAAACATTGTTAATGAATGAAAATCAACAGATCGAGTGGATACGGTCGTTTTAATATGAGATTGATCCTTGCATACAAACATGAGAGTGCTCGGGTTTTCCACGCGGAATACATTTTTTTATTGTCTCATTTTTCCCGCTTTTTTTATTCTTTCTTTTCTTATTAATTCAAAGCGAAATTGAGAGGCGAATGGAGGAGCCTCGGATAAAAATTCGTATCCCAAGTGTTATGCCAAAGTTTTGAAAAACTGGAGCAACTTCGCAGCCGCTCAGAGCTCACGGGATTTTCCTGTCAATTATTTAAAAATCAATCATCTTCACAGCGAGAGTGTGGCCAACAGCGATACCGACTTATAAAAATCCTCTAATAATGAAAAAAATATGAATACTCCCATCTTTCGTTTAATTCGATAACATAAACACAAAGCGCCTGTTCGTAAATAATTTAAACGATTAAATTTTTTCGAGCGTATCGTTTTAATCTCTCCGAGTGCTTGAATATTTGACGTGAAGCGTTTCATGTACGTTATACCTTGAAAATATGAATAAACTATTACGCATATCGGGTACTTCTATTTCTATTCAATACATTATTCCGAAAGCATCCAGCAAATGGGCCATATTTTATAACGAGTGAGGAGAGTGAAACAAAAAGTGCAAAAAAAAAAAAAAAAAAATGTGGGAAAAGCTAAGGAAAATCGGTATTATCTCGTGTGTAAGAAATATGCGTAAGATGAAAAATATGTTGTACAGACGGTTCCCAGATTTACGACGGTTAACGTTCTTAAAAATGGTCGGCCGTAAGTCAAAATCGCTTTTTTTTATTCAAGATATAATAATGAAATATGAATTTATATTGATTGCGAGTATAGTGCGTAAATTCAATATCAATATAGCCCTGTTCATTATTATTATTAATGTATTGTTCAAATAAACGTTTTTCGTGTATGAATATTTTATAATTTAATGTGAACGATCGATTGAGGTATTTCGTATAAAATTCTCACCTATATTAGCCTATATTAGCCTTTCTCGGAAGTGAGTGTAAATTTTAAAATCAGGATTATAATGTTCGTGTTCGAACGATGAAACGAACGCCTCAGTGTTTGATTTATTTTAGAGGAAAGATTTCAAAGAAACGTCACCAAACAACTTTGTCGAGGTTACTACAATATCTGTTTATCTGTAGCCTGGACTAAGAAGGACCAATGTCAAATAAATACATAGTTTTAAAAATCCATACAACATTTGACGAAAGCGTGTATTTTTAGTTTAATTAAATTTTATGGTATTTTAACCGTACCTGTTCACACATGGGTCACATAAAACCGAACAATTTATAAATGTTTTGATATACATATATATCTCCATTATTAACGGAAAGCACTTGAGCCATCTAATATTAACTGACGACTTAGTCATGGTTGCATGCACATTAACACAATTAAGCAAATCGAAAGTATGAAAGTAGGTTTAGTAGGTAGAAATAATGTTAAATGAATTTTGCACGCAAAACGTAGTCACTCTAGATAAGTATTTTGTAGAGATAGTTGATAGTTGGCCAATTGGTGAATATGACTGGTTATAAAGAAGAAGAAATAAAACGAAGAATGAAACTAGGATTGAGTGCTTTTGGAAGAATGAACATTGTTTTTAAATCCAACATTCCGCTATGCTAAAAAAAGAAAGCATACGACCAATGCGTACTGCCAGTTATGACGTATGAATGTGTTCAATTCAAGAATGCTACGTAAGATCCAGTGCACACAGAGAAACATGGAAAGAACGAGAAGAGATCGTAAGAGGAATACATGGGTGAGAAGCATGACCGATAGCGGAACGTGTGAAAAAGTGGAGACATAGCGAGAAATACTGGAATATTACCCGAGAGGATGTGAAAGAAAGCAAGGTTGACCAAGTAGACAGTGGGTTGATGAATTGAGAAGAATGTGTCGAGTCAACTGGATGCAGATTGCTCAAGACAGACACGAATGGAAGAGGATTTCAGAGGCCTTCATCCAGCAGTGGATGGTGAGCGGCTGAACACTGTTCCCCATAATTAGTGTGTTTTATTTATTTATTTATATAATACAGTAGCTTAAGCTAATTATATCATCCTTAACTAAGCACCTGTACAGAGATGTTTTTTTAAGACTGCCAGGATTTTTTCAATAGTTTTGGAACTTCTAATTCCATCCGGCAGTCTATTATACATATGTACAACAAAACACCTCTGTACAAGATGCTTCTCTTATTTCTATTTATTTTAACATTTTTTATAATTAAATTATTTTTATTCCTTAAATTATATTCACATTAATCCATTCCTCTCACAATAAATTTACTAAAATATAAGCATCATTCACATTCAACCAATCTAATTCAATCATCATATTTTTTATACTAGTCGCTTTTATACTACTATCCGCATTTACAATACATCTCATACCTCTATTTTGTAATATTTGTAATCTATCTCTAGTTGACTTATCTCACATATTTAATAATGAACCACAATACATAAAATGAGGTCTGACAATAACATTATAAATTATTATTTTAGTGATTTTGATTATTTATTTCAACTTGCCAAGTTGGGCACCTCTACTTTAACCGAGTCATCAAAACCCCATTATTCCATACACAACTATAAAAATGATAAACTAATACTTCAAATTAGTGTAACTTGTGTGGCAAAAATCGATTTGAAAAATCGTCTGAAGTATTCCGCTCAGTGCACATTTGTCGATTCGTTACAATTTTTTAACGACCGAACATTGTATCGTCAAAAGTGTCATTTTCGAATCGTTACAACAAAAAAAAAATATATGAAAATCGCCCTTCGGAAACGAAACGAATCGATAACGATCGCGTGAAAAACGCATTAGTGCGATATCGATCAGTCGACGTTTCGTACCGTTTTTCGAATTTTCCCCACGGACTTTTCCGAACCCTTTAGTACTCGAGCAACAAAAATAAAAATAAAAATAAAATAACCCACGTATGTATGTATCGGGCCGCTTCAAAAAACCTAATTATAAAAGTAATTTAAAATGTGTCGTGACACTTCCAGTGTCTACATAATTTATTACGGGATATAATTCGGGTCCCTTTTATACACCGGATAGCCGCACACGCGACACTCCATATCTGCATAATGCTTACCCTGGCTTTTGAGGTAGATAGGGGGTTTGTGACTCTTCTTGGTGTCACTCCATAGGTCACTTGTGATTATTTTATATTTTTTTATCCCTCGTAGAGCTTCATTCTACGGACACAATGGACCCCCGTGTCTACCTTGGCGCGTGATAGACGATAATGTATTTTTAACGATAGATTTTCACGATAATGTAATCGTGTGTGAAAAGTGCTGAAGCCTGCGGGGTCATTTAGCAGATAATAACTGTTCAAAGATCTATACATTGTTAACAGTTTATCACAACCTATTATTATAATCCATTTGTATGTCTTATACGCATCATATTGTCGAGGTTATGTGAGACTACCTACACGGAGTCGCCCCGAGAGATTAATCTTGTCGATCAGTCAAAATACGTCATACTTTTTCATGTAAGATAAATTAGGCTTCCATTGTAAGGTATAACGTTCATTTTTACTGAAATTCTCAAAATATATATTATACATACCATAAGTTTGAGTCATGAGTTAATGTGTAAAACAGTATGAAATACAAAGTGGGCCAAAAATTATCACCCTATTTAAAGTATCTATATGTATATTTTTTTAAGAAGTTACTTAAAGGCATTAAAGGGTTATAAAGTATTCATCATCATCATATTCAGCCGTTCACTATCCACTGCTGGATGAAGGACCCTCCGATCCTCTTCCATTCCTGTCTGTCTTGAGCAATCTGCATCCACTTAACTCCACTCATTGTTCTCAATTCATCAGCCCATCGTCCACTCGGTCTACCTTGCTTTCTTTCACATCCTCTCGGATACCATTACAGTATTTATAGCGTCCATCTGCCATATATTCTTCTCGCTATACTTTTTCACTAGGTTTTCATACATACGTGTTATTTCTATATCTATCTTTTTTGCCTGGCCGTTTTGGGCATTGTGTGAAATACCTTGGCATTTTATACAATGTAGGATTTCACGTTTTTCGTTTAGCATATACATATATACATATGTATGTATGTATGTACATACATACAAACAGCTCAAATTAATATCATCATTTTCAGCCGTTCACCATCCGCTGCTGGATGAAGGCCTCTCCAATCCTCTTCCATTCATGTCTGTCTTGAGCAATCTGCATCCACTTGACTACACACATTCTTCTCAATTCATCAGCCCATCTTCTACTCGGTCTACCTTGCTTTCTTTCACATCCTCTCGGATGCCATTCCAGTATTTCTCGCTATGTGTCCACTTTTTCACACGTTCTGCTATTATCTGCCACTTTGGTCATGCTTCTTACCCATGTATTCCTCTTGCGATCTCTTCTCGTTATACCGAGCATACACCTTTCTGTGCTTCTCTGTGTGTGCACTGGATCTTGCGTAACATTTTTGAATTAAGCGTCCACGTTTCACATTCATACGTCATAACTGCCAGTACGTATTGGTGGTTTGCTTTATTTTTTAAGCATGCGGATTTTTTATGGATATATAGTAAATCAAAGATGGTCAAAAGTCTTCTTTACAACCATAAATAACAACAGTGTAATATGTTATTGCCATCATAATAAGTGCAAAATTTTACCGTGATTTTAATGATGTATTTTTTTAATATACAACTTTTAAGATATTTCATTCTAGTGGCTAAAAAAAAGTTGTACTTTTATTTATTTTTTTGTAGTTATGAATGTCCAAAGTAAGGTGATTTATTTTGACCCAACCCATTTTATGACAAGTGTACGTTTGCTTATCCAAAATTATGTAAATGAACTTTTGCACACTGAAACTTAAAACTAGTGATTTTAGTAGTGTCACTGAAAATACCTGAAATGACTACGAAATGTTCAAAAGGCGTAAAATCTACACGATCCTCGCGAACATACTACATACACCTCTATGCTGATTAAATACGATCGCTTTGGGCCTGTTTGCATTAGCACCGGCAATATTTACAAATTGCCTAAAGGTGGTATGGGAAAGTAGACACACTGTGACGTTCCATCTCTTCGCAAATGTTCCAAAGTTGCCGAGGTGGCGGAATGAAGGAGGTCTGAGAAACTATCTGTCAATCATTTCCCCGTAGGAGACCCACTTCTGTTGCCGCACTATGAAAGGGGGCTTAAATACACATTAATCAGAATAAATTTAGTCGGGGAAATCTGCGCTAAAAGTCAATCTGAAACCAGCCTCAGGAGTCTCGACAATTTAATGGGACCTTTGCTGGAAATTATTCAACGGAATATCTACTTGTCTAGGAGTTGTCACTGTTTAAACACAGTTGAATATTATACCTTTAGGTTATGAACCATTGAAAAAAGCTCCAACTAGAACGAAAATTTTCAAAATACATGTGTATATATAAATTTAGGTGGTTTGACGGTCATAAATAAACTAGTGTATGTAATGTACATATGTAAGCGTTCTCATCTTCCGTACTGAAAAATAATATTAAATTTAATAGTTGTGTGCATAGATGGTGCGTTATAATACAATAACGTAAAGGGGCCTGTAATCGAGCAACATTTTTCAGCATCACATGCGCAATATCTGTGATTGCCGGCAAGTGGTTGTTGTTTTTTTATTGCCCAAATTTTTGTATACCGAGCAATACGGCAACAATACTCGCCAACACACTGCCATACCAGCAATAGTGGAACAATAGTGTCGGGAAACACGACTATATTTCCGGCCCACATCACCATATTGCAGTAATATTACCAACAATGCTTTCCGGAATTATGTACACTGTCGTGAGAATGTTGGTCGTTCACAGGCACCTTTACAATTTAGCAAAGTCGCGATCCTACTAAGGATTTATATGTTTAAATATAGAAGATCTCGCATCATTGGCCGTTGGATCATAGCGTGAGCGCTCAATGCTTCGATCTGGTGATTTCGGATTCAAATCCTACATTTTTTTAATTATTTAGCGAGGCTAGCGTTATCAGCAGACAGACAGACACACATACACACAAACACACAGACATTATTATATATGTATATACAATGATGATAAATAAAGCATCGTGTAAGTGTGGAGACCCACGCTCCAGCACGTTTAGTTTTGAAGCGTTTCGTGAGCTATTTATAGGTCGCAATGGTAGAGTGACAAATAGCACATTTATCACTTTTATACACAGTGATGACTTTCATTGTAGAAATTCATCATTTGCAATACTTAACATTTCATCTTGCAATACTTAATCTATTTCGATTGGAAAAACTTAATCAGATTTTCTAAAACCAAACTTTGTCTTATCACACTCAATTACTCCCTTTAACTGATTATAGTTATGTGAGTATACTTGTACTAGTGTAAGCACGTTGAATATCAACGAACGCGTTTGACGTAATTGATTACATAACAATTTAGCAAAGTCGCGATCCTGCTAAGGATTCATATTTTAAAATTATAGGAGGTCTTGTGTCTCACCGGTGTTGGGTGAACGCGTTAGCGCTAACTCACCCAACCTAGTGATCACGGGTTCAAATCCCACTCGCGACGTTCGTGTTTTTTCAATTATTTACCGAGGTGAGCGTTATCAGCAGACGAACAGACAGACAGACAGACGGAATTGGGCTATTGTATATATAATATGGCGATACGGTGAAAATATTTGATTTCACGACGAGGTAAGTCGAACAATAGAAAATTCCATCAGGCCTCGTTGGTCAATCAATAGCATTCGAGGCCAGAAACTCAATAATTGCACCAGGTCAGTTATGAAAGTTTTAATTGCGTTCGAGTCGCGCTCAAATCCGGCACAGGTCGAGTAGGAAAGGAGGCTTTCGCGCCAGATTTTCCCTCGGTCGGAGTTTCATTTCAAAAGGGAAACTTTGCCTCATATTGAATGCTCCGGGAAGTGATAAGCGAACGTGCCGGGATTTCTTTAATCCTTCGCCGTTTTCAGCGGCCAAAAACTAACTCGATTAACCCGCAACCCGCGCACGTATCGATCTACCATTCCCGAAGCTAATCGTCGTCGCCTTGTCGCACAAAATTCGCTACAATGCTAAATTTAAACTGCCTGAAATAGCTGAAAGGAGCACAGAAGATATTAGACTGAATTTTGGTATTACATAAATTCACCAATACTATCCCTATACTAGTATCAGAAAATTGGCTTATACTGAGAATGATTACAAAAAAAAAAAAATTCATAATTTTTCATATTTCATACAATTCAAATTACTTAAAATACTCTATAATACCCAGAATACATAAACTGGGTAATGATTTTGGAGAAATTGATTTTTATTTATAATTCTAAGCTGTTTGTAAGGGAATTTTTATTTTCATATTTTTAAGACACATAAATATTGTATCTTTATTTTCTCTTCGTATTACTTTTTTTTTTTTTGTAATTCTTTTCTTTTTTGTAATTCATTTATTTTTTTAAATTTTTCATCTTATTTTATCTATCAAGTGTATTTTGAAATGGTCTATTGCAAAGACCGTATATGTATAAATAAATAAATAAATAAATACAAAGACTATATTGTATTTAACCTTATGAATATAGTATGGTAAATCAAAGATGGTCAAAAGTTAAGTTTTTCATATTATACATATAAGTTCACCTAAGTCATTAAAATAACAATAATTGATTAAACAACTACAGAAGAAACAGTTTTTTTAACAATAATCTACATATCTATGTACTTAATTATTATTAGAGATATTACAGGTGGGAAACCGTATCTCCAAGGATACTTATACTCGGGTACACAATTCGATAAATACATACATATGTACATACATATATTTTTCAAAAATGTAAAGAAACAAACTATTACATATGTGTAATTTAAAATTGTATTATTTACATACATTTTACATGAAATTTTAAGTAAATAAAAAAAATTATTTCCCATGAAAGCATACCTACATATGTATGTACTATTAATTTACATTGAAAGAATGTAACTTAAAAAAACTGCAAATAAACTGGTTATTGTATTAAACGAATGTTATTTTTAGGCAGAGTGAGGTTTGATATATTATGTATAGTACATACATATACATAATATATTCCCAAACTTCTTAGTATCGCGACCCACTTTATAGGACCACAAACTTTCGCGACCCATCTATCATCAATTGACATAGGGGGGGGGGGGGGGTAAATCTAATTATGTTTTTAAGAATAATATTTTAATACTGTTTATAATAATAACAATATTTTATATAATTTATAATTAACGAAAACAAACAGCTGGGATAAACCTTGTCAGGTACGACAGGCGTGGAGAGATTTTTCATTAATACTGTTGTAATGCGAGAACTTCATTGTCGACAAGCTGTTCAAGTTGTCTTTTAAAATGCGGATGCTTGGTCTGAATATGCCGACGTAATTTGTTCGGTCGCATGCTCTCGTTCACGAGTACATCCGTCTACATATATTTATTTATGTAACAAACAACTTATAGTATACAATATAAAATATAAATACAAAATAATATTAATTTCACACAATACACTACCGCCAAAATAGTAACAAACGAACAACAGATCAAAACAAAAAGGAACTTAGGAATTAGGGCTGGAAAGGGCTTAAGTAAAGATAAACTAAAGGAGGGCAAATAATAGAGAAAAGGATCAAGACTTGCTGGGATTTCGTTAAATGACGAGCAGGATCTATGTACAAATGAAGAAGTTTTGTGAATAGTTAGTGGAACAAAGATTCAAATGAAACAATGGAGGATTTCTGACAGGTCTAGGGGGACAATGTAGAAGGATCCTACTTAGTAGGTAAGGGCTATCTAATAAATTGTTTAAAAGTTTAAATACAAAGCAAAGATCCGAGACCGTCCTCCTGGTTTGCAGGGAGACGCGATCACGGGAATTAGCAGAAGAAAGACAAGTGTGCTTGGTATAACAAAAAGAGATCGTAAGAGGAATACATGGGTAAGTGTATCAAAGCGACATAGACATAGCGAGCAAAAAAATAGATGGCAGATGGACGCGAGAAATACTGGAATGCTATTTGAGAGGATGTGAAAGGAAGCACGTTCGATCGATGGGCTGATGAATTGAGAAAGTGTGTGGAGCTATCTAATAAATTATTTAAAAGTTTAAATATGAAGCAAAGATCCGAGACCGTCGTCCTGGTGTGCAGGGAGACATAATCACGGAAATTTGCAGAAGAAAGAAAAAAATTCGGGTGTAGCCAACCCACGACTTTATCCATATATTTGAGGAATACAAAGAGTAACGAAATTAATTTTTTATGTACGTAAGTAAATAAAACGCATACACCACCACCACACCAATCAAAATACATACATATCATGAAATTACTGTGTTGAGTGCGCGCGCGTATATAAAATACGATCTTCGGCATATATTCAAATAAGAAAAACTACCACTTCCGGTCGGCGGATTTTAATCAAAACCTTATCAACTCTTAAATTTTATATGATAATTATAAATATAAATTTAAGACTTGATCAATAGGGCAGTTTCTGAAATATTCTGTGGTAAACTTTTCGACAAAAAAAAAACCCTACTTTCGGTTGACTGATTTTAATGATTTATTTTTTCGTAACTAGAAATTTTACTCAGGAGTACAAAATTATAATATTGTGACGATACTACATATTTAAAAGGCCGAAAAAAAAAAAAAACAAAAAATCGTTCAGGAGTAAACTGCCACTTCTGTCAGACGGATTTTGACCAAAATCACAGTATCTCTTAAAACTAACGTGAAAACTATAGATATGAAATTTCAACTTGATCGATGGGGCAGATTCGGAAATATTCTGCGGTAAACTTTTCGACAAAAAAAAAAAACTTACTTCCGGTTGACTAATTTTAATGATTTATTTTTTTTTTTAAATAGCAATTTTTCTCAAAATTACAACATTACAATATTGTGACGATACTACATGATTACAAAAAAAAAAAAATTCATAATTTTTCATATTTCATACAATTCAAATTACTTAAAATACTCTATAATACCCAGAATACATAAACTGGGTAATGATTTTGGAGAAATTGATTTTTATTTATAATTCTAAGCTGTTTGTAAGGGAATTTTATTTTCATATTTTTAAGACACATAAATATTGTATCTTTATTTTCTCTTCGTATTACTTTTTTTTTTTTTTGTAATTCTTTTCTTTTTTGTAATTCATTTATTTTTTTTAAATTTTTCATCTTATTTTATCTATCAAGTGTATTTTGAAATGGTCTATTGCAAAGACCGTATATGTATAAATAAATAAATAAATAAATACAAAGACTATATTGTATTTAACCTTATGAATATAGTATGGTAAATCAAAGATGGTCAAAAGTTAAGTTTTTTTCATATTATACATATAAGTTCACCTAAGTCATTAAAATAACAATAATTGATTAAACAACTACAGAAGAAACAGTTTTTTTAACAATAATCTACATATCTATGTACTTAATTATTATTAGAGATATTACAGGTGGGAAACCGTATCTCCAAGGATACTTATACTCGGGTACACAATTCGATAAATACATACATATGTACATACATATATTTCAAAAAAATGTAAAGAAACAAACTATTACATATGTGTAATTTAAAATTGTATTATTTACATACATTTTACATGAAATTTTAAGTAAATAAAAAAATTATTTCCCATGAAAGCATACCTACATATGTATGTACTATTAATTTACATTGAAAGAATGTAACTTAAAAAAAACTGCAAATAAACTGGTTATTGTATTAAACGAATGTTATTTTTTTAGGCAGAGTGAGGTTTGATATATTATGTATAGTACATACATATACATAATATATTCCCAAACTTCTTAGTATCGCGACCCACTTTATAGGACCACAAACTTTCGCGACCCATCTATCATCAATTGACATAAGGGGGTAAATCTAATTATGTTTTTTAAGAATAATATTTTAATACTGTTTATAATAATAACAATATTTTATATAATTTATAATTAACGAAAACAAACAGCTGGGATAAACCTTGTCAGGTACGACAGGCGTGGAGAGATTTTTCATTAATACTGTTGTAATGCGAGAACTTCATTGTCGACAAGCTGTTCAAGTTGTCTTTTAAAATGCGGATGCTTGGTCTGAATATGCCGACGTAATTTGTTCGGTCGCATGCTCTCGTTCACGAGTACATCCGTCTACATATATTTATTTATGTAACAAACAACTTATAGTATACAATATAAAATATAAATACAAAATAATATTAATTTCACACAATACACTACCGCCAAAATAGTAACAAACGAACAACAGATCAAAACAAAAAAGGAACTTAGGAATTAGGGCTGGAAAGGAGCTTAAGTAAAGATAAACTAAAGGAGGGCAAATAATAGAGAAAAGGATCAAGACTTGCTGGGATTTCGTTAAATGACGAGCAGGATCTATGTACAAATGAAGAAGTTTTGTGAATAGTTAGTGGAACAAAGATTCAAATGAAACAATGGAGGATTTCTGACAGGTCTAGGGGGACAATGTAGAAGGATCCTACTTAGTAGGTAAGGGCTATCTAATAAATTGTTTAAAAGTTTAAATACAAAGCAAAGATCCGAGACCGTCCTCCTGGTTTGCAGGGAGACGCGATCACGGGAATTAGCAGAAGAAAGACAAGTGTGCTTGGTATAACAAAAAGAGATCGTAAGAGGAATACATGGGTAAGTGTATCAAAGCGACATAGACATAGCGAGAAAAATAGATGGCAGATGGACGCGAGAAATACTGGAATGCTATTTGAGAGGATGTGAAAGGAAGCACGTTCGATCGATGGGCTGATGAATTGAGAAGAGTGTGTGGAGCTATCTAATAAATTATTTAAAAGTTTAAATATGAAGCAAAGATCCGAGACCGTCCTCCTGGTGTGCAGGGAGACATAATCACGGAAATTTGCAGAAGAAAGAAAAAAATTCGGGTGTAGCCAACCCACGACTTTATCCATATATTTGAGGAATACAAAGAGTAACGAAATTAATTTTTTATGTACGTAAGTAAATAAAACGCATACACCACCACCACACCAATCAAAATACATACATATCATGAAATTACTGTGTTGAGTGCGCGCGCGTATATAAAATACGATCTTCGGCATATATTCAAATAAGAAAAACTACCACTTCCGGTCGGCGGATTTTAATCAAAACCTTATCAACTCTTAAATTTTATATGATAATTATAAATATAAATTTAAGACTTGATCAATAGGGCAGTTTCTGAAATATTCTGTGGTAAACTTTTCGAAAAAAAAAAAACCCTACTTTCGGTTGACTGATTTTAATGATTTATTTTTTCGTAACTAGAAATTTTACTCAGGAGTACAAAATTATAATATTGTGACGATACTACATATTTAAAAGGCCGAAAAAAAAAAAAAACAAAAAATCGTTCAGGAGTAAACTGCCACTTCTGTCAGACGGATTTTGACCAAAATCACAGTATCTCTTAAAACTAACGTGAAAACTATAGATATGAAATTTCAACTTGATCGATGGGGCAGATTCGGAAATATTCTGCGGTAAACTTTTCGAAAAAAAAAAAAAACTTACTTCCGGTTGACTAATTTTAATGATTTATTTTTTTTTAAATAGCAATTTTTCTCAAAATTACAACATTACAATATTGTGACGATACTACATATTTAAAAGGTCGAAAAAAAAAAAAAAACAAACAATCGTTCAAGAGTAAACTGCCATTTCCGGTAGTCAGATGTTGACCAAAATCACAGTATGTCATACGGCTAACGTGAAAACTATAGATATGAAATTTGGACAAAATTCCCGGAGCCGTTTCGGAAATATTCTGTGGTAAAAGAATTTTAGAATTTTCTACAAGAAAAAAACCCTACTTGCGGTTGACTGATGTTGACTAAATTCCTTATGGCTCTTAAACCTTGCGTGAAAATAATAGATATCAAATTTCAGCTTGATAGACTTGACAGTTTCGGAGAAAACACCCATACAGACACACACACACATAAGTACACAGACATACAGACATTTTTTAGAAATCATGAAAACGTGATCAGGGGATGATACCTGATACAAATCAGGCAAAATCTCGAGGTCGAATTTTCGCACGATCACAATACTTTATCCGATTAGGATAAAGTAAAAATATATGTATGTATCTTCTATATATGTATGTATATAAAAAATCAATGTCTGTCTGTCTGTCTGTTTGTTTGTTTGTTTGTTTGTCTCTTATAGGCTCCTAAACCACTCAACCGATCGCGATGAAACTTTCAGGACTTATTGTGATCATGCCGGGGATGGTTCCTGGGAAAAAAAATCGGGATAAAACGGGAACGGGCCTGCTCACGCGTCAGATAACGTACTAGGAACGGGAACGGGATCGGGACCAGGATCGGGATCGGGAACGGGCCTGCTCACGCGTCAGATAACGTACTAGGAACGGGAACGGGATCGGGACCAGGATCGGGATCGGGAACGGGCCTGCTCACGCGTCAGATAACGTACTAGGAACGGGAACAGGAACGGGATCGGGAACGGGATCGGGAACAGGCCTGCTCATGCGTCAGATAACGTACTAGGAACGGGAACGGGATCGGTAACGGGATCGGGACCGGGATCGGGATCGGGACCGGGATCGGGATCGGGAACGGGCCTGCTCACGCGTCGGATAACGTACTAGGAACGAGAACGGGAACGGGAACGAGATCGCCAACGGGATCGGGATCTGGAACGGTAACGGTATCGGGCATTGCAACGCATGCCGGGTCATCTAGTATTTCATGAAAACCCAATTTTCAAACATGTAGGCTCGCGACCCGCAGCTTGGGAACCGCCGAATTGTACATTGTCCATTAATGGTACAGCGTAAATATAAAAAAAAAAAACTCACATTAAAACAACAACGACGACGACCTTGAATCGCATATATCACAGTCGTTCTAGTCGTTCATATTGTGCGGTTGTGCAGTGTGATTGTAATTGTGATTGTAATTGTTATTATTTTACGATGGAGTTGGACGTTGAGGTCAGACGTTTGGAGACTTTTGATTTGCAGAAAAAAATTGTGTCTTTGTTAAAAGTAAATGTGATGACAAAGGATAAGATCGGGGCAGTTTTGGATGCGGTTAATAAAATGGTGGGACATGTAAAATTTTTAACAGAGGAGGTGAAAAAAAACGCAGGACATGGTGACTTAAGTGTAATTAGTGATAGTATTAAAAATATTGAGAAAGACATTAGACAATTAAAAACAAATTTTAATAAAAGTGAAATAAAATTGAATTATGCAGATGTATTAAAAGCGAAAAATGTTAACAATAATAATGAAGTGGCACTAATCATTCCAAAAAAAAGTGAATCAAAATAGTGATCAAACAAAAAAAAGGTGTGTCTGGAGAAAATTAAGCCTACAAACTTAAACATTGGAATTCACGGGGTGAAAAAAATAATTAAGGGGGGAATAGCGGTTACGTGCAATAAGATGGACATGGACAAATTTACCAAGGAGGCTAGTGTAATGATGGGAGAAGATTATGTTGTTAAATTAAATAAGAAAAATAGACCTACGATTAAAATCGTAGATATAAATGACAATTTAACTAAAGAGGATTATAAAAGCTGTATGCGTAATCAAAATGATTTTATACTGGAGGATGAATATTTAGAAATTTTATATGTTAGGGAAATTAAAAATAAAAATAAATTTGAATTAATTGTTGAAGTTGATGGCAAATTATTTAAAAAATTTTTAGATATAGGTAAAATTAATATTAATTGGGATAGGTGTAATGTATATGAAAATATTAATATTTTAAGATGTTTTAAGTGCTATGGGTATAATCATAAGGCTGAAGAGTGCAAGAATAAGAAGGTGTGTAGGAGATGTGGGTCGGAGGATCACATCATGATGAATTGCACAGAGGGTGTTAAATGTACAAATTGTGAGAGAACAAATAGTAAATTAAATTTGAATTTGAGTTTGAATCATGATCCTTTTGATCGTGATTGTGCAATGTATAAGAGACAAGAGGGATGGAAGAGAAGTAAAACTAATTATATATAGCAACCACCATTTGGAATCAGTGTGAATGTTCAGGGATTTCTGAGTCATAAGGATGAAATTGATAATTTGATTGTTTGTGAGAAACCATGGTTTTTGGGTCTGAGTAAAACGCATATTACTAGTGATATTGAGGATTATGAATTGTGTGTGGAAGGATATAATGTTGTGAGGTGTGATTCTAACTCTAGACACACCGGAGGTGTTTTGTTATATATAAGGAAGAATATATATTATACGAATGTAATGGTATATAAGGTAGATAAAGAATTTTGGATGGTTGCTGTGGACGTACTTATAAATGGGATACCTGTATTTTTTATTTTTATCTATATAAACACTTTTCCAATCCCTAATCCTACCCACACTCTTCCAAATCTCCCTCCCTTCTCACTACTTTCTTTATGTTTCTTACATTCATCATCTTTCTATTCTTTATTTACATATGTTATATCTAATTTTACTTATATAAACTATGTCTATTATCTTTCTATTTCTTCACCTATGTTATATCAAATCTATTTATAGAAACTACTTTGGTTTATGTCATAACTTTGTTCATCTCTATTTTGTATTTCTTTAATTATAACTGTATGTTTCTTTCTCAAATAAATAAATAAATAAATCACATTTCGGAACACAAACGATACAATTTTTATTGCATACTGACAAAAAATCAATAATTCCATAAGTGAACAACAGTAAGGTTTAACTCGAGGCCGCGACGGCGCTCCACCTACATATGTATGTACATACTCGTTGAACATCGAAAAATCGTAAATAACACCTGAATGAATAGAGAAAATTGTTTCGTATCTATTTTTTTCCCCGATACGGCATAGCAGCGAGATAAATCACACAGACTGGTGGTGATTTTCTCTAATACGAGTGATTTGTAGTATTCGGTGCGCGTGCGCTGCGATGACACATACGCGAGTCACCTTTCCTCTCGGTAATGGTTGTGAACGTCAGGGGTAAACAATTTATGGATCCTGAGCCGGCGTACGGCACAAAGGCAATGAATCTTCCCAAATCTGACAACGCACCCTTCAAACCCCTGCCCACCGGGAAGAGAGGGGGGGGAACCTTAAAATCGAGAGCCACTACCCCCTACAACATTCATCACGTCTTTTGTGCCGAAACCGGAAACGGTCGCATTTGTTCTCCCCAAACGGAAAATACAAATTCGAATGTGGAAATTTTCCATGAAGAACTTTCATCTGAGTGTGCAGTACCTGTTATCAGTATCGTATAATTCATTGTTGTGTCGCAGCGTTGGCGAAATCGTCATCATTTCAGATCAGTCGTGTCGTACGAGCGCATTATGCGGTTAAATACGTGCATACATACATGTATGTGCATATGTCATCATTATTCTCGATCCATTTGCTCGGTACGGTGTTACGATTAACATGTACACTGTGTAAATGCAGTGCAGCGCTTCGCAAAGCTTCCCAAACAAAAAAACAATTTAAAAAATTCGGGTGTGGCCAACCCATGACTTTATCCATATATTTGAGGAATACAAAGAGTAACGAAATTAATTTTTTGAGTACGTAAGTAAATAAAACGCATGCACACCACCACACCGACCAAAATACATACACACATACTACCACTTCCGGTCAGCGGATTTTGATCAAAACCTTATCAACTCTTAATTTTTATATGAAAATTATAAATATAAATTTTCGACAAGATCGCCGTAGCAGTTTCGGAAATATTCTGTGGTAAACTTTTCGACAAAAAAAAACCTACTTCCGGTTGACTGATTTTAATGATTTATTTTTTCCTAAATATAAATTTCTCTCAAGATTACAACATTACAATATTGTGGATAAAGTAAAAATTCAGTGTGATGGTAAAAGCGGTTTTTGAGTTATAGCGTATGGATAAAGTAATAATCGTATCGCAAGTTCAGCAAGTTCAAAAACTCAAATGTTTTCCTTATTCAATTAGAATTTACTATAAACAACCTTAAATTTTCAATTGCATACATCAAATATTTTTATTCGATAAAATATTAAAAACTATAGAAATTAGCCTCTAATTAATGTTACTGCATACGCAGTAAAATTCCTACATTTTTAATGTAAAATAATTCATTTACATATATAAGCATTTTAAGATGTCATTAAATAATTTTAATGTAACAAATTACTGAAATCTTTACTACACTTAACGGTGGTTGGTAGCCTTTTTCGAGCTAAGAGCCAAATCGAGGAAAACCCTTCAAATTTGTCAAGCAAATGAAATTAAATGTTATCAAGTTAACTTTATGATACTTCTTAATGTTAGACAGTTTATGACTAAAAAGTATTATAAAATTTAATCTGAAAAACGATTTCAAAGCTTTTTATAGCCACGAAGTTGTGGAAATTGGATTCGTTTTGATCTTGTGTCAATTTCAGCCGTTCATCATCCACTGCTGGATGAAGGCCACTGCAATCTTCTTCCATTCCTGTCTATCTTAAGCAATCTGCATCAACTTGACTGCACACATTCTTTTCAATACATCAGCCCATCTTGCACTCGGTCTACCTTGCTTTCTTTCACATCCTCTCGAATACCAGTATTTCTCGCTAGTCTCCACTTCAACTTTTTACACGTTTCGCTATATCTGTCACTTTGATCATACTTCTTACCCATGTATTGCTCTTACGATCGCTTCTTGTTATACCGAGTATACATCTGTGTACACTGGATCTTGGGTAACATTCTTGAATTTAGCATCCACGTTACATATCCATACGTCATAACTGGCAGTACGCATTGGTCGTACCTGCCACTTTGGTCATACTTCTTGATTTTGTGTAAATTGTGTCAAAGTTTTGTTTCACTTAAAACATGCGGCTCTGAAGCCGCACGTTCCCGACCACTGCTATAGAGATTTTATTAACAACGTTCAAATTTTGATAACGAAAAAAATTTGTTACGCTTCAGCTTAAAAACGACAATAAAAAACATTGAATAGCTAAGTTTCTTTATCATTGTAATTGTTGAATAGTTTCATTACATTTTAACTCTCCACCTTCCTGTTAATTTTAACCAACATTTTACCGTTAAATTTTCAAACCAGCTTAAGCTAGATTTTCATAAGTATTAAGTATTAAGTAAGTTGATGAAAATCGAGTATTTTTAACACTAATCGCGCGTTTGAAAACGGTTCACGAGCGTTTGTTAGCTCGGTTAGTTAGTTAGCCATCCTGACCCGGTTTGCCTATATGAGTGTGTGTTAGCCAGTGGTTATATTAAAATTGTAATTCAGGTATAAAGTTGCATGTTGGCAACATGTCCACAGGCAACGCCAGTTGCTGACAGTAATTGCTGCCTATTTACGGGATATTGTAACGATAAATTACCGGGGACCGACTAACTGCCACGGCCGCTAATTATAATAACGCCGCGGACAACCCCAACGTTAAAACACAATCGAATATATAGACACAACACACATTTGAGTTATCCATGTTATAGATTAAACTCGCTTTATTACGTTTTGGTGATTTTGATTTAAATTAGAATGTGTTAAGTTCGGAAAATGCCGAAAAAACTAAATACGATTGCTGATGACGTCAAGCATTGAATCTACCTTTCAAACTATTTTTTTTAAATATTCAATTGAAAGTATGTTGTATTTTATTTATTTAAGATTATAAACAAAAATTACAAAATAAACTTAATAACACTTAAACTAATAAATAGCACTAATAGCAATAAGGCTGCCGAGAATCTATCAATTTTATTTGTATTTCTGAGAACTCCTGGCAGGCCATTATATCCAACAACATCCCTGTACAAGATACTTTTTCTTAGTACTAGTATTATGACTATGTACATATATTATACCCTATTATAATATTTTGTTAATTTAAAAATATATACTAACATGCACACTTTTAAGGTTTCATTTACATTCATTCAACATACATCTTATGCTAGTTAATCTATTGACATTTAAAATACTCTGCATAGCTCTATTTTGCAGTTTTTGCAACCTATCTTTAATTACCCTATTTACTAAATTTAAAAATGAACCACAATAAATAAAATGAGGACAAATCATTGCATTATAAACTAATACTTTTGTATTTCTAGATAGTATATTTTTAATCTACACAATATTTCAACTTTCTTCGCTATTTTTTTAATATTTATTAAACTTATTATCAAGTTTTACTCCTAAATATTTAAAACTGTTAACTACTATTTATAATCTTCTATCATGTATATTTATATTTAAATTAGCATTATTAAAGTGAGTTAAGCGTTTCTGTTGAAAATCCATACATATTTATGTATAAAGTTCTAGCCGAAATGCCCGGCGTTGCTCGGAAGTGTGAATTATTTATGTACATACATATATACATATATTATATGAATATTATGAAAACAAATGAATATCGAAATTAATATTTATTCTCTAGTACAAACAAAAATTGATTAAAAATTTTGTATGTACTAGAGATTTTGATACCGGGCTCCAAACTCTTTCTAAAACCGTCTACGGTCTAAGTTAGAGTACCATGAGATACTATACCAAATTTGGTGGTTCTAAATAAATTTAAAACTGTGGATTTGCATAGCAGACAAATAAACAACCATTCAGCTTGATGGTATATGTATGTATAGGTACATTTTACTTTGAAGAGTCTGTGTTATGTAATTGATTTCAAGCGAAGTTTAATTACTTATTTAAAATTTGTATTGTCAGTTGTAGTTTTTATAGTTAATTTGAAAATACACTTCAGTGGTTTCACGCTGCGTATGGAAGGACTTAATGAGAATGAGAAATAGCATAATTATATTACTAGTCAAGTATAGCTGCAATACGCTTTGAATAATTAAGTCGCAATATGTATTTCCAAATGAGTTGTTATAGCGAATTTTCTTTAGTAAATAAATAAAACGAAAGCTCTCGCGTGAAAAATGAGCTCTAATTCGAGCGAAAATTTCAAAAAAAAAAAAAAAGCACCAAATGAAAAAATCTTTTCAAACAGCTCACCAATTTGACACGAGGTTGACTTGAAAGAACTTTCATCATCAAAAGGCTTTTATTGAGCGATCAATTTGACACGTATTTATCCAAAGTACGCAGACGCTTGTTTGTGCGTATCTTTCATTTGTACAAAGTGGACCAAGTCTTACAAAAATAGAAAAAAAAACGTATAGAATTCCAACGTGAATGTGTAGGTGTATGTATGTTGAAATTATTTTTTCCGAGTTTTTTCCATTTTCGCATTTGGTTCATTTTTATTAAGAATGGTTTTGTTATACGTTCAAGGGTATAATACATTACAAATTAAATTATGTTATCATTAGACTCGGGAGCTTTTTTTTTTATATGGAAAAATTCCTTTTACTCGTAGTGCTCATTACTTTCAATAAACGCGGAGATACAAAAAGGGGGCAAACAAAAGGGTTTTAATTAGCCCTGGCAATTAACCGTTGGGTAAACGACGTCGACGACGACTACGACGTTGGCGCATCCGCCGCACTTAAAGGGTTAACGACTCCGTGTCTCGGCCTGATTTTTACAAGCGAACAAAACGCATTTACATTAGTCATTTTTATTACGTGTGGCGGGGGCGGAATCGTAATGGCTTTCTTTTAACAGCTTCCTCACAAAAAACGCGGAGACTCATATTTTATGAATATTGTGTTGCTTTCTTTTTTATGCATATTTTAAAGGCGAGCGCAAAAATTTATTGCCGAAAACGCGGGGCGAATCTACGACTTATTATTACGCGCGCGTAAAAAATCAATAATAACACAGTTACAATGTCTACGTTTGAAACGGAAAGAAAATGACGATATAATAATCTTATTATTATTATGGCTCGTTTAACGTTCAACACTCGAGTGATTAAATAGATTTTTTTTTCCACATCGTTTTCGCTACACTTAAGTAGGAAAAGATGTTGCTAAGTGAAAGCTCGAACGTAAAAGCTCTTCGCTTAAGCACACACATTTGACATCGTACAAAGATATTTCAACAACGAACGATATTGCAAATAATAGTATATAAGTGGAAAAGCTTGAACGTTTTTATATTATTAATGTAATAAAGAATGTAGAAATGCTTAAAACTATTCTAAGATGCTATACTGCTAAGAATCAAATTAATATGCTTCAAATTAAATGTTCGCACAAATTTTTCACGTTTTTTTTTGGTAAAACCCATTTTTTTGAAGATTTATTTATACAAAATTTTACCACAGTAACCTTTCAGTTTCCCAAATCGTAACTGTGACCAAGCAAGTACAAAAATGATACATACAAAGTCTAGGAATTCCAAAATTACCGACAAGTGCAAAAACCGGTATTACCGACAAAATCCCACCGCGGTAATTACCGACTTTTACCGGTTTTTTTTACAGTAAAACATTTAAAAATTATCTAGCAATATTAATTTATTAAATTGCTGGATAATTATTAAATTAATCACTCATTTTAATTAATAATTAATTACTTTCATAATAATTAAATTTATCAAATTTTATAAAATGTACACAATATATGTAATTCTTTTTGAAAATGTTTTATTAATCGATAAAGTTGAATAACAATGAGAAGATAAACATAATATAATAATAAAAACAAAAAAATTTGAATGCATTTATTTACACAATCATTTTTTGGTATTAAAATACGATTTTAAAAAACATAATACACTTAAACTTTCGTCCCCTAACCAAGACCTTACTTGTAAATCATTATATGTATTCAAAAATAGTCTCAGGACTTTCACTTTTGGATGAAGATACATTAATTTTGATATGAAAAATCGCATGAATACACTAACCCCTAAAACACATCTAACTCATTTTCGTAATTTTTGTTAGTTACGTTAGCTTAGGACGGCAGTATAAGTATCTCTATGATAAATTTTTTTAACATATGTACTTATCTTCAGACATTGGAAATCCAATGTCTGAAGATAAGTATGTTACATTATCAAATGTATTGCAAATAATTTCTTATTATCAAACTCAAGTGTTTATGGAAGATATAAAAAAAATATTCGAGTAGTATGTTTTTTGACCCTCTGCGATCCAATTCACAGAATTCTGTTTCTAGAATATTCTTATTGAGACTTTTTTTCCACGAAATCGATTAATGAAACGGTTCGCCTTAAGAGCGAACCTTGAAAGTGAAAAGTAGAAATTTCGCGGAAAATGTGTCAATCAACACATTCGGCTAATGAAAATTTATCGCTCGCACGAGCGCCATTGTTGTTGTGTTTGGCGAAAATCGACCGGGCGCGGAAAGCTACAATGGAAAGGGTTTTTGTAATTACCGAAAATCATAATTCAAACAAAATCCGATCTATTTATTCGCTCGGGTGTGGGGTGCGAGATCCGTAATGGCTTTTAAGGTTGTAACGCTTTTTGAATATCCGGTGCCGGATTCGATCCGATGCTTGGGGCTCCATCAATCACCAGCACCTACATAATTGACATGGCGCCTCTCATTATTCACGGCAATAACTCTTCGGTGTCCGGCTGTGACCTGCGGCTTGGGAGCCCCAGGCCACGCGGATATCGAAACGGAACTATCGCCAAAGGAAATCTTTCAGCGGGAAGGCATCTCCAATCCTCTTCCACTCCTGTCTGTCTTGAGCAATCTGCATCCACTTGAGTCCACACATTCTTCCCAATTCATCAGCCCATCGTACACTCGGTCTACCTTGCTTTCTTTCACATCCTCTCGGATACCATTCCAGTATTTATGCCGTCCATTTTCTCGCTATGTGTTCAGCCACACGTTCTGCTATTATCTGCCACTTTGGTCATACTTCTTACCCATGTATTCCTCTTACAATCTCTTCTCGTTATAATGAGCATACATCTTTTCATGCTTCTCTGTGTGCACTGGATTTTGCGTAACATTCACGTTTCACATCCATACGTCATAACTGACAGTGCGCATTGGTCGTATGCCTTATTTTTTAAGCATAGCGGAATGTTTGATTTAAAAACAATGTTGATACTTCCAAAAGCACTTCATATTCACCAATTGTCCTAGGTAGAAATAACGTATGATTATCTACAGTGGTAGAAATAACAATATGATTATCTACAGTGACTACGTTTTGCGTGCAAAATTCATTAATTATAATTTTAGTTTTATTAAAATTAATTTTTAATACTTAAGCAATGTATCAATGTAATGTAATGCAATAAATGTACTGCAAAATAGGTATACAATGTCCTAAAAATGAATCCCATGTTGGGGGTTAGCAATGTTAATGGATCATGTCGAAATTTTGAAAAACTACTTTTCCATAAAAACCATCAGGTAGTTAAAACGCATATCTATATTTTGTGTCGATAACAGAAGTCTAACGTTAAAAATAGCAGTATAAGTTTCAAGTTGCAGTACTACTAGTAATTATTGTTTATTTGCTTTTAGTCTAAATATCTCAGTATTTTAACTTATATTTTGAAAGCCATGACTATGTAGACATACAATGTTGTTTCTAATACTAGGACTACAAAAACTGCAAAACTGTGTTACTTTAAAGTGAGATTGCATATTGTATAGGTACATATGTCTATTATGTTGATAGAGCGTTCCTGACAGATGGAGTAAACATATTACATAATTATATTGATGATGACGATTATAAATCGTCAATACATTTTTTTTTTTTTTTTTCGTTTTAAAATATACCGATGTGACTTCACAGGAATCCCTAAAACGCCACATCGGCCAGATACATAATATAAATATAGAATTAAAAATGAGAATTATAATAAAAATATTAATAATGATAACAAAACCAAAAAATAATTATAATAATAATATTAAAAATGATATAAAAAAATTATATATCAAAAAAAGGGATTCTGTTTTATTTTTACGAACGATAATAATTTTTTTTCTAGGTAATAATGTGATTAATTTTTCTTGTAGGTCAATGTTATTTATATTGTACTGATATGACGAAAGTCAGTGATATGATTCAATGTCAAAATGGAATTGATTCAACTTAATACTTGAATACTTTAGGTAAGGTTGTTTATTAAATCAGAACAGTTAAAAATAATTTTAGGTTGACATTCATTCTGAGAAAATAATACATATTTAGATAGTTTTGATCATATTAAGCCTATTGATATATTCGACTGATAATAATAAACTTATAAGACTAAAGCGAAGAGAATATTATATTCTTCGATTAATTTATATATGTAAGTAGAGGGATGAAGCGTGTCTTATAATAAACTTGTTTCCGAGAAAACGAACGGGAAGGGGCAACGTTATATAAAGTTAAGAAACCACTGAACTATGTATGTATGTATATATGTAGATCGCAACGTCTTTTACTTTATCAAATACATTTATACACTATAAATGAATGGATAAACTTGACGTGTGTTTGCACTATATACATATGTACATATGTACATATGTACGTATGTACATACAAACCGTCCCAAAACTAGGATTTGCTAGAAATTGCTCTACGACCGGTCAGAGAAGTGTAAACATGAAAATAAACTTCTCGCATTTCTGTTTGTCGAATGCTTTCCACGTGAAATGGATTGAAAATATCACTCATCGACTTAAGCGAATGTTTTTCCGGTTTAAAAACACACCCTAGTTGAAAAAATATAGGTTCTACAATATCTACAATTGTACGACAAAGTGTGTGAGTCACGGAAAAGTTGGCATTTCCAAAGCGGCCATTGCATGTTCGGATTATTGACTGATTTTGAATAAACTAATATTGAATGTAATGAGTGGTAGACATTGCTGGCGTGCAAATCTAACTAGACTTCTATTGTATTATATAGTGTGTGTATAAACCGAATACCGATTATTCGGTTGGAACTTTATCCAATAATGCCAACTAAGTTCATAAACTTAACTATCGATTGTGTATATATTTCGCGAAAGCTCACACAATGCCGAAATCTAATATACAGTATTGTAGTGCTTGATATTATTATTTGTTTTCATTGATATGTGTAACATTTGTAGAGTAAATTCATTATGAATCACATCACCAAAAATAATAATAGTAACATTTTCCACACTAATGATAAGTAAGACAGATACATTATATGTATCTAAACTGTTTGGCTATCTGTCTCAATGTTAATTCGTCTGCCTGTCTGAAATTATGTACATTGAGAATCATTCAAAAGTAATATAATACCCTTAAGTCTGTCTGTCTGTCCGTCAAGAACACTCCAAACACTTTTTTTGTATTCATTGTGAATTTGAATCATTATATTTTCTATAATTTTTTACTACCACCATTGTTAGCTACTCATCTGTCAATAACAAACACCCGTTGATTTTCAACGAGTTATACCTTGTCAAATGTTAAATTCACACAACGATGCAGTATTAATGTATCCCACACATCACTTATTCAATTATTATGACAATTTTATTTCAATATTCATTATGGTACAAATGAGTTAAAAATCGGCAGAATTCCTCGATAGTTTATCGACGACTATTCTATAGAACATCCTTGACCCACATTTACATACTAGTGTAAGCCCGTTGAATATCAACGGACGTGTTTTTTTGTGAAAATTTTATAATACATGTAAGTGATTTTAACGATGGAAAAATGTTTTCAACGTGCTAACTAAATAAATCGATCAAATGTTTTCGTAACAATTTAGCAAAGTCACGCACCTACTAAGGATTAATATTTTAAAATTATAGGAGGCCTCCCATCACCGGTGTTGGGTGAACGCGTTAGCGCTAACTCACCCAATCTGATGATTACGGATTCAAATCCCACTCGCGACGTTCGTATTTTTCAATTAAATTTGAATTACCATTATCAGCAGACGGACAGACAGACAGACGGAATTGGGCTATTATACATATATATATATACTAGTGTAAGCCCGATGATTATCAACGTGTTTGTGTGAGTGAGTATATGTGTATTTAATAGATTTTATAGTTGTTGCATAGACGGCGCGTTATAATACAACACATAACAAATTAGCAAAGTCCCGAGCCTATTGATAAATTACATAGTCAAATTATAGCACGCTAGTTATTATCTAGTTTGGATCACAGCGTAAGCGCTCACTGTCCCGAACTGGGGATCTCAGTTTCAAATCCCACTCACACGCAGACGGTTCGTGTCTTTTAATTATTTACCTCGGCGAGCGTTATCAGCAGACAGACACACAGAATAGGGCTATTGTATTGTATATGATACATATATGTATGCGTGTGAGTCAAACTGAAACTATACACACTAAACCTGACAGATATATGTAACGTGTACTGGTACACCTATACACCCGCTTTGATCAAATGCTGGCGAGTCAACACAGCAATCTTCTCCTGCGATAATATTATATATAGAATATTAAGCGAGGATTACGTGGCGTTTATGTAGGTAGAGACATATAAATTTGTGGGCAGACACACATCAAAAACACTCGAAAAGATTTGATAGTAGTACATGCCCGGTAAGTCTTTACCTTTTGACTTAGCAATTATGTACGCTAGAGTAAACAAATAAGCCGGCGGCTTCGGCAACTTTCCAGATGAAACGACAACAACCACTGTTTTTGTTGTTCTTCCTTTCGGCTATGTCTTTTGTTGTTCACACAGGGATTATTCAACCCCATCCCCCATCATCTACACTCTCGTACATACCCCCCCCTGCCCACACTTTATTCGAATGTATTATTTATACCCGGAGAGCAATCAGCGAGGGACTTAAATTCCTAATAGCATTATCAAATGCTTGAGATAATTCCCCCTCTTCGTTTAAATGAGAGGTTAGGAACCTTTTTTCAGTGAAGAACCATTTTTACTTTATCCCAATCGGATAAAGTATTGTGACCGTGCGAAAATTCGACCTCGTGATTTTGAATGATTTGGATCAAGTATCATCCCCTGATCACGTTTTTATGATTTCTGGAAAATGTCTGTGTGGCTGTGTGTGTGTTTTCTCTGAAACTATAAAGGCTATCAAGCTGAAATGTCATATATATTATTTTCACGTAAGGTGTAAGAGACATAAAGAATTTGGACAAGATGAGTCAATCTATCTTGTCCAAATCATATCTATAGTCTTCACGTTAGCCGTAAGAGATACTGTGATTTTGGTCAACATCTGACTACCGAAAGTGGCAGTTTACTCTTGAACGATTTTTGGTTTTTTATTTTTTTTTCGGCCTTTTAAATATATAGTATCGTCACAATATTGTAATGTTGTAATCTTGAGAAAAATTGCTAGTTATGAAAAAATAAATCATTAAAATCAGTCAACCGCAAGTAGGGTTTTTTTTTGTCGAAAAGTTTACCACAGATTATTTCAGAAACTGCCCCATTGATCAATTCAAAATTTATATTTTTAATTTAAAAATAAAATTTAAGGTTTTGATCAAAATCCGCCGATCGGAAGTGGTAGTTTTTCCTATTTGAATATATGCCGAAGATCGTATTTTACATATGCACACAGTAGTTTCATGATATGTGTTTTGGTTGGTGTGGTGGTGTGCATGCGTTTTATTTACTTACGTACTTAAAAAAATAATTTCGTTACTCTTTGTATTCCCCAAATATATGGATAAAGTCATGGGTTGGCCACACCCGAATTTTTTAATTAAAATCCTCGGAAGGTGGCGTATTTGATATTAAGCGTCGTCTCTTCACTATTTGACAAAAATTTTACCGTCTGTAATAGTGGAAGATAATTTCCGGTGGTTTCTCAGAAGGGAAGAAGGAAGAGAAGGAACGGTCTATGATTTGGCAGGTGGGAAGGAGTTGACCGAGAAGTCAGTGAGGTAAATTGACAAATTCTAACGGAAGACGGTTGATCTGGATTTCGTAATATCCAGATCTTGCTTAGAAAACCTTTTGACGTACGGAGATTGAACACTTAAAACAGTGGTCGGGAGCCGGCTGCTCCGGAGCCGCATGCGGCTCTTTGTATGAAAACCTGCCGCTCTCGCTGTGATCCAACGTTTCGCGTGACATACAAAATGTTGACACACATAAGATCAAAATTAATTCCATTTCCACAACGTCATGGCTATAAATGGCTTTAAGATCGTCTTTCAAATTAAACTTTATAATACTTTTTAGTAATAAACGGTTGAACGTTAAGGAAATATCACACGTATAACTTATTTCATTTAATTAAATTTTGAGTATATGTACAATTCGATAAAAATATGTTGCGGCTCCCAAACTTACCAATTTTACAAGGATTTCCCTAATTTGGCTCTTGAAAAAAGTACCCGACCACTGGCTTAAAACACTAGTGCTTAAAAAACAAAGCTGTCACCTGTTCAAATGATGGAGATAATAAAATATTATTCTTTAACATTTTTTTCGAAAGCACATACTTGCTACTGTGTTTTCTCTTCTCAGCAATTCCTCATTTAATTGACATGTTATAAATAGTGTCTTTTATAAATAAACTTTTTCCATATTCAAATCGCTTCTTAATTGTAACTCTAGAAAGTTATTCTTTTGAATAGTACAAAAATTACATTTCTTTTGTTTAACATCAGCATATCGGAAGTCGACTTCTTTGATAAATTCAAGAAATTGTCGATGTACCTACCTACATATGTACATATATTGATTTGTGCCAAAATTTTGGTATTAATCTTTCAGGGTCGCAGACCTCCGAATATATTTAAAGAGTTGCATGTGGCTCACGAGCCGCAGGTTGCCAAGCGCTGTTCTAAATGCTACAGTCCTCTTTTGGAGGTTGTAAAGGAGAAGAAAGGACCCTTTCATGTCGACGTTCAACGTGTTTTTTGTGCATATTCAACGAAGTTTTCGCGGTGAAGCTTTTTTTCGTACGCTCGCTCACTCGGCGCGTTGGCCTAATTGAGCAGCTTTTTTTCACAACTCGATTTGCGCGAAAATTTGCAAACTTTCGTGAAAATATTATTTCGTTTAAAATAAATTTACTCTAGTTTTATGTTAATGTATTTAAATTTTTTTTTTTTAATGGGGCAATCGTTACGCAAACAAGCCGTAAACTAAAGTGCGCCAGTGTGAACGTATTGCATCGGAACATATTCATTATCACAAATAAATGATATTACTATATATGAGTCGCCTAGTTCCAAATCCCGATAAGTCCACAATATATAAAAAATCGAGGATAAAATATTTTCTGGTTCTAAGAATGTTTTCAAACGATGCCTTATACTTGAATTATTCCAAATACCGCCAAGTGCGCCGTAAAAAAATATTGAAAATCAGTGTTAGTTCCAAAAACTGACAATTGCACTATGATAAAAGCTGATAAAAGCCATATTTAGAAACAAACAACGATAAGTCCATGTTTCTAATCTCAATATTTTGTTTAATATCAACAAAATTAAGTTTAAATGAGTTTTAAACGCCATCAAGCAAATAAGTCTGTAGCAGAAAAACCGCGTTTGCGAACAAGTGAGTTTTATGGACTTATCGGAATTTGGAACTAGACGACTCATATGTAGGTATATAAAAGTGACAATAAATTGTGTGCACTCATTCGAAGCAAGAAGTCAATCACACAGAGCGAGGGGATGCGAGCGGCGCCATCTGTCGGTGTGATAGAAATAGACTACCAAGCCAGCTTAGCCATCTCAAGCCATAAGCTGTCAAATCAGCGAGTGAGCCTTAACTGACGCGTATTATGGCCATATACGCTAACAAAATACTGTACAAGGGCATTACTGTACTGTAGATCCTTCACTACTTTTATTATAAAAACACAACAGCCTATTAAGAGTGTTTATTACTATACATACATATATATAATAACACAAGGGTCTACCTGGCTGGCTGTCTGGGTAGCCGTGGAACGCTCGCATACTCTCACTCACACATACACTCGCGGTACGGGTAGCGAGAAGCGCCAGCATTTTTCAACTACCTACTACATTTTTCTACATTTTGAACTACTAAATACACTATCATCATCTTCACTTTCAGCCGTTCATCCACTGCTGGATGAAGGTCTCTCCAATCCTCTTCCATTCCTGTCTGTCTTGAGCAATCTGCATCCACTTGACTCTTCATTCACACTTCTGACAATACAATGTACATACATATGTACATAGCTCGAGCATTACTGCTCTCCCAAGAGTGTGAAAAAGAGTGTCAAACGGCAGACAGAGAAACAACAATTTCATCTTATGTATCTTATTCAATAAGACTATCATCACTTTTATCATTTTTTCCATTCCTGTCTGTCTTGAGCAATCTGCATCCAGTTGAATCCACACATTCTTCTCAATTCATCAGCCCATCGTTCACTCGGTCTACCTTGCTTTCTTTCACATCCTCTCGTGTATATGAGACGGTCTAGTAAGCACACAAAAGTTCATAATCTATCTTTTATATTTATATCATCATCATCATTTTCAGTCGTTTACAATCCACTGCTGGATGAAGGCATCTGCATCCACTCGACTCCACATATTCATCTCAATTCATCAGCCCATCGTCCACTTGGTCTACCTTGCTTTCTTTCACATCCTCTCAGATACCATTCCAGTATTTTTCGCGTCCATCTGCCATCCATTCTTCTCGCTATGTGTCCAATTCAACTTTTTCACACGCTATATCTGCCACCTTGTTCATGCGTCTTACCCATGTATTCCTCTTTCAATATCTTCTCGTTATACCGAGCATACATCTCTACATGCTTCTCTGTGAAATACACTATAGGTAACATAAATGATAACCACCCAATGACATAGCTATGGGTTAGAGCTAAAAAATAGTTATTAAAATTTTCATTGAAAATAAATGAATTTTTTGAACTTACCTGACAGACAGAGAGAATCTGTGCAATATCTGTGTGAAATGTTATTTATTGAACATTTTATAGTGTCGAAAATTCCTCGAGCGTGCAATTAATGCGTTCCCTTTTTCACGTGTGGAAAAATACGCTCATCAATATTGCGATTGGTCGGAAAATTGGGCGATTTTTCTCACGATTTATTTATCCCACGAATAATGAATCGTTCGAGGTAAAAGAAATCCTATTCACTATTCATTCTAATAATGTACGCGTTGAATTACTAACGCATTAACTCTTATAATGTAGGTACCTGTACTTTGAATGGATTTTAACGCATTAAATTCAACTGTGAAGTTATTTTCACAGTATCGATAAAATACTCACATTTCATATGACATTTTAATGCGCTGGTGATTCGAAGGCGGTTCGTCAAATTCACACGACTTTGAAGTCGAGCAAATATTTACGGTAAAAAAAAATACATATATTACAGATCGGTACAGAAAAACGGTTGAGCTGTTTATATTAAATTTATGATAAATAAAATATTTCTCATATATTCAAATTCGAGCTACGACGAATACAACGCTCTTTCGTCGTATATCATTCAAAGAAATTCAATACGAACGGTTTTCCCTCGTTTTTTTTCCTTTTGGAACGTCGTCGGTTTTCGACCGCAAGGGCAAATGTATGAATTCGTGAGTAATTTCGCATCCTCTGGGAAGAGTGCAATAATTCAAGGATTTTCCTCCGTGACTTTTCCGGAAAAGTGGTGAAAAGCACGCTGAAAAATGCATCAACCGCACAAAGACTGGGGAAAATCGTCAGTTGAAACGAAAAATTTAAAAAAATCGCTCGATAATTTACGAACGAAAGTTCATACTTACATTTATATACTACATATACATTTGTATATATAAAAGTGAAAAATTTGCTTACCCACTGGTAAAGTGGTACAGCGGTTACGCAAAACGAGCGGCTTGTTATCAGTACTACAGTGACACCTTAGTGCTGAAGCACCACCATCTTGATACACAGCACGCCATACACGCTTCAAAATTTCTGCACAGTGAATTTGCGTGAGCTGTTATGCCGTGCAAGATCTTTCAATTCAAATTATATACATATACAATAGCCGAGATCCGTCTGTCTGTCTGTCTGCTGGTAACGCTCGCCTCGGTAAATGATTAAAAAACCAAATCGTCACAAGAGTGGGATTTGAACCCGAGATCACCAAGTCGGAAGAGGGTGCGCTCACGAATTCATCCAAACTAGGTAATGACGAGCCTGCTATAATTTGACAATATTAATCCTCAATAGGTTTGCGACTTTGCTAAATTGTTACGTTGTTGTATTATAACGCGCCATCTATGCAAAAACTATAAAAACTATTAAATTTAGTATTATTTTTTTTTATTATTAGAAATGAATACAAAGTTCAGTACTTTATTCATTTGTCAAGTTTGAAGTATGCATTACTATATATAGTAACGCAAGGCCTGTCTGGCTAGATAGCCGCGGATTGCTCGTATACATATACTCACCCACACAAACACTCACAGTACGGGTGATGAGAAACCGCTCCGTTGATATTCAACGGGCTTACACTAGTAATAAAATAGCACACAACAACACACAGATACGATAATCGTATCTCGAGCTGACGATAGAGGGCGTCAGTTTGACGCAGCGATTTCGCTAAGGTGTGTGTGCGCCTTTATATGTATGTTCAAGGTACACGAAAATTACTGTACCGTACACCCGTACTTTGCTGGCAATTTATATATGAGTCGCCTAGTTCCTAATCCCGATAAGTCCATAAAACTCATTTGTTCGCAAACGCGGTTTTTCTGCTACAGACTTATTTGCTTGATGGCGTTTAAACTCATTTAAACTTAATTTTGTTGATATTAAACTAAATATTGAGATTAGAAACATGGACTTATCGTTGTTTGTTTCTAAATATGGCTTTTATCAGCTTTTATCATAGTGCAATTGTCAGTTTTTGGAACTAACACTGATTTTCAATTTTTTTTTACGGCGCACTTGGTGGTATTTGGAATAATTCAAGTATAAGGCATCGTTTGAAAACATTATTAGAACCAGAAAATATTTTATCCTCGTTTTTTATATATTGTGGACTCATATGTACATTACAATATTTACTGGCAGTGGCTATCCCCGTTTAGTTGAAAAATTCGGTGGTAGCGAAAATCCTCACATTATTTTTGGTGTCAGCGGTGGGATTAAAGAATAACATCTTTTCTCCGTCATCAGTTTATGTAATCACACGTCCAACTTGATCATTTTAAAGCAATATTATTTATAAATATTCAACTTCGCAGCTTTACACTGTCGAAACTTTTCAAGCAGAAAATGTGTACAATTTCCGAGAAGAGCCTCTTTTAGTATGCGCGTTGAGGGAAACTCCGTCACAACAGCGGCTCAGTTGCGAAACGTCGTAAGTTTCTAACTGTATGCAAGTAACAAGTTAGTATCGGCCCCGACTTACATACATACATACATACTCTCAGGTAAATAATACTCCAGGTGAGACGGGGAAAAGGTGTCGTGGCACACTCGAGCCCTTGCAACCGACAGTCAAGAATGACGTCGGAAATCTACTGTTATTAATGTTGAGTGCTGGGGGGAAACTAGGGTCGGAAGGCTCAGTCTCATTGTTTCGTTGCCGTACAGGCGAATTCGAAAGTCACGACGTGGCGTGGCGTGGCGTTGCCCCATTAATATTTAACGTTCGTTTCTCCTCCCCTATTTTTTCTCACCCCTTCTCTTTGAAGGGGAAGGGGGAGGGGGTGAAAGGAAGTTTCCGCGAAAAATATGCCGTTATTTTTTTTTTATTATTGCCTGCAGCCGTGAAAGGGTTAAGCTCACCTTAAGACGTTTCATTGATGCAGCTTTCTAACCCTAATCAAATTATTACAACATAGCTTGATCCAATTCCAAAAACGTTTTAGTTTATTAAATGTAAAGGCGGGTCCACATTGGCGAACCGAACAGCGAACGACGATGGCCGAAGACATACCTTTACAATTATTTAACTAAGCAATGTAGACTGAGTGGATGATGGGCTGATGAATTGAGAAGAATGTGTTGAGCCAGTTATGACTGCTTGAGCCAGTGGCTGCTGAATTCGAGAATGTTACGTTAAGATCCAATGCACACAGAGAAGCACGGAAAGATGTATGCTTGGTGTAAGAAGAAGAGGCCGTAAGAGGAATACATGGGTAAGAAGTGTGACCAAGGTGATAGATATAGCGGAACGTGTGAAAAACAGCACAAATAATGGACGCGAGAAATACTGGAATGGTATCCGAGAGGATGTTCAAGAAAGCAAGGTAGACCGTGTGGAAGATGGGCTGATGAATTGAGAAGAATGTGTGGAGTCAAGTGGATGCAGATTGCTCAAGACAGACAGGAATGGAAGAAGACTGGAGAGGGCTTCCTACAGCAGTGGATGGCGAATGGCTGAAAATGATGTTAGTTATATTTGGATTAACTTGATTGGAGTAACCTACATATATATGAGTCGCCTAGTTCCAAATCCCGATAAGTCCACAATATATAAAAAAAACGAGGATAAAATATTTTCTGGTTCTAAGAATGTTTTCAAACGAAGCCTTATACTTGAATTATTCCAAATACCGCCAAGTGTGCCGTAAAAAAATATTGAAAATCAGTGTTAATTCCAAAAACTGACAATTGCACTATGATAAAAGCTGATAAAAGCCATATTTAGAAACAAACAACGAGAGGTCCATGTTTCTAATCTCAATATTTTGTTTAATATCAACAAAATTAAGTTTAAATGAGTTTAAACGCCATCAAGCAAATAAGTCTGTAGCAGAAAAACCGCGTTTGCGAACAAGTGAGTTTTATGGACTTATCGGGATTTGGAACTAGGCGACTCATATGTACATAAGATTGAATTGTTGTTTTTCTGTCTGCCATTTGACTTATTTTTTTTTTTCTTTGTCATACTCTTGGGAGAGCAGTGATGCTCGAGCCATGTATGTATATATTTTAACTTGCGTGCGGTAACGATCACCCGGTGGTGTCCGTCACGATACAGAGCATTGCTTGTGCATCAACCTGTTCAAGGTCAAACGTTTTAAATAAACTGTCTATGATCCAAATGGATATTATAGGGAAATTGAGTGTAAAAATGACATTTTTCTTTGTTTCAACTACACAAGATAATAAAAAATTTGACTTGCCAGTCGAAAGCGATTGAGTATTGGCTACATTGAAAAATAAATATCTTTTGCACCTTGGTAATTGTGGATTTTTAAGGTTGTTTAATATTATGTTATTATTGGAAAGGTCAACTGATTGTATTCTTTTTGGGGTGGCCTCACGTGAGGGTCTTGAAGAGTACTAGATTGAAGGTGTCACCTCAAGGCGGACGTAATATAGTAAAGATTGACTCATTGTCGTATATTTTTCGAAACAGGACGATCGAAATCGATCATCATAATACTTTTACAATGAAAAATGTTGAGAATCTGTAGTGAACGTAGCCGTACACTACTCGGAGTGAGTTACAAATTTCTACGCGAACACAATGGGCGAATATATGTACGTACACTTACGTGAAATATAACGGTGATTTGCAAAATGAAGACGTAAATGTGTATTGTATATACATATGTGTGGATACTGTTTACTGTTTACTGTTTAAAGGAGGAAAATAAAAACCGTTTGAAAAGTTGAGCTTTCAACGGTTTCGACACATTGAAAATGAGTCTTTTAATGTGCGGTTGTTAGTTCAGATATGCGATTGTTAAATGAGACGTGTTTTTTTTATCGCTCGAAAGGAAAATTGTACATTTTTAAATTGTCGTGTGTTTTTCGAACTTTTACCGTTTCAGCTCGTCTCTTACGTGTGTACGCATCATTCATAAAATATTTTCTTTTTCGTGACGTGTCCCCATTACGTTGCGAAAATTTAAAACGATATTCCGCAAAAAGTGTGTGTGTGTGTATACGTGCGAAAACGGTATACAAAAAAATAATAATAATAAAAAAAAGGGTACGTATAATATTTTATTCTAATTAAACTCGAACATACATTATGCGAAATTTGTAAAGAACTTTTCGCGCTCATATTTCACCGGCTGTGAAACGCTCGGTCGGACATAAAGTTCAGCGATATTCATCTGGTGCTTGGCGGGGTTCTTTTTTCTTCTCTTTTTTTCGTGTGTTTTTTCGGAAAAACACAATGGATGTATCTCGCTTTCTTTTGAAGCCGAATATCTCGCCGAGAGAAGAAGTTTTCGCAGTGGAGGTGTATCGTAAAAAGCGAGCGCTTCCAGACTTATGACTTTAACTTTACGATTATGGCCGTATTAAAAATCGGTAAAAGAAAAGGTGATGATAACATTCCATTCACGATGATATTCTTTTCTTGTTTGGAAATGTGTCGTTATGTATAGCGTGCTCGATATTATGTTTTTGTGACGTATGTGTATGTATGTACATACATAGGTACATATATATAAAATTATATGAATATCAGTCAAACAAACCGAATACTACATATTAAGCATTAACTATTATTTTATTTATAATAAGGACTATTTGAATTAATTAATGTAAGCTTTATAACAAAAGTTGATGTTTAACGGGTGTTTATAAGTGACATTTGATGAATGAGTGTGATAACAACAACGGTACGTATAGTTAGAGAAAAAAAAAAATAAAAGTGTCCAAACTTTAGAGCGTTCCTGATGGACAGACAGATAAACTGACAGAATTGAGACATCATTTTCAACCATTCACCATCCACTGTTGGATGAAGGCCTCTTCAATCCTCTTCTATTCCTGTTTGTGTTGAGCAATCTGACTGCACACATTCTTCTCAATTCACATGGTCAATCTTGCTTTCTTTCACATCCTCTCGGATACCATTCCAGTATTTCTCGTCGCTATGTGTCAACACGCTCCGCTATCGGTGATGCTTCTCACCCATGTATTCCTCTTACGATCTCTTCTCGTCACACAGAGCACACATCTTTTCATGCTTCTCTATGTGCACTGGATTTTGCGTAACATTCTTGAATTTAGCATCCAAGTTTCACATCGATACGTCATAACTGGCAGTACGCATTGGTCGTATGCCTTCTTTTTTAAGCATAACGGAATGGTGGATTTAAAAACAATGTTCATTCTTCCAAAACTATTTCTACAATATGATTATCTACAGTGACTATTATAATAATAATAGTAGTACTACATAGTAGTAATAATAATATGAAACAATGACAAGCCTTTTTTAATGACGTTAACTTTAACATGGTGATACGAAATCTATAGCATTGATAAAAATGTTATCTATGTATTTATATCTATATCTATATATATAAAAATTAATGTCTGTCTGTCTGTCTGTTTGTTTGTTTGTCTGTCTCTTATAGGCTCCTAAACCACTCAACCGATCGCGATTAAACTTTCAGGACTTATTGTGATCATGCCGGGGATGGTTCCTGTAAAAAAATCGGAAAAAAACGGGAACGGAAACGGGCCTGCTCATGCGTCAGATAACGTACTAGGAACGGGACCGGGATCGAGAACGGGATCGGGAACGGGATCGGGATCGGGACCGGGATCGGGAACGCGAACGGGATCTGGAACGGGATCGGGATCGGGCATTGCAACGCATGCCGGGTCAGCTAGTCTATATATATATATAAATCAATGTCTGTCTGTCTGTCTGTTTGTTTGTTTGTTTGTCTGTCTCTTATAGGCTCCTAAACCACTCAACCGATCGCGATGAAACTTTCAGGACTTATTGTGATCATGCCGGGGATGGTTCCTGTAAAACAATCGAAAAAAAACGGGAACGGAAACGGGCCTGCTCATGCGTCAGATAACGTACTAGGAACGGGACCGGGATTGGGAACGGATCGGGAACGGGATCGGGACCGGGACCGGGATCGGGATCGGGACCAGGATCGGGAACGCGAACGGGATCTGGAACGGGAACGGGATCGGGCATTGCAACGCATGCCGGGTCAGCTAGTCTATATATATATAAATCAATGTCTGTCTGTCTGTTTGTTTGTTTGTTTGTCTGTCTCTTATCTCTGTCCTAAACCACTCAACCGATCGCGATGAAACTTTCCGGACTTATTGTGATCATGCTGAGGATGGTTCCTGTGAAAAAAAATCGGGGAAAAACGGGAACGGGCCTGCTTACGCGTCAGATAACGTACTAGAAACGGGATCGGGAACGGGAACGGATCTGGAACAGGAACGGGAACGGGATCGGGAACGGGCTTGCTCACGCATCAGAAAACGTACTAGGAACGGGAACGGGAACGGATTGGGCATTGCAACGCATGTCGGGTCAGCTAGTAGAGTATAAAAAAGTTTACAATAAAAATCTAAATTTAATTATCCCTCAAAGCTAAGAATATAAGCTATTCAAATATACATATAAATTTTGATTTCTAAAATTAAGCTGAAATAAATTTAAAAAATGTTCACTTTTGTTAGTTGTTTATAAGCTTCAATTTCGTTTACATGTACCTTGTATGTATACATATGTACATACATTTTCATAATATAAAAAAACAAATTATTTTCGCACAAAGGTTGCCAAGTGCTGACCACTGCAGTGGCACCGTAAATTTGCACTTTTTAATAAGATGCGTCGAAAATAAATTGAATTTCCGTTTTCAGCGATGGAATTCAGCGACGAAAGGCGTCGCTTAGTCCATTTTTGGCACAGTGCAGTGGCGTCACTGTGCATTTTGCCAGCTAGCTGTCACTTTCCTTTAGTGGCCCGGAGATAACTCGAGTGCTCTCCACTACACAATGTGTACCACTTGCACGTAGGACGACTACCAGAGTGCTTAGTTTTAGTTTCGCTGAAAAGTTTCAGTCCACTCGCGGTTTCAGACCGCTATTTATCCGGCCCGGACCGAAAGCTCTCCGATAAAACATTACACGCGTGTTAGGATAGCCATTATTCAACAAAATATACCATGTAAGCATTGTGCAAAGCCGCAACGTACAATGGGAAAATTTAGGGGGGACCAACACGCAACTTTTCCTTATTAAATGATTTTGACAATTATTTACTCTAAATGCTATTTTCAATGTTCAATTACACTGTTCGACAAATGACGACTTTTTCTTTGCTTCCGAGACGAGATATGACTTTTCTTATAGATATACGCCCAATGAATACGAATCTGGTAATAAAAAATGTTGATTGGCTCGCTTGTTCAAAATGAATATTGGAATCTATAGTTGGGTATTTTATCTTTCATTTGTAGTACTTTTTAGCTTTGAGATCTTTCTAAGTAGTGTCCAGTTCAAATCAAAAGTCAAAAGTATGTATTTTCATTTGGTGTTTTTTTCCCACTGTTAATACAATTTTATTTTGAGTATTTTCAATTGAAACATGTTGATTTGGATAGTGTTCTGGCCACACTATTTTTTGTTTTCGTTTAAAGGGGTTAATTGGAAGTGTGCTGAACTTTAAATCGGTAAAATAGCGAACTTAAATCGCGTACTACTAAGAACAAATTTGTGCTGTATATGGTAGCTCTTAGCTCTTGGAAAAAAATACCAAGTGAAAATACATATGTACTTTTTACTTTTGATTTGAACTGGACGACTATTTAGAAAGATCTCAAAGCTGAAAAGTACTACAAATGAAATATAAAATACCCAACTATAGATTCCAATATTCATTTTGAACAAGCGAGCCAATCAACATTTTTTATTACCCAGATTCGTGTTCACTGGGCATAGATCTATAAGAAAAGTCATATCTCGTCTCGGAAGCATTTTTCGTGTCGAACAGTGTTATCAATCGATCGAAACTGCACTCCGCTAAGCCGTTATAGTTTTAGTATTCCACATATACTATGTACTATCCCTGGGTCCTGGGAAATTGGATTGAAGCTCGTTAAGTCTACTGAAGATACGAGAGCTTTGAACCGTCGGTTTGCCAGATTTGACCGCTCGTTCAATTCTACTGCGGTTCTCAGCCAGAATTGGTGGGGGATCTTCTAATTAAATTTAACCGAACGTTAATTCGCTCGGGATATATTTTACACGCGTTTATATGTTGCGCTAATTATAAAAAACAATATTTTGTATATGGATACGGTAAAAAATGTACGTTAACGCTTTCAATTCATTAACTGTGAAATATTTTAATATTGCGTAGCGGTTAATGTGCCGAAAACGTGTCGAACCATACGCTATTATGTATGTATGTATATACATACATAAATACATATGTATGTACATATATGCGGAAATGTGTATTATAATTTCATATATTCGACGTTGTTGTTATTATTGTGCGTTTCACCATTCTCTCGTTTGCGTGTTTTAATAATATCGTATTGGCATAAAAGCGTAAACAACTTCTTCGCAAACGAATAATATGTACGTAATTTAATATTATTCGATTGTGAAAAAATTATTGAGCCGCGGCCATTGTCGAAACACGCGTAATACTTATAGTTCTTTCAAAATGTTATTATGTATATTATATATATAATATGTATATAATAGCCGAAATCCGTCTGTCTGTCTGCTGATAACGCTCGCTGAGGAAAAATTGTTAAAAAACCAGAAAGAGTGGGGGATCGAACCCGGGACCGCAAGCTTGAGAGTAATCACGCTAACGCTATACTCTATCGCCCTTGGTCGGTTTAGTCCTTTTTTTTTTTAAACATTACCTATAATTAAAATAAATAGAAAATGAGGAAAAATAATTAAAAAACCAGAATGAGTGGGGATCGAACCCGGGACGCCAGGTCGGGAGTAATCGTGCTAACGCATACACCACGGCCTGTTGTTGAGTTGGTCCTTTTTTTTTAAACATTACCTCGATACTATCGATACTACGGGATTGACATAATACATAGATGGCGCTATAAAAACTATTATACTTTTTTGTCACTTACAACCGTGCGATCAATTAGTGGGGATCTCTATTAAAAAAGCGCTTTACGTTATTTAAAATTCAGCGGGCGTTGATATTCAACGGGCTTACACTAGTTATATAATACTAGTGTAAGCCCGTTGAATAACAACGGGGCGTTCTCGTCATCCGTACTGAAAAATAATATTAAATTGAATAGTTTTTATAGTTGTTGCATAGATGGCGCGTTACATAATACAACAACGTAGCAATTAAGCAAAGTCGCGATCCTACTAACGATTTATATGCTCAAATATAAGAGATCTCGCATTATCGGCGTTGGATCGTAGCGTAAGCGCTCAATGTTACGAACCGGTGATCTCGGGTTCAAATCCCACTCGCGCGACGTTCTGGTTTTTAATTATTTACCGATGCGAGCGTTATCAGTAGACCGACACACAGATGGAATAGGGTCGTTATATATGATATCAAACATCGGATATTATATTACCATCGAGTGTATCCAGTTTCAATAACATAATACCACAAAAAGAGTTTTATAAGATTTGCGAATAGTTTATTCATGGGTAATCAAAATCAGTGACATTCATTAGTTAACATTTCATGTAATACAACATTTTATATTGTCTATTTGGTATGTTGATGTGGAAATTTAAAAGATTACCAAAAGGTATTTATTACATTACTAGTGTAAACCTGTTGAATATCAACGGAGTGGTTTCACATCACCCGTACTGAAAAATAATATTCAATTTAATAGCTTTTATAGTTGTTGCGTTTATAATACAACAACGTAACAATTTAGCAAAATTGCGAGCCTACTGAGAATTAATAGTGTCAAATTGTAGCAGGCTCGTCGTTACCTCCGTTTGGATCATAGCGTAAGCGCTCAATGTTCCGAACTTGGTGATCTTGGGTTCAAATCCACACACAGACACACACACACACACAGACAGACAGACGGAATAGGGCTATTATATATATGATAAGGGTATAGGTGGAAAATTTTTTAACAATTTTGAAGGGACAAGTAACACGTTGTGAAAAGATCGTTCGTTCGATAGCGAATCAAGCTCTGTCCATTTGTTTGTCATTATACTGAATTCTAACACCGATGACGACATATAGCCACCTGAAAACAAGTGTACGATACTGTTATTTAAAATTATCTATTAAAACAGTGTGATGGATAACATTACTAATTCTCTGGCAATAAATGTTGACTCACCGACACAAATAATTTTTCCATTTAATACAACTGCACGGTGTCCATATAAAGGTTTTGGCATTGGGGTAAACATTGTCCATTCACGTGTTTTCGTATCAAATCGCTCTACTAAAGACATTTCTTCTCTGTTAAAAGTGCCTCCCATGACGTAGATAAAATCCTCGATAGTGACAGCCTGCAAGTTGCAAAATAAAATGTACAAACAAGGAGCACGTACTGAGATATCTATAAAAAAAAAAGTCGATAAACTAACAGCAAAATCCATTCTTTTCAATATCATCGGTGGAGCATTAGTCCACTTGTTTTCATTGATATTATACACTTCCATTGAACGTTCTTCGCCGTTTGTGCTTTGTCCACCAATTACGAATATTTCATTACTTTTTACGACTGTCGCATGACTATTACGTTTTATCAACATATTGGCAACGTATTTCCATGTCTGCCTTACTGGATCCCATCTGAAGTGAGTCAATAAACGTTTGAGTATAACAAAGAAATCACATTTAATATATAATAGCCCTATTCCGCCTGTCTGTCTGTGTGTGTGTGTGCGTCTGTCTGCTGATAACGCTCGCCGAGGTAAATAATTTAAAAAAATCAGAATTCGTGCAGAAATCACACATTCGTGCAATTCCTGATTTGCATGAATGTGTGATATATGTATAATAGCCGAAATCCATCTGTCTGTCTGCCTGTGTGTGTGTGTGTGTGTGTGTGTGTGTGTGTCTGTCTGCTGATAACGCTCGCCTCAGTAAATAATTAAATACAACTAGAACGTTGGACGATTGGAATTTGAACCCGGTACCACGGTTTCGGAACAGAGCGCGTTTAAGCGGTGAGCCAAACCAGATGATGTAGGGCAGGCTTCTTCAACGTGACTATTTATACCCGAATATAATAAAAATAGGCTCGCGACTTTGCTAAATTATTACGTTGTTATTATAACGCACCATATGTATATACATACATATATGGCGCAACATTGCATAACAACTATAAAAACTATTAAATTTTAGTACGGGTGATGAGAACGCTCCGTTGATATTCAACGGACTTACACTAGTTATATATGTATATAATAGCCATATTCCGTTTGTCTGTGTGTCTGTCTGCTGATAACGCTCGCCTTGGTAAGTAATTCAAAAACCAGAACGTCGCGCGAGTGGGATTTGAACCCGTGATAACCAGGTTGGAAAGAATCGTGCTAACACTATCATCCATGGGGGGCGATGACGGGCCTGGTACGATTTGACACTATTAAAATCTTAATAGGCTCGCGACTTTGCTAAATTGTTACGTTGTTTTATTATAACGCGCTATCTATACAAAGGCTATAAAAACTATTAAATTTAAAAAAAAAATTTCGAAGCTCAGTACTTGATTCATTTGTCAAGTTTGAAGTATGCTATATATATATATAGTAGCCTGGCCGGCTGTCTGGCTGGATAGCCGCAAATCGCTCGCATACATACTGCACGTACACATACATATATTCACCTACACAAACACTCACACAGGACGGGTGATGAGAAACCACTCCGTTGATATTCAACGGGCTTACACTAGTAGAAATAGTTATAAACTAACTGTTCGACTGTGTCGGTTGATCCATTTTCGTTTAATCCACCTATGACGAATATCTGACCTTCAACTACTACTGCCGTGGAGTAACTTCTGTTTCGTTGTAATGGTTGATATAGTAAACTTTGATTTTTCACTAAATCTAAACATTTCACCTGTAAAAATAATACGTAGAATTAAAAATTTCCATGATATTTTTTATTAAAACATCATTTCTTGTAAATGGTACTTTTATCAATTGTATATAGCATGAAATTGCATTATCTGAAAGTGTTAAGTTAGCGAGAATTTTTATGAGTGAATTTATAAAATTGATAACTATGTACATAAATGGAAAATTTAGTAAATCATCACATACAAATTGATTCATTTGAAAATTTACCTTATTAGTGATAATATTTTTAGAATAGCCACCGAACATCATTAGTTTTCCATTGAAAATCACCGATGAATAGTCAGTGTTCTGGTGTTTTGCATTGCAGAATATGGTCCATTTTTGTGAATTTAGATCGTACGTTTCAATTACACCGGCAATCTAATAATGTAAGTAAATATTAATACATTGAAAATTAATGCGTAAACTCACAGTAATAAATTTGTACTTTTCTATCATATCCTCCAACAACCATAATAGTATATTTTTGCATTCTAGGATAACATTTCAATGAAATCAAATTGGATCTCCTTTCTAGACACGTTTGCCACTCTATCGCATCCAACAACAGTTTACAACTTTTCATTTCATAGCACAGAGGTTTCACTTCATTCATTAAAAACTAAAAAAATATTTACATAAGTAGGATTGAAAATTTAATAATATACAATATTGATTAATGTACTTCACTAAATAACCTTAATAGGTAATAGAGGCAATCTAATATGTTTCAATAAATTGAACAAGTGATCTTTGCGATGTTCCCAATCTTTCTCCAACCACAGTTTTAGCGCTTTGAAAGCCTCCTCTTCCGATGATACATTCAAATCATCAGACTCTAGATACTTTCCGAGTTCGTCTATTGTTATATGCAAAAAATTTTCACTACAATATAACTAGAAAAAGATTATTTAAAAAAAAATTCAACATATGCAATAGTTTGCCATTAAAATCATTCTTTTTACATACACCTGAGAAATTTTCCATGAAATATTCGTCTATTTTATTATTTACTAACGCAATAGTTTCACATTTGGCTAAAGCATTCTGTAAATATGAATAACAATATTTTTTTAGGCTATCCAGCTCAATGATTTTAGCAAACCGAATTATATTAGCAACATCGATTATCCTCAATTCTGAAATAAAATAGATTCAAATAAATTTTCGAAACTACATATATTTGAATTAATTATTAAAATTTTCTTGATTCTCACCGACTTCTCCCAGATACAAATATTTCAAAGTCTTCTCAACAGTTTCTGGTCTGATACATTCGCAATTCTCCACTTTAATTTCACTTGTACTGTCATCCATTAGATTCCTAAAGTAATTGCTGTTCGTTTGCAAGATTAATTTGTGCGCTGGATACCTGAAATCAGAACATATGTACATACACGTGATCAGTTTTGAAATGGTTCACACAGCTTTTGCTTGTATCAATCTTTGTTACCTCTTCTTTCCGACTATTATTTGAATATCACAAAACAAATTTTGCCTGTAATAGTGGTAGATGCGTTCCGTTTGAAACACTGCATGTTTTGTGAGCAGTTTATCCTTGTGGTTGCACATTGTGCAAAATTATAATCGATCTGAAATGCAAATATTGAATTTACCATTAATTTGCTCTTACTTTAATGTAATTGCTAGTACTCAAAATAAAATACGCCTACATACCACTTTGTCAGACGAAATTTTCTGGATCATAAAAGCATCGGTTGATGTAAAACACATACAGATACTTGAAGGAAACTGATGATAAGACGCGTCGATTCCCCATTTATAAACTATACTTGTATGTGAGATAACATATGATAAGCATTATACACTATATGTATGTATATATGTACATATACGTGCATACATATAAAGATTAAGTATTAGACGAGTCACTGTTAAAATAACGAATTCATTCAACGAACTAAATTTACCGTTATGTATGTTCCATTATAAAATTTGTCTACATCATACAGCAATTTATTTTGAGAAATGCATCATTTATTGACCCAACTTAATATAACACACGAATTGTAATATGTTTTACAATATTATCTTCATATAATTGTTTCATTGTACCTTCTTTTGTTCCGCTATTTCCTATCCAGAAAACAACGAAAAACCACTGAAGAGAATATTTCCCTCATTAAGTACTTCAACAAAACAGAAAATTTAAATTTAAAATTGTCAAATAATGAGAGACAACGCGTTTTCAGAAGAAAAGTTATGATTAATGTTGTAAAATTTACTAAAATAATATCAAAATTAAACGTAAGATATCTTAAAGGTAATATAAAGGAATTTGAACAATCAGATAAGCCTTATCGATTAAAAATAGATAAACAACCTAATGAAAATACTTTTCCATATATTTTAACATTATCTATTGGATAATGTATTATTCGCAAAACTTCTTCATTCATAGATCCTTTTGCAAGCACATTTTGCTGTATTGTATTATGTGGAATTAATTTTATTTTACATATATTGTACTTTATGAGCTGTATGTCACTTGATAAATAAATGCCAGTGTGTGAAATTACTATATTTCAAAAACTACCAATTTCATCTCACCTAAACTTCAAATATTCGGTGCTGACCTTTAGAATCCATAAGGTTCTCAATGTATGTACATATAAGTGGAACTTTTCCTTGCAGGTCACCTCATTTTGACTTTTTTTTTTAATTTTGCTCTCCAACACACTCACATGAACTAAGCTAAAACTTTATACACATAACTAGTGTAAGCCCGTTGAATATATCAACGAATGTTTGTGTGGGTGAGTACATGTGTTATAATACAACATCGTAACAATTTAGCAAAGTCGCGAGCCTATTGAGAAATTATATAGTCAAATTGTAGCAGGCCCGTTGTTATCTAGTTTGGATCACGGCGTAAACGCTCACTGTCCCGAACCGGTGATCTCGGGCTCAAATCCCACTCGTGTGACGTTCTGGTTTTTTAATTATTCACCTCGGCAAGCGTTATCGACAGACGGACTCACACAGACAGACAGACAGACGGAATAGGGCTATTATATATACACTAGTGTAAGCCCGTTGAATATCAACGCCCGCTGAATTTGAAATTACGTAAAGCGCTTTTTTAATAGAGATCCCCACCAATTGATCGCACGGTTGTAAGTGACAAAAAAAAAAAACTATAGTTTTTATAGCGCCATCTATGTATTATAGCAATCCCGTAGTATCGATTTTTTTTTAATTTACTATTTATATTATAATTATTAATTATTATACATATATAATTATAAGTTTTTATAGCGTCATCTATGTATTATTAGCAGAGTATAGGTAGGTATTAACTTGTATAGGTAATGTTAAAAAAAAAAAGGACCAAATCAACAACGGTCCGTGGCGTATGCGTAAGCGTGATAACTTCCGACCTGGCGTCCCGGGTTCGATCCCCACTCATTCTGGTTTTTTAATTATTTTTCCTCATTTCCTATTTATTTTAATTATAGGTAATGTTTTAAAAAAAAGAACTAAATCGACCAAGGGCGATAGAGTATAGCGTTAGCGTGATTTACTCTCGAGCTTGCGGTCCTGGGTTCGATCCCCCACTCTTTCTGGTTTTTTAATTATTTTTCCTCATTTCCTATTTATTTTAATTATAGGTAATGTTTTAAAAAAAAGAACTAAATCGACCAAGGGCGACAGAGTATAGCGTTAGCGTGATTTACTCTCGAGCTTGCGGTCCTGGGTTCGATCCCCCACTCTTTCTGGTTTTTTAATTATTTTTCCCCAGCGAGCGTTATCAGCAGACAGACAGACAGACAGACGGATTTCAGCTATTATATATATAATATGATGGGTGTAATTTTAAAATATTTTTTCAAACCGAAAGTAGCACTTACAGCAACATCTGAATCTCACATCCAACGATAAAATGTGAACATTCATACTATTTTCGGGTTTACCTATAAAATATACACACACACAATTCCCTATGCGGGGAAAGTAAAAGAATTTTCCAACAATAATGGCGCTTCGCTAGAACTGTTTACAAGCAATAAGAGCCGGAACATCATAACAGGGATACTCGAAAGGGATGGGGGCATAATACAGAAGGGAGAAAAAGGGGATGAGAGGAATGAGAAAATCCCCATAGCCGAGGACGTCGCCACTTAGCCGCGATCGTTTACCGAAAACTTCACCGTACTACGGAATGGCAATGGTGTATATAGGGAGCCTTATGCTGGCGGCTCTAGTACAGAAAGTGTATGGTCGCAGAGTACATAGGTATAGTGCGATACACTCTCGAGGCCTTTTGTCAAAAGCCATACGGCACCTGAGTCACTATAGTTTCGCCACAAGACCAACTTTCTGTGTACTCCTAACACTATTTTAGATATAGCTATAAACGTGGCATTGTATGGACAAACAATAGGTACATCAAAAGTGGCAGTTTTCGGAAATTGAATCATTCTTCTTCTTCTGAACGGGTACGTACAATCGTACATACATGATATCAAACGTTACCTGTTCACTATTTGACAAACATTGTACCGTCTGTCATAGTGAAGTCAATTGGGAAAGATACTCTCTAGTACAGAGGTCGGGAACCTGCGGCTGTCGGAACCGCGTGCGGCTCTTTGTATGAAAATCTGCAGCTCTCAGTGGGGCATATTACACTATCAATACAGATCGTGATTCTAGTGTTGTCAATATTATCACAATACCATCAATATTACTTCAATGTGGATCGCGTGATAATATTGATAGTGTGATATGCCCCATTGTTACTCAATGCTATCCGTGAAATATAATAAATATTCCGAAAACACCGTTTGAAGCACAAATTTCACAAAATTTAAGCTAATTTTTCCCTATTACCATAGTCGTCTTAAAAAGCTTTAAAATCGTTTTCAGCACAAAACTGTGTAATATTTTCAGCAATAAATTGTCTAACAGTGGTCGGGAACCTTTTTCGGGCTAAGAGCCGAATTAGGGAAAACCATGCAAAATTGGTAAGTTTGGGAGCCGCAGCATAGTATTTTCGAATTATAAATTCAAAATTGAATTAAATGTTATTCATTAATCATTAATGAAATAAGTTATACTGGTGATATTTCTTAACGTTCGACAGTTTTTTTACTAAAAACTATTATAAAATTTAATATGAAAAACGATCTATAAAACGTTGCAACGTTATGGCCACAACGCGTTGTGGAAATAAGATTAATTTTGGTCTTGAGTAAATTTTGTGTTACACGTAAAATGTTGGATGACAGCGACAGCCGCAGATTTTTATACAAAGAGCCGCATGCGGCTCTGGAGCCGTCGGTTCCCGACCACTGGTCTAACACAAAGTAATATCATGAAGATAACTATTTTCATACAACTTTCCATTTACTTTTATTTCAAATATATAATTCTAAAATAATATGTTGCTGCTCCCAAACTTGTAAGCTAATTTTTCAATTTCTTTTGACTTAGCTTTTAGCTTGAAAAAGGTTCCCGACTACTGCTCTAGTAGTATTCCATTACGTTTTACAGGGGAGGAAAGGAGAGAAGGAACTTACTATGATCCTTGGCCACAGTAACGATTTGGGAAACTGTAAGGTTACTGTGGTAAAATTTTGTATCCATAAATAAAAAAATGATTTGAGTAGTGCTAATTTTTGTATAACCGAATCACAACTTATGCAGTTTAAAAAAGTTTCAAATTCTAGCAGCAGACAGCCGATCTGGATTTAATAATATCCAGATCTTGTTAATGACGATGTTTGAGGTTGAAAACCGATATACGGAGCTCGAACTTAAGATCTTCACTTAAGAGACCAATGCTAATGATTTGATGGGTAGAAATTACTGTTTTAAGGTGGTGCCAATTTCGTGGAATCATCTAACAACTAATTTCGAGAAATTGGCAAATTCCAACAGACGATGGCTGATTAGAATTCAGTAATATCCAAATCTTGCCAATGACGATATTTAAGGTCGAAAACCTTTCGACATATGGGGATTAAGTCACGAAAGTAACCCTCAAACCACTGAGCTATCGCTTGGCTCAATTGAATTATTACTATTATAAAAGTGAAAAAAAAACTGTTGGTACGATACTATTGTTTATTGTTATTATACTTGAAAACCAAACTGTATGATCACTGTGTGACCCGCTTACAACTTCATGACACGGCCATATACGAGTGTGTACACACACTAGTCTATTTAGAGTTGTAAAAGTTTTTCAGATAGTTTTTCAGGTGTTTTAAAAAATAAATAGAATCACTCGGTTTCGTAGTATTTTTTATCGTTAACGTTCAAGTAACGATTTTGTGGAGTAACTGGTGATTGAAAAAAAAAATAAAAATAGGATAAGTGCAAAGGGTAAGCATACACATGCCCGCGTGCTGAAATGAAGTTTTCGATCGAATGAAAATAAAAATAAAAAAAAAAAAAAAAATAGCAAACGCGAATAAAAACGATTGTACATATTTTTTCAGCGGTACACAAAGGACCCATTCGAGTATTTTTAACTTGAACGTATTTTTTTCCGGTGTTGAATATGTGCAGTGATATTTTTTAAATTGTACTATACATTGTGTAAAAATAATAGTAACGAGATTTATGTACAGCGTTCACTCAATTTTTTTTTTTAGAAAAATACGTTTTTTACGTACACGGTTATAAGTTTATTGCTTGGACATATGAAAACTGATATGCACTTATAGTCGTATGCCCAAAAACATTTTGTTATACTCCATTTTAGTTGAAGTCGAACTTTATACTAGCTAAGTGCTCGCTGTCAAACTCGCTGTGTACAGTACAGTAATGCCCGTGTATAGTAATTTGATGTGCAAAATAATATAATAATAATATACATAATAATATTTCACGTAATAGTTATTATCTTCATTTTCCCACCCCCAGAATGATTAGATATGTCAATAAATTTATTGATTTTTTAAAATATTAATCTTTCGTCCCTAAGACAACGACTTATTATTTCTTTTATTAGCTGAACATAATTTATTTATTAGTTTTTTTTTCTTCATCATCATCATCATCATTTTCAGCCGTTGATCCATCCACTGTTGAAAGAAGGCCTATCCAATCCTCTTCCATTCCAGAGCAATTGAGCAATCTGCATCCACTTGACTCCACACACTCTTCTCAATTCATTAGCCCATCTTCCACTCGGTCTACCATGCTTTCTTTCACATCCTCCCGGATACCATTTCAGTATTTCTCACGTCCATCTGCCATCCATTCATCTTTTAATAAAAAAATAAAAGGCGTTAAATAAATAATCTGCGGCAGTGCATTGAGCCAATTTCGATAGTTTGAGATATGTTGATGTATTGTATCGTGTATGGTGTGCTGTAAATCAAAATGGCGGCAGTAAAGCTATGACACAATTGTGCAACTGCTTTTTTACTATCAGATTTTTTAACTTATGTATATTATATATGTACTGATACACTCAAAATCTTACAATTCTTTAGTCTTATTCCATGTCATCATCATCATTTTCAGCCGATCATCATTCACTGCTGGATGAAAGTCTCTCCAATCCTCTTCCATTCCTGTCTGTCTTGAGAAATCTGCATCCAGTTGACTACATGCATTCTACTCAATGCATCAGCCCATCGTCAACCTGGTCTTTAACATCCTCTCGGATACCATTTCAGTATTTGTCCATTCTTCTCGCTATGTGTCCACTTCAACTTTTTCACACGTTCCGCTATATCTACCACCTCGGTCATGCTTCTTACCCATGTATTCCTCTTACGACATCTTCTCGTCACACCGAGCATACACAGTTGCATGCTTCACTGTATGCACTGGATCTTGCGTCACATTCTCGAATTTAGCATCCACGCGTCATAACTGGCAGTTCGTATGCCTTCTTTTTCAAACATACTTATTATATTCCGTGTAATAATGTTATTATGTGTCTTTTGTACGCAACGTACATATTCATGAGAGTGAAACAACACACGTTTTTTTATTCAAAGTGGCATGTCTGAAAACAATTACTCGTTTGGAAACACGCGATAAACCAGTCTGAAATTAAACGAACTTAAGCACTCGAGTACGTAAAAAGAAACACACGAGTATGTATGTACATACATACATAAAAACAATTTTTCACCATAGCGGACTTTGTCCACTGTTTAATTCAATCGAACGCAATAGTTTAACGTGCTTAATTGCCGATAGCAACGAATTACCAGGGTGGGTAATTATCATTATTTAGTCATCGATTCGACTCTCACATTAACGGCGTTAGCGTCGTTACTGGGCCGTTACGCTAGCGGTCGATTTTATAACGGAACGTAATGGTGGGTACACACCGACGAATCGAAGGTGAAGCGAAAGCGAATTCTGGCTATTTGGACGTCGCAGCGAATGCGAACCAAACGATCGCTTCGCTAGGTCTCGGAGCGATCGTTCACAGCGAATGGTTTTTTGTCGCTTTGCTGCTCCACAAAAACAATTGTTTTGTGTGTGTATTTATTTATTTGAATTTTAAACGCTCATATGGCCCTTACATAAACGTTTTTAGTGTGACGTACAATCAAGATCAACACGAATTGTGAATATGTATGCAGGTAAATTTTAAATGCTAAATACGGCTGAAACTTGACTGAATTTGAAATAAAATTGTGCTCCTAAGTGTCATTTTTATAATATCAAACCTTGAAAGTATTCGCGCGCGCATATACATACATATGTACATACGAGTGAACCCATAGTATATAATATGTACCTATGTATGTACGATTCCCCAAGGTAAGTTTTGTAATGCTTACAATATTTACCCGGTAGATTATATATACATACGTAAAAATATATAAAATTCAACCCCCTCATCATTTTTTCTGAATTTCATTGTATGTACGAAAGTTTCGAAAGTGAGTTAATTGTTTTATTGTTTGTTGATTTATTGCGATTTACTAGTATTACTACCCCTACTATTGTTGATAAGTACACTGCTCGCCAAGATGCCACGAACAAAGACGCAATGCACAAAAAAATAAGGGTATCACAAAGAAATCGTTTGACGGACCGCCTTCGGAGAAAAAAAGGGCCAACAGAGTATTTTTTTGTTGGTTAGGTTATTGTTAAATATCGTCGTTTGTTAATTCTGCCTATTGTATTTTCGTTCGAGGGTCGACATTCGGTCCATATTCAGTCCGAAGATTTGAGTGTATACCTACAACTGACGAAGCGAATCCTATCGTTTGCTCCATATTTGCTCCGAATTCGGTTCGCGTTCGATTCGGCGGTGTGTACCCACTATAACGCGTCTATTTCGATTTATAACGATTCGATAGAGGGGGATGATAAAGGAGAGGGGTGGTGTGTTAGATTCACGTTTGGGGCGAAAACTACCCCCGCTTAAGGACCTCTCCATAAAACTAAGCAGGACTATTAAAGGGAAATTAACGTTTTAAAGCTGCCGAGTCCTCGAGTCGAAGGCCGCGCACGCCGGCCGTTAATCACAGGGTAGAAAATAGGGGTTTGAGGGTTGGTTTTGTATATATATGTGTGTGTGTGTAATTTATGGAAAAGGCGGGAAACACTTGCGGAAAACACGAGCCCGAACACAGTGTAGCCGGTGAACCGCGGAGATTTTCCCAGGACGAGAAACGAGAGAGAGTGAGAATTAAGGGTGTGGGGGTGAAGGGGTTAGAATACCGAACGAGCGTGACGACTTGTCCTTCGGTTTTATTAACCCTTTGAGTGTCGGATGATGTGATTGAACTTGGAGTCGTCCTTTGATCGGATCGTACCACAGCTGTAACGATTATTATCCGGGTAGTTTTGACAAATTACCGCGTGTCTCAGACATGTGGTATTAAACTTTAACGGTTGATGGATGATGTCACTTTGACTGTGAAATCCTTTGGCGGGTGTGTGTTATTATTAATCGTTTTTGAATAATTTTGAAAATTTTAAGTACAAAGTATGTCAAGGACGGCCAACATTAAAACGGTTTAAAGACTGTGGCAGTGTTTTTCAAACTTTTTTTCACTACGATCGGACCCACTGCAAGAACTGGATTTTGTATTGCGACCCAGTGTGTCTATATAATAATATATTTATTTATTTATTTTCACAATATACCGCGATGACCTGACAGGTTACCCCAATTCAAGATACAATTAAATGCAATTTTAATACATGACTAATAAATGAATTACAAATAATTATAAAAATTACATGATATTGCAAAATTCAAAAGTTTAATTACACGAATAAAAATCAAAAATTAAAACAGCAAACTATGATAAAATACATATTTTTAGTTATATCATACACAAACTGTCCATTGTGTTCCTTTATTTACTATTGACACGTGATATATGCACGTATATGGATGAAACTAGTTTTAAATTAGAAATTTCAATGGAAAATTCTAGTTTACACAAATAAGTTGAAGTAAAAGGTAATAAAAGAAAGATTGTTTTTTTACTTAAAAGTGGAAATTCTCCTACATATAACCTCAATCCAAAATGATGACAAATTTAATTGTTGAAAAGCATTTTTCAGTGTAAATGAATGAATATGATGCAGTAATTCAGCCTCTTCTTCGGGATCAATTATTGATTCAGGGCTTTAAAAATCAAATGAATTTTTTTATCTAAAGGCTTTACTGTTTCAAAATTCTGCACAGAAAAATAGCTATCAAAGCTTTTGGGATAGAGAAGTGAGATGTGACAGTATCTCGAGTTATAATTCTTTTACACTATCTTCACGATAGAGGAACTGACCATTCCGGTGTCATGAGAACGGCCCTTTCACAAATTCTGGGTCAGCAGTCGGGAGCCGGCGGCTCCGGAGCCGCATGCGGCTCTTTGTATGGAAACCTGCGGCTGTTCCTGTCATCCAACGTTTTGCGCGAAACACAATTTTTACACAAAATCAAAATGAATCCCATTTCCAAAAAAAGCTTTAAATTTGTAATACTTTTTAGTAATAAACTGTCGAATATAAAAAAAATTTCACGAAGATAGCCTATTTCTTACAGCTATCCAACAATATTTGATTAAATTTTGAATATATATGTAGGTATAATCCGAAAATAGTATGCTGCGGCTCCCAAGGTTATCCTTATTTGGCTCTTAGCTTGAAAAAGGTTCCCGACCACTGTTCTAGGTAAGGACGACTCCATTCTCAATTTTTTTTTTTTTTTTCCGTGAATTTTGCGACCCCACTAATGGGTCGGGAATACAGTTCGAAGAACCCTAAGAACAGTGTTAAATAATCTCGTTTGCATCGTTCTCCTATATATCGTTATCCTGTATCAATCGTCTAAATATTACGTACTAAATATACTTTATCGTATAAGTCGTTTTTCTGCATACATCGTTTTTTTTTACGGTCCCATGAAAAACGATGCAACGGAGTTCCACTGTATTGTAATTGATACAACGCTAAATTCAGCGTTTGAACATTTATTCAATTCAACTTTTTTTAAGAGCATTTTAATGTTTTTAAATTCGGACTTGGTTCACTTTTGAACTTCGCTTACACTCGTGCAAAAGCTCCGCGCGTATTTATCGGCACGTGCGTTCAACAGAAAACGGAAACTGATAAACAAGTTAGTTTCGGCGAGATTATAGCACGGTCGAAATAATATATATAAAAAAGTCATAAAGGTGTGTATGTATGTATGTATGAATGTGTCGAGTTTTCCTCTCTCTCTCTCTTTCCTCGCTGACTTCGTCTCGACAATACATAATACAGTTTTATTTTGTTTTCTCATAACACGGAACTATCGTAAACGAAACGATCCTCAGAACAGCCAATAACGAGGGCAGCCGTAAAAGCCTCGTTCGCAAAAGAAAAGAGGACCAAAAAAAAAATTGTTGGTTTTAGCCGCAGCCGAGTGTACTGCCCCATTTGTGGCAAAGTCTTGCGGCACAACCACTGCCGCAACAGAGTAGCGAAATTGATGATATCCATTCACTTCACTTTCAAACGGCTCACTTGATTTACTCTTTGTCAATACAAAGGCGAATTTACGATCGCATTTCGCCTATAAACAAAATTATTCTTTGCCCCCGTTCCAATCTTCCACCTTCGCGTGAAAGTTCAACCGGCAAAAATCCTATGAAAATAAACGCGCACGAGTTCAATATCTAGAGAATTTGATATATGTACATAGAAAGTACAAAGAAACGCTCGAAAGCTTTGTCCAAGAACTGTGATTAGCGCAAGGACATTCCAATAAATAGTAATTAAATTCATTCACCATAAACTAATTTGATTTCGCTTTAAGCAGTTTTAATGAGTACCGTTATAGAAATACTAGTATAAGCTCATTGTGCAAATTTAATTAATTAAATTTAAAATCGTTTGAAAAGTATCTCAGTCTTATCAAACCTGAATTATATGAACATATAAAAATGAAATTAAAATAGTCTATGAATTAATTAAATTTGGGAGATTGTTTGCAAATTCGAGGAATTGATGTCCTTATTCTAAAATATTAAATCATCATCATTTTCAGGCGTTCACCATCCACTGCTGGATGAAGGCCTCTCCACTCCTCTTCCATTCTTGTCTGTCTTGAGCAATCTGCATCCATTTGACTCCACACATTCTTCTCAATTCATCAGCCCATCTTCCACTCGGTCTACCTTGCTTTCTTTCACATCCTCTCGGATACCATTCCAGTACTTCTCGCGTCCATCTGCCATCCATTCTTCTTGCCACTTCAACTTTTTCACCCGTACTGTTATATCTGCCACTTTGGTCATACTTCTTACCCATGTATTTCTTTTGCGATATCTTCTTGTTATGCCAAGCATACATCTTTCCATGCCTCTCTGTGTGCACTGGATCTTTCGTAGCATTCTTGAATTTAGCGTCCAAGTTTCACATCCATACGTCATAACTGGCAGTACGCATTGGTCGTATGCCTTCTTTTTTAAGCATAGCGGAATGTTGGATTTAAAAACTATGTTCATTCTTCCAAAAGCACTCCATCCTAGTTTTATTTCTTCCTCTTTACAACCAGTCATATTCTAGGTATAAATACCTATCAACTATCTCTACAATATGATTATTAACAATGACTATGTACGTTTTGCTATACATACATATAAAAATAAAATTAAAATAAAATTAATTAATTAAATTTGAGAGTTTGTTTGCAAATTCGCGGAATCGATGTTCCAATTCTAAAATATTAAATGAATTGTTGAAATCATTAAATAATTTTGATATTCAATGGAAATTTGATCTAAATTATAAGAAATTTCATCTTTTAATAATGTTATTTAAATGTTTTTACAGAGGTATATCAATAAATCGCAAACAAAACACTTGAAGTGTGATAGAAATACGTGCAATTTCTGTAGTGCTTTTGTGCTTTTAATTAGTGAATAAATGATTATATTTTAAGATGTAAGCGTTGCTAAGAAGAAATCTTAACATTTTCTATCTTTACAATGTAATTTATTTGTTATTGAAAACACACTGGTACTCGTATATACTGTGAAAACATATTAAGCCTTTTCTGATAATAGTACGATTTATAGCTTGCGTAAAGGTAGATTGAATATTTAAATATGTAATATAAAAATTGCAGAAGTTTATTAAAAGAAAACGAAAAAAAAAAAAAACAATGAAGAAAACGCGTAATAACTCCTCGTTAGTACATTTTATGAAACTTAAAATTGAGGCGTAAATTTTTTCCGCATTTTGATAATGAGAAAAGGAACTGATTTACGGCTCGGTCTCGCTGAAGAGGTTGTACACATATATAATAGTTGAGGGTGAGAGAAAAGCACAGGGGGGAAAAAAAATTGTATATAATAATAATACATGTGTACGTTGCGCTAAGGGAGGATGCGAAACAAAAAAGGGGCGAGAAATAAAAATAATGTGACATAATTTCGGTGTGTATGCTAGATAACGCGGCGTTTCAATTTATTACGTACAACCGCTATATGATAACAAAAGTGAAACTATCATAAATTCAAGTGGGGGGTGTTTGCGAGCCTTTACTCGGAAAATTTATATAAACAGATTACGAAACTCGGAAAAACGAAGGAAAACTCTCGATATCCGCGACGCTTGTATATGAACTCTCACCGTTCGCCGTGTGCAATTTGCATTTATGCAGATACTTTTTTTTTTGTTGTTTTAAATGAACTCTTTAAAAACGGTGTTTTTTTTTTTTTTTCCCCACCGGTACTGATGAATAACCTGTGGCTTCAGTTGTACTTACGAGCGTGAAAATAAATGTATACGTGTATGTACTCACTAGGATAATGGCAGTGTACGTAATGGATCGTGTGTATGAAAAGGTAGGTGAGCAAATAAGCCGTTATTTTCGTTCGTTAATTTTGGCTTTGTATGCAAATGAATTTGCTTATTTTTGTTTTTGGCAGAAAATGGTCTTTTTTTTTTTTTTAATTAAAAAAAATGTGAAAAAAAGATACAACTTACGTAAGCTGAATTGTATTAAGCTCGCAATCGAAACGGAACGCCTTTTTTCGTAAAAGTTTTGCACGTTTATTTAAATTTAAATTTAAAATTTATCGTTGAATTACGTTCAATCAACATAATTTATCTACTGGATTTATAATCATAATGAATTTTCTAGTTATATATACCTAGGACAATTGTTGAATATGACCGGATGTAAAGAATGAACATAGTTTTTAAATCCAACATTCCGCTTTGCTTAAAAAAGAAGGCATACGACTAATGCGTACTGCTGTGTTCAATTCAAGAATGCTACGCAAGATCCAGTGCACACAAAAAAGCATGAAAAGATGTATGCTTGGTATAACAAGAAGAGATCGTAAGAGGAATACACGAGTAAGAAGTATGACCAAAGTTGCAGATATAGCAGTACGTGTGAAAAGGTTAAAGTGGACACATAGCGAGAAATACTGGAATGGTATCCATGATGTGAAAGAAAGCAAGGTAGACCGAGTGGAATATGGGCTGCTGAATCGAGAAGAATGTGTGGAGTCAAGTGAATGCAGATTTCTCAAGACAGACAGGAATGGAAGAGGATTGGAGAGACCTTCATCCAGCAGTGGATGGTGATGAATGAATTTTCAAGCTTTTTCGATGTGTAGAATTAATTTACATTGTTTTTTTAAGTAAAATCTAACTGTAGTAAAGAAATGTGAAATTGGAATTAAAAGTTTTAAATAAGTTTAAAAACCACTATATTACATTTTACACATGTAAAAACTTGCATAAGTAAAGTAACAAGGAGGAGCGATTCAACTAAAGAGACCATTTATGTAGTTTGCATTCGTCGATTGTCTTTAATAACAATGAGCAACAAAAAAACACGTTTTTGAGTTACCCGAACGGAGTACCAAAGTAAATCGGAAGTAATAGCGGAGTAACCAAAAAAAAAAAATCATATTCATATTCGGACTCAGCGGGTCAGAATTAATAATAATTTTTGGGTCTCCGTTCGGGTAACTCAAAAACGTGTTTTTTTGTTGCTCAGTGTAATGTATAACCTGTTCAAGTTCTGTATTTATGAATCTAAAACATCAATTTTATTTATTTAAAATACATGGGCAGGCGGTATAGTCGATGTAGCCCAGGGGTCTGACAACTTGTACATACAATTCTTAATTATTTACATTTGAAGGATTATATTTAATTTGTGGTCATAAAAATCTGTTCACAATTGTTCAAATACATGTATTTATTAGTTCTCCAAGTGTTCTAGACTTGAACTACATAGATCAATTAAAATTTGTATGGGATGTCTTTCCGCATAAGGAAGCACACTTATTATAATATCCCCATAAATCGCCTAAAACGTTAATTATATCGAACGAGCAAACTTTCAAGCTTTCATAATCCAACGCGAACTTTCTTGAGTAATGGTCTTCGCCCTGAGAGATGACAGTTACAAGGGAGAAAGGGGTCCTTCGAACAGCTCGTATGCACGACCGGGCTAACCCTTTCGTTAAAGCACAGACCCACACTATAACACCGCAGATACAATCAGCTGGAGTTTAGTTTGATCCCACTCTGTTGGATGTACATAGAGTGAGCTTTTTTTTTTGCACTTTATTCCAGCACGTCTTCTGCCAGGTGGTTGGAAAGGGGAGTAGAAGAAGTCTTTTCGCGCACGTTCTATCGCGGACTTAAAAAGTGGCATTTCGTTAAGTATCCGCACCCCATACCCTTCTCATTCCCTTCCTTCTTCTGAAAAGGAGTGCGAAGGCTTTTCGCGAAAGTTGGACTTTGTGGGTGTGGTATATCCGCTCGGGAGCTTTCGCCGCTCTATAAGGCGCAACCGTGCAAACAAAAACCAATAAAATGTATTTCCAAGTTGGTCGGCGAAAGGAGGAGAGAATTAATTTCCGTCAGAGGAATCGCAGACGTGCCACTAGGATTTTGAAAATTTAATAGTTTTTTTTTTTTCAATACTATCCTGGAGGGTTTGCTATATTAATGGATCAAGTCAATAAAATCAATATTGAGATATTTACACTTGAAATTAACCATAATGTATCTATTCTACAATAGTGTAAGTGTAAGTGTTTAGCGTAATTAATTACGTAACAATTTAAGCAAAGTCGTGAACATACTAAGGATTAATATTTTCAAATTATAGGAAGCCTCCTATTCTCTTCCATTCCTGTCTGTCTTGGGAAAACTGCATCCAGTTGACTCCACACATTTTTCTCAATTCATCAGCCCATCGTCCACTCGGTCTACCTTGCTTTCTTTCACATCTTCTCAGATACCATTCCAATATTTCTGGCGACCATCTGCCATCCATTATTTTCGCTGTGTCCACTTCAACTTTTTCACACGTACTGCTATATCTGTCACTTTGGTCATGCTGCTTACCCATGTATTCCTCTTACGATCTATTCTTGTTATACTGAGCATTCATCTTTCCATGCTTCTCTGTGTGCACTGGATCTTGCGTAGCATTCTTGAATTGAACACATGCATACGTCATAACCGGCAGTACGCATTGGTCGTATGTTTCAATAAAGTTCAATATGTACATACTGTGTATACATAAATGCCATGTCTATCTATCTGTACTTCAGGAATGCTCCATACATTTATCTTGCGTTCATTTACTCAATAGTTATGTATACATAGTTCATCAATCGTCAGCCCATTGTCCACTCGGTCTACCTTGCTTTCTTTCACATCTTCTCGGATGCCATTACAGTATTTCTCGCGTCCATCTGCCATGCATTCTTCTCGACATGTGTCCACTTCAACTTTTTCACACGTTTCGCTATATTTGCCATCTTGATCATGCTTCTTACCCATGTATTCCTCTTACGATCTTTTCTCGTTATACGGAGCATTTATCTTTTTATGCTTCTCTGTGTGCACTAGATCTTGCGTAGCATTCTTGAATTGAACACATGCATACGTCATAACTAGCAGTACGCATTGGTCGTATACCTTCTTTTTTACGCATAGCGGAATGTTGGATTTAAAAACAATGTTTATTCTTTCTTCAAAGGCACACAATCCCAGTTTTATTCTTTGTATAATTTCTTATTATTTACAACCAGTCATATTCATCAATTGTTCTAGGTACTACATACATACATACTGTACATATATTGACGAAGTGAAAAAATTCTAGAATGTACATACTAGTACTGCAATTTGTAACTTGTATTGCTATTTAAAGCGTTGTTTTTAAAGTTATCGACACACAATGTAGATATGTGCTTTAACTACTTGTTGAAATAGAAAAAAACAATTTCTAAAAATTGTGATATGATTGTAATGAACTTCCAATATCTAAAAAAATTAAATTACGACATATGAGTCACATAGTTCCAAATCCTGATAAGTCCACAATATGTATATAAAAAACGAGGATAAAATATTTTCTGGTTCTAAGAATGCCTTATAATTGAATTATTCCAAATACCGCCAAGTGCGCCGTAAAAAAATATTGAAAATCAGTGCTAGTTTCAAAAACTGACAATTGCACTATGATAAAAGCTGATAAAAGCCATATTTAGAAACAAACAACGATAAGTCCATGTTTCTAATCTCAATATTTTGTTTAATATCAACAAAATTAAGTTTAAATGAGTTTAAACGCCATCAAGCAAATAAGTCTGTAGCAGAAAAACCGCGTTTGAGAACAAGTGAGTTTTATGGACTTATCGGGATTTGGAACTAGGCGACTCATATATGCATATGTACATATGTACATATGTATGTATATCATGGTATCTACAAGTGATTTTAAGCTATAACTTTTCACTTTTGACACTATTTGTATTTTATTTTCCACATGTACTAGTATCCTAAAAATATATTCCAATGTTTCACTTTGGGACGAAAAAAAAAAGAATTGAAATTGCGTCAAATTCAACAACCTAATCCCCACTTATCAAACATGAAAAAATACTTACACATATCACTCAAATTTTCACTCTGTACACGATTATATCGAATTATAGAATTACTGAATTCTTTCAAGAATTTGTGAAAAATAATAAATTTGAGTACGACTTCTGGTTTTAATTTCAATATTTTGCAGACAGCTCACGCGAATGTTAAGTTTAATTAAAGATTGGGAATATTTGACTATCTTAGTATGTATATTTTTTTTGAAAGCCCATCACTACCCACCCTCGTCTTATATTAATATATTTTTTTATATTGCGAGGCTTATGATTGGACTTGACCATTATTCCACTAGTATATTAGTGTGGCAGTGACAGTTAACGCAGTATCTAAATAAACGCCGGCGGTATGATTCAAATTACCTCATATAAAACGACCAGTCGATCAATCTTATCAAAAAGGATTAAAAACAATTCATCCATATCTACAAACTCTACAAATATTCCATTTAAAATGACAAATTATTATTTATTATATACGAAAGTGTTGAGAAAACCACTCTATTCAAACGGATGAGCGATACTTTGCCACGAGAACACTACTGATCCGCCTGGCGATAAATCAGATTTTACCCCCGGTCTTTCCCGATTCGGCCCTGTTTATAAAGCGGCCGCATCAGGCGAAAATTATATACAATACACTATTATATACTCAAGTTATTATAAAGCAGCCCTTATAAATCGAGGGCGATATCTTAAACGCGGTGCCCAAAACCACACAGCCAATAACAAATTGCCGTTATTTATTATTATCAAGTTTTCCTTATCTGTTTTGTGTTGCTTAATTCGTGATTAAAACGGTCGTTAACTTTAACCGAGCGAGCATAAACTAGCCCGACTGACGTATCTCACTCAATTCGGATCTAACCAGTCGAACTGAGGCCATAGATACATATATATGTACATATAATACATAAATATGCCCCTTCATACTTTTCGGTCGAAAAAAATCGTCACAAGAGTAGGGAAGAGTAGGGAGACTCGAATAACAAAGAAGTGACTTTTTTTTTTCAACACTTCGACTACCACAACTAGAATTTTCATACCTGTGTCTTAGTTAGAGTCGGAACATGTTTAGAGCGTGAGGGTGTATCTAGAACGCTTTAAAGAATAAAAGAATACAAATAAAAAAAAAAGAATAAAAAGCTTTAAATCGTTTTTCAGATTAAACTTTATAATGCTTTTTAGTAATAAACTGTCAGACATTAGGAAATAACACGAAGATAACTTTTTTAGAGCTATCCATTTCATAAATGAGCAATATTTAATTTAATTTTGAATATCATCATCATAATTTTCAGTCGTTCACCATCCACCGCTGGATGAAAGCCTCCCAATCCTCTTCCATTCTGTCTGTATTGAGCAATCTGCATCCACTTGACTCAATTCATCAGCCCATCGTCCACTCGGTCTACCTTGCTTTCTTTCACATCCTCTCGGATACCATTCCAGTATTTCTCAGCCTATTGCCACTTTTTTTTTTTCTGGATATTGTGTAACATTCTTGAATTTAGCATCCACGTTACACATCCATACGTCATAACTGGCAGTACGCATTGGTCCTATCTGCCACTTTGGTCAAACTATGTTCATTCTTCATATAATCTGAAAATAATATGTTGCGGCTCCCAAGTTTAACCAATTTTGCAAGGTTTTTCCTAATTTGGCTCTTAGCTCGAAAAAGGTTCCCGATCACTGATCTAGACCATTCTACTAGTGTAAGCCCGTTGAATATCAACGGAGCGTTCTCATCACCCGTACTGAAAAATAGTATTAAATTTTATAGTTTTTATAGTCGTTGCATAGATGGCGCGTTGTAACACAACAACGAACAATTTGGCAAAGTCGCGAGCCTATTGACAATTAATATTGTCAAATCGTAGCAGGTTCATCATCGCCTCCGTTGAATGATAGTGTTAGATCGACTTATTCCAACCGGGTGATCACGTGTTCAAATCCCACTCGCGCGCAGACGATTCTTGTCTTTTAATCATTTATTCTGTCTGTCTGTCTGCTGATAACGCTCGCCGACGTAAATAATTAAATAAACATCGCGCGAGTGGGATTTGAACCCGGTATCTTCCAAACGGAGGCGATGACGTACGTGCTGTAATTGGCCAATATTAAATCGTAAAGTGTTGGCAACTTTGCTAAATTGTTATTGTGTATTATAAAGCGCCATCTGTACGACAACTGTGAAAACTATTAAATTTAATATTATTTTTCCAGTACGGGTGATGAGAAACCGCTTCGTTGATATTCAACGGGCTTTCACCAGTTATTTATATATATAATAGCCGAAATCCGTCTGTCTGTCTGTCTGCTGATAACGCTCGCTGAGGAAAAATAATTAAAAAACCAGAACGAGTGGGGGATCGAACCCAGGACCCCAAGCTCGAGAGGACTCGCACTAATGCTATCCGCTGTCGCCGGTTGTCAATTTAGTCCTTTTTTTTTTAAACATTACCTATACAAGGGATCGTGACTTTGCTAATAATACATAGATGGCACTCTAAAAAGTTTTTTTTTTTTTGTTTTTTGATTTTTACAAAATCACTTACAAAATTATAATTATTATACATATACATACATAAATAATAATCAATAATTATAATATAAATAAGTAAAAAAAAAAAAATATATTTTTTCGAGTGGGTATCGGGGATCGATCGATTTGGGTAATGGGGATCTCTATTAAAAAAGCGCTTTACGATATTTAAAATTCAGCGGGCGTTGATATTCAACGGGCTTACACTAGTATATATATATATATAATGACTGGGGCACTTGTACTCACATTCACCGACGGTAATTTTTAGCGGTAAATGTGAGTTATCGCCTTGTGTACGCCTTTGACACGACGTTTGCGTTAATTCCCACCCCTCTCCGCGCCCACCCACCCCTCACCCTCGTCACGGCGTTGCTGTTAATCTTTGATAAGAAAGCTTGCGGTCATTATTAGCTTAGGCCAGTGGCGCACAGTGGGCGGGGGTGGGTGTTATACCCCGTGGTAAATACGGTCAAATATTTAACCGTTTCGGTGGTCGACCCTCTCGACCCATTACGGGTGACACAATGCCGCAGAAGCGCTTTTTCTACACCGGTAAGCGGTTACTTATCGGGCTCGCGCACACCGCACACAATAAGCTCAAAGCGCTTATAAATTACACTAGCGTAGTGCTGCGTGATTGTTTACAGGTTTGGACGTGTCGTGAAATTTTCCTAAAGCCTGCGGTACATATATTTGACGAGGTCTGGTTAGGTGGCGGTGCGTAACGGGTTAATAGTTTATAACGATCGTGCAGCGTCAGCGTTGCCACAGCCACTGCCGCACATTAGTGTGGCAGTGGCTGTAAACGCTAAGTTAACGTTGACATTATGGTTAACTGCAATCATCAAGGCTGAAATATATGTATAATAGGTGGTTTTCCTATGGGTTCGCACCGGATCTATAGAGCCGGTAAATAAAATAATTTTCGTTCAATAGAGTCGATAATTCAAAATTTGGCGAGAATAATTTTATTATGAAAAAAGTCATACTTATGAACATAGTTTTTAAATCCAACATTCTGCTATGGTTATGGTACTGCCATTTTTGACGTATGCTAAATTCAAGAATGTTACGCAAGATCCAGTGCACACAGAGAAGCGTGGAAGGATGTATGCTCGTAAGTGGAATACACGGGTAAGAAGTATGACCAAAGTGGCAGATATGGTAGAACGATTGAAAAAGTTGAAAATTTTACAAAGCAATCTTCTAATGGTCTGTATATTCGGCTATGCTTAAAAAATAAGGCATACGACCAATGCGTACTGCCAGTTATGACGTATGGATGTAAAATGTGGATGCTAAATTCAAGAATGCTACGTGAGATCCAGTGCACACAGAGAAGCATGTAAAGATGTATGCTCGGTATGACAAGAAGAGATCGCAAGAGGAATACGTGGGTAAGAAGTATGACCAAAGTGGCAGATATAGCAGAACGTGTGAAAAAGTTGAAGTGGATACATCGCGAGAAGAATGGATGGTAGAGGGACGCGAGAAATATTGGAATGGTATCCGGGAGGATGTGAAAGTAAGTAAGGTAGACCTTGGTGGAAGATGGGCTGATGAATTGAGAAGAATGTGTGGATTCAAGTGGATGCAGATTGGTCAAGACAGACAGGAATGGAAGATGATTGGAGGGCCTTCATCCAGCAGTGGTTGGTGAACGGCTGAAAATCATGATGATGATGATGAAGTAAATATTTGAATCCAAGAATTATTTTTAATTTAGAATACATAATATATCTAAATGGTTTTTCGGGGTGTGCATGACCTCTAAATTATTCTATCCAAATGTTTTCTCAGAATGTCACAAATATGTGCATACATACATAGGTGTTATGTATGTACATAACAAGTATCTACATCCATACATAGGGTTATTTTTTTTAATTTGGTTTCGGTATATATGTACATACATATATACTAATGTATTTACATACATATGTATATACCACACGTCACCATGTCGCCCAGGACTTCTGACGAAATTCTAAACGCATGAATCTCTATAATTTTATATGGCGTAGAAACAAACATGCAACACCCCACTCCACATGATGAAAATTGCCGCGATGAATGTCTTGTTTCACCGTGTTGCTAATCACTCTTGCGCCAATTGCGGGTATCGACCCATTCGTTATTGTTTTAACATGATTTGAGTTTAAGTTGAATACTAAAAACATTTCATTGAATTTGAAAAAAAAAAATGATGGATGAACGCCTTATAAAAAAAAAATATAGAAAGTTTCAGTGTGATAGGAGAAACGTTTTTCGAGTTATAGCGATTCTATACACTTCCGTCTAACACACAGAAACACCCAAAGATATACATATGTATGTACATATGTATGTACAGACATTTTCAAAAATCAGATATTTCCAAATATTTATATTATGTATATTTATATTTACAATATCAAATATTTTCCAAAAATCAGTCAAATATTCGCAGGATCACAATATTTTATCTGATATGGATAAATTAAAAATCATAGTCACTGCTAAATCCAGCCATGGCCATGTCTCGTCTGCGACTGAAAATCAAATCACATCGATTGACGTGTGATAGCATGTATGGTCACGTGTGGCGTAGTATGTATGTTTCAGCCTTAGGCCTTACAATATAAAAAAAAGTTGTGGGTGGTGATAAAGCCAAATGGCATTAACCATTATTGATATTACCCTGGTATTAGTGTGGCAGTGACAGTCAACAGCTGGTGTAGCTGAATATCTCGATGGTTATCGCACACGTGCAAAAGCTCACCGTTTGCAGTTCCCCATCGAGAAATAGACTAATATCCATTCGAACTGTAAATACAGCCATACACGTTCAAACAGTGTGTACAATGTGGTTCAATGTACACTTAAAACACTTACTTGCACAAACAGATTTGACGGTCTAACAATACGGCGTTTTTTTTTTTCATCAAACAATAAATTGGAAGTTACCATCAAACAGTTTGCCAAAGCTGTTCACCAAACAGCTTTTGCAACGGCCTCTGTGTTGAAAAACTGTTTGACTATATACTTGAGCAATAATATATTAAATAACGAAGTTTCAGTTTGTTAATGTTTGAATTCGCGTCCTTAAGTAAATTATAATTTTTTTGTAATATAAACTATTTTAGATCAACAAAAAGAGCTATTAAAACATATGGTATTTTAATCTTATGTTATATAAAAAAAAGGATAGATACTTTTATAGTTAAAATTACGAGTTTGCTATTCGTATTTGTATTGGGTTAGGAACCTGTTATATATGTAAATAAATGCGCTAACATATGTAATAAAGAATTTATATTATACTCATTGGAATTATTATCACAAAGGTAATTATTTTATAATGTCAATCAAACGTCAGATTTGATTGAAATAATGTTGAATCATAAAGATTTTTGATTTATTATTATTATACCTATACAGACAGTTTTGAAATAATTCAAAATCTAACGTCAAAATGATTGAAATGACGGAATGCGTCAAAAGATACATTCATATTCATAATTTACTAGAGGAATGCTAAATATGAATCATTGACTATGTTTTTTATTATTTTCAATGTATGTAAAATTAGTGACTTTCAATATTTTTAGGTTGATTTTTATTATTCCCTCATATTAATGCATTTGTTTATTGGAACGATTTTAATCGCAAAAATGACAACGCAGCTTTGTTTTCGTATGAAAATATAGATTTTATTGAATATTTAGTGGTACTGTTGACCCTTCGAACCCTTCCGGTTCGCGCTTTTGTGATAAGGGGGGCCGCATTGTGGATGGTAAGCCAGCAGAGGAGATAGAGCACGCGCACTCTCAATAACCACTTCGAAACAATTACGCAACACACCCTCCAAGCAAATAATACAGAAATATAGGGTGAAAACTTGGATAAGATCAGAGGTGCAATTTAAAATCTCGAAAAACCCCCAAACACCCCGAAGTGAAAGTATATAATATTTTCCTTTTATCGGCATATACGAAACTTATTGTTCGAATGCGACATCAAAGCGATTACTTGTCCTTTTTGTTTCGATCCGATGTAACCGCCAATTAAAATTAATTTATAGGCAATTACTTAAGGCTTCCGTCTTCCCCTTCTCCCCTCACGAAGTATGTATATATGTAGAACTACATCAAAGGTAAAATAATATCGGTGGACCGGAGGAACCGGAAACGTACGGAACCAATGTGCCGTAAAATTATTTCGACGTTGTGTTCGTAGTATAATGAATCTTGTTTAATTTTGGCGGGAGCTAAGGGACCCGAAAATGGGGCTTTAAGGCAAAGATGAGTATGAATTGTCAAAGATATCTCAGACGTAAAAGGAACTCAATCGAAAACTAAATACTACAATTTTCATTCTAATTGCGAGAACAAAATCACCGAAAACAACGAAACAACAAAAACAAAAAATAGATAACGGCAGATTCACGTGAGTAAAATTTAAATACGGCTTAGTAAGACATGTTTTATTATAATTAAAGCATTTATAATGGTTTTATATCAGTAGTCGGTAACCGGCGGCTCTGGAGCCGCATGCGGCTCTTTGTATAAAAACCTGCGGTTATCGCTTCATCCAAAGTTTTTTGTGAAACACAAAATGTTGACACACAATTTACACAAGATAAAAATGAATCCCATTTGGTTATAAAAAGATTTAAAATCGTTTTTCAGATTAAACTTTATAATACTTTTAAGTAATAGACTGTCGAACGTTAAGAAAGATCACGAGGATAATTAATTTCTTACATTTCATCAATGATACATAAGTAACATTTAATTTAATTCTTAATTTAAGTCTTGAGCAATCTTCATCCAGTTAACTCAACACATTCTTCTCAATTCATCAACCGATCGTTCTCGGTCTACCTTGCTTTCTTTCACATCCTCTCGGATACCATTCCAGTATTTCTCGCTGTGTGTCACTTCAACTTTTTCAATCATTCTGCTATATCTGCCACTTTGGTCATACTTCTTACCCGTGTATTCCTCTTACGATCTCTTCCTGTCATACCGAGCATACATCCTTCCATGCTTCTCTGTGTGCACTGGATCTTGCGTAACATTCTTGAATTTAGCATACGTCATAACTTGCAGTACGATTTAAAAACAATGTTCATTCTATCAAAAGCACTTCATCCTAGTTTTATTTCTTCTTCTTTACAACCAGTCATATTCACCAATTGTCCTAGGTATAAATAACTACCAACTAAATTTTGAATATATAATTCGAAAATAATATGGCGCGGCTCCAAAGCTTACCAATTTTCCAAGGTTTTCCCTAATTTGGCTCTCAACTCGAAAAAGGTTCCCAACCACTGCTCTATATTAATTGTAGAAATACTGTTTTTAAAGCATGAAATTTAATTAATTAAAAACCTATATGAAGAAGTCATGCATTTCAGTACCGATTTCAATCACAACTATCTTTCACATTGTAATAATAAGTAGTTGAGCATATTAATATAAGTCATAAACCAATCCATAAAAAAAATAATAACCATATGAAAATAGAACACTAATGCTTCAATAAGACAATTTAAAATGTTTATGTAAAATCGCCTACTTTGCGTGAAACTACTTACTAAAGTGTCGAAAGATATATGTATATATTACATATGTATATAATAGCCGAAATCCGTCTGTCTGTCTGTCTGCTGATAACGCTCGCTGAGGAAAAATAATTAAAAAACCAGAATGAGTGGGGGATCGAACCCAGGACCCCAGGCTCGGGAAGAACGCGCTTACGCTAACTGCCAAAACCAGTTGTCGATTTGGTCCTTTTTTTTTTAAACATTACCTACTAATGAGGTCATGACTCTTCTTTACCTAAATATACATATATATATATATATATATATATATATACAGTCAACCCTCCTATAGCGTTGAGATCGGGACCACGCTATAGGAAAAAACGCTATAGAAAGTTAGGCACCCATACAAAATTTGGGGTTAAGTTTTTTTAATTGTACTTTGCCATTTGAAGCAAATCAAACATTTTACCCATTTTTATATTTCCAATGACCTTGCATGTGTTTAGTTTGATAACAATAGCACATGCCTACACGCGCGACGGAGCATTGACCTTGCATATTTAGTCCACTTTATTTTGCTACTGACAAATATGCCAAATATTCTTGACCTTGAAAATATTGCATTTTTTTAAATGTACCCTATACAAAAAACCGCCGCAAACGCTATAGAAGTGTACGCTATAGGAAGGTTGACTGTATATACATACATATATTACAAAAAATTACTGGATTGAATAATTTACTATTTTGTCGTATGTGAAGTGTATTGCTCACGCGGTGGTCTTCTATGTAGAATGCACGGTCAGTTTCACGACAGGATAGCACAATTTGAAAGTGGGGAAAGAAAGTACGTTAGTGCAACGTTGCATGTTTGCACAACGGTGAACATTGAAATAAGATCCTGTCGCGTTTATACATACACATTCCCCTCGCGTGAATGTGAGCTTTTGCCCGGAGAGGGATTCGCTTGTGCAGCAAGCTGCCGAAAAAAGCTCACGACGACGAAGCAAAAACCGACTATCTGAATGTCGGCAAAGCTTCTGGAACGTGCACGGCGACGATAAAATAAATAGATCCGTCGAGAATTTCAAATGGTGAGTGTGTGTGTGTAAAAATGCGATAAGAATCTATTTGCAATTTCGATTCGAGTCGAGATGAGAATTTTTCGAAATTTTTCGCCGTGGCTTTGCAAAAGAGCTTTTGTGTCGCGAAGCGCTTATGCGAGTGACGAGTGACGTCACACGGAATTGCTTTTCGGTTGCTATAGTAACGTTTCGCGTTTAAAGTATGTGTTACATGAATTATTGCGCATGCGGAAAAGATCACCCGGTGTCATCCGTCACGATCCAAAGTATTTCTAGTAGATTGCTGAATCAAGCTAACCTTAACAAAGTCGATAAAACAAGTCTTTTAACGGCAAAAATCATTCACCGTAACTTATAGTGAATTTGTATAAATATAAATATAAAGTGCAATCGTTTCATGATAACCGTGTATACGACAGTTTTTTTATTTATTAAATTACGATAGCTTAAGTAGCTAATTACAAACAAAAGTAGCATAAGGCTAAAACTGCAAAATAAACTTAATTATCTATTAGCACTTATACAGAGGTGCTGTTTTAAGGCTGCCAGAAATCTATCAATTTTGTTTATAAGATCTTCTGGAAGTCCATTGTATTCAACAAAAACTTATTATTACCCCTAGTATTATGACTATTTATTTATTTAAAATACTTATTCAAATATCTTAGTAATAAATTTTTATCTAACTTAAAAAATACATATATACTTACATGTACATTTTTAAGGTCTCCTTTACATTCATCTAGTTCAATTCATTCAACATATTTCTTATACTAGTTAATCTAATTGCATTTAAAATACTCCGCACAGTTATATTTTGCAATTTTAAAAATGAACCACAATATATGTACATACATATATGTAAACTGAGGACGAACAATTGCATCATAAACCAACATCTTTGTATTGCTACATAATAATCCTACTTTTTTAATAATCATCTCTCCGTGTAATTTAAAATCTAACTTATTGTCTAGTATTATATCAATATTTAATAATCAATTATGTTTAATGTTTCTACTGTATCTACTACCTTAACAATATAATTTCTATGTACATATATATGTAACATAAAGAGTAATGGTCCCAACTTCGATGACCGAGGAGCACCATAATCATTAGTCAATTCACAAGTTATTAAATTAGATAAAATAAGTAAGATTATGTATCATCATCTTCAGCAGTTAACTTTCTTGGGAAAGATTACTATTACCAATAATTTATAATCAATTTCACATTAAAAGTTGCAACGTACTATAAAGATTGCGTCACACTTAGTACCACGGACCCCTTAATCATTTTGTACATCAGCCATCGTCTTCGTTTCAACATACATAGTTGTAAATTTGTCTCACGTTTATCAACAGACGACGCATGACGTGTTACGTAGTACATACAACGTCGAACGTGTTTACTATACGACATGTACTATGTACTCGTATAATAATATAAGCTCGTCGTTGATTACTGGGCGAACGGCTCACTCGCGCGGAATTGTTTTAGCTCACACACACAGCCAGACAAAACCTTTACTCTGCTCTGGCCTAGTGAGGGGTAAGAAGGGGGTATGACGAAGAATTCCAGCTTAATTAAGTTACAAAGAAAGTTTCGGTAATATACGGGTTAACACCGACACCGAATCGGGATAGATTACATTCCGCGCGTTCGCTTCCCTCCACGTTTGGCAAACTAACAACGAACACAATAATACGCATACATATATTATACAATATATTACATTATTATATTAGCTGCTGTGCCCGGCGTTGCCTGGGTTATAAAAAAATCAAGTGTATTTAAACGTAAAGTTGAGTATTTTCGAATTGGCAATATCCGGAAAAGTCAGATGATAGCTCAGTAGTTAGAGTGTTGCTCTTTTGAGTGACGGTCCGTGGTTCAAACCCCATGTCTCCTTGATTGCTTTCGATATTAAATACCATCTTTGGCGAGATCTGGGTTTTACTAAATCAAAATCGAACGTCTTGGTTAAAATATGCCCATTAATCTAACTCGGTTGTAAGGTAGTACTACAAAAATAATCACCGTTAAAAAACTCTGTCAGAAAGCAATGGAAAAGTACGGGAGAGTATCTTTCCCTAGTAACTTCATTGTAAGAGACGACATAGTTATAGTTGCATATGACTCAGTAGATTTACAAAATAGATTAACAGAATTAAGAAACGAAAGTATGAAAGTAGGCTTAAAAATTATGTCTAATGAATTTTGCGCGCAAAGCGTAGTCACAGTAGATAATCATATTGTAGAGATAGTTGATGGTTACACTGTTCGACAAATGACGACTTTTTCTTTGCTTCCGAGACGAAATATGACTTTTCTTATAGATTTATGTCCAGTGAACACGAATCTGGTAATAAAAAATGTTGATTGGCTCGAGATTCGGAGATATATGTATGTGTTTTTTAAATCACGCGATTTTTCTATTTCTTGGTGTTGTTCGTTCGATGTCTCAAAATCGGTCAATTATTTGTTCAAAATGAATATTGAAATCTATAGTCGGGTATTTTATCTTTCATTTGTAGTACTTTTCAGCTTTCAGATCTTTCTAAGCAGTCGTCCAGTTCAAATCAAAAGTCAAAAATATGCAATTTCACTTGGGATTTTTTCCCACTGTTAATACTATTTTATGTTGAGTATTTTCTATTGAAACACGTTGATTGGGATAGTGTTCTGGCCCCACTATTTTTTGTTTTCGTTTAAAAGGGTTAAATGGAAGTGTGCTGAATTTTTAATCGGTAAAATTGCGAGCTTAAATCGCGTACAAATTTGTGCTGTATATGGTAGCTCTTAGGTCACAGATGTATACATCGAATAGACCAGTGCAGGGTTTGAAACTTTTTTCAATTTGCTTTTAAATAATTTTGTAATTAAGTAATTAGAAGGTTTTGAATTTAATTATGTATTTATTAAATACTAATATTTATGTGTGCTTTTGGAAGAATGAACATAGTTTTTAAATCCAACATTCCGCTATGCTTAAAAAATAAGGCATACGACCAATGCGTACTGCCAGTTATAACGTATGCTAAATTCAAGAATGTTAAGCAACATCCAGTGCACACAAAGAAGCATGGAAAGATGTATGCTTGATATAACAAGAAGAGATCGTAAGATGCATACATGGGTAAGAAGTATGACCAAAGTGGCAGATATAGCGTTGAAGTGGATACATAGCGAGAATAATGGATGGCAGATGGACGCGAGAAATACAGGAATGGTATCCGAGAGGATGTAAAAGAAAGCAAGTTAGACCTATGTAGTTGAAGTGGATGCAGATTGCTCAACACAGACTGGAGAGGTCTTCATCCAGCAGTGGATGGTGAACGGCTGAAAATGTCGATGATGATGATTGAAGAGGCAATGCTTTATATTAAATACCTACAGAAGAATACCTGCAAAGAAAAATATATTCTATCGTACTTATGTAAATATTCTTAAAAGTTCCGCAGAATTATAGTAAGTATCTAACGTCTGAAAGGTTTAAATTGATTATTTTATCATATATGTAGAATGGATTACTTTATGTATCCGTTTTATAATTTTATTCGAACGGTGTGTTGCGGTGGTGGCACTACAAAGCGATTCGAATAATATGTACAGTGTTGTATAAATAGGTATATGTATACTTTTACCTATAACCAAAAGGGAAACTTTAGTTAAACACGCCGCGGGCTGTATTTGTTTAACTTCGGCTATAAAGGAAATCCCGCAGTGTTTGCCTGATCGAGAGAAAAGAAAATACGAGGAAATAATGGAAATAAACACGAGTGCAATCATTTTTAGGTCGTTGTGTGTACATACGTAGGTACACACAGAAAATATTCATAAATATATTTTTTCAATTGAAATTAGCTTTTTTTTTAATAAACATGATAAAAATTAGGAAAATTTTAACAGTAGAACTTCAATTGCGGACTTTTTATTAACGACACATTAACTGACTGACTTTTTCTTTTGATTTCTTTTATTTCTTATTAATTATACGTATTATACTCGACATACGTATGTATATTTATTTTGGAAGAATAAACATTGTTTTTAAATTCAACATTCCGCTATGCTTAAAAAAGAAAGCACACATACGACCAATGCGTACTGCCAGTTATGACTTAAATTCAAAGAATGTTATGCAAGATTCAGTGCACACAGAGAAGCATGGATGTATGCTCGGTATAACGAGAAGAGATCGTAAGAGGAATACATGGGTAAGAAGTATAACGAAAGTGGCAGATATAGCAGAACGTGTGAAAAAGCATAGCGAGAAGAATGGATGGCAGATGGACGTTAGAAATACTGGAATGGTATCCGAGAGGATGTGAAAGAAAGCTAGGTAGACCGAGAGGACGATGGGATGATGAATTGAGAAGAATGTGTTGAGTCAAGTGGATGCAGATTGCTCAAGACACAGGAATGGACGAGGATTAGAGAGGCCTTCATCCATCAGTGGATGGTGAACGGCTGAAAATGATGATGTATGTACATATGTTCATATTATATGCTACAGGCAAAGTTTAAAATCCCGTTTATGGTTAGGTATTATACAATGCCCAAAAGCGTCAAGCAAAATGTACATACATAAATACTACGATTCATAAATTTCACGTATGAAAAACTAAATACATTGACTAATACTCTTTATAGCGGATGACTTGAACTGTACACATATGTACATATGTACATATGTTACAGGTGTGAAATTCCGCAATTACGCCTCGAAATTTTATACAATGTGTACCTAAAAGGGTCAGGCAATATGTTCATTAATTGAACTATGTTTGTATGTAAAAATAGCACGTGTGAAAAATTGTAAAACAGATTGTATGAACAACAATTGATTCAAATTGCTATACAGGATCAGCTTTTAATATTGGTGAAATAAAACACGATTCGAATACCAGCATTCAGTTATTTTATCAATGCATAAAATGCTCAGGCGCCGTTGTACTAAATGTACATACATATATCGATAATCACATTTACAATCAATGGATGGAAAAAGGCTCCCACACACTGCTGCGAAATTCATGTAGGAAAATCGCACGAATTTCGCAAGTCAGTCAATTTTACCGCACACACAGGCACGATATTCCGCACGGCTACCGGCCTAATAGCGAACTACCATATGTCACCTCGCTTTCGGAACGTTTGTATTTCACTCACGATTCTGACATGGATGAAGACGAAGCTCTAATGTTGGCCGCGTATTTATATGAATGATTAGTTAAATACTTTTAATTGTTGAATGTAATTTATAACGGTGTGTCATCAAGGATTGGCTGACTTTGACAAAATTCTATTTATTTATTTATTTATATAATACAGTAGCTTAAGCTAATTATATAATCCTTAACTAAGCACCTGTACAGTGATGTTTTTTTTAAGACTACCAGGAATTTATCATTAGTTTTGGAACTTCTAATTTCAATACAAGATGCTTCTCCTATTTCTATTTATTCTAACATTTTTTATTTCTTAATTTATATTCACATACATCCATTCCTCTCACAATACATTTACCAAAATATGATGGTAACATATTATTATCTAACTTAAATATACAAAAGTATGTATCATTAAAATTCAACCAATCTAATTCAATCATCATATTTTTTATACTAGCATACCTATCCGCATTTAAAATACATCTTATACCTTTATTTTGTAATATTTGTAATCTATCTCTAATTGACTTATGTAACATATTTAATAATGAACCACAACACATAAGATGTGGCCTGACAATTACATTATAAATTATTATTTTAGTTTCTTTAGATAATAACTTTCTTAACCGACATAATATTCCTACTTTTTTTTAAATTAAAATTGACCGTGTAACTTAAAATCTAACTTATCATCCAATATTATACGCAAATATTTGAAATTATTAACTAGTACAATATTAATTAAAATCGCGTACAACAGCGCCACCTGCAGCTATGCGATACAACTCCCCACCATAACAAAAGTGCGATCTTCCGCGCGTTTCTTCGCAACGAATCCGCAGCGGTGTGCGGGCGCCTTAACATAGTTGAATACATATGTACATACATACGTAGGTACGACTATTTACATTGTAAATTATGGAAATCGAATGACCTTTCGTTACGTTGTACGAGATTGTGTAATGGGCGTGTTTGTCGCCGATCTTCGATCTGTTTTTCACGTAGCACCTTTCGCATCATACTATAATATTTTCCTAGCACACTTTTCACCAAATATCTACATGCCCATATACCGGACACACATTCCCGTCGAATTTCGCACACACACACACACACTATTCGCCAACTTCCACTCTAGCTCTCATCAAATTTGATGAGGCCGCATTTGACCTTTCGCGTTCATAAATAAGGCCCCCGCTCCCCGATAAAGGCCCCAAAATGTTGGACATCCGACTCCGGCACGGGGTGGTTGAATAAATTAAAGGACTCGGTTGGTCAGACAGGAGCAACTGGAGGAAGGGAGTATAAGGGAGAAGGTCCCTAGCTTGTAAATATGTTATTTTACCATAGTGTACAAACGGCCCTTAACTGGAGATAATTGGAGTTTTGATATCATCTATCCGTAATGTAAGGGGGGGGTGGGAGAGAAGCGCGGTTCGCCCGTAAGACCGCTGAATTCTGCCGAGGGTATTAATCCGATTTTGATGTCGAATTTTAGCGAAACCTTCGTTTCGACGGGTTCCGAGTGGAAATAGGGAGGATTTGAATGGGGGAGTTGGTCGGTATCCCGAACGAAATAATTGGGAATTAAATCAAAGGCTCGCGTCGAGATTTATTTCGGGTCAACGGGGATTACGGACGTCGATTAATTGTTCATTTGGAAAATTCCGTGGATTTATTCATAACTTTTCGCTTTCTACATACGACAAATTAAATGTACAGACTTTCTAAATATACGTTTTAATACCGGATATACCAGTGGTCGGGAATCGGCGGCTCTTTGTATGAAAACCTGAAGCTTACGCTTCCAATGAAACACTAAACGTTGACACAAATCATGTAAATTCATGGCTATAAAAAGCATTGAATCGTTGAACTTTTTAATAATAAACTGTCGAACATTAAAAAAAAAAATAACGATAGCTTATTTATAATTGTTATCCATTACATCAATGAGTAACATTTAATTTAATTTTGAATATATAGGTATAATCCGAAGATAATATGTTGCGGTTACTAACCAATTTTGCAAGGTTTTCCCTAGTTTGCCTCTTAGCTCGAAAAAGGTTTCCGACCATTGGACTATACTGTATTAGCAGTAAGAAAATGTGGGAAAATTCTGAAACTAATGCTAATTGTTTACTGAATTTAATTAACCGATAGTTGATTCGACAATTTTTCAAAGATTCATTGATTTAGTCTTCTGTCTGAATTTTTAAATTTTAAATAATATTAATCATCTATTCATATCAGATGTCACGGATAGAAAAATTGCAAAATAAATTAGAAATATAAATTAAATATAATAAATATACACAGACAATAAATAAACAATAAATATACACAGACAATAAATCTATATATATAAAAATCAATGTCTGTTTGTTTGTTTGTTTGTCTGTTTGTCTCTTATAGGCTCCTAAACCACTCAACCGATCGCGATGAAACTTTCAGGACTTATTGTGATCATGCCGGGGATGGTTCCTGTGAAAAAAAAATCTGGAAAAAACGGGAACGGGAACGGTAACGGGAACGGGCCTGCTCACGCGTCACAAAACGTACGGGGAACGGGAATGGGACCGGGATCGGGAACGGGATCGGGATCGGGACCGGGAACGGGATCTGGAACGGGAACGGGCCTGCTCACGCGTCGGAAAACGTACTAGGAACGGGAACGGGAACGGGATCGGGCATTGCAACGCATGCCGGGTCAGCTAGTAAACAATAAAAATGAATTGTTTGTTGAGATGGTTCTATATAAAAATATTTAGTAACACTCCATGTTATTCTTGTACACCAATTTACTATTTTGTGCCTTTACCTGATTCCATCAATTAGTATCTTTTCCTGGTCACACTTTACAGTCGCTAAACGTTTAATGTGGCAGTAAAAAAGGCATACAAAAATTAACCACTGTTTTCTTTAACGTATGAAAAAAGCGTATGCTTACTTATTCTACTCATATACATAATATGAGGTATCTGATTTTTATTCGTTATAGGAGAAATATATATACAAAAAGCAGTAAATATTCAGTGTACATTCATATGTACCTTTACGAAGGTTACACAGTATTTATTTACGTATCGGATGGTCAAGGGGTTGGGTATTTCCTTATATATTTTTCAGCTTTGTGACGTCAGTGTGCGTCTTCGCCCCGTTAAGGGGACCCGGACCCTTCGTTGACATTGGGCACAAATTTTGCACAAAACGTTTTCATAGGAATGTTTCATATGTGTGGGCGGGCACGGCACATTGCGAAAACTCTAAATAAAATAAGCGCAAAGGGGGTGGCTTTCACTGTGTGTGTGTGTGTGCTTTCGTATAATAAAAACGAATTACCCCCGAATACTTATGCTAAACAGTCGTTAAAATAAACTGGACCAACCCCCTGCAAAAAAAAATCTTGGAATTCTACGATATTTTATTCACCTGTGTATATACAATATAAATATATTTTATGTATATACATAAATGCGAAGTTGGATAAAATTTGTTCTATTGTATTATGAAATGAAAAAAAAAAACAGTATAATTGTGTGTTTTTTTGTTCAGATGACTGTTTTCGGCTCTGTTCGAAAAACATTTCAGGTCTTTCTCTCGAGTTTTGGGGGAACCGATTTTGTATGGAGCTGACTGCTCCAGATGGTGAGAACAATTAATAAAGGGACGATGTAAAAAGGGTGACTTTCGAGGAATTGTTTTTTTTTTGTTTATTTTACGCGAGAGAGTTATAAATAAAATATATTTTAAACAAATTGAGTCTTATTTGGATGGAAAATTTAATAAATAGTCGAAATCTACATATACATATATGTAGGTACTATTTACTATATTTTATTAGAAGTTTATCCATTGACGACCGATGAGTGTTCATCTTTGACATGTGAGTGACTATGTCTAGTGTAAACCCGTTGAATATCAACGGAGCGTTCTCATCACCCGTACTGAAAAATAATATTAAATTTAATAGTTTTTATAGTTGTTCGTCTATTAAACCAAGCGCCATCTATGGCGCGTTATAATAACAACAATGTAAAAATTTAACAAAGTCGCGAACCCTTTTAAGATCTAATGTTGACCAGTTATAGCACATATGTACATAAACCATCGCCTCCGTTTGGAACATAGTGTAAGCACGAGTCCTCCCAACCTGGTGATCTCGTGTTGAAATCCCACTCGTTCTGATTTTTTAATTATTTACCAAGGCGAGCGTTATCAGCAGACAGACACACAGACAGACAAACACATACAAACGCACAGACAGACAGACATACGGATTTCGGCTATGATATAGATACATATGTATGTATATATGTAATAAAATGAAAAGATAATAATTCAAACCAAATGAAATCAAAAGAATTGCTTCGAGCGTTTTTGCCGAACAGACAAATACACTAACAAACAGACAGACAGACAGACACACAGACAAACAGACAGAAAAACAGACAGACAGACATACAAACAGACAAACAGGCTTTTACATTTAGTATATTGCAAATTTACTGCAATATATGAATGCATTCAATTAATATTTACAAGAATACAGTTTCGGTCTTCGAAATAGAATGTGTCTGTGCGTTTTTAGATTTAATTTCGCGTCAAAATCAAGAATTATAAACATTCTCAACACCGATGTAAAATTGTTTTAACTTAATAAAATAGTAAAATAAAAAATACACCATAGACAAAAACAGTAAACAAATAAAAAGATTTCGTTGACTTCTACATATTGCATACATATGTGCACTGTACGATACTGTACGAGTATATTACAATTAAATTATATGTTGTGAAAAAATTGAATAATTTAAATAAATCAGTGTAGTTTTCAATAATATATTCGAACGTGTATTGTGATGCGTTGATAGTAACTAATTAAAAAAAAAAAAAACCTATTTTAAAATGCGCAATGGGCACGTTGCGAAACGAGAGCGCGTAACGGTTTTTGCGGATAGGTTTTATCCGATTCGACGCGGTGCGGGGCGAAAGCTCGTGCTGCGAATTTCGACTTCCGGATGGAAAATTTTAATCCACGACCGGAACCGGAATTGGAGCACGTAGCGGGCGGCAAAGCCGATTTGAATTCGGCGACAAAACACACAAACACGCCCACGATTGGCCACCACTGGCTTATAATTCCGGAGCACGCGCCACCGTAACTGCCCTTTTCCGAATTGCATACAAAATGCACACGTATGTATGCAACGTCTTATTCAACTTTACGGCAAACCCCCCCCCCCTACCTTGCTTGTCTACCTTGCTTTCTTTCACATCCTCTCGGATACATTCCAGTACTCCATTCTTCTTGCTATGTGTCCAGCCCATTGCCACTTCAACTTTTTCACCCGTACTGTTATATCTGCCACTTTGGTCACACTTCTTACCCATGTATTTCATACATCTTTCCATGCTTCTCTGTGTGCACTGCATCTTTCGTAGCATTCTTGAATTTAGCGTCCAAGTTTCACATCCATACGTCATAACTGGCAGTACGCATTGGTCGTATGCCTTCTTTTTTAAGCATAGCGGAATGTTGGATTTAAAAACTATATTTATTCTTCCAAAAGCACTCCATCCTAGTTTTATTTCTTCTTATTTACATCCAGTCACATTCACCAACTGCCCTAGGTATAAATAACTATCAACTATGTATCTCTACAATATGACTATCTACTGTGACTACGCTTTGCAAAATATTAAATAAACTGTTAAAATTATTAAATAATTTTGATATTCAATGGAAATTTATATTTAAGTATACAAAACTTCATCGTCATTTTCAAGCCGTTCACCATCCACTGCTGGATGAAGGCCTCTTCAATCCACTTGGAGAATCTGCATCCTTTCTTTAACATCCTCTCGGTATCACACGATTCTATTCTATTCCTCTTACGATCTCTTCTCGTTATACCGAGCATACATCTTTTCATGCTTCTCTGTGTGAATTTAGCATCCAAGTTTCACATCCATACGTCGTAACTGGCAGTACGCATTGGTCGTATGCCTTATTTTTTAAGCATAGCGGAATGTTGGATTTAAAAACAGTTTTCACTCTTCCAAAAGCACTACATCCTAGTTTTATTTCTTCCTCTTTACAACCAGTCATATTCTAGGTATAAATACCTATCAACTATCTCTACAATATGATTACTAACAATGACTACGTTTTGCTATACATATAAAAATTAAATTAAAATTAAAATTAATTTATTAAATTTGAGAGTTTGTTTGCAAATTCGCGGAATCGATGTTCCACTTCTAAAATATTAAATGAATTGTTGAAATCATTAAATAATTTTGATATTCAATGGAAATTTGATCTAAATTATAAGAAATTTCATCTTTTAATAATGTTATTTAAATGTTTTTACAAAGGTATATCAATAAATCGCAAGCAAAACACTTGAAGTGTGATAGAAATACGTGCAATTTCTGTAGTGCTTTTGTGCTTTTAATTAGTGAATAAATGATTATATTTTAAGACTTAAGCGTTGCTAAGAAGAAATCTTAACATTTTCTATCTTTACAATGTAATTTATTTGTTATTGAAAACACACTCGTACTCGTATATACTGTGAAAACATATTAAGCCTTTTCTGATAATAGTACGATTTATAGCTTGCGTAAAAGTAAATTGAATATTTAAATATGTAATATAAAAATTGCAGAAGTTTATTAAAAGAAAACGAAAAAAAAAAAAACAAAGAAGAAAACGCGTAATAACTCCTCGTTGGTACATTTTATGAAAATGCAACTATAACTATATCGTCAGCGAATCTTATCATGTAAAAATAGTCACTATATCAAATAGATACTACTTGTATTTTAAAAAGAGGTTGATTAAATACACCAAAGTAAAAATTCACGAATACTATGAAAAAGTGTTTGTCTTGAGCAATCTGCATCCACTTGACTCCACACATTCTTCTCAATTCATCAGTCCATCGTCCACGTCCACGTATCTGCCACCTTGATCAATGCTTCTCACCCATGTATTCCTCTTACGATATCTTCCCGTTATACCGAGCATATGAACATACTTATAACATTCTTGAATTTAGCATCCACGTTTCACATGCATACGTCATAACTGGCAGTACGCATTGGTCGTATGCCTTCTTTTTTAAGCATATTGGAATGTTGAATTTAAAAACAATATTCATTCTTTCAAAAGCACTCCATACTACATAGTTTCATTTCATTCTTTACATCCAGTCATATTCACCAATTGTCCTAAGGATAAATAACTATCAACCATCTCTATGTATGTATGTACATACAATATGCTTATCTACAGTAACTATGTACGTTTTGCGTGTAAAATTCATTAAACATAATTTCAGTTTTATTAAAATTAATTTTTAATCCTACTTTCATACTTTCGTTGCTTTATTGTGTTTATCTTTATATATATGTATGTATGTACAGCGTGATACATTTTAATAATGCAGTATGAGTTGTGAATCAACCTGCATTTTTGATGTGCTACTTACTTGAACTTAATTTAAATGCAATTATTCTTCTTACAGTGTTGTTAATTAATATTTAACTATTATCTTATAATTTTAAAATATTAATCCTTAGGTTCGCTAAATTGTTACATAATCAATTACGTCAAACACGTCCGTTGATATTCATCTAGCTAACACTAGTTCATAATATATAAATTACACTCCAATTTAAATTTCAGTCCCATTATAAGTTTACCGTATACACTGTACTTTTTAACGTTTTGTTGAACATTGCTCACTACTCACGGCACGCGGAAAATATAATAAGGAAAGTTTAACAGATGTATTCAATTTTTGCATCGAATCCTCTCTTTCAAAAAACATTTTACATTTTTAAATAAATATAAAAAAAAACGAAGCATCGGAATTGCATACACGTAGTGATATCACTCGTTTGCCGAAGTATACTTTTTCCGTTTCATTTTCCCCTTCACCTCACCTTTTTTCCGGAAAAGCTCATTATATCGGTGTGCTGGCCCTAGACCGGTGTGCAATATACAATATTTCACCAGGTAAAGTTTTTGCCGCAAACTTTAGTATCGAAGTGCTTCATAAACCATTAGCATAATGCCACTTAGTGAGCTGAAACTTTTTGATGAAACCAAAAATTAGAGCGTTGCTGCAGCGGTGGCCAACTGCACAACTAGGCACTTTAATTCGATTGTGATGAAGTAATAGTTAGTTGCTAGAATTTCATAGTTTTACTGGAAACGTTTATATTGTGTACCTATTTGCCTTGCGCGGAATTATCCGTACGGCTCGATTCAAACTATGAGATAAATTAAAAGCTTTCTTGATCAGATGTGAAAATACGAAGCTTGATTCACAATGAAACAATGTTAAAAGTGTCTGATTTTGAGAAATTTATAATATATTTTTTAACAGAAGTTACATTATTGACTACATATTTATCATATAATATAATCAAACAGGATTTTTTTACATTAACAATGAATAGTGAGTATACAATAATTGTGTGATCTTTAATATTAGTATGAGAGAAAATTTGTTGCCTATGTAAGATTTGCTTCGATTTTCATCCAAGCAATTCAATTTCCCCTGTAAACATTAACCAACGAAGCTACTATTGTTCACAATCAATGAATGTTTATTATTGACATATAAGTGAACAAACAACAACTACAGGAAGTAAATTAAATACAATAAAATAATCATTAAAGTTTGAAACATAAATAAAACAAGTGTAACGAGTGCTCTGACGGACACACTTATGGAATTCATATTACTTTTGAATGAATCTCAATCTATATGATTTCCGATATGCAGACGGATATTTAGACAGACAGACAGACAAACTTAAGGCTTAGTATGTATAATTTTTACAGTACCTTATATATTGTGGTACATTTTTAAATTTAGTAAATAGAGTAATTAAAGATAGGTTGCAAAAACTACAAAATATAGCTATGCGGTGTATTTTAAATGTCAATAGATTAACTAGTATAAGATATACATATGTTGAATGAATTGAATTTAATGAATGTAAATTGAAACCATAAAAGTACATATGCATGTTAGTATATATTTTTAAATTAGATAAGAATTTATTACTAAAATACATAGTCATAATACTAGGGGTGAGAATAAGTTAAGTAGATCCAGGAGAAGTATCTTGTACAGGGATTGAATATAATAGCCTGACAGAAGTTCTTAGAAATATAAATAAAATTGATACATTCCTGGCAGCCTTATAACAGCACCTCTGTACATGTGCTAGTAGATGAAAAGTTTATTTTGTAATGTTAGTTTTAAATAAATAAATCTTACTACATACAAACGTGGATGATTAATCATTGTAAAAGGGTCAATGTTATATTTTGCCGAAAGTGAGACAAGTATGTATCTTTTAAATATGTTACATTCATATACATATACATATGTATGTACAATTAGCTCAAAATAGAACCGTATAGATTACTGTTGTTGAATTTCACACACACACGACACATCTGAAATTCAATAATAAACGCGTTATATGTACGTCAGTCATAATTGCGGCGAGACAGCGAGTAATAAATTGAAAACCGTGCAGTTTGCATGCATTTGCATTCGAGATTTTATCCGTATGCGAGATTCGCGACACTGCATCTATTGCGCAGAAAGTTATGGAACCGCCGGTTAATATCGCACAATGCCACGGCAATAATTAACAAAATTTTATTGCGTACGTTTCGTTTTAATACGAGCCATTTGGTCGGTTTACGATCGCGCGAGCCGGTTCACCGGTTTCAACCTTTAAACGTAAAAACGCGATAATCAGTGTATTCCAGCGATTAATTTTTAATGTCCGCGAAAATCGAATAATAACGCGGCCGTGTCGCATTTAAACTTTAACGTATTATACGTTAAATTACGTGTTGTGTAACCCTTTTGTTTGACGACGAAGACGCGCGCCCTGCAGCCAGCGAACTTTCGACAAAAGGAGAAAAATTGCAAAAAACTTTGACGTAAGCATCTGTTAAAAATTCCTTTAGAGTTCAAAGTTTTTCCGATCTATTTTCTTTCCTCTTACTTAAAAGTTTCACAACTTTTCCGAGTTGAAAGAAAAAAAATCACTAATACAACAGGGCCGATAAAAGTTTCATGAATATTTTTAAATATCATCATTTATATTGTAATAAGGTTAAAACAATCGATGCTTATATATAATGTGTTTTTTTTTTTTTTGTGTTGCAGGTGAGTTCGTCTTATTCTTACGCTTCTCTATTCAAAAAATTAAAGGTAACATGCATTATTACTATTATTCGGTAGCATTGCTGTAAATGTTTAACGTGTAATTGAATTTTATTGAATCACTAGCTGACCCGGCATGCGTTGCAATGCCCGATCCCGTTTCCGTTCCCGTTCCAGATCCCGTTCCCGTTCCCGATCCCGTTCCCGTTCCTAGTACGTTATCTGACGCGTGAGCAGACCCGTTCCCGTTCCCGTTTTTTCCCGATTTTTTTTCACAGGAACCATCCCCGACATGATCACAATAAGTCCTGAAAGTTTCATTGCGATCGGTTGAGTGGTTTAGGAGCCTATAGGCTTATAAGAGACAAACAAACAAACAAACAGACATTCATTTTTATATATACATATATGTAGATATAGATTGATGGTAGAAATCGAAAGGTTCATTAATTTCATACAAATTCGATAGTGAAGTAAAACCACGTACGAAAATCGTAATTTTTTATTGAAAACTTTGGTGAATATGACTTGAACTTATGAACATTGTTTTTAAATCCAACATTCAGCTATGCTTAAAAGAGAAGGCATACGACCAATGCGTACTGTCAGTTATGACGCTTGGTTGCTAAATTCAAGAATGCTACGTAAGATCTAGTGCACCCAGAGAAGCATGGAAAGATGTATTTTTGTAAGTGGCAGATATATGTAGCGGAACGTGTTAAAAAGTTGAAGTGGAGATATAGCGCGAAGAATGGATGGCAAGAAATACTTGAATGGTATTTGAGAGGATGTGAGGTAGACCGAATGGAAGATGGGCTGATGAATTGAGAAGAATGTGTGTCGTCAAGTGGATGCAGATTGCTCAAGACAGACAGGAATGGAATAGGATTGGAGAGGTCTTCATCCAGCAGTGGATGGTTAACGGTTGAAAATGATGACGATGAATTCATTTTTAATGCCAAAATTTTTCCATTTATATTGTGTAAATAATATGTGTACAGTTTAATATGAAAAATCAGCAAAACGTGCAAGCAAGTATTTCTAAAGCGTTGTGGCACTTAGAATCAACGTATATGATATTCAGAGCACACGTCGAGTACGTAGTGGTCGTTGCACTGAATTTGCAAGTTTATGTACACGATTGCAACGAACAAAGGCATTTTAAGTGGTCTAGTATGTTGCAACTGTGCTACGTTCCCCGTTATAAACATTCAGCTGAAAAGTGGTGCTCGTTCGCATGCACTTATGCCAGAGAGAGCACCAGAAGTACATACGTTGAATTTTACGCGTTTTCGCATATATGGAGACTTTAGCGTCAAAATGTACGTGGCGACTTTAAAATTTCCATTAGAGACATTAGAATATATTATACTGGTAGTATTAAAGTGTATATGTTAAGTTTTAATGGGTAATAGCTATTATTTAGCAGTTGAAACTGAGCTGCAGATTTGATACGTTTACTGGAGTGGGCCAGTATTAATTTAACCTTTTTTTATTAATCCAATGACTTTAAACAAATGTAGGAACGTTCAAAATATTGATAAAAAATTATAATTAGCTGTATTATATTTTAGGAAAGAATATACCAAAAAATATCTACGATCTAATTTTTCATTTAATAGGACGAAAATATCAAAAAATCTTTCGTGCAATTTCTAATGATTCTATGTACATCAAACGTTTCGCCCAAAATGCAAAATTTAACACACAATTTACACAAGATCAAAATGAATCCCATTTCCACAACGTCATGGCTATACAAACCCTTAAAGTCGTTTTTCAGATTAGCGTTTTAGTAATAAACTGTCAAACTTATTTCTTACATGTATCCATTGCATAAATGAGTAACATTTAATTTAATGTTTAATATATAATCCGAAAATAATATGCGGCTCCAAACTTACAAATTTTGCAAGGTTTTCCCTAATTTGGCTCTTAGCTCGAAAAAGATTCCCGACCACTGATATACTGTTTATTTTGGCTTGAATTAAATTTTTTACAACACGTTTAATACCTTATTTTAAAGCTAGATGTTTTGCCTTACAATATTATTAAATTATAAAACACATTTTTTTTAGACACACGTATACGAAATTTTAATCAAAAAGTCTTGGATTAGATTTTCTCTTACATATTAGAAAAATTACGACTCAATTATGCCGACAACTTTCACACCATAAGAAAACCGTCAGAAATTGTTGACTTGTATTAAGTTGTAAAATTCAAAAATGTTACGCAAAATCCAGTGTACACATAGAAGCATGAAAAGATGTATGGTCTGTATAACGAGAAGAGATCGTAAGAGGAATACATGGGTAAGAAGCATGGCCAAAGTGGCAGATGTTGTTGTGGCAAAGTTGAAGTGAAGACATAACGAGAAGAATGGATCGCAGATGGACGCGAGAAATACTGGAATATCCGAGAGGATGTGAAAGAAAGCAAGGTAGACTGAGTGAATTCAGAAGAATGTGTACAGTCAACAGGATGCAGATTGCTCAAGACCTTCACCATCCAGCAGTGGATGGTGAACGGCTGAAAATGATGATGATGATGATTAAGATAACTTGTACATATTAAAAAATACAGCTATCTATATATATATATATAAATCAATGTCTGTCTGTCTGTCTGTTTGTCTGTTTGTCTCTTATAGGCTCCTAAACCACTCAACCGATCACGATGAAACTTTCAGGACTTATTGTGATCATGCCGGGGATGGTTCCTGTGAAAAAAAAATCGGGAAAAAACGGGAACGGGCCTGCTCACGCGTCAGAACGTACTAGGAACGGGAACGGGAACGGGATTGGGACCGGGATCGGGATCGGGAACGGGAACGGATTTGGAACGGGAACGGGAACGGGATCTGGAACGGGAACGGGAACGGTATCTGGTATAGCAACGCATGCCGGGTCAGCTAGTAAGTTATAAAAACAGTATACATAATGCGTTTACGTGGCACATTCATCGTACGTCCAAACAATAACATCGCAAGGTAAATATGTCATGTCCGCTTTGTTTCACTCGTTACGTTTGTCATTTAATATCTTCCCGACAACCCTTACAACAATAATAATAATAAAACGTGACGAATTATCTCGTTCTGGGGGTGTTAATGTTTGGCCAGGCCTTTCCGAAGTTTGGGCCTTTTGCGAACGCGCCAGCTTTGATTACTATCTAACCGCAACTAGGCAGGCCACTTTACCGGGTAATTGCCACATTATTCGATCAAATTTAATTTGCCACTGTGAAAGCTCGACTCATTATTATCGGAGACGCGTCCGCGAAATACGCACACTAAATATCGATGTGAAAAAATGTAATAATAAACAGTGTGCGATGTTATAATTGCGTTGAAAAGATGTCACGGGCACAACGTCGGTCGGGAAAAGAGCAAACGACAGGAGATTGATTGATTCAATAAAGTTGGCTTGATCTTTTGATGGGTCAAGGGGTATCTATGTATGGCGCAGGTTGCCAGGTCTAGATTAAGTGATTGCGGCCGCTTCGAAATAGTTTGAGAGGGCTTTGAAGGAGGACAAAGGGCCTGAAGGGAGAGACAGAGGGCCCGTGTCCTTTGAACGCGTATTCGCCAAAGGACCAAGCACAGTTTCCATCGACCTAATATCGCTACATAATAATAATGTTTCAATTTCATTATCCTACCGCTTATGACAGTATTCATCGATATTGCTTTAGTTTTTGAATTTAATTTACGAATTTTCCATGGAAATTATTTTATTTGTGTGCATATAATGTTAGGATTGTGCGAATCCGATTTGAACAACTTAAACAGATGTTTCTGTTCTGTGCGGTGTTTTTTTTTTTTTTTTGCTTGCCGCAGTTTAAAATAACCGCGTCATTAATTTTCCTAGTCAAATGCATCGTGGAAAGTTTTGCGTAATATCTGTCTTATAAAGCGTTCGTTAGTTGCACGAAAGCTTTTAAATGCAGAAAATAAACTTATACAGTCTGAAAAATGATTGTGAGGATTAGAGATACTGCTATGATTTCAAGATAAGAGCGTAGAGTGAATGCGAAAATGTGATGAAAATTCTATAGTTTATTATGCTACGCACAGAGTAATTTTAAATTTAAATAGATTAACTACATAGTATAAGATATATGTTGAATGAATTAAATTGGATGAATGCAAAGGAAACCTTAAAAGTGTGCATGTTAGTATATATTTTTAAGTTAGATAAGAATGTATTACCAAGATGTTTCAATTAGGGGATATAATATACATAGTCATAATACTTGGGGCATGAATATGTAAATCAGTGGTCGGCAACCTTTTTGGAGCCCGGAGCCAAATCAGCGAAAAATCCAAAAAATGGCAAATTTTCGGAGCCGCCACATATTATTTAATAAAAAAAAATATATACATATACGGATTTTAATGTTATTTTTAAAAGCTAATGCAACTTTTGAACTGGTGCATTTTCGGACAATTTACATAAATTCGGAACGTATTTAGTGTTCTTCAATTGCATCGGTGCATTAAATCTTTCGTCACTTAATTGATTGCGGTACGAATTTTTCACAAATTTCATCGAAGAATAAAATTGTACAATACTCAATACTACTTTTTATACATAATATAATTTTACTCATAAAACAGTAACATAGCTTCACGATTTTATGACTTAATTTGTCATAGTTTGGTTTTATGTTTTCTCTGAATCCATATTAAAGGAAAGCAAGTATGTAAAAAAAAAGCAACTTAACTAATTTGGTTGACGCGAGTAAATTCAGGGTCAAAAAAATTTAATTTACAATTTATTTATTTTATTTTACGAAAATTGTTGGATTATAAACGGAGCCGCCAACTTTCGCGCCCGGAGCCGCCGGTTCCCGACCACTGATGTAAATAGTTGTTGTGTAGTAATTACAATGGCCTGCCAGAAAATTTCAGAAATATAAACAAAATTGATTTATTCCTGGCAGCCTTAAAACAGCAACGCTGTATAAGTGTTAATTAAGTTTATTTTGTAATTTTAGCGTTAAGAGGCGATCTAATAGAAGTCTACAAAATAATAAATAATAAATATAAATGCCCAATGAAAAACCTCCTTACTTTCAATAAAAACGCACACCTCAGAGGCCATACACGGAAATTATGTACTAAAAGACAAATCGAACAAAATTGTCAGAGACTCATTTTTTTCTGCCAAATCAGCTAGTTGCTTCCGTAAATACAAATCTATTTAAAAATCATCTCGATAAGTTTTTGAACACAAATGGATTTTTGTAATCCTTCAAATATCAATAATTAAATATTGTATGTGTAAATTATGTCAGACCCCTGGGCTCCATCGGCTATGCCGCCTGCCCGTGTATTTTAAATAAAAAAGTTACTTTTTGTTTGTATTTATGTAGCTTCTTAATTAAATAAAAATAAATAAATAGTTATGGTCTTATTATGATGATGTTACTTATAATTAGTATGCTCATTACCATTTGTATTGAATTACAAATCCATTTTTGGCACTGATTTGAAATACTCATCCCACTTCTGACACCAAAATTATGTATCAAAGTTAATTTTTTTTTAAATTTAAATATCAATAGTTTCAGTAGCTTTACAACTCTGATGAAGCTTTCAACGTGACTTTCCCATGGAAATTCTCTCGTTCCTAATTGCCGACATTATGCACAAATTACAGTGTATTTCTTCTGTATGAACCCTATACGACTAAAATGACATTTTGCATAAGGAACAAACACACTGCAGTGTGCAAGCAAGAAGTGCCCGCAACGGATCCATTCCAAACCCGTGCATAATAATAACGATAATGGATCACGCGCACATAAGCCAGTCGTTGTATGCAAATGGCACGAGAGAGTTAAGAACGTTTATTGTTGACTGCGGCTGAAATAGGTGTGCAACGTCACGGTGCATTTTAATGATGCACCCCGTCCCGAATTTACTGCCACTGCTCTCTCGCTGCTGGCTAACGAACTGTTTATAACGATAAGCACTACTGTCATCGTGGATAATATATGTAGATAATACATACATACACTGGGAAAAAATTCATTTGCATTCGGTTATAGTTAGCGAGTTGAAAGGTCACAGTTTGTGACGACCGCAAAGTTTATGCGAATTTACTCTAATGCTGAACTCAAGCATTAAGAGTGAATTTAACATAAAAAGTTAAAAATAGAAGTAAAAGTGTAAAAAAAATTTAATAAGAATTAGCTTATAACACAAAATCTATACTAAAATTAAAATTTTGTGTGTCCGCTATGCAAATCTACAGTTTTCAATTATTTAGAGCCGCCAAATTTAGTATACTATCTCATGGTACTCTAACTTAGACCGTAGATGATTTTTTGACGGGGTCGGAGCCCAGAGTCAAGGGTCAAGGTTAAGGGTTTTATTATTTTAATTCACCAATCGAGCTCATACAGATGAATTATGTATGTATGTACATTGTAATTTGTGCATAATGTCGGCAAAAAATGTATACATTGAATGCTTCATAAATGTCGTAAAGCTACTGAAACTGTTGTGTTTCAATTGATTTTTAAATAAAATTTAATTTTGATACATAATTTTGGTGTCAGAAGTGGGATGTGTAGTCCGAATCAATGCCAAAAATGGATCTGTAGTCTAATATAAATGATGATGATCATACTTAAGTATGTGCATAGTTAATTAGTAATTTTATCGGGACCTAGCTTAAGCAGTAAGGATTTAATATTTTAAATTGTGACATTGAACGGTATCAATTCAGCTCGTAATTAGTTTTATAGTTAAATTTTGGTTGAGCCGTTTTGTCTGAAAATAATATGACAAGCTTTCATCCATTCAAAGGAATCGACTTATTATCTTACAATAAAGGAAAAAAAAAATGGAACATGTAGTTGAAATACAAAATTCAATATAAATAGTAAAAATTGAAAACTTTTCCGTAAACTATTTCGTCTGTATATTAGAGTGAGGCACTTATGACTCGTATTGTAGCTTTTAGCAATATTCACATCAAACGCTTATTTTATACCATCATCATCATCATCATCAGCCCATCGGTCGAACGTGCTTCCTTTCACATCCTCTCTAATAGCATTCCAGTATTTCTCGCGTCCACCTGCCATCTATGTACATATGTACATATATGTCGCTTTGATACACTTACCCATGTATTCCTCTTACGATCTCTTTTTGTTATACCAAGCATACTTGTCTTTCTTCTGCTAATTCCCGTGATTACGTCTTCCTGCAAACCAGGAGGACGGTCTCGGATCTTTGCTTTGTATTTAAACTTTTAAATAATTTATTAGATATCCCTTACCTACTAAGTAGGATCCTTCTACATTGTCCACCTAGTCCTGTCAGAAATCCTCCATTGTTTCATTGGAATCTTTGTTCCACAAATTATTCACTAAACTCCTTCATTTATAGATCCTGCTCGTCATTTAACGAAATCCCGGCACACATTGATCCTTTTCTCTATTATTTGCCCCCCTTTAAATTATCTTTGCTTAAGTTCCTTTCCAGTCCTAACTCCTAAGTTCCATTCTTATTTTGATCTGTTGTTCGTTTGTAACTATTTTGGCTGTGGTGTATTGTGTGATATTAATATTATTTTGTATTTATATTTTATTGTATACTAGCTAACCCGGCATGCGTTGCAATGCTCGATTCCGTTCCCGTTCCCGTTCCTAGTACGTTATCTGACGCGTCAGCAGGCCCGTTCCCGATCCCGTTCCCGTTCCTAGTACGTTATCTGACGCGTGAGCAGGCCCGTTCCCGATCCGTTCCCGTTCCCATTCCGTTCCTAGTACGTTATCTGACGCGTCAGCAGGCCCGTTCCCGATCCGTTCCCGTTCCTAGTACGTTATCTGACGCGTGAGCAGGCCCGTTCCCGATCCCGTTCCCGTTCCCATTCCCGTTCCTAGTACGTTATCTGACGCGTCAGCAGGCCCGTTCCCGATCCCGTTCCCGTTCCTAGTACGTTATCTGACGCGTGAGCAGGCCCGTTCCCGATCCCGTTCCCGTTCCCATTCCCGTTCCTAGTACGTTATCTGACGCGTCAGCAGGCCCGTTCCCGTTCCCGTTCCAGATCCCGTTCCCGTTCCTAGTACGTTATATGACGCGTTAGCAGGCCCGTTCCCGTTCCCGATCCCGTTCCCGTTCCCGTTCCTAGTACGTTTTCTGACGCGTGAGCAGGCTCATTCCCGTTCCTGTTCCCTTTTTTTTCACAGGAACCATCCCCGGCATGATAACAATAAGTCCTGAAAGTTTCATCGCGATCGGTTGAGTGGTTTAGGTGCCTATAAGAGACAAACGGACAAACAGACAAACAGACAAACAGACAAACAGACAAACAGACAGACATTGATTTTTATATACATACATATATAGACAATAAGCTGTTTGTTGCATAATTAAATAAATAAATACTTTCCATGCTTCTCTATGTGCACTGGATTGCACATAGAAGCAGCACGCATTGGTCGTATGCCTTATTTTGAAGCATAGCGGAATGTTGGATTTAAAAACAATGTTCATTCTTACCCCAACTACCAACTACCAACTATCTCTATAATCTACATAAGGATTTTAAACACAATATTCACTCGTATATTACACAAACGAACAGTCAATGTGATCCGACTGAACGATATCGCACAAAGTTTACTCGCTCGTACGTGGTCCGTTTTTATATGATATCAAACTATCCGACATTTAAAGTTGAGCATGCTCGCGTGCCCACATCGCATCATCTGTATTCAGGACCTAGCTAACGTGCAATATTTTTCATACGGTACCGAACTGAATGAAATTTTTCAGACTGTAAGTCGTCCGCCTTATCCGAAAGCTCCGAAAGTGAGAGAGGAGAGGGCGTCAGGATAAATTATCTCCGGGAACCAAATTTTGGTATCAATTTATCACCGGAGAGCGAACGAGAGAGGGTTGCCCCGGGAACGGGAACCGTCTTATATCCCTCACACCCATTTATTTCCCCATTCTCCCCGTTCAAAGTCTTGGCCCGTCTCGCAAGAAGAATAACGCTAATAGCGAGTTTAACCCTTTGACGCGCGATAACGCGACAGTGCTGCGAAACCTCATTACGCAACGCGAGACGTAAAGTGGAGGAGATTTATCGGAGGCTTTGACGGAATAGACTGAACGGGCACTTTATTGGGCGAATCTGCCCCTTTCGTGTATTATCATATGCGAATGTGTGTGTGTATTTTATTTTGTATCGTTAGCATCGCTCGAATACGCAGTCAGCGAAATAAAAATCTTGGTACTATTTTTGCACCTCATGAATACGTTGGGTCTAAATAAGTGTGGTTGAATATTTTTACAACAACGCAATGCACAATTAATTTAATGTGGAATGGTTATTTATACTGTTGATTTGACTGTTCAAAGTACTGTATACTGCACTGATACCGTTTCAAACTTTACACCACTTTGGGGATTATAATTTGGGGAGTATGTACATAGTTCCACACAAAGGAGATGATTTTACGTAAGATTTGTTTTTAATTTATTAAATGTATTATCATATTGATATCCATATACGAATATTTCAAAAGCACTATTTTTTCAAATGGTTACTCTTTTATTTTAGATTAGTGGCACTGAGAGTACTGAAAGTCTGAATTTTCGTTAGCAGAGAATACAACTTTGTAGAAAAAAACGCTTATTTTTTTTTCATTCGGTTTAAAAGTCATTAGATATACATACATACATATGCACGTATACTAAAAGTATATAAAAATATTTGTTTTACTTTCCATCCATCTTGCATTTGACATTTGTCTATCCTCCTATCTGACCATAAATGTATGTATGTACATATGTTTTTTTTCTGCTAATATTAAAATGTCTTTCTGTCTGACTCTCTGTGTCCATCTTTTTGTGTGTCTTTCAATCTGTGGGTCTTCCTGTCTGTATTGTCTATCCACCAATTTTTCTATCACTATTCTATCTTTCTGTCTGACACTGACAATTTGTCTGTCCATTTTTTTTCCTATCGATATTTCTATCCGTAGTGTTTTTGTTTCTGTCTGACACTGTCAATTTGTCTGTCTGTCTGTCTGTCCATCTTTTTTTCTATCGATATTTCTAACCATATTGACGTTTGTCTGTCACCATTTCTCTCCATATATCGGTATGTGGGTATGTACATATTTGTCTATTTTTCGGTATGTAAGGTATATCTCTATCTACATACATACATATGTATAGATAGATCCGTATACACTGCCACACTATTTGTGAAAATTGCGTATTTGACAAAAATATTCTATATTTACCATAAACAAAAATTATATTAATTATTACAAGAAGATCACGTGTCTACCTGTTTTTATTACAATTTCCTAAGTTTTATAATATGGAAGATATTTGAGATTGAAATTGGTACTGAAATGCATTACTTTTTCAATTGCGTCAGGATGACTTATATAACCGTTGATCTTCCAATGCTGATCAAACAATCAACCAATGTTCTTACACAGTTATTTTAATTTTAAAAAATTCGGGTGTGGCCAAACCATGACTTTATCCATATATTTGAGGAATGCAAAGAGTAACGAAATTAATTTTTTAAGTACGTTAAGTAAATAAAACGCATGCACACCACCACATCAACCAACATACGTACACAAGTACATAGACATACAGACATTTTCCAGAAATCATGAAAACGTGATCAGTAAATGATACCTGATACAAATCAGTCAAAATCTCGAGGTCGAATTTTTGCACGATCACAAAAGCTCCACTAAGCGGCGTTGCTAAATTTTTATTTATAATAAAATTGTCAATATATACCTCAAATGTTTCGCGTGTGTAAGGAAATTCCATATACGTTAGCGTGTTGTATGTATACTTGTATATCGACTGTCGAGAATCAATAATACACGCCAACATCGACTGGAAACGGAACCGAACAGTTACCGACAGGATAATTTGTATCGATTACGCTCGCGCGAGAAAAGCTCGCAAACCGATTTGTCAGAAATTCGCCGAGCGTGCGAGTGATGCGGTTTTCCCGGATTTTTGGCAGATTTTCTACCCCCATTACCTCTCTTAGTCGAGACTTTAGCTCGAAAGCTTATCAAGACGAACGCGAGCTTATAATAATTAATAACTCGAGCTTTAAGCTCGCGCCTGGAGCGACGCACGTGCTGAAGTTCCGGGACGTAATTTGCTCACCGGTTGCTCACGGACGCGTATTTATGTATATCTCAAGTTATACACAGACAGGCATATCTTATCTGGCCAGACGCGGAAGTTTGCATATTATATATATCCGGCCATTTCCGGCTATCGATTGTGACGTCGGAAATTCCTCAATAAAAAAATAGACAGCTCATAGATAATATAATATGTACATAATTAATTGCACGTCGATGCGTTTCACTATCCAACGATAGCTGACTGTAAATAGCTATTTTGAAATTATTTTATACTAGTGTAAGCCCGTTCTCATCACCGGTGCTGAAAAATAATATTCAATTTAATAGCTTTTATAGTTGTTGCGTTTATAATACAACAACGTAACAATTTAGCAAAGTCGCTTGCCTATTGACAATTAATATTGTTAAATCGTAGCAGGTTCGTCATGGCCTCCGTTGCATGTTAGTGTCAATTAACTCGGCGAGCGTTATCAGCAGACAGACAGACAGATGGATTTCGGCTATAAAATATATAATATGATATTTGTACTGGTTGCAGCGTTTCCCGGGTAATGTTTGTATTGAAACTCATCATCATTTTCAGCCGTTCACCATCCACTGCTGGATGAAAGCCTCTCTAATCCTCTTCCATTACAACTTTTTTTACACGTTTCGCTATATCTGCTACTTTGGTCGTGCTTCTTACCCATGTATTCCTGTTACGATCTCTTCTTGTTATACCAAGCATACATCTTTTTTGTTTTTTTTCACATCATCTCGAACATCATTCAAGTATTTCTCGCTTCCAACTGCCATCCATTCTGTTCGCTATGTATCCAATATACATTATTTTCAGCCGTTCACCATCTACTGCTGGATGAAGGCCTCTTCCATTCCTATCTATCTTGAGCAATCTGCATATACTTGACTCCACACATTCTTCTCAATTCATCAGCTCATCTTCCACTCGGTCTAGCTTGCTTTTATTTCACATCCTCTCGGATACCATTCCAATATTTCTCGCGTCCATCTGCCATCTATTCGTCTCGCTGTGTTCAAATTTTTTCACACGTTCTGCTATATCTACCACTTTGGTCACACTTCTTACCCATGAATTCCTCTTACGATCTCTTTTCGTAATACCAATGAAAAATCCTTCCATGCTTCTCTGTGTGCACTGGACATTATTGAATTTAGCAACCACGTTTCACATCCATACGTAATAACTGGCAGTACGCATTGGTCTTTTAAGCATTCTTTTTTAAGCATAGTGGAATGTTGGATTTAAAAACTTTTTACCCATGCATTTCTCTTCTTGTTATACCAAGTATACATCTTTTCATGCTTCATATTGCAGCTAATCAAAAAAAAAAATAAGTGTCTTAGTACCCAATGTATAGTTTAAGTATTTGAGCCACTATTTTATTAGGAAGTACCTCTGCAAAGTTTGGTACCAATTGGTCAAACTGTGACAGAATATACAAAGAATAGATAGAAAGGCAGATTGATAGACAAACATAAATATAGAGAGGTGAACAGCAATTAAATTTTGCAAGTCGATACGTTGCACTTGCTGTATTTCTTCAAAGTAAAGATGGTTGGTTATATTGAAGTTAATTTATATTCTCTGTGATGTAAACTGAGTGAAAATGTGTTTTTGGCGTCGGTTCTAAATGAATTTTCCGACGCACAAAAGCCCTGGCGCAGACGTGTTAATTTCGCTTTATGAATGGGTTTGCTTTCCGTCGAAGGTCTGATTAAAGTTCGGCATTCTAATGTGATTATAAATTAATTTTATTGATATGGAATCCGATTAGTTAGCGGGAAAGTACACGATTTAATAGGATTGATTGAAATGGGGATTTCCTCGATGTGTGTGTGTGTGTAAATTTTGTTTATACGTTTCTATTCATAGTTTGGCGAGGGATCAACAAATTTTCGCTAATGCATGTTTTATTGGCGTTTGCTTTAAGCATAGTCGATTTAAGAAAACACTCATATCTGGATTTAAATGACTTTTAAGCAGTGCTCGAAATGGAAATTTTCACGAATGGGAGCGCTCGATAATTTTCAAAAAATATCAAACGACTTTTTTTTTTAAATTATATGTATATAACCTATACCTACATATGTATATTATAACACCAAAACACTTATTAATTACGTAACATATGTACACCAATATATATGAATTTATGGGTGTATATATTAGGTTATTAGTATTATTATTATTATAGAAATTGTATTACATAAATGCACAATTTACACGGTTAATTTTTTTAAATTTGAATAATTGTTAATATCACTATGTAGTTAGTCACGTGCAGTAATAATAATTCACACAACATAAAAAATGTCAAGCGATTCCCGATCATAGATTTGAAATTGCAAATACGTTCGCTAAATTCAAGTTCTCTCATCAGAAGGACAGGCAAGATTGAACTATTTTGAAATTTTGGTTCCTTTAGTATAATGGTCGCGGTACAACACGACAATTCAAAGAAAGATATCGTAAATCATCAAAATGACCGATGGCTCGAAAAAGTTCGAAATGCCGATTGCCGGCCATAAAAACTTTTTGCGCAAAGCCGACATAGAATCTATAAACCCTCGGAGTTGAATAGAATTCTAAATATTATCTTCAAGTAACGCGTGCACTCAGCTTTTTCAAAACGTAATAATATTTTAAATGGCTTTTGGCTACAGATATGCCTTTGTCGGAATTGAAATGTAATGAATTTAACTTCCAGTGAAAGATTATGATTTAGGAGTCATAAATGTAAAAAAAATTCATCGTCTAACATTTTTTCGGCAATAATTATTGAAAGAGCACGAAATTTTGGTTTTTTACGATTAATTTTAAATTTTTTAAATTAATTAATTAATTAATTAATTTAACGCTAAATTTTCAAATTTCACGAAAGGGAACGCCCGCTCCTTGCCGCTCCCGCTGAATTCGAGCACTGCTTTTAAGGGTTAACATTCCAAATCGATACCACGCATTTTAACCGCGTCGCGTTCACCCAATTTCGAATTCGGACCAACAAATACGATAGAATAATAATGAAACGCAAAATATTATCACTGCATGAATAGAGAGGGGGTGTTTATATATGGAAAAAAATTTGCAACCACCCTGTTGACTAACTGTGGACAAAAACCCACCCCTCTACGTTTATATTACGTTCGTTCGTGCCGAAATGTTGATACAATTTTGATTAATTTCCATGAAATGTTTCCAGTCGCGGGCAAACTACATAGTTTTCACGTTCTCAATAATTATCAAGAGAGTATTATATTAAAATTCCCTCTGGTGTTTATTTTCATTGAATGTTTACTGAAAGATTTGATGCAAAAATTACAAAAACAAAACTAGCACGCGTTGATTTTACGAGTGGAAATTGAACAGGGAAAAAAAGTTTTTAATTTTCAACTACACTTCAACTGTGATTCATATTGGCATTTAACCGTATTTGGAATGAACTTCAAAATCTACATAAATAAATTGAACTCCCGTCTGTCTGTACTACTGTTTGTTTGTCTGTGGGTACTTCTGTACTTCTTACGATCCTGTGGGTTTTATGGTCTCAATTCAGAGCATCGGAGTGCGATGATGCATCATGATTTTCAGCCGTTCACCATCCACTGCAGGATGAAGGCCTCTCCAATACTTTTCCAGTCCTTGTCTGTCTTGAGCAATCTGCATCCAGTTAACTCCACACATTCTTCTCAATTGATCAGCCCATCGTTCACTCGATCTACCTTGCTTTTTTTTACATCCTCACGGATACCATTCCAGTATTTCTCGCGTCCATTCTTCTCGCTATTATACCGAGCATGCATCTTTGTGTGTGCACTGGATCTTGCGTAAAATTCTTGAATTTATCATCAACGTTTCACATCCATACGTCATAACTGGCAGTACGCATTGGTCGTATGCCTTCTTTGTTAAGCATAGCGGAATGTTGGATTTAAAAACAATGTTCATTCTTCCAAAAGCACTCCATCTTAGTCTCATTCTTCGTTTTATTTCTTCCTCTTTACAACATGTCATATTTACCAATTGTCCTAGGTATAAATAACTATCAACTATCTCTACAATATGCTTATCTACAGTGACTACGTTTTGCGTGCAAAATTCATTAAACATAATTTTAACTCCACAAATTCTTCTCAATTCATCAGCCCATCGCCTCGATCTACCTTGCTTTTTTTTTTTACATCCTCACGAATACCATTCCGGTATTTCTCGCGTCCATTCTTCTGGCTATTATATCGAGCATACATCTTTCTATGCTTCTCTGTGTGTGCACTGGACATTTTTTGAATTTAGCATCCACGTTTCACATCCATACGTCATAACTGGCAGTACGCATTGGTCGTATGCCTTCTTTGTTAAGCATAGCGGAATGTTGGATTTAAAACAATGTTCATTCTTCCAGAAGCGCTTCATCCTAGTATTATTCTTTTCCTTTACAACCTGTCATATTCGCCAATTGTCCTAGATATAAATAACTATCAACTATCTCTACACTATGCTTATCTACTGTGACTACGTTTTGCGTGCAAAATTCATTAAACATAATTTTAATTATATCAAAGTTAATTACGTTGCTTAATTTTGTAAATCTACTGTGTCGCACGCAACTATGACTATGTCTATACATATGTACATATATTTTTTCAAATGAGATAAAAAAATTCAGCGTAGGAAATACGTAGGATGTTTTCTTTGAGAAATAAACCTGGCGCAAAAGTTAATATCGCGTTCACAACACGACCCAACCGAACCGATGATAACGTTCAAGAAAAAGTTCTTTGTGTGACATTTAAAATTTAAATACGTTCGAAATGAGATGCGACAGGATGTGCTCTCTCATTTGAAATGTTAAAGTTGGCCTTATTTTGAAACCCCAACCACAACCAACACGAAATTTCGTCTCGAGAGCGTTAATAAAATTCCAAGTGAAAAAAATGAAAAGGGGGAACGAAACTTTCATTCGCCGATTTGAATTATCTCTTTTTGGCAGTGTGAGTGTTATATAGCTTGCAAGGCGAGAACAATACACAGCGCGAAATAGCGTCTAAAATATTCACTTTTCGATTCAATTTTGCCTTTAGCGGAATACGTACATACGTTCATTTCGCTCTATATGTATGTATATGTACATAGATACGTACATTTTTTTTTTTTTTTCATTTTACACGAGTAGACAAATAAAGTAGTCCCGATACGCGAATAATATCCATTATTAAGTTCTCTTCTCGACGTGTGTGTGTGTTGCGCTGTTTTGCTCGTATACGAAATCCACGAAATTTCGTCGGATTTCTCGAACACGAAAGGGGAAATAAATACGGAACATATACACACAGACTTCGACGGGTGATTGTGGATATCTCACTATAGAAATGCGGAGAAATATCACAAAAGCTACTATCGCGTAGAAATGCAGGAAACGCCAACCAAATAATACAACCAAAAGTTGTATTATTGTCTAGTTTGTCTACACGTTGAATTAACTCATTTATACAGAGAAAAAAAATTGTTTATCAAGGATAAGATTACACTTAACGTGTTTCAATATAAAACGTGTCGTATACAATAATGAGAACGGTTAAAAAAAATTCTATGTGAAAATATATATTTTTGACTTTTGACCGTTTTTTTTGGAATATTTCATCGCTGTGTAATAGTTTAAGTGAACGATAAAATACCTCACTGTAAATTTCTGTATTCATTTTGAATAAAAAAAAATAATAGACTTTAAGAAATTGACCGCACAATATCAAAAAATAAAAATATAAATAGTGCATTTTAAAATCCGCTCACACTTCAGAAAATTATTTCATCATTTTTTAGTATGACATTTTCGGAGACCAATAAAAATAAGTTATAATTTGTCAAATTCAATATGATTACCTAGAAGATTTTATTTTATATATATATATATATTTTGATAAATATTTAATAAGAGGGTATAATATATGTATATAGCTAAGAATTTAATATTAAATAGATCCAGGAGAAGTATCTTGCACGGAGGCGTTGTTGAATATAGGTATAATGAAGAAGTTCTCAGAAATATTGCATTAATGTAAATGAAATCTTAAAAGTGTGCATGTTAGTATATGTATACATATTTTTAAATTAGATAAGAATTTATTAACAATAATATTTCGATAAATATTTAATAAGAGGGTATTATATACATACATAGTCATAATAATTGGGGTAATAGTAAGTTAATAAAGAATGTAATAGCCTGCCAGAAGTTCTCAGAAATATAAATAAAATTGATAAATTCCTGGCATGCTTAAAACAGCACCTCTGTACAAGTGCTAGTAGATAATAAGTTTATTTTGTAATTTTAGCTTTAAGTAATGTTTGTTTGTAATTAGCTTTTTAATTGAATAAAATAATAAATATTATTACAGACCGTGTGTGTCCCAAAGATTTATTCCAATGATTCTTTGTTTACGGAATTTGGTTGCAAAAACTGTTCGCTCGTGACGTCACGTTACGGAAATTGTTTTTCAGTCATTATAATACAGTGGAGCCGCAAATTTCGCTTTTGCATAACAAAAACAATATAAAATGCACCTTTCGCCCATAGAAGTGATGCAATAAAACCGTTTAATTGATCAACACTATTTATAATAACATTCGTTTGAGGCTTTACGACCCCTGCTCATATAAACGAGCGTTGGCAAATACCTGAAATACGTTTCGGGCAACGCTGGGGACATATTTCAACGGCGAGACCATAATAATGTCACCGAGGAATATTTTTATTCAGATTTGGGATTCACGCTTCGAATCCGGGGATATTTGTCGAAGCTTTGTGCGGATTCGCACTGGCTGAGCTTTCAGCACGATAGAGGGGAATCGTGTGACGTGCATATAAAGCTCCCGGTGCATATAGAGCTTTGGGCCCGATCTCATGTCGAAGCTGTGAGAGGCTGTATCGTTGACGGGAAACCATCAGCACCGTGTGAATGACGATGATGACGAGATTTCATCTTGAATAAGTATATATGTAGGTACTATGTGTATGTGTGTTGAACGATATGGAAATGTTGACGACGCTTGGCGTCGTGTCAGGTCGCGTCGTTTACATATCAAATTATGTACCTTCTCCAGTTTCCTTTTTTTATATTGAGTTATGACGCTATGTCAATGGCCGTATATGTGTGTATAATTAAAATATTTTGTAAGTTTTTGTGTAGGAGATTTCGTTCTTTTTCAATTTGCAAATGGCGGTGGCCGAATTCGCTCGAGTAAATGAATTAAATGCATGGAATCCGGCCAAGGCGAGAGTCCTTGCAAACTTTATGAGAGAATTTCAATTTGCCGAAAAATTTAACAAAGTCGTCGAAGTGAGCGTTGATTTGATTTTAAATTTGTATTGTAGTATTACGTTGTTGTCTCTGTAAAAGTTTTTCTGCGATATTTCGTATATAAAGTAAATTTAAATTAAAAACAAACTACATACATACCATATATGTTTGTGAATCACATCTATGTACATAATATCCCCCACTAACTTTATAAATCGTATATTAGACCTAAACTAGAATTTGCTGTAAATGTTTGGAACCCTAACTTTAAAAAAGACATTGTATGTTTAGAAAGGGTTCAAAGAAGGATAACAAAAATGCCATCTGAACTTCGATCACTATCCTATAATGAAAGGTTGAAGAAAATGAGTCTCACATCTTTAGAAGATTAAGAGGCGATCTAATAGAAGTCTACAAAATAATAAATAATAAATATATAGGTAAATGCCCAATGCAAAACCTCCTTACTTTCAATAAAAACCCACATCCACACGGAAATTACTAAAAGAAAAATCGAACAAAATTGTCAGAGACTCATTTTTTTCAAATGGAGTGGTCGAAGTTTGGAACCGTCTACCAAATCAGCTAGTTACTTCCGAAAATACAAATCTATTTAAAAATCATCTCGATAAGTTTTTGGACACAAATGGATTTTTGTAATCCTTCAAATATAAATAATTAAGAATTGTATAAATGTATAAATTATGTCAGACCCCTGGGCTCCATCGGCTATGCCGCCTGCCCATGTATTTTAAATAAATAAACTTTTATTTATTATCATTAATGATCACTTATAGTAAAAATATGAATATTGCATTAAACTTAAAACGCTTAATGCAATAATTGTGCATACTCAGACTTTTAAGTTTGATTATATATTACAAGTGTAAGCCCGTTGAATATCAACGGAGCTTTCTCATCACCCGTACTGGAAAATAGTATTAAATTTAATTGTTTTTATAGTTGTTGCATCTATGCAACAATGCGCCATCTATACAACGATGTAACAATTTAGCAAAATTGCGAGCCTATTTTTTATTATAAATAGTCAAGTTGAAGCCTGCCTATTATCATCTGGTTTGGCTCACCGCGTAAGCGCTCTGTTCCGAATCGGCGATACCGGGTTCAAATCCCACTCGTGCGACGTTCTGGTTTTTTTAATTATTACACACACAGACAGACAGACGGAATAGGGCTATTATATACATACTAGTGTAAGCCCGTTGAATATCAACGGAGTGGTTTCTCATCACCCGTACTTTACCCGAGTGTTTTTGGGTGGTTGAGTATTGTACATGTGTATTTAATAGTTTTTATAGTTGTTGTATAGATGGCGCTTTATAATTAATTATTTAATTATATGTATATATAATTGTTATTATAAAGCCCCATCTATACAACAACTATAAAAACTATTATATATTCATATAATTTAGCAAAGTCGCGAACACTTGCGAGGGTGACGTCATAGCGTTATCAGCAGACAGACGGGTTTCGGCTATTATATATATAATATGTATGATGCTACAGTGTGTGAAATACCGCTGTCTAAACATTCACATAATTATATTGTACAACAATATGATTCATAAATTGAAATAGAAAAAGCACATATGAAAAACTAAAATTTGTGAAAGACCGCATTAAAAAAACCGATTCAAATTGTAATTCAGGATCAGGTTTTTCTTCATACTTTGCCTAAAGTGCTCGAGCACTTTAATAAATGCGAGAATTACACACTTTTCCTTAAATCGTATAATTAAACAACGAAGAAAATGTTTCGTTTTACAAAATATGCCAATGAAATTATAATCTTTTGTATACTTGCTTTCGTTTATTATAATAGATCAGCAATACGATATTATCGCGGGTTTTATTTTGAAACTCAATCATTTTCCTTTCATATTTATTAGACTATCCAGAACCGTCAGTTGTTTTAGTGAATGTAGTGATTGTTATTGTACGCCGTCAAAGGTAATGTTATCGTCAAAATTAACGCGAATCGGATATTGAGAAATATCCGGTTACGTCGGATAAACCGACAGAGTAACTATTGTACAGGTACTTACCAAAACTCGTCAATGTGTAAATATGTAATATTATTAATAAGTACCAACATATAAACTTTGTAGGTATAACAACCAATGATGACGACAATACCTCAGTAAACAATTAGCCACGATTTCAATCGAAAATGTTATATATGTATGTATATACGTAGGTATGAATTTATTTATATAAATTTTGGTTATAAAGGGTATATATTTTGACTGTTAAATCTCGTCGACGACAATCTGTCATAAGGTCACGTTTATGTCGTGGGTAACATCAAAGTCATCCATTACGAAATCGAATGTCAATACTAAATCGCTGTCAATCAAATACCGGTGACGTCAAATAGCTCTGAAAAACTTAATTCATCCCTTTATACGTTCCGCTCGTCTCTCTTTCTCTCCCTCTCTTTCAGAATCCAGAATCCCTTCATTCAAATCCAAACAATGGATGACTTTTGAATGGAGAAAAACCGACGGCTTATTTACGAGACGCGTCGGAAAAACTCTCCCTTTTTTTCCCCTTTACTTTTCCCAGTCGAAGAAGGGGTCGACAAGGTGGGTAAGCGGGCAAAGGGCAAAGAAACGTTCGCCTTTAAATATATATTTCATTATTATCGTTGAAAAACTTATTCGGCAGGATGGCGTTCCGAGTTTGAATTTAAAATTTTATTCGAAAAGTTTGAGGACGAGAAAAATAAAAAAAAAGAGAGAAAAACGGCTTAACGATATTTACCCGGTAGTACTTGGTGCTATAACCCGATAATTTTGCTTTAATTTTTTTATTAGAAATTTCTTTAATGGTATACTTATCGCTATATATAATAGCACTATTCCGTCCGTCTGTCTGTCTGCTGATAACGCTCGCTAAATGATTCAAAAACACGAACCGTCGCGCGCGAGTGGGATTTGAACCCGAGATCACCAGTTCAGAAGAGGGTCCGCTTACGCATTCAACCAAACTAGATAATGACGGACCCGCTACAATTTGACAATATTAATTCGCAAAAGTTGTTGTATTATAAATATAATATTTTTTCATCATTAGAAATAAATTCAATTTTGTCAAGTTTGAAGTATGCATTATTATATATAGGAGCGCAAGGGTCTGCCTGGCCGGCCGTATCGCTCGCATACATACTGCACGTACGCATATACTCACTCACAGAACGTGTGATGAGAAACCGCTCCGTTGATATTCAACGGCTTTACACTAGTTATATATTTAATAGCCCTATTCCGTCTGTCTGTCTGTCTGTCTGTGTTTGTCTCTGTGTGTGTGTGTGTGTGTGTGTGTCTGTCTGCTGATAACGCTCACCGATGTAAATAATTAAAAAAACCAGAACGTCGCGAGAGTGGGATTTGAACCCGGTATCACTGAACGCTTACGCGGTGAGCCAAACCAGATAACATTGGGCTGGCTTCAACTTGACTATTTATATAATAAATAGGCTCGCGACTTTGCTAAATTGTTACGTTGTGGTATCATAACGCACCATCTATGCAACAACTACAAAAACTATTAAATTTAATATTATTTTTTCATCATTAGAAATAAATTAATTTTTGTCAAGTTTGAAATGTGCATTATTATATATAGTAGCGCAAGGGTCTGCCTGGCCAGCTGTCTGGCTGGATAGCCGCGGATACATACCTACTGCACGTACACATATACTCACCCACACAAACACTCACAGTACGTGTGATGAGAAACCGCTCCGTTGATATTCAACGGCTTTACACTAGTTATATATTTAATAGCCCTATTCCGTCTGTCAGTCTGTCTGTGTGTGTGTGTGTCTCTTGCGTGAGTGTGTCTGTCTGCTGATAACGCTCTCGCGTTTTTTTTTTAATTATGTAAATAATTAAAAAAAACTAGAACGTCGCGAGAGTGGGATTTGAACCAGGTATCACTGAGCGCTTACGCGGTGAGCCAAACTTGACTATTTATATAATTAATAGGCTCACGACTTTGCTAAATTATTACGTTGTTGTATTATAACGCGCCATCTATGCAACAACTACAAAAACTATTAAATTTAATATAATTTTTTTATCATTAGAAATTAATTAATTTTCGTCAAGTTTGAAGTATGCATTATTATATATGTATAGTAGCGCAAGGGTCTGTCTGGCTGGATAGCCGCGGATTGCTCGCATACATACTGCACGTACACATATGTATACTCACCCACACAAACACTCACAGAACGGGTGGTGAGAAACCGCTAGTACATACAGATTGACATACATTCATGAATTCAATTATATTTATACATATACATAGATCAGTGGTCGGGAACCGGCGGCTCCGGAGCCGCATGCGGCTCTTTGTATGACAATCTGCTGCTCACACTGTCATCCAACGTTTTGCGTGAAATACAAAATGTTGACACACAGTTTACACAACGTAATGGCTATAAAATGTTTTAAGATCGTTTTTCAGATTAAACTTTATAATACTTTTTAGTAATAAACTGTCGAACGTTAAGAAATATCACGAGGATAACCGTTTTCTTATTTCTTACATTTCATTGATGATTTATGAGTAATATTTAATTTAATTTTGAATATATAATTCGAAAATAATGTTGCGGCTCCCAAACTTACCAATTTTGCAAGGTTTTTCCCTAATTTGGCTCTTAGCTTGAAAAAGGTTCCCGACCACTGATATAGATAAATCACGCGAATAGGTTTTTTAGTTATTTTGGTGCCGAGGAAAATTCATATGAGTGTCAATCGTTTGGTTATTAAGTGTTTGAATGACGTTATTAGTATAGGTAATAATAAATATCGTTCACTATTATTTTTCTTTCGTCATTATATGTATATTGAGGATATTTTGTACTTTAGCTGGCACGTAATGACCTCGAGATTCCTTTCTTTATCGTTGTCGGAAAATTCGGACGCGATCTGAGGAAAATCTCGCTTAAGCCGGTCCGCAGATGCGGAACATAAAAAGTCGTTCCGTTCGGATTTCGCATTTCGTACAAAAAGCGCACATTTCGCATAATAGAGAATTTCTTTATACGTCGGAAAACGTATCCTCTCCGCGCACACAAGGGATATAATGTACGGTATCCTATTTAGTGAAATTTAATTGGATCATTATATGGGGGCGGACATCTTTCATTTTTATTTTATTTTCTTTTTTTTTTTTTTTTACCTCGACTTGACAGTAGGGAAAATCTCATTATTCGCAAATCAGCCACGACTTTTCCTTTGATCGCAAAGAACAAAAAAATTCGCAAGTATAAATAAAAAGAAAACGGATACGACGAAATATCTCATTTCGTTTCGTCTATAATCACGTTTAAGCATATCCATATCGAATCCACTTCGAAAAAGTACAGAAATTCCTCTTATATTTATCGTGTAATGTAATTTTTTTGTGATTGATCTTGTTTGTTAAAAAAAAAAATAGAAAGGCAAATATAATTTGTATGAAGTGGAAAATCAAAAGGAATCAATACGGTAGTAAATCTATATATATATGTATGTACATATATAAAAATCAATGTCTGTCTGTTTGTCTCTTATAGGCTCCTAAACCACTCAACCGATCGCAATGAAACTTTCAGGACTTATTGTGATCATGCCGGGGATGGTTCCTGTGAAAATCGGAAAAAAACGGGAACGGGATCGGGAATAGGCCTGCTCACGCGTCAGATAACGTACTAGGAACGGGAATGGGAACGGGATCGAGATCGGGATCGGGATCTGGAACGGAAACAGGAACGGGATCGGGAACGGGCCTGCTCACGCGTCAGATAACGTACTAGGAACATATATGTATATACATATATAAAAATGAATGTCTGTCTGTTTGTTTGTCTGTCTGTTTGTCTCTTATAGGCTCCTAAACCACTCAACCGATCGCGATGAAACTTTCAGGACTTATTGTGATCATGCCGGGGATGGTTCCTGTGAAAAAAAGTCGGGAAAAAACGGGATCTGGAACGGGCCTGCTCACGCGCCAGAACGGGAATGGGAACGGGATCGGGAACGGGAACGGGATCTGGAACGGGAACGGGAACGGGATCGGGAACGGGCCTGTTCACGCGTCAGATAACGTACTAGGAACGGGAACGAGATCGGGAACGGGAACGGGAACGGGATCGGGCATTGCAACGCATGCCGGGTCAGCTAGTTGTATATAATTTTTGTACAAAAATATAAATATACGTATATATTACCACTACTGAACGTAGTATATCAAAAACCCATTTAAAATTTATTTAACAATGTTTTCCGCTATTTTGCATACTAATAACATGATTTAAATTAGACATACATGGCAAACATTCGTTTAAATTTTCCACACGAAAGTTAAATTGTATCGTAGTTAGCGTTCGGTTGTGCAAATAATACGCGGTATAAAACGGATTTGATAGATCTTCATCTCAATTTTCCGACACGTTGAAGCTCCTTACAGTCGAATCTGTTTAATTTAAAAAGAAAACCACGCTTGATACAAGCATTTTGCGAATGTTTTGACGCGACATCTGCGTTCGCTTTCAAATTCTCACAGTTATTACGCTGAAAAACTTTCATGCGTAAAACGGTGTTTGTAAGTAAATACTCTCGGGACGGGGTTAGAGGGGAGCGAAATGGGAAAGGAGTTCACTGTACAATAAAGAGAGGTAAAATAGGGAAGAGATCTCGTATCAAATCCAGCTTTTTCCCTTTTCCTTGATGGGATGAAAAATAAATATTGGATCTGTGCGCGCGCGAGAAGAACGCGAGTTTATTTCGAATGGCGCGTCGCATCACACACTCCGCGATTCCTTTCTTGTCGGGGAAAAAAAAGCTTCACTGAGGGGTCTTTATTTTCGGATTTTAGAAAAAATATATACGTAGAAGGAGTGGCGAGAGCTTTCAGTGGCGGAAGCTCGTGTCGGATGTCGAATAAACCGCGTATCGATCTCGCTAATTGACTCGTTAATGATGTGGGTATCGTAGTCGTCGATTCCCTATTCAATTTGTAGTCGCTAGCTTTATTTACATAGTATCAATTCGATAGTTGGAATGTTCGTACAATCGCGTAATAAAAATCAACGGTATTTTATTAGGTTACTAGTGAAGTGCCCGATGATAAACAACGGTGTACAATACAGTTATGCCTGTATTCAGCAATTTAACAGCCTGTATGGCCATAAATACGCGGTGTTTAGAGTTCAGCATGTTTGACAGCTCAAGATGTGATCGTGTGTGGATTTTGTAGCATGTATGGCGTGCTGTAGATATGCTCGGCAGTAAAACTGTCTCGTTCACATCGACAGCTGGCGCCGCTCACCTTGCGTGACAACTGTGCCGTATAGTAATTCGTATTGTTTTTCTACATACATACATGCATATACATGTTTTTTTTGCCAACAAAAAATTATATATTTCACATGTTAAAATCAGGCATCTAACGTTCTCTCTAGCCTTCAACAAAATTAAACAAAGAATGTTGTTTTCTTGTGTATTTTGTTGAATATTTTTCCACTTTTTACAAACTTCAAAGGTAGCGATGCCATCGAATTTTCCATTGTTCGAATATACTAAGGTTTTGTTGGTTGACGGCAAAGAAAAACATAGGCAAAAAACGTAGTGTATTTCTTTAGAAAGTATCGTGTTTATTTGTAAATTTTTAATATTCAATCTACATGTTTTAATATTGAAATAAACTCGGTGTTGTTACTTTATCGATTGCAAGTTTTCATCAGTAGGGTTACATCAGGGTTAATTTTACTTTATTGCAAGTTTCCGACAGTCAAATAGAATGGATGAAAATAGCAAAATACATCACTGAATGAAATAATCAAATTATTTTAATATAAATGTTTATTTATAATATTATACAACAGTGTAATATTTTCATTTAAGAAGCGTGGATTATAGGACTCTTGTATTATCGCGTATTTCGAATGGTTTTACTTTGATTCTCAAATACAAAGAGTATCAAAGTAGGATTATTTCACGTTAAATATCTTATAATAGACGCAATATTCCATTGAATGTAATTCAAAAGAGCCTACTTCCACAGTACATTCAAAGACGTCATAGTCAACAAACCAACCTCGAAACTCACAACCCTTAAAGCTTAATACCATATATCCGAATCATCTTGTACATATAAAATCAAAATAAAATATATCCTAAGCTTTTACGAGCTTAAGATTTTTATCAAACCACTCGAATTTTCTCTTTTTGTCACACACACACACACACATACACATAAAAGGGAAATCGATTGGAAATCGTAGCGGTGGAAAAACGAGTTGCGTTTCGAGTCCCATCGAACGAACATGTAACAACATTCTCGAATCGCTTGCATAAAATTGGCCCCAGACTCCTTATTGCGGTCCAGTTTGGCGTGCTTTGATTTCGAGTGGTGATTTTGGTCCCTTTCTAACAACCATGTTCGACCCGAACCCAATAATAACGTGAGTGCGACGCCTTATATTCCCGAACAGAACAAATAAACCGAGACTACGTGTACACAGTGGTGCTTTCTGAGGGCCCATATGCGTATGTAAGCTTTCGCCAATTTATCAAAATTGTATACATGTGTGTGTGTGGGTTTTTTTGTTGTTGTACTTTAACCAGAATACGGGAAAGAATTACTATTTCGTAAGGCGAGACAATATTTTACATGTGGCGCATGCTAGGCCCGAGGGCTCTTCAGATTTACAGCTGAAGACGCGTTGATATAAGGCGTTGTAAGGTTGTCTCGCATACGACGGTAAACAACCGGATGTCATCCTACAGTTGGATTGGTGAAGGCTTTTCAGGATGTGTGTGTGTGTTGTGGGAAAATTTGCGTCCTCGAAATCGTAAATTCTTATACAAAAACAGTGTTTTTTGCCAGTCGAATGTTATGCTCAGTGTGTGTGTGTGTTTTTTTTCAATTTCAACTGTCCCCGTCAAAGATTACCCGTTGATGATCAATGGGTGTTTATTATTAGTGACAAATGAGTGATGTAACAATTGTGGTAACTATGTATAGTTTGCGAGAAACCAATGCACAGTTTAAATTATCAATGCGTACAAAAAAATTGTTGAGTGCTCCTGGCGGAGTATTGCCCGTTGATAAATAAATAATATATAATATGAGTCTCCTAACGATAGCTGAAAGTATAGATTACGCTAGTTACGGGAAAACATAGTAATTCAAATCTTGAAATGAGAATGAAAAGGGTGTCTCGAGCATTACGGGTTAACAGACAATATTGAAATCAATATTTAGTAAGGCTTTAGTTTATGTAAAATTTTCATTAAATAATTTATTTATTTTATATAATAATAGCTAATTAGCTAATTTAACTTACATATATTACATATTTATAACAACTACATAAATCAAATACACATTATACACTATACTTATACATAACTACTATTTCTGACAGAGGTGTCTCCTTACACTTTTCAAGAATGCATCTATTGTCTTAGAAGACTTGATGCACTCCGGGAGGGCATTATACATTAATAAACCCATGTGAAAAACACCACCAGCTGTCTTTGATTTCCTTACTCTACCTACAACTAGTTGCTTTTTATTTCTAGTAGAATAACTATGAATATAACTAATGATATAATTCTTAAAATAATTTGGCAATAACTAACTGATCTAACTTATAAACAAAAGACAATGTACTTAATTTTAAACAATTTCTAATACTCACCCATCCCAATTCATCTAACATACTTCTAATACTGTTTAGCCTACCAACATTCAAAATACCTCTCATAGCTCTATTTGTATTGTATTGTAGTAATAGTGTGCATGTTAGTATATACATATTTTTAAATAAGATAATAATTTATTACCAAAATATTTAATAAGAGGGTATAATAGTCATAATACTAGGGGTAAGAATAAGTTAATAGTTAAGAATTTAACGTTAAGTAGATCTAGTAAAGCCTGCCAGAAGTTCTCAGAAATGTAAATAAAATTGATAGATTCCTGGCAGTCTTAAAACAGCACCTCTGTACAAGTGCTAGTAGATAATACGTTTATTTTGTAATTTTAGCTTTGAGTAATGTTTGTTTTTTATTAGCTTTTTAAGCTATCTTAAATAAATAAATAAAATGTAAAATATGACAAAAATTTCGCATCAATGCAATATCATTGTAAAATCGTCACGATTTTTTTTTTACGAAATTTACATTTATTTATAATACTCCAAAATAACAGTATATTTTTATATTTTAAGCATACTATTTTATTCAATATGAACCAATCTATAGTGTGACTAATAATATTTATAAATTAAACTGTTTCGTTTTCTTCACATATTATGTACATATATAACTAAACATTATAGGTATAATATACATAAGTACTTGTTAATAATACGCAGGCTTGTCAAACAGAATTGGTAAAAATTTAAATTTATTATTCATTACGTTCTAAGTTCGTCATTCAATTTAAAGGTTCAAATGATAGTGAGAGATTAGCATCGGTCAATCGCCGCACAGTGGACCTACACATATGTTTAAGAAAAAATCATCAAATTATAAATTTTCTCATCTCAATCGTCATTTTTGACGGCCAACATAAGATAATGGACCAATTAACAATCAGGATTATTTCCACACGCAACGAAATCATCGAACCGCAATAATATACAAATACTTAACGAGCGACACATTTAGAGACCCCCCCTACCCACCCACATCGTTCGCACGATAACTCTATTTGTATGTAAATCGCTCGCGTAGAATTATTTCGACGAGGTTAAACCCATAACAGGTGAAATTTATTGCTTCGCGTCGTTGTATTTATTTGCTTAATACGATTTTCGCGTTTGCGCGAAAAGGCCGAAACGTCGACACGACACGTCGCGACTCAAACTGACGCGGCGACAATCATCGCGAATCGAGTTTCGTGTACTTTTCTTCCGAAATGTCTGTTTTCAATACGGTAAATGTATTATACACCTTTATGTTGTGTATATGAGCGTATTGTTCGCGAGAGATTTCATCTCGTACATATAAATTTTCCGGGCTGATCCCATCAAAGTACGTGCGAGTCGAGGCGAGCTCGCGATCGCGTGTTTGTAAAATGTGCGTACGCATTTAAATAATAAAATTCGGCATGTTGCTATAAAGTTGTAAGACTATCTGGGGAAAAAAAAAAACAATTTCGTTATAAAAGTGAGAAATTTCAAATGAAATCACACATTTTTGACTATTTAACCGAGCTAGGCGATTTTTTTAAAGTCGTTAATCGCCGCCAATGAATGATACTATACCTGAGTATAGTTTCTAGTATTCATTTTTGGACATAAACCGCATAATACTAAGAAATGGAAGAATAACGCATTTTTAACATCATATTCATATTCAGTGGGCGTATATCTATAAGAAAAGTTGTACCAAGCTATTGAAGCATTTTCAGTATAAATCAGTGCTATTAAATATGAATAAAAAATCAGTGTTTTTGGTCTTAAGCACATTTTATGAATGATAGTTAAAATTATACATACGATACTCTTACATTCCTGTCTGTCTTGAGCAATCTGCATCCACTTGACTCCACACATTCAATTCATCAGCCCATCGTCCACTCGCTATACCTTGCTTTCTTTCACATCCTCTAGGATACCATTCCAGTATTTCTCGCCATGTGTCCACTTCAACTTTTTCACACGTTCTACTATATCTGCCACTTTGGTCATACTTCTTACCCATGTATTCTAATTACGATCTCTTCTTGTTATACCAAGCATACATCTTTACATGCTTCTCTGTGTGTTACGGTAGCATTCTTGAATTTAGCGTCCAAGTTTCACATCCATACGTCATAACTGGCAGTACGCATTGGTCGTATGCCTTCTTTTTTAAGCATACATAAATTCTTATATAATTTAAATATAAACATATACTAACATGCAAACTTTTTTGGTTTCATTTACATTCATCCAATTCAATTCATAGAACATATGAGTCGCCTAGTTCCAAATCCCGATAAGTCCACAATGTATAAAAAACGAGGATAAAATATTTTCTGGTTCTAGGAATGTTTTCAAACGATGCCTTATACTTGAATTATTCCAAATACCGCCAAGTGCGTCGTAAAAAAATATTGAAAATCAGTGTTAGTTCCAAAAACTGACAATTGCACTATGATAAAAGCTGATCAAAGCCATATTTAGAAACAAACAACGATAAGTCCATGTTTCTAATCTCAATATTTTGTTTAATATCAACAAAATTAAGTTTAAATGAGTTTAAACGCCATCAAGCAAATAAGTTTGTAGCAGAAAAACCGCGTTTGCGAACAAGTGAGTTTTATGGACTTATCGGGATTTGGAACTAGGCGACTCATATATCTCATCCTAGTTACTCTATTGACATTTAAAATACTCCGCATAGCACTATTTTGTAATTTTTACAACCTATCTTTAATTACCCTTTTTACTAAACTTAACAATGAACCACAATATATACATAAAATGAGGATATATAACATAAAAATAAATTCTTTAAAATTAATTCCTTGTATACTACAATAATTTTCTCTGTGTGCACTGAATCTTACAAGGCATTCTTGAATTGAACACATCCTAGCTTTTTTTTTTAAGCATAGCGGAATGTTGGATTCAAAAACTAAATTGTACAAATTACACATATATGTATTACTAATCATGTTTTTCAAATACTAAATTTTATCACAATATGTTTCAACACATTTTTCTTTTGATTGTATGTGATTGATTTTGAAACAACACTGCAAAATCAAAGTCGATTGACCTTGACCATTACAATATTGGATCAATTCAAACATAGTCGTCGATAAAAACGAAACTACAACGAATACAATAAACGTGTGTGTGTTGTGTGTGTGTGTTGATCTTTAGTGGACATTAACCAACTTTATCTATCGCAATCGGCAAACAGATTTAGCGGTCCGGTCACTTTATTGCCGTACGTGCCGCGTTGCGAGAGCGGCGGCGAACGCTGTGTGCAAACACATTTCGCGTGCAAAATTATCGCAATAATTACAAATACCGAACACGTTCGCGTTTTCCGCGATTATTTCCACTCGGACGTTTATTTACGATCGTATAAAACACAACGGCTAAAACAGCCAACTCCCTTCTCCCCCATCCTTTTGACTTTATCCCCGTTGCTCTCTCCACTGCAATAACCCGGAACTGTGTCCTTTTTTCCCCCTTTCTATAATTCTCTATCTGTCTCTCTGTCTGGTTTCGTATACAAACCGGGTATAAATTTAAGCCGAGCGGTCGCCGATCATGTTAAATTAACGAGACGGGCACTCTCGTGTGTTCGACACGAATAATTAATTTATTAATTGCCGTTTTTGCAATTCGAGCCTTTCAACGTACATAGTTTGTCGCGATTGCGCAGTGGAGATGTCGTATATAGCCTCAGGGGTAGATTAGATCAGCTGTTGACAACCTTTTTAAGTGGCGATGAGTTAATTTGATACGCATGAGCTATTCGTAAACTGAAGGGTCATCTAATTAATTATTACTCTTTTATTAATATGTGAACTAAATTGTTAGAATCTATATATAACTACAGTCATATATGTATACTTGTACTAGCTTTATTACCCGGCTTTGCCCGGGGTGTAATTAATATAATGTAATATAGTTTGTTTAGTAAATTATTTCGGGAGCCCAAAAAAGGGGCCGCCGGGGGCAGGGGGGTCTGGGGGGGTGGTAAGGGGCCGGCATAGATTTTAGGGAGTATAGTAACGCTATGACGTCACTATAAGATTTTTCGAGGTTTTTTCGGTTTTTTGGATTTTTTCAACTTTTTTTTTGGACTTTTTTTGGAACTTTTTTGAACTTATGAACTTTTTTTGAATTTTATTTTTTTATTTTTTCAACTTTTGATACCCCCTAAAGCCATTCCGGAACTCAAACCACCCCCAGATGTCCCTCAAGCCCCGGCGGCCCTCTTTTTGGACTCCCGAAAAACTATGACGGCCCCTTACCAACCCCCAAACCCTCCTTCTTACCCCGGCGGTCCCTTTTTTGGACTCCCGAAAAGCAATGCCGGCCCCTTACCATCCCCAGACCCCCCCTCCTATCCCGGCGACCCTTTTTTGGACTCCCGAAAAGCAATGCCGGCCCCTTACCAACCCCCCAAACCCCCCCCTTCTTACCCCGGCGGCCCCTTACTACCCCCTTAGACCCCCTCCTGCCCCGGCGGCCTTTTTTTTGGGCTCCCGAAACACTATCTGCTTAAATCTACTTAAATCTGCCGAAAACATCTACTATCGTGTGTACTTCGTCGTTTCTATTAATCGTGCCCAAGCAACGCCTGGTAATTGACGAATGACCCATACGTACATACATACATACATACAAACTTAAGCGTTTTATATATTAGTATACTTGTATTACATATAAACTTGTTGCTTCACCTTTTGCGACAAAGGCAACAAGTTTCAACACCACGTCTAAAGACTAGTTCCATTAACATAAAATTTCACTTGTAATATACTGGTACTATTTGCAAAGTCAAAATGTTGATGATTGGTGCCACTATCTAACATGGGCTTTAAAAAGTTGATCTTATGAATAAACACCATTGATCAAATCACATGAACGAAAACTTGACTATTGGTATCATCACCACCATTGTCTCTCCAATCCTCTTCCATTCATTTATGTCGTCAGCAATTCGCATCCACTAGACTCCACACATTCAATTCAAAAGCCAATCTTCTATTCGGTCTACCTTGCTTTCTTTCACATCCTCTCGGATACCGTTTTAGTATTTCTTGCGTCCATCTGCCATCCATTCTTCTCGCTATGTATCCACTTCAACTTTTTCACACGTTTTGCTATATCTGCTACTTTGGTCGTGCTTCTTACCCATGTATTCCTGTTACGATCTCTTCTTGTTATACCAAGCATACATCTTTCTTGCTTTTTTTCACATCATCTCGAACATCATTTAAGTATTTCTCGCTTCCATCTGCCATCCATTATTTTCGCTATGTATCCAATATACATTATTTTCAGCCGTTCACCATCCACTGCTGGATGAAGGACTCTTCCATTCCTATCTGTCTTGAGCAATCTGCATCCACTTAACCCCACACATTCTTCTCAATTCATCAGCTCATCGTCCACTTGGTCTACCTTGCTTTCTTTCACATTCTCAGAGATACTATTCCAATATTTCTTGCGTCCATCTGCCATTCATTCTCCATCACCATGCTTAGCAACGAACTATTAACAAATAAGTTCATGAAATCCTGAAGAAAGTCGTAAAACTCGAAAAGGGGATTTTTTCGATGACATCAGCTTTTGCAAGCCGTTCCCGCTCCTTCATACTTCTCGCCTATATATCAGCCTTGACGAAAATTTCCAATACGGCCCTGCAAACCGGTTTCTCTACCTGCAGCCTAAGTTCAAGACAATTCTGACCGGTCTCTAGTCATAACTGTCAGTACGCATTGGTTGTATGCCTTATGTTTTTAAGCATACATTAAAACAAAATCAAATCGTAAACAACGCATATGCCAGTGCAACACGCGCCCGGCTCGCATCGCGTCGTTTTGCATCCGAATCTGCGCAATTAGCGACCAACTATAATTATTTGTTTGCGACCGGAAATGGCACGTGAGTGCAATCGATCCGATGCACATTCGCATCGTTCTGTCGTCGTAATGAAGCCGAAATGCACCCGAGTGCATCTATCTGCATGCGAAGCGATTTCCCCAGTCGTCGTCGGTAATCCGTTTTTCGTCGAAACAATTCGTAACGGCATTGTCTCGGCAAACCTCACGTTTGCTCTCTGTATGTATACTAACTGTATCTCAACATAGAATAAACCGCAGTTAGTGAGAGGGATCCGCATCCCCAACGAACCCGTACATCATCCCGCGTAATCTGCATCCCATTAAATACGCCCATGTATCGCAAGGATACGTACACGGTTAAGGGATCGTGCTTTGGCGACGATGTGTATGCCGAATTTTGATCATGACTTATCTGTCTTACTATCTATTTATTTCTGCCCGTTTATATGCCGGTATTTTCACCCATCTGTTTCAGTGCTCGAAATGGAAAATTTCACGACTGGGAGCGCTCGATAATTTTCAAAAAATATCAAACGACCTTTTTTTTTTTAACTATGTGTATAGAAAATGTATGTACATTTATATACATACATATGTATATTATAACACCAAAACACTTACGTAACATATGTACACCAATATAAATGAATTTATGGTTGTATATATTAGTATTATTATTATAGAAACTGTATTACATACATACATACATGCACAATTTACACGGTTAATTTTTTTTAAATTTGAATAATTGTTAATATCACTATTTAGTTAGTCACGTCCAGTAATTATAATTCAGACAACTAAAAAATTTTGCTAGAAAAGTGTTTGTTAGTGATGAAGTGCAGTAATAAAATATAAATAAAAAAAATAATCAAGCGATTCCCGATGATAGATGGAAATTGCAAATACGTTCGGTAAATTCAAGTTCTCTCTTCAGAGGGACAGGCAAGACTGAAGTATTTTGAAATTTTGGTTCCTTTAGTGTAATGGTAGCGGTACAGCTGCTTTAGAAATTTTGTTAAAATAAGAAAGCCGACAATTCAAAGAAAGATATCGTAAATTATCGAAATGACCGATGCCCCGAGAGGGACCCGTTGCAGTTCGACCATAGTGTGACGGACAGTGCCGACCATAAAGCAATAAAACTTTTTGCGCATAAAAACCCTCGAATTCTAAAAGTTATCTTCAAGTAACATAAGTGCATCCAGCTTTTTTAAAACATAATAATATTTTAAATGGCTTTTGGCTACAGATAAGATGCCTTTGTCGGAATTGAAATGTAAAGAATTTAACTTTCAGTCAAAGATTGTGATTTAGGAGTCATAAATGTAAAAAAAATTCACCTAACATTTTTTCGGCAATAATTATTGAAAGAGCACGGAAATTTTGGTTTTTTTACAAAGGGAGCGCTAAATTTACAGATTTCACGAAAGGGTACGCTACGTTTCAAATTTCACGAAAGGGAACGCCCGCTCCCTGCCGCTCCCGCTGAATTCGAGCACTGATCTGTTTGTTAATCTGTATCGGTGACGAGAAGAGGAATCTGTAGTATCGACAATGCTCTGCATCATAATGAACTTTTAGACAACGTCAAAGTACATCGTATAAGTGAGGAAGACTCAGAAAAATCTACCAAAAATGAAGTAATGAAAAAACAAGCTACTGAACAAAATAGTCGGAAAAAGTCTCACAGACAAGGATCGTATCCTAATAAGAAAAGTTTTTTCTGTTTGTTTGTTCCTTAATAATACGTTTGACTGATTTTGGCCGAGCTTTGCCGTGGTGCTTCCTGTAATCATATGGATCTTATAGCGTAGCGTTTTTCAAACTTATTTTACTACGAACCACTGCTAGAACTGCATTTTGTATTGCGACCCAGTATGCCTATATAATAAAATAACAAACACAAACTATCCATTGTGTTACTTTATTTACTATTGACACATGATATACATATATAGAATTAAATTATATACATAAATGATTGGTTGTGTGAAAATAAATTAAAACTAAATGTGAATAAAAAAAAAATGATGTGGTTCAATAGTAAAAATGTGTTGAATGAAGTACGGATTAATGATACAATTATTGAATAGAAATAATAGAAACTTTAAGGTACATGCTGAATATGTAATTAAAAAAATGGCTAGAAAAGTTGGTGTTTTATGTAGGTTAAGAAATATTTTAAGTAGAAAAAGTAAGGTTTTAGTCTATAATACAATTGTCTTGCCACACCTGATTTATTGTGCCACTGTACTTAATATGTTCAATGGCCAAGATTTAGATAAAATGCAAAGGTTACAAAATAGAGCTATGAGTGGTATTTTGAATGTTGGTAGGCTAAAAAGTATTAGAAGTATGTTAGATGAATTGGGATGGGTGAGCATTAGAAATTGTTTAAAGTTAAGCACATTGTCTTTTGTTTATAAGTTAGATCATAAGTTATTGCCAAATTATTTTAAGAATTATATCATTAGAAATAGAGATATCCATAGTTATTGTACTAGAAATAAGAACCAATTGGTTGTAGGTAGAGTAAGGAACACAAAGATAGCTGGTGGTGTTTTTCACAGGGGTATATTAATGTATAATGCCCTCCCGGAGTGCGTCAAGTCTTCTAAGACAATAGATGCATTCTTGAAAAGTGTGAGGAGACACCTCTGTGAGAGATAGTAGTTATGTATAAGTATAGTGTATAATGTTTAATTGATTTATGTAGTTGTTATAAATATGTAATAGATGTACATAAGTTAAATTAGCTATTATTATATAAAATAAATAAATATGCATATTTATGGATGAAACTTGCTTTGAATAAATTAGAAACTTTGTTTTCAATTGAGGTAAAGTGGAATACATATCCTATTTCACACAAATAAGTTGAAGTAAAAGGTTATAGTAGAAATATTGCTTTTTTACTTAAGTGGAAATTCTCCTTTAACCTTAATCCAAAATGATGACAAATTTAATTGCTGAAAATCATTCTTCAGTGTAAATGAACTAATGAAGTGCAGAAACTCAGCCTCCTCTTGGGGATCAAAGTTTAACTCAATTTTTAATTCAGGGCTTTGAAAATCAAATGAATTTTTTTTATCTAAAAGCGTTTCTTTACTGTTTCAAATTTTTGCACTGGAAAATAGTTATCAAAGCTTTGGCATAGATAAGTGAGATGTGACAATATCTCGAGTTTTAATTCTTTTAAAATATTGACAATGTTAAATAATTATAACATTGTCAATATTTTAATATAGACAATGTTAAAAAATAAATAAAATTCTCAATATTTGCAACGTTTGTCGCGACCCATTTTATATATTTTGCAAACCACCAATGGATCCTTGACCCGCAGTTGGAAAAACTCTGTTATAGCGTATATTTAGGCGTTTTCCTGGTCCAGTCTCACTTGACATAATTTTGTATTGTAGTGGATAAAGTACACAGGTATAGCCAGTTCAGTAAAACACAACGTACTCGCGTATTAACAGCTTTTTTATATAAAATAAATGTGCATCTTGGCAACGCCAGGTACTATAGCAGTAATCACATCAGTTGTCTCAAAGCTGGGGTATTTTCACACGAACGGTATATATTATGTGATCATGTATGAAATAGCTTTGAAGACAAATAATATTATAAATTGTATTGAAATTTTGTTTGCAATATCGCACTTTCACCGTTTACATAAAATAACCGTAACTTTGAGAAATGTTTACTGTACAAATTATACAAATCGACAGTGGTGCTATTTTGCGTCGCAGTTTTATTTATACGCCTAAAGCAAGACTCCGTCAAACTTGACGGGTTCTAATTAGCGTTATCTCTCCCCCAATCTTTCCTTTGTTTCTCTCTCTCGACAATCTTATTAGTTTTTGTGAAATTTTCGAGCGTACTTGATTCGTCCAATGGAACGCTTAATCTAAATAATTACCGCAAAGAAAGTTTATTATAATAATTAATTGAATTTATCGAGTACCTACTGATAGTTGGTTGTTGATCAGTTTGTCACGGCCAAATTATAGGATTATCGTTCATGCGAATTTAAATTCAGTAAGCCGTCTATAAGTACATCATAGGATGTTTCTCTTCAGATCTTCTAGCTCAATAGCAATATATTGATGATCCTAATGATATATTTATTTATTTATTTTATATAATAATAGCTAATTTAACTTACATCTATTACATATTTATAACAACTACAACAAATCAAAATACACATTATACACTATACTTATACATAACTACTATTTCTCGCAGAGGTGTCTCCTCACACTTTTCAAGAATGCATCTATTGTCTTAGAAGACTTGATGCACTCCGGGAGGGCATTATACATTAATACACCCCTGTGAAAAACACCACCAGCTGTCATTGATTTCCTTACTCTACCTACAACCAATTGGTTCTTATTTCTAGTACAATAACTATGGATATCACTATTTCTAATGATATAATTCTTAAAATAACTTGGCAATAACTTATGATCTAACTTATAAACAAAAGACAATGTACTTAATTTTAAACAATTTCTAATACTCACCCATCCCAATTCATCTAACATACATATAGGTTATTAAGTAGATATATGGTATATTCTCTTATACGAATTCTTTTAATAAAGTTGACCTAGAGAGGACTTTTTCGGCAATAAGCTTATTATTAAAAAAAGCAAAAAAAAAAAAAAAAAGATACGAAAGCTCTTTAATAAAAACGCCAAGGGCTTACGCTGAGTATTCAAATGGTACAATATTATAAGAGTATACGTATTTGTATGGATGTGTGTGTTTAAATTACAATGAAATAATATTTCCTTTTTCCGTTCCTTTATTAGGGGGATAGCAGTCAGTTTTCGGCGAAGATCTAAATTATTCAAGCGGCGGTTCAAATAAACGTGCAATTGCTTTTTATTGTCGGGCTGTCTCTCTAAGAGTACGGCTCGCGACCCCGCCCTTAAAGTTTAGCAATGAAAACGAAAAACTGGCGTAATTTCCAAGTGAAGTGTTTGCCCCGTGAAACAAGGAGGAAGAGAGCGAGCTTAAAATTTATAAGGGAGAGTATCGCGAACCGCCTCAATTTTTCCTCCCTTCAAAGTATGGGTAATTTTTACCGTATATTACCGATTCGAGGAAAACACTGTTTGGCAGAGGGTCGGTAATTTCCCCCAATTTAATGCTGTAATGCTCGACCCGTACGTATTTAACGACTCGAGCTTGAGGCTTATTAATTATGAGCGACTATACATGTACCTGTTTTTCTCTTCTAAATTTCTGTTCAAAAGAAGTATTTTATAAAGTTTCAGTGAAAGCACTTCCTTGTAAATTTTGTAGATTTTTAGGTTGACTTTAAATATATTGTTTGATCATCTAATGAAATATTTTAACAACTGAGCAATCCTAGACAAATGTCAATAATAAAACAACAAATTTTTTTTTTAAGTTTTTGTACGTGTATTTTTATCTATTACCTGCTTTTTATGTAAGAATGTAACGATAAAAGTCACCTAAATAATAAAAGTCAACCTAAACCAGCGGCTTTGGAGCCGCATGCGGCTCTTTGTTTAAAAACGTATGGCTCTCGCTGTCATCCAACGTTTTGCGTGTAACACACCGTTGACACACAATTTACACAAAATCCAAATTAATCCTATTTCTATAACCTCATGGCTATAAAAGCTTTTTTTCGGATTAAACTTTATAATACTTTTTAGTAATAAACTGTCAGACATTAAGAAATATCACGAAGATAACTTTTTACTTTATCCTAATCGGATAAAGTATTGTGATTTATTACAGCTATCCATTTCATAAATAAGCAAAATAATATGTTGCGGTTCCCAAATTTAACCAATTTTGCATGATTTTCCCTAATTTGGCTCTTAGTTCGAAAAAGGTTAGGTTGGGTTAAAAATTAGGGATAACCTTGCGAAATCGGGAAAATTTAGGAACTGCAACAATTTATCTTTGGATATTGTATATTCAAAATGAAATTAAATGTTACTCATTTATGAAATAGATAGCAGTAAGAAATACGCTATGTATTTAAGATATTTCTTAATGCTCGACAGTTTATTACTAAAAAGTATTATTGAAAAACAATATAATGCTTTTTATAGCCATGAAGCTATATGTATGTTTGTAGAAATAAGATTAATTTTAATTTTGTGTAAATTGTGTGTCAACGTTTTGTTTCACACAAAACGTTGGATGAAAGCGCGAGCCGGCGATTTTTATACAAAGAGCCGCATGGGGCTCCTGAGCCGCCGGCTCCCAACCACTGCTCTATAGTTAAGTTTAAAAGTCACAAAATTCATCCTGACTATAGTTCATGACATATCTAGTCCTCGATTCTTCGAGCTTAAAATAGGTGTAAAATATTTTAATTTCACGTATCTTATAATATTATCATATTTTAAGTACATTTACCTTTTTTTTATCGAAGTGACGCAAATTATTACATATTTTAAGAAACATCCCGCTTAATGTTATGATAATATGGCTTTGAAAAAAAAAACCTCGACAGACTGAATTCCCTAATACATACATATGTAGTCGTACCTACTTGTCATTCTGTAATTTCAGACATTTATACAAATTATTTATTCAATTCACCACAAATTTGACGGTTACTATTTTCTGAAACAATTTACATAATTGAGTCGCCTAGTTCTAAATCCCGATAGGTCCATAAAACTCACTTGTACGCAAACGCGGTTTTTCTGCTACAGACTTATTTGCTTGATGGCGTTTAAACTCATTTAAACTTAATTTTGTTGATATTAAACAAAATATTGAGATTAGAAACATGGACTTATCGTTGTTTGTTTCTAAATATGGCTTTTATCAGCTTTTATCATAGTGCAATTGTCAGTTTTTGGAACTAACACTGATTTTCAATATTTTTTTACGGCGCACTTGGCGGTATTTGGAATAATTCAAGTATGTATAAGGCATCGTTTGAAAACATTCTTAGAACCAGAAAATATTTTATCCTCGTTTTTTTTATATATTGTGGACTTATCGGGATTTGGAAATAGGCGACTCATATGCTTGGTAATCGTACCGTGTGTACGCGCGCGAACAAACGTGATCATTTATCAATGCAGTCCCCTGCAAGCGATCTAGCATATGTACATTTCCGTGAAATGTCGATTCGTAGTCCAACTGTACATACGTATATATTTCATCATTGACATCTGACAATGGCAACGTAATCCTACCTTTTCTTGTCCAACGAATCGAACCGCGCCCGCGCCAACTCGTACATTTTCTTCAATTTTGACGATTGCCTCGTTCGAGAGCGCGTGTAAATTTAATTTTACACGTTTTTTGTTTTGTTTTGCAAATTCGTCAAGCGACGAGTGTTCTCTGAGCGTGTTAAAAGTGGGTCGGTAGGGGGTAACATTTGCACTAACGACCCACGACCCACGCGACCCATTAAAGTCTCTGACTCTTCATGACATTTGCCAACGCGCGTAAGCCCACTCGTAAAAAGTGTACGCTCGCACACACACCAATAAACGAATAAATTACGAAAAAATATACACAATTTTCAGAGATTGCACTCGTATTATGTGTATGAATTTTTTTCGCAATGTATACACCCGTATCTAGTCACAGTACATAGATAATCATATTGTAGTGGTAGTTGATAGTTATTTATACCTAGGACAATTGGTGAATATGACTGGTGGTAAAGAAGAAGAATTTATTTATTTATTTGACGCCTAAAAAGGCTTTTACAAGATATAATATAAACAAAAAAGATAAGAATACAAGAGTAATGTACATATGTATAAATAGAAACAAAAATATAAAAAAATGACTATAAGAACAATACAATTTAATTGAACTGAGAAGAGAAACTTATTAAAGAAAGCTGCTTTACCAAATGAATGCTCATCCAGAAATAATCCAAAAGATTCCCATACTCATTGCCGGTCCGAATCAACCTAGGAATAGGAGATTGTACATAATAGTTGGTGCATGAATTACCTTCATCAACAAACAATAATTGAGATCGTGTAAAACGTGCAGGAACCTTTAAACGTAAAATAGACTCAACAAGAGCAGGACAATCAATTAGAGAATTGACAATTTTATAAAAGAAGACCAAGTCATTCACAACTCATCTATCAGATAATTTATGCATTTTCAAACTAAGTAAAGGAGAGTCATAACAGTTATTATCAATAAGATACATGAATTTATACATAATGAATCTTATGAATTTATTTTGAACTCTTTCTAGAGAATAAATAAATGAATGAATAAAATAAGAAAGGAGACCAAACAATAGAGTTATACTCTAACTTACTTCTGACAAGTGAACAGAATAATAATTTTAAGGTATTAATACTTCTAAAACATTTAGTAACTCTAAAAATGAAACCCAATAATCTATTCCCCTCTCCAGAAATATAATTAATATGCTCATTAAAAGTGAGACAATATACCTAGGTCCTTTATTTTAGAAACAACCTGCAGATTCAATCCATTAATCGAATAAAAAAACTGAAAAGAATTAGTAATTCTTTTAAATGTAATTGACATTTGTCAAGATTAAGGTACAATTTATTAAGAATACACCAGTCATACAATTTATTAAGATTGTCTTGGAGAATTAAACAGTCACTTGGCTCAGTAATAGTTTTAAATATTTTCATGTCATCAGCATACAACAACACTTCAACACCATCAAATATGCCAATAATATCATTTATAAACAGATTAAATAATAAAGGGCCCAGATGTGAACCCTGAGGAACACCGCTTGTTGAAACATATTGAGAAGATAAAGATGAGTTAATTCTGACATATAATTTTCTATCAGTTAAGTGGGATTTTAACCAACTAAGAAAATATCCACCAAAACCAATTTTATTGAGTTTATATAATAATATATTATGATTTACTGAATCAAATGCCTTACTAAAATCAGTATATACCGAATCCAAGAATGAAACTAGGATGGAGAATAAACATTGTTTTTAAATCCAACATTCTGCTATGCTTAAAAAAGATGCCAATTATAACGTATGAAAGTGAAACGTGGATGTTACGCGAGATCCAGCGCATACAGAAACTCACAAACGCACACTCGGTATTACAAGAAGTGATCATAAGAGGAATACATGGGTAAGAAGCATGACCAAGGTGGCAGATACAAATAGCAGAACGTGTGATAAAGTTGAAGTGGAGACATAGCGAGAATAATGGATCGCAGATGGACGTGAGATATACTGGAATGGTATCCAAGAGGATATTATTAAATTAGAATACACATTTTTTTTAGACACACGTATACCAAATTTTAATAGAAAAGTCTTTGATTAATTTAATTATTTATTTATTAATTAAACATATTAGAAAAATTACAACTTAAATATGCCGACAACTTTCACACCACAAGAAAAACAATCAGAAATTGTGGACTTTTATTAAGTTGTAAAATTCTAGAATGTTACGCAAGATCCAGTGCATACAGAGAAGCATGGAAAGATGTATGCTTGGTATAACAAGAAGAGATCATAAGAGGAATACATGGGTAAGAAGTCTAACCAAAAGTGGCAGATATAGAAAAACGTGTGAAAAAGTTGAAGTGGAGACATAGCGAGAAGAATGGATGGCAGATGGATGCGAAAAATATTGAAATGGTATCCGAGAGGATGTTAAAGAAAGCAAGGTAGACCAGGTTGACGATGGGCTGATGAATTGAGAAGAATGTGTGGATTCGAGTGGATGCCGATTGCTCAAGACAGACGGGAATGGAAGAGGATTGGTAGAACGGCTGAAAATGATGATGATACATATGTACATACATACTAGTGTAATCCCGTTGAATATCAACGGACGTGTTTGACGTAATTGATTACGTAACAACTTAGCAAAGCCGTGAACCTACTAAAGATTAACATTTTATAGTTGGGTGAACGCGTTAGCGCTAACTCACCCAACCTGGTGAACACAAATTCAAATCCCACTCGCGACGTTCGTGTTTCTTCAATTAAATATGAATTTCAGCCATTACCGAGGCGAACGTTATCAGCAGACAGATAGACAGATGGAATTGGGCTATTAAATATTGTATATATGTACATAAAACATTGCGTACATAAGCGTATTATGTTACCTATATAATATAGCGTCGTATACAAAAACTCGTGCTGAAAATTTTGTCATGAAGTTTTCAGTACGTTTTTGTAAACGATGTGTATTTAAGGGATGTATTTTTGTTTTATTCATTATAAAACAGTACACGGAAAGCTTTAGTATAGGTCAAAATGCGATATGTGCTTCGGCTATGAATAAAAGTGATTTACGTTGCATCAAACGGTTAAACTTTTAATTAAAAAGTTTCATTCAATTAAGCATCGTTTTTTTGATTAAAACGCCGTTCAAAAATAAACACAGTACGAATGGTATTATAATCAAATACAAAAATTTGAACGTTCGGTGAAAATTCGTTGATGAATTAACAAAAATAGGAAATCATGTTTCCAATATGAGCAACTATATCCTTATATATTATACAAATATATGTAGATACAATGAAAAATGTTCAATTTAACACAATCTAGTTCTGATGATAACGAAAAAAGTTAACATCAATTCCCTCGGGTTGCGAAAATATAAAGTTTTCGTCTCGCAAAACAAAAGTAAATAGAATTATTTACGCTTACGACGTAAAAACATTTTCGCGTGCAAATTGGTGATATTAAGTTGCACAATTTATAATACTGTTCCAATGTGCAAATAGTACAACGTATAAAGGTCAAAGTCCTCACACTGATTGAGGCAATCAATCGCAAATGGATTCTTAGAAATTTACACACAATACAATATGTATTGCTCTAAAGTGAACGTTTGCTTTGTCGTATACGCAAACATAAGGGCTCGTTTATAACAATTTTATTCGATGAATAAAAAGTGGCTGACGTGAAGTGCCCACGACATTCAACACTTTGAAGTTAAGTGATTTCATTAATTCTTAATATCGAGTTGCAAGGCTATAATTGAAAAGTGTGTGAATTCGTATTTGACCTCCTTCCTCGTTCACTTTTCAATTTAGCAATTATTTTTTCGCCCGATCAAAGGGAACTTTAACAGCTTGAAACGGGACACTTTTAACTGTAGCTGCTAGAATTGGAAGCTGTAATAATATTGTTTCTAACGGGGAAGTCGTCCATTCTCGCTGAAATAATAGACGGAAAACACCGGACATTGTCTCTAATTAAAGAGGTAAAAAGGGGGACCTTTCGGCGCCTAATCAAACCTGGAGTGCTTTCGTTACAATATCGCACTCGCCAACAAGTTAAAATTGCTTCAATGTGGAAAATTTGCGAAATAAACCTTCAAAACGTTTAATTAGTACAAAAATTTTTGACAATCAAATAAACGAGATCATAACCGTGATGTTTACATTTATTAAATAACCAGATTGTACTCCTTATGGGGCACTTGAAGTACTGAATGTAATCTTTAGGAATTGATACTTATTGTTATTTGATAAAAACTATGTATGTACATACATACATATATATACATATGCATAAAAATATTTGGTTGTATTATTATATGTATTAATATGTAAGGCATTTATGAGAGTTTGTATACTTATTTGGTTGAAAATAAGCTTTTCGCACATGCAATATAATCTTTCAACGAATAAAATATACTTTTATCATATCAATTTAGCAAAAAATAGCTTTATAGTATTTTTTGTTTATTTATTTAAGATAGCTTAAAAAGCTAATTACAAAAAAACATTACTTGAAGCTAATATTACAAAATAAACTTATTGTCTACTAACACTTGTACAGAGGTGCTGTTTTAAGGTTTGCCAGAAATCTATCAATTTTATTTATATTTCTGAGAACTTCTGGCAGGCCATTATATTCAACAACAATATACTTCTACTGGATCTACTTCATTTTGAATTGTTAACTATTAACTTATTCTTAACCCCTTGTATCATGACTATTATACCCCTCTTATTAAATATTTATTATTATAGTAGGTAGTAATTTATTATTTCAAATCAAAGAATTGTATGCTTGCAACCTTTTTGTGTCCTATTCATATCGTGTGTAATAAAGTGAGCTCTTTTCCGTCTAAGTAATACAAATTTCCGGTATACTGTACCCGGTGCGATTTATCAACCATTCATTATACGCTCAAATTGTTCTTTTATTGTTCGATTTCATGAGGTGAATTGATTTCGGCAATATACATTCGATTCACGTGCCTTTATATTCATATTCATTGACAGTCACCGACGAAAATGGACTGAAGTTTTTTAGAGGAAAGCTTTCGCGCGCGCGCGCAGACGCAATAAAAAGGCCTTTTTCATTACAAAGTTTGCTAATCTGGTTTATTGGAATGCCCGTGTGTCACACGACGAACAAAAGCAAAGCAAAAAAAAAAAAAAAAAAATCGATCGTGACAATTACACACACACATACAAAATAAATTTCCACCGGTGGAATGAAAGCTTCGCGAGTCAGTTTCATTAATTCGACGACTCCTTTTGTTGTACATACATATATACTCGTAGAATTAAGCTTTCCGGGATATGTGCGCACGTATGCTATACTTGAATATGTGTATGGTAATTTGGGTTATTCAAATCGATGACAGATGATAAAGGTTATCTCGTTCAGACGTTGCAAATGCAAATTCTCCTGTGAGAGCTTTAAGTCCGAGTCTACATAATCTCTCGTCGAATCCTCGAAATAATCTCATTTGAATTAAATATTTGCAACGTCACTTTAATCGGATTTGGTCTTTCGTTAATCGCTCTGCTGAGCTTTGTCGACATTTTGATGAATTTTTCACTGATATACGAGACGTTGGATTTAGAGTGTATTTTAGCGGATACGAGGGGTGATTTTTAAGGGTCATCGTACGATCAGTGGATCAAGTGAATGATTTACGGAAGACGGTGCTTTGATATAGAGTGCGGAACGATGGAGCAATATGCGATATATCATAGAATAATATAAAATATCTGACGAGGGTGCATTGAGAGGGGAAAAGGGAAAGGAGGGGTCGGAAAAGCCCTGTGAGTGCTCGTAGAGGAAAATTTGCGTAGGAAATATATCACTGCAAAAATATCCACGCTGAAACAATTTGTGGAACACAGCCAAAGTGATATTTTTTTTTCGCATTTCACTTTGTCGGAAACGTTGTAAAGATTTTCGGTTAAACTTTGCCTAACTGTATATGCGATACATGGAAAAAACAAAGCACTAGTGTTAGATTTGCCAAACCCAACGATAACGTCTCTGTTTCCGTGTTTAAAATTTTCCACGTTAAATACCTCGGACTGGTGGCGGATAAGTTTGAACCTGTCGAAACTTTGTCGTTGTTCGGCAATTTAAAATAACGCATTCCTTTCGGCGAATGCCTGTAACGTATCCGTCCGTGAAAGCCTCCTAACTCAAAAGATCCGTGGAGTGAAATTTATCAGGAACAAATTCCTGAAAAAACTTTCAACCTTTTAAAACATTCATACGCCCATAGAATCCCATAGATTTATGTATGTGAAATTTTTATTCTGTCTTGTTTTATAATTAAACCTAACCCAATCAATAGTATTTTCTATCCTCTAAAACTTAACCTAACCTAACCGATAATATTTAATTTATTTGTAAACTTTTTCAAATAAGAAATTACCATTTAAAATCATCATACAGTCTACCTACATATGAGTCGCCTAGTTCCAAATCCCGATAAGTCTACAATATATAAAAAACGAGAATAAAATATTTTCTGGTTTTAAGAATGTTTTCAAACGATGCCTTATACTTGAATTATTCCAAATACCGCCAAGTGCGCCGTAAAAAAATATTGAAAATCAGTGTTAGTTCCAAAAACTGACTTGACTGAATTGCACTATGATAAAAGCTGACAAAAGCCATATTTAGAAATAAACAACGATAAGTCCATGTTTCTAATCTCAATATTTTGTTTAATATCAACAAAATTAAGTTTAAATGAGTTTAAACGCCATCAAGCAAACAAGTCTGTAGCAGAAAAACCGCGTTTGCGAACAATTGAGTTTTATGGACTTATCGGGATTTGGAACTAGGCGACTCATATGTACATATTATACTCATTACTCTATATCAGTTGTAGGGAAACTTTTTCGAGCTAAAAGCCAAATAAGGGAAAACCTTGCATTTTATGTTCAGATTATATATGATTAAACGAAGAATGAAACTAGGATGGAGCACTTTTGGAAAAATGAACATAGTTTTTCAATCTAACATTCCGTTATGCTTAAAAAATAAGGCATACAACCAATACGTACTGCCAGTTATGACGTATGGTTGTGAAACGTGGATGCTAAATACAAGAATGTCACATAAGATCCAGTGCACACAAAGAACTTATGTATGCTTAGTATAACAAGAAGAGATCGTAAGAGGGATACATGGGTAAGAAGTATGATCAAAGTGGCAGATATAGCAGAACGTGTGAAAAAGTTGAAGTGAGCGAGAAGAATGGATGACAGATCGACACGAGAAATACTGGAATGGTATCTGAGAGGATGTGAAAGAAAGCAAGGTAGACCGAGTGGACGATTGGTTGATGAATTGAGAGGAATGTGTACATAGAGTCAAGTGGATGCAGATTGCTTAAGACAGACAGGAATGGAATAGGATTTAAGAGGCCTTCATCCAGCAATGGATAGTGAACGGCTAAAAATGATAGCTGCAAGAAAAAAGTTATCTTCACGATATTTCTTAATGTTTGACAGTTTATTACTACAAAGTATTACAAAGTTTAATCTGATTTAAAGCTTTTTATAAACATGAAGTTATAGAAATAGGATTAATAGGATTAACGTTGTGTTTCACGTAAAACTTTGAATGACAGAGAGAGCCGCATGCGGCTCCGGAGCCGCCGGTTTCCGAACACTGCTCTACATGCTTTCACTCCTATTTTCGTTCCTCTTATTTTTTAAAACAAAGCTGTCATTTAAAGTTCAAAGATGTAAATGAAATATAAATAGTGTTGAAATTACTCTTCATTTTAATGTAGTTTCATATGAAACCGTTTGCGTTTAGGGTATTCAATTTCTCATATACACATACAAATACTACTTATCAAAGAGTATTTAGTTTAATGTATATTTTGTATTTTTCTTTACAGGAATGGTGAACTTCGATGACGCCATGACGTCACGTTATGAGAGGCGATAATGTGATGGAGGTAACTTTAAATCAATATAAAGATACTTAAATCAACGCAGAAGCTTTTTAATCCTTTCTAGTCACGAACTAGTCGCATCTGTGCAGTTTTACATATATTCAGCTTAAGCTAAACCACTAAAAAATCGCTTTAATTATCTCGTGTAAGCAATATTCACAATTTAAATGTCTTTAATTTGTCTCGTTAACTGTTTCTGTGAATCTTCTCGCAATTCACGCATTGATACACACGATTTAAGTGCGTGGCAAATGTAGCGTTCTTACTAACGCGCGTATGAACTAGACTATCTCACTTAACCCACTTTAGCTTTCACTATCGACAAACTTTACCACTTAATAAACAGTTCTGAGTAATGTTTCAATTGCTTTCTCCGTGCAATTGGCTGGCTCGTTAGTGCGGTGACCAAAAGCGATCCGAATAATAAATTTGTAATCGTGTTTTGAGGCTTGCAATTTCGTTTTGCGAAATGTGATTAATCATTTGACTCGATCAACCGTATGTACAATATTACAAGTTTATATTTTGCATAGTTTCGTTAGGCTGCTAGAGCGATGCTTGAAAAAAATAATAAAAAAAGAAGGATTTCCTCCGTATTTTCATTTACTTGAGCGTATAATTAATTCGAGGTGTTCGCGTAATTAATAAACACGAACTATTTTCAGGCCATTTAATCGCAAAATTATCGCATGCTTCATGTTTTGAAATTATGGGCATATCATGCTCTTTTTACGTATATTGCATGATATAAAGCCGTAGATCATTTTTTGTTTAATTTCCCTAAAAAATAGCACAATCGAGCATTTTTTAATAACCAGAAGATTATCTACATTGTATGAAATCGTGTCATTGTCATTTATATTTGTATAAACGATAATCATTTCGCTATAAATAGAACAAGTATTCCAAGTATTTTTAATATAGCACCATTAAAACGTTGAACTCATACAAAAATAAAGTGTCTCCTCATAAATATTTATACAATTAATTTTTATTTACATTTTGATTAATTATTTGAACAATATCGGAACGCCTATGGCATGTTCTTTTTATACGAATTTTTATCTTGATTAAATCTTGGTACGTGTAATAATGCGAAAATAAATTTTTTCATACATTTTTTCGCCCTCGATTAAAGATTTAATCATCAGAAATGAAAAACCTTGTCGTTATTATAATATTTTGTTGGAAAGTCATCTAAATTTTGCACATTCTAAATTTTATCTTTATTATTATAAGCAGTCTACTCTTTTTTTTTCGTAGCTTGTTAAAACGTGTTAGTGCATTTTTTCAAGCTTTCGACAAAATATTTGCATAATAGCTGGCGGTAAGCTAAACTTATTAAAATGATACGCGTATATTGCCTCATAATTTACACCGAAAAGAATTAATTTAAATAAAATTATTATAGAGTGACTGACACGCCATATTATCTTAATCTAAATTTACGTATCGTAAACATGAAGAAAATAATTTTTTGAAATGGAAAAAGGATCAGTAGGAATCATAGTATATTTAACATTTTTTGTACAATAAATATACTACTTTCACTTGTTTAATTGCGATAAGATTTTTATCAACACCTAGCTAATTTTATGTGAATTATAAATGTAAAATGTTGTATTAATTGTATACGAGTATGAAATACAAATTATGTTGCTTGATTTATTGTCAGTACAAACGAGAAATTAAAGCTCTGAAAAAAAATATATACATATATACATATACATATATATAAGTTTATTCAATTAAAACTTACAATCTACAAATACATACATACATATTAATTTCAATATGAAGTGAAAAGAAATACTAGCAAAGTGTCTGTTGTTAAGCAATGGAACGGATGTACATAGAAAAGCGTATGTATGGCCATGATACGCGGCGGTTAGGGCTCAGCTAATTTTATAACTTGAAATATGAAAAAATAAAATATGTTTATGGGTATTGTAGCATGTATAATTTATTGTATGTATAGTGTTGGTGTCTCAAAAGTAAGGTAATAGTGCAACTGTCTTTTTTACACCAACATTTACACGACGTAGTATATTTTTCGCTTTTACTGTATAGGAATTATGTATGTACATATACATATGTATGTATGTAGAGGTAGTAACTTTTTATCGATTTTCACACTGTGGTTCAACTAATGATAATAAAAAAAAAAAAAGAGAAGAGTTAGCCCTGATTAAACGGGATAATACGTTCCGGCTACAAAGTCTGGTTAAACTAGCGGTATTTTCAGCAAGTCGTAAACTAAACGTAAAATCAAGCCTAGTTTGGGGCTCCGGTTAATTTGGTCACCTGTGTCGTCCTTTTACCGAAAACGCTCTAAAACAGGATTAACTCGAGTTAATAAACTCAAATTAAAGTGAAAACTGGCGAAAACGGCCCCAACTTTGAGCCTCATGGAGGGGTGAAAAAAAAAATATATCCCTCACTCTTTGACATTACCTTTTTATATCGACCGGTCTTAAAATATTTTTTTAATTATGCCAGAAAAAATCGTATACCTTTGCATTATATAAAACAGAAATATGAAAGCTCGTAATCGCGTTTAATTATCGTTCTATTATAATATAAAAAAAAACTTTCTTGTAAATCTTACAATTTGCCCTTTTAAATTTTCTCACAGTGCTCTTACAAAATTTTATTACTTTCGAGGGGCGTTTATTTTCACTCTGTGAAGTACGCTTTGATGTAAATTTGTATTTTATTATATAAAAGTCTAATCTAATAATAATAATCATTGCTTATTATAGTTAATTGTGTCTCAGATTTCGGACCAATTTAGACATGTTTTTTTTTTAAACGGTGTACTTTGATAAAATCTTTTAATTTAAAAAAATGTTAGATCAGCTGAAAATTTTTCACAATACCGTTAACTTTATTGTAATTTGCATAGTAAATATTTCATTTATTATAAATTGAGATATATTAAAAATATAATACGTTTAATAAAACCTTGCATATGTATCGCTGATTTAATCGAATCAAATTTCAAAACATTTTATGTTAATTCAATTAATAAAATCAGCTACATTTTCTATAAAGATATTATTTTATTAATCAATATTTTAATTATTTATTTAAGAGAGCTTAAAAAGCTAATTATAAATAAACATTACTTGAAGCTAAAATTACAAAATAAACTTATTATCTAATAGTACTTGTACAGAGGTGCTGTTTTAAGGCTCCCAGGAGTTTATCAATTTTATTTATATTTCTGAGAACTTCTGGCAGCCCATTATATTCAACAACTCCCGAATCTACTTAATTTTAAATTCTTAAATATTAACGTATTCTTAGCTATATATTATGACTTGTATATTATACCCTCTTATTAAATATTTATCGAAATATTTTGGTAATAAATTATTATCTAATTTAAAAATATACACATTTAAGGTTTCATTTACATTCATCCAATTTAATTCATTCAACATACATACATACATATATGTATCTTGTACTATGCAGTTAATCTATTGACATTTAAAATATTCCGCATAGCTCTATTTTGCAGTTTTTTCAACCTATCTTTAATTACCCTATTCACTAAATTTAAAAATGAACCACAATATATAAAATGAGGACGAACAATTGCATTATAAACTAATATTTTTGTATTAATCTACACAATAATCCAACTTTCGTCGCTACTTTTTCAATAATCATCTCACCGTGTAATTTAAAATGTAACTTATTATCAAGTATTACTCGCAAATATTTAAAACTATTAACTATTTCTAATCTTCCATCATGTATATTCATATTTAAATTAGCATTATTAAAGTGAGTTAAGCGTTTCTGTTGAAAATCCATACATATTTATGTATAAAGTACTAGCCGAAATGCCTGGCGTTGCTCGGGAGGGTGAATTATGTATATTTATATTATGAATTATGATAACAATTAATAAATATATTTTTAATAAATATCGTTAGCATTACAGAAAAATATTGCTTTCATTATTTATTTATTGAATGATGAGTATAATATCTGAACGTAATTTCAGTACACTAATTTTTTTAAAGCCATTTGATTCTGCGAAGTATTTTATGCATTAAATTTGACAGATGAGCTACAAATGAACCAAAAATATAAAAATATGAAATGAATTGAATAAATCGACTCGATTGCCCGAAATTCACTTAGTGCGATTTGATTCGCTTTTATTTTCACATGCGTCATTTATTTTTTTTACTTTCGCTTTCACGAGCGTTTCGCAGTGTATACGCAGGTATTATTAGTATACCTAGGTACCTAGATTTATCGATTTTACAGCATGTGGGCCAAACAATGGCACAATTCTCGCCGTTTCCCGTTCAACGCGTCCACTTAACGCGAGATTAGGAACCACGGGGGACCGCGGATAAGCCGATCAGCTTCCGCGGGGAAATTTACGACGAAGATCGCTTTTGGGATTTATTCGCCATAAATGGAAATCACCCTTTGTCATTCAATTTTGTAGCGCTCGATTTGAAGACCGGGAAAGGCAGGGAAAAAAGTGAGGAAGCGTGCTTGTGATGAAAAGTCGCACGAGAAAAAAAATATGTATTGATACGCGTAGGAGTCAATGAGTAGCTTTTCATATGCAGATTCATCAAAGTGTATTGTTAAATGGTTTCAATTTAAATTTTGGCAACGTAGGATTTAGTAAAGGTTGGTTTGTATAAATACTATAAATGAAATGTTAAGGTTATAATGTTCAATAGCTTAATATAACTCAAAAAGTTTAACGGAATTTCATATCGTTTACAATGTAATGGATTTTTATAATGCGAAATTAGTTCAAAGCGGTGGAATGTTTAAAAAGTTATTTCTTACTTTAATAAACTTTTAAAGTATTTTGATCAAATTTGTGTGAATCTTTAAGTTGTTCAAATGATTGGTTATATTATAATAAACTACTTATAAAAAACATGTTTCATTATTTTTGTTTGAAACTTTTCAACTGTTGCGTCCTACAAATACCTACACCTTTTTTACCACAATTAGGCAAATCGTTTCATTATTTATTTGAACTCTTTCTTTATAAAGAACATATATCAATTGTTTATTTAATGGAAATGAGGATAATATATAATCGTTTTTAATAAACAAAATTATAATTTCCACATATAAAAATTATTGTGAAAGCTCTATTGCTATATATGTATATGTATGTGGGTTGTATGAAGGGTTGGGAAAATGCTAATTTCTAATGTATAAGAATAACACGAATGAAACGAAGAATGAAACTAGAATAGAGTGCATTTGGAAGAATGAAATCCAACATTCCGCTATGTTTAAAAAATAAGGAATACGACCAATGCGTACTGCCAGTTATGACGTATGGATGTGAAACTTGGATGATAAATTAAAGAATGCTACGTAATATCCAGTGCACACAGAGAAGCATGGAAATATGTATGCTTGGTTATAACAAGAAGCGATCGTAAGAGGAATACATGGCTAAGAAGTATGACCAAATTGGCAGATATAGCAGAACGTAAAAAAAAATTGGCAGATGAAAGCGAGAAATACTGGAATGGTATCCGAGAGGATGTGAAAGAAAGTGAGAGATGGGCTGATGAATTTAGAAGAATATGTGGAGTCAAGTGGATGCAGATTGCTCAAGACAGACAGGAATGGATGAGGATTGGTAGGGCCTTCATCCAACAGTGGATGGTGAACGGCTGAAAATTATTACGATGATGAAGAATAACACTGCTCGATACTTGAAATGGTTCAAAAACGAGATATATGTAACTTTTCACTGGGCATAAGATTTATGCCCAGTGAACACGAATTATTACTGTTGTACGGTGTATTTCTCAAAATGAATATTGGAATTTGTAGTCAGATATTTTTTCTTTTTCTGAAATCTATTTCTGAACAACGAAAAAAAGTCGCCATTTGTCGAACAGTGTAATTAAGCTACAATTTTACGTGACTCGTATTGTATATTAAATTAAAAGATAAACAGTGTGTTACTCTCAAACACAACATTATCACAACATCGACGATAATAATAATCGTAAAAATACCATGAAAATAATATCGCCTAAAAGAAAGACGTTACCTAATAAAGCTATAATAACAACGCACATACAAAATTTTTATGAATGTACCGTAAAACGAACCGTGTGTGACAACTTGTTGACAACGGAAAGATCTGATAAAAAAAAAAAACCAACAACAACAACAAACACAATAAACGACTCGTATATACATACATATATGTATGTATTTTACGAAATTAGGTCATACTCGGACAAATATAGGCTCGATATATTTATATTTTGAGAGGTATCGTATTCTACGAGTCTAGTTTTGGACCATTGACCGTCGAAGCATATAATTGAGGGGCGTTCGTCGAGTTTGCCGCGGATAACCGAATCCTCCCCCTGTGGAATTCAATCGGATTAAACTTCAGCTTCAGCTTCAGGAGGACTATCTGCTGAATACATCTTCGCCTCCGAGCTGAAAACAAAAGCTAAACCTCCCCAGTTTCCCATCCCTTTTGCGGACGAATGTATTGCACGCCCCAATCCACCGAAGTTGACTGCTAGATACTGACAACCAAACACATTGTTGGCACAAATGAAGATCCTAGTGCAATATTCTGCACTGAGGTCAATGAAAGGGGATCAAAGGTGATGTAGGGTTAGCTTAGGTCGATGGTGGTGTGATGTGATGGTGTATTGACATATGAGTCGCCTAGTTCCAAATCCCGATAAGTCCATAAAACTCACTTGTTCGCAAACGCGGTTTTTCTGCTACAGACTTATTTGCTTGATGGCGTTTAAAATCATTTAAACTTAATTTTGTTGATATTAAACAAAATATTGAGATTAGAAACATGGACTTATCGTTGTTTGTTTCTAAATATGGCTTTTATCAGCTTTTATCATAGTGCAATTGTCAGTTTTTGGAACTAACACTGATTTTCAATATTTTTTTACGGCGCACTTGGCGGTATTTGGTAATGATTCAAGTATAAGGCATCGTTTGAAAACATTCTTAGAACCAGAAAATATTTTCTCCTCGTTTTTTATATATTGTGGACTTATCGGGATTTGGAACTAGGCGACTCATATGTATATTTGAACTAGGGCAATGATGTACCTATATAAAATTCGTATGTCAAAAGATACGTTACATTATTTCAGTATGAAAATGAATGAGAGTATATTGTAATATTGAGAAATGAATAGCATTATTCAAATCGTCTGTATCTTTTTGTCCTAATACAGTGCACAATGTATATGAGACACTTTTATACTGTTTTATTGATATAATATATACAAGAGACACTTTTTTGTATGGTTTATTAAATACTGTAAATCAGTGGACGGCATCGGAGCCGCATGCGGCTCTTTGTATGAAAACTTGCGACTTTTGCTGTCATCCAACGTTTTGTGCGAAACGCAATACGTTGATAGTGTTGATGCACAATTTACACAAAATTAAAATGGATCCTATTTCTACATATAACTTCGTGGCTATAAAAAGCATTAAATCGTTTTTCAATAATACTTTTTAGTAATAAACTGTCGAATATTAAGAAATATCACGAAGATAGCTTATTACTTAGTCAGTGCCATCCATTTCATATATATGTAAGTAACGTTTAATTTAATTTTTAATATTGTATGGGTATAATTCGAAGATAATATGTAGGTTGTGGCTCCCAAACATACCAATTTTGTAATGATTTCTCTAATTTGGCTCTTAGCTCGAAAAAGGTTCCCGACCACTGATGTAAACGGTTAGATGAAAAATGTTCAATTTCTCGCTTAAAGTTGATGTGATTGAAAGCGTAAATTTGAACATACATACATACATATGTAGGTATATGTGAAAGAGTAACATATGTATAAGAGCCATGATATCCGCAAAAGTTTCATTAAAAAATTTAACTTACGTTTTGGCACTACAGTTTTTTTTTATAACGTAAGCCGTTTTTGAGAGTTTGCGATTTTAAAAAATGACTATTTTTATTCAAAGGCTTATCCCAAAAAACATAATATACAAATTTAAATTTTAACGTTCAGTCAGCATTATCATTTTTTTACCCTGGAAATGTACAGTTAGTGTTTAAAGAAGATACATTTGGTTCATTTCTGTAATGTTGGTGATCTTCAGTTCGATGCCAAGCTAAACTATAGATATGTTGTGCTTTTTATTATAAAAAAATTTCGATTTGATACATGGAAATGGTATCTAGGAAGTTAATAAAGTATACTAACGTCCTTGAATATAAATATGGTAGCGAAATTTCGATGGCAAATTCACCGCGGAAAAGCTGCTTAGCAATTTTTAGATGTTTATCGAGTGGGCGTGTTATTTTAGGCGAACGAAATCCAAACAGTAACTATTTTCATTCAGAAAATTACTAGTTAAGCCTAATCCAAAGCCACCACCATTCAGCTAAGCCGCAAAGAAAATCTAACCGAAATATTCGTCTCTGGCAACACATATGTACGTACGTATGTACATATCGTAAACATCACACATACAATATTCCAGATCCGAATGTAATACCACATCACTTAATATACCGATTGATCCACAATTCCATTGGCAAGAGGATGTATTATGTAATATATCTTTGGCAATTTGTGACGATTGATAAAAAGGCTCGCATTCGTCAGCGTATTAACATGCGCGCGGCGAACGATTCTTCAAGTGAAATCGTGCGTGAAAGTAACGGGCACTTTAGCAACGATCTCGTACTTATTTTCTCAACGTGAAAGCCTCTCAGGATAGATTGGCGTCTTTATTTACGACGTCCGTCCACGTCCAATCGACCGGGGGAAAAATTTCGTGGGAAATCGATCGGTTGGGGGAAAAATTTCCCGGAAAACTCCGCGCTCATCCGTCTTGATTTTAAACCGCGAGAACAATGAAAACGCGTTTTATCCGCGCGATGATCATTTGCAAAATCAAAACTTTTTGAAAGGCGTCCGGGTCTGACCGCGGATTTTGAGGAAAAACTATCGAGGAAAGCCGCGAAAACTAAGCGGAAGTTCGGGAAAGCGAGCGTCGCGTTGTGAGCGCTGCTGATGAACGCCGCAATCCTGTTTATATATTTTACATGTATGCACGTGGTCTACTCGTAGTAACATCAGTGGCGAGATTAGAACATCGCTTTACGATCCTGGTTTTGTGTACGGCACTGTTGGTTTATTATCTGACGTGATTTATTTTCGACCAGAGAGCATGGTGTATAAATTTCTGTATATGCGAAGCCTTCGTCCCATTTAAAAGGATACATTATTATATATATAAAAAGCCTAACGTGTGTGGGTATATGGGTATTAGTGTGTGTATGTAGCAAGTGTTGTATGGAAAATTTGTGGGAACGCTATGACGCGTCGTCCCACCCGCTCCCTCACTTTCAGGTTTTTTTAGTTTATTGCAAATTTATGAACTGTTTCTTAAATAAAGTAAGATGTTTTGATTCTATTTATTAAAGTATAGGATTTTATTCGAAGAAAGCGATAAAGCATATTTTATTATTAAACATGCTAAATGTTTCGTTTCATATATTAAATGTTTAAATGTTCACTCTGCATCCTGTTAACTCCACACATTATTCTCAATTCATCACCCCATCGTCCGCTCGGTCTACCTTGCTTTCTTTCACATCCTCTCGGATGCCATTCCAGTATTTCTCGCGTACATCTGCCATGCATTTTTCTCGCTGTGTCCAGCCCTGCTATTTGACACCTTGGTCGTGCTACTTAGCCATATATTCCTCTTACGATCTCTTCTCGTTATACCAAGCATACATCTTTCCACGATTGACTGTGTGCACTGGATCTTGCGTAACATTCCTGAATTTAGCGTCCGTGTTTCACATCCATACGTCATACATAACTGGCAGTACGCATTGGTCGTATGCATTATTTTATAAGCATAGCCATATAGTGTATTTAGTAGTTCAAAATGTAGAAAAATATACATAGTAGGTAGTTGAAAAATACTATGAGCGTACATATATATGAGTGAGCATCTGTGGTTATTCAGGCAGTTAGGCAGACCATTGCGCTATTATGTATAGTAATATACACAATGTTATTGCAAAATTGAAAAAAAATCGCAGTGGAACGAATGCCAATTGGAAATCTATATATGTATGTACATATGTATATATAAATCAATGTCTGTCTGTTTGTTTGTTTGTCTTTTATAGGCTCCTAAGCCACTCAACCGATCGCGATGAAACTTTCAGGACTTATTGTGATCATGCCGGGGATGGTTCATGTGAAAAAAAATCGGAAAAAACGGGAACGGGAACGGGTCTGCTCACGCGTCAGATAACGTACTAGGAACGGGAACGGGAACGGGAACGGGATCGGGAACGGGAACGGGACCGGGACCAGGATCGGCAACGGAAACGGGATCTGGAACGGGAACGGGCCTGCTCACGCGTCAGAAAACGTACTAGGAACGGGAACGGGAACGGGATCGGGCATTGCAACGCATGCCGGGTCAGCTAGTATCTTATAAATAATCTAACCTCACCTAACTTAACTTGACCTATTTAAAATTTGCAATTCAAGTATTAGTTCATCGTGCCTAATCCGTATTTAGTATTTACTTTTTGTACAATGGAAATAATGATTCTTTTTTTAAAAAATGTCTTCAAGGTAGCTTTAAAAGCTAGTTACAAACAAACATTACTTAAAGTTAAAATTACAAAATAAACTTATTATCTACTAGCACTTGTACAGAGGTGCTGTTTTAAGGCTGCCACGAATCTATCAATTTTATTTATATTTCTGACAACTTCTGGCAGGCCATTTATATTCAACAACACCCCTGTACAAGATACTTTTGGATCTACTTAATTTTAAATAATTAACTATTAACTTATTCTTGCGTATTATGACTATGGACATATATTATACCCTCTTATTAAATATTTATCGAAATATTTTGGTAATAATTTCTTATCTAATTAAAAAATATGTACATATATACTAACATGCACACTTTTAAGATTTCATTTACATTAATTCAATATTTCTGAGAACTTCTTCATTATACCTATTTTCAACAACACCCCCGTACAAGATACTTCTCCTGGATCTACTTAATATTAAATTCTTAACTATATACATATATTATACCCTCTTATTAAATATTTATCAAAATATATATATATATATATAAATAAAATCTTCTAGGTAATCATATTGAATTTGACAAATTATAACTTATTTTTATTGGTCTCTGAAAATGTCATACTAAAAAATGATGAAATAATTTTCTGAAGTGTAAGCGGATTTTAAAATGCACTATTTATATTTTTATTTTTTGATATTGTGCGGTCAATTTCTTAAAGTCTATTATTGTTTTATTCAAAATGAATACAGAAATTTACAGTGAGGTATTTTATCATTCACTTAAAGTATTATACAGCGATGAAATATTCCAAAAAAATCGTCCAATGTCGGTCAAAAGTTAAAAATATATATTTTCGCATAGAATTTTTTTTAACCGTTCTCATTATTGTATACGACACGTTTTCTATTGAAACTTTTTTTTAAACAAAAGATTTCATTTAGGATTTCATTTACATTAATTCAATATTTCTGAGAACTTCTTCATTATACCTATTTTCAACAACACCCCCGTACAAGATACTTCTCCTGGATCTACTTAATATTAAATTCTTAACTATATACATATATTATACCCTCTTATTAAATATTTATCAAAATATATATATATATATAAATAAAATCTTCTAGGTAATCATATTGAATTTGACAAATTATAACTTATTATTATTGGTCTCTGAAAATGTCATACTAAAAAATGATGAAATAATTTTCTGAAGTGTAAGCGGATTTTAAAATGCACTATTTATATTTTTATTTTTTGATATTGTGCGGTCAATTTCTTAAAGTCTATTATTTTGTTTTATTCAAAATGAATACAGAAATTTACAGTGAGGTATTTTATCATTCACTTAAAGTATTTATTATACAGCGATGAAATATTCCAAAAAAATCGTCAAAAGTTAAAAATATATATTTTCGCATAGAATTTTTTTTAACCGTTCTCATTATTATATACGACACGTTTTCTATTGAAAACTTTTTTTAAACAAAAGATTTTAAACCACTACGCTGATATAGACTGTGTGGAAATTACCTTTTAGTGACACAATCTAAAGCTCTGGGTAAAAAGTATTCCTGATTGCTTTCCCAGTCGATCGAACTGGGGAATAGGTAGGGAATACACACTTTTTTCCAAAGCCTTCACGCAATACGCAATATCGGCGAGACACTGACATGTGGGGGTCGCGTGCGATAAGGGTGAAATTAAGTTACACACCGACTGTTAGATCGGAGGAGGAGATGGTGGAGGCGAAGGGGTTAACTCTCGCTCTCTAACCTTATATCTATGTACATAGGTACTATATTACGTCATACGTCTACGTGTCGTGGAAAATTACGTTCGCCGTTTTGGTCGCGGCAAAGCCGGTTCAAATTTGCATTCTCACATTTCCGTATCTGAGCTTTTTTTTCCCCCACATCCCAGAGCTTTCATCCTCTCTCTTTCTCTCTATCTACATAGTGTGGAAATTTTCGTTTCTTTTCTTCGCGGCGCGACCTTCTAACCCTATTTTAAGTTTATACCCTCGCCGTTCCTTCTTTTACGACCTTTTTCTTTTTTAAACTCGCTTAAAAACGTTATTTCCGCTCTCGCCTCGCAGGGACGTTATTATAATTGAGAATCTGGATTGCAGAAAGGCGTAAGTGACCGACGAGCGTTTTTTAATTAATTAAAACCCAGCTTCAACGTGCAGCGAAAAATTGGCACTCTTGGACAATAAAGTCGGAGCGCACTCTTTCAATGGAGCACAAAGTGACCGTTGTGATTTTCACTCTCGCGCAAAGTATACTGCATTTAAATTGCGCGAATTCAATTAAAATTTGTGTAGATCAGTGGTTGGGAACCGGCGGCGCCGGAGCCACATGCGGCTCTTTATGAATACCTGCCACACTCGCTGTCATCCAAAGTTTTGCGTTAAATACAAAATAATATACTTCATACTTTTTGCTCGACAAAAATTGTCGCAAGATGAATGTACAGAACTCATGTACAGACTGCCACAACTAGGATTTTTATATCTGAGTATCTTAGTTAGACTCGGAACATTTTTAGAGCGTAAGGGCATATACTATTCTATATACATATGTACATATATGGTTGGTACACAGTTTACATAAGATCAAAAAGAATCCCATTTTTACAACGTCATGACTATAAATGGCTTTAAGATCGTTTTTCAGATTAAACTGTATAATACTTTTTAGTAATAAACTGTCGAACGTTAAGTACAAATTTACACTTTCAATCACATCAACTTTAAGCGAGAAATTAAACATTTTTCATCTAATCTAACCGTTTACATCAACTTCACCAGGATAACTTATTTCTTACATTTCATTAATGATTAATGAGTAACATTTAATTCAATTTTGAATATAATGTATATGTAATTCGAAAATAATATGTTGCGGTTCCCAAACTTATCAATTTTACAAGGTTTTCTCTAATTTGGCTCTTAACTCGAAAAAGCTTCCCGTCCACTGATGTAAACGGTTAGATTAGATGAAAAATGTTTAATTTCTCGCATAAAGTTATTGTGATTGAAAGCGTAAATTTGTACATACATACATACATACATATGTATATATATGTATGTATGTAAATTTTTACCTATATGTATGTTAACTATTGTTACCTTACTTTAATTTACTTTTGTACTATATTGGTTGTTGTTTTGTGTTCTTTAATTCTGTTGTTTTGTGTTCTTTTACTCTGTTTTTTACCATTTGTGGAAACCTGTTATTGGCTTTCTGTATTTATAAGTTTCATACTTTTTTCTGTTGTAACATAGCTGTTGGTCTTCCTAAAATAAATAAAATAAAAATAAACTGTACATAGAAATAGAATTCATTTTAATTTTGTGTTAATTGTGTGTCGACTTTTTGTATTTCGCAAAAAACGTTGGATGACATTCAGAGCCGCAGTTTTTCATATAAAGTGGTTCCCGACCACTGGTCTACAAGTTACAAATGTGCTAAGATTGGCTTAAATGTATGTAAAATTTTAGAATGAGGAAAGTTCGATATGGGTATTTATTATAGGGGGATTTCGTAACGGATAAAACGAGCCCCGAAATAAATTAGTGCCTCAGGCGTATAAATCGCCTTTCAGGCAATTAAAAACAAAATACGATCAGACGTTTTCGCGCACAAATCTGTGCGTACGTATGTATATTCGTCAGTTTGCTTTCGAGTGGAGGGGTTTGTTCCGTTCTTTCGGTATATATCAACCCTCATCCATCTTGAGACCATAAATTTTCGCAATTTCTTCCATCGACCGACCTCCCTCGTTCCATGTTCTGGTTGTTGGGCGGCTGCCGGCTCTAATATAATAACTCCCACATCCCAGAAGAGCTGTCAAGTCCAGTCACTTGGCTCGGAAACAATCATTAGTCAGAAAACTTACGCGAGTTTGATCGGCCCGAGAAATTCGTTACAATCTTGAAACCTTTTGATACGTTCCTTGGTATAATTTTAAACTAATTTTCGATGTGCGTCGCTCGCAGACAACTCTCGAATATATGTTGATTGTATATGTACGTACATAGAGCGCGTTGAGGTAATCCATTTAGGGCCAGTCGGTTTCCCAGAGGACGGGTCAGCTTTGGTCCGAATCTCACTCCCTCTCTCTTTCCCTATCTATTGGCTGTTCAAAGCGAATCATATCTGGGTGAGGTTTTTTTTGTTCGTTCGTACTTTTTTGGGTCGTTAGATTGACTGAACATCTACGGCGAGGCCGACCGACAAAAGAAAGGACGTAAAAGTAGACGATACAAACAGGAAGAGGTCGTTTCCCCTGGAATCGGGGGAGGATTTATTGCTTCTTTTTTTTTTCTATCGTTCGCCGCGAAGTAGAAGGGTTTTTTTCTCCTCCCAGCCTGTTCGTTTCCAAGTGTTTCTTACAGGAATCCTTCAGCGATGTGAAACTGGCGACTATTGCAGTGTTTGCCAACCTGGATTTCTTGTGATTGACCAAAACACAAGCATAATCCAATATTTTATTTATTTTATATAATACTAGCTGACCCGGCATGCGTTGCAATGCCCGATCCCGTTCCCGTTCCCGTTCCCATTTTATCCCGATTTTTTTTCATCCCGTTCCCGTTCCCGGTCCCGGTCCCGATCCCGTTCCCGTTCCTTGTACGTTATCTGACGCGTGAGCAGGCCCGTTCCTGTTCCCGTTCCCGTTTTTTCCCGATCCTGATCCCGTTCCCGATCCCGTTCCCATTCCCGTTCCCGTTCCTAGTACGTTATCTGACGCGTGAGCAGGCCCGTTCCTGTTTTATCCCAATTTTTTATCACAGGAACCATCCCCGGTATGATCACAATAAGTCCTGAAAGTTTCATCGCGATCGGTTGAGTGGTTTAGGAGCCTATAAGAGACAGACAAACAGACAGACAGACAGACATTGTTTTTTTATACATATAGATATATAGATTAGCTAATTAGCTAATTTAACTCACATCTATAACATGTTTATAACAACTACATAAATCTATTACACATTATACACTATACTTATACATATGTAACTACTATCTCTCACAGAGGTGTCTCCTCACACTTTTCAAGAATACATCTACGGTCTTAGAAGACTTGACGCACTCCGGGAGGCATTATACATTAATTAAACACCACCAGCTGTCTTTGTTTTCCTTACTCTACCTACAACTAATTGGTTCTTATTTCTAGTACAATAACTATGGATATCACTATTTCTAATGATATAATTCTTAAAATAATTTAGCAATAACTTATGATCTAACTTATAAACAAAAGACAATGTGCTTAACTATAAACAATTTCTAATACTCGCCCATCCCAATTCATCTAACATACATACTTCTAATACTTTTTAGCCTACCAACATTCAAAATACCTCTCATAGCTCTATTTTGCAACCTTTGAATTTTATCTAAATCTTGGCCACTGAACATATTAAGTACAGTGGCACAATAAGTCGTAATAATTTTATTATATCATAGGTGTATTCAAATTTAAACACATACTTTTATTGTTTATTTATTTAAAGTAACTTTAAAAGCTAATTATAAACAAATATTACTTAAAGCTAAAATATTTCTGAGCTAATATGATTGTTTGTATTATACCCTCTTATTAAATATTTATGAAACTTTTTGGTAATAAATTCATCATTTTCAGCAGTCTTGAGCAATCTGCATCCACATGACTCCACACATTCGTCTCAATTTATCTTCTTCTTGGTCTACCTTGCTATCTTTCACATCCTCTCGGATACTATTCCAGTATTTCTCGCGTCTATTTGCTATCCATTTCGCGCGCTATGTGTCCACTTCAAATTTTTCACACCTTCTGCTATATCTGCCACTTTGGTCATACTTCTCACCGATGTATTCCTCTTACGATCTCTTATTGTTATACCAAGCATACATCTTTACACGCTTCTCTGTGTGCACTGGATCTTACGTAGCATTCTTGAATTTAGCGTCCAAGTTTCACATCCATACGTTATAACTGGCGGTATACATTGGTCGTATGCCTTATTTTTTTAACAAAAAATAAATTCTTATCTAATTTAAATATACATATATGTATACTGACATGTACACTTTTTTAAGTTTCATTTACATTCATCCAATTCAATTCATTCAACATATGTAGTTACTCTATTGACATTTAAAATACTCCGTATAGCTCTATTTTGTAATTTTTGATAACCTTTTTTATTAAACTTAACAATGAACCACAATATATAAAATTAGGATATATAATATAAAAACAATTCTTTAAAATTCCTTGTATACTATTACATTTTTGACAACAGTAGATAAAATAAAAAATGAGACTTTGAAAGAGATCAATTTAAAAAATTCGTTATCCTTAGAAAGCTCCTTAAAAGTATCGGTTGGATTAAAATTAATTCTCTTTCGTCGTAAATATAGTGTTCTTTTTTACCAACCTATCCATTATCCTTTTTTTATTTAATTTTTTCCCTCATAATGGCGATGGGAAATCACAACGATAAATTTATTTTTCAGACTACTTCACCATTACGGATAATAAATACAAATGTTTACAATATAATAATACTACATTTAATAAAACTTAATGATCTAAAAAGTTCAAACATTAAGCATTACTACTAAAGAATATTTTTAAGGGCCAAAGCGTATAAAAAATGGATTTTTCGTATTGTAAAGTATACCTATGATTATTAAATTTTATTTACTTACATATACTCCAATTGTATGCTATCAGTATATAATTACATACATATGTACTAGTGTAAGCCCGTTGAATAACAACGAACGTGTCTGACGTAATTGATTACGTACCAATTTAGCAAAGTCGCGAACCTACTAAGGATTAATATTTTCAAATTATAGGACGCCTTTTATTTCATCCTTTACCGAGGTGAGCGTTATTAGCAGACAGACAGACGGCTATATATACATACATATATGTAACTAGTGTAAGCCCGTTGAATATCAACGAAAGTTTGTGTGGGTGACTATATGTATGTGTATTTAATAGTTTTTATAGTTGTTGCACAGATGGCGCGTTATAATAACAACGTAACAATTTAGCAAAGTTGCGAGCATATTTATTATATAAATAGTCAAGTTGAAGCCAGCCCAGTGATACCGGGTTCAAATCTCATTCGTGCGACGTTCTGGTTTTTTAATTATTTACATCGGGAGCGTTATCAGCAGACAGACACACATACACACAGACTACTATATATAACAGATGGGGCTATTATATATAACAAGTGTAAGCCCGTTGAATATCAACGCCCGCTGAATTTTAAATTACGTAAAGCGCTTTTTTAATAGAGATCCCCACTAATTAATCGCACGGTTGTAAGTGAAAAAAAAAATATAATAGTTTTTATTGCGCCATCTATGTACTATAGCAATCCCGTAGTATCGATAGTATCGATTTTTACCTTACTATTTATATAATAATTATAATTTTGTAAGTGATTTTGTAATCAAAAAACAAAAAAAGTAATAGTTTTTATAGTGCCATATATGTATTATTAGCAGAGTTACAATCCTTTTGTAGGTAAAGCAGTCACGATCCCTTGTATAGGTAATGTTTAAAAAAAAAAAGGACCAAATCAACAACTGGCCGTGGCGTATGCGTTAGCGCGATCACTCCCGACCTGGCGTCCCGGGTTCTCGATCCCCACTCATTATGGTTATTTAATTATTTTACCTCAGCGAGCGTTATCAGCAGACAGACAGACGTATTTCGGCTATTATATACATATATAATAGTGTCTGCCGGGTAGCCGGAACGCTCGCATTCACTCACACATACACTTACGGCACGGGTAGTGCGAAGCGATCGTATTTTTCAACTACCACCACATTTTTGTTACTTTTTTAACTACTAAATACACTATTGGCTTTATATATTTCATGTATGTATGTATATACAAAAGCGTACTAGAATTTGGGGATGTGAGTGAATTTTTTCATTAAAAAAAAAGGTTCAAAATCACTACGCTATCCCATATTTTTCCTCACACGCGAATGCGATAGAAAGTACACAGTTTATATTTCGGTCAGGTATACCTCGACTTGTCTCAGATGAAGTTTGATTAAGCTGCTGAAAAAACAGCACTACATACGTATGTACGTACATACATACTAGAACCGATCGATAGGACGTATCTCTCGCTTGCATACGAAGGGGTCGTGTTTCGTTTGAATTTTACCTACATTTTTTTTACCCTTATCTTATGAAAACTTACTAAGAAGATCCACGATCATTATACGCAACAGTGTGACGCCATTACGCTTAAGTGGCAAGGGCATCAGTCTTGCAAAGCGGAAAAATCTAAAACGTTACGCCAAAAGGGTCGTTCTTGTAACGTCATCACCCGCGACATATATCACAGTCGTAAAAATAGCGTCAACCTTTTTTTTTTTCCTTTGGAAACGAAGACAATTGTAGTTTTATTATCTCGAGCGCGAAAGTGTCTCCTAACGGGTCAGAGGCTCGATTTCCTCCGCGATATTACGTAGAAAATTGTAATATATGTATTTTATATGTATTATTTCAATATACAAGGCGCATTCTTTATACAGTTACAAAACAATTTTCTGACTGAGATATGTGAGTGAGGACATGTATTTATAGAACAATAAAAAGAAGATATTTCAACTTCAATTTTAAAGGCGCTCGCACACCTCTGCGAAATTCATCGACGAATATCGCAATACGGGCGAATACGAACGAACAACGGGCGAGTAGCGAAATACTGTGGTGCGCACACTTGACACACGACTGCAGCGCTAAACGGGCAAAACGCGAAATACCATATGTCACCTCGCTTTCGGAACGTTTGTATTTCACTGACATGGACTCCTCAAATGAAGACGAGGCTCTTATGTTGGCCGCATATTTATATGAATGGTTAGTTCAGTGGTTGGGAACCGGCGGCTCCGGAGCCGCATGCGGCTCTTTATATGAAAACCTGCCGCTCTCGCTGGCATCCAACGTGTTGCGTGAAATACAAAATGTTGACAAACAGTTTACACAAGATCAAAATGAATTCCATTTCTACCACGTCATGGCTATAAATGGCTTTAAGATCGTTTTTCAGATTAAACTTTATAATACTTTTTAGTAATAAACTGTCGAACGTTAAAAAATATCACGATAACTAATTTCTTACATTTCATTAATGATTAATGAGTAACATTTAATTTAATTTTGAATATATAATTCGAAAATAATGTTGCGGCTCCCAAACTTACCAATTTTGCAAAGTTTTCCCTAATTTGGCTCTTAGCTTGAAAAAGGTTCCCGACCACTGGGTTAGTTAAATACTTTTATCGTTAAACGTAATTTATGGGTGTATGACTTTGAGACCGATTGCACTGCGACCAGAGAACAAAATCAAAATTTTGTATCCGGCGAACAGAAAAATGCTTAGATAATATTAACAGGATTTCAACCAGCATTCCCCGCCCCACTAGCTGTAGCTCCACCTACTTACCCCCACCATTTCAATCAATTAATTGTATTAATATTCATTTCTGTAAACTTAAAAGGGATTGGGGCATATTTTTCCATCAGAGATACACGAAAATCATAATTCGAGCAATTTAAAGTAAAGTATTTATATTCAAAAAACACAGTTTAACAACCATTCAAAAGATTCAGATTCTTATTGGTCGATGGTGGAATCAAACCCATTGTTGTCTCGCTCACTCACATGGCTTTGAAGTTAACTGGGTATGCCAACTCACTATGTACATATACTCCGTCCGCTGTAGGATGATATTCATCCGATGACGAATATGCAAGCCGGATACAAAACTGAGACAAAACGACATCGGTTTTCTTTCAGTTGGTGTTTTTGATGTAGACCCGTAATTATTTATAACGGTGTGTCATCAGATCACCGGTGATTTCGCACCGAATTCCGGTACGAAATCGGTAGTGATGTAGGCAGCGTCACTTGCGGGTATGCGATACAACTCCCCACCATATCAAACGCGCGATATTCGCGCGTTTTCTTTGCTAGGCGAAATACTGATCCGCGGAGGTGTGCGAGCGCCTTTAACCATAATAGAACGGTCGATAACAAGGTGCACCTGAAAATCAAATGTTATACGCAAGCAAACCGTGCAATTTTATTATTAGCATCAAAAGTTTCTTTCAGTCCCAAACTCATCTTAGATTTGCATAAGATATCTGATTGTTGCATCACGCTACCCAATTTTCTTTGAAGAAAGTAAATTCGGATATAAATTCTGGCATTTAAACAGACAAAGCTCGTCGTTCACCAATCATTATGCATTCTGAAGATATTCATAGAGTACTGAAAAACTTTGAGTGTATTCAACTTTGCTCTGCTTGATAACAAACAGCAATCATAAAAGTATACTGATGCTAGCTACCTTACATAATAATATTGCACAGTTTTTATTTATTTATTTAAAGTATGTAGCTTGACAAGCTAATTACAAACAAACATTATTTAAAGCTAAAATTACAAAATAAACTTACTATCTACTAGCACTTGTACAGAGGTGCTGTTTTAAGACTACCAGGAATCTAACAATTTTATTTATATTTCTGAAAACTTCTGGTAGGCCATTATATTCAACAACACTCCTGTACAAGATACTTCTCCTGGATCTACTTAATGTTAAATTATTAACTATTAACTTATTCTTACCCCTAGTATTGTGACTATGTTTGTACATATGTATGTATATATGTCGATACAATTTACACCGCATCATATATTTTGATTGTTGTGTAAATACATCTAACTTCCAGCCTCAGTCAGGAGACTGTTTTGTAACCGAATGAGGAATGGGTCGCCATCCTGTGTTAGGCTAATTTTAACTAGTGAATCTTTTCAATACATTGAATCGACAAATGATGCGTATTTCGGTACGGTATTTTATAAATTTTAATATAAGTAAGTACGCTGTATTGTCTCTCCGTGTAGAAATGTTCGCGTCGAGATGACTTTAGTGCCACGTAGCGTATAATGTACAACGTAAAAATGAATATAGGGAAACCGTTACCGAGCGAATGGGAAAACTTTCAGAGGTTTGCTGGCAACGCGATGATCGTAATAATTTTCATCGATATAAACAAAACGACATTTTACGACCGTCAGACGACTGATATCCTACGGGGCTAAAATAAAATCGGCCAATAAAATTCGAATTAATCTTCTTTTTATTTATATACGCGATGCGATATATGGTGAAGAGTCGATACGGTTTTTTTTGCGGATCGGCAACGTTGTTTCTTTGATTTGTATTGTAAGATTGACACAGGCATCAAAGGTTGATCAAAAAACTTTTGAGAATCAAGTCAGTGGGAAAAAGTTATATATTGTAATCAGAACACGTTGAAAATAATATAAAAAACCTGTACATTTTTATCTGCACCGTGCTTCTTAAGTTTCAGAAAATCTACCTATGTAGGTACATACATACATAATGGAATTATTCATTGATTTTTACTTTATTCCTATACGTAGTATACATATGTGGATAAAATATTGTGTTTTTATAGAATGAATAGCTTAAAAACGTTTCTTTAAATCTTCGTGGTCGGGAACCGGCGGCTCCGGAGCCGCATGCGGCTCTTTACTCAACGTTTTGCATGAAATATGTACAAAGTGTTGAACCACAGTTTACACAAGATCAAAATGAATCCCATTTCCACCACGTCAGGGCTATAAATGGTTTTTCAGATTAAACTTTATAATACTTTTTAGTAATAAACTGTCGAACGTTAAGAAATATCACGAGGATAACTTATTTCTTACATTACATTAATGATAAATGAGTAATATTTAATTAAATTTTGAAAATAATATGTTGCGGTTCGCAAACTTACCAATTTTACAAGGTTTTCCCTAATTTTGCTCTCAGCTTGAAAAAGGTTCCCGACCACTGACGTAGACAAATAAAAAGGCGTACAGAAACACATACATAAAGAAATACAGACATATGTACATACATAAAAAAAATACACATAAACAGACATATAAATATATAGACGGAAACATACGTACAATAATGCACAGTGCCTGAAAGATAGACAGACAGATAGCAGATATACATATGTACATAAAATATAGCTTGAAAAAGGTTCCTGACCACTGGTTTAGATCACTTTTTCAAGCCAAGAGCCAAATCAGGGAAAACCTTTCAAAATTTGCAAGTTATGAAGTCGCAACATACTATTTTCGGATTACATATTCAAAATAAAATTAAACGTTACTTCTTTATGAAATGGATTTTTATCTGAAAAGTAATTTGAATGCTTTTTATAGCCATGAAGTTATGGAAATCGGATTAATTTTGATTTTGTTTAAATTTAAATCGTGTCAAATAATTATGTTTCACGCAAAATGTTAGATGACAGCGAGAGCCGCAGGTTTTCATACAAAGAGCCACATGCGGTTCCCGACTTTTTTCCCGTTTTTTCTGGAATGAGACTTTGATAAAACCGAATATTTACATGTTTACAGCAAAGAAACTTTATATTATGTATTTTTATACTATCCGACGTATATACATACATATGAATGTATGTAGGTAAAATGCAAAGTATTATTATTAAAAAGTTAATACACGGTTAACTTTACAAGCTCAATAAACGTTTTTGCCTCGTATATACGCGTATATTAGACGAGCTAAAGGTTAGGGTTTGAATTTCGTAAGCGGTCGCATTTTCCATGAGTCGATTTTCATTGAGGTTTTTCCCGCTTTTCCGCCGTAAGATTTAACCTTCCGTGACGGGATCAAATATAAAATTAAAATAAAATACGGCACGGTCATAAAAAAACACGAACCCACGAGAGTTTTCGTCGTAAAGCGACACAAACCGAGACTTTAACGACCTCTATTTGACCAGTATTGAATGGAATACCCGTCACAGATATCGCCCCAGAGAAAATATCTCAAATTCGATCGATCGTTTCTAGTCGACGAGTGCACGTTCTCGTCAAATTGGAAATTCTTCTCCTCTGCTTATTTGTATCTTTTGTAAATATTTGATGTGAATACGAGTCGATGTATTTTGTACAAACATGCGGGTGTTTTTTCTAGAGTTTTGCGCGTTGAGAAAACAAACACTTATTTCTAGCATACAGTGATAAAAATATATCACCGCAAGTGAGCAGAGAAGTGAACGCTTCAACTAAACTCGTGCGATGTGAAAAATAAAAAAAAAACCCTTATATTATGGGGGGAATGTATTTTTTTTATAATCGAATTATATTCGAAAATATGTTCGCAACGAGAGTTTCGCATAAAAATGAAATATTTTCGCCTGTAACAAACTATTTTAACGTGTTATACTAAAAGTTGCCGAACTGGAATATTTTATAAGGGGTCGTTCGGGTTTTTTTTTTTTTTTTGAATGTAAGGAAAAATAAAGACATACATAATAACGAACTTTGGAGGTTATATGTAAATGATTTTATTTGAATATTAAATTTATCTTGATTACTTATACTATGTACTTATAGAATTCGAAAATATTTTTTCATCATTTTCAGCCGTTCACCATCCACTGCTGGATGAAGGACTCTCCAATCCTGTCTATCTTGAGAAATCTGCATTCACTTGACTCCACACATTATTCTCAATTTAGCAGCCCATCTTCCACTCGGTCTACCTTGCTTTCTTTCACATCCTCTCAGATACCATTCCAGTATTTCTCGCTATGTGTCCACTTCAACTTTTTCACACGTACTGCTATATCTGCCACTTTGGTCATACTTCTTACTCATGTATTCCTCTTACGATCTCTTCTTGTTATAACCGAGCATACATATTTTCATGCTTCTCTGTGTGCACTGGATCTTGCGTAGAAATTGACTAAAATAATATTTATTCAATTTTACACAAAGGATATTCATTTTACGATTTACATACAATACCGATCTGCATCCACTTGACTCCACACATTCTTCTCAATTCATCAGCTTATCTTCCACTCGGTCTACTTTGCTTTCTTTCACATCCTCTCGGATACCATTCCAGTATATCTCGCGTCCATCTGCGATCCATTCTTCTGGCTATGTGTCCACTTCAACTTTTTCACACGTTCTGCTTTATCTGCCACTTTGGTCATACTTCTTACCCATGTACTTCTCTTACGATCTCTTCTCGTTATACATGCTTCTCTGTGTGCACTGGATCTTGCGTAACATTCGCGAATTCAGCATACGTCATAACTGGCAGTACGCATTGGTCGTATGCCTTCTTTTTTAATCATAGCGGAATGTTTTATTTAAATACTATGTACATTCTTCCAAAAGCACTCCATCCCAGTTTCATTCTTCGATTTATTTATTCTTCTTTACATTCGGTCATATTCACCAATTGTCCTAGGTATAAATAACTATCAACTATCTCTACAATATGATTATGGTCATCATTAAGAAATGTTGGATTTAATTATTGAATGTTAAAGAATTAGCAAGATCGGTTAATTCGACCAATCATATAATCAACTGTGTTAGTAAGCCATTTGAAATTAAACAAAACAAAAATATAATTAAAAATTAATGAAATTCATCAGAATAGTTAATACAAGTGTTGAATGTTTGTCGAAATTCGTAATTTGTTGCTATACATATTTACCCAGATGGTTTAAAATTTGAGCGATTGAACTACACTTAATTACATTATTAAATGAGGGCATATATTTAATACTGATCAAATAATACAATACATTAGCTATTTTAGCGATGATTTATTTAGTTTTCAGGCTATTTAATAGTTAGACTCTGTAACAAAATTCATACGTATCACTTTTAAAACTGTCTTGTGGTGTATAAATCACAGTGCAAGTACAAAGCGTATCTCCAAAGGGACTTGGCCTATTTTTGTACTGGGGGGTCTCGTAATTTTTAAATTCAATTGTCTAGTTTATGCTCAAAACCCAATTTGGCACAGCTCGTTCCCACGACATATGCCCGTTTGACCTGGTAACGGAATACTATCAAATTTTATATGTACAAATGTGGTAAAATGTGGAGCGGTCTTGTATGAAGAAATTTTTTATTTGTAATATCAAAATGCTTGGGTACAAGATTAGTGCTCTATCAGATACTCATCATAACTGCAAAATATCTCCTAAAAGTAATAATTTTTAGTAGTGCCCCAATCAGCTTGAATATTGGGAAAAAATATGGTTAGTGGGTGGAGCGAATTTTTTTTTTTTTGAAAATCGAAATGCTTGGGCTTGAGAAAGTTGCCCTACAAGTATAAGTATACAAAACAAACAGTGTACGTATATAATTACTTTAACTCTTTATATTGCCTCAATGGAGTTAAAAATTTAGAAGAAAAGTGTTTTTAGCTGAAAGTGGAAGGTTCATATAGCGGTATTAAAACGCAGATAAAATACATTTGTTGTCATTTATTTGATTTAAGGCAATGCAAACGAGTAATACATATGTTTCAGTTACTAATATTAAGAACAAAACCCAGAGTAAATATCATACCAGCATCCCACAAAAAAAACTTAAATATATGTGTAATAATATTCTTTTGTGTTGAAAATAGGCTAAAATTCGTTATTCGAATCTCGTTTTTTATGAAACCATCTTGCCTTAATGGTCCATAAACAGTAGTAGAGGCTTCTGTCATTATTTTGACTGTGTGGCTTGAGTGTGACAAGGAAAAATCTTATCTGAGGTACTCGTAAAATGACTATTTATTACTTCTTGATCGGCAATAGCTTGTACATAAAATAGTAAAATGTTACATCTTCCCAATTTATTATATTGCCACAATATGCTTTTTACAATAAGTTTGTAGTAACTTTGTACATGCAAGTAACTGAAATATGTGTATTACTTGTTTGCAATGTCTTAAATCAAATAAACTTTAATTTAATTTAACCTTCCGCTTTTAGCTAAAAACACATTTCTTTTAAATGTTTAACTCCATTGGAGCAGTATAAAGAGTTAAAATAATTACAACATTTGTTTTGTATATCCATAGAGAAACTACGATTTTCAAAAAAAAAAATTTATTTAATATTCTCGGAGAAAGAGAATATTCTCCAAAAAATTATTCTTCGAGAAAATTCGAGAATTTTCTTTTTTCTTGGTTATAAAACATCTCTAGATAGTTTAATAGCTCTTTAGAGGATTCTAGGATATTTTTAGAACCTAATAGGAGTAATAGGACTTTCTAGAGTGTCTGAAAGCATTATGAATGTCATTTTTTCATTCTGACGACACTGAATGTGTCATTTCGTCATTTTAACATACGCACTACTAGCATGAACGTTTTCCGGGAAATTCTCACAGGAATGCAATATATATTTTTTGCAACATATTTTTATTGCTTTGGTTATGATATTCCAGTGAAATTGTTCCAACTTATGATAAAATCATTCATTTAAACTTTGTCATATTCACGCCCCATCAAATTTAGTTTTTGTCACGGATACTTAACTAATATTATTCGTGTAATCCGTATCACCTCTCTCAAGTATTAGCCCGGATTAGAGGGAGTTTACTGTATATTTAGGCAAATACAGAAAGAGTTAGTATTTATTTATTTAAAAATACATGGTGGCCCATGGAGCGCAGGGTACATTGCATTATTATTTATTTATTTTATATAATATTAGCTAATTAGCTAATTTAACTTACATCTATACACTATACTTATACATAACTACTATCTCTCACAGAGGTGTCTCCTCACACTTTTCAAGAATGCATCTATTGTCTTAGAAGACTTGACGCACTCCGGGAGGGCATTATACATTAATACACCCCTGTGAAAAACACCACCAGCTGTCTTTGTTTTCCTTACTCTACCTACAACTAATTGGTTCTTATTTCTATTACAATAACTATGGATATCACTATTTCTAATGATATAATTCATAAAATTATATTATATTACTAGCTGACCCGGCATGCGTTGCAATGCCCGTTCCCGTTCGCGTTCCCGATCCCGTTCCCGATACCGTTCCTAGTACGTTTTCTGACGCGTGAGCAGGCCCGTTCCCGATCCCGTTCCCATTCCTGTTCCAGATCCCGGTCCCGTTCCCGATCCCGATCCCGATCCCGTTCCCGTTCCTAGTACGTTATCTGACGCGTGAGCAGACCCGTTCCTGTTCCCGTTCCTGTTTTTTCCCAATTCCAGATCCCGGTCCTGTTCCCGATCCTGATCCCGTTCCCGATCCCGTTCCCGTTCCCGTTCCTAGTACGTTATCTGACGCGTGAGCAGGCCCGTTCCCGATCCCGTTCCCGTTTTTTCCCGATTTTTTTTCACAGGAACCATCCCCGGCATGATCCTGATCCCCAATAAGTCCTGAAAGTTTCATCGCGATCGGTTGAGTGGTTTAGGAGCCTATAAGAGATAGACAGACAGACATTGATTTTTATATATACATATATGTAGATATACTACATTTTTAAACAGAAAATTCTCGGTTTGGAGAATATTCTCCAAAAGGTTATTCCCGAGAATTTTACAATACTATGTATGTAATATAGCACTAATCCCTCACCCAAGCTTTTTGATATGCATTACGAAAAAAATTTCTTAATACAAGACCGCTCCGCATTAATATATGTATGTATGTATAGTCCAGCGACTTGGTTTAAGTTCGTTTTAATTCAAAAGCCTCACGGTTCCCCCATTTAGAGTGTCTAACTCTAGATCTAATTTAAAAAGATCGACCTCCGGTGACGTATGGTTGGGGTTCGAGACAGAAGAAATTAAGCTCGGAAAAATAAATTTTCCCGCTACGACCCATTTTCCGCGGCGAAATTGGCGATGACTTCGCACCACGACAACAGTTTGCTTCGGAATTGAATTTTCCCCCCCACACTCTTCGGTAGCGATTTCTTTTATCGGGACCCTTAAAATGGATGAAGCCGCCATAGTCAAATGCGAACGGATATACTATGTTATTTTTTTTTTTTTTTTGCTTTTTTTGGTAATTTAATCACTCTTTTTTCGAACGGGGCACGGGCGTGGAAAAAAGTTATTTTCCGGCCGATCTCGTCCGTTCATTTTTCACCCTTCCGCCGTCATGCGTGGTTCATTTTACAGCCGAACCGGCCCTTAAATCTTATTATAATCTGGTACCGGGGAGCCGGTTTTATGGGACCGGTTCCGTTAATAGCCCTTTAAGTGTATAACAGATTGCTGAGCGATTCCCCACTTCGCTCCAGGGGTAGTGTGTAGGGCTTTTTCGCGCCGGGGAACAAATTAATATACACACGCCCTTTCGATTTTTTTTTTAAACCCCCACTCATGCCAAATAAAACCCCGTAATCGTGTCTGTAGAATGAGATCGTATTACAATAGTGTCATTTACGATGCGATCGTAGGAAGAAGTATGACCAAGGGCTTTTGTGCGTTGGAAAATTCATTCAGAACCGACGCCAAACACATTGTCACCCAGATTACATCATAGAGAATATCAATTAACTTCAATATAACCAAACATTTTTACATAGAAGAAATACATCAAGTGCAACGTATTGACTTGCAAAATTAAATTGCTGTTTATCTTTCTATATTTATGTCTGTCTCTCAATGTGCTTTTCTATCTATTCCTTGTATACTCTGTCACAGTTTGACTAATTGGGACCGAACTTTGCAGGGTTACTTCCTATAATACAGTGGCTCAAATACTTAAACTATACATTGGGTACTTAGACAGTTGCAATAAGTAGCATGGAAAGATGTATGCTTGGTATAACAAGAAGACATCGTAAGGGGAATAAATAGGTAAGAAGTATGACCAAATTGGCAGATACATATAGCAAGCAGAACGTGTGAAAAAGTTGAAGTGGAGACATAGCTAAAATAATGGATGGCAGATCATCGCGAGAAATACTGGAATGGTATGCGAGGAGATGTGAAAGAAAGCAAGGTAGACCACGTGGACGATGGGTTGATGAATTGAGAAGAATGTGTTTAGTCAAATGAATGCAGATTGCTCAAGACAGACAGGAATGGAAAAGTATTGGAGGGGCCTTCATCCAGCAGTGGATGGCCAACGGCTGAAAATGACGACGATGACAAGCGTTTATTTACTTACTTACATTAATTAGTTTAAAATATTTTAGAAATACTGAAAAAATTACATTAAAATGAAGAAGAAGTGAAATTTTCTCCAATTGTGCACAACAGGTGGGCCAAATTATATCACACTATTACATTTGATTATATGTACATAGCATTCGACATATTCATATAAATGTAAAATATAATTTTTTACTGATTAAATAACATTGTAAATTTTATAAAACAATTGCGACAACATAGTGGCCATTTCATTTTAAAATACAAATTCTTGATTATCTGAAAAATTTCACGCAAGCAAATTTCAATCATCAAATTAGGTTGTTACTTTATCCTGATCAGATAAAGTATTGTGATCGTGCAAAAATTCGACCTTGAGATTTTGACTGATTTGAATCGGGTATCATCCCCTGATTACGTTTTCATGATTTCTGGAAAATGTCTGTATGTCTGTGTGTATTTCTGTGGTTAGAATCGCTAATAACTCAAAACCGTTCATCCTATTAATAGGGAAACTCTAAAAAAAAATGGAATTATTTTATTTGAATCTCAATACCAATACTTTGAATATAATTTGAAGGAAAGTGTTTCGTATTTAAATTGTAACATTTTCTCCAAGTTTTGTTGCGATAAGCAACGTTTCAGCATTTTATCAGTCTATATAACAGTAATTTCAAATACGGTGATTAGTTTCGGCCCATCCTGTAGTTTGTATAGTTTTAGTTTTATTTCGAATGCAAACAACCTGCACAGCCTCCTTCCGGTTTCATAAGCGAAGTTGAGAAACAAACATTAGAACCGTAAAGGGCCAGATCGGAACATAAAAACGGAAAACTTTTTTATTTTCAGCATTTTTTGCTGCCAACGGGCATTTCCTGTGCCGCGTCCTAGTACCTCTAGTTTCCTTTTTATTGCTGCGTTTAATCCTTCTGTACATATCTCAGAGAGGATTTCCGAGTCTTTACAAATTGGCCTCGCTCTCTCATTTCAAATTGTCCTCACCTCTCTCTCTCGTCTCCAATTTCTATTTTTTTTTTTTACTTTATTCAACGTGGAAGCTTTTCAGGAAACAGTACCCGAAGCTACCTCGCGTCGAAATTGCTACATTGTATTTATTGTTATTGTCTCATTTGTTGCAGATGCCAGTCGTTTTGTTGCTGCTGCTCCATCTCTCACTGAATGGACCAGAGGAAAGTCACGCAGTCAACCCAGGTCAGTCTTTTGTTGATTAATTGACGCGTCAAGTTTGAAAATTTTCATATAAAATTGACGAAAATTAACGTAACGCTTTGCGCGGGAAGCAGATGTTTCAAAACGTCGCCACTTAACTTGATAAGCTTTCGTCGTATTTATCAAGTTCTAAATACGTGATTTAATTCAACGTTTACGACGAAACATCTGGGTATCGTTAGACATAATAGGAAAACGTATAGAATCTACGTGCATATTCGAAAACAATAACCTCGCCTAGATGTTTCGTATTCAAATTTGGACCGTTTTTGCGAGCGGCTCTGTGTGATATTGTATTTTTTTTTATATTGAATATACGATGAGATGAGATGCGTAATCCAAGAATAACTCTTAACTTTACCTTGTTTACGTGATGGATGAACAGGTATATGTATATGTGAGGCGTAAAGAAAATTTCAATATGTTTTCCCGCACGCAAGTGCTTTTGTAAGTATATACTTTAATTTGAGAGTATAATATTATGTGTAAGTTACTTTTGAATTGTGTATTCAACTCGAATTGAATATTATATTCCTTCAAATTTAACGTATTCTTTAATTGTTCGGTAATTTTATCCGCCAATTTTGGTTTTATATGATTTTAACACTCAACCGCAATATATTGATGTACATATATACTTTTTATATGACTGAAAATTTATTCAAATCTCCTAGTGTGTTTTATTTATTCAAATCGCATTTAGACAGCCATCTTCTCGCTTCGCTCGTATATGGATGTCTAAATGTGTGACAGCTCATGAATGCTAATAATATTAACATGAGCCATCTAAGATTCGTTGACTATACATATAATCATAGTTAAATGCAACTCAGTAGATTTAAAAAATAGATTAACACAATTAATTAAGCAGCGAACGTATTAAAGTACGCTTAAAAGTTATTTTTAATAAAACTGTTCAATGAATTTTGCACGCAAAACGTAGTCACTGTGGATAATCATATTGTAGATATAATTATTTGTACCTAGGCCAATTGGTGAATATGACTGAATGTAAAGACGAAGAAATAAAACAAAGAATAAAACTAGGGTGGAGGGCTTTTGGAAGAATGAACATATTTTTTAAATCCATCATTCCGCTATGCTTAAAAAAGAAGGCACACGACCAATACGTACTGCCAGTTATGACGTATGGATGTGTTCAATTCAAGAATGCTACACAAGAATGCTACAAAGAACGCGAGTTATACTGGAATGGTATCCAAGAGGATGTGAAAGAAAGCAAGGTAGACCGAGTGGAAGATGAGCTGATGGATTGAGAAGAATGTGTGGAGTCAAGTGGATGCAGATCGGTATTGTAAATCCAACACTCCGCTATGCTTAAAAAATAAGGCATCCGACCAATGCGTACTGCCAGTTATGACGTATGGATGTGAAACGTAGATGATAAATTCAAGAATGTTACGCAAGATCCAGTGCACACACAGAGAAGCATAGAAATATGGATGCTCGGTATAATCGCGAGAAGACTGGATCGCAGATGGACGCGAGAAATACTGGAATGGTATCCGTGAGGATGTAAAAAAAAGCAAGGTAGATCGAGTGAACGATGCGCTGATGAATTGAGAAGAATGTGTGGAGTCAAGTGGATGCAAATTGCTCAAGACACACAGGAATGGAAGAGGATTGGAGAGGCCTTAATTCAACAGTGAGTGGTGAACGGCTGAAAAGGATGATAGTTACATTGGATTAACTCGATTGGAGTCACCTTCATACATATATGGAACTGTTGTTTGTTGCTGGAACTCTTAACAGTGCAGTAATGCTCGAGCTATGTATGTATGTATTTTAACTTGCGTGCGGTAACGATCACCCGCTGGTGTCCGTCACGATCCAAAGCATTTCTCGTGCATCAACCTGTTCAAGGTCAAACTTTTCAGATATACTGTCTATGATTCTACGTACAATATTATTGATTTCGCGTCGTCTGCTGAAGGATATTTACAGTATTCGTAATAATTTTGATTCAAATTGTTTATTTAGCACTCGAATATAAAGTCCGAAAAGCGATATGGTTATTTTTTCATGGCTCATTAACACGTCCCGTGTTGTTCGATGCCAATCTCGTCGCGCAGATGCTACCGAAAGCCACCACCTCCGCAACTGCTTCGGTCCACCACCAAATCTACGGCTTATCCGTGAGGGTTGAAGGTGGTTTTACAAGGGGTTTGAGTAAGGGTTGCTTAAAGGGGTGGTAGAAGAAGGGGTATCCCCTTAATATTCCGGTTGGCGCACGTTCCGGCTATCGCCTTCGACACGTCCTGGGCGCGCGCCTCCGCGAATACAAACACCACAGTGACGCGTTTTCTGGCCGGTGTGCCTTGCCTTAGGGTTTTCCCCATGCCACTATGGTAAACCGCACATTTTTCAATAGACGTGCTGCATAATGGATCTCTGTGTGACTGAACCAGTATCGGGTAGGTGGTGCGAGAAAACCTGGGGGAGGGGTGTGTGCGTGCCACGATGCATCGTTTTTGATTTGGTCGTGTGTGTTTTTTTTGACGTGAATACGTCTATACGCGGACCAGTGTGGGGTACCAGTACGAAAACGGCGGTGTTACGTTTGGATGGGCATACATTTCAACACTATCACTTTGTTACTGATAAGATTCGCTCGGGTATACGTCTACGATAGATTTCCAACCTTAAGTTTGCACTGCGCATGCGCGAGGCGCGGGGGAGGGAGCGTTTTCACTATGTCGGCCCATACTCGCCGAAAAGCCAATAGGAAATACAAAAAACGTATATTATCAGATAGAGGGTCTAATCATCTATCGATCAGTACCATCATGTCTGTGATAGAACGAGTGAGACGGTATCGGAAACATCAGAAAGTCTACGTAGCGCGCAGGGAAAACAACGGCTTGGCAACTGCTTACCACAGGCCAATGATAAATAAAATTGTAATCGACTACCAGTTAAGACTTTATTGGTTATCTATAATTTTATTTATTTATAATTGATTTGCTGATTTTATGTTAACTTTTAATTTGATTCTATTATTATTATTATTTCATTTTATTATTATTAATACTTTCTAATTATTATTTAATTGTGTTTAATTTAAATTTAATGTAATTCGATTATACATATATATATATATATATTTTTTTTACTACCATTATTTTATATATAATGTTTTTTTTTTTTCATGTCTCGCCATAGTGACGAATTGAGGAAACCTGTTATGTCACTATGGTATAATTTGTAAATAAATAAATAAATAAATATATAAAAATCAATGTCTGTCTGTCTGTTTGTTTGTCTGTCTGTCTGTTTGTCTCTTACAGGCTCCTAAACCACTCAACCGATCGCGATGAAACTTTCAGGACTAATTGTGATCATGCCGGGGATGATTCCTGTGAAAAAAACCGGAAAAAACGGGAACGGAAACGGGCCTGCTCACGCGTCAGATAACGTATTAGGAACGGGAACGGGAACGGGACCGGGATCGGGAACGGGAACGGGATCTGGAACGGGAACGGAATCGGGAATGGGCCTGCTCACGCGTCAGATAACGTACTAGGAACGGGAACGGGATCGGGAACCGGAACGGGAACGGGATCTGGAACGGGAACGGGAACGAGATTGGGAACGGGCCTGCTCACGCGTCAGAAAACGTACTAGGAACGGGAACGGGATCGGGCATTGCAACCATTATATGTATCCATTTCGATGCTTTCATTTCATTTTCATATTCCAAATAAAATATTAACCGTTAACGCAGACGTATTTTTAAAGAATTTGTAGTGCGTTTTATATTTTTAGCTTTATACATAATTACTTGAATGCATTCGGATGTTTGATTGAAGTGTAAAAATAAAATGTTACCGTGCAAAATAGCATTGGAATACGGCGAGTTATAAAATTTCGTGACAAGGTCATGACGAATGTACTAATGATTACAGTTGCCGTTAAGTTTAAGCTAAAATTTAAATTGAACTTTGGTAAAGTATGTATAATATAAATACATAAGCTTAAGTTAGGCGCGTGTAATCTATAAATAAGCACGGCCCTCTAAGCGAATTTGGAATGATTTTATTCGTTTAACTTAAAGTATATTTTATTTAAATAGGTACGTTAAGTCTCAAAGAGACTAATTTTACTTCGTTTAATTTATTAATATAGGCTACAATGTATGAATCTAAAGGTTAAAATTTATTCTACTATTTTACGTTGTTGCGTTAACTTTTCAGGGTGAAATTCAATTTTCATACATATTAATATTTAAGCTTTTACTTTACTTTGCCTTATATTTATAACATTTACGTAAATTTTTGATTGGACAATATATCGCTTATAACATACTACTTGTATTTTTTTATCTATTGGTGCTAAATTCAAGAATGCTACATAAGATCCAGTGCACACAGAGAAGCATGGTAAGTTGTATGCTTGGTATAACAAGAAGAGATCGTAAGAGGAATACATGGGTAAGAAGTATGACCCAAGTGGCAGATAAAGCAGAACGTGTGAAAAAATTGAAGTGGGGACAGAGCGACAAGAATGGACTCGAGAAATACTGGAATGGTACCCGAGAGGATGTGAAAGAAAGCAAGGTAGACCGAGTGAAAGATGGGCTGATGGATTGAGAAGAATGTGTGGAGTCAAGTGGATGTTAATCTTCTATATACATATATAAAAATGAATGTCTGTCCGTTTGTCTGTTTGTCTGTCTCTTAAAGGCTCCTAAACCACTCAACTGATCGCGATGAAACTTTCAGGACTTATTGTGATCATGCCGGAGATGGTTTCTGTGAAAAAAAATCGGGATAAAACGGGAACGGAACGGGAACGGGCCTGCACATGCGTCAGATAACGTACTAGGAACGGGAACGGGATCGGGAACGGGAACGGGACCGGGATCTGGAATCGGGAAAAAACGGGAACGGGAACAGGAACGGGCCTACTCACGCGTCAGATAACGTACTAGGAACGGGAACGGGATCGGGAACGGGATCGGGATCGGGAACGGGAACGGGATCTGGAACGGGAACGGGCATTGCAACGCATGCCGGGTCAGCTAGTACATATATAAAAATTAATGTCTGTTTGTCTGTCTGTCTGCCTCTTATAGGCTCCTAAACCACTCAACCGATCGCTATGAAACTTTCAGGACTTATTGTGATCATACCGGGGATGGTTCCTGTGAAAAAAATCGGGAAATAACGAGAACGGAAACGGGCCTACTCAACGTACTAGGAACGGGATCGGGATCGGGACCGGGATCGGGGATGGGATCTGGAACGGGAACGGGAGTGGGATCGGGAACGGGATCGGGAACGGGCCTGCTCACGCGTCAGAAAACGTACTAGGAACGGGAACGGGATTGGGAACGGGAACGGGATCGGGAACGGGAACGGGATCGGGCATAGCAACGCATGCCGGGTCAGCTATTCGTATTATATAGAATTGAATAAATATTATTTTAGTCAATTTCAACGAAACATTTTATTGAAAGCGTTCTAAGAAATAAATATTAAACGTATGAAGTGTTCGTCTATTAGATTAAATCTGAAAGTAATACGCAAGATAGATTCAGTAATAGCTTTGTTTTCAAAATTCGCCCCGTCTTTCAGCTCTTACGGAACTCGACACGTCCCCCCTATTCGGCATAATTCGTTTCCACTGTATATACTCGGCACTAGTGAAAGATAAGATACGCTTTTATGAATCGGCTTATATAGATCTTAAAACAAATTTTAAGAGGATTACAAAATGTTTGCAGGGTTACTCGAGACGCGTAGACAGCATTAAGTCCGTAAACTTTGAAATTGTTTATAACGACGCGGACTGGTACTCGTTTTGAGTACCTACTACGCATCCCGGGAAAGAATTTTTCCGACTGGCTGGAATTTTCCGAGTACGTTTTCTCTTCACAGACTGCCTAGAATTTTTGCACACACCTCACCCCTTTTTCTTTATTATAAATTTACACTTCGTGACTCATCGTTGGCAATTTGAAGCCCCTAGTCTCGCTGAATAGTAAAAACGAGAACGCGTGTCTAGTTTATCAGGACCACCCGGTGACCTGTGGGGGAAATATGGCCCTCAGGTGTGGCCTATTATTGAAACGTCATTGGATTATAAAGGGGACCAATATGGGGGAGGTGATTTTTCACCCTTGCAAGTATTCCGCCGTATAACTTCTAAACCTACCCACACACACACACACCCTGAATTTTATCCCCCGGGCTGATCTCCTTCTTTCCGAGTATTCCCGGTAAAGCCTTTTTATACGTCGTCACCGGGTTTCATTGCGTTTCCGTTTCCTGCCCGGTAACCGCCCTTTTTCCGCAAATAAAAAAGGAAAACGGTCAAATAAACGCACAACTTTTGACGGCGCCAATAGTGCCTAAATTTTACTTTCGACGTATTATATTATGTTGTGTGGGAAAAATGTCGAATGCTGGTTTTAAATAGGACAATATTATATATACATATGTATGTATATGTATATATACATATTTTTTTCAAATGCCCATTCGCGTTCGTATTATTTGGCGATATTTTTCCGTTCGCGTTTCTATACCTACATTGTGTGTATTTCTAGGAATTGCGTATACGACTATGAATACGTAATATCCCAAACGAAAATTATGCTCGAATGAGTTGATTTTTGATTTATTTTTCGCATACAAGTATACGTACCTGTGACGGTTGTAAGTTCGTTCGGTGACTTTTGTGTATCAAAGTCGTTCAAATTTGACAAGTTTAGAAATGAGTCGCCTGGTTCCAAATCCCGATAAGTCCATAAAACTCACCTGTTCGCAAACGCGGTATTTCCGCTACAGACTTATTTGCTTGATGGCGTTTAAACTCATTTAAACTTAATTTTGTTGATATTAAACAAAATATTGAGATTAGAAACATGGACTTATTGTTGTTTGTTTCTAAATATGGCTTTTATCAGCTTCTATCATAGTGCAATTGTCAGTTTTTGAAACTAGCACTGATTTTCAATATTTTTTTACGGCGCACTTGGCGGTATTTGGAATAATTCAAGTATAAGGCATTCTTAGAACCAGAAAATATTTTATCCTCGTTTTTTATATATTGTGGACTTATCAGGATTTGGAACTAGGCGACTCAAATATCCACTGCTCCTTTGAATGCTTATTGTTTAAATGTGTCACATGAATCACTAATGTTTTTTGTCGATTTTGTTCATTTTATACTGACATGAAATGTATAGCAAAACGTAGTCACAGTATAGACTATAGATAATTGGAAGTTATTTGTACCTAGGACAATTGGTGAATATGACTGGATGTAAATAAAACTAGGATGGAGTGCTTTTGAAAGAATGAACATAGAACATACGACTAATGCGTACTGCCAGTTATGACGTATGGATGTGAAACGTGGATGCTAAATTCAAGAATACTACGTAAGACCCAGTGCACACAGAGAAGCATGGAGAGATTTATGCTCGGTATAAAGAGAAGAGATCGTAAGAGGAATACGTGGGTAAGAAGTATGACCAAAGTGGCAGATAAAGCAGAACGTGTGAAAAAGTTGAAGTGGACACAAAGCGAGAAGAATGAATGGCAGATGAACGCAAGAAATACTGGAATGATATCCAAGAGGATGTGAAAGAAAACAATGGGCTGATGAATTGAGAAGAATGTGTGGAGTCAACTGGATGCAGATTGCTCAAGACAGACAGGAATGGAAAAAATGATAAAAGTGATGATAGTTTTATTGAACTAACTTGATTGGAGTCACCTTTATACATAAGATGAAATTGTTGTTTCTCTGTCTGCCGTTTGACTTTTTTTTTTTTCCTTTTCACACACACTGTTAACTTGCGTGCGATAACGATCACCCGGTGGTGTCCGTCACGATCCAAAGCATTGCTTGTGCATCAACCTGTTCAAGGTCAAACTACTTTTTAGAGGATCGGAGAAGCCTTCATTCAGCGATGGATGTTGAACTTTGAGCTTGTTGTATTGCTTGAATGTACACCCGGTTTAAATACACGATTCTTAGAAAATGTCAAAATTTTCCACACAAATTGTGATTTTTACGATTGGCAACAGCCTCGAAACATTTTGTACTCACTTTTCGGGGCGATTTCCTTTCAAGGGCTGCTGCCAAATTTGCGAATTTTCTTTTTTTGAAACGGAAAAAGGGTAACGTAGGCTCGTGCGTGTCGTAGCGCATACGCACGTCAGCTCGCCTCAGAATTGACTCCTCATGAATTATTGATGGCAAATTTTAAATTATACATATGGAACTCGACCCCTTGTGACTCCGAACGGTACCGGGGGGATAGTGGATGGGGTAAGAAGGCTCTCAATTTGGACGACTTTTTCAACTCGTAGGCCCCGTCGTCTCAGCCCTTGACGGAATCAGGGCTCCGGAACCCATTCATCATGCGACAAACGGACTGAGGGAAAAAAATGTGTATATAAATGGGGCCTAGGTCTTACCGCGAAAGCCTCCACCGCCCCTCTGCCAGAGAGGAGGGTCGTTATTTATCACAATTACCCGCCGGCGCTAACTTGCCGCTCTGGTCTTAAGGGCGAAACCTCACCCCGGGTTTTCCATTTTTTTTTTTTTTATTATTATTATATTTCGTCTGCCAAGAAAACGCGAACGGGAGAGATGAACGCGCGACGTTTGCCATTAATCGTCGTGTGGTCTCACTTTTTTGTTATATTTGACGATTGTGCGATTTAATTTTACGTTTCGGTATTCTTCGTATTCTTTAATCTTTTATTTATTTTAATTATTGTTTAATGTCATTAAGAAGGCCTCCGGATTGATTGCTGTTAAAAAAAATATATGTACTTTGTAGTGAAATTAGCAATTCGGTCGACTTTTCTGTAGTTGTCAATATATTTATATTATAATTGATAAAATCGAGAAAATAAAGAGTTACGTTAGCTGTTATGTAATTTTGACAGCGTTTTGCTACTTTTACGTGCGTTAATAAAAAATATGAAGTTTCAGTGTAATAGGATAAACGGTTTTTGAGTTATTAGCGATCCTACACACAGATACACAGACACACATACATACAGAAATTATTCAGAAATCATGCACACGTGGTCAGATGATACATGATGCAAATCAGTCAAAATGTCAATGTTGAATTTTTGCAGAAAACACAACACTTTATTATACTACGTATGAATGTATATGGATAAAGAATAAAACCACTTATCCGTGTTATCGAGTCAAATTATCACAGATTAGATGCAAATATTACAAGTCCGCATTTTGAAAGGAGTATCTTCTTAGAATGAGATTTTATGTACCTATATTTATATGATTGTATGTATAATGTTCTTACTGAAATATTATCATAAATCACAACACTACGTATAAAGTAAAAACGTATTTAAAAGCAATTCAATTTAAATTCAAATTGCGCCATTATGAATACTGGATATAAAATAGGCACTTTGTGCCAAAAAAAGAATTTTGCTGATTTTTGCAGATTTGGATTCTATCCGCCATCGCCAATAATCTCAAATAAAGCCTGTGTGCAAAAAAAAAATATTTTAGTTACTACATACGCATGAAGATCACGTTGAGTATAAATCCATGAGCTTTAATTTTAAAATACGTAGTAAATAAGTGACAGTTGCCAATTGTATGACAATGGCTGATGACGGGTGTCAATCTACATACATATGTCCTCTAGAGTCTAGGGTCAATAAAAAAGTGAAAACCTGGTGACAAAAGTGTTCATTTTAAAAATAAATATGTAGGTATTATTATGATTTTATTTAGAAAAATGCGTATAACCTAGTTATAATAGTTCCTATTTTATTTCCAGTATTATGTATCTCGTGTCATTTACCTGTAACAATGCACAATGAAAAAGTTTATATGCCATCTAAATACAAGGATTATAATATATTCATATTATAATTCAATATAATTTTAGGTAAAACTTAAATTATTCACGTATCATGTATGTACATATGAGACGCTGCGGATACGAAAGGCGAACTCAACATCAGGTTATTTTTTTTTTAACCATTCCGTTCTCCTGCTTTTTTAGAACACACTTGTGGATTTTTTTTTTTGAATTTGTTTATCATAACCGTATAAAAATAAAACTTGAAACATAGGAAATTATCGCCATTGTAGTAGCAAAAAAAACTTAAAATCTGTTATTCTCTAAATCGGTGTTCGCCCTTCGTATCCGCAACGTTTCAAATGTGTAAAAAAAAAAAGCAGTAGGTGTCTTTGATCAAAGTACATCAGCACAAAAACGGCATACGATAAAAATCTGAATTAAATCACACTGAAAGACAACGATACACTCTAAAAGAAAATATTAATAAAATCATCAAATCTTACATGTATGAGTGCATAGTACGGTGATAGTGTGCGTGTCGAACAAAACGTATGGGATTTCTTAGCGTGTTTGTATAGGGTGGCGCGGCGCATTTCTCCCGGTGAAAGCTTATCGCGTTCGGCCATCAATCGCGTTTCCGGCTCCGGTTGCCTTTATTTGCCTTCGTTCTGGCATTTTATCCTCTAATTCTGCCACCACGTTTGTTGGCTCCACAAAATGGTGCCATTTGTATGGGACGGGGAGGAGTTCTCAGCCATCGGTGTTCCGGTCACGAAGCGCCAAACCTGATGCCCCGTTCTCGACACACAAAACCCACACACCCTTGCAGATATTAACGTCGGCTTTTCATTTTATTCAACAGTATTCTCGTATGTGTACTTTCCATCTCTCCTGTGTGTGTACAGACACACGTGTGCACGTATGAAACGTTTTTTAGCCGGGTAATAATATGCCCGAAACGTTGGCCGTTAACGTGTGTGCAAACGCGACAGATTGTATGTATTTTGTTAAATCGGCGATATGGCTCCACTGTGAAGTTGTTATGTATTGGAGGTTGAGGAACAGAGAAAAATGGTATGATGATCGTTTGTTTATTTATTGATTTCACAAATGGTTCATTCGATGGCACAATTACAGTAAAATATAAAGATTTGTGTGTTGGTATAATTCGGAAAAGTTGCGTGTTGGCAACTGTTATTATAGTTTAGGAGAGTATACGTCCGTGTGGGTTAATTTTTTGACTGAAGAGTGACCTGTGTGATTCTATTGCGACTGGAAGAGTGAGCTTTCTCCGACCTTTACATCTATTTATAAACTTAAGGGGGGCTGAGGTTTGGGAGGATGTGAGAAGGAAGTCTGCTGATGCCTGAGTCGATAGCAATTGGTCAATAGGTCGTCGTTTGATGCACTGTCGAATCTGATTGGTCGACGTCAACTTAGACTGAGGGGAAGAGAGGCAAAGGGGGTATGCGTTGCAATGTCTGACTCATACTGGACTGTCCCGAATCTTTAGCCAAAATGCGCAGAAAACAATGTATGACTTAACATTCGTCCATACCATTGCGCCATACTTATTGAATATGATGCAATAGTTGGCGGAGACGTAGCAAAGTCAATATTTTTGATTTGATTATTCTAAAAGTCAAAACGTAATCACAGTAGATAACCATATTGTAGAGGTAGTTGATAATCATATATAACTGGATGTAAAGAAGAAGAATGATACTAGGATGGAGTGCTTTTGAAGAATGGACATTTTTTCGCTATGCTTAAAAAATAAGGCATACGTTCGTTTTATATGACGATATTTTTCTGTTCGCGTTTCTATACCAATATTATGTGTATTTCTAGGAATTGCGTATACGACTATGAATACGTAATATACCAAACGAAAATTATGCTCGAATGAATTGATTTTTGATTTCTTTTACACATACAAGTATACGTACATACTTGTGAAGGTTGTATGAGTTTTGTATCAAAGTCGTTCAAATTTGACAAGTTTGTGCAAAGAAATATCCAGTGCTATTCACTGCTCCATTGAATGCTTATTGTTTAATTGTGTGACATAAATCACTAATGTTTTTTGTTGATTTTGTTCATTTTATACTAACAATGAAGTGTATAGCAAAACGTAGTCACAGTAGATAATCATGTTGTATAGATAATTGATTAGGATAGATAATTGATAATTGATTGATTAGACTAGGACAATTAGTGAATATGACTGGATGTAAATAAAACTAGGATGGAGTGCTTTTGGAAGAATGAACATAGATCATACGTAGAACATACGACCAATGCGTACTGCCAGTTATGAAGTATGGATGTGAAAGGTGAATGCTAAATTCAAGAATACTACGTAATACCCAGTGCACACAGAGAAGCATTGGAAGATGTATGTTTTGTGTAACAAAATCGTAAGAGGAATGGGTAAGAAGTATGACCAACGTGGCAGATATAGCAGAACGTGTGAAAAAGTTGAAGTGGGAGACATAGAGAGAAGAATGAATGGCAGATGGATGCAATAAATATTGGAATGGTATTCGAGAGGTTGTGAAATAAAGCAAGGTAGACCGAGTGGACGATGGGCTGATGAATTGAGAAGAATGTGTGGAGTCAAGTGTATGCAGATTGCTCAAGACAGATAGGGATGGAAGAGGCCTTCATCTAGCAGTGGATGGTGAACGGCTTAAAATGATGATGATGATGAATTGTAAAAGGTTAATCAGAATATAGAAAAGAAAATTGAAACAGTTGTAAGTTCGTTTCTACCTATAGTAAGTTTTACTGTGACTGTAAAATGTGTCACAAGTGAAGAGGTAATGCTTGAAATCAATTTTATAGTTTAATATTATGATTAATTGACTGCGATCTAAAGTGTCTTATTTTATTTCTGTTTTCATTCATGGTTTATATTGATTATTATTATTTTGGTCTTTTTCGGATGAATTTTCGTATTCCGATGTATGAAAATGTTAGATAAGGGTTTTTTCGGCGAAGATGCTCTGCAAGGTTGAATATTTTAATCCGCCTCTACTTTTCATTTAAATTTATTCTTCCTCTTGTTTTGCGTATTACGCTTGTAGCTTTGTTTTATATATTTTTTGCGGTCTTTTCGTATTGTAGTGCGCTCTTGATTATTTTAAGTTGTAGATGGGGGGGATTAGCGTATTGTAATGTGAAATTGTGAATATTTAGCAACGTTAGCATTTTAAAAATATTCTTAAGAAAATATTGAAACGTTTAATTTGCAAGGAAATTTTCTCGGGCGTAAAACTTGAAATTACGAGGAAATGATGCGAAAACGCTTTTTTTTTTATCTCTCAAAGTAGCTTACGGTTTCAAAATTAACCCCAGAAGAAGAAAAAAAAAAAAAAAATGGAAACTCCTTTTTATTGTTCGCAGCCGCGGGGCAGGCTGTCCCAAAAGAAGGGCGCCAAAAAATGTTGAATTTGTAATTCAAAACGTTTCCGAACCATAAACGCTTAAATATGAAAGCCGTAAAACGAGGGGGGGGTCATAATATAACGTATGATATATACTATCACCTATGTAACTACATATATATGAACCTGCCGTGCGAGAGAAGAGAAAAAAACACGACTGTTCCGAAAAATTACGACATTTATAATAAATACGGGCGTGTGAGAAATCGTAAAAGACTTTCGAGGAAGTGTTAACATATTTAATTCATATTTTTTATTGTTTATTTCGATGTGTTTTGTCATGGAACGGACACATAATGCGCAAATAAACTACGCGTTTATGATACGCGGGGTAACGCCTCGTTTTTAATGTCGTTCGTAAATTACATTTTTGTTGGGAAACCTTTGCCGTATTACAACTTTTGTTTTATTCTCACTTGATCCGACATTTCACTCAATAAAACACAACGAGAATATTTGAGGTGACCGTAAAACTGTAGATTGTTATGTTCTGACCATTTCCAATAATTCACATCAGTTGAATAATTTAGAGGAGTCGAATCGACCGAATGGACTTGTTATATCTTTACTATTATCAAATCACATTAAGTAGTCAATAATCGAAAGAGTAATTTAATTTATAGACGATAACCACTGATCACATAAATAACCATAAAAAATATAAAAATGAGAGTAATGTAAACAGAAAGATTAGAAAGTGTCTCTACCACTGTTAATTTATAGACCATATTTGTTGACATGTTTTAATTTAGGAGATGCAGCTATTGATACAATCAAAAAAAGAATCTTCTCTCTCAAATATTGTAAAAGAGTATTTCTTCATCATTTTCAGCCGTTCACCATCCACTGCTGGATGAAGGCCTCTCCAATCCTCTTCTATTCCTGTCTGCCTTGAGCAATCTGCATCCAGTTGACTCAATTCATCAGCCGATCGTCCTTGCTTTCTTTCACATCCTCTCAGATACCATTCCAGTATTTGTCGCGTCCATCTGCCATCCATTCTTCTCGCTGTGTCCACTTCAACTTTTTCACACGTTCTGCTATATCTGCCACTTTGATTATACTTCTTACCCATATATTCCTCTTACGATCTTGTTATACCAAGCATACACCTTCCCATGCTTCTCTGTGTGCACTGGATCTTACGTAACATTCTTGAATTTAGCATCCACGTTTCACATCCATACGTCATAACTGGCAGTACGTATTGGTCGTATGCCGTCATTTTTAAGCATAGCTGAATGTTGGATTTAAAAACATTGTTCATTCTTACAAAAGCACTCCATCCTAGTTTCATTCTTCGTTTTATTTCTTCTTCTTTACAACCAGTCAATCTGCATCCACTTGACTCTACACATTCTTCTCAATTCATCAGCCCATCTTCCACTCGGTCTACCTTGCTTTCTTAAACATCCTCTCGGATACCATTCCAGTATTGGGTATTCTTACCCATGTAGTGGATTGCTTCAACTTTTTCACACGTGAAAAGAGTATTTAATTTATAAAAAGCTCACTGCTCATTCTGCTAACAGACATAAACCATGTCTGAGCACACTAGTCGAGTAGATATACATATGTACGCAATGTCTGAACTTACTATTCTAATAGACGTACACCAGGTCACTTGTACTCTGAATTATAAATAAATAAACGAAGTCTTACCTGTCAAACCGATCGACTATCATTTTGAGCCAAGGAACATAACAATTTATACACAATCAGTACAAACGAGAAGATACATATATCGCAAACGTCATTCGACCGTTTCCACATCGTCATAGTCCATCTCGATAAGACTGATTCGATGTACTAAAATCATCATACTATTCTAGGAGAAGTATCTTGTACAGGGGTGTGGTTGAATATAATGGACTGCCAGATAGTCTGAGACAAATAAACCAAGTGGACAAATTCCTGGCAGCCTTAAAACGGCACCTTTGTACAAGTACTAATAGATAGATAAGTTTATTTTGTAATTTTAGCTTTAAGATACTTTTTGTTTGTAATTAGCTACTTTAAATAAATAAATAAAAATAAAATAACAACCACATACGGGGAATAACGATCGTCGAACGATAATAATATACTATAGAAGAGATCTGTATAATTTTAACAAATATTCAATATTTAACGTGAAAGTTTAAGCGGCTACCACTCTTAGTGGCGTTTTATGTGTTTGAATGTACTTTTGAACAATGTACCAAATTATTTTGGGGATAAATTAGTTTCTGGAGTCCCGGTCGTACCTCATACCATGGCAAGAACGAGGGTCCAACAAAGACTAGTGCTGTGCCATGGAGAAAACTTAATTTATGTCAGGAAATTGAAACGTCTTTCGGGAAACTAATGTAAGAAAATACCCCGAGACCCGTTCCCGTCCCTTGGTCCCTTGTTCACCTGCGTCTGTAGCAAACTTGAAACAAACACAATGCAAAGCTGCACGGGACCGGAAATGCACGGAAAATTGCACAGAATAAATGTCCAGAAAGCAATTGAACGAATGACAAAAGTTGCAACATCAAAAGCACGTTTGTTAGACGTAACGGACCGAACAAGAGTTAACCCTCTCCGCTCGGAATTAGTTTTATCGTCGTGTGTCGTTCAGTGTACTGTCTGCTGAAGATTTTAATTTAATTTAATTTCAGAACTATGTATAGTCAAAGCACACATCGTACAAGTATGCCAAGTAAATTGAACCACTCGAAATCTGTATTATAATCGTCGATATATTTGACCGAAATTACACGCTCAAAAATTCATTTTAAATATTGGATGATGATAATCGAGATAGCTGTGCTTAAAATTGTGGATTTTTGCAAATTTACTTCAAAAGCGGATTATCAAACCTACAAAGTCTAATGGGAGGGTTGCGTATTGATAAGCCGAAATTCTTCGGCTTATTATATAATCGGATTTGGAAATTGCAAAACCGAAAAAAAAGAAAGCCTTTGAACGGACGAATAAATTACCAAGATACGCCAAATATATTTTTAGATATTTGATAACCTATTTATTATTTACAACATCTAATATATACAACGCTTAAGTTTGTATGTACGTATGGGTCATTCGTCAATTACCAGACGTTGCTCGGGTGTGATTAATAGAAACGACGAAGTACACACGATAGTAGATGTTTTCGGCAGACTTAAGTACGTACGTCCCCCCCCTAACCCCACCCCTCCACATCCCCGCATCCCTCCTTTATTACCCGGGGTGTAATTAATATAATGTAATATAGTGTTTGTTTAGTAAATTATTTCGGGAGCCCAAAAAAGGGGCCGCCGGGGCAGGAGGGGGGTCTCAGAGGTGGTAAGGGGCCAGCATTGCTTTTCGGGAGTCCAAAAAAGGGGCCGCCGGGGTGAGAAGGAGGGTTTGGGGGTTGGTAAGGGGCCGGCATTGCTTTTCGGTACTCAAAAAAAGGGTCGCCGGGATAGGAGGGGGCTCTGGGGGGTGGTAAGGGGCTGGCATAGCTTTTAGGGAGCCCAAAAAAGGGGCCGCCGGGGCTTGAGAGAGGTGGGGGGGGTGGTAAGGGGCCAGCATTGCTTTTCGGGAGTCCAAAAAAGGGACCGCCGGGGTAAGAAAGAGGGTTTGGGGGTTGGTAAGGGGCCGGCATAGCTTTAGGGGAGCCCAAAAAAGGGTCGCCGGATAGGAAGGGGATCTGGGGGGTGGTAAGGGGCCAGCATAGCTTTTAGGGAGCCCAAAAAAGGGCTCCCGAAATATTATTAAAAATATATTGATAGATATTCTATCAATATATTAAAAATATATTAATAGAAAAAAACTCGAAAAATCCTATAGTGACGTCATAGCGTTACTATACTCCCTAAAAGCTATGCCAGCCCCTCACCACCCCTCAGACTCCCCTCCTGCCCCGGCGGCCCCTTTTTTGGGCTCCCGAAATAATTTACTAAACAAACACTATATTACATTATATTAATTACACCCCGGGCAAAGCCGGGTAATAAAGATAGTGATACATATATGCGAAAGTTTAATGTGCGGAAACTTATATCCAATTCCTTAATGTTTTTCCTTTTAACGCGAGATTTTTCTCACTTTTCCTTCATGTGGCCGCAGTGTATTTTTTCAACGTTTTTCATGTAAACACACTACAATATTTCAAAGTGACACTTAATTCGTTTCGAGTGGCCACTTTGAGACAAGCGCACTTCAAGATTCTGACCTTTTATCCAAAGGTCTAGACACAGACGAGCTTTACTATCCGTCTTTTCAGTTTTTACCGACAATTTTCCCTGTAAATTTTATTATATACTCCGTTTACGAGTGCACACGGATTTCCGTATTTATTTATGTACCTATACGTTTAAAGTTATATGTACTTTTTGTAACCTCGTCTTGTATTATATTCTCTGAAGCTTTCGTTAAAATTTCGACCGTTTTACTTTTAATGATAATATTTTGTGTCGCTATTTACAATCGCATATTTCTTAGTTAGGCGTTTTCACTTAACATTGTAAATTTTTACGCTGGAGCTTCAGCGTACGCGCGTATATTCCAATTTTGAAAGAAAATGGCTTTTCGCACTTTCCTCTCGCGCTCGAAAAATATGCATCTAAATAATAAAACGAACAGAAAAAATGGAGCAACACTGTAGAAATTCGCCATTAGCTGCACAAAGTGTTATCGTTAGTTCTTTCCCTGTCACCTTCATTGTGATATATTCACGAATTGTGAGTGTTTGGGTTTGGGGACGTTGTCGTAGACGAGCTGGAACACAATGGCTTTAACTACTTGGACTCTAAGTGCATTCAATACCTTCTACTAAAGGTGGTACGGATGCACCTGACTACGTTTATTGTCATCTCGGAAACGAGTAACCCCTTCCTCTTTGGAGAGTGGGACACTGTCTGAATAATAATTCGTTCACAATGAATTATACATCGCGAACGACGTTCAGAAACCCCGGTGAATACAAAAAGGATCGTTAGGACTTCGCTAATTCAACGGAAGACGTGTCCCATTGCAAGTGCGTGAAGAGATGCTACCTTTTGAAGTTTAAATTTGATGCAAGTTTACGCAAGATTGAGGAACAGAAGCGAAACAATCCAAATATAAATAATGCTTACAGACCAATCCTTCAAACGTAATCAATGCAAAAAAACAGATTAAATTTGCATCAAATTTACCGAATGTTTGTTATTCGACTTTTCAATTCGAGCTCGGTTTAGAAAATCGATAGCGCATGAATCGCTTTAAAGGTATGTATATGCAAATTCTAATTGATAATTGAATTGGGGCTTTACAGAAATTTGGCACGCGAGTTCTTTCAGACGTTTACTATTGTTAAAAGTCAATGTTATTGTTGTTATAAATTATATAAATAGACTAAGACTTCTGTTTTATGTACATACATATGTACAATATTGGAATATAAAAATATTTGTTTCATATAAGTTTGCAAAATGATTATTTTTGTCTTGTTGTTGTTCTGTCCATCCATCTGTCTGTCCGTCTGTCCATCTGTAATGCTCAAAGCACATCCTTTATTTACGTATACCTAGGACAATTGGTGAATATGACTGGTTGTAAAGAAGAAGAAATCAAACGAAGAATGAAACTAGGATGGAAGAATGAACATTTTTTTTAAATCCAACATTCCGCTATGCATAAAAAAGAAGGCATACGACCGATGCGTACTGCCAGTTATGGCGTATGAATGCGAAAAGTGGATGCTAAATTCAATAATGTTACGCAAGATTCCAGTGTACACAGAGAAGAATGGGAAAATGTATGCTTTGTGTAACAAAATCGTAAGAGGAATGGGTCAGAAGTATGTTTAAAGTTGCAGATATAGCAGAACGTGTGAAAAACTCAAAATGGAGACAGCGAGAAATATTGGAATGTTATCCGAGAGGATGTGAAAGAAAGCAAAGTAGACCCAGAGGAAGATTGTGTGGAGTCAAATGGATGCAGATTGCTCAAGACAGACAGGAAAGTAAGAGGAACGGAGAAAATGATGAAAATGATAATAGTTTCATTAAATTAACTTGATTGGAGTCATGAGAGGAATACATGGGTAAGAAGCATGACCAAGCTGGCAGATATAGGAGAGCGTGTGAAAAAGTTGAAGTGGACACATAGCGAGAAGAATAGACGGCAGATAGACATCATAAATACTAGAATGGTATCCGAGAGGGTTGGAGAGGCCTTCATCCAGCAGCTTGACAATGACTGTCAACTGCCAATATATGTACAATGTGAGCTTTTAATTTTTACGTAGCATTTTCGTTGTTGGTAAGCTTTTTATTGTGTTTAATATAAATGTCGCATCCTGTGCGCGTCTATCGTCGATACGGAATATTGAACACTGATCCAATTTACTTTTTGAATTTTCGTAATTCTGTTGGAAGAATCCTTTTACACTTGCTCCGTTCACCTGAGTTTAATATCCAGGACCTTTCGTATCGAAAGTCTGGGGGAAAGGGGACGATCTAATCAGGCAGCGGCGCCATTCCAGCACCGTCACATTAAATATTTACAGGGTGAGCTTTTTCACTTTCAACCCCACCCTCTTTTCCCCACCGGAAGAAATTCGTACAAACGTCACACTCGTATAATATAAGATTGCTTTCGATTTTGTGACGTTTTCGTTGAAGAATTCGCCGTAACTTAAGTGCGGGGGAAGCGGGGAATTGTTTGCGGTGAACTTTGCCAACAACACCGTAGAGATAATCGCTCAACTTTGACGGCGGCTGCTTTGCCCAGGCGAGCTTTTGGCCTGGAGCTTTTGGCTCAGGCTCCATCATCGAAATTGTTGCCGATAAGCGACTCCATTATTTATCCAGCGCAAGGGTAGGTACAGAGCGCGTTGCGAAAGTGCAGGGTAAATTTTGCACGACGCATTTCTCAACGTCTGCAAGCGAAGTGTACTTGTTGAGAAAATGTGTGCATTGTATGCGCAATGGTTAAGGTCGACAGTTTGCATTGTACGCTAGTCACATTTTGTGTTTTATCTTTGCTGCTTTAAGGATGATTGAAAACGTGCTAAAATTAGGGCATTTGTAAAGCCAAAACCAAATCCATAAAATGGAGAAGGGTTTTAAATTACCCTGAAAGGTTTTATTAAAAACTAGCTGACCCGGCATGCATTGCAAGGCCCGATCCCGGTTTAGGAGCCTATAAGAGACAAACAGACAGACAGTCAAACAAACAGACAGACATTGATTTTTATATCTGTACATATATAGACTAGTGTAAGCCCGTTGAATATCAACGGAGCGTTGTCATCACCCGTACTGAAAAATAATATTAAATTTCATAGTTTTTATAGTTGTTGCATAAATGGCGCGTCATAAATACAACACGTAACAATTTAGCAATGTCGCGAGCGTATTAAGATTATTATATACTAGCTGACCCGGCATGCGTTGCAATGCCCGATACCGTTCCCGTTCCCGTTCCCGATCCCGTTCCCGTTCCTAGTACGTTATATGACGCGTGAGCAGGCCCGTTCCCGACCCCGTTCCCGTTTCCGTTCCAGATCCCGGTCCCGTTCCCGATCCTGATTCCGATCCCGTTCCCGTTCCTAGTACGTTATCCGACGCGTGAGCATGTCCGTTTCCGTTCCCGTTCCCGTTTTTTTCCGATTTTTTTTCACAGGAACCATCCCCGGCATGATCACAATATGTCCTGAAAGTTTCATCGCGATCGGTTGAGTGGTTCAGGAGCCTATAAGAGACAGACAAACAGACAAACAAACAGACATACAGACAGACATTGATTTTTATATATATACATAGATTGTCAAATCGTAGCAGGCCCGTTATTATCTAGTTTGGATTACGGCGTAAGCGCTCAATGTTTCGAACCGAGTTCAAATCCTACTCGCGCGACGTTCTAGTTTTTTTAATTATTTACGAGCGTTATCAGCAAACAGACACACAGACGGAATATGGGCAAAATTATTTATTTATTTATTTATGATGATAGCATCTGAAAACAAATTACATGTACATATTATTATTTCAAAATTAGAAACATTAGATAGATATGTATGTACATACGGTTATGTTGATTTTGAACGGTTCTAAGGATTGAAAATGTTATCCAACAATTTACAGAGCTTTTGCGTTAATTTGATTCAATTGTACTTTGAGCTAGTTTCCGATCATAGTTTATAAATCTGAATATAACACGGTGCGTGAATAAATTGCCACTTTGGCAATCGACGACATAAACTATTTTGGAATGAAAATGTTTGATGTAAAATAATAATATTATGTGTTTTAAGTATTCATATGCATTTATGTACGTATGTATAATAATAAATATGTAGGTGTGTGTGTGTGTGTGTTTATGAAAATAGGCATTCGTGATCGCATACAAATCGACACAATTTATTATCCGAACGGACGAATATATAAATGTAAATCACATCGAACGCTTTTGGTAAACGCAATATTTGATTATCATAAAACAGTGTTTTGACGCACGTGCGTATTCCCAAAATTCCAATCCCCTCTCTATAACTTTTCGCGAAATGTTAAATTTTTACGACTAGAAAACAATATGAGTTATCGAGGCGAGCGTGATTTTCCGGAAGCTTTTCGTTCGGAATCTTTCCTTTTCCGCCCCTTATTCCCTTCCTTTCGGGATAACACTGTTTTTTTTTTTTTTTTTTTTTTCAACCCCCTCACTTCTCACCCACCTCTGCCGCAATAAAATTGATAATAAAATGATACATAGACCACCCTTTAGACCCGTTCCGCGTTACAGCTTCACCTGCGACGGAAAAACCACCCCCAAGTGATTTACTTCGACGACGAACGAAATAATAAATTCAATAATGAAAGTGAAAGGGTGGCTGGTAACTTTTTCTCTCTCTCTTTGTGTGTGTGCGTCTCGTGATCCATTCGAATAATTCATTTCGTTTGGTTTATTGCCGCGTTTTGTACGGAATATAAATAACGACGTGGCGAACCTGAAGCAATAACCGGGGATGGTTGAAATGCGCCCGTAAAAACCGCCATTGCCGATTCTGCGAAATATTTTATAATACGGAGACTACCACGTCGAATTGTTCATTAATGCCAGATATCGATAAAGTTATTTACTTCGTCCGTATAAAACAAACGTTTTATCTTTTCGTCCCACTTCTATCGTAAAAACTTTTACAATCATAATAATTTTATGTGAGCTGTTGAACTATTGCCCTGTACTCGCATTACGTCTAAATGATTCAGCGAGTCTTTCCTGTGTGTATTTATTTATGTTTACAGGTCGGTTCTTTAAAGGATCACCTAAATAAACACTGTTTTATAATAACTGACACAAAACACTTTAGTAATTAATTTTTGCAGATGACACTTTAATATATGTGATAGGTAGTGATGTTGATGAGGTTTTAAGGTACATGCTGAATATATAATTAAAGAAATGGCTAGAAAAGTTGGTGTTTTGTGTAGGTTAAGAAATATTTTAAGTAGAAAAAGTAAGGTTTTAGTCTATAATACAATTTATTGTGCCACTGTACTTAATATGTTCAGTGGCCAATATTTAGATACAATGCAAAGGTTACAAAATAGAGTTATGAGAGGTGTTTTGAATGTTGGCAGGCTAAAAAGTATTAGAAGTATGTTAGATGAATTGGGATGGGTGAGTATTAGAAATTTTTTAAAGTTAAGCACATTGTCTTTTGTTTATAAGTTATTGCCAAATTATTTTAAGAATTATATAATTAGAAATAGTGATATCCATAGTTATTGTACTAGAAATAAGAACCAATTAGTTGTAGGTAGAGTAAGGAAAACAAAGGCAGCTGGTGGTGTTTTTCACATGGGTGTATTAATGTATAATGCCCTCCCGGAGTGCGTCAAGTCTTCTAAGACAATAGATGCATTCTTGAAAAGTGTGAGGAGACAACTCTGTGAAAGATAGTAGTTATGTATAAGTATAGTGTATAATGTGTAATACATTTATGTAGTTGTTATAAATATGTAATAGATGTAAGTTAAATTAGCTAATATTATATAAAATTAATAAATAAATAAATTTTAGCCCTCTGAGCATGAATATGATGATAAAAAAGTAATTTTTTTAAAAAAGTATTTTTTTTTATTTGTTATTAACTAATTAACTGTAACGTATACGAAAATTTTTATTATACACTCATTATTGGATAATCCCATGTTCAAATCGTGTAATTTCGTTCTAAAGGGTTAAAACAGTGGTCGGGAATCAGTGGCTCTTTGTATGAAAACCTGTGGCTCTCGCTGTCATCCAACGTTATACGCGAAACACAAAAGGTTGACATACAATTTGCACAAAATCAAAATTAATCCTATTTCTACATAGTATAATTTCATGGCTATAAAAAGCATTAAATCGTTTTTCAACAATACTTTTTAGTAATAGCGTGTCGAAATACCACTTAATTTAATTTTGAATATATGTATAATCTGAAGATAATTTGTTGCGGCTCCCAAACTTACCAATTTTGCAAAGTTTTCCCTAATTTGGATCTTAGCTCGAAAGAGGTTCCCGACCACTGGCTTTAGAATGCGCAAAATATGAATATTTATATTTAGAGCTCGCATTTTAAACAGTGTGAATTAAATTACACTTTTTTCTAATAACTGACTAATAAGGCGCTAAAAGATATGCTAATTCTGACCTTCTGAGTACAAATATGATGATAAATATCGTTCCATCTAGTTTTTGAGATTATAGCGTATTTGAAAATGAGGAACACTTCCAGATTTTTCATTCACCAATAATAAATCACGCGTTTAAACATTATTTTAAAATTGAATTTTAATATTTTAAAGCTTTTAAGTATTTTAAATAATCGTAGCAGTGCCAAATATTTTGTTCATTTAGAACCAGATTATTAAAAATAATGTTTTAAACATTTATAGTTTAATTGATGTGGAAGTAGTGTTGTATAATGTGCCAAATTTTTGACAATAGCGCGTTAAATATTGGATCAATACCCAGAAAATATATAATATACATATTTGCTTTGTAATTATATGTACATATGTACATGTAACATTTGATTGATGGTAAACACTAAATAACTTTTTGGTTGCATCAATAAACCGGAATTCCAATGTAAACAAATCAAGGTTTTGTAATCGAAGGGTAAACTTGCGTTTCATTCGATTCACATCATTTCCATGAACATATTGGGCCTGTTTTAAAATTAGGAAAAAAATTGATATTGACATTTCTTTGAAGACGTTTTAACGGAATCGCATGTCAAAAGCAAAGGATGTCGTGTCCTTTGAAACGAAAAATCCCAGAAAATCCCGTCAAAAATATTTATTTAAGCATTTTCTCCCCAACGAGACACAAAGGCCACATGTTGGTCTCATTAGTAGTGAACTCAAATGCATATTATTCTATTATATAATATTATTAGATAATTAGGTATGGCAAAATTTTCAATTAGCTTGTGCCGATTGATAATTAAAATAATACTCGTTTGTTTACACGCAAAATAAATTTATTTTAATCGACCAATTTAATTAATTAATCAACGGGCGTGCACAACGAGACTAATTTGTAAATAAGGTTTATTATTGTTGTTGTTGAATGATGAGTTTTTTTCTTTTGTTTGATTCGGCTCTCCGCTTTTTAATGAGCTTTTCATCAACAGATTCGAGTGTTTTTACTTCTTCTTCTTCTACGCTTTCAGTATAAAAGAAATGATTATTCAGCATCGAAAAGGTCAATAGGGATTGGATTGTTTTGTATTCGCTGTAAATTATTTTAAAATAAACCATAATATGTAACCTTTGTATACAAAAAAATCAATTAAACTGTATGCTTCAAATTTTCAGTAGTTCTTTTTTTTGTTTATGGCTGTATGAATTAAATTTAAAATTCCAATTATATTAAACTATTTGCAACTTTCGCTTAGCCAACATACTGATATTTATACACTTGTTTTTTTTTTTTTTTCTTAATTCGAGGTTTATTTTATGACTTATTTTATTTAACATTTGAACATTCTGCTATGCTTAAAAAAGAATGCGACCAATGCGTAGTGCCAGTTATGACGTATGGATGTGAAACGTGGATGCTAAATTCAAGAATGTTACGCAAGATCCAGTGCACACAGATAAGCGGGAAAAGATGTATGCTCAGTAAAACGAGAAGAGATCGTAAGAGGAATACATGGATAAGAAGTATAATCAAAGTGGCAGATATAGCGGAACGTGTGAAAAAGTTGAAGTGGACCCAGCGAGGAGAATGGATGGCAGATGGAGGTGAGAAATACTGGAACGGTATCTGAGAGGATGTGAAAGAAAGCAAGGAGTGTATGGAGTCAACTGGAGTCAACTGAAAGAATGCTACATAAGATCCAGTTCACACAGAGAAGCATGGAAAGGTGTATGCTTGGTATAACAAGAAAATATCGTAAGAGAAATACATAATCAAAGTGGCAGAGAGGATTTGAAAGGAAACAATGTAGACCGAGTGGAAGATGGGCTGATGAATTGAGATGAATGTGTGGAGTCAAGTGGATGCAGATTGTTCAAGACAGACAGGAATGACACAGTAAGCTCAATCTCCTTTTGGGTCAACCGCAGCTCACCCCAATTCACCGGACGGGTCATTTTCAATACGATTTACATTCAAGTGGATGAAAATTTATTTTTATACTTTTTTGTACCAAGGGCATGTTTCTTTCGGCTGGTGGTTTCACCGATCAAATATGACAGGGCACTGCCACCGTTTAACCAAAGACGATCAGACGTTGGTGGGATAGTGGAGAAGTGGGATGGATCGGATTGGGGTGGTTCCAAAGGTACCATTTCCATGGAAAAACGTGGGAAAATGGCGGGTAGCTGGCGCCTTTCGCAATTCGATTAATAATCATCATCTTTGAGGCGCGGCGCGGTGCAAATTGAAGGGGCGAACCACACCGGGGCGATAATTGAAAATCTCTTCGTCGACGCCGATGTCTTCAAATGTGTTCTCGTGAGAGCGGCAGCCCTTGATCGAATTACCCGAGATCAAATTATGTAGCAAATCCGCAACACGCCGCGTATCAATTGTTGCGGAAATCCGCCAGGACCCCTTCACGCTGAAAGGGTTCGACGAGAGGCCCATTCCCTTTCCACAGAAAACTTTCGAGTTCCCACGTGTGCGACACGTTACGCTTAATTTGAAGGAACGACGACCACTCGAAAGCTAAAATAATCTAACTTTTTTTTTTTTGTTAAGTTAGTTTCGGTTAGCCCACTCACACGTCAATAATACATACCCGCTTATTTTGTAACGAGCGACTATTTATAAAACATTTAAATCTGTTTGCTCTTCGGGAACGCTTGAAAAACTTTTTGACGTGAATATGTCTACACGCGGACCGGTATGGGGTATCAGTACGGAAACGGCGGTGTTACATTTGAACGGGCATACATTCCGACACTATAACTTCGTCACCAAATAATACGATTGACATGAATCTTATTTTATTCGCTCGGGTATACGTCTACGATACATTTATGACCATGAGTTGGCACTGTGCATGCGTTTTTTTGTATGTATTTGCCGAGTATGGGGCCGACGCGACATACTGACGAATTTTCGATTTTTTATCGACTTGCTTTTGATTTTTCACCAAGAAACAATTTACACAGTTCACTTTTTACAGCTTAAATTGACAGATCTTGAAGAGATATTTCGTTTATAGGCCGTTTTAGGAAGACTTCTGGGTTAAAAAGGGTGGGTCCCTTTGCATCCCCTCTCCACCCGCATATGACCAATTGCAATGCATTTCAGTTTCATGTTGCATTTTAGTCGAGCGATACAAATTGTGCGTGCGTCGGTAGAATTTAACGTTAATATTTTGTTAGTTAGAGTTTTTTGGAGTTAGAGTCTGATAATGTCAATTAATAATAGACAAGTTGTTAAAGGACAGTGTCGTGAGTTTATAATTAAACTGCGTGAATATTTTGAAAAGGAGAGAGACAATGGCGGACCGTTGTGCCCAATATCAAATGTGTGTAACAGGGTTTCGCAAGCCTTAGGAATAAGTTATTAATAGTATGTTGTAGGTACAACATACTATTAATAATAAATAAATAAATAAAAACAAAGAAATTATTTTACGTCTTTATGTACAATATTGCATCGCATGAACGAAAGGGACAGCATGTATGTACGTTTTACCCAGAAGTCTTCCTAAAACGGCTGGAGTATAGTCATAAATCACTGCACTAGCACGTCAGAGTTGCGAGATATACTGCTTGGATACGCCCCCTGCTCCGCGCGTCGCGCATGCACGGCGCCAAATCAAGGTCATAAATGTATCGTAAACGTATACCTGAGCGAATAAAATAACATTCATTTCAATCGTGTTATTAGTATTGAAGTTATAGTGTCGGAATGTATGCCCATCCAAACGTAACATCGCCGTTTTCGTACAGGTACCCCATATTGGTCCGCGTATAGACGTATTCACATAACTATTTACACACACAGTTGACTATCGCAATTGTGTCGCAACTCCACACAGCCATAAATCAATGTCATTTACGTAAAAAAGTTGATTCAAATTATACATTCCGCATATTTTCATTCGAGTGCAATAAAATTTTTGTATTTTTACTAAATTTTGTATTCGTTAAAAAAAACGTCAAATGCGGCGGCTCGTTTTGACCCACCTTTGCGTGTACTTTTTCCACGTTTACGTCTACGGCGTAGCTTTAAAACATCAAAAGCAATCTTTGAGGTTTCACCGCTCGCTGCAAAAGGGCTTTCCCAATCAGTTAAACATCGTTTCTCCCGACCGGTCATCCGCTGTGAACCTTTGAAGTCCGGCTGTAAAACGGCGACAAAAGACTCCCGGGGCTTAACAGTCCACTAAATCCGACGCGATACATCACTGTCGGGTGTCATAAAAATGGTGGGATGGGTCCTGTGGAAACAAATGACACTGCGGGACGTGTTCGTCCTTTCCGCGGCCATTTTTCAGGGATGTCGCACGTAACGGGGGCCCAAACTCCATCAGTCGGGGACCCATTTTGTCGTTACGGCCCCTTGCATTTACTTCACGCCTTAGCGCCGGTCGCTGATGGCCATAATGAGGCCTTTGTGGTCCTCTCCGAATCTACCCTTGCTCTGTCCCTACGAAGCCTCCCCGCCCACGGACGACCCTGTACAACCCTAATTACGAGGCCGTCTTTAGCCCTTAACCCTTAAAAAAAAAAAACGCCCGGTGCGCTTTTAAATTAAACTCTTAACGCGACATTTGCAATTAAGTCGAACGTGAACGTGAAAAGGTTAATTTTCAATACATAACTTGGCAGAGTGGATGGATGCGCAGTACGGTAGTGCCCGTGTAGAGTAATTTGAAGCGTGTATGGCTGATATTACATTCGACCACTACACCAACATCAAATTTTTTTTGAACCTCGACTACCAAATAGATATATGTACATACATGTTTAGATGGGACTGGGATGGGGGGATTTATGTCTCTGCCTAACCGTTGGGTCATAAATATGACGCCGAATATAAACCGAATGTCGAGCGGTAGCACCAAACTTGAAATGAGTCATGCATTGTTATTTTCTGCGTATTTTGACTACAAGATTCGGGACAGTCCTAAATGAATCATACCTTGCAACGACTTGCCTCTTGCCTCCCTTGTGTTTTCCTCCCCTCAGTCTAAGTTGAAATCGACCAATCAGAGGCCGACAATGCATCGACCAATTGCAATCGATCCAGACATCAGGTGCTTTCTCCTCACCCCCCAAACCTCTTAAATCTATATAGCAATGTAAAGGTCAGAATAACCTCACTCCTCCAGTCACACTCTTCCAGACTCCTCAAGACACACGAGCTCACACACACGAGCTCTCTACCATCACATACGCACACTCGTCAAGTTGAGACGAGTTCTCTACCAAGTCACACACATATTCGATCATTCCAAGTTGACCTTCATACTACTAACCGGTATACCGATTTTCTATAACCGTTCATTACGCAATTTCCGAATTGCACTGACGCAAGCCTTTATATTTTACTGTAATTGTGCCATCAAATGAATCATTGTGAAACCAATCAATAAACGAACGATCATCATACCATCAAGTGCTGTTTTTTTCATTTTTCTCTGTTCCTCAACCTCCAATACATAGCCATATTTTTCATTTTTTTTGTTACTTAGTGTATTATACAAATAAAAATACAATAAAATGCAGAAGGGTTAATATTTAGTAGGTTCACCTCTATTTCATATACAAAGAGCAATACGAGCAGGCATGCTCTCGATACAAGACAAAAAAACTATTTTTTAATCAGGGTTTCCCTGCCACACTAAAATGATATTTTCTTTAGGGTATGATTTATTGGAACAAGGAAGTTTATTTATTTCTGTTTTTAAATTGTGCCAGACATTTTTAATGGGGTTTAAGAAGAGGTATTTTATGGTCAGACGTAATTTTTTTTAACAACTTTCGCTGTGTGACAGAGAGCATCATCTTGCATGAAGTGAAAACAAACCCTATTATCAATCTTGTATCGAGGGTAAAAAAGTATCTTTTAACAGCTTTGTGTACTGCTCTTTGTTTATGGATCCTTCTACGAAATAGAGGGGACCCGGGCCTTCAATGGATATGGATGCCCAAAATTAAAAATTAAAGAAATTTGTTAATAATGCGAAAGTTCAATAATCTTCACGAAGACAGAACTGCACCAGAAGAATTTCGAAAGAAAAATCTGTTCCTCCCAAATTTTGTTTTACAATATTTTTAAGAATAATATTTACACATAAGCTTTGTACATTAATAGAATTCGATATGTAGAAGGGCGTACAAAAAAAATTAAACCGTAACATACTGTAGTAAGTTTTTTTTAAGGTTTCAAATGCACAAACCGCTCGTAAGTCAAGTGTCATTTAAAAACGTAACAAATTTTCCGTATTAATTGTATATACATACATAGTCATTGATGTTTGTATTGTACAAATATTATAGTATATATACTGTCGGTTTCTGAACTGGAAACATTCAACCTAACTATTTATATAACGGGAAACATTCCAGTTGTCATTAGTGAAGTCATTGACATAAACTCAAATAACGGTTCCACTCTGAGTAAAAAAGAGTGACTTTTCCCAATTCAAACAATATTAGGTAATTTTTTTGAATAAAAATGAGTCAGAATATTAAATAGACAAGTATTTTGCTTTTTTGAACATTTTCTCCGCAGAAATTATATATTTTAGTTGAAAAAGCCATCTTGCCGCTTTGTTTGCCTGCACTTTATATTGCCAAGACAAGCCAAAATGAAGCGAGCACTAAAATATTTTTTGGTCTATTTTCGTCTAGAACAACTCAAAAGGTATGCCAGGATATATGAAAACGTAAAACATTTTCAACCCCGTTGTGACATATCGTAAATTTACTTTTAAAATTGCAATATTCGAAAATTAAATTAAAAATCGCTTTCAGTTCAACGTAGCAGTGAAAATTGAACGAAATGTAATAAACGATTTACGTATTGTACATTGTCGTTTCAATGTCGCATAAAATATCACTCGAACGTAATAAAATTAGGTACATTTTTTGTTTTTTCCGCTATTACGTCGAATAAACGCGATCGTTTAAATAATAATAGCCCGAGTTTAAGTGATTCGTAAATTGTGTCAAATTAGAGCTTCGAACGGCATGCAAAATAGCCATTTGTAGTATCGAAATTAAAAAAAAAAGTAAAAATACCCGGCTTAAAACGACTTTTCAAGGCGCTTTGTTCTATTTTCGGAACTGCTTTCCGTGAACTTGTATTTTCTCGAAAGAAACGTTCTGTGGATTTTCCACGTGGAAAATTGATACAAGTCCATTCCGAGTCAAACTATTCACTGCATACTTATACTTATACCTGTATGTTGATTGAATTTATAATTAAAAATTCGCCATGTATACATTTTGCAGTGCTTTCACTGGAGTGTCATCTACTTTTAATTGCGAACGATTTCGAAAACTACTCGACACAAATATAATTACTGTCGAGTTTTTTTTTTTTTGAATCGTCACACGTTTGTTAAAATGTCACTCGTACTGCATTGCGTGATAATTATGGAGTAAAATTAAATTTATACACAATTTGGTTATATTAAGTCACACTTTGCGTCGTCGAGTGTGGGCATTGCAGAGTGCCTGTGGAAAAAAAAGCTTTTAAGAGATAATTCTCAGTTTTTTTTCCCCCTATTAAGTACTTAAAGCGTTCACCGAGGTGGCTTTTCGCGAACTAGGGTAGATATAATTACGAAGATGAACGAAAAGTGTGAGGAATTATTCTCAGAATATTTGCTTTTACAAGTGAATTATTTTTACAGCTTTATTCTGAGAGTGCGCGAGTGGAATTTTACTACAAAGATGACGTATATATGTATGTTTAGAAGACGGGTCACGATTTTTTTTCAATAAAGTCAGATTCTTTTGTGCCACAGAGAGCTTCGTCGACTGTTCTCCTTTTCGATTTTATTTAAGCATTGAATACAGTTCTGTTCTGCGATGCTCGTCGCGTGCGACAAAATGGAGGATATCCTTGATTTAGTCCGAATTTACATAATATTTTTGATCCGGTGAGCAATTGTTAAGGTGCTACACATCCTGTGGACGTGCACACTCACCCCACTAAGATTTTTTTTTATATAAATATATTAATTTAAGCGCGAAAGCTTTGAACGAACGAAAAAAGTCGGTGCGCTTTTTTGTGCGGAGTGAATGTCAAAGAATTGTTCCAACGTGTACATTTTCGTATTCAGACATGAAAGCACGTCTCTAATTAATATCATTCGCATTTACATTGGCCGTTAAAAGCATCATCGCTTTTATTCATTTACTCGGAAATACAAGGTGGTCATTAAAAAAATGGCGTAGCCTTAAAAAAAATATATATCTCCGAAGACTATTGTATTATATTTGTAACTAGCTGACCCGGCATGCGTTGCAATGCCCGATACCGTTCCCGTTCCACATCCCGATCCCGTTGCCGTTTCCGTTCCCGGTCCCGATCCCGTTCCCGTTCCTAGTACGTTATCTGACGCGTGAGCAGGCCCGTTCCCGTTCCCGTTTTTTCCCGATTTTTTTCACAGGAACCATCCCCGGCATGATCACAATAAGTCCTGAAAGTTTCATCGCGATCGGTTGAGTGGTTTAGGAGCCTATAAGAGACAGACAAACAGACAGACAAACAGACAGACAAACAGACAGACAAACAGACAGACAAACAGACAGACAAACAGACAGACAAACAGACAGACAAACAGACAGACAGACAGACAGACAAACAGACAAACAGACAGACAAACAGACAGACAAACAGACAGACAAACAGACAGACAAACAGACAGACATTGATTTTTATATATATAGATAGCCGAAATCCGTCTGTATGTCTGCCTGTCTGCTGATAACGCTCGCTGAGGAAAAATTATTAAAAAACCACCAGAACGAGTGGAGATCGAACCCATGACCCCAGACTTGAGTTACTCGCACTGATGCTATTCGCTATTGCCGTGGTCGATTTAGTCCTTTTTTTTTAAACATTACCTATAGTTAAAATAAATAGGAAATTAAGAAAAATAATTAAAAAACCAGAATGAGTGGGGTTCGAACCCGGGACGACAGGTCGGTAGTTATGACGCTAACGCATCAGCCACGGCCCATTGCTAAAATGCTCCTTTTTTTTTTTAAACATTACCTATACAAGCGATCTTGACTGCTTTACCTACATACCTACTTACCTACCTACATTACCTACATATAGATAGTGCTATAAAAACTATAATTTTTTTTTTTGTTTTTTTACTTACAAAATTATAATTATTATATATATATAATAATTAATAATTATAATATAAATATTAAAGTAAAAAAAATTTTTTTTCGAGTTAGGATTTGATTATACATATATTGGGATTCGTTGTATTATAACGCGCCATAGATGGCGCATTGTTGCATAAATGCAACAACTATTAAAACAATTAAATTTAATATATAATTTTCCAGTACGGGTGATGAGAGCGCTCCGTTGATATTCAACGGGCTTACACTAGTTATATATATAATATCCCTATTCCGTCTGTCTGTCTGCTGATAACGCTCGTCGATGTTAATAATTAAAAAACTAGAACGTCGCGCGAGTGGAATTTGAACGCAGTACCACTGATTTGGAACAGAGCGCTTACGCGGTGAGCCAAACCAGATGATAATGGGCCGGCTTCAACTTGACTATTTATATAATAAAAGGCTCGCCACTTTGCTACATTGTTGTATTTATAACGCGCCATATTTAATATTATTTTTCAGTACGGGTGATGAGAACGCTCCGCTGATATTCAACGGGCTTACACTAGTATTATATATATAATAGCCGAAATCCGTCTGTCTGTCTGCTGATAACGGTCGCTTAGAACCCAGTATCACCAGTTCGGGACATTGAGCTTACGCTGTGATTCAAACTAGATAATAACGGACCTGCTTCAATTTGACTATATAATTATATATTAATAGGCTCGCGACTTTGCTAAATTGTTACGTGTTGTATTATAACGTGCCATCTATGCAACAACTGTAAAAACTATTAAATAGACATATACTCAGCCACGCAAACATACGTTGATATTCAACGGACTAATATATATAATAAATATGTCTGCTGATAACGCTTGCCTCGGTAAATGATTAAAAGACACAAACGTCGCGCGCGATTGGGATTTGAACCGGAGATCACCAGATCGGAAGAGGGTGCGCTTACGCATTCATCCAAACTAGGTAATAACGAGCCTGCTACAATTTGACAATATTAAACTTGAGTAGGTTCGCGACATTGCTTAATATTAACGCGCCATCTATGCATAAACTATACAAACTATTAAATTTAATATTAATTTTTTTTTATTATTAGAAATAAATACTAAGCTCAGTACTTTATTCATTTGTCAGGTTTGAAGTATGCATTACTATATGTCTGTCTGGCTGGATAGCCGCGGATCGCCTGCATACATACTGCACGTACACATTTACAATGTACTCACCCACACAAACACTCACAGTACGGATGATGCGAAACCGCTGCGTTGATATTCAACACTGTGTAATTTGTAATCTTTTTTAATTTTATATTTCATGTTTTACTTGATTTATTTTATTTTATGTTTCATATTTTGCATGAACTATTTTATTCTTATATTGTATGTTTTACTTATAATATATATTTGTAATCGCTCTCCCTGTGTGGCGATTTGGCGAAAGCTGTTATGCCATGCAGGGAAATTTTTCTCTAATAAATAAATAAATAAATACATTGTTTTGTAAAAAGCATCCGTTTTTTTAATGACCATCATGTCGGCCATTTTTTTTTTTAAATAATTGAAGTTGTAAACTTCATTACGCATTCATATGAAATATACGTAAAGTTGTCGGGTACACGGGGCGAATTGTTGCATATAAAAAAGTCCATAAATATGAAATTTCCGGCAATAAATGGAAAATTTTCATACGTTTCGCGTACATTGACAAATGATGCACGCCACAATGGAAAACTTGTATCCGGTCGTTAAAAAACATATATCACAAAAATGCAAAATGCGAACTACGAACACTGAATAAATGCATCGCGGGCAAAAGTTTGACAATACACATATGTATGTACATACATGCAGAACAAAAATGTATAATATTGTTACGTGTATTATGAGTACAAAGGTTCTGTTTATTCCCCCACGTGCTTTCGATCTAATTTTAGCTCCTCTTCCATTATCAAAGAGCCGACATTATATTCACTCACCTCGGCCATTTCTTTTACTTTTCCCGAGAAAACTCAACCCCTCGGTACTATTTTTCCGACCCACACTTCTCGTTCATCTCTCACACTCCCCACCGGTATAATAGAAGTTTTGAACCTTTGTGTGTTTTCCATACAGCAGCGCTCTTCCAGGGAAAACTAACACGGCGTAAAGCTCTCCCCCAGGGATAAAACCGGGGTACCGAGCCCTTGTGTTTTTCGACTAAATATACTACATATATTGTTTGATATCTTACTCGATCGAAAACTGATCGCAAGTAAACATTTACACACTTTCGGATTAGTTTGGCCCGCAAAATCTATCAGTGAGGTAGTACCTTCGTCAATTTTCAACACGACAAAGCCGTTAACTCGGGGTATTTGTTTTAAAATAAAGGCGCAAACTTTAATCTATATTTGCATTATATCGTTGTTTGAAAATAATAAAATATTGTTGTCAATAAAGATCATTTATATGTACATACTAGCTGACCTGGCATGCGTTGCAATGCCCGATACCGTTCCCGTTCCAGATCCCGATCCCGTTGCCTTTCCCGTTCTCGTTCCCGTTCCCGATCCCGTTGCCGATGCCGATCCCGTTCCCGTTCCTAGTACGTTATCTGACGCGTGAGCAGACCCGTTCCCGATCCCGTTCCCGTTTTTTCCCGATTTTTTTTCACAGTAACCATCCCCGGCATGATCACAATAAGTCCTGAAAGTTTCATCGCGATCGGTTGAGTGGTTTAGGAGCCAATAAGAGACAGGCAGACAAACAGACATTCAATTATATATGTATACATATATAGATATACAAGTAATATAATCATACGTAGTCACAGTAGATAATCAGTTTTTAAATACAAAATTCCGCTATGCTTAAAAAAATGAGGCATACTACCAATGCGCACTGCCAGTTATGACGTATTGATGTGAAACGTGGATGCTAATTTCAAGAATGCTAACGTAAGATCCAATGATGTATGCTTGGTATAACAAGATGAGATCGTAAGAGGAATGCATGGGGTAAGAAGTATGACCAAAGTGGCAGATATAGCAGAACGTGTGAAAAAGTTGATGTGGACACATAGCGAGAAGAATGGATGAACATCATAATTTTCGGCCGTTTGCCATCCATTGCTGGATGAAGGACTCTCCAATCCTTTTCCATTCATGTCTGTCTTGAGCAATCTGCATCCAATTGACTCCACACATTCTTCTCAGTATACCTTGCTTTCTTTCACATCCTCTCGGATACCATTCCAGTATTTTTCGCGTCCTTAATTCTTCTCGCTATGACTCCACTTTAATATTTTCACACGTTCTGCTGTATGTGCCACTTTGGTCACGCTTCTTACCCGTGTATTCCTCTTGAAATCTCTTCTTGTTATACCGGGCATACATCTTTCAATGCTTCTCTGTGTGCACTGGATCTAACGTAACATTCTCGAATTTAGCATCCACGTTTCACATCCATATGTCATAACTGGTAGTACGCATCGGTCGTATGCTTTATTTTTTAAGCATAGCGGAATGTTGGATTTTAAAACAATGTTCATTTTATCAAAAGCACTCTTTACAACCAGTCATATTCACCAATTGACCAAGGTATGAATAACTATCAACTATCTCTACAATATTTTTATGACTACATTTTGGGTGCAAAATACAAAAATTTTCATTGTTCAAATACAAATACATACGTATGTACTAGAAGCGAGTACTTTATTAACATTAGCTGCAATGTATCTTAAGATATTGATGAGCTCATTTTAGATTAGACTAATTTGTTCGATATCAGACAATATAATTCTAAAAATAACACAAGTACTTTTCATTGATAAAATGTGACTAATTTTTTACACTTGAAGATTCAGCAAGTTCAAAGTGACACACTGAATATTTCAAAGTTTTTCGCCGTTTAACAATATTTTATCACAGACGAAACGTGTTGCCGTTTTCGGGACACTTTCGATGTCAAATATTGATGATTTCAGAAGCGGCCAAAACTTCGGGCGAAATTTTTGACAGTTATCGTTTCAATCAACCGACTTTCACGAAACTTTACCGATGCAAATTCAATCACGGCGCCACTCTAAACGCTTTACATTTTCGACAGACTTCGAGTACACATTCAAAAGCAATATTGATTCAATTTAAATGCATTAGGGGGGTATTTATTGTGTCGGTGTGGCGTTTATTGTGTGCCCGGTTTGAAATTCGCTCGTCTGACGGCTTAAGCCGGCGAAGATTTGTTTATTCGGTTGTTTTCTTGTTTATTTGCGTTCTGATTAAGGAAGGTCTGATTTATTCAAAACGTTTGGCTTGATTGCGCCACTGCCATTGCGGTTTCAGTGCCACAAGCAATTAAAGAAGATGGCAACATAAGGACTTGCCCGATTTGCCCGACTTCTTGCAATTAACGTGGCTCGGCTCGCTTGCAACACGGACGCAATGCGATTGTTTGATAATTTATTTGCAGTTATAATTCAACGTAAAATGTGAAATTTACGTGGCAGTGTGATTAAGCTGGGTTGCGAAATTACTTAAATAATATTTTAGGTATATGTACTGCCGTCCTAAGTCCACTTAACGTAACTGACAAAACAACAATATCGAGATAAATGGACTTGAAAGTTTTATTCTAAATTTGTGTTTTTCTTCATATATTACTGATTTATTTAAACTTTTTTTTAGTGCATAATGTTATTTTCTATTGTGTTTTGATAATTCTAAGGAAAAATTAAAAAAAAAAAACAATACTGTAGTAGTTACGTCACTTTTTTACACTTACGTTAAATTTGCTTAGGAAATCTACTTAATTTTAATAACGTAAGTGCTATACGTGAAATTTGCTTAGGAAATCATATGTATTTTAATAGTTGCGTTATTTTAGCTAAGCAAAATGCTTCGGTATCAACTAGCTAAACTAACGTATCCAACATTTACATAGCAAATTCAAGTATTGGTGATACTATTTCTCTGCGCATGCAGATACGTTAGATTTAATAGCTTAAAAAAGTCACCTTTGGATGAAGATACATTAATTTTGATATGAAAAATCGCAAGAATACACATCTAACTCATTTTCGTAATTTTTGTCAGTTACGTTAAGTGGGCTTAGGACGGCAGTATAAGGCGTGTACGAAAAGTGATGCAGAATTGAACAATGCACAATGCGTGCGTGAATAAAATTGTAGTATGTGATTCAAGATTCGTTTTTACGTGTCATTTACATTTGCATTTTTATCTTGAAATATCTTTCGTTTAATTAAATTTAACTAGAATTGGGACTTATGTATTTATTGTAGACTTAAATTTTCAAAGATTCGTATCTGATTAATATTTTCAATAAGATTAAATGCTAACAACCGCTTCATAATCCTAAAAAATTATAGTATTGCGATTAAATTCACTTTTACACGTATAAAATGATTTGTCTTTACGCGCTATTTATATTTGCAGTTTTATCTTGAGACATGTAAACCTTTCGTTTAATTCAATTTAACTGGAATTGGGACATATCTATTGTAGATTTGATGCTTGGTTTTACGAAGATTTTTCAAGGAATCGTATCTGATTAACATTTTCAATGAGATAAAATACTAAAGAATTATAGTATTCCGTTTAATTTGGTTTACAAATAAATTCATATTATAAATTGATAATAAAAGAGTGGCTTGAAAATTCGCTTTATTTTGTTTGGCTTGTATTGAAACGTTTATGACCCATAATAATCCAACATTATTTATATCTTTAAAGAGTAATAAAACACACGTTATAGGTAAAACAGCGATTTACTTAAATGAACATACATAGCTTAAAATTCTGTCACAATCAATCAAACGAAACTTTTCTCCATTACAATATTATTGTGCATTACATTTTAGTAAAATTTTCATTGCGAACATTCACATAAATTATAACATGAACATAAAAAAATGTATTTTAGTCGCACAATTTATTCGACGAAACCATTCAAACAGGTATAAAACATAGTTAAACTCGGCACACATTTAACCGTACACGTAACGGCCTAACAATTGCGCAAAAAAAAAAAAAAACAGTTGCGAATTTTACGACGTTATAAAACTATTTTATTTTATATGAGAGAGAGCGTCGTAAAATTTAACGCCGTTTATTGTAGCGATACTGAAAAAAAAATTGTATAATATTTTATTATCAAAACGATAAATTTTAAATCCTTACAATTAAAATATTACATATCTATAGGTATATCAGTATATATGTAACAGGGAAAGAATGAAATCTATCGATACTCCTGAAGCAATTTCAATACAATTTCTAATGAGCTAACGAACATACAGACTCTTTATGTTTCATCATCATTTTCAACCGTTCACCATCCACTGCTGGATGAAGACCTCTCCAATCCTCTTCCATTCCTGTCTGTCTTGAGCAATCTGCATCCAGTTGACTCGACTCATTCTTCTCAAATCATCAGCCCATTGTACACTTGGTCTACCTTGCTTTCTTTCACATCCTCTCGGATACCATTCCAATATTTCTCGCGTCCATCTGCCATCCATTCTTTTCGCTATACCTATACATACGAGTATATCCACTCCAACTTTTTTACACGTTCCGCTATATCTGCCACTTTGGTCATGCTTCTTACCCATGTATTCCTCATACCATATCTTCTTATTATACCAAGCATACATCTTTCCATGTTTCGAGATGGACTATGACGATGTGGAGGACGGTCATCATTTTCAGCCGTTCACCATTCACTGCTGGCTCCAATCTTCTTCCATTACTGTCTGTCTTGGGCAATCTGCATCCACTTGACTCCACACATTATTTTCAATTCATCAGCCTATCGTTCACTCGGTCTACCTTGCTTTCTTTCACATCCTCTCGGATACCATTACAGTATTTTTCGTGTTCATTTGCCATCCATTCTTCTAGCTCTGCCACTTTGGTCATTCCTCTTACGATCTCTTCTCGTTATACCGGGCATACATCTGTCCAGGCTTCTCTAAGTACACTGGATCTTGCGTAACATTTTTTTTAATTTAGCATCTGAGTTTTAGATCCATACGTCATAACTGGCAGTACGCATTGGTCGCATGCCTTATTTTTTAAACATAGCGGAATGTTGCTTAGCATCCTATGTACATAGCTTCATTCATGTTACATAGTAACTTCGTAATTAAATGAAACATGGTGAAATGTGTATCAAACACTGAAGAGGCAACGCTTGATATCAAGTCGCCTTTAGAATAGGAATAATTTTATATCTACTCTATAAAATTCAATGTTTGTTTGTTTGTCATTCCGCCATGCAAATATACAGTTTTCAACTTAGAACCGGAAAACTTGGTATACTATCTCATGATATGATCAGTTCGTAGGTGAGTTTTGGAAGGGGTCGGATCAGGGGGTCGACGGGCCCCCATAGACAAAATTTTTAATCAATTTTTTTTTTGAACTGGAGAATAAATGTTTTCATTTATTTAAATTTTTGTTTGTACCCGAGCAACGCCGGGCTATTCAGCTAGTCTACTATATAAAATTCAATGTTTGTCGTTCCGCTATGCAAATCCACAGTTTTCAACTTAGAACCGCCAAACTTGGTATACCATCTCATGATACCTTAAGTCAGACCGTAGGTGGGTTTTGGAAGGGGTCGGATCAGGGGGTCGACGGGCCCCTATATACAAAATTTTTAATCAATTTTTTTTTTGAACTGGAGAATAAATGTTTTCATTTTTTCATTCAATTTTTGTCACCCGCCCGAGCAACGCCGGGCAATTCAGCTAGTGATTTATAAAATAACTAGCTGACCCGGCATGCGTTGCAATGCCCGATTCCGTTCCCGTTCCCGTTCCCGATCCCGTTCCCGTTCCTAGTACGTTATCTGACGCGTGAGCAGGCCTATTCCCAATCCCATTCCCGTTTCCATTCCAGATCCCGTTCCCGTTCCCGATCTCGTTCCTAGTGCGTTATCTGACGCGTGAGCAGGCCCGTTCCCGTTTTTTCCCGATTTTTTTTCACAGGGACCATCCCCGGCATGATCACAATAGGTCCTGAAAGTTTCATCGCGATCGGTTGAGTGGTTTAGGAGCCTATAAGAGACAGACAGACAGACAGACAGACAGACAGACAGACAGACAGACAGACATTGATTTTTATATATATAATAGATAGATATATGTATGTAGATAGATAGATAACTCTGAATACTTTGCCTGTTATATTTTAAATAAAATATTATAACTTTCACATGCATACCGCGAAAAGCTCTGAAGCTCGTCGATGTCTCCGCGAACACCATTAGCCGAGACGTCTACGAAGACATCCCGTATCTCATTAGAGATGGGAGGATGAGGGAAAAATGACAAGACGCAGTGTGGCATTTGACTCGAAGACTCGTGATGGATGAACGTATTTACTGCATATTTTATATTCGTCGGGTCGGAAATAGAAGTGAAAGTGGCGCTTAATATTTCCGGATAGAGCCGAGCGAGCTTCGCGGCGTCACCTTTGTGCTTTCTCGCATACGAATGTAAAGAAAAAGCTGTAAAAAAAAAAGCGTAGAAGTAATTTTTTATGAGGCTGAGGTTCATGGATGTGTGTGTGTGTTCAAAATGGATGAGTGATTCTGGTTCGGGTAAAAAATGGCCGTTTCGCGGGTGTTTTTCCCGACGATAAATCCCCCACAGTTCCCGAATATACATTTGAAATATGTACAACTCTCCTTTTGATCCGTGTGCGCCTGTTCGGAAATGTTCTACAAAGATGTTGTACAAGTGCTTCTCCCCCATCTCTGTATCAGCTCGGATGTATGGTTTTGATTTTATTTGGATGTAAACATCGTAAAAATTAGCATTTGATGCGTACGGTTGAGATAGCTTAGGTTATGTTAGTTAAATGTACAAGGTACGATTTTTGTTTGCTATTTTATGTACCTATATGCTTTTGATTTTATTTTAATGTAAATATTTATATATATATTTAATATATTTATAAATATCACTAGCTGACCCGGCATCCGTTGCAATGCCTGATACCGTTCCCGTTCCTAGTACGTTTCTGACGCGTGAGCAGGCCGTTCCCGATCCCGTTCCCGTTCCCGTTCCTGTTCCAGATCCCGTTCCCGCTTCCCGGTCCCGATCCCGTTTCCGTTCCCGTTCCTAGTACGTTATCTGACGCGTTAGCAGGCCCGTTCCCGTTCCTGTTTTTTCCCGATTTTTTTCACAGGAGCCATCCCCGGCATGATCACAATAAGTCCTGAAAGTTTCATCGCGATCGGTTGAGTGGTTTAGGAGCCTATAAGAGACAAACAAACAGACAAACAAACAAACAGACAGACATTGATTTTTATATATATAGATAATAAAATATTTTAATGTAAATATCATACTACGGTTAAGACAGCTTTGAGCTCTTTAGTTAAATTTACAAGATTAACTGTGTATGATCATTTTTCATTAAGTACCGTAAATGCTTTTGATCTTCCAAATTATGTAGATAAGCCGTTCATATTGAAAATTAAGGACTTACGTATCATATTTGAAAGAAGAAAATTATACTGAAAGACTTAATTTTTTAAATTTAAAATATATCTATGAATTTTGTGTATTCAAACTGAAAATCATTTTACTGTAAATAAATCGTTTTTAATGTAATAGTGTAGTCGCATTTAATTATAATATACTTTTCATTATGATTAATCTCTGTGTATGTTTCGGCATAGTATTTTTGTTTCAAATAGAATTAATTAATTTATAAGAGTGTTTATAATTTATAATAGTTTGATAGCTAATTAAAAACAAAAAAAAATGACTTAAAGCTAACATAACAAACTTTATATACAATAGTACGTTTACAGAGGTGTTGTTTTAAGGTTACCGGGAATCTGTCGACTTGGATAAATTGTCTTAAACTATCTGGCAGTTCATTGTTATCAACAACACCCCACGCAAGATACTTCTTCTTGATCTAATTAATGTTAATGTCTTAACTATTAACATATTCTGACCCCTAGTGTTATGATTGTGTATATTATATCCGTTATTAAATATTTTGGTAACAAATTCTTATCTAACTAGAAAATGTAAACTAACATGCATACTCACCTCTTTGGAGACGATATAAATGCATAAAATAATAAATCATACATATATGTAAATGTCCAATAAAAAAAAATAGAGTGGTTGAAGCTTGGAACCTCCCAAATCAGCTATGTACATATGTAGTAACATTTGAAAATATATATCGGTTTAAAAATCATTTCGACAAGTTTTTGAATATAAATGAATTTTTATAATCCTTCAAATAAATAAAAATTGTATGTACGAAATTAATTTCATGTATAAACATAGGCTGCCGAAACATAATCTGTTTCAATGTACATATATTATGTATTGTATTAAAAAAATTAAATTGTAAATAGGTTTTTTAGCTTAAACTTTGCTACTGTAGAAACAAAACACTAGCGATAAAGTAAGATTATTTTCCTTATTATTACTAACACACATTTATTGTAAACTGGATAATGGCCACTTGACCAAGAACCGTTAGGATACGCTTTTTAGTAAATAAGAGGTATTATGAACATTATACGTATAAATAATTTTTTTTTAAATTAAAATCATGTAAATAGCTCTATTTTACAATTTTTGCGTCCTATCTAATATGCGAAGAATTCATTGAACGTCTGCTTTTACGTGAATTTTAAGCACTTAAACATCAAAATAGGGTATTTAAATTCTTCCACGAACATATGTACAAATATAATTCGCATTCGTGCACGTTGCAATTATAGTGCAAAATTGCCACGAGAGAGCAGCCATTTAAAATAGTTGTGCGGAGTATGTGAGCGAACAAAAAGCCGCAAGCGGTTCAAACTCTTACTCGTACGATACGAGAGCGAATACTATGCAATACATCCTGCTTCGGCAACAATGCGGTACAACAAAAAAAATCTCGTTAGTCTTACAAGGATGTGCCGCTTTGAAGTTGATTGGAAATTCCATTCGTCGGTGGGTTAGTCTCAAGCCGTAGGACTTTTTTGCCCCTTTGGGGAAAATTCTCCCCTATGGTGAAATTTTCTTACGTACATCGAATTAACATCGACGCATAAGTAGATAGTTAACCCTTGCGCAGTTTTCCATGGTGATTTTTTTTTTTTGCGGCGAAGGTTCTATGTAGTCTAGGGTTAGTCTCAATTTGATTCGTCCGAGCGTGAATATAGTTTCCTGAAATTTTCATGCGTGATGGGGGCCGCTTGTTGTCAATTTAAATGGAAATTTCACCGCTGAAACTTGGCATTTGGAAATGACATGTTTCCCTCGGGACCCACCGTGGGACACTTCAACTTCACGATCAGGCCATGGGTCTGCATTCGCAATGACGTCACACGACGGAATGTCCCCCCGTACCGTCTTGTAATTGTGGAACATTCCGGTGAATTCTTCTGGATTGGACGTTTCACGAATGGGTGTAAAAAATGACATAAAATTAGTACGGTGAGAAATTTTTATAATTGGATCAAGTTGGTTCAATATATGTAGTGTGAGTGTGTTTCCAAATTAAAATGTGATACTAACCGATGCGTTTACCGATATGTTATCATCATTTACATTTTCTGATGAAGAAAATCACCAATGCTCTTTCATTCCTGTCTGTCTTAAAAAATCTGCATCCACTTGACTCCACACATTCAATTCCAATTCACTATCTTCCACTCACTTCCACTTGCTTTCTTTCACATCCTCTCGGATACGATTCCAGTATTTCTCGCGTCCACTGCCATCCATTCTTCTCGCTGTGCCACTTTGATTATACTTCTTACACATGTATTCCTCTTACGATCTCTTCTAAATGGATCAAGTTGGTTCAATATAGTGTGTGTTTCGAAATTAAAATGTGATACTAACCGATGTGTTTACCGATATGTTATCATCATCATCATTTTCTGATGAAAGCCTCTCTTATCCTTTTTCATTACCGTCTGTCTTGAGCAATCTCCATTAATTTGACTAAACACATTCTTCTCAATTCATCAGCCCATTTTTAACTCGTTCTACCTTGCTTTCTATCACATCCTCTAGGATACCATTCCAGTATTTCTCGCGTTCATCTGCTATTCATTCTTCTCGCCGTGTCTCCATTTCAACTTTTTTACACGTTCTGCTACATCTGCCACTTTGGTCATACTTCTTACCCATGTATTCCTCTTACGATTTCTTCTAATTGGATCAAGTTGGTTCAATATAGTGTGTGTTTCGAAATTAAAATGTGATACTAACCGATGTGTTTACCAATATGTTATCATCATCATTTTCTGATGAAGGCCTCTCCAATCCTCTTTCATTCTTCTGTCTTGAACAATCTGCATCCACTTGACTCCACAATATTTTTCTCAATTCATCAGCCCATCGTCCACTTGGTCTACCTTGCTTTCTTTCACATCCTCTCGGATACCATTTCAGTATCTCTCGCGTCCATCTGCCATTCATTCTTCTCGCCGTGTCTCCATTTCAACTTTTTCACACGTTCTGCTATATCTGCCACTTTGATTATACTTCTTACCCATGTATTCCTCTTACGATCCCTTCTAATTGGATCAAGTTGGTTCAATATAGTGCGAGTGTGTTTCGAAATTAAAATGTGATACTAACCGATGCGTTTACCGATATGTTATCATCATTTACATTTTCTGATGAAGAAAATCACCAATGCTCTTTCATTCCTGTCTGTCTTAAAAAATCTGCATCCACTTGACTCCACACATTCAATTCCAATTCACTATCTTCCACTCACTTCCACTTGCTTTCTTTAACATCCTCTCGGATACGATTCCAGTATTTCTCGCGTCCACTGCCATCCATTCTTCTCGCTGTGCCACTTTGATTATACTTCTTACACATGTATTCCTCTTACGATCTCTTCTAAATGGATCAAGTTGGTTCAATATAGTGTGTTTTTCGAAATTAAAATGTGATACTAACCGATGTGTTTACCGATATGTTATCATCATCATCATTTTCTGATGAAAGCCTCTCTTATCCTTTTTCATTACCGTCTGTCTTGAGCAATCTCCATTAATTTGACTAAACACATTCTTCTCAATTCATCAGCCCATTTTTAACTCGTTCTACCTTGCTTTCTATCACATCCTCTAGGATACCATTCCAGTATTTCTCGCGTTCATCTGCTATTCATTCTTCTCGCCGTGTCTCCATTTCAACTTTTTTACACGTTCTGCTACATCTGCCACTTTGGTCATACTTCTTACCCATGTATTCCTCTTACGATTTCTTCTAATTGGATCAAGTTGGTTCAATATAGTGTGTGTTTCGAAATTAAAATGTGATACTAACCGATGTGTTTACCAATATGTTATCATCATCATTTTCTGATGAAGGCCTCTCCAATCCTCTTTCATTCTTCTGTCTTGAACAATCTGCATCCACTTGACTCCACAACATTTTTCTCAATTCATCAGCCCATCGTCCACTTGGTCTACCTTGCTTTCTTTCACATCCTCTCGGATACCATTTCAGTATCTCTCGCGTCCATCTGCCATTCATTCTTCTCGCCGTGTCTCCATTTCAACTTTTTCACACGTTCTGCTATATCTGCCACTTTGATTATACTTCTTACCCATGTATTCCTCTTACGATCCCTTCTAATTGGATCAAGTTGGTTCAATATAGTGCGAGTGTGTTTCGAAATTAAAATGTGATACTAACCGATGTGTTTACCGATATGTTATCATCATCATCATTTTCTGATGAAGGCCTCTCCAATCCTTTTTCATTACTGTCTGTCTTGAGCAATCTGCATTCATTTGACTAAACACATTCTTCTCAATTCATCAGCCCATCTTCCACTCAGTCTACCTTGCTTTCTTTTAAATCCTCTCGGATATCATTCCAGTATTTCTCGTGTCCATCTTCCATCCATTCTTATCGCTATGTGTGCACTTCAACTTTTCCACACGTTCTGCTATATCTGCCACTTTGATTATACTTCTTACCCATGTATTCCTCTTACGTAAAATCTCTTCTAATTGGATCAAGTTGGTTCAATATATGTAGTGTTAGTGTGATTCGAAATTAAAATATTATACTAACCGATGTGTTTACCCATATGTTATCATCATCATCATTTTCTGATGAAGGCCTCTCCAATCCTTTTTCATTGCTGTCTGTCTTGAGCAATCTGCATTCACTTGACTAAATACATTCTTCTGAATTCATCAGCCCATCTTCCACTCGGTCTACCTTGCTTTCTTTCAAATCATCTCGGATATCATTCCAGTATTTATCGTGTCCATCTGCCATTCATTATTTTCGCTATGTCTCCATTTCAACTTTTTTACACGTTCTGCTATATCTGTCACTTTGATTATACTTCTTACCCTTGCGATCTTTTCTTGTTATACTATGCATACATGTTTCCATGCTTCTCTGTGTGCACTGGATCATACGTAGCATTCTTGAATTGAACACATACATACGTCATAACTGGCAGTACGCATCGGTCGTATGCCTTATTTTTTAAGCACTGCGGAATGTTGGATTTAAAAACTGCGTTCATTCTTCATTTTCTACATCCGGTCCTATTCACCAATTGTCCTAGGTATAAATAACTTTCAACTATCTCTACAATATGATTATCTACTGTGACTACGTTTTGCGTTCAAAATGCATTAAATAAAATTTTAATTTGAATAAAATTAATTTTTAAACCTTCTTTCATACTTTCGTTGCTTAATTGTGTTAATTCGATATGTTATATCACAGTCAAATAGTCCTAGTTGACAAACTTGACGAAGAATGTATGGAATTCATTCGTCAAAAGTTGCTCAAGACAGAATCCAAAAGTTGGAATCGAAGAAAACTAGAGAGGACTTAATCCAACAGCGAATGACGAATGGCGATGAATTTTATAATTTGTAGTTGTTTTGATAGCATAATTTGATAATACAATGTTCTGTGAAATTTACTTGAATGAAATGTGTATTAATGAATCAAAATACATACATATACCAAAATATACTTCATATGTAAATTATGAAATAGTTTTTAATTGATAAATGTATTTTTTATGCATCAAAATTACACCTAACCTAACCCGATTTGATCAAAAGTATCTCTGTGTAAATTATTTAAAAAAAAAAATGGTTTAGATACTTCAATTAGTATTTAAAAATAGACACTTAGTAAGATTGTTAAAAAGTTTTTACTCCGTGACAAATATTGTTCCTTAAAAGTATTATACGTCGAAAAAAAGTATATAATAATTATATCTGTTTTCAATTTTTCACTGTAAAGAAATTATGACAAAATTACCGCAAAAGTCTTAGAGCCATTAAATTTAATTACTTTTCCTTTTCCTTATAGAGATTTCTCATAACTTGAAAGCCTCCGCGCAACGTTCCTTTGCGACAATTGCTAAAATTTTGACTCTTTACAAGTTTACACACACACACACTACATTCGCATTTGAGCTAACGCTCCCAAAATTGAAAATCTACCACTACAATATACGAATATGAACATAATTTCAAATCTGTGTGTAGGAAAACGTCGAAACACGACACAGCTGTGCGTGCTTACAAGCAAGTGTTTAAATTTTATTGCAAGAAAAGGTTTGTGTTTTTTTTTTCTTGGAACTAAAGGTAGTTTCATCGAAATGAAATCGTCTCCCCGCTATCTCCATTTCCCCTCGCCTTCTCCCGCATACATATTGCAAAGAAAAACGGTCATAATCGTTAAGCAGCCTACGAAACGGTAATCCGATACGTCGATATTCCAAGTCCAACGGCAAAAACTCTCCGTATCGTTACGAATTGGTGACAAAATTGAAAGTCGTCTATGTACAGGGGGACCACTAGTAACGTTGAATGCTAAAAACAAATCTGCACATGTATGTAAAAGGTAGGGGAAACTAGGGAGGAACGTGACCGAGTCGAGCTGGGGCATATCTAAAGTAAGCGACGTACGTGTTCACGTTTCAAAGTCGAAAAATAAACACTACTGCCGCTCTATGTAACCACTGCTCTTATCTGTACTGTTGCTAGACTATAATATATATATTGGTGATTTCTAAATTTCGTATGATACGTTATGTTACTGATAACTAACAGTGTTCTATGTATTACATGGATTACAAGGTTACATGGATTAGCCTGGGCTGGTATCTACACATGTAAACAACACTACTTATGAAAACCAATATATGTAATATTTTAAACGCCTTTTAAAAAGCCATATGAATGTTTGTCGTGTTTGTAAAATTGAAATTCTGAACTTTTTTTGACTTGAGTTGAGTTTTATTAAATTTCTTAAGCATAATTATTTTAAGCTAATGTACATTTTTCATAATAATATTAAAGATTTTATCGTTTTTTGAACATTAACTTAATTTTGATTGACGTGCAAGAAATTCAATTTTTCATATGAACTTCATAAAAATTTTTCATAAAAATTCGACTGACATTTGATTTTTGAATATTTTATACTTTTGGCTTTTATAAAATTGAAATTTTTTTTATCAAATCAAAAATAATTTCATTTATAAACAAATAGTCAGCGGACGATCTCTGATACATGTCATTTAAAAAATTTAGGTTGAATTTACGCACAACAATACATTATTTACTACGTACATACGTACGTATACATAGGTATGAATAATGTTAAAATCACGAATTTAAGTTTTCTGTAAATTTTATCGCTCATCTGTCTATTCTGTCTATTGATAATCTTATCCTTTTCATGTCACGTTAGTTCTCTTATTTTATTTAAAATTATATTCACAGGTATACCTTTATGGGTGTACCTTCTTTTCGAATCCGTAATTAGCTTTATCATATTATATTATAGATATATTCTGTCCTCGATTTTATTGCCTGCCGAAGATTTTCGCAATTTTTTTCCATATAATATGTATGTATACACTCAACTGGGTAGAAAAAAAATCTTGATATAAAATAGGATATCTACCCTCTCGCATCTCGTACAACCCATTTCAACGGTAACCGATGTATACGGAGAAGGTCTACTAAGCGATGCCAAATATTAATAAGAAGAGGAGATCCTCCTCGAGGGTTTAATATAACATTTCCTTTGAGGCTTCTGGCCGGTGCCTATCATTGAGACACAAATTCTCGAAAATTTGGTACTATTTCATTTTTAGACCGTCAGATTATTTATTACGTCGTGTCAAAAATCATCAAATTTCCCCCTCGGGACCAATATAATATGATGACATTGGTTCTAAAGTAATTTTCGATAATGTTATTATCAAGCGATGACTGTGTGTTAACATCGTAATTAATGCGTTAACCGTGTGAATACTTTCGATTTTGCCTCACAGCTATGATTCCTTTAAAAGTTACACACTCCTTTGTGAGTTTTCCGCTTTTCTCTCACTCCCCATATAATAATCTAATATTTAATGCGAAGTAATTCAATTTGCTTAGGGCCTAAGAGATGTTCTGCTTTGAAGCGTTCTACTTAAAATTAGACGATACTTGATATTCGAGGCACTTGGATTTATTCCACGTCGTTTTATTTATATGGGAATTTACCTACTTTCAAAAGTTGTTTGTTCACCGGTTGGAACGTTAATATTAATTTTTTTTCGAAGAAGTTGTTATGATAAACGTCGAAATGTTATTCTCAACCGTAATTATCTTTATTGGCAACATTACTAAATCCAGCTCGGCCGTTTAATGTTAGAATTTACCAATCTTGCTTTTTATAGCACTAATCACATTTACCGAAATGTTTCAATAAAATAATTATAAATCTATAATACTATAAATAAATATAAATATATAAATTATTTACTAATCTATATATACATAATATAAATTATAAAATTTATAAATATTTATATAATAATAAAATATTTATAAACCTATAATTATTAACCAAGATAGAGATAAATCAAACATTTTGTTGAAACCGCATAAATCTTAATAAATTAAAATCAAATATTAATCTAATAACCCCCACAATTTATCTAACTCAATTGTGAGACGGTTCTTGACCAAAATTGCCACCTCCTTACTATTATTGACATTATTTCCATGTCAATATATTATTGGGTCCAGACCTATCCTTGTGTTCTTAAGCTTATTGGTTAAATTTCTTCCAAACAAAAACAAAACAAAGAATAAATCACTTAAAGACCATTTTTTTTACTATAAACCAACTACATACATATATAAAATACGCAGTATAAACGATAAAATAAATTTTTATAGAATCTACAATTTCTAAAGTAATGAAAATTATTAGAGCAAAAGCATTTAACAAAATAAAGATATTATAACTTTATTATTTTGTAAATTTCTCTATTATTTGTTGTCTCGATAAGATTATTCTTGTGATAGTTTTTGTATTGATAGATATTTTATTTTAGGATAAGAAAAAATGTATTTTTATCAATTGCGTACGTGTACCTAATCGGTGATAAATAAAATTAAATAGAAAAATTAATCTTGATTAGAACGTAGGTATCTATGTATGTACATTGAAAACATATAACTATTGTATGGGTATAGTAATAATTATTATTTTAGCAGTGATTACGCGGTTATTCGGTCTCCAACGGAAAGGTCAATAGACTATATACGTTAGGCGGGTGGTGGCCTCGTGTGAGGGTCTTGAGCAGAAAGAAGTTGGAGATGTTCTCCATAAGGTATATTATACATATATGTATAATATGTTGAATTAGTACATACAAAGATAAAATAACAGTGCACTTATTTATATTTTGGTCAAGTGTGCGTCACACCATGCCAGTCGGATGCAATATCTGAAGAAATGTAGTCGTGGAGAGAATGCACACTGATTTATTTTCTCCAGAAATAATAAAACGGCTTTGTACGTTAGCTTAGAGGAGTTGCTGAAAGTTTGGCTGAAACAGCTGCACGTGACACGTTACGGCGCCTCCAGACCAATGTGTAACGCTTAACCCTGCAGTGGACAAACGTGGGGTAAAATACGACCTTAACAACTAAGAATTTATCCTTTTTAATGGGCACGAATCCAACATCGCGCAAATAGTGAAAAGACGACCGCTGAAGACACACACGTGTAAAAGTATATATCAAATTACCAGCGGACATGAACTGTACATAGACTACATAGAGACGTGCAAGGATCCTCTAGTCGTTCTCTAGTATGCATATATGTAGAAATATGAAAAATACGTGATGTGAATTCAGAAATGTTTTCAACATCCGCTAGGTTATCTTGTATGTACATGTATATTTTTGTTTTAATATCAATAACCACTTAACTCATGTGACGACATAGTTTTATGTAGGTTAAGAAATATTTTAAGTAGGAAAAGTAAGGTTTTAGTCTATAATACAATTGTCTTGCCACACCTGGTTTATTGTGCCACTGTACTTAATATGTTCAATGGCCAAGATTTAGATAAAATGCAAAGGTTACAAAATAGAGCTATGAGAGGTATTTTGAATGTTGGTAGGCTAAAAAGTATTAGAAGTATGTTAGATGAATTGGGATGGGTGAGTATTAGAAATTGTTTTAAAGTTAAGCACATTGTATTTTGTTTATAAGTTAGATCATAAGTTATTGCCAAATTATTTTAAGAATTATATCATTAGAAATAGTGATATCCATAGTTATTGTACTAGAAATTAGAACCAATTAGTTGTAGGTAGAGTAAGGAAAACAAAGACAGCTGGTGGCTTTTTTCACAGGGGTGTATTAATGTATAATGCCTTCTTAGACAATAGATGCATTCTTGAAAAGTGTGAGGAGACAACTCTGTGAGATATAGTAGTTATGTATAAGTATAGTGTATAATGTGTAATTGATTTATGTAGTTGTTATAAATATGTAATAGATGTAAGTTAAATTGGCCAATTAGCTATTATTATATAAAATAAATAAAATAATAAATAATAAATAGTTGCATGTGACTCAGTAGATTTACAAAATAGATTAACACAATTATGCAACGAAAGTATGACAGTAGGCTTAAAAATTACACTGTTATAATCACTGTAGATAATCATATTGTAGAGATAGTTGATAGTGATTGGTGAATATGACTGGTTGTAAAGAAGAAGAAATAAAACGAAGAATGAACATTGATTTTAAAACCAACATTCCGCTACGCTTACAAAAGAAGGTATACGACCAATGCGTACTGCCAGATATGACGTATGGATATGAAACGAGGGTGCTAAATTCAAGAATGTTACGCAAGATCCAGTGCACACTGATTACCAGATCGTAAGAGGAATACATGGGTAAGAAATATGACCAAAGTGGCAGATATAGCAGAACGTGTGAAAAAGTTGAAGTGGAGTCATAGCGAGAAGAATGGATTGCAGATGGACTTGAGAAATACTGGAATTTTATCCGAGAGGATGTGAAAGAAAGCAAGGTAGACCGAGAGGACGTTGGGCTGATGAATTGAATGTGTGGAGTCAATTGGATGCAGATTGCTTAAGACAGACATGACTGAAAGAGGATTGGACGGGGTCTTCATCCAGCAGTGAACGGTGAACGGCTTAAAATTGTGATCAATAACTACAAGGGGAAAGGTGAAGTCATTTATATGAAATTAGGACACTTTAAGAAGAATATCAATGAGCTTTACTTAAAATTTGAATTAATTTTTGGGGATTTATTAGCGTTGCCATTTTCATGGTGATTATCTTCTGTGTGCTTTGTTCGTTCGTTCGTTTTGATCCACGATCGAATAAATACACTTATAATTATAACTTTCAAATTAGCGAGTGGTGGATGACCTATAACTTTAATCAAAATTTCATTTTTTTTTTTTTCTCCGTAAAATTTTCTCTCTCTTCTTTTAATTCCTTAATGAAATTTGCAAATGGATTAATTGAAAAGTTTCCTCCAATTACGCTCACAGAAAGATGTGTGGTGGGTAGAGTGAAAGGATTTCTAGCAAAATTTGTGTTTCGTCAGTGTGAACCTTCCGTTATTAACTGCTTGTTAGGAGAAAAATTTTCAGTCGTTTTCGGCTGCCGAACGGTTACTATTGCGGTCAACGTTAAATTTTCCCTTTTCGAAGATAAATTTCGCCACTGGACCTCTTCGACAATGTCACAAGAAATTTAATATCCAACTTTGACAGCGTCGGCTGTACTTGGTCAACTGAGAAATCTCTCAAGTTTTCCAGCAGAAACGAAATGAACGAACGACCTTTCCTCGAGAGGTGAAATTGAAAAATATACACACAGCTTGCCTTTAACGGTAACAACTCTCCAAATACTTTTATACTTATGCTTTATCTGCAGGCGAATTATTAATATTAACAATATTACTATCGTGCAAGTATTTTCTTCATACCTCTTCAATGCCTCCACTATTTGATAGATATTTTAGGTATCTACTTTTTTTTTTTACTGCGACCCACTGCAAGAACTGCATTTTGTATTGGGACCCAGTATGCCTATATAATAATATATCAAACACAAACTCTGTCCATTATGTTGCTTTATTTACTATTTATGGATGAAACTAGTTTTCAATTAGAACCAGTGGTCAAAATGGAAATTTTCACGAATGGGAGCGCTCGATAATTTTCAAAAAATATCAAACGACCTTTTTTTTTTAATTATGTATATGTATGTATGTAGATACCTATACATATGTTTATATATCGAAATGCAAAATCTTGCCGAGATTAATACCGTTTAATGTCTGTAAGTCAACTTCAACAGGTAGATCTGAAAATGGTCTTTGATTTTTTATTATCCTATATATGTACTTTTCTGAAAACTCTTTCAGTGGTTAAAATATGAGCATTCTGACTGTTTTGTACAAATTTATACATTTCATTATTATTGGCCGATTTTATTATAGTGAGATATTTAACCAATTTTTTATACTCATTTTTGTGGTGGTCGCCGTACAACACGACAATTCAAAGAAGATATCGTAAATCATTAAAATGACCGATGGCTCGAAAAGGCACGTTGCAGTTCGAAATGCCGATTGCCGGCTATAAAGTCATTAAACTTTTTGCGCAAAGCTGAAAGTTTTTTGCGCAAAGCCCTCGGAATTGAATTGAATTCTAAATGTTATCTTCAAGTAATGCGTGCACTCAGCTTTTTCAAAACATAATAATATTTTAAATGGCTTTGTAGGAATTGAAATGTAAAGAATTTAACTTCCAGTCAAAGATTGTGATTTAGGAGTCATAAATGTAAAAAAAATTCACCGTCTAACATTTTTTCGGCAATAATTATTGAAAGAGCACGGAAATTTTGGTTTTTTACGAAAGGAGCGCTAAATTTACAAATTTTACGAAAGGGTACGCTACGTTTTCAAATTTCACGAAAGGGAACGCCCGCTCCTTGCCGCTCCCGCTGAATTCGAGCACTGATTAGAACCTTTGCTTTTAATTGAGATAAAGTGGAGAATCCTAGTTAACACAAGTATAAAGATTGATTTTTTTACTTAAAATTGGAAATTCTCGCTTAACCTTAATCCAAAATGGTAAAAAAATTATTTGCTGAAAATCATTCTTTAGTGTAAATTAACTAACAAGGCGTAGAAATTCCACCTCCTCTTCAAGATTAAAGTATAACTCAATTGTTGATTCAGGGCTTTTAAAATGAGATGGATTTTTTATCCGAAGGCTTTTCTTTACTGTTTTAAATTTCTGTACTGGAAAATAGTTGTCATAGCTTTGAGATAGAGAAGTGAGATATGAAAATATCTCGATTTTTAATTATTTTAACATATCTTCATTGACAGTGTTAGGTAATGAGAGAGGAACTGACCATTCCGGTGTCATGACTGTTTATGTTTGTCGCATATATCATAGTGAAGTAACTAGGGAACGATACTGTTCAGTGCTTTGCCATTATTTTCTGGATGGGAGAAGAAGCAGACAATAATCTGGTAGGTAGATAGGAATTTTTTGTATGGTGCCAATTTTGTGGAACCTTCTTACGACTTAGATAAATTGCTTATTTTATCAAAAGATCCACAACTTGCGAATGAACATGTTTGAAGAAGAAAATATTTTGAAATCGAACCCCAGAGCTTCGCTCAATAGACAACCAAAAGAGACAAACTACCAAGCTTTCGTCTAGCTTATAAATATATGTATAATACTGGCAATTTGAACTGAATATTCAGTCGAAGTTCTGAATATACCGAATATTACATATATTATACCGAAGTTCGAATATTCGAACCGAATATTTAATCGAATACTTTATTTAAATTAAAAATTGTAGATTTCTCTTGCAAAATAACATTATAAGGTTGTGTTGATGTTATGTTATATATGTACATATAAAAAATGAGATAGATTTTATATATTTTGCTACATAACTTTACTGATTATTTTTCCGTTTACTTTTGCTATTATTATATTAATAATGTGTTATGCTTGACGTACACGACAAAATGAATGGAATATCTGTAATATTATGATGTAGGGTTCTATGTTTGTAAATAAATAAGTAAATAATGATGTCATTCATAATTTCGTTCAATCAACTAAAAATATTACGGACGGTTAAAAAACTGATTAGCTTTACTAATCAACATTATTGATTTTATGTTTCTTTTGTTTTTATCAAAATATTGATAGTGTTTGCTATCTTTTGGTTACTAAATTAATGTGACCATTCATTTGTTAAAGCTAGTGAGTGATCAACGCGTTCTAACAATATGATTAAATATGGCATTTATTTCATATTTTTTCTCAGTATTGTGGTTTTTATTTTTATTCAGTTTTGGTCAGTCATGAACAATTTTAACGATAATGTGAAATATCACGAGTCCAAAGAAGAATACACTGTCACGAAGAAAATTTTATTATGGAATCCGTTTTTTAAAAGCAAAGACTATCACTTCGGTAGTGGAAGTGAACCGTTTCGTACGCACGGCTGCAAAATTAACAATTGCTACATCACTTATGCTAGAGATTGGTTGTCTGTCGACCAGTTTGATGCTGTAGTTTTCCACGGAGCCGAATATCCAAAGAAGACTAAGGACTTTCCCAGTATAAGAGTTGAATCACAACTGTACGTTTACCTTTCGATGGAAGCTCCAGCTAGAAGGAGTGTATCTGCTTCATTGAACGGAATCTTCAATTTGACCATGACTCATCGCTTGGATTCGGATATACCTCAAGTTTATTTTTACGTGTTCAACCTCGACGATGATTTGATAGCGCCATCTGAAGATCCTAATTGGATAAATCCCGATGACGTAGACGTGAATACTACTGAATTTTTGAGTATATTTAAACGGAAATCTAAACCGGTCGCTTGGTTCACGTCGAATTGCATCAGTAAGAGTCATAGGGAAGCACGCGTTAAAGATCTTCAAAAGCATATTAAAGTCGACGTGTATGGAAAGTGTGGTACTTTAAAGTGTCCAAGATCTAATGAAACTGTCTGCTTTGAGAAATTAAAGAACGATTACTTTTTTTACTTGTCGTATGAGAATTCTCTGTGCCGCGATTATATAACTGAAAAGGTGAAGAATCCGTTTGTGTATGATGTAATTCCTGTTATCTTTGGCGGATCAAATTTGACTAAATTCATTCCGCCACGTTCTTACATCGATGCTAGTTCAATGTCCAATGAAGATTTGGCTAAGAGGCTCAAATATTTAATGGACAATCCCGAGGAGTATGTCAAGTACTTTTGGTGGAGAAAATTTTATAAAATTCAACTGCAAGCAAGCGGTGATACTGTGCCGTTTTGTCGCCTATGCGAAAGGCTTCACGTTAAAAATGCTTCAAGGAAAATTTATGATAACTTGTTGGAATGGTGGCATGGGACCAAAGGAAATCCCATCTGCAAATAAATAGTGGTTCGTGCTTGGCAATTGTGATTTGTTCGCGAAATTGCGACGTTTGTCAGGGCTATAATTGTTGTGCGTGTGATACATGATACGTGTGTGCGACTTGTGATTGTTTTACTTAATGAATATATTAAACATCGATTGTGTTTTATTGTTTGATATCAATTCAATTCCAAAATCAAGTCCATTATGAATTTCAGTTGGACTTAAATTCTATGAAATGCACCGTACTATAAATTAATTTTAAGTGTCTTATCAATACGTGGCAAAATGTATGTTTCCGAACACATAAAGTTGATAAGTGGTTTGTCGTAAATAAATCAAAATATCGTAATTAAATAAATACAATTATTCTACTGCAATAATTTTCTTAAATTATTTACCTAAACACTTCAATCTTATAATTAAGGTATATTTATTTATTTATTTAAAGAAAAACCCACCATGACATAAGAGATTAACAAAATCGTCGTGGTGGTTGAAATACAAAAATAATAGTTACATACATAGAAAAACACAATACATACATACATAATGCAATTATATAATTAATCAAAAAATAAATGAAATCATTTGTATGTATGTAAAAGTTATGTCTCTGTTCTTCAAGAACAAGAAAATTGCTATATTTTTTACCCATAACCACTACTATTATTAGCTTATTCAAATTTACACACATTTTTTTTTTTATTTTAATTAATCTGGTCAACGGAGTACGACGTACGTATAATTGTTTTCCCTGTTACAATTGTTTTATTAATTTGTTTTACTTATGCCACCTCATTCATATACTAATAAATAAGTAAAACACCCGTTGATTGTCAACGGGCAATACTTTTGTATTACATATTGGATTTATGTAATCCATTTAACGCAAATTCTATGCAGTTAGTTGATATGAATATAACACTATTATAATTATCGCTAAAATTGTCCCACAACTAATAATCACTGTGCAACAAAAAATCACATTTTTAAGTTACCGGAGCGGAGACCCAAAAATTATTACTAATTTTGACCCACTGAATCTGAATATGATAATTACATTTACAGGTAAGCTTTTGTTTATGAGATATGAGCGTTTTAAAAAATGGAAAATTTTTACATTTTTTTGAACTTTGCAGTCTGTAACTCAAAATATAGTACTTTTGTGTTTAAAATGAGTATTGGAGGCAATAGTCAGATGTTTTTGCTAATAATTTTGCTCTTTTAAAGTTTTCAAATACTTATACGTAATCGTCTAGCAAATTTTAAACGTCAAAATATTTTTTTTTCTTTCGGATTTTTTCCCGGTGTCAAAGTTATCAACAACGATACAAAATTTCACATAGTTTTGAGTGTGAATTTTCACCTCGAACTTTGTTCATTTGAATTGAAAATATTCATACATTTTATATAAGCGTACGCAATACTATCCTCTTATTCCATTTTAATTTATTACATAATTTCAGTCAAATAAATAATTGAAGCGCAATATTTACGCGTACCATTTAAACGAACCGTATGCGTCCGTTGGGAGCTGATACGAAATTAAAACAATTAATCAATACGGCTTCGGTGTAACTACGTTTTATTATAGTTTTGGCACACCCGAAGGGAATATTATTATTTGCGAGCCCTGCCGATGCCTATGATGAAATAAATGAAATCTATTTTACTACGATGCCCAACGTAAATACAAAAAAAAAAAAAAACTAAAAACATACCAGTACTTATTGTTGTATAGTTTATTCATCAGAACTGTGCATAGTGTTTGTGTTTGCGTATCTCGTATGCAGGTTTTATAATACTTTCAGAGGTAAACGCGAGTTCTGGCCGACGGGTTCACGTAATCACATTTGCTTTTCTCATTTTTTTTCCTCCTCGACATAGTACCCATGTACTATACTTCATACAGTGAAAGGTAGATAGAGGAAGCCATTTTTTCTGTTTTTTTTTTTTTGTTTTTGTTTTGTGTGTTACTTGTTTCGTTGGCGCGCGCATTCTCCTCGCAAACGTAGAACTAATACAAAGAGGGAATAACCAGAGAATTTTCATTTGCATAAATAAAAATATCCCTCTCCGTACGTCTATTGTGAATTTCTAAGAATCACACGATTATTTTGGTGATAGTGTGTGGTACTTGTAGTAGTAGATAATCATATTGTAGAGATAGTTGATAGGAAAATTGGTGAATAGGTCTGGATGTAAAGAAGAAGAAATAAAACGAAGAATAAACATTGTTTTTAAAACCAACGTTCCGCTATGCTTAAAAAAGAAGGCATACGACCAATGCGTACTGCCAGTTATGACGTATGAATATGAAAATTGGATGCTAAATTCAAGAATGCTACGTAAGATCCAGTGAACACAGAGAAGCATGGAAAGATGTATGCTTGGTACAACAATAATATATCGTAAGAGGAATACATGGGTAAGAAGTATGACCAAAGTGGCAGATATAGCAGAACGTGTGAAAAAGTTGAAGTGGAGACATAGCGAGAAGAATGGACGGCATATGGACGGGAGAAATACTGAAATGGTATCCGAGAGGATGTGAAAGAAAGCAAGGTAGACCGAGTGGAAGATTGGCTGATGAATTGAAAGTGTGGAGTCAAGTGGATGCAGATTGCTCAAGACAAACAGAGAGGCCTTCATCCAGCATCATGGATGTTGAACGACTGAAAATGATGATGATGATGATGAGTGTGTTGTACGTGTTTGTATCTTTGTACAAGTACAAAGATAACGTTGAGAACTGATAGTTGTTTTCTACAAATGAAATCATAGACGTAACCTCTATTGAAATATTAATGAAATTTTCCAAGTGAGCGTATTGTATGCAATGCGGTTAAATATTATATATTTACTTAGATAACGTAAGCAATAATGTGCTATGATTAAATTGTGCTGTTACTGTGGAAGTACATACATATGTACATACATATGTACGTTTAATCTGTGATGAAATTCAATACGGGTTAGTAGATGATTAAAATCAGTGGTCGAGCTAAGAGCCAAATTAGAGAAAACCTTGCAAAATTGATAAGCTTGGGAGACGCAACATACTATTTTCAGATTATATGTGATAAAATGAAGAATAAAACTGGGATGGGGTGATTTTGTAAGAATGAACACGGCATATAATTTTCGAATTATATGTATAGGTATATTCAAAATGAAATTATATGTTAATCATTTATGAAATGTGTAGCAGTAAGAAGTAAGCTATCTTCGTGATATTTCTTAGTGTTTATTACTAAAAAGTATTATTGAAAAACGATATAATTATTTTTATGTATAACCATGAAGTTATATGTAGAAATAGGATTCATTTTGATTTTGTGTTAATTGTCTGTCTACGTTTTGTGTTTCACGCAAAACGTTGGATGACAGCGAGAGCCGCAGACTGTCATAGAAAGAGCCGCATGCGGCTCCGGAGCCGCCAGTTTCCGACTGCTGATCTAAATTAATACATAATGTATTTTACAGTGTTTTCTTCTCAAAAGATTGCGATAATTTTGTGTTATACATACTATATATATATGTATATCTATATATATAAAAATCAATGTCTGTCTGTCTGTCTGTTTGTTTGTTTGTTTGTCTGTGTCTTATAGGCTCCTAAACCACTCAACCGATCGCGATGAAACTTTCAGGACTTATTGTGATCATGCCGGGGATGGTTCCTGTGAAAAAATCGGGATAAAACGGGAACGGAACGGCCTGGATAACGTACTAGGAACGGGAACGGGATCGGGAACAGGATCAGGATCGGGAACGGGACCGGGATCTGGAATCGGAAAAAAACGGGAACGGGAACGGGATCGGGAACGGGCCTGCTCACGCGTCAGAAAACGTACTAGGAACGGGAACGGTATCGGGCATTGCAACGCATGCCGGGTCAGCTAGTATGTATATAAAAAAATGAATGTCTGTTTGTTTGTCTGTCTGTTTGTCTCTTATAGGCTCCTAAACCACTCAACCGATCGCGATGAAACTTTCAGGACTTATTGTGATCATGTCGGGGATGGTTCCTCTTGGGAAAAAACGGGAACGGGAACGGGATCTGGAACGGGAACGGGAACGGGATCGGCTAGTATATAATTTCTAAAAAAACAAGTAATTGATGATAATTACCACACTCTTTTCAATTATCAAATGATAACATCGTTATTAAGATAAATCTAATGAATTTTTAAATCAAACATCAAAACTATGTAGGTACAAGCTTTGACTAAGATAACTTGGCGGTTTTTTGAAGTAGTAAGTTTAATATACCTATCATAAGTATTACATAGAAAAGATTGCCAAATTTGTAATATTCTATTCAAAGATTCACGTTTAGGTTCGATGTAAGTTAAACCAGACCCAAAAACCTCACCAATTAGTGCAGGCTAATTAACAGCCTGAAATTAGAGTCACCGATTTGAGACTCGGCTGCTGCATTTGCTATTCAGAATTAGCATTCGCCGATTTCCAAACGTATCTTATTTACCGAGGGAAAGTTCCGACGGCTCGTGTTCGCTTTACGACGCGTCGCAACTCGAGAAACGACGCTACGTGGGACACTGGAAACTTTCAATTTGCCAAAACCAACCCCACTAGATTTGCACGGGGAGAGAATGCGGGTTAAAAAAACATTCGCACACGTACTATTACTCCCTCGGTATCTGAGTCGTTGTTTGCGCGTCGTTCCGTTTTAATGTAACTAACGAAATACACCACTGGAATACGTAACGCGGTAAACTTACAAAGCTTACTTAATGTTGTTGTTTTCTTCGTACATCTTTGGAATTTAATGTGTTCATTTACTCAAATGAATTGTCTGTATGTTATATGTGTCGATATTTGATTCGATATTGATTCAAAATCGTATTTGTTGTTGAGAAAAATTGCGTTGAAGTTTGTATTCAAAATTGTGCACAGTCTAAGCGTCTCTTGGGAATTGGCTTGTACGCTTCACGACATTAGACTGTGATGTATCATACCCACTAGCACAGTGGTCGGGAGCCTCTTCTGAGCTAAGAGCCAAATTAGGGAAAACCTTGCAAAATTGGTTAAGTTTGGGAGCCGCTACATATTATTTTCAGATGAAGAATGAAACTGGGATGGAGCGATTTTGAAAAAATGAACATAGTTTTTAAATCCAACATCCGGCTATGCTTCAAAAAAGGCATACGACCGATGCGTACTGCTAGTTATGACGTATGGATGTGAAAATTCAAAAATGTTACATAAGATCCAATGCACACAGAGAAGCATGGAAAAGCATGTATCCTTGGTTTAACAAGAAGGTAGCGTAAGAGGAATACATGGGTTAGAAGAATGACTAAAGCGACAGATGTAAAGGACACATAGTGAGAAGAATGAATGGCAGATGGACGCGAGAAATACTGGAATGGTATAAAGTGGATGCAGATTGCTCAAGACAGACAAAAACGGAAAAGTATTGTGGAGTGCCTCCATCCAGCAGTAGATGGTGACAGCGAGAGCCGCAGGTTTTCCTACGAAGAGCCGCATGCGGCTCCGGAGCCGCCGGTTCCCGACCGCTGCACTAGCAGAATGAAAAATCGCACTATGCATTGTTCCTCTAATGCAAAATGGCGTATTATTTATTTATGCACGTGGATTATTTCTCTAGGTAGTATTTTTTTATGCGGAGTTTATTTTAAAGCTGCGTTTCAGAAAATACAAAAACATTATTTGTATGTAATTTTGAAACAATCGGACTTTTTAAAAAAAAACAAATCAAATAAATTCTTAGCGCACTCTTATTTATGACGCAAAAAAAGAGTTAGTTAAATAAATTCGACAAAATTTTATTCACCGACTCAAATTGCTTTCAGCGTTGAAAATTCACTCCCCTCGTCCGAGTTTTCTTCTGTTCTTCGACAAGTGAGTTTCTTCTCTTTACTCTTTCCCCCTCTCTAGCTCGATTCTACTACTTTTTACCATGTAAAAAAAACTAAGTTTTTTACCTTTCTTTTTTTTTTTGAGTTTTCAAGTCGTCGTAGCGGCGAAGACAAACAGAAAATCTATTTTATCAAATGGACATTCCTATCTGTCTGCTCGGTGCGGGAAGAAATATAACTCCTAAAGAGAAACTTTCACCTCGACTTTAATGAAATAAAAAGGTGTTCCAGATAAAAAGATCCCATAAATTTTCATTCGTGGCTCAGTCGTTTTTCCACCACACCGTACGTACTGCTTTTCCGGGAAACGTTTTCCCACCCCCCCTCCTTGAACTTTTTTGTAACGGATTTTTGAGAATGAAAAGGTCCATGAACAGTAGTGAGGGGAGGAAATGGGTTGCATTCTATTTTATGCCTACGACCCTTCTTATCCCGAGGAGCCTCGTAATTGCGTCAAATATTGGAAAACTATCCCGTTATTGTCAATCGAATGAGTCGATAGCGTGTGAAGCAACTCGTTTCAATCAAAGCCTCCGAATAAAATTGCTGCAAACCAGTTTCCGATTCGATATAAAACACAATTCGATTCGATAAGTTAAATTTCTATTACTAGTAGTCTCACGCACAATTTTTCCATAATACATAAATAGAGTTACAAAATATGTCTCTATCAATGCGGAAAACAAAGTGAAATATTCGATTAAATCAATTGAAACTTTTTCTAACAGTTTTTAGTAGCGTGAAAAAAAAAAAATAGATAATCGAAAAGTTTTTCGCTAATCGAGAGGGCCTTTGTCAAATGGGGAAGAGCGAAAGGAAAAGGGTGGCAGGGGGGGAGAATGAAAGAAGAATTTTAAGAAGAGTTTCTTGCGAATTACATTTTCCTATTAGTTAGTTTATCTGAAAAGATTTATTATTTGAGAGATGAAAATAAAAGCAATTTTCTCTTCTTTTGAGCTTTGATCGTTCGACCATTAAAATAAAATTTTATTGCATTCGATTGTTACCAGACAATTGCTTGTACATTGCATTCACAAATCAATTGTAAATGCTAATTTCTATAACTATAAGTATTACATATTATTGGCCTTAAAAGATTTTGTACGCAAATTGAATAAACCAATTAATTAGTATCATTATTTTGTGCAGTAAAACAAGGAAATTTGATCTAATAGCAGCTAACAGCTAATCATAAAGATATTATAAATATGTTAGATCAGTGATCGGGAACCTTTTTCGAGCTAAGAGCCAAATTAGGGAAAACCTTGTAAAATTGGTTATGTTTGAGAGCCGCAACATATTATTTTCAGATTATATGTGATAAAACGAAGAATGAAACTAGGATGAAGTGTTTTGGGAGGATGAACATAGTTTTTCAATTCAAAATCTCGCTATGATTAAGAAAGAAGGCATATGAGCAATGCGTACTGCCAGTTATGACGTATGGATGTGAAACGTGGATGCTAAATTCAAAAATGTTACATAAGATCCAGTGCACACAGAGAAGCATGGAAAAACATGTATCCTTGGTTTATTAAAGATATCCCCATGGATCAGTGGTTGGGAACCTTTTTCAAACTAAGAGACAAATTAGGGAAAACCATGTAAAATTGGTTAAATTTGGGAGCCGCAACATAACACTATGTTGCCTATTTATGAAATGGATAGCTGCAATGAAAAGTTATCTTCACGATATTCCTTAATGTCTGACAGTTTATTATTAAAAAGTATTATAAAGCAGGCCCTACACTATCAAGCCGCTTGATCAAAACAGCCCGCCAAGCGATGGTGTCAAGCGTGATTGATAGTCTAGGAACCCGTTTGACGCTTGAGTCAAGCCTTGACGTTGATTGATGGAAAGTTTGAATGACTCAAGTGGCTGGGCGGAGCGCTTGATAGTCTAGAGCAATTTCGATCAAGCATTACGTCAGTCACCTGCTGGAAACCCCAAATCCCGATTCGAAACCATGGTATCTACACTACACCGATTCACTACAGTCCAGGAGGAGCAGTTCACTAGTCGAAAACTCCGCTACAAATGAGTGTTGATGAAAAGATTGATGGGATGCTGCTTGATGCGCCCCAGGGCTGCTTGAAGCGCGTGTCAATCAGCTGTACGCCCTGCTTGATAGTGTAGGGTCTGCTTTAAGCTTAATCTGAAAAACGATTTAAAGCTTTTTATAGTCGTGAAGTTATGGAAATAGGATTAATTTTGATTTTGTGTAAATTGTGTGTCAACGTGTGTGTTTCACGTAAAATTTTCGACAACAGCGAGAGCCGCAGGTTTTTATACAAAGAGCCACATGCAGCTCCGGAGCCGTCGGTACTATATAAGCAATTTCACCATTAAAAATGTCAATTACTGCTATCAGTTATGGTTTTAATTTGAAATTATACAACTTATGCTATTTTTCATTAATCAAAACTATGTACATTGATGTATTTTCGTGAATTTTTCATTAAACAGTGACGCTGTTGGCCTTGTGTACGTAAAATATCTTCGGAAAATTCCCAACGCGTGAAAATTCACGGTCAAGAGACGTGGAAAGCGAGAGGCTGCCGTCGTTGATTTTCCCGCTCGTTTCAATTTTGTTTTTAGCGTTTTTGTCTTCCGTCGACAGGGTAAACACATAAATTGCGCCATACCCCTATTCTCCTTCCCTTATACTTCCCACCGTTTCTCAACCTTTCTTTGCCCCCTTCTCCCTGCTGCACAAAGGGGGCTTTTACCTTTTTTCACTATTTTTTTGGGTCTTTGAACAATCAAAACGCCCTATAAAGCGCTCCGTTAAACAGTTGTTTTTCTTTAACAAACAAATCTCATTTCGGGCCAACATAACACCCCGACAGGTAACAGCCAGGTGAATTTTCCATCGTGTGTGTGTGTGTGTACCTATAGTTGGAGATCACCGACAACGATACAAACGAAAAAATACGCCTAAATTGTATCTATGTATGTACATTCTACATACATAAATTATATTAACATACTAGCTGACCCGGCATGCGTTGCTATGCCCGATCCCGTTCCCGTTCCCGTTCCTAGTACGTTTTCTGACGCGTGAGCAGGCCCGTTCCCGTTCCCGTTTTTTCCCGATAGTTTTTTCACAGGAACCATCCCCGGCATGATCACACTAAGTCCTGAAAGTTTCATCGCGATCGGTTGAGTGGTTTAGGAGCCTATAAGAGACAGACAGACAGACAGACAGACAAACAGACATTCATTTTTATATATGTACTAGCTGACCCGGCATGCGTTGCAATGCCCGATACCGTTCCCGTTCCCGTTCCAGATCCCGTTCCCGTTCCTAGTACGTTATCTGACGCGTGAGTAGGCCCGTTCCTGTTCCCGTTTCCGTTTTTTCCCGATTCCAGATGCCGGTCCCGTTCCCGATCCTGATCCCGTTCCCGATCCCGTTCCCGTTCCCGTTCCTAGTACGTTATCTGACGCGTGAGCAGGCCCGTTCCCGTTTTATCCCAATTTTTTTTCACAGGAACCATCCCCAGCATGATCACAATAAGTCCTGAAAGTTTCATCGCTCTCGGTTGAGTGGTTTAGGAGCCTATAAGAGACAGACAGACAGACAGACAGACAAACAGACAGACAGATATTGATTTTTTATATATATAGATAGATATAGATTGTCTCTCACAGAAACTTTCGATAAAATGTTTATTGAACTGATACATTTCAAAAAAAGTTCATGACAGTGCGTAGGTGCTCGCTTATTGAACAATGGAAAACTGAAATGGAAAAAATATTGAATATTTTATGATTGACAGCTATAGTAGGGGTTCATTATATTAATGTATCAAGTGAGAATTTAAAAATAATTGCTCTATTATACAATACCAATGGGTAATTAAAACACATATGTACATACACATTGTGATATTTCGTGATATTTCTTAATGTTAGACAGTTTATTACTAAAAATTATTTTATCTGAAAAACAATCTGAAAGCTTTTTATAGCCATGAAGTTGTTGAAATCGTTTTTATTTTGATTTTGTTTAAATCGTGTTTCACGCAAAACGTTGGATGACAGCGAGAGCCGCAGGTTTACATTCAAAGAGCCGCATGGGGTTCCGAAGCCGCCGGTTACCGACCGCTACTTTAGTCCAAATATCTCAATAATGATTTCATTGATTTTATTAACAGAGTGAACTCCTCATATAACAACGAACTCGAAGCAAAAGATGGACTCCTAAAATAGGCAATTTGTATTTTATGCCTTGCTGCTTACTAGTATATATTTATGTATATTTACCAAATGAAATTTATTTATCAAACGTATTGTACATACATATGTGTTTGGAAAATTTAATCGAACTTTCATACTCCTGAAGTAATTTCAATACAATTCCTAGCGGACTTGCGAACAAACAAACTTTGGTTATTTTTTTATAACTGTGCAAACATGTTCACTGTACAGATGTAGATAACGTGACATATTAAAAAGGGAATGAGATATTGAAGGAGGGTAAGAAATGAAACAAACAATCAACTAAATAAACCAACTTTAATCAAAACTGTCCATGTTACTTTTTATTACACTATTTATCATATCCGTAAACGGTCAGCACCATTTTTTTTCTTTTGGTTCACGAGAATGTATAAAAGCAAACTAATACTACATATATAAGGTACAATAGGAACGTTTCGCATTTACATTTAGAATATTCGCGTGCATTTAAAATACAAGAATGACCGGAAAAATGGAGCCGGACTGCGTATTTATTTACATTTAATTTATATACATAATATTTTTCTTTTGCTAAAATTCAGAGACGAGAATGAATTTTAATTTCAACACTGTGGGGGTACAAAAGGGATAAATTTTCATGCAATGCGCAACAACATCCCGAAGCTCGGTATTTTTTTTTTTTGTATTTTTCGAAAGCTCTCGGAAAAATCGTAATGCACAACCGCGAGCGCGCATCCAATTTTATTGCCGAATAAAAAAATAAAACAAATAAATACACGAACTGTTCGTACGATTTTAATAACCAAAAATTTTAATCCGTATGTGAACAATGCACATGTTTATGTATATTTTTGTAAATTTTTCTTCATATCTTGTTTCAGGTTGCTCGTGCTTGGTGTTTTCGGCAACGTACGGCAAAGAACGTGGAACATTCAGCAGTCCCGATTATCCTAAAAGTTATCCTAGGGGTCTCGACTGTCTCTTGTATACCTTCATAGCTGGTCCAGATGAGATCATAGAACTCACATTTACCGATTTCGACGTGCATAAGAGTCACATGGAGTGAGTATTATTACTGTTTACAAATTTAATTCGAGTAATTCCGGGTATTTTTAGCTTTTTATGAAAAATTTTATGTTTAATTGCAATTGGGCCGCATGCTGCAGCTTCAAAGCCCCTGTCATTTTAAATTTTCAACGAATTTCTTTCGTCGATCATGCTATACAAAAAACATCAATATTTTCGGCGACCAATCACCTGAAAGAATAATATTTTATCTGACTGAAAAAGAGTCCGCTAATAAATACAGATGCTTGCAATGGTTTACTTTTATTAAGTGAGTACATATGAATGTGACGAATTTAGGTAAAATAGACAATTTTATTTTTCAATAAAATCGCTGTTTTTGTGTATTATCATGAAGAATTGTTTTATTAAATTATTGCTACAATGCTCTATTTTCATATCGTTACAAAATTTTATTTAGATTAGTAGAACTGGGCGTATTGACAATCTGTTTGAAAAGTTGTTTTTTTAGTGTATTTTTATGAAAGTTACGTGTGTGATGAAAATATTCTGCATTTACTATTAACATATGTAATATTTTTTTTTTTTTTGATTAATAATAATTATTCCAAGAAAACTATGAATTTAACTGTTATTACAGTGTTCTAAGATTTGTAACTTGAAAGATATTTGTGATTGAAATTGGATTGACATACATGACATTGGCGTCCACTGACGCCATTTTGTTTTTTTTAATGTTTTGCGTTTGAAATGAGCTTCTTTAGCAATTTTTACAATAAATATAAAGTTATTGGGTTTTAATGAATCGTTTGGTCCAAACTTCGCACATTAATCCTTGTAACCACCCGTTGCTATTTTAATACAATGGATTTTCCCCAGTAATATTATATACTAGTGTAAGCCCATTGAATAGCAACGGAGCGGTTTCTCATCACCCGTACTGTGAGTGAGTAAATTTTAGTTTAATAGTTTTTGCATAGATGGCGCGTTATAATACAACAACGTAACAATTTGGCAAAGTCGCGAACCTTTTGAGGATTAATATTGTCAAATTGTAGCAGGCACGTCATTACCTAGTTTGAATGAAGCGCACCCTTTTCCGAACTGGTGAACTCGGATTTAAATCCCACTCGCGCTTTCGTTCGTGTCTTTTAATCATTTACCACGGCAGACAGACAGACGGAATAGGGCTATTATATATAGTGATTATTACAATACCCAAGTCAAACGGTGTTAAAATGAGCTAACAAACATACGGTGAAACAAACTGATAGGCATAAATATAAACAACCAAATGAATAGACATACATACAGACAGATGGACATTCGTCCAGACATAAATGTAAACTGTGGAACACATACACAGCATACACACATACATAGATAGGCAAAGATTTATTATTTATTTATTTATTTTATATAATATTAGCTATTTAGCTAATTTAACTTACATTTATTACATATTTATAACAACTACATAAATCTATTACACATTATACACTAACTACTATACTTATACACTTTGCAAGAATGCATCTATGGTCGTAGAAGACTTGACACACTCAGGGAGGGAATTATATGTACATATGTACATTAATACACATGTGAAAAACGCCATCAGCTGTCTTTGTTTTCCTTACTCTACCTACAACTAATTGGTTCTTATTTCTAGTACAATAACTGTGGATATCACTATTTCTAATGATATAATTCTTAAAATAATTTGGCAATAACTTATGATCTAACTTATAAACAAAAGACAATGTGCTTAACTTTAAACAATTTCTAATACTCACCCATCCCAATTCATCGAACATACTACTTATACTTTTTAGCCTGCCAACATTCAAAATATCTCTCATAGCTCTATTTTGTAACCTTTGCATTTTATCTAAATCTTGGCCACTGAACATATTAAGTACAGTGGCACAATAAACCAGGTGTGACAAGACAATTGTATTATAGACCAAAACCTTACTTTTTCTACTTAAAATATTTCTTAACCCACATAAAACACCAACTTTTCTAGCCATTTTTTTAATTATATATTCAGCATGTACATACCTTAAAGTTCAGTTTAGAGTCTATGTATATGAATTCCCAAATATTTTAAATTATCAACTATTTCAATAATTGTATCATTAATCCTAACTTCATTCAAAACATTTTTACTATTCAACCACATCATTTTTGTTTTATTCACATTTACACAAAAAAAAAAACACATAGTTATATGTACATAGCGACAGATGGACTGACATGGATTTAATTTTATAGATATACTCCTATCCATTTGTTTGTCGGTCGCGTGTATGCAAATTGTCAGACGACAATCAAACGCAATAATCAGATCAATTCAGGAATTGCCGATGTGCCAGCAGCGGTGAGATCGCATTGCAGATAGTGTCTGCCACAACACACATCGACCAACCAACCCCTAGCTCTGGTCTAGGCTAGAACCACCCCAAACATCCCCTATTCCCTCCTCGATATGAGTTCAACAGATACGGCCCGCGTCGTTAATGGCTACGCGATAATACCTCTAGCGCAGTGTTCGAATCCACATCTACCGCACAATACGATAATGCACTTTTACGACGTGTGTGCACAAAAAATTCTGATCCATTTTTATTCTCAAGCAAAACACAATACGATGGAATATAGCAGCGTTATGCCATATTTTTATATGATTTACTTTGGCGTACCATCCACCACACTGAAATACCACAAAGTATAGAATGACTCTACGCAAAAAGTTTTTCATGTACATATGTATGTACTTTTTATTGTATTTATATTTAAATATGTACATCTTGTTGTGTCATAAACTTTAAATGACCTTCAGGTTTATATCACTTTCAGCCGTTCACCATCCACTGCTGGATGAAGGCATCTCCAATCCTCTTCCATTCAAGTCTATCTTGAGCAATCTGCATCCAGTTGACTCCACATACATTTTATTCTCAATTCATCAGCTCATCATCCACTCGGTCTTCGTTACTTTCTTTCACATATTCTCTCGGATACCATTCCAGTATTCCAGCCATCCATTCCTCTCGCTATGCCTCCACTTAATTACTTTTTTACACGTTCTGCTATATCTGCCACTTCTTACCCATGTATTCCTCTTACGATCTTTTGTTATACCAAGCATACATCTTCCCATGCTTCTCTGTTTACACTGGATCTTACGTAGTATTGTTGAATTTATCGTCCAAGTTTCAAATGGTTCTCTAAGGATTTAATAAGCCTTATTCTTGACAAAAAATTAGCTCATAGGAATTATAAGCGGTCTAAGTCTGTATTAGCCCTACAGTGCATAGTGATTCATATATGAACCGCTGTGCATTTTTGCATATAACTTTGTGAGGAAGAGATTTTTTTACCTGAATGCATGACGATTCAATTGTGAACCAACCACCCACCAGATGTTAACTCAAAAAATAATCCCTAAACTTGTACTGACCATTTTGTATCGATCTTTCAACTGGTCAACACGAGTAGTGACTTCGTGCTACTTTGCAAAAAAATATCTTCCTTTACGTCTTTAAGATATCTCGAAATTTTTTTATTGTATTGTATATATCCTAGAGAATTATGTCGTGATGTTAGATCTTGAATTGATTTGTATTTATTTCTCTTATACGACACATACTGGATAATTCATATATGAATCAGCATGCAATTGTATATGCTTATATTTATTACTTTAGCTAGAATACGTATTTTTATATATTTTCAAAATTAGATAGCGATGCCTTTTTCGACTTAATCGAACACATACCTGCCGGCAGTGATGATAAATTAGATGACGCGAGCGTTGAGGAAGATAATCTTATTGTTTCGGAGACATTGCTAGATAATTATTTAGAAAATCATAATATTTCTGAATTGACAATTCTTGTGCCTCCATTAAATATTACTTAAATAGAATCAATCTTCAATATCAAACAATCATCCTAATGATCAAGTAGAATCAACAGAACCTACTACATCACAAAATAAACCTAATTCAGCATCTTCCAAAGTCAGAGAGTTGTTGTGGAAAAAGATAAAATTTCAAATATACCATCGACATTTACAGGAAATTCGGTGATGCCAGATTCAATAACAAAATTAGAAACGCCATATCAATATTTAAAATAATGATACGGCAATTACTGTGTTGAATAAGGATAATAATTGTTTCAAAACTTTTCATGAAACCATAACGAATGCACGATGATGCATATATGAATCATTCACTTTTTCTAATAAAAAACAATGAAAAATTAAAACACGATTTTTTAAATCATTTTTCCCATAATCTAAATACGATTTAACACTAGCATATATGTTTTATTTTTAAATATAAAAAATCATGCACTCTAGGGTTAGACTACTTGACTTTTCATAAAGCTAGAGCCAATTGCAAAACATTTTCTAATGAATGTTACAAACCGTTTATTAATAACTGGCATTACGCATATATCGTATGCCTTATTTTTTAAGCATAGCGGAATGTTGGATTTAAGGACTACATATGTATGTTCATTCTTCCAAAAGCACTCCATCCAAATTCGTTTGTGTAGAAGGTTACATGCTTGATATCAAGTGTTGCCTTTGTACTATTATTGACAAACATGTTACCGTCTGTAATTGGTATGTAACTAACTGTAACCGGGGAACGATACGCTTCAGCAGTTTTACCTTGATGTAGGAGAGAGGAAACGGACAATGAATTATTGGTAGGTAGGAAGGAATTTTTTGGGGATGCACTTTTGTGCACAACAGCACAAACGTACTATGATAAAATAAAGTAACAAGTTTTCTGTATAGTGAATAGTAATCAAGGTCTGCACTGTCTTAAATAATGTCTCACTTTAGCTAGAAAATTCCATAACGCACAAGCACGTCGCGCTATTAATTTAACATTGTTTCCAAATTGGAACACCATTCGCTTTGATTCGACGGAAAGACAATCTGCGAATCCGCAACAAGAATTAATCAACCCGCACGTTGAATATTAATTAATATATACATGTGTATGTATAGGTGTATATATACATATGTACATATACGTATATATGTACATACTAGCTTTATTACCCGGCTTTGCCCGGGGTGTAATTAATATAATATAATATAGTGTTTGTTTAGTAAATTATTTCGAGAGCCCAAAAAAGGGGCCGCCGGGGCAGGAGGGGAGTCTGGGGGGTGGTAAGGGGCCGGCATAGCTTTTAGGTAGTATAGTAACGCTATGTTGTCACTATAGGATTTTTCGAGCTTTTTTTCTATTAATATATTTTTAATATATTGATAGAATATCTATCAATGTATTTTTTATAATATTTCGGGAGCCCTTTTTTGGGCTCCCTAAAAGCTATGCCGGCCCCTTACCACCCCCCCCCCAGAGCCCCCCTTCTATCCCGGCGACCCTTTTTTGGGCTCCCTAAAAGCTATGCCGGCCCCTTACCAACCCCCAAACCCTCTTTCTTACCCCGGTGGTCCCTTTTTTGGACTCCCGAAAAGCAATGCCGGCCCCTTACCACCACCCACACCTCCCTCAAGCCCCGGCGGCCCCTTTTTTGGGCTCCCTAAAAGCTATGCCAGCCCCTTACCACCCCCCAGAGCTCCCTCCTATCCCGACGATCCTTTTTTGGACTACCGAAAAGCAATGCCGGCCCCTTACCAACCCCTAAACCCTCCTTCTTACCCAGGTTGCCCTTTTTTGGACTCCCGAAAAGCAATGCCGGCCCCTTACTACCCCTCAGACCCCCCTCCTGCCCCGGCGGCCCCTTTTTTGGGCTCCCGAAATAATTTACTAAACAAACACTATAGTTACATTATATTAATTACACCCCGGGCAAAGCCGGCTAATAAAGGAGGGATGCGGGGATGTGCAGGGGTGGGGTTAGGGGGGGGGGGGGGACGTACGTACTTAAATCTGCCGAAAACATCTACTATCGTGTGTACTTCGTCGTTTCTATTAATCGCACCCAAGCAACGCCTGGTAATTGACGAATGACCCATACGTACATACAAACTTAAGCGTTTTATATTTAAAATTAGTTTGCAACAAACTTTCGAGCTTATGTTTACAATGTGATAAAATAACATCTCGTTTCGAAGCCTCCTGTCACGCCACATAGAGGATGTCTATATAAAGTGCTTCGCGTCGAAAATCTCATTATTTTAATTAAATATCAAAACGCAAATGCATGGGGTTGAATCGACCCTTACGCGTCGATTACATGTTATTACTCTCCCTCTCGGGTAGCAATTTGTGTGTTTTCTTTGCGAAAGAAACGATGGGCGCTTTTCGAAACCGACGCGCGCACTTCCGGTAAACAAGAAGGACACCGTAATTGCTCACTCGGAGCAAACATTATTAAGATTTTTGTACGTATTCAAAAGGAGACCTTTCAGGTGCTTCTCCCTTTTCCCCTTTGAGGCTGTTATTAATTTCAATGGCGTAATATTATACTCGGATCGTTGACTGCAATGTAATATTACCGCGCGCGGGCACGACTCTGTCTTAGATATTATGTTCATTGAATAATACCCTTGTTTGTGGTTAAATATTGGAGTGTCGTACAACCAATCCTTAAAGTTTGTTAAAGAAAATAATACGTATTTGTTAGTTGATTTGGAAATGTTTGTACATATGTATATGTATGCGGAAGAAATTGATCAACCGATTTTTGATTAGGCTGTTCTACAAATTTTGACTTAATTTATTGTTTTTGTACTGAAACAAAACATTTGTTTTGTTTTTATGGTTTTTAATAAGAAAATGAACATTAAAACATAAGATTAGTTAAGAAAACGTAGTCGCAGTATACCTAGGACAATTGGTGAACATGACTAGATGTAAAGAAGAAGAGATAAAACCAAGAATGAAACGAGGATGGAGTGCTTTTGAAAGAATGAGCATTATTTTTAAATCCAACATTCCGCTATGCTTAAAAAAGAAGGCGTACGACCAATGCGTACGGCTAGTTATGACATATGGATGTGAAGCGTGGATGATAAATTCAAGAATGTAACGCAAGATCCAGTGCACACAGAGAAACATGGAAAGATGTATGCTCGGTATAACGAGAAGAGATCGTAAAAGGAATACATGGGTAAGAAGCATGACCAAAGTGGCAGATATAGCGGAACGTGTGGCAATGGGCTAGATACATAGATAGCGAGAAGAATGGAGGGCAGATGGATGCGAGAAATACTGGAATGGTAGAAATACTAGAAGAAATACTACTTTTAAAAGAATAGACATATGTCATACCAATGCGTACTGCCGGTTGTAGCAATATATGAAACGTGGATGCTAAATTTAATAATGTTACGTAAGATCCGGTGCACACAGAAGCATTGATAGATGCTTGATATAACAAGAAGAAATTGTAAGAGGAATACGTCGGCAAGAAGTATGACCAAAGTTGCAGATATAGCAGAACGTGTGAAAAAGTTGAAGTGGAGACATAGCGATAAGAATGGATAGTAGATGGACGACAGAAATACTGGAATGGTATCCGAGAGGACGTGAAAGAAAGCAAGGTAGACCGAGTGGACGATGGGCTGATGATTTAAGAAGAATGTGTGGAGTTAAGTGGATCCAGCAGTGGTAAACAGCTGAAAATGATGATGATGGAGAAACAAAAAATATTTTTAACAATGTTAACAATTTCAACATTTAAAATGAATATCTAACTGTATGTCAGTCAGACGTTTTGTCTTTTAACTTTTTTCTGCTAATTTTTGCACGAAACATAAAAACAATTTGACTGTATAGATTTCAAATACTACTTTTGGAATCGTATATTTAGCTCCTGTCTAACACAAAGTCTAATGAATTTTAAATTTAGCTCACCTTACTCGTCACCAATCCAATCCGTAACATCTATAGTTAGAAATGGTACTCATCCGAAATCTTCGCTCGATTCTAAATTGATTCTTCACGAGGAAAATAGCTTACTTTTCAGAATAAAATCTGATTCGATTTGGAATTGACGCGATTCCGTCACCATACACAATCAGAGACGTCTTTATTTTGATTCGAGTATGGTCACAAAACCGGAAATGGAAACGGAATTCAATGACGTCCGTTTGACCGATTTGAACGCGAAACCTCACCAAAGTTGAAAGCTTATTGCGTCTCTCAAGAAAAACTGTGGGAGCTTTCGTTGACGTTACCATTTTGCTGCTCAACATACATACATACATACACTGGAATCTTCGGAGGATTTTCATTCTTGCCTAGGTAGTAAAAATAAACTACGGATATTCAAAACGTTTATTGCATACATACATACATATAAAATATATAGTATCGATACATCTACATAAATGTACTTTACTTTTTGAAGGATGCAATTTAAAAATTAAATTCGTTCGAAGCGAAACGACCGGTTGATCGATTCGTTCATACCCCTGCTCCTTGCGTACTACGGTTGTCCAATAAATCGAGGCTTGGGCTTTTAAGGGTCCTTTTTACGCATTCCGCAGAGGAATTGGCAAAAGTCGCGGTACTCAATCATCGTCACCCCTCCCTTGGTGATGGTGGGTGCCTCTTCCAAAGCCCACTCCACTTCCGGTTCAGAGAATCGATCACCCCAAGACATCAAGTCCTGACGCAGCCTTAAACAAAAAAAATTATTATGTCGTCTCATAGTGAAAAACAGCCTTCGTCCTTCTTCGGTTCAATTTGTTCGATTTGTTTGCTCGTACCTCGAGTGAAATTAAATTTCCTATATACCTACATATGTACATATATATGTATATGTATATTTATTTATTTTATATAATAATAGCTAATTAGCTAATTTAACTTACATCTATTACATATTTATAACAACTACATAAATCAATTACACATTATACAGTATACTTATACATAACTACTATCTCTCACAGAGGTGTCTCCTCACACTTTTCAAGAATGCATCTATTGTCTTAGAAGACTTGACGCACTCCGGGAGGGCATTATACATTAATACACCCCTGTGAAAAACACCACCAGCTGTCTTTGTGTTACTTACTCTACCTACAACTAATTGGTTCTTATTTCTAGTAGAATAACTGTGGATATAATAACTATTTCTAATGATATAATTCTTAAAATACATAATTTGGCAATAACTTATGATCTAACTTATAAACAAAAGACAATGTGCTTAACTTTAAACAATTTCTAATACTCACCCGTCCCAATTCATCTAACGTACTTCTAATACTTTTTAGCCTACCAACATAAAATATACCTCCATATAATGTAACAGCTAAATTATTACATTTTCGTTAAATATTAATAGGCATACTGTGCATAAGTGCATTGTGCAAATTAAACTTATGTCAGAAAAGATTATAAGTTAGATCACTATGTACATATACTTATGCATATTAATATACATAAGATTGCGTCAGTTTTGCTAAAATACATATTATATTAAACGAAATTTGCGGAACGAATAATAGAATAGACTTTGTACATAGTTAATATAACAATGGATAAATTTGCAGTGAAAAAACCATCTTATACTAAAAAGTAATAATTTAATGCTTTTTTTTTTATTTTATTTAAATAGATTTTGACATTTAAAATTATAAATACACTTTTTTTTGGCTATTACTGAAAATTTTCATTATAAATCTAGCAAATATTCAATAAAACCACTTTTTTTTTTGTGAAAAAAATAGTTTTAGGCTTTCAATTTATTCAATATTGTTTTTGGTATAATCATGTCATTAGGTCGTTGGAGTTTGCTAGTACTACATATATGGAACCCGTTTTACCAAGAATCCATTACTAAACTGGAAAAAATGAATAAGAAGTTCCATGCGTAATCCATTTCCAGGTATTTCCTCTTATTTTTCCAATTCACATGATTAATGTCCCTCTGCGATTTAGTAGGACAGTCTCGGATCTCTGCTTTGTATTAAAGCTATAAAATTATTTATCAGATAGCCCTTACTTGCTAAGTAGGATCCTTCTCCACATTCCTGCACATATTGATCCTTTTCGCTATTCCTTGCCCTCCTTCAGATTTTCTTTACTCAAGTTCCTTTCTTGCTATGATTTTTTCTTTGTTTGTAACTATTTTGGCTGTACTGTATTATGTGGAATTAATTTTATTTTATATTGTACTTTATGAGCTGTGTTACTTGATAAATAAATAAATAAGAAACTTGCCAATAATATATATGTATATATTATATATCAATTGATTGACGTAGGGATAAGAATCCGAAAGCTCTTTTTCTTTTTTAAACGTGTTTTAAATTGCCCATCGCCAGTTTTACAATTAAACTCTCAATGTCCAAGTACTAAGTGTTACGAGAAAGTACCACAACGGAAACTGCACTCAAAAGTTAATACCTCGCTAATCCAACTTCAACGGTAATTGACCTGATCCCCCGTCCGTTATACGATCGCTTATTTGTCTTCCGGTGGCGTTATTGTCGTTATTATTGCTATTATTGGAAATTCATTAAGCTCGAACGGAATTAGGTTGTCATTCGCGTCGGTCAATTGATGGCCGACATTTATCCGGCTAGTGGTGTGCCTTCACGTCACGAGCTTTATCCACGGTCCACTGGGGTGACGTTAATACGCCGAACGAGCGGGACGAATTGTTCCAAATCAATTCGCAAAATTACACCGCAAAAAGCTCCCAATGAAAAACTAAACACACTGACCCAATTTCATCCATCCAATATTCATCTATGTATGTACAATGCTTTTCAATGTACATATTTAAGGTTAAACCGGGACTTATACAGCTCCACCGATGTTAGTCACTCTTTCCGTTATGCCGCCACTTCAACATGGCGCGAATGTTCGTGAAATGTTGGCCTTAGCGCTGTGGTCAGCTGCCGCTTGCTCGCCCGTCCAGAGCGCTGCTATCGTATCGCTGGTGGCGCCACTCTAGTGTCAACTAGCAAGCGGCAGCGAACGAAGTGTCATCGTGGCATCGGTGTTTTGCATCCCATATCGCCGGTTCTTGGTGGGGAATTTCGAGAAAGTTCATAGTCACTGAATTGGTTCGCATGATTACGCACTAAAGGCACAGACAACACTAGAAGGGTCGTTCGGTCGTTCGTTCAACTTTTGCGGATACCGCGCGAATGTTTATAAAGTACGTTGGCCTCAACGCGAAAATGTTGGAGCGACATACCCACACTTTGGCGCTCGGCACCGCTCGTCCAATATGAAGTGCCGGCATTAGAGTCAGCGGTCGGGAACCGGCGGCTCCGGAGTCGCATGCGGCTCTTTGTATGAACACCTGCGACTCTCGCTGTCATCCAACGTTTTACGTCAAACACAACGTTGACACGCAATTTACACAAAATCAAAATGTATCCTATTTCCATAATTTCATGACTATAAAAAGTTTTAAAATCATTTCTCAGATTAAACTTTATAATACTTTTTAGTAATAAACTGTCAGACATTAAGATTGATTAATCCAATTCATAAATGAGCAACATTTAATTTAATTTTAAATATCATCATCATCATTTACAGCCGTTCACCATCCACTGCTGGATTAAGGCCTTTTCAATCCTCTACTATTCCCGTCTGTCTAAATTAGTACAGTGAGGAACTTTTATAATTGGATCAAGTTGGTTCAATATAGTGTGAGTGTGTTTCCAAATTAAAATGTGATACTAACCGATGCGTTTACCGACATGTTAACATCATCAACATTTTCTGATGATGAAAATCACCAATCCTCTTTCATTCCTGTCTGTCTTGAGCAATCTGCATCCACTTGACTCCACACATTCAATTCATCAACCCATCGTCCACTCGTTCTGCCTTGCTTTCTTTCACATCCTCTCGGATACCATTCCAGTATTTCTCGTGTCGATCTGCCATGCATTCTTCTCGCTATGTGTCCACTTCAACTTTTTCACACGTTCTGCTATATCTGCCACTTTGATCATACTTCTTACCCATGTATTCCTCTTAGCGTCCAAGTTTCACATCCATACGTCATAACTGGCAGTACTGATTGGTCGTATGCCTTATTTTTTAAGCATACCGGGATTTTGGATTTAAAAACTACGTTTATTCTTCGTTTTATCTCTTCTTCTTTAATTTTGAATATATGTATGTAGAAAATAATATGTTGCGGCTCCCAAACTCAACCAATTTTGCAAGGTTTCCCTTATTTAGCTCTGAGCTCCATAAAGGTTCCTGACCACTGCGTTAGACTGTGTGGAATTAGTTTATAATCAGATGCACTATCCATGTTGTTACTCTTTGTGCAATTTTGTAATTATATTGTGAAGTGAGTTTGAGTCGCGCGGTTTAACGTACAGCTTTGCAACCGCGCTTTGCTCGGTATGTCTCTAAGCTTGAAGACAAGTAAGACCTAAGTAAATCTACGGCTCGTCTATCACGTTTACGTCGTCGTCGTCTCTTTGAAAAGGAATCCGACATAAAGGTGTTCTGTGCACGCTGCTATGAATATTTCAATACTTTGCAACGAGCGTCGTTGTCGTTTTACGACACTGCGAAATGCACGATGCAAAACTGTCACATTATACTATTTATACTAAAGCGAGGCAGTGAAAAGGCGTTCGTAAGCTCGTGACGAATTATTTATTTTTATTATTAAACATTTTCTATGTAAATATGACGTATGGATGTGAAAAGTGGATGCTGAATTCAAGAGTGTTACATACATATGTAAGATCCACTGCACACAAAGAAGTATGGAAATATGGATGAATGAGTATAGGATGGAGCGCTTTTGGAAGAATGAACGCAGTTTATAAATCTAACATTCCGCTATGCTAAAAAAGTAAGGCATACGACTAATGAGTACTGCCAGTTATGACGTATTCAATTCGATGATGCAACGCAAGATCCGGTTTACACAGAGAAGCATGAGAAGATGTATGCTTGGTATAACAAGAAGAGATCGTAATAGGAATACATTGGTAAGAAGTATGAGCAAAGTGGTAGATATAGCGGAACGTGTGAAAAAGTTGGCATGGACACATAGTGAAAATAATGAATGATATGTAGATGAACGCGAGAAATACTGGAATGGTATACGAGAGGATATGAAAAAAAGCTGCAGATTGCTTAAGACAGACAGTATTGGAAGAGGATTGGAGAGGCCTTCATCCAGCAGTAGGTGGTGAATGGCTGAAAATTATGATGATGAAATGTCATATGTCCAGCTTAAGAAGAACCTTTTCTCGCGCAGTTAAAAAAAAGTGGGTAGTGGCTGTCGGCGATTTACGAATAACCCTCACATAACTAACCGGTTTCAAGTGATATTTTCTTTAACATTTAATGTGCATATTAAATCTTTACTTTACTTAGATGTGTACTTATAATAATGAATGCCTGCAATTTCGTCAAAGAAAATTAAAGGAAAATTCATGGAGAAATAACATCCTACGTATGTACAAGTTAATTACAAATGTATGTATATTAGAAACGGTACAGTTTTTGTGATGTTTTATGGTCACAATACTGACTTTAAATATATTATCAAAATATAAAATGCGTTAAAAAGTAAATATAATTAGTATATATGTATGTATGTATGAAATAGGTACGTCTGTTGGTTAGTTTTTATTTATTTAGTTAGGGCTTTTACATAGAAAATATATCATATACGTATTATATTAGCGAAAACGTAAAGAAAATAAACTAATAAATAAATTATGTTGATAAATGAAATAATAAGTCGATGCCTTAGGGACGACAGATTCATATATAAAAAAATCAATAAAATCAGAGTATTCATTACCATATCCAATCATTCTGGGGATGGAAGAATGATGATAATAATTGTTACGTGGTAATTGGAGAATTCTGGTTGATCAGTTCGGAAAACGACTTTAAAATGGTAAATTAAAGAGTCTTTCTTAAGGCAGGTGATAGCTCAGTGGTTAAGGCTTTGATTTCTTAAGCGGATACAAGTCGGCCGTCTCTTGTTAGAATTTTCCAATTTATCTAACATAGTAGTGAGACTGTTCTACAAAATTTGCACAATCCAAAAAATATCGACATACCCATCATTCATTATTTTCCTTTCTCCAGAAAGCAATTGAGAAACCACCGGAGAGTATATTTCCCTCGTTACTTTGCTACGACAGACGGTAAAATGTTTGAAACGCAATAAAGAGGCAAACATTTATATCAAGTATGCCACGTTCATAAGAAGAAAGTCAAAAGCATACCATTTTTATTTTTAAATCAGAAAACAGAAATACAAAAAGAAAATGAGTTAGATGTGTTTTAGGATTAATGGGAGTGTATTCTTGCGATTTTTCATATCAAAATTAATGTATCTTCATCCAAAAGTGACTTTTTAAGCTATTAAATCTAACGTATCTGCATGCGCAGAGAAATAGTATCACCAATACTTAGCGAAAATAACGTATCCCATATTTACTTCGGTCACTACCTTATCATGAAAGATTGAAAAGACTGAATCTCTCCACATTGGAGACGAGGAGATTAAGAGGTGATTTAATTGAAGTATTCAAAATAATAAATAATCATTATTCATGTGAAATGACCAACGTCATTATGTTCAGTGAGAACCCTCATCTAAGAGGTCCATACTCTTAGACTCCTAAAAAAAAAATCAAATAAGATTGTTAGAGATTCATTCTTTTCAAATAGAGTGGTTGAAGTTTGGAATAGTCATATGTATACATTAATAAAGAATGAATAATTTTTAAATTTTTCCTTAGAATTATCAAAACACAATAGAAAATAACCTCATGCACTTAAAAAAAAGTTTAAATAAATCAGTAATATATGAAGAAAATCATAAATTTAGAATAAAACTTTCAAGTTCATTTATCTCGATATTGTTGTTTTGTCAGTAACGTTAAGTGGGCTTAGGACGGCAGTATGTACATATGTATGTATTTAAACACGTTTCAGGATTATGACGCGAAATTCATGCCGCACTTTACGAGTCGACTATCGTTTCAATCTATGCGTGTGTTTGTGCGAATGGGGACCCTCTGACATCGATCTGAGGACCCTTTCGTCCGAGGAGATCCCTAAGCGGGAGGGACCCTTTATCCGAGAGATGGGGCCCCTCGTCACGCTCGTCGCGCACACGCACACACACTCTAAACTCTAAAGTATATACATAAATAAGGAGTGTGTAAACACCAGGGGGGGGGCCCGGAAGTCACCGCTCCTGTAGTTGAGGGCCCCCACTGTATAGCAAGCCGGAAAACTACGTTCGTGACAGACGCGGTGTTCGATATTTATATTATGACTAGTGTAAGCCCGTTGAATATCAACGAATGTTTGTTTGGGTGTATGTTATTATATGTGTATTTAATAGTTTTTATAGTTGTTGCATAGATGGCGCGTTTTAATACAATACGTAACAATTTAGCAAAGTTGCGAGCCTATTGAGATATTATATTGTCCCCAAATCCCACTAGCGCGCGACGTTCTGGTTTTTTAATCATTTACCTCAGCGAGCGTTATCAGCAGACAGCCAGATGAACAGACAGACGAATTTCGGCTATTATATATATATATATAACTAGTGTAATCTTGTTGAATATCAACGGAGCACTTTCTCATTATCCGTAATGAAAAGTGACCTATGTATATACACGCTTTTTAATACAACAATGTAACAATTTGGCAAAGTCGCGGACTTTCAAACGATTTATATGTTCAAAATAAAAGGGATCTCGCATTATCTGGTTTGGCTCACCGCTTAAGCGCTTTGTTCCGAATCAGTGATACCACTCGTGCGACGTTCTGGTTTTTTTTAATTACTTATGTACATCGGCTAGCATTATCAGCAGACTGATTTCGGCTATTATATACATACTAGTGTAAGCCCGTTGAATATCAACGCCCGCTGAATTTTAAATATCGTAAAGCGCTTTTTTAATAGAGATCCCCAATTGATCGAAAAAACAAAAAAAAAATAGTTTTTAATTCGCCATCCATGTATTATATGTATGTAGCAATCCCCACTAATTGAACGCAATCGATTCCCACTCAAAAAATTTTATTTTTTTACTTTACTATTTATATACTAATTATTAATTATTATATATAAAATAATTATAATTTAGTGAGTGATTTTGTAAAAATCAAAAAAAAAAAAAAAATAATAGTTTCTATAGTGTCATCTATGTATTATTAGCAGAATCACGATCCATTTTGTAGGTAAATCCGAGTTACGATATGTTTAAAAAAAAAGGACCCGACCGACAACTGGTTTTAGCAGATTGGTCTAACGACGTTCTTCCCGAGCCTGAGGTCGTGGGTTCAAACCCCAGTCGTGCTGGTGGTTTTTTAATTATTTTTCCTCAGCGAGCGTTATCAGCAGACAGACAGACAGACGGATTTCGGCTAACATATATACATTCGGCTATTTTTGGATCTTGATGCTGATGCAGCATGGTCAGCAAAAAATAGCTTGTACTTCAGTATTAATAAATGTTGTTCTTTACGTTTTTCCAGATCCCATAATCATGTATCTACTGTTTACCATATTCTTGACAATGACCTAAATATGGTGGATGAGTTTCGTGATTTGGGAGTCTTATTTTCTTCTAAATTTAGTTTTGGGCGTCATATAGACGGTGTATGTATGAAGGCCTCTAAATTATTAGGTTTTGTTCTCAGAGTGAGCAAACCTTTCCAATCTGCCATGGTACTTAAAATTCTGTATGAAACACTAGTACGGACTGTTTTAGAGTTTTCTTCAGTTATATGGAGTCCTTGTGATAAAGCCCATATATCTAAACTTGAAAAGGTTCATAAAAGGTTCCTTAGGTATCTCTATATGACAACATATGGACGGTATCCTTGGATGTACCCGAGTGGCTTCCTTCTGGGTGCCCTGGGATTTTACTCTTTGGAATCAAGAAGAAAGGTCTACCTGGGTAAACACTTCTACAAGCTGATAGTTGGTTTGATACATAATCCTCAGGTTCTTATGGGGCTTGAATTGTGGGTACCGAGTCAGCTTAGATGTTCCAGGCAACATCTTCTGCTTTTTCCATCGGCGGCACGTACCAATATAATGCTAAATTCTCCGGTTGCTAAAGCTATTGCTTTACTCAACTTGGTGGCTGACTCTATCGATATATTTTCTTGCAGTTATGCTAACCTGGTAGAGACTTTGCTTAGATTATAATGTTTTAAGATAGATACACGTTATGCATAACATGTTATGTTTTTTCTTTATAATTTTTATTTTTATTTTTTCACAAATTTTATCTAACTTTTTTTTTTTATTATTATTATTTTTTTTTTTATATATTTTTTGTATAATTATATTATGTGCTATGTTTATATTATATACACATACATCTATGTATCTAATATTTCTAAGTTTTTATTGTGGTTTTATGATACTATATATGTATGTACATATATGTATGTATTGTTTTCCCTGCATGGCGATCTGGATTTATATCTGTAATGTCTTGCAGGACGTTTTTGTAAATAAATAAATAAATATATGTATGTACACGTAATGATATCAAAGGTGTCTCAATACATTTGTTACAACGCGCCGTAAAGTGTAACCGATTGAAGCCCCGAGCAAAAACGAAACGAAAGCTCGCAAGTGGCCGACATAACCGAGGTTGAAGACCGCCGATTTAAAGTCTTAAAAGTCCAATTATTCATAATCTTTGTATGATAGTACGTACAGTTGAAAGTGCACTCACTAAAGTCGCATTAGCGGTGGCCTCTCGCTTCCGCGCGCGAATTTTCCACAGGGAGAGTCGCAATTAACGTCTAACGCCCCGTTATTTAGAGGACGAATTTCATTAAACCACCCTTGTGGATATCCTCGGAGCTGGTGAGGGTTATTCATACGCGGTCGCCGGTCCTCCACCGCCTTTATATATATGTATATCTGCAATGGTGTACGTTGTATGTATGAAAGCTCTCGAGAAATGATGTTCCCGAGAGAGGTGAGCTTGTTCGGTCGCTTCACACCGCATGCTGTTACTTCCACAGGGACACCGATCCATTTAAAGACGCTTGTCTACCCCAGGATCCCCAGCAGATTTCATCGTGTATCATCACTCAATTTGCGGTCGGCGTGAAATCGTCCTTTTGCACTTTAAATTTTCCCCGGTACAATTTACTCGACCGTAGATTATGTACAAAAAGATCTACCGGAGTGGAGACTGGTCAACCCTTACTAAGTTTGACCCACTGAATCCGAATATGATAATAAAATTTGTCGGTTAGCTTTTTTTAATGAGATATGAGCGTTTAAAGAAATTGATAATTTTTCCATATTTTTGACGTTTGCGGTCTGTGACTCGAAATTTAGTAATTTTGTTTTCAAAATGAGTACTGACTGTAATGTGCTAGACGCGCCATTTCTGACCCCAAACGCCGGATACCACGCGACTTAAAATCATCTGCAGCTGAATTTTGTACGTTTAGACAAAAATAAAAAATAGTGACATAGAGAACCAAGCCTTATAAATGTATTAAATAAAAAAAATGGTCAAAGTAACGCATAATAACACCGAAAAAAAATCTAAGAAAAATTTTTGACTCTTAAAATTTGCTAGACGATTACTTATAAGTATTTTAAATATCACAATTTAATAGCAAAAACGTCTATTATTTTCAATACTCAATTTGAAGACACAAGTACTAAATTGTGAGTCAAAAAAATTTAAAAATTTTCCATTTTTTTTAAACGGTCATATCTCATAAACAAGAGCTAACCAACAAATTTCATTATCATATTCGGATTCATTAGTAATCATTTTTGAGTAACTCAAAATGGTGATTTTTTGTTGCAGTGTTATTAGAGAGAACCATTAAAATGTACCTGTAAATTGACTTTGTGATGCACTACATATCTGTTAGAATATAAATATTTTCAGCATTAGAGTACTTCGATGTGTAATAAATAAGCACTTTAAAGTTTAAGCATTTTTTCAAATTTTGGCTTTTCGTATAGATTTTTACCCCCTGAACATGAATATGATTTGTAAAGAACGGTATTTTTAAATAAAAATGTTTCTTATATCGTATTCTATAAATAAAACTTTAGCTAATACTTGAAATAAACTCATATTCTTGTACAATGAACATTCATTCATCTTAATATGCTTTCGCTTCATTTGTAGTTTAAAAATTGAAACTACATTTATACATATGTATGTAGTATGTGGGTATTCAAATTTTACTCAATCAACATTATAATCCTAAATTAATTTAATGTTAAAACTAAATAAGGTATATATATATATATAATTATAGTATAAAATTGTTATTTAAAGGTTAAAACATTTAAGCACATCTTTCCATTGTATTATATGAGTTTTGTATTGATCCACTGTTTATTTGAATACATGTGTAAACCAATACGAAATACTAAATTATGATGGGTGGATTTTCTCGGCTATTTATCAAGCTGGTTTGTTTCATTTTTTTTTTCAGCATACAGCCCATTAAACCACACAATAAAAGAGATGATTATACGTCTGTTAATTTGTATGGCAATAGTCGTAAATCAAAAAAAACGAAACCACATTCGCATTTCGATTACGTAAATATTCATACTGTAGTTCTTTCGGCTGTAACAAATCTTCGTTTATACCCAAATTTACAGTATAATCAATCCTCGAGATATTTTAAATACTGTATACGCGAATCGATCGTGTATTGCACTCGCTAACGAAACTGTGAGACAATTGAATTATTTAAATATGGAATTCGACCGATAACACACAGATGATCTGGTCTCTGAGATTCATGAATAATGTATTCAGAGTGGGGCTTTCGATCGGCGCTTCTCAAACTTTATACGGTTATAATAATACGTATGCTTTTATACTATTTTGTGAGATGTGTCATACTTTCTTTACCTTGATACTGGAATTAGTCCTGTTTTTTTATAATCCCATTTGGATAAAGCGTCGAATAGAACGTCTTCGGAATCCATCTGAACCGTTTTGCCTCCGACCATCTTCACGAAACCCTCAAAATCCAGTGGCTTTGAACCCTGAAATGAATAAAGAAAATTCCGTTGACCGAACTCTGGTCTTATACATTTTTCAGTGACCACCCGGTGTGGAAAACTGAAAATTTTCCTTCTTCACACTACATTAAGTTAATGCTTTTGCAAACTTAGACTTTGTATATATGTATGTAGATAGGTAAGTGTACCGTAACGTACAAAAAAAAATACGGAAAAGTAAAATGCCAAGTAAATTTTCATTACATTTAGCTGGTAGTGATGTTTAAGCAGAAATCTTCTTGTACACACAAAGTACAGAAAAAAAAATATTATCCCGCCTTATGTTAAGTAGAGTGGTGTCATACATATTTTATGGCGTTTGTGTTCGCTTCGTAGTCTTTGTTCTAAAATTTCACACAGCGCTTTTCAAAATGTATCATTTAATGAATAAATTTTCCAAAAGGTTTAGTATAACATTTGAGACACACTATTTGGTTAAACAATCTAAATAAATTTACAAAATCATAACACTTTGTAATAATGTATTGTAGATGTATGTAATTTAATTTTAATTGCAAGGCACTGAAAGTATGCGCTACAAAAAAAAATGCAAGTCAACTATTTAAAACGGTTGTCGGAAACCGGCGGCTCCGGAGCCTCATGCGGCTCTCACTGTCATCCAATGTTTTGCGTGAAACACAAAACGTTGACGCACAATTTACACAAAATCAAAATTTATACTATTTCTACATGGCTATAAAAAGCTTTAAATCGTTTTTCAACAATACTTTTTAGTAATAAACTGTCGAACATTAAGACATATCACTTATTTCTTACTGCTATCCATTTCATAAATGAGTAACATTTAAGTTAATTTTGAATATATAGGTATTATCCAAAGATAATATGTTGCGGCTCCTAAACTTACCAATTTTGCAAGGTTTTCCCTAATTTGGCTCTTAGCCCGAAAAAGGTTTCCGACCACTGATTTGAAAAGACTCATATACAGTTTTAAATCAGTTGAACTTTACTGATCTAGTAAATGACAAGTACACAAAAAAATGCGTAAATTAATAACTATTTCTGTGTATACATACAGTTTTTATTATAGCATAGATTCAAAAGCTAATCTGAGGAACTGTTTAACATAAAAAGTGTCCTTTTTTGTACGTAAAATTAAATTTCATACTACGGTTTGACTTCTGAGTGGCATTTATTATTATTAATATTTTGCATTGGAACAAATTTGAAGCGTGACCTTATATTATATTATATTATTTTCTGTACGTATTCATTCGCTGATAAAAATTCATAGCTCGTATTTTGCACGTCTATCACGCGTCACGTTTCTTTCTGCACATTTAACCTACGTCACATTATACATTTTTGTCAAGTCGAATAATTTTCAGCCATCATCGATCCGAAACGGTTAGCGACGAGACGCACATCGAATCGGTTAATAATAAATTCTCGATACTAGGTACATGTGTTGTATATTTACATACATACTTATACGTTATATAATATACATGGGTTTTCCGTTCCGAGTGTCCGTTCTTTATCGAATTGTCCATTTACGATACGAACATATAATCCTCGCGCGTTCAATCTGGCCACAGCAGTTCGAAATAAATGACCGAAGATCGGATGAAAAAAGGAAGAAAATCACGATGCAGTCCTCCCGTTTCGCTATAAAACTTTATTGACCTATCTCTCGCATCCTGAGGGAACCATATTTATTTATGGAAATTTGCGAGCCGAGGATTAACCATAATAAAGATGAAATTGAGGGGTGGGTCTATTGGGGTAGTCGAAGTTCACCCACCGATCGACGCGATTTGCATGCGAATTGCATTTTTCAGGTGCTGGAAAAGGCCATCGTACACTTTTAACTGGTTCATTTTTTTTTTCGGCGAGACGATTTTGTACATTATTTGTTGCCCGATTCATTAAGTGTAGTTCAGTGGTCGGGAACCTTTTACGGGCTAAGAGCCAAATTAGGGATAACCTTGCAAAATTGGTAAGCTTGGGAACCTTAACATATTTTTTTCGGATTATATGTATGTATGTATTGTATATTCAAAATTAAATTAAATGTTACTCTTTTAAGAAATGGATGGATGTAAGAATTTTTTTATTATTCGACAGTTTATTACTAAAAAGTATTACAAACTTTAATGTGAAAAACGATCTTGTAGCTTTTTATAGCCATGGATTTATGAAAATAGGATTCATTTTGATTTTTTGTAAATTGTGAGTCAACGTTTAGTGTTTAGTGCAGTGGTCGGCAACCTTTTTGGAGCCCGGAGCCAAATCAGCGAAAAATCCAAAAAATGGCAAATTTTCGGAGCCGCCACATATTATCTAATAAAAATATATATGTATGTACATATATACATATGTATATAAATAAATTTTACTGACTTGTAAGCTGTAGAGTTCATACAATTAGTCGTCTACACGATATTAATTAACGTAATACAATTCAGCGCCAAAAATAAATATTTTGTCTGAAAACGTATTTTAATGTTATTTTTGAACTTGTTTTTTGATGTTTGAATTTTCGGACAATTTATATAAACTCGGAACGTAATATTGTATAATAATATCTCAATGGTAATATTCGAAATAAGAAACAATATTCTCACTTTTTACACATAATATAATTTTACACCGTAACTAATTTGGTTGAAGCGACTAAATTCAGGGTCAAAAAAAATCCACTTTACAATTTTTTTTATTTTATTTTACGAAAAGTGTTGGATTATAAACGGAGCCGCCAATTTTCGCGCCCGGAGCCGCCGGTTCCCGACCACTGGTTTAGTACAAAACATTGGATGACAGAGAAAGCAGCAGGTTTTCATGCAAAGAGCCACATGCGGCTCCGAAGCCGCCGGTTCCCGACCATTTAGTGTTACTAATTTCTAAGAATTTTTGCAAAATAATTCCAAGAGTTTAGAATTTATATTTAACTCTATTATAAAATAGCAGCTTGTACTGTTAGCATGAAAACATGGTTCAATAATCTCAATTAATTATCCACATTTATATTATGTAAAAATACTGTTAACAAATTCTCCGAACGAAATTATTTTTTAAGCGTATCTCACGCCACTGTGAGTTCACATCAAAATTTTGCATAATACATTTCACAAAGCACTCGAAATTTAACTACCATTATATAATAACACAATAGGTACTCTCTATTATTGAAATAAATTCATAATATATTAAACAATAGCGCCGATTAAGCCGCTTAAGCCCTACATCATCAATAGTTTACGCGTTCGGCTATTGATTAAACGTTATATGTACATATTATTAAATACTGTGGTATATAAGCTTGCAAAAGTCATATTTACTTACTTCTGCCAACATTTTGGTGACTTTCTCATCGGGAATCTCCTGTCCCAAGCTCAGAAAAGTCCTCTTCAGATCTGAATGCGTAATTAAACCGTCGCCGTTCAGATCAAACAGTTTGAAAGCCTGAAAGTATTTTTTTCAATGTTTAATTGCAATTTTAAATAAGTCGTACTTTTTAGTGTAATACCTCTTCGAGCTCTTTCAGCGTATCGTCGGCGATTTTTCCAAACACGTCAATTTCCTTAGATTTCGTATTTTCGATTGAATCTGACGTAATAGCGTTGCTCATATTTCCAAAAGCTTCCTTTTCAGGTGTCATCGATATCTCGGCCGTTTCAGATATATTGCTGCCGAATCCAAAGGAAACACGTATACACTTTGTATCGGCCGTATTGCAAAAGAAACAAGCGAAGAAAGAAAAAAATACCTTTTGTTATCTTCATCTTCGCTCTCGTATTCCGAAGCGCAAGAATCATAGTCTTTCTCCTTAGAATTTATCTGTATTATCGGCAAAGACATAGTAAATTCTTCGACGTCTGTGTAAATTGAATGTGTCGAAACATTCGAGGAACGTCTACTATCGTCATTGTTACAAATCAAATGCAACAAATCCTGGAAAACGTTGTATGATACATATAAATTAATAATCTGCGGAATCGTATCGTATTTGTGAAAATTTTCATACCTTATCATATTGCTCGTCTGATGGTGGGTTAGTTTGAAACTTTTGTTGCGGATTATCCATTGGAAATTGAGCTTAAACTCGTTGCAACCGAAACTCTACGCAAAACTTACTACGAATCGGTTCTCGAACGCGTCAATTTCAATTTTGTATAATATCACGTATATGTATATATTTTATCGAACGTGAATAATGGGCGTTGTATAGTAAGTAGTGCGTGTGTGTTTATCGCGATGAAATTAAAAGTTGCTTTCTCGGATTTAACGAATTTCGATTCGGCAGAATCTGGGCGTTGCAAAGTTCGTGTTGAAGATACCAGACCTTAATTTCAACTAATTCCCGGAGTTTGATTTACAGGATAACTTGGACTGTAAATAGCGGAGGGGATGCCCAACTCGGCCAGGGCTTCAAATAAACTGAAACACAAAATTTTACGTATAAGTAATTCAAACTAAAATTAGAATTTTTATAATAATTTATATGTAGCGCGCTAAAGGATATAACGTAAAATGTTATATTCTTTAGCGTACGTCATATAAAAATATTCTAGGAAAGTTAGTTTTTTTCAGCGCAGACACTTTTTATAAACATGTATGATAGTAAAATGTAATGAATTCCATTTGAATATCGTTGGATAGACATTCATTAAACTCTCAAATTGAGCTTTTAACAGTTAATGTTCGTATGATTCTGAGAAGGTTGCACTTCTCTATTCGTGTTTCTTACAAGGTTTCCAGTACAGTTGCAATGAGAATAATGACTAAATTGTATGTTTTAATGCTACATATAATATTCACCTAGGACAATTGGTGAACATGACTGGATGTAAAGAAAGATGAAACTAAGATGGAGCGCTTTTAGAAGAATGAACATAGTTTTTAAATCAAACATTCCGCTATGCTTAAAAAGGAAGGCATACGACCAATGCGCACTGCCAGTTATGGCGTATGGATGTATAAACGTGGATGCTAAATTCAAGAATGCAACGCAAGATCCAGTGCACACAAAGAAGCACTGAAAAGAGTATGTTCGGTATAATAAGAAGAGATTGTAAGCGGAATACATGGGTAAGAAGTATGACCATATGAACATATACGCCAGAAATACTAGAATGGTATCCGAGAGGATGTGAAAGAAAGCAAGGTAGACCGAGTGGAAGATGGGCTGATGAATTGAGATGAATGAGCCAAGTGGATGCAGATTGCTCAAGACAGACAGGAATGAAAAAAGATTCATATATCATCATCAGTTCTCATAAATACTAAGAAACTTGTTTCAAATCATATATTATGCCAAAATTCATATTAAAATCTTACACGTACTTCACCAAGATAATTAAATATTATAGGTTAATATTCCAGTTAAGGGTAAATTCAATACAGAATCTGTGTATTTAGTATAAGCCTAATTTTAATTTAAAAGTCTGTATAACACGTGTGTGAATATTTTATATAGCAACACACAACGAAAGGAATCGAATTCATTTTCGGGAAAACCTTTAACCTTTTTCTATCTTCTTTTTTTTCTGTGAAGCGAAAGGCTTGCTTAGCATTTTCATCGTGGCTTTTATTCGTGATTGATCAATTGCCTAGGGATAGTAGTAGACGCTGGAATATAAAAAAAGGGCACAGAATCAATGGCGTTTGAATTTCGCTAATTGTATAATTATACATTAGAGCGGGAATGTGTCAGTGGTATACTTAGATACGTATTTGTATTGTGTGGCAATTATTCGTTGGAACTTTTTAACGGTTACTGTGAACATTTTCCCCAATCGAACATTGTTGAATTATTCATAACGATCGCCAACAATCATAATTATTCGACGGGAAGTTTTTCCATTTTCAGTGAGGTCGGAAAAGCCACACAAAAGCTCCAGCAGCCAACCCCTTAAATATCTACACGTACACGTACACACATAGTCTGGGTAATTGTGCGCCACAATTTTGCATAATTGCACTCTCCCTTATGCTGCGACTGTTTTGTTACAGTATCTGACCCTTCTCTCCTGGGGCGATCTCGTGCTCATTGTTTCGGCACAATAGCCCTTGCTTATCTGCCGAATAAACACTTGCAAGTAAAATTATGTGTACCTAAACTTGTACCTTCGTTGTATACAACGTATGCTACATATGAGTCGCCTAGTTCCAAATCCCGATAAGTCCACAATATATAAAAAAAACGAGAATAAAATATTTTCTGGTTCTAAGAATGTTTTCAAACGATGCCTTATACTTGAATTGAATACCAAATACCACCAAGTGCGCCGTAAAAAAATATTGAAAATCAGTGTTAGTTCCAAAAACCGACAATTGCACTATGATGAAAGCTGATAAAAGCCATATTTAGAAACAAACTACGATAAGTCCATGTTTCTAATCTCAATATTTTGTTTAATATCAACAAAATTAAGTTTAAATGAGTTTAAACGCCATCAAGCAAATAAGTCTGTAGCAGAAAAACCGCGTTTGCGAACAAGTGAGTTTTATGGACTTATCGGGATTTGGAACTAGGCGACTCATATATTGAGTTGACCTGGTTACATTTCCGCAATAAGAAGACGAGTCAATAGCTTTTGGTGATTTATTTCTGTAATTTAGTTCTTAAATTGTCACGGGAGAAGTGTACAATCCCGCATTGTATAAAATGCCTATTCATTTTTTACAATGCACTTTAAATAAAGTGTAAAGGGGTCTGAGCACGAGCAAAATTTTTCAGTAATATTGCTGGTCAACCATCCAGCAACAACTTCAAAATCACATGCGCAATATGTGTTGCAGCAATGTGTGGCTCAATGATTGCCGGCAAGTAGTTGCTGTTTTATTATTGCCCAGATTTGCCGAAGGTCAAAATTCGTGTCACTCTGTCACTTGTTCCATGTATGTGAGAGAGCAATATGGCAAAAATACTCGCCAACACATGGCCATACCAGCAATTGTGGAAGAATAGTGTTGGGAAACACGACTATATTTCCGGCCCACATCACCGTATTGCAGTAATATTACCGGCAATGCTTGCCGGCAATACATTGCCGTGTATATGTTGATCGTTTACAGGCACCTTAAGATAAATGAATTTTGCCTTCCGATTTCATGCAGTCTTTCTCTAACTTTAGTTTTGTACTATGTACTATTTATATTTTGTATCAAATGACAAGACATTGAAGACAAAAGACAGACAAGAAAGTATTGAATTGATTAATTTATTCAATTCACTTTCACAATATATAAACCGTATTATTTTAGGTATTCTGAAATAAATTGATCCTTTTAAAATCAAATCATGGATATTTAAATAAACACGCATATATGATGGAACGTATAATTAATTTCCTTTTATTTTATTTATCATACTGGTGTGGTTGTTTTTGAACTGAGATAAATTTATAGACTGTATCTAAAATCGTTGTAGATGAATTTCAACCAAATTTAGGTCATATCAACAATGCGAAGATAACCGTTTATCGTGAAATCTGTACCAAACTCAAGACAAAATTTGAAGTTTGATTTCATAATTAAATATTTATATATAAAGTGATTTGTACTTATCTACAATTCTACATATATGTATGTACATATTTCGTACAAATTAATCAAATTTTCTAAAGTACGCTGCCATCGTATTTCAACAAGATCGTATCATTCTAAATTTGTGAAAATATTATATTACTATATGCAAAAAGATCTTGATGAATTTTTAAATATTCTGAAAGCATTGCTAAATTCTAAGAACGCCAAAAATAAAAGTTAAGGCCGCATACATCACACGCCAGACCGAAACGATGGTCGAACGAAAATATACATACATATATATAAATGTACATGAAATCCCTTATAATTAGTTTACATCCAACTTTTCGGCCATAAACTTTTATCTCGTAATTAAATTAATTTCGCGTCGGCTTTCAAATATTTAACTTATATATTTGGCGGCGGCCGCGCACACCGAATTTGACACGCTTGTATTGTGCCATTAATTTCGCATTAAGCCAAAATAAAAATAGCTTATCACAACCCTATGAAACCCACAAGTACTTTCGCAAAGTTTTTGTAATAGTTTTTAAGAATTATACAGAAACACAAGCAAAAAGACAAACAGACAGGCCGAAAAACTATACCGATTTTTTGGTAGATAGTTAAGCTAAGAGCCTAATATTTATCTTCGGATTATATGTATATTTAAAATCAAATTAAATGTTACTCATTTATGAAATGGATAGCAGTAAGGAATGAGCTATCTTCGTCATATTTCCTAAATGTTCGACAGTTTATTACTAAAAAGTAGTATTGAAAAACGATTTAATGCTTTTTATAGCCATGAAGTTATATGTAAAAATAGGATTCATTTTATTATTGTGTAAATTGTGTATCAACGTTGTGTTTTGCGTAAAACATTAGATGTCAGCAAGAGGCGCAGGTTTTCATAAAAAAAGCCGCATGAGGCTCTGGAGCCGCCGTTTCCCGACCACTGGTCTATTCAAATCTAAACTTTCATGTAAGCTTTTAAGCTCCTACACTTTCAATTGTACTTCTAAAATTTCATCCAAACTACTTCGCTTTCACTTGTGCTTCTTTCATTTACAAATTTCATCTATACTATTAAATTTTCATTTATTAAAGTCTGAGCTTTCATATTAAACTTTATACAAAACAACCTCACTGTCGACCGAAATTACTCATACTATCCTTATTAAATAGCATAAATGTGACAGATATCATCAATTTCTCAGATTGTATGGAAAAATAAGCACTCAGGGAACTTTGCGATAAATCTCGTATTCAAATCGTTCCAACGCAACGTACATAAATAGCGTTAAGTCATGCATTCGTGCATTGCACGTCAGATGCTGGCGCATAAAATTGATATAGCACACGCTCGATTTACCACGGAATAGACTATCCAATTTCATAGGCCTGATCTATCTCTATTTTTGCCGGTGGCAAAAAGCCGGTTTTCGGCAGCCGTTTATCTTGCCGTAATCGTCCGGCGAACGATTTTCTCTCGATGTTCCTTCTCACCTGACTGTTTTCCCCCGGATGTCGTAATAAACGGTCCGGTTCGGCGCGATCATATCTCCAGCTTTATAAATGGGTCAACTTTCGGGTACTGCTTTGGATATCCTCTCGAAAATGTTTAGTACGTAGTCCCTGTTTACGCTTTAAAGTTTCCCCTCGCCCCGTTATACGTAACGCAAATAATAATATCGTTGCGAAGCGTTATTGCGATGTTTCGAAAATTGTGTCGGTTCGTTCGAATGAAATGTTTGCAAAGTGCAATAAAATTGAACGGTGTATGTATGTGTGTGTGTTTGTATTTAGTTCAAAGATGCGCGATGCATTTTAATAATGCGAACTTGCGTCTCGTTCGCGAGTAATACCCTAAATAAATATGCTCTCGGATGATCTCGACATAATCTCGCGAGCTTATCGCGTTGTATAATATTATGCCGAAAGCTGTCTGTGCAAGCAATTTTTCGCATTTAAGTGTGTATAGTGAGGTATGTATGTGTGTGTAAATAAATTCCCGGCAACATCTTAGTGGCGTATTCGAGGTTTATATTCTTTTTCGTTTCCCCTTCTACATAAGACTGACTGACGTAAAACTAAGCCGATAATAAAATTTATACAGTAAAGGTTCGCAATATTAAATAAATTGGCTTTTGTACATATGAGGTTTAGTGTATGTTTTGTTTCTCGTTACTAAGAATATGGATAATATTGAAAATTTTCAGAAATAGCGATCGTGTCACTTAAACTCTAAGAAATGTATGTGTATAAAGTTAGCGTACTAAGCGTTTTAACTAATGTTTTGAAATAAAATATTCAATATTCTGTGATTTTTTTTCAAAATTATTTAAGTCTCACGTTTTCATGTCTTTGGATATTTTTTTTATAAAAAACGAATATAATTTTTATGCGAATAGCTTAAGCAGCGCAGCGGTCGGAAACCGGCGTCTCCGGAGCCACATGCGGCTCTTTGTATGAAAACCTGCGGCTCTCGCTGTCGTTGTGAAGCACAACGTTGATACAAAATCAAAATGAATCTAAAACTTCGTGACTATAAAACGCTTAAAATCGTTTTTTAGATTAAACTTTTTATCTTACTATCCATTTCATAACCAACATTTAATTTCATTTTGAATATAATCACCATTATTTTCAGCCGTTCAGCATCCACTGCTGGATGAAGGCCTCCCCAATCCGCTGCAATTCTTTACTCCACACATTATTCTCAATTCATCTTCCACTCAGTCCACTGCTTTCTTTCACATGGTCATTTTCACACGTTCTGCTATATCTTCCACTTTGGTCATACTTCTTACCCATGTATTCATCTTACGATCTCTTCTCGTTATACCGAGCACTAGATCATACGTCGTATGCCTTCTTTATTCAACATAGCGGAATGTTGGATTTAAAAACATCGTTCACACTTCCAAAAGTGCACCATCCCAGTTTCATTATTCGTACATATGTATAATCTGAAAATAATACGTTGCGGCTCCCAAACTTAACCAATCTTGCAAGGTTTTCCCTAATTTGCCTCTCAGCTCGAAAGAGGTTAAATAAAATCATAATTTATTCAGCCAATAATAACTGTGAGCCGTGTCAAACTTTATGAGTCACCTTTCTGTATAGAATCGATTTACGCTTTAGATAAATAACTCTGTCTATATTTTTGACGGTTCATTTTGGAATTGTTACGGAATAAATTCCAGCAAAATAATCTAGCATTGATAATTTACGCTCCAATCAGAATTATCACATCGTAATTTGGGACAAAACCACGCGGAATTAAATTTAATAATTTTTCAACCGCATTATACTTACATTTTCAAACGGCCTTTTAAATTCAAATTTTTACGCTTAATACATTTAATGAAAATTGTACATACCCACCTATATATATATATATATATACACATATATATATATATGTATGTACATATACCTTTATAGGAATTTTCCGCAGAGGAAAAGCGTAACGGCGCGTATAACGCAAGTTAGTGCGCGTGCAAGTTGGCGAAAGTGTAAGGAAAGCGCGTCCCGAGTTTAATGAATTTTCTGACCGATTTAACTCGGGATAACGAGGGACGCCCTAAAGACGAAGCTTATTAAATCCGTACCACCGTCGTCGTGTGTATCCATAATAATAAATTCATAACCGAGAAATTTCAACTTGCCCCCTAATTCTTCCGAATTTTCCGCACAAATCCGTTATGGTACATATATCTACTTGCAAAACTACCAAATCGCCGCAAATAGATGCGGCGACATAACTCAAAAGTTACCCAGGTGCAAGCGGAGATTATGGACGTTCAACCAACGAACCGGTTACCCTCTGCTGGAACCGGATGAATTATATCCGGTTGTCGAACCGATGCTAAAAGGTTACCGCGGTCTATCTGGCCACGGTTCCGCGCGAATCGCAAAGTTTAAATCTGTTATACGGGGTTACTATTTAGTATTTCTTAGACGCGAAAATATATTTGCACTTTGCAAACAAGTATACCTAAATCTTAGTACCAAACAACTTTTAAATTAATACTCACTATTAAAAACATTATTTTAACTGATTATGGTGAACTTTAAAGTAAAAAGTTGGAATTTTTTCACTTAGATCGGTTGAACTTTGAAACAATTCTCAAACGAGCTTAAATACTTAAGTGGCAATTTTTAAGATGCAGTCTACTGATTTTCCCACTTTTGAGACATTTAAAGTTGAGGAAAAAGCTAATTTTTAATCATGGCCATGACAGACTGACATATCTCACTGACCTTTTGGTCGTATTTTAAAAGTGTAAGCTTTTTCAACTGTTGAAACATCTTATAAGTGAAAATAATTTTAAACTGGTGAATTTAAGTATTCCAACGTACATAGAATCATTGATGCACTTTTCATGCAACATATCAATTGAAAATTCGTTTCATGTGTATTTATTTATATAATATAGTAGCTAAAGCTATGTAATTACACAATCCTTACTTAAGCACCTATGCAGAGATGTTTTTTTAAGACTGCCAGGAATTTATCAATAGTTTTGGAACTTCTAATTCCATCCGGCAGTCTATTATGTATATTCCAAAACAACTCTGTACAAGATGCTTCTCCTATTTCTATTTATTCTAACATTTTTTATAATTAAATTATTTTTATTCCTTAAATTATATTCACATACATCCATTCCTCTCACAATAAATTTACTAAAACATGACTCTGTCTCTGTCCTCTGTCCTTAAAATTATTCATATGGCTTTGAATGCAAGTTAGTGCCTTTTAAACGTAGCTACATATGTGGTTTAGTTACGAAAAGCCTAGTCATTTAGTAGAATGTTTGAAGAAGATTTGATATATAATTTAACCATAATATACAGAAGGTTCAAATTTGACACTACATATAATATGGACATTTATTTATTTATTTATTTATATAATATAATAGCTAAAGCTAATTACATACTCCTTAACTATGCACGTAAACAGAGATGTCTTTTTAAGTCTGCCAGGAATTTATCAATAGTTTTGGAACTTATAATTCCATCCGGCAGTCTATTATATTCCAAAACAACTCTGTACAAGATGCTTCTCAAATTTCTATTTACTCTAACATTTTTTTATTTTAAATTATATTCACATACATCCATTACTCTCACAACAAATTAACTAAAATATGATGGTAACATATTATTATCTAAATTAAATATAAATACCAACATACAAATGTATGTATGCATGTTCAATTTTACACCACTTATTTTCAATGTCTTACGTTTACAACAGCATTAAGATTACTTCATTGTAGCTAAAGTCACTATTTTAGTTACACCGAAGTACATTTGTATATAGAGAAATGTTGTGAATCTTTTTTTTTAATTTTAATAATATCACTGAGTTTCCATCTACTTGTGTCTATTTCTATACATCGAGGACTATGTCTTCCAGTGAACATGACGTGTATATAATTAATTATAGTATATATATATATATATGTATATAAGTGTACGTATACCTACATATTATTATAATATACATCGATTAATTTCAAATGTCAAAATGGCGCCGTTGGGCTATTGTCCGACTCGTGTTTCTCGATTTTGGACCGTATTCCCTTGTATTAGCGAATCCGGTGATCAATCACTTAAGCGAATCATCGTTATATATTATTATTATCATCTCCTTTTAAACGTTGAATTATTCTTTTAATTAGACCTAGCCGAAGCGAAGACGTTGTGTTATTAATTATAAGTTTCGGTCGATCGAATAAATCTTTCGCATTTCGGTCCCAATATATAATTGTAACTTATTATATTATTTTATCTAAAAGTTGAAGCTTGTCGTGATTTATTTATTTATTTAAAAGTACGTATACACATAAAATACTAGAAATGCATTGTATGATTTATAATGTTATTTGTACAATTTGCAGTAAGCTCACATTTTCTTTAATGTTTTGTACTGCGGAATATACGGTACATTATTTTTGTGAATACTGTGTACATGTATATTTCTCCAGATAAAAGATTCGTAAAAGCCACGTTCAAACCGCATTTGTAATATCCAATATCTTCGACATGAGCCATAAAGAAATATTCTGAACGACATTAATTAGAGACATGTTCTACTAATGAGCAACTTGTCAATGTGAGAGCACGTTACATTTACACGCAATTAATCAACTCGACAATAATTATTATTCGGCATATGTATGTATGTATATCAAATAACAAAATTAAAAGATATATATAAAAATAAAGCTCGTATGTATGTATATAATTTAAGGCTAGTCAGTTGAAAAAGAGGCGATTTTACGAAAAAGATATATTGTTGTTTTTCATCAAAATTAAATTTCATTTGATGTTCCTGATTACATTCCTGAGCATCTCCTGCCATTCCAAATTTTCAATGAATTTATTTCGTCAGTAACACTGGCAGTACTGTCAGTCTTTTTTACAAGTTATTTTTGAGTGAACATTTGTGAAAGTTGCGTGTGTGACGAAGATATTCCGAATTCACTTTTGAACGTGAGGAGAAATCATTTTGTTATATATTTTAATCATCCAAAGAGGATCCTTTTTTAAACTGTGTTTATAGCAATGTCTTTGGTTTTGTAATTTGTTATTGAAATGCACGATTCTTCAGTTGCGTCAAAGACCATTCTGTTTACTTGAACGTTCTGCTTTCAAAATAACCTTTTGTGGCAGTATTTCTTCAATTAGAGCTATTGTGAGTGTTTATTATGAAAGTTATCCACTAAGCCAGCGTTTTTCAAACTTTTTTAATGCGACCCACTGTAACAACTGCATTGTGCATTACGACCCAGGATGCATCATATAATAATATATCAAACACAAACTCTGTTCATTATGTTCCTTTATTTACAATTAAAACGTGATATACATACATATGAATATTTATAGATGAAACTACATAGTTTTCAATTAGAAACTTTGTTTTTAATTGAGATAAAGTGGAGAAGCCTAGTTCAAACAAATAAGTTGAAGTAAAAGGTAATAGTATAAAGATTGCTTTTTTACTTAAAATTTAAAATTCTCCTTTAACCTTAATCCAAAATGTTGACATATTTAATTGCTGAAAATAATTCTTCAGTGTAAATGAACTAATAAGGTGCAGAAAGTCAGCCATCTCTTCGGGATCAAAGTTTAACCACAGTTTGAAAAACCCTGGACTTAATCATATTCATTTGTCCAAATTGATTTTGATTAATTAATTTGAGTTTGATGTGAGGTTTGTAGTTTGAAGTTTAAAACGTCAAATGTAGGTATGAAGTTTGATATTGGGGTTTGAAAAATTCAAAAAACCTAAGCTTGAACATTCTAATACATTAGTAATATTTGTAATCTCTAGTTGACTTATCTAACATATTTAATAATGAACCACAACACATAAAATGAGGTCTGAGAATAAATTATTATATTAGTTTCTTTAGATAATAATTTTCTTAACTGACATAATATTCCTACTTTTTTTTAATTAAAAATTGACCGTGTAACTTATCATCCAATATTATACCCAAATATTTGAAATTATTAACTTTTAACCTAAAATCAGTTTTTATTAATCTTATTATAATTAATTACCATTTTGGATTTTTCTACATTTAATTTTAACTAACCTATATCATTCATGTACACTAAAAATAATAACGGTCCCAATTTTGATCCTTGGGGAACGCCCCATTCAACATGATTCAACATTCTCTATCCATGATACAATCAAAAGAAAGTCATAAAATCTATGTAGGTAAAGACGACTCGTTCGATTCTCAACATTTGCAACGTGTGACGGAACCAAATTTTTTTTATTTTGATTTTTTTCCATTTGACCCGTCCCATTTTATTTATTTTGCGACCCACCAACGGGTCGGGATCCACAGTTTGAGAAACCCTACACTAAACTGTGTACTTAAATTTCACAACAAGAGTGTCACGTGCTTGCTTTAATTGAACCGAAAAATACCTCAGGTCAATTTACACCAGGACGATACTCATTTTTCGAGATCGTTTCCTGGCAAAGGACCCCCCAAAACCCCCCTCTTCATCCCCTCAACCCTCGACCTACTCACCCCGAGCCTTAACCGACCGCATACTAATGTGGATTAAAACGATTAGCGTCATCGTCTCGTACAGAGCAGGTCATCCTCGGGGGCTTTTAGCCTGAGTGGTGGTCCGAGGTGCGCGCGCGTTAACAAAGCGAAGCTTAAAGCTCCGACACGTCATTTTTTATACGCGCCCATTAGTTAAATGCGAATCGGTGTATCAAGGGGATCTCTCTCTCTCTCTCTCTACCCAAACCCTATTCGTAGCTGCCCGCATCATCCCCTGTTAGCATAAAAATGTACTCAGCGAGATTGAAGGCGAATGCATATCCTCCTAGTCCTAGAGACAAGCTATGTAGATCTGCGAACAAAGGTGTGCATATGTGTGTAACTATGTCATCGTGACACTGGCTTTATACGTACGTATGTAGAATTACGTGTTCCGCGAAGATAGTAATCCATTGAAAGGTTGTACGTATACCCAGGGAGATTGTACTGTGTGCGTTTTGAAATTCGAGTTGAATTTGGTATAATAAAAAATTCGTATCTTCGTTTTATAATGGTAAAATTAGACTTCCATTATATAAATATACTAATGTTGGTTGTTTCATTACACTGTTCGACAAATGACGACTTTTTTTTGCTTCAGAAACAAGATTTGGTAAACACGAATCTGGTAATAAAACATGTTGATTGGCTCGAGATTCGGAGTTGTACATATGTGTTTTTTAAATCACGCGATTTTTCTATTTCTCGGTGTTGTTCGTTCGATGTCTCAAAATCTGTCAATTTCTTGTTCAAAATGAATATTGGAATCTATTGTCGGGTATTTTATCTGCTTGAAAATACGTACTGGATGACTACTTAGAAAGATCTGAAAGCTGAAAAGTACTACAAATGAAAGATCTACTAAAGTACTATTACGAAAGATCCAGTGCACACAGAGAAGCATAGAAAGATGTATGCTTGGCATAACAAGAAGAAATCGCAAAAGAAATACATGGTTAAGAAGTATGACCAAAGTGGCAGATATAACAGTACGGGTGAAAAAGTTGAAGTGGCAATGGGTTGGACACATACCGAGAGGAATGGATGGCAGATGAACGCGAGAAATACTGGAATGGTATCCGAGAGGATCCCATGGAAACCGAGTTGAAAATGGGCTGAAGAGTGGAGAATGTGGAGGCAAGTGGATGCAGATTTGCTCAAGACAGATAGGAATGGAGGAGGATTGGAGAGGCTTTCATCCAGCAGTGAATACTGAACGGCTGACAATGTTGATGATGATACATAGTATGTCTACTTTCATTTATTAAAATGATAATATTGTATATTATTTATTGTTGGGAAAGTTTGAAATTGCCCCGTTTACATATAATGAAGGCATATTGAAATTGTTAATAAATCCTAGAACTACGGAAAATGATTAAACTTTATAAATTTAATATCCTGAAAATATCGAAATATTAGTTTTTTTTTTTCAAATTATAAAAAATATAGTATAAAAGTGTATACGAGTATAAATATATTTAAATGGAAATACATACATGCATACTTTAAAAATAGACCAAATCGACTATTTTCTGTAAACGAAACGCTTTTTGATCTTTTTTTTTTTTGTGATGTCCTTCAATAAAGTTCTCCTTTTCTAGATTACGACCAAGCATTGTTGACTGTACGAATTCAAAGGTATACATTGAATTTACAAAAGTATAATTTGTATGCGAAATAAAAGGAATAAAAGGGGCAGGGTGGAATAACGGAAAAAATCGAACGCAAAAAAGGGAGAAGGAAAACAGATATCGGACTGTTTTTGCACCTCTGTGCAAATTTGATTTTCTTTGTAGAGGGGAGGAGGCTTTGCTTTCCCTTTACAACCCCTTCGTTTCTTACGAAGAAATTTTCCAGTCATCAATCTTCGACGCTTACTAGGCTATTTCTGATTTCGGGATTTGACAACACAAAAAAATCCCACCGCACAGTGTGATTAATCACCGCGCTGCCATAAATTTTCAACCACTTGAATATCTTAATTGTTTCCAATCTGCTTAAATCTTCGCTCGTTTCGTTCATTTTTTTTTCCTACTATATCCACTCGAGTTCTATCTAAGCGCTCATCGGTCAAAATTTCCGAAAGCAATTATTCTTCGGTTAATTTAATTTATCTTTGATTACAACGAAAACGTAAATTTCACGTCGGAAGAGCGCTATCGGACAGATATAATTTATGCGGTGAATTTAGGTCATATGATTCACAAATTGAAACAATTTATTTTTGGACTAGGGTCATTCTACGTCACATGCAACATTTGAAAAACATTTTGACACTGTTGTTATGAACTGCACAACTTAATGGATAAATTTAATTATAATTATAAACATTTAGCTCTATATTAATTGTAGAAGTGAACATTTAAGTAAACAAAAGCGAAAGTGACACAACTGAAAAAGTGAGGGTTATTTTGAAAGCAGAACGTTCAAGTAAACAAGTGGTCGGGAACCTTTTTCGAGCTAACAGCCAAATTAGGGATAAACTTGCAAAATTAGTAAGTTTGGGAGCCGCGACATATTATTTTTGAATTATATATTCAAAATGAAATTAAATGTTGCTCTTTTAAGAAATGGATTACTAAAAAGTAATACAAACTTTAATCTGAAAAAAAAAACGATCTTATAACTTTTTATAGCCATGAAGTTATGAGAATAGGATTCATTTTGATTTGCGTAAATTTTCTGTATTTCACGCATATCGTTGGATGACAGAACGAGCCGCAGGTTTCCATACAAAGAGCCGCATGCGGCTCTGGAGCCGACCGTCTTTGACGCAACTGAAGAATCGTGCATTTCAGTACCAATTTCAATAACAAATATCTTTCAAACTATAAAACCAAAGACATTACTGTAAAAACAGTTCAATAAAGTACCCTCTTTGGATGATTAAAATAAATAAAAACAAAATGATTCCTCCTCATGTTCAAAGTAAATTCAGAATATCGTCGTCACACACTCAACATTCACAAACGTTTACCCAAAAACAACCTTTTAAAAAGATTGAAAGTACACTCAATGCTATCAAGCTAAAAAAAACTGTATGGAAAAAGAAAACTAGCAATATTTAAATAAAACATTCATGACTAGAGACCGGTCAGAATTGGCATGAATGTAGGCTGCAGGTACAGAAACCAGTTTGCAGGGCCGTATTGGAAATTGTCGTCAAGGCTGAAATATAGGCGAGAAGTATGAAGGAGCGGGAACGGCTTGCAAAAGCTGATGACATCGAAAAAATCACCTTTTCGAGTTTTACGACTTTCTTCGCGGTCCAAATTATAGTCGTTTCCAGGATTCCATCACCATGATTAGCAACAAACTATGTACGTCTTAACAAATAAGTTCATGAAATCCTGGAAATTTTCAGTCTTGACGACAATTTCCAATACGGCCCTGCAAACCGGTTTCATGAGAAACCGGTTCATTCATGAGAATACAAAGACAAATTTTAATGATCGTCCACTATCAAACAATGACACGATGCACTATGTAAATTTCGTGCATTTTTTTTTGAAAATTGTAAACATCAACACAAACATAACAACTTTAAGACATTTTTTAGATGGAAAAAGAGCATGTACCACAGTAACTATCTTTTGGTAAAATTGTTGAACCGTCACCCTCACACCAGTGACGTTTTAATCAGATTCCCGAGCCGTCGATTGACGGTAATCCCACGACTGTTTCTTCTTTTTGCAGACGTTTCTGAACCATTATCTCGGCTGCAATCCGTCTTTGTCAATCGCATCGCACAACGGAGACCTAATTATCGAGATTTTTCCCGGGAAAAACACAGAAACCCACCGATGGATTACGTATGTATTATACAGTGTACACGTATATACATACAGTACGTGTAGAACAGTACGACCCCGAGACGCAAAATAAGATTTCACATCTCGAATTCCCGCGCGAGAGGTGCGAAAACCTGCGAATATTCGACAGGGTAAGGTTACCCCCGAGCCCCTAACCGAGCACTTTATAAATCGAGTTTTTTACGAGACGCACATTTTCGAAATAAGCCCTGGGACAATGGCGTCGTCGGCAATATGAAAATTATGCGTTCGCAGTTACCGATGAACGCGAGCGTAATAACGAAAACTGCTTTGTATGCATAAAAGCGAGCTGAAGCTTTGTTATCGGTAACCGAAGCAAGACTCTCCCCATCTAACTCTCTCACTCGCCGTTAAAACGACAGTATTTGTTTGTGATTAAAATTAGACGAATGTATCAAGTGAGTGAGTTGATATACGTATAAATGATTCGTGTTGATTCTATGCTGACAAAAAATTGAATGGATGTTAAATTAATGTGTCTATTCTATGTATCATCCTTTGAGTGAAAACAATGTGAAAATTTTCAATGAATTTATTTCTGCAATACTGTCAGTTTTTTAAAGTTATTTTTGAGTGAATATTTGTGAAAGTTGCGTATGTGACGAAGATATTCTGAATTCACTTTTGAACATGAGGAGAAATCATTTTGTTTTAATATTTTTTTTAATCATCCAAAGAGAATTCTTTATTAAACTGTGTTTATAGCAGGGGCTCTCAACCTTTTTTGCTCCATTCCCCCTTTTACCATTGTTCAAAATATAATTCCCCCCCCCCCCATATGCATATAATGTTGAAAATATTTTATTTTTATTATATTAGAACATATGCATACACATTTATTTGGAATATTTTTATAGTAGAGTTTTACAAATTACTAACAATAAAAAAATTTGATATTCATAACTAATTACTAAAGTTACCGAAACATCAATGAAAAAAAAAACAGTTGTAGTTTGCAATGTAGTTTATTTTATTCAATGAAGATTGTCAATGAGAAACCTGTGATTGTTTTTTTTTTACTAATATCTACTTGGATACGCGGAGGAGTGCTTGAAAGGGCACATCGCAGATCATTTTCTACCTCCAATCTACTTAGTTGCTTCGATTTCATGTGCAATAAAGTTGAAAAGCCAGACTCACAGAGATATGTATGTCGACACAAATGGAAGTAATGCACGAATAGCTATTTCTGCCACATTTGGGTAGGAATCGCACATCTTGGGCCAAAACTCTGTGATTGATGTCTCATCGAACACATCTTTTGCTCCAGAATCAGTTTCAGAATCAGTCAAGACAAAGGGGGGGAATTAGGAGCGAATTTGAATTCGTTCCCAGGAATTTTAATTTCCCCCCCCAGAAATCTTAAAATTCCCCCCCTTGGGGAAATCCCCACCGGTTGAGAACCTCTGGTTTATAGCAATGTCTATGGTTTTGTAATTTGAAAGATATTTGTTAATGAAATGCACGATTCTTCAGTTGCGTCAAAGACCATTCTGTTTACTTGAACGTTCTGCTTTCAAAATAACCTTTTGTGGCAGTCTTTCTTCAATTAGAGCTATTGTGAGTGTTTATTATGAAAGTTTTTTTTAATATTTATTTTTACTACGCCCCAATGCAAGAACTGCATTTTGTATTGCGACCCAGTATGCCTATATAATAATATATTAAACAAAAAACTCTGTCTATTGTGTTCCTTTATTTACTGTTGACACGTGATATATGCATATTTATGGATGAAACTAGTTTTCAATAATTAGAAACTTTGTTTTTAATTGAGATAAAGTGTAAAATCCTAGTTAAAACAAATAAGTTGAAGTAAAACGTAATAGTATAAAGATTGCTATTTTACTTAAAATTGAAAATTCTCCTTTTACCTTAATCCAAAATGATGACATATTTAATTGCTGAAAATAATTCTTCAGTGTAAATGAACTAATAAGGTGCAGAAAGTCAGCCTTCTCTTCAGGATCAAAGTGTAACCACAGTTTGAAAAACCCTGGACTTAATCATATTCATTTGTCCAAATTGATTTTGATTATTTATTTATTTTGATTAATTAGTTTGAGTTTGATGTGAGGTTTGTAGTTTGAAGTTTAAAACGTCATATGTAGGTTTGAAGTTTGATATTGGGGTTTGAATAATTCAAAAAACATAAGCTTGAACATTCCAATACATATACATAGACAGTTTTCAAGGTTTTCAAATTTAAAGTTTGACTTTGTATGAAGTTCTTTGAAGCACTGTGTACGTATTTGAGCTTTTTGATGCACTGTAGTTCAACAAACAAAAAAATATTTAAACTAATGTAGACCACTCACTACAAGAATCATGTTGTAGTTTGGAATCCACTATCAATCAATTAAACTTTGTTTGAAGTTAAAAGTACTTTATTTTGTATTGTACAAAATTTGAGTATTAATATAAAATGAAGAAGTGAGTATGAGCGTAGATGGAATGCTCGAATGCTCTCGAATGTTGTTTTTGCGATGATATTTATTAAAGTTCTTTAACTCTGTTGGTAGAGAACGTCTTTGCGTATGAAGATGTTGCCATATTGAAAAATTCCAACACTACTACGAAAATCATTTCAAATTAATCCCATTCAAACAATCCTTCCACACTAGCTTTTAGGCTTAACATGTGTACACAAATTCACACATGTCAATTCAATAGCCATAATACTATCGACTACTGTCCAATATTGACTTCGATTGTTTGACCCAAAGCTCGATTCGACTAAAGCTCAAATCAACCACAAACTATAAGTCACAGAACAAGTGGTTAGGCGTACTCATAAATCATACAAAGAAACAGAGAGAAACTCGCGCTCGTCGTTAGTTATTAAGGCTCGCGCGAATTTATCGCACCATTACGATTTTCGCGGGTGTTAATTACGCACGAGAAGCAAAATTAAAATTAGTTTGGACATTTGTGAAAACACACCACCACATACACACACACACATACATAAATGTGCGTATCGTGTAATAGTCTTCATTAAATTTTATGTGCGTAATAAGCAGCGGAGCAGAGAGTTAACCCCTAGCCCGCGGTACAGTAGTTAAACGGATAGGCGCTAATTAATTAGATAAAGGCGTATTAGACCGCGGACCGTATATTGAAAACCCCCCCATGTAACGATACTCGAGAATATCTTTGTATAGTTTGGGTTCACGGGTAAAGCCAATCCCGCTTGTATCGTTGGCTCGGAGGAAAAACGCTCGCGATAAATCAACTTTGATTATTATTAAAGTGTTTAACGCAACGCGAGACGTTAAACGTTATAACGGGGTAATAAATCACAACAGTGTAGCAGCGCGTGTGCGTTGAGGGAGGAGAGTGTTTTCCAAAATTACGCACACTCTAGTCGTCGACGTAAAAGTGAAATTAATTTTTGAGGTCCCGAGGGATAGAGGAAGGGCCACCAGGAATACTAATTGTGGGAGGAGGAAGGGAAGCGAGAGAGATTTCCTGATGTTAGAACTGGGGATATTGTTGTGTGTACTGCGAAGAGCTATTAATTCTGTCCGTTAAATATTCGACATTGAATTAGTTTGAGTTTGTGTCGTTGAATGTTTCTATCTGTTGTCGCATTTCGTGGTTATTTGTTTTTGGTATTATTATTGACGTTATTTTCAGTTTGTCGTTGTTTATTGCAATGGGACCTTTTTCGAGCTGAGAGCCAAATTAGGGAAAACCTTGCAAAATTGGTAAGTTTGGGAGTCGCAACATATTACCTTCGGATAATATATTCAAAATTAATGAAATTAAATGTTACTCATTTATGAAATGGATAGCAGTAAGAAATGAGCTATCTTCGTGATGTCTTAATGTTCGACAGTTTATTACTAAAAAGTATTGTCGAAAAACGATTTAAAGCTTTTTATAGCCATGTAGAAATAGTATACATTTTGGTTTTGTGTAAATTATGTGTCAACGTTTTGTGTTTCGTGCAAAACGTTGGATCACAGCGAGAGCCACCGGTTCACGATCACTGATCTAATCAAACCTCTAACATAACGTCTTTCATAGCCTCCTATCTAACCCAACTTCTCAACTAATCTAAACCTCTTACCTAACCTCTTACTTAACCTCTTACCTAACCTCTTACTTAACCTCTTACTTAATCTCTTACCTAACCTCTTACCTAACCTCTTACCTAACCTCTTACCTAACCTCTTACCTAACCTCTTACCTAACCTCTTACCTAACCTCTTACCTAACCTCTTACCTAACCTCTTACCTAACCTCTTACCTAACCTCTTACCTTACCTCTTACCTAACCTCTTAGCTAACATCTTACCTAACCTCTCACCTAACCTCTTACCTGAACTATCCCCTAACCCAGGATTTCTCAAACTTTTCCTACAACGGAATACTTCGCGAATCCCAAAAATTTTAATGGAACACCTTGGTTATTTTATAGGGTACGTAGTTATAATTTTCAGAAGAGATTCACCTTTACGTACGATAGGAATAAACCTAAGGCTGGCACAAATTGCATATTAATTTTTATAAATGTTCCGCGGAACATAGTTTAAGAAACCCTGCTCTAATCTAACATGTCACATATTCCTTATAACCTATAAGTATTATAAGATATCTGACCTTTTGTTTAATTAATTAGATTTTTATATTTAATTTATGACAGGAATAAAACAGGCATTCCTTATCGTCCAAAACAAGCACATTATTATCACCATTATTTATTGCGTACGTACTAATGTAAGTACGCGTCATAAATGACGAGGAGTTATTTGGCTTATTGCTTCTTTGATTAATCGTCTCTCCAATCTTGCTCATTCCCTTCCCTGTCTTTATTTGATCTGTCAAATATCATCCCTTTCCTTAATATAATATTTTTCAAAGTAATTAAATTAATTTCATTAGTGCGCTTATTAAACTAAAATATGCGAGGAATTTTTTTATTACCAGCTGAGCTGAAAAAAAAAAGCGGAATTGCATTCTAATTAAGATAATCATTGTCGCCGAGTCTACGGGCAACGTTTTCAGCATTTTCAACATTTTCAACATTTTCGCGAGTCCATTAGAGGAAAATGCAATATTTGCGCATCCTGTGACGTCGAAACTTTCCACCGACGAATTTTGCACTCGGAAGTTGGAAATGAAAAAAGAGGCGAAAAAAAACACACACACACCGCTGGTATAAATAAATAAAAGAGCCTCCGAAGAAAGATAAGCATTCCCTGGATTTTTCCTCTTCGTAGATTTTCTCTTGCTTCGGCTAGAAGTTACTTTAATTGGCCCACTTTTGCACAGAGAAACTCACTGCAGTCATGGTATGTACCTCTGCTATTATACGGAAAATGTATTTATAGATGTACTATGCTGTAGTATTCGGCATTGCCCGGTGCATTTTGGATTCTAAATAATCTTTGATTGGAAACGAATTTACTTTTTTTGGCTAGCTACATATATGCTCTTCGTTTCAATAATTGTCAACAGTTGTAGTCATTGAAATAATATCATGTAATGTTTAAGGAATAAACTTATAAGTCGATGGCGATACAGAAAGACAGACAAATAAATTACTCAAATAAAGACTTAGAGATACAAACATATAGCGATACAGAGATAGAGATGAACAGAAATAAACATAGAATAAAATAGATTAAAGAGAAACACAGGTAAAGATACAGACGAACAGACACACAAAAAGAAACAGACACTCAGACAAAAATGCAAAAAAGACACACAAGGTACATTCAGATAGAGAGACAGATACACAGACGGTCATGTAAAAACTAAGAAATGGACAACATACTGACAGACATGAACAGATAAGAATAAATTTTTATATATGTACATTATAATACCTAGGACAATAATTGGTGAATTGGTCAATATGACTGGTTGTAAAGAAGAAGAATTAAAACATTGTTTTTAAATCCAACATTCCACTATGCCTAAGAAGGAAGGCATACGACAAATGCGTACTGCCAGTTATGACGTATGGATGTGAAACGTCAATGGTAAATTCAAGAATGTTACGCAAGATTCAGTGCACACAGAGAAGCATGAAAAAATGTTTGGTCGGTATAACGATAAGAGATCGTAAGAGGAATACATGGGTAAGAAGCATGATCCAGGTGGCAGATATAACGGAACGTGTGAATAAGTTGAAGTGGACACAGCGAGAATAATGGATGGCAGATGGACGCGAGAAATACTGGAATGGTATCCAAGAGGATGTGAAAGAAAGCAAGGTAGACCGAGTGGACGATGGGCTGATAAATTGAGAATAATATGTGGAGTCAAGTGGATGCAGATTGCTCAAGATAGACAGGACCAGTGGATGGTGAAGTGGGATTTGAACCCGTGATCACCAGGTTGTAATGAACTCATGAACACTATCATCCAACGGAGGCTATGACGAGCCTGCTACAATTTGACAACATTAATCGTCAATAGGCACGCGACTTTGCTAAATTGTTACGTTGTTGTATTATGATAACGCGCCGCATTTGGAGAAACCATAACTCCTGTTGGTGAGCATAAATTTGCCTCTCGCGCCCAAAAGACGTCATTGTCATTTTGCAAACCTCCTCTGCCCTATTATATCGTCTCGAAATCGTCATATTTGCCCAGAACTATGTTTACATTGCATCATCTGAGACATAAATAGATGTTCTGGGCAAATATGACGATGTAGAAACGAGACGATATAATACCAAAAATAACGCAGACACAACAGTAAAATGACAGATGACTGTTCATTCATATTGAGCGGGCGATAAGCAGCGCCCTCGCAAACCTATCATACCAGTGGTCGTATTTTGTTTTTTTCCAAATTGCTCACCATCGTCTCGTTTTCCAAATGCTAACGCGCCATCTATGCAACAACTATAAAAACAATTAAATTTAATATTATTTTTCAGTACGGGTGATGAGAACGCTTCGTTGATATTCAACGGGCTTACACTAACTAGTACGAGTATTTTTGTATATCCCGTGCAATATGAATGTGGGTCGAGTTTTACCTACCTGCCCTGTCAATGGGATTGAAACGGGTGCTAAACATTCGATTTAAGATCGCCGCATTTTCTGAACTATTCGGTTTAATTCAATTATTCACATCGTCACATGTTACTGTCCATAGGTGTATATTTGGTGAGGTATAGGAGTGTATATTTGTGAGGCATGGGGGTGGCAGGACACCGTACATTAATTAAATGTAAAACTCGGAGAATGTCTTCAGCCACGCGGTGGTCCCCTTGTCACTTGGCCCTTTGAGCACATGTGAAATTTCCCGATAAAACCCCGAGAGTCGCTAAATTTACCCCGGGTCCCATATTTCAGGGGGCCCCTGACGGCGTCTATGAAACTAACAATTTTCTCCTCTGACAAAGTGACAATATAAGAGTAATATTTTACCGTCGCTATCATTTCACCTCTGCCGCTCGTTCGTGTATTCTGTTAGCTATATATGTACGTATATATATATAAAAAAAAATTTTCCTTCGTTCATTTTCGTCGTTCCATACAGGTGTGCGTGTGTAAATTCAGTGTCGTTTCACGCTAAATAATAAATAAATTTTCATTCACTGTACAGTTTTAAGTGACAAAAAAAATTTCGACTCGATCGCCGGGGTTAGTTTCGGAAATATTCTGTGGTAAACTTTTCGACAAAGAAAAAAACCTACTTCCGGTTGACTGATTTTAATGATTTATTTTTTCGTAACTAGCAATTTCTCTCAGGAGTACAACATTACAATATTGTGACGATACTACATATTTAAAAGGCCGAAAAAATTAAAAAAAAAAACAACAAACCGTTCAAGAGTAAACTGCCACTTCTGCAAGAGGGATTTTGATCAAAATCACAGTATCTCTTACGGCTAACGTGATGTTAACCAAATTCCTTGTGTCTCTTACACCTTTCGTGAAAATAATAGATATGAAATTTCAGCTTGATAGACTTGATAGTTTCGGAGAAAACACACAGACAGACACACACACACACATACAGTACACAGAAATACAGACATTTTCCAGAAATCATGAAAACGTGATCAGGAGATGATACCTGATACAAATCAGTTAAAATTTCGAGGTCGAATTTTCGCACTATCACAATACTTTATCCGATAAGGGTAAAGTAAAAATTGACGCATCTCAAACCTTTTGAACTAACTTACTCAATTAGTGTATGTAAATGGTTCCTGTCGTACTTAGTATTTTTAATAAAATTAAATCTATCATAAGAATTGATTAAAGAAATTTGTTAGTATTTGTTTAATAAATATTTTTAGTAATTCATCCATTCACTGCAAGATGAATCCTCTTCCATTCCTGTTTGTCTTAAGCAATCTGCATCCACTTGATTCCACACATTCTTCTCAATTCATCAGCCCATCTTCCACTCGGTCTACCTTGCTTTCTTTCACATCCTCTCGGATACCATTTCAATATTTCTCGCATGCATCTGCCATCCATTCTTATCGCGATTTCTCCACTTCAACATTTTCACACGTTCCGCTATATCTACCACTTTGATCATATTTCTTACCCATGTATTCCTCTTATGATCTCTTCTTGCTACACAAAGCATACTTCTCTGTGGATATTACGAAACATTCTCGAATTCAGCATCCACGTTTCACATCATATGTGGCAATACGCATTGCTCGTTATTTTTTAAGCATAGCGGGAAGTTGGATTTAAAAACTTCATTTTCATTTTCTTCCTCTCTACATCCAGTCATTTTCACCAGTTGTCCTAGGTATAAATAGTTAACAGGTATAATAGTTTTGCGTACAAAATTCATTAAACATAATTTTAATTTCATTAAAATTAATTATTAAACCTACTTTCATATTAACGTTGCTTAATTATACACATGCAACTATAACTATGTCGTCAGCGAATTACTATCAATAAAAGACCTATGTAAGTACATACGTCTGTCTGTCCAGGAGGAATTCTATTGAAATCGCCTCAGAATTAAATATCAACGGCTCGACACACATTGCGTACATTGAAAATTTTAATCATTATTTATTTCACGTAACCAAGCATGGTCAATAGTGTATTCAATGAACCATATAAAAATGGCAATATTTCGTTACTTTGGAGTGTACAAACATTGTTATATGCCGACTAATTTTTATAGGATTTCTTGTATTTCTTGATGTTATATTAAAAACTAGCTTTATTACCCAGCTTTGCCCGGGGTGTTATTCAACTTTTGATACCCCCTAAAGCCATGCCGGACCTCAAACCACCCCACAGACGTCCCTCAAGCCCCGGCGGCCTCCTTCTTGGTGTCTCCCTCAAGCCATGCCGGCCCCCTACCACCCCCCCAGATCCCCCTCAAGCCCCGGCGGCCCCTTTTATGGGCTCCCGAAAAGCAATGCCGGCCCCTTACCACCCCCCCCGACCTCCCTCAAGCCCCAGCGGCCCCTTTTTTGGGCTCCCTAAAAGCTATGCTGGCCCCTTACCACCCCCCAAACCCTCCTTCTTACCCCGGCGGCCTTTTTTTTGGACTCCCGAAAAGCAATGTCGGCCCCTTACCACCCCACCAGACCACCCTCCTACCCCGGCGGTCCTTTTTTGGACTCCCGAAAAGCTATGCCGGCCCCTTACCAACCCCCAAACCCTCCTTCTTACCCCGGCGGCCCCTTTTTTGGACTCCCGAAAAGCATTTCCGGCCCCTTACCACCCCCCAGACCCCCCCTGCCCCGGCGGCCCCTTTTTTGGGCTCCCGAAATAATTTACTAAACAAACACTATATTAAATTATATTAATTACACCCCGGGCAAAGCCGGGTAATAAAGGAGGGATGCGGGGATGTGGAGGGGTGGGGTTAGGGGGGGGACGTACGTACTTAAATCTGCCGAAAACATCTACTATCGTGTGTACTTCGTCGTTTCTATTAATCGCACCCGAGCAACGCCTGGTAATTGACGAATGACCCATACGTACATACATACAAACTTAAGCGTTTTATATTAAAAATTAATTTGCAACAAACTTTCGAGCTTATGTTTACAATGTGATAAAATAACATCTCGTTTCGAAGCCTCCTGTCAAGCCACATAGAGGATGTCTCTACACGTTTCCTACCCCATATAAGGAGAATCAATGAGGCTTAATTTTATTGCCGTCTCGCTTAATACGTTGTTTGTTGGTAGGTTTCAGAGAAAAGGGGGATGAGAGAAACTCGTATGATTTATACGAGAGCCGACAAGCTTTTCGAGCGCCACTTCTTTGAACGATCAATTTGTCGGATGAAGGGCTCTCCCCAAATATGTTTACCAACATTGACTTATCACAGGGAATTATTTCCCGAACCCACACATAGACTCATAGGTAGAATAAGGGATCTTTTTACAATATTTATTAGACCGTCTCACCGACTAAAATCGTATTTTTCACGCGTCCGAAAATACCGACAAAAAAAAAGTGTGTGGAATATAAAAAGAGGTGACAAATCCTTTTATCGTAGTGGCGCACAGCTGCGTACGGTATAAATGGAATATATGTATATTTTTTTTTTCAACGCTCGCGCACGGGATAATCTAATGACCATCAAAGGGTCGTTGGGGATAATTCGGGATTTTATTATTATGGCACGAGTGCTCGTTCGTGTTTCGAGAGCGTTTACAACAAAGAAAAAATTCCCACCCGATCCACCTAAGGCCGATTCTTCTCGGAATCGTACAGAATTTTAGGCGTGTGGCTCCTCCCACTCGACATCCGGTAATATGATGTGAAATGCCAAAGGGATTTTGAAATTTTCATACGAGCCGACACAATCGTATGCGAAAACAGATAAATTTGCGCAGACGGTTGCGAAAAAGCTCAAACCAATTTACTCCCCTTTAAAAGGATTTTGTTTGTTCCGTTGGAAAACTCGAGCTTGCGTTTGAAATGCGGGCGAAATGGAGAAATGCCTCAAATGACATTATAATATATTATTTAAGTGTTAAAATGAGACTATTTTCGATATAAAAGGGCACATACATACACACATAAATTTTGCTTTTGCTATAAATCTTAAACTACTAGTGTAAGCCCGTTGAATATCAACGCCCGCTGAATTTTAAATATCGTAAAGCGTAAAACGAATTTTAAATATCGTAAAGCGTAAAACGAATTTTAAATATCGTAATATCGTAATAGAGATCCCCATTACCCAAATCGATCGATGCCCGATACCCACTGGAAAAAAAAAAATTTTACTTTACTATTTATATTATAACGAGCTGACCCGGCATGCGTTGCAATGCCCGATACCGTTCCCGTTCCCGTTCCGTTCCCGTTCCTAGTACGTTATCTGACGCGTGAGCAGGCCCGTTCCCGATCCCGTTCCCGTTTCCGTTCCAGATCCCGTTCCCGGTCCCGATCCCGTTCCCGGTCCCGATCCCGTTCCCGTTCCCGTTCCTAGTACGTTATCTGATGCGTGAGCAGGCCCGTTCCCGTTCCCGTTCCTGTTTTTGCCCGATTTTTTTTTTCACAGGAACCATCTCCGGTATGATTACAATAAGTCCTGAAAGTTTCATCGCGATCGGTTGAGTGGTTTAGGAGCCTATAAGAGACAAACAGACAGACAAACCAACAGACAAATATTCATTTATATATATATATATATGTAGATTATTAATTATTATATACATAATAATTATAATTTTGTAAAAATCAAAAAAAAAAAAAAATAATAGTTTTTATAGCGTCATCTATATGTAGGTAATGTAGGTAGGTAGGTATGTAAGTAAAGCAGAGTCACGATCCCTTGTATAGGTAATGTTTAAAAAAAAAGGACTAAATTGGCCAAGGTCGATGGCAGATTAGTCTAAGGACGTTCTTCCCGAGCTTTGGGGTCCTGGGTTCGATTCCCACTCGTTCTAGTTTTTTAATTATTTTTCCTCAGCGAGCGTTATCAGCAGACAGACAGACAGACGGATTTCGGCTATTATGTATATATAACTAGTGCAGTATATTTAACGCGATTCACAATTAAGTTATCCACAGCTTAGTATATGTATAACTTGTATTTTAAACACTTTTAATAATAGCTCCATATTAGTTGTAGAAAGGCTGTTACGAAAGATTGAAAGGAAAACATTACGTATCATGAATATCGATCACAAATATCTTTCAAGTTACAAAACTTAATAAAAAAAAAAAGATTAATTATAACTTTTAATAAAAACAGAATTCTCTTGAAATAATTAAAATAAATCAAAAGATATAAAATTTTCCCAATATAGGTACATACGGAAAAATTCTCCTTAAAACTTTTTAAAAAGACTATACAAAAAAGTTTATAAAATTGATTATTATACATATATTGTCTTGTATATAAATAAATCCTTGTATGAATATATATCATCATCATTTTCAGCCGTTCACCATTCACTGCTGGATGGAGGCCTCTCAAATCCTCTTCCATTTCTGTCTGTCTTGTGCAATCTGTATCCACTTGACTCCACACATTCTTCTCAATTCATCAGCCCATCGTCCACTCGGTCTACCTTGCTTTCTTTCACATCCTCTCGCTATGTGTTCATATGGTCATACTTCTTACCCATGTATTCCTTTTACGATCTCTTTTTATTATACCAAGCGAACATTTTTCAATGCTTCTCTGTGTGCACTGGATCTTGTGTAACATTCTTGAATTTAGCATCCACGTTTCACATCCATACATCAAAACTGGCAGTACGCATTGGTCGTACGCCTTCTATTTTAAGCATAGCGGAATGTCGGATTTAAAAACTGTGTTCATTCTTCCAAAAGCACTCCATCCTAGTTTTATTCTTCGTTTTATTTCTTCTATGAATACATATATATGAAAATAAATATGTTCAAGTGTTTCAATACGGAACGAGTAGTTAAATTAACTCTTTTAAGTGGCCGCCTCTTTGCCGCCCCAGAATTTTCCTTTGACCGTTTCGGAAAACATTCGTGAATAAATTAGATTTTCTCGCAAGCTTTACATCTCTCTCGTTCATACGTCTGTATTTGCAAAGTTGACGTTTCAAAGCAAACGAAAAATTATCACTTAGTAATAGCGTTTACTTTTTATGTTCGCATTTCACTTGTACATGCAATATTTGCCTCGTTATATTCTGCAGCATCGCTTGTTCTCTACTTATCTTAAAATAATCATTAGCGTATTCTTGGAATGGAATAAATAAAAATTCGTAATACAATTATCAACTGTTAAGAATTTCTAATAAAATACTTGTATACAATATGTACATATGTTGCGAAGTTGCGATACGTATGGAATAATGCCTCCAATACTAACCAATCAAAGCTTCAAGTAGTCCAAAATAAATCATTAAAAATCATTTATAACACGCCCATATATACTAACCTAAAAAGACTACATTCCCAGTATAACATCCCATTAGTCGTAGATGTCACTAACAGATTAACCAGTAGATTCTATGATAGAATTACCAATAACCACACTAACAAATTAGTGAAAGGTCTCGGTGATTATAGCAAGATGTCTTTACCCTTTAGGTATAAACACAAATTACCTAAACATAATTTTCTTTAGATCGCCGACTCTAAAAAGTATTTAATTATGTAAAATATATTATAAACATTTGATAAGAATTGTAAATAGGTTTTTGAGCTCTTTCTCCTATTATTCTTTAAACACTAAAATTAAAATAAAAGAATCCTTATAAATACATACTAACAAAATGAACAATGTGTAAAATAGATAATGGTCACTGGACCCGTAGCTATTAAAATAGATTTAAGATGTATTGTGAACATAGTATAAGAACAATAAAAAGCTTTTTTAAATAAAAAAAATAAAAATACGTATGATCACGTCATTGTGTGTAGTTTTTATTTCCTTGGATGTCAACAGACATCCGATCGATTTTCCCATTATTTCGCTTGCTTTTATAATCCAATATAACACTGAAAATATCAAGAGGAAACGTTTCACTCGTCCATGGCATTTTAATGGCATTCTCGGTAAGAAATATGACTAAAAAAACATGCCTTCGAATAGGTTGGCGTACGTTTCGTAGTCCATTTGCGCGAGTTATTTGATTATTCTCGGAAACCCTAGAAAACGAGTACCAAACTTAACTTAGAAAATAATTAAAACGTCAAATTAATATCCGCGATATGTTTCCGCTTTATTTCTGTACATTTTCGGTTACAATATTGTATCGATGTACTTCGATTTTGATTATCAATGGATGAGCTTAAAAGCTGTCACGCTAAACTGACAATCGTGTCGTTTACAGCTGACGTTTGTGTTCTGAATTGACACCGCACATATCGCAAATACTTTCCCAATAATTTAAGTGTACACGCATTGAATTTATTACCATTTCAATCGAATTACATATATATGTATGTATATCGTACAAATAAAGCGACAGCATAAGCACTATTGATATTATACCCCGCCAAATGAGAAAATAGTTTCGAGATTGTTCCCGTATAGAAATTAGTTCTCTCTTAGGAAGAACTTTTTTTCTTCGTCAAAAGGAAACTTTCACATTGTAACAAATCTCTATAAGAATGGGGGAGGATTATTTATTTATTTTTTTTTTTTGAACGAATTTCCTTGTTGATACTTTGAGATTTTTCCATGCGTACACAAGCAAGCGTAACAGACAGCGGGGTCGAAGATTTTTGCAGATTAAATTTAGCGATCAAATCATAATTTATTGCAAAAGTTTCAGCTTGTCGTCGACTTACGACTTCAGCTCTTATATTGAAATCCTTAAATGTAACGAACGAGATCAGATGTGATAAAATATCGTACGCGAATATATTTTTACATCGCACAAATGGACTCTCAACGATAATTTAGATTATAATTGCACATCTATGTATGTCTGAACATACATTTATTGCATCTCTGCAAAATTTTCGCACTCGCACGCTTGAAAACCCCTGGTAAGAAAAGACGAAAAATTTATGCCCGCAGAAGATTAAGTAAACTTAAAGTTTGGCAGATAAATGGATTCGTTTTAACCCAGTATCTTACACACTTTGACCCAAAAATTTATAAGCGAGCACTCGGTCCGATTTAGAAAGCTCTCCGTGCAATTTTCCGAGCTTTCGGACCACTCGTTCGATACTATAAATGTACGAAATGTTTTCCGGAAGTAAATACGTCTGCCAGTCGTACATAATATGTAGTACGCTATACAGCTTATCTTTTTTTAAACAGCTTGCATAAATAAAATAAAGCTTGAAATTTATTCAATATACGTACACTATATTCTGTAGGTAAAATATTATCGTTTTGTATGTACATACGTGCGGTTTTTGCTTATGTTTTGTAGTAATTTGCCTCTCATACCCACTAGTGGAATGCTCGTAATTTTCAATTTCCAAATTTGAATGCAGTTAAAACTTTTAATGGTTAATCCTAGATATAATTTATTACTCGTTCCACTCTCCGCACAGAGGATGCAACTTTCACGTACGAAAATTTACATATATATTAACATTTCATTATAGTACATACATATGTATGTTCACGTTACATATTTTAAATATTCAAATTATACATGTTATATATACGTGTAATATTTTAAACTATTAACAACACTAATCTTTAATACTTAAACATGAAGAAAAGTTGCCTAAAAATATATACGAACTGAAAATGTAGCATTATTAAATTTTATAATGGAAACATTAAATTTTGAATTAGGTAATTTAATAACTTAGATGAATAACAAGAAATTAAAATTAAATGCAGAAAAAACCAAAGCAGCGGTGATTGATTATAATAAGATTAATAAAACTGATTTTAGGTTAAAAGTGGGTGAAAGTAATATTGAACTAGTTAAAAATTTAAAATATTTGTGTATAATATTGGATGATTAGTTAGATTTTATGTTACACGGTAAATTTTTTTAAAAAAAAAGTAGGAATATTATGTCGGCTAACAAGATTATTATCTAAAGAAACTAAAATAATAATTTATAATGTAATTGTCAGACCACATCTTATCTATTGTGGTTCATTATCAAATATGTTAGATAAGTCAACTAGAGATAGATTACAAATATTACAAAATAGAGGTATGAGATGTATTTCTAAATGCGGATATGTATGCTAGTATAAAAAAAGATGATGATTGAATTAGATTGGTTGAATGTGAATGATACTTTGAGGATCTGTATGGTGGTATTTATATTTAAATATTATCATCATATTATTGTTAATTTATTGTGAGAGGAATGCATGTATGTATGTGAATATAATTTAATTATAAAAAAATGTTAAACAGAAATAGGCATCTTGTACAGAGTTGTTTTGGAATATAATAAACTGCCGGATGGAATTAGAAGTTCCAAAACTATTGATAAATTCCTGACAGTCTTAAAAAAAGGGATTATGAAATAAATAAATAAATAAATGTACTCGTATTATATGTAGTGTCAAATTTGAACCTTCTGTATATTATGTTTAAATTATATATCAAATCTTCTTCAAACATTCTACTAAATGACTAGGATTTTCGTAACCAAACCACATACATATGTATGTAGCTACGTTTAAAAGGCACTAACTTGCATTCAAAGCCTTGTGAATCATTTTAACATTAAACACAACCTGATTTAAATGATCATAGTATCTTAGTGAAAATTTATTAATCCGTCAATTTAACGGTAAATATGTACATATATACATACATACATACATACATACATAGAGCTCAAAAATGTAAATTTTTATACTTGATTTTATATCTCAATCCTTCAATATGATCATAGAGTTTGTTCAATTGCTCTTCAATCAATGGTTTTTCAACGTAAAAGCACGTTCTATATCCATCGATAAACTAACGTAAATTCAAGTTGCAATCGAATTGGCGCGTTTCGAATGGGTGCCAAAACATAAATAGAGACGAATCGAACGGTACACGTCGTCGTATCGAGGAATATTCAAGCCAATTATTGCCGAATGCAATTCGGAACGCGTTCTACGGTCCTCTTTGCTCAACTAATTGGAGCCGGTTACCCTGAATGGCTGATGAGGTTCGTCTCTGAAGCCCACCCTCCTCTTCCCTTAAAAGCTTCGGGGCGAAACAATTGATCGAGTCTTAGAAGCGGCAAAGTTTGCGAATTAATTGGCGAAAGCCTTGACCGATCGCTTTATAAAGCGTTAGCCGGAATCGCAGTCTGCATTTTAAAAAAGCTCTACGCGCGAGAAAAGCTCCTTGTTTCGATTGCGGTACAATTCGTAATTGAGACGAAGTGTAAAGTGATTTTCACGGTAGGGTTTCAGGTTGTGGTTTTTCCTTGTGATCTAAGAATGATTCAATGTAAGAGAGTGCTTTTAGTAAGACCTATTATATCGAGCATATAAAAGTACTTTCATTTAAAATATATACATACATATGAACCTCTATTCATTTAAATATTGTACAAGATTGTACTGCACGTACTTTGTGTAGAAGTGTGCAAACATGTTTGCGTTTAAAAGCTATAAAACCAAAACACGTAGAAGGTTTAAACTACTGAAATATATTTTCCAGAACATTGATAGTGTATTTTAGTGTTATTTATGTATGTGGCATGGTTGTAAAAGGGCCAATTTTTAGACATCAGAAATTCGGTTTACGGTCTTATATTACGGCACATTTATATTACAGTATGAATTAAGTGGGTAAATCTTTCATATTTTCATTTAAATGATTGATATTGTACTAATAACTACGTTTTGCATCTGAAATGTTCAAATTTTACTAAATTAATTACTTAATTGGGTACACAATACAGCTAACATTATCGAGCGAAGCATCTCGTGCAGATACCATCTAAATTTCAATGTTAAATTAAAATTTTCATACACGCTACATATTATGTTATATTTTGCAAATGGTATTCGTATCAAACTACAAAGGGCATATTTTATTACGGTTTCAGTATCGGAAAAATGGAAATTGCCGTGAGCACGGTAATATTTATGATGAAAATGAGTAATTGTGTTGTGGTTTGCGTTCCGGTGCAGTTTTCCCGGTTTTCCGCGCATCCCCTCCGGCAAACCGGAAATGACTGTTTCCCGGTTCACCCAGAGACTTCCTTTTGCACTAACTCACTTTCATTCCCTTATTCCCTTACTGCACGGGTTTACCTTGATAAAAAAATATTAATTTATCATCCATAACTCATATTTTTAATGTTTATACTAAAACAATAAGGGCATATGTATGTAGGTCGCTGGAATGGCACAAAACAGGGGTCAAGAAAGACACTTGAGCCATCTAAGATTATAGTTATAGTTATAGACTCGGTAGATTTCCAAAATACATAGATTAAAACAATTAAGCAACGAAAGTATGAAAGTAGGCTTAAAAATTAATTTTAATAAATCTAAAATTATGTTAAATGAATTTTGCACGCAAAGCGTAGTCACAGTAGCTCATATTGTAGAGATGGTTGATAGTTATTTGTATCTAGGACAATTGGTGAATAAGACCGGATGTATACATAGAAGTAGAAATAAAACAAGGATAGAGTGCATTTGGAAGAAGTTTTTAAATCCAACATTCAGTTATACTTAAAAAAGAAGGCCAATGCGTACTGCCAGTTATGGCGTATCAATTCAAGAATGCTACACAAGATTCATTGAACACAGAGAAGTATGTAAATATGTATGCTTTGTATAACAAGAAAAGATCGTAAGAGGAATACATGGGTATGAAGAATGATCAAAGTGGCAGATATAGCGGAACGTATGAAAAAGTTGATGTGGAGACATAGTGAATAAACGAATGGCAGATGGATGCGAAATATATTGGAATGGTATCCGAGAGGATGTGAAAGAAAGCTAGGTAGGCCAAGTGGTAGGTGGGCTGATGAATTGAGAAGAGTGTGTGGAATCAAGTGGATGCAGATTGCTTAAGAGGCCTTCATCCAGCAGTGGATAGTGAACGCTTGAAAATGATGATGAAATAAGTACTCAAAAATACAAAGAAACTTGTTTCAAATCATATATTATGGCCAAAATGTATATTAAAATCCTACACGTACTTCACTAAGATAATTAAATATTATAGACAAGGGTTAATATTCCAGTTAAGGGTAAATTCAATGCAGAATCTGTGTATTTAGTATGAGCTTAATTTTAATTTAAACGTCTGGATAACATGTGTGTGAATTGGATAGGCCTTCATCCAGCAGTGGGCGGCTGAAAATTATGACGATGATGATGATGATAATAAAACAAATTTAAAAGTCCATAAATAACGATGGGAATAATCTCGAATTGTGTAATGAATGTTGAGCAAAAGTTGAAAGTACGTATCATCCACCTGAATAATATTCAAAAAAGCCCACACCTTACTTTATCGAGGCGTACAAATTTGACTATGAAAACATCACATGTATGATTTTATGAATAATGTATTTTTATGTTCATTTTTGGTATTATACTTATGCATACGTATACGTGTTTTTTTTACAAAAAAGATTATGTCTCACGATACAATGTTTATTTTTTTGTTTTCTTTTTTCGGCTTTTTTAACCAAAATCTTGTTTGTTTCCACGAAAATAGGAAAATTCGTACACGTGATGCCTCTCCCAATACATTCGGTATAGTTGTTTTTTTGCCAAACTCCCGTTTTACTTGTCTGAATGTAAAGCACTAAGTACGTCCTGGAATCTAAAAATAAGGAGATTTTCTGCGAGGCCGTGTCTTTGTGTTCAGGAAAATTCTAATCGACTAAGCATTACTGCCTGTGGGCTTAACTTTTTCAGTGTTTTTTTTTCTGCCTCGTACGCTGATGGATCCGACGAACTAAGGAAAAAACTTGAACGAAAAGCTTCATAATCCTTCTAGAAATATTAGTAAGATTACCGTTTCAGCGCTACAGCGAACGAAACAAAAACAAAACGAAACCCTATTTTTTTCGTCGCAACATCCGCGATTCGCTGAAAATACTAATATGAATCTATTTATGAACGAGAAACAAAGCTTTTTTACTCGTGTATTAATGGTACTAGGCACAACCCATCCATAGTAAAAAAATTCAATATATAAACAAACAAACCTAAATAAGCTCCTACGAACTACATATACAATATGACAGTAAAATTAGTAATATGTAGTAGTAAAGTTGTGCAATCTTTCCCATTTCTATCCCATTCATGTTAATTAATTAATTAGACTTTGATACACATTCAAATTCACGTTTTATTGTAATTTAATTTTAAAAGAGCTGGCTTTTTTAAATGTCTCAAGGAAACTTGTAAGTAATTTTGACTTAAAAACATTGGCACGAAGGCGAACTTTGTTGTTCGAAGCTTTATCAAAGCAAAAATTGAGATTCACTTATTTACATCTCAATTTTAAAATGAAATTATCTCAAAAATGGCGAAGAATAGATCAAACGCTGTTCGCTTACTCATTGTTTAATTAAATAACCATTCATTCCTGAAAGTTTGTTGCAGTGTGATTGCAAATTTTGCGCAATTTTTTGCATTGCATTTAAAAACTCAAGCTTACAGTGAAATGTCATCAGTCAATTAAAAAGTTTAACCCGGTGGTCGGGAACCTTTTTCGAGCTAAGAGCCAAATTAGGGAAAACCTTGCAAAGTTGGTAAGTTTGAGAGCCGAAACATATTTTCTTCCGATTATATAATATTAAAAATTAAATTAAAGTTACTCATTTATGAAATGGATAGCAGTAAGGAATAAATGATATTTCTTAATGTTCTAGAGTTTATTACTGAAAAGTATTATTGAAAAACGATTTATAACTTTTTATAGCCATGAAACTATATATAGAAATAGGATTCATTTTGATTTTGTGTAAATTATGTGTCAACGTTTTGTGACGTTGGTTGGATGTTGAACGTTTTGTAACGTTGTATGACAGCAAAAGAGCCGCATGAAGCTCCAGAGCCGCCAGTTTACGACTTCTGGTTTAACCAATATCATAAAGAGGATAGTAAAAGAGAATAGAGGAATAGGAAGAAAATAACACAAAAGAAAAATCATAAATAGAACGCTCTGATTCGACTAAGACTATCATCATCATTTTCAGCCGTTCACCACCCACTACTGGATAAAGGCCTCTCCAATCCTCTTCCATTCCTGTATGTCTTGAGTAATCTGAGCAGACACTTGACTCCGCACATTCTTCTCAATTCATAAGCCCATATGCCACTATATCTGCCACTTTGGTAATACTTCTTACCCATGTATGCATCTTACGATCTCTTCTTGTTATATCAAGCATACATCTTTCCATGCTTCTTGGATCATTGGATCTTGCGTAACATTTTTAAATTTAGCATCCACGTTTCACATCCATGCGTCATAACTGGCAGTACACATTGGTCGTATGCCTTTTTTTCAAGCATAACGGAATGTTGGATTTAAAAACATTGTTCATTCTTCCAAAAGCACTCCATCCTAGTTTCATTCTTCTATGAATATATCATATATATATATATATATATATATATATATAATAGCCCTATTACGTCTGTTTGTGAGTGTGTGTGTCTGCTGATAACGCTCGCCTCGGTAAATAATTAAAAAACGTCGATCCAACGCCAATAATGCGAGATCTCTTATATTAGAACATTTAAATCGTTTTGTAGGATCGCTACTTTTCTAAATTGTTACGTGTTGTTTTATAACGCGCCATCTATGTATGCAACAACTATAAAAACTATTAAATGCAATCACCACACAAACATTCGTTGATATTAATTCAACGGGCCTACAGTATGTACATATATACCTATATTATCCAGTATTTCTTGCGTCCATCTGCCATTCATTCTTTTCGCTATGTGTCCACTTCAACTTTTTCACACGTTTTGCTACATCTGCCACTTAGGTCACACTTCTTACCCACGTATTCCTCTTACGATCTCTTCTTGGTATATCAAGCATACATATTTCCATGCTTCTCTGTGTGTCACCGAGACTATAAGGTCGTGAAAAAAAAAACCCTCATCAACTCAGCATCCACTCGGTCTACCTTGCTTTCTTTCACATCCTCGCGGATACCATTTCAGTATTTCTCGCTATGTCTTCAATTTAACTTTTTCACACGTTCCGCTATATATTTATGCTTCTTACCCATGTATTCCTCATACAATCTTCTCTTGTTATACCAAGCATACATCTTTCCATGGTACTCTTTGTCACTGGATCTTACGTAACATTCTCAAATTCAGCATCCACGTTTCTCATACATATATACGTCATAACTAGCAATATGCCTTATTTTTACTTTATCCTAATTGGATAAAGTATTGTGATCGTGCGAAAATTCGACCTCGAATTTGTATCAGGTATCATCCCCTGATCACGTTTTCATGATTTCTAAAAAGTGTCTGTATGACTGTGTACTTATGTGTGTGTGTGTCTGTATGTGTGTTTTCTCCGAAACTATCAAGTCTATTAAGCTGAAATTTCATATTTATTATTTTCACGTAAGGTGTAAAAGCCATAAGGAATTTAATTAACATCAGTCAACCGGAAGTAGGGTTTTTTTCGTGTAGAAAATTCAAAAATTCTTTTACCACAGAATATATCCGAAACGGCTCCGGTGATTTTGTCGAAATTTCATATCTATGTATATGTAGTTTTTACGTTAGCCGTAAGAGATACTGTGATTTTAGTAAACTTCTGACGAGCGAAAGTGGGAGTTTACTCTTAAACGATTTTTTGTTTTCTTATTTTTTTCGGCCTTTTAAATATGCAGTATCGTCACAATATTGTAATGTCGTAATCCTGAGAAAAATTGCTATTTAGGAAAAAATAAATCATTAAAATCAGTCAACCGGAAGTAGGTTTTTTTTTGTCGAAAAGTTTACCACAGAATATTTCTGAAACTGCTCCGGCGATCTTGTCGAAAATTTATACGCATTTATAATTTTCATATAAAAATTAAGAGTTGATAAGGTTTTGATCAAAATCCGCCGAAGATCGTATTTTACATACGGGCGCGCACTCAACATAGTAATTTCATGATATTTATGTATGTATTTTGGTCGGTGTGGTGGTGTGCATGCGTTTTATTTACTTACGTACATAAAAAATTAATTTCGTTACTCTTTGTATTCCTCAAATACATATATGGATGCGTTGGCCACACCCGAATTTTATTTTAAGTTGTGACCCATTTCATTTGATATTCTCAGAAAGTTATTAATTGTAGTTCATCAATTTAAATAAAACTATGCATTAGGATTAATGACGTTGATATACATGACAAATGAGACAGCATTGCCGTTGGTGTGGGTGCACCACAATCGCGTTCCGGATTGCATTGCCGGAGGTGCATTAGCGGAAGTGCCACGATGACGTCATGATGTATGACTGGCTGGGTAGCTTCCGGCACTTCAGCAGAGCAACCGACGTAGTACGGAACCGGAAGGAAGGAAGGAAGGAAGGAAGCACGTGGGGCAGGTCGTGGAAACGGAAGGCTACCACTGAAAAATTAAGCCACCCACAATTTGAATTTTAAACCGGGAACGGCCGTTAAAAAGGACACCAGCCAGCCCTTAACGAATTGCCGTCGTTAACGGACGCCCTTAACGCAACAATTATTATTGCCAGACAGCACAACCACCCCCATTCTCATTCTCCCTCTCGTTCGTTTCGTACCCGTTCCCGTTCGCGTTCCATTAAGGCGGCCTAATTCGTCAGGCGTCCGTAATTAAATCCATTTCGGCGATAATTAATAAAATTTCGAGGCGGTGCGATGACTTTTTCGGGTCAGGTACGCTTTTAATTGCCCGAAAATTGCGACCCCCGAAGTATTTATGTACATATGTACGTGCATACATACGCTGGAGGTGTTTGAGGGGACGATAAAAATTCCACATCGAAATTATGCCAGTTAAAGCGTTCGAGGCGACAAAACACCACTCAATTTGCACAGTGTGGTACTAGTCTCGTGCAAATTCTAGTCCATTAGTCTCCGGCAGTCGAAAAATGTACATTTTACAATAGCTTAAGACAGTTGAATGTGTGACCTTTCATTATACATATATTGTTTAATGAATTTTGCACGCAAAGCACATTTATACCTAGAACAATTGGTGAATATGACCAGATGTAAAGACTATATAAAACAAGGATGGAGTACTTTTGGAAGAATGAACATTATATTTTTAATCCAACATTCCGCTATGCTAAAAAAATAAGGCATACGACCAATGCGTACTTACTGCCAGTTATGACGTGTGAATGTGTTCAATTCAAGAATGCTACGTAAGATCCAAACATGGAAAGATGTATGCTTCGTATAACATGAAGAGATCGTAAGAGGAATACATGGGTAAGAAGCACAAAGATATATCGGAACGTTTGAAAAAGTTGGATTGGACACATAGCGAGAAGAATGGATGGCAGATGGACGCGATAAATACTGGAATGGTATCCGAGAGGATGTGAAAGAAAGCATGATAGACCGAGTGGAAGATGGGCTGATGAATTGAGAAGAATGTGTCGAGTCAAGTGGATGCTCAGATTGTTCAAGACAGACAAGGAATGGAATAGGATTGGAGGAGCATATGTATGTACATCCAGCAGTGGATAGTGAACGGCTGAAAATGATGATGATATGGTATGTAAAATGTTATGAAACACTGCTGTTCTGGATTTTGATAATAGAAAGATGTTGTTAAAAATCTATTCAATCTTTTTTAAGACCACATTAAAACTAGTAAAGGTTGTATCATTACTTTTTAATTAAGCGGTGATCCAATCTAATAACAAAATACTGCTTTCAGTGCATAATCTTAACTTCATTAGGCAACAATTTATTTTATTTTGTTTTAGTTTGGGGATAGGGAATCACAATTCATTTAACGTCTACATATGTACATATAATGTTGTACTGAAATTCACAAAAATTTACATACATTTATGTTGTTGAACAATCATTCGTGTCATATTATTGTTACGTCTCTGCCTGACCGGTGCGTCATAAATATGATGCAATAGTGACTGACCACGGACTTTTGGTCTTATACGCATTTAACTGAAATTCGTCATACCTCGGATGAGTCATGCATTGTTTTCTGCACATTTGGCTAAAGATTCGGTGCTGCCCGGATATGAGTCAGACATTGCAACACATAACCCCTTGCCCCTCTTCCCCTCAGTCTAAGTTGACGTCGACCAATCAGATTCGACAGTCAGATCAGGCGACACTGCGAACCAATTGCAATCGACTGAACAATCAGCTGTTTTCCTCAGACCTCTTAAGTTTATAAATAGATGTAATGGTCGAAGAAAGCTCACTCCTCAAGTCACAACAGATGCACACAGTTCACTCTTCAGTCAAACAATTAACCCACACGGACGTATACTCTCCTAAACTAACAACTGTTGCCAACACGCAACTTTTTCCGAATTATACCAACACACAAATCTTTATATTTTACTGTAATTGTGCAATCAAATGAACCATTGTGAAATCAATCAATAAACGAACGATCATCATACCATCAAGTGCTGTTTTTTCATTTTTCTCTGTTCCTCAACCTCCAATACATAACATTATGCGATATTTTATAATGAATTTATCAATATTGAAAAGTCAAACACGCATACACCGAAATTCTCATTGAAATCGATTGAAACGGGTTACTACCGCTCATATATTATATGTATATTTCGGAATTTAGCAGGGGCACAATGTCAAATTGTGGGATTAATTTAGCCAGTGAACTGATCGAGCTTATATATTTATATATATGTACATACATACATACATATATACGCATATTATAAAAGCATGCAGAGTGAATTGGGTGGTGAACTTACTATTGTTGTTTGTTGTGCTCGTAATGACTGAAAGCTTTCGATGCTTTTGTCCGTTGGCTGTCTTTTGTTGGGCCACCCCGTTCAGTTCAAAGCGAAATAAATCAGTTTTCGGTATTATACAATTATAAAAGTATTGTCTCGCGCTTTGTTCGCCAATTTATGCAAACTTACTCTCTCATTCTCTCTCGCGCAACATACCACTTTCTCAACCCCGTTTCTTCCTTCTTCCCCCGCCTTCAAAGCGTCTAGAATTTCTAGATGTAAAAAGTTCGCAGATGATGATTAATATTCTAATCAAATTGTCACGGTGACGTAGGTAAATTTCGCGCGCCAAAGCGATAAATATTCGCCGGTTTGCAATTAAGACACGTACACGGCGTTAATCAAGCGCGCCTAATGCAATGATAAATGCAACGCTAAGCCGCAAATTTGTTCAAGATTAATGTGTTGTCTCGCATTGAAAAATCTGGAGAATTTACGACGTGTAATGAATGCGTTAACCTTAATCAACTGCGATTCGAAAGCATGCAACAACAATGCGAAAAGTACATCAATTGACGGATTTTTACTTTATCCTAATCGGATAAAGTATTGTGATCGTGCGAAAATTCAACCTCGAGATTTTGTACTGATTTGTATCAGGTATCATCCACTGATCACGTTTTCATGATTTCTGGAAAATGTCTGTATGTTGTGTACTTGTGTGTGTGTGTGTGTTTTCTCCGAAACTATCAAGTCTATCAAGCTCAAATTTCATATCTATTTATATGGAAATTATAAATATAAATTTTTGACTTGATCAATGCGGCAGTTTCTGAAATACTCGACAAAAATGAAATTTTCGACAAAAAAAAACCCCTACTTCCGGTTGACTGATTTTAATGACTTATTTTTTCCTAAATAGCAATTTCTCTCAGAATTACAACATTAGAACATTACATAATTAGCAGGTCGAAAAAAAAAAAAAAAAACAACAAATCGTTCAAGAGTAAACTGCTACTTTCGCTTGTCAGATGTTGACCAAAATCACAGTATCTGTCGCGGCTAACGTGAAAACTATAGATATGAAATTTTGACAAGATCGCCGTAGCAGTTTCGGAAATATTCTGTAGTAACAGAATTTTAGAATTTTCTACAAGAAAAAAACCCTAATTCCAGTCGATTGATGTTGACCAAATTACTTATGTCTCTTAGGACTTACGTGAAAATAATAGATATGAAATTTCAGCTAGATAGACTTGATAGTTTTGGAGAAAACACACATACAGACACACACACACACAAGTACATAGACATACAGACATTTTCCAGAAATCATGAAAACGTGATCAGGGGATGATACCTGATACAAATCAGTCAAAATCTCGAGGTAGCATTTTTGTACGATCACAATACTTTATCCGATTAGGTAAAAAATGCAACCATTTCCATTTGTGTGAACCATTTTGCCCCCTTTGAGACACGTTAATTTGTATGTACATAAATATTGACTGTTTATATTTTTGTTTCAGCTGTATGAGCGGAGACTATCTAAAGCTGTATCCACACGTAGAACGAGGAGAAGTTAACGAGTACAGTGAGGGTGCTGGTGCCCTTTGTGGGGGTCGTTCAGAAGTCCCACCAGCCCTCTATTCCTCTGGAAGGGCTCTAGTTTTAGAGTTTCACTCCGGACAACGTCCGCTAAGGGACAATTCTACGGGATTTTTAGGACAATTTCGTTTCATTGATAGAAGTAAGTGCACTCTTACCAGTTTTACCACTTACTTTTTTTAACACTAAACAAAGTATACGTGTATGAATAATTCAATTGAATGTACGTGTGTACCTATTCCGCGAAAGGATTAAGCCCTCGCAAAAGTCACGTAATATAAACTGGGTCGCATTGCCGATTTCAATTAATTGATTCGTCGAATTTGCTATTGATATCGTCAATTCGATTGTTTCCGCCGTCTAATTAAAATCGCCGCTCTCGCTCGTTCATATCTGAAATGTGACGCGAAAGTTTCCTCTAATGCTGTCGAAATCTTTGTTCGTTACCAGAGAAAGCTTTTATTGAGAAACATTTAAAAGTTTCCTATTAAGCTGTGTGCTCGGGAAGCTTTCAGCGCATTTTCTGAAGCTTTGTTTCAGAGGGGGGGGGTGAAAGCACAAGAGGCGGTACACAACATTACTCTCAGTTTGAGCAATATATTTTAGTTACAGACCACTGTGCGGTAGGCCTTTACTAGTCGACTATTGTCCAATTATAATCGTGAATTTATATTTGCCGTTTTGCAAAACAATCGCACTGCCAAAGCGCGCCTATACGTACATTGTACATACATATAATGCGTAAAGTCGAGAGCGTAAAAGAAAAATGATTGTTTTGTTTTGTTTTTTTTTTGTGTATTTTTGACAAGCCCTGGATTCGTGTACAGCCGAGTTCATAAAGGGAGACGCTCTCAGCTTGACGATGGGAATATAAAAATGCGACCGTAAAGGAGAATTGGTTTTTAAATTGAATCACAAACGGCGAATCATCCGGAGACAAGCGGTTTGATGAAATATTGCTCGTTGTTTGTTTTTGATGACACAAATAGGCGAAACGACACAGACGCGCGTCTATTCGTCTGTGCGAAAATGTCACGGAAAAATTGTATTAAAATAGTGCTACAAAAGTTACGTGCCTACTGCGTAATACGATTGAAGAAAAATATCTAAAAATTGACTTTTTGATACACTATTTCAGTGTGGTGAATTTGAGTACAAGAATTTTTCATGAGAGATTCACTTTAGATTCAAATCGATTCATCATACATTGAAGAAATCATAATTATGCACTTTTCTTGGTAGAACAGGTTTAATTGAAAGGAATTGAGCTATTTTAACATTTAGAAATTACTTTGGGGTCATTTATCAGATAAATTTTATCTAATACTAGCTGACCCGGCATGCGTTGCAATGCCCGATCCCGTTCCCGTTCCCGTTCCTAGTACGTTATCTGACGCGTGAGCAGGCCCGTTCCCGTTTTATCCCGATTTTTTTTCACAGGAACCATCCCCGGCATGATCACAATAAGTCCTGAAAGTTTCATCGCGATCGGTTGAGTGGTTTAGGAGCCTATGTATAAGAGACAAACATACATACAAACAGACAGACAAACAGACAGAAAAACAGACAGACAAACAGACAGACAAACAGACAGACAAACAGACAGACAAACAGACAGACAAACAGACAGACAAACAGACATACAAACAGACAGACAAACAGACAGACAAACAGACAGACAAACAGACAGACAAACAGATATGTATATATTTATATATGTATATATATATATTTTATATGTATATATGTATATATGTTATATATATATATATATATTTTATATGTACATATATACAATTTTTAGTTTATTTATTTCTTTAGTTGCATTAATTAATAGGGTCGAACGGGTTGGGATTATATATATATATATATATATATATACATATATACATAGATGAAATACTATAGTAGGTTCTCGCTTATTGAACATTGGAAGACGCATTTATCTGTACAAAGAGATGAAAGATCAGAAATTTTATTTTAGCTAGATGTGCTCGTAAACTTTAAGTAGACGATAGATATCAAAAAATTTTGATTTTCTAGCAATGTGAAGGATTCTGATTATATCTTATTTTTCCGCGTAAGTTTTCTTAATATAAATTCATTACATTCGGTGTAAACAAGGTATAATAAGTATTTTTTTAAGATATTACAAAAAACATTACTTAAAGTTAAAATTACAAAATAAACTCATTATCTACTAGCACTTGTACAGAGGTGCTGTTTTAAGGCTGCCAGGAATCTATCAATATTATTTATATTTTTGAGAACGTCTGGCAGGCCATTTTATTCAACAACACCCCTGTACAAGATGCTTCTCCTGGATGTACTTAATTTAAAATTCTTAAATATTAACTTATTCTCACCCCTTGTATTATGACTATGTACATACATACATATATGAATTTTTGATGGTTTACGCTCGCTGAAAGCTTCAATCAAATCTTCGTACCACTTTCAGAATCATCAGACTGAAATTCGCTACGTCTTTTATAATTTTATCATACGGTTGAGATAGTTTCGTGCCATAGACAGTTTCATTGATGCCACACAGAGGACATTTGTCGTCTGAAGAAGAACCAACGATGCGAAAGTTCAAAGACACGTTCCGTGTGATTCTTGTTGGAAATCGGCCATTTCGCAGAACACAGCGACTTCCCGACGATCTCACTCGTTGCAGACAACGTAATTTGAGTTGACTGGATCGTGAAAAGACATTGCGATCGAGGATAAAGAAAAAGAGCACAAATAAACCGCATAAAAAAAATCTCGGTTTGAAAAACTTTGTTTTTCCACGCGACACACGTACTTGTCGAATTATCATAGAGATTTTTATGTGCGACGAAACACACTACTTTGAAAAGAGAATGGGGGTAAAACTATTCGAGTTTTCTTGAGTGATCGTGTCGCTTTTGGTATTATTGGCACGTCCGGGTGGATTCATAACTTCATCTGGTTGTTCTGCAAGTGTCGACGGTGTAATTAGGCGAACGCCCCAGGGCGCACTGCATTATGCGCCCCCCCTTTCTACTTTTCAACTCGAAGTTTCCTCGACATTCACAGTGTGCAAGGAATTTCATCTAACTATGAAAATGTTCATCGACTGCTTCTGAAAGATCAGATGTTCAACGCTTGATGAATTGAATCGTAATTAGAAAACGGGAATATCGTAACAAATAAACCGCACTACTGCAATATTGTAACGCCTTAGCGATTTGGGCAACGTATAAAATAATAGAACTTTGCTGTCCGAATTATGATACTTTATTTATTTATTAGACGCCTAAAAAGGCTTTTACAAGACATAATATAAACAAAAAAGATAAGAATACAAGAGTAATGTACATATGTATAAATAGAAACAAAAATATATTAAAAAAAAAATGACTATAAGAACAGTAAAATTTAATTGAACTGAGAAGAGAAACTTCTTAAAGAAAGCAGCTTTACCAAATGAATGCTCATGCAGAAATAATCCAAAAGATTCCCATACTCATTGCCGGTCCGAATCAACCTAGGAATAGGAGATTGTACATAATAGTTGGTGCATGAATTACCTTCATCAACAAACAATAATTGAGATCGTGTAAAACGTGCAGGAACCTTTAAACGTAAAATTGACTCAACAAGAGCAGGACAATCAATTAGAGAATTTACAATTTTATAAAAGAAGACCAAGTCATTTACAACTCTTCTATCAGATAATTTATGCATTTTCAAACTAAGTAAAAGAGAGTCATAGCAGTTATTATCAATAAGATACATGAATTTATACATGATGAATCTTAAGAATTTATTTTGAACTCTTTCTAGAGAATATGAATGAATAAAATAAGAAGGAGACCAGACAATAGAGTTATACTCTAACTTACTTCTGACAAGTTAACAGAATAATAATTTTAAGGTATTAATATTTCTAAAACATTTAGTAACTCTAAAAATGAAACCCAATAATCTATTCCCCTCTCCAGAAATATAATTAATATGCTCATTAAAAGTGAGGGGCACATCAAACAATATACCTAGGTCATTTATTTTAGAAACAACCTGCAAATTCAATCAGATACATCTTAACAATCTGACCAGCCGATTCTGACTCAGCAATTCTGATTCTCAGCAATTTAATTCTGATTCTGATTAAGCATGAAAATAAACATTTTTTGTTGAAATACCTTTTAAGCACAAGAAAACGTACAAAGCAACGCAACATTTGACATTGACACACTTAACGACTGAGCCACATATTCATAATGAGAACTATGTATGTATCTCGAAAACGGTACTTAATAGTATTAAATTCAACTCCAACTAATGACTTAAACTTGGTTGAATAAATTATTTACATTGATATTAAACAAATTGTTGCAATGATATTATCATACTTGGCCGTTTCATTATTTGACAAATATTTTATCATCTGTCAAATTGAAGTTACTCACAATAACACTGTGCAACAAAAAATTCTTATAAAAAACTAGACAATATAACGCATAAAATTTACTAGACGACAAGTATTTTAAAGCTTTCAAATATTACAATTAATAGAAAAAACATCTGACTATTGCTTTTAATACTCATTTTGAACACAAAAGTATTAAATTTTGAGTTACAGACCGCAAAAGTCGAAAAAATGGAAAAATTGTCATTTTTTTTAAACGCTTCATATCTCATAAACAAAAGCTAATCAACAAATTTTATTATCATATTCGAATTCAGTGGATCAATTTTAGTAAAAATTGACTAGTCTCCGCACCGGTAGTTTTTTTTTTCTTAATTAAATTAGATAAATTGACAAATTCTATCAGGATATGGCCGATTTGAGCTTAATAATATTTAGATCTTTCCAATTATGATATTTAAGGTAATAACCGTCGATAAAACATTCCCAGACTTTTGCTCGAGTAACGAACACTCTCACCATTGAGCTATCGTCTAGCGAAAAATAGCTTGTACTACCATTTTGTAAACCAGTTGATAGCGTAATACAATTTTGAGGATTTTACAAAATTTCATTAAACCTTTCAGCAGATCCTCGAGCCCCCACACACACACACACACACAGATTGGGGAAAATTTAATTTATCCAAAGGCGGCAATTTGAACGAGACGAGCGACTGAAATGAAGCGACACAATTGTGTCCGCAAACGCGACGCGCACGTCTCTCATTTGAGATATGGGGGTTTTGCCACCGCACAATATGTATAGTACATTCGAGTCGTTCATAATATCGCGGCAAGGATAATTAAATTAAGCGATCCGTCTAATCCTGCCGGCTCGTTTCGTTCGACTTTATCCTTCGGCATATTTAATTCGAGCCCGTTAAGCCTCGTGTCTGCGAAAACCGTGCGCGTTCATCTGCCCGCGTAAGGCTTTGTCACGTAGGTTATTAGTTAATTGTGCCCTAAGACGCGCTAACCCTTCCCCTACCAACGACGCTCCTTTCGGCCCTTCATAGGGGGCTATTATCGCCAGGGAGCGAGGGATGAAATCGCCCTTTAGTGGAAGGAAGTGGATGGGGTGGTCCTTAAGAAAGGCGCGATAACGCGGGCACAAACAAATGTGCGCGATTACAAAAAGGAAAAAACCCTCTCGTAGATTATACATTTCGTCCGCTTAAGCGTGTAATTTTTCATTCAAACGAATGACAAGAGGCTACATTTTAACTTTAATAGAAAAAAAGAAAAATTGACGCACTATTCTTTAAGAAAAACTTTCATTGAAAGTAAGTCGTTACAGTTGCAGGTCAGAGTAGCTAGCGCTCACTTTGAATATTGTTCCAACTCTTAAATAATTTAATATATTATTTTTTTATTGAACAAATGTATATGTGTGTATGTTTGTTTTATAAAAAAAATTGCATTCACACTAAGTTTACAACATGTATGTACTAAATTGGCAAGAGGCCGATGCATAAAGTTTTGCGCTCGAACTACGAGCGTAAAAGTCTTATAAAATTTTCTTATTTTACATCCTGTTACTTATTAATTTTAGTTTCGTCTGTATAAAATGTTTCCTGTTATATTAAAAAGTATGATATTAAAAAATAAAAGTTAAAAATTCTCAATAGCTGCTTAAGCTACTAGAATAATCATCATTTTCAGCCATTCACTCACATCCACTGCTGGATGAAGGCCTCCAATCCTCTTCCATTCCTGTCTGTCTGAGCAATCTGCATCTTCTCAATTCATCAGCCCGTCGGTCACTCGGTCTACCTCGCTTTCTTTCACATCCTCTGCCATTCATTATTCTCGCCATGTGTCCAATTCAACTTTTTCACACGTTACGCTATATCTGCCACTTTGGTCATACTTCTTACCCATGTATTCCTCTTACGATCTCTTCTCGTTATACCAAGCGTACATCTTTTCACGCGTGTGCACTGGATCTAACGTAGCATTCTGAAAATAAGCATCTAAGTTTCACAACCATACGTCATAACCGGCAGTACGACTTGGTCGTATGCCTTCTTTTATAAGCATAGCGGAATGTTTTATAAGCATAGCGGAAAGCACTCCATCCTAGTTTAATTCTTCGCTTTATTTCTTCTACTTTATAACCAGTCATATTTACCAATTGACCTAGGTATAAATTACTATCAACTTTCGACTAGAATTTATTTTATATAATATTAGCTAATTAGCTAATTTAACTTACATCTATTACATATTTATAACAACTACATAAATCTATTAAACATTATACACTATACTTATACATAACTACTATCTCTCACAGAGGTGTCTCCTCACACTTTTCAAGAATACATCTATGGTCTTAGAAGACTTGACGCACTCCGGGAGGGCATTAATAGAGAATAATGGAGAATTTAAATATAAAACTTACCTCAAAGCAATAATGTTTTAATGGCGCATGCATTTTTTATGCAAAAGGCGTGAGTGTTGTAAATTGTTAGAAAAATTACTATTGCCTTTATTGATTTTTGACTTATCCTCGTTACATTTGAAAAAAAGTAATATTGATCGTTGAAAGTTGTCTGTTAGTAGAAAAATTTAATCTTCCCAGTTTATGAAAGCGTTTCATTGTTTTTAAGTAGAAGAATGGGTTGCTCTTCTTCGGATAAGTCCCGCGGGCAGAATATATTAAAATCTCTAATAATAAAATTTTATCAAAGTTTTGTCGCGTTGCACCGACACGTTCCACCGATGCAATTTCCCGCTTCCTCTCGACGCTTGCGAGGACTTTCCGTTTTTGTTTTCCCCGCACTGGAGCTTTATATCTTCTTCCGGCTGTGGAAGACCCCCCCCAAAAAAAAAAAGTACACTATTGACAGATCCTTTGTCTCGAAACCGCTTTATCACACAACACTGCGAAGGATAAAAAGAAAATTCCGAAAACAACACCATCGGAAACTTTCCACTCGTACGTACGAGTGCGAATGAAGCATTTTCACAGTCTTATCATTGACTATTTTTGCTTTGCGTCTCGTTTTGTTTCCAATCGGATTTTGCATGTTCATTCTCACTGTGAACAATATTCAATACAAAAGCTTGCATATCGAGCTTTCATCGTAACAGTTTAACTATTTTGTTCTAACAAAAGATACGAAAAGAAAGATAGTTAGTAGAAAGATAGAAAACAATCATTCAACAGCAACTACATACATACATATGTAAAAGTCACATTTAAAACAAATACTATTATTAAATATTAAATAAATATGCCTAGTTTCATATTATGACGACCGATAAGCAACTCTGGTCACGTGACGTTATCTGATCGAACTACGCAAGTTTGATCAATACTTTTAAATCGTTCCACTAACGTTTACAGAAATGATTATAATTTGACTTGTTGGTTCCTTTACAGTATACACAATAACAACTTGTTTCAGAAAATGCTTATTATGTATTATGTACTAGTGTAAGCCCGTTGAATATCAACGGAGCGCTTTCTCATCACCCGTACTGAAAAATAATATTAAATTTAATAGTTTGTATAGTTGTTGCATAGATGGCGCGTTATAATAACAACGTAACAATTTAGCAAAGTCGCGTGCCTATTATTAATTCATATTGTCAAATTGAAGCAAGCCAGTTATTATCTACATAGTTTGGATCACAGCGTAAGCGCTCACTGTCCCGAACTGGTGATTTCCGATTCAAATCCCACTCGCGCGTGGACGGTTCGAGTCTTTTAATCATTTACCGAGGCGAGCGTTATCAGCAGACAGACATACGGATTTGGGCTATTATATTTATAACTAGTGTAAGCCCGTTGAATATCAACGGAGTGGTTTCACATCACCCGTACTGTGATTATATGTGAATTTAATAGTTTTATAGGTGTTATAATAACAACGTTACAATTTATCAAAGTCGCGAGCCTATTAATAATTTATATTATCAAGTTGAAGCAGGCCCGTTATTATCTAGTTTGGATCACAGCGTAAGCGCTCACTGTCCGAACTGGTAATACCGGGTTCAAATCCCACTCGCGCAACGAGGCGAGCGTTATCAGTAGACAGACACACACACACACAGGCATACAGACAGACAGACGGAATAGGGCTATTATATGTACGTACATATATATAATCATACTAGTGTAAGCCCGTTGAATATCAACGCCCGCTGAATTTTAAATATCGTAAAGCGCTTTTTTAATAGAAATCCCCACTAATTGATCGAAAAAAAATAATAATTTTTATAGCGTTATCTATGTATTATAGCAATCCCCACTAATTGAACCCTATCGATACCCACTCAAAAAATATATCTTTTTTACTTTACTATTTATATTATAATTATTAATTATTATATGTAGGATATATAATAATTATAATTTTGTAAGTGATTTTGTAAAAATCAAAAAAAAAAAAAAAAATAGTTTCTATAGTGCCATCTATGTATTATTAGCAGAATCACGATCCCTTTTGTAGGTAACGCCGAGTCACGATATGTTTAGAAAAAAAAGGACTAAACCGACCAAGGGTGATAGAGTAAGCGTTAGCGTGATGACTCTCGAGCTTGCGGTCGTGGGTTCGATCCCCCACTCGTTCTGGTGGTTTTTTAATAATTTTTCCTCGGCGAGCGTTATCAGCAGACAGACAGACAGACGGATTTCGGCTATTATATATATATATAATATAGGTATAGTGGCGCATGAATATGCTTGACCGACCGACCGACTAGCTGGATAGCCTCACGCTATATACTATTTAACATCACTGATTCACACAAACACTCACTCACATGACACGGGTTGCTAACCAACCGATGACACTGTCAACGGACAGTAACTAATGCAAGGGTCTGACTGGCTGGGTAGCCGCAGAACGCTCGCACACTCTCATGGCACGGACACATACATACATTCACTCACTCACGCATACATTTAAGGGACGGATAGTGCGAAGCGCTCGCACTTTTCAAACCCTCACATTTTTACTACATTTTGAACTACTAAACACTGTCAACGAGCATTGACTAGTTTAAACATATATTGATTATTTTATCTACATTTCAGAATAAATTTATACGAAGATAATATATGTGAGGGAACAATAAATAAAGAAGTACATTTACGCGCCTATCCGAGGGAAATCATTTACACTCACCAAATTTCCTCCTCTTTCATCCCTCGTTTATGATAAACGAACGAGAGAAAATTCCGACATAATTTGCGCGACGCGGAAAAAAAAAAACGATTCCATATTTTAGTTCCGGAAAATTATCACAATTTTCACACATCTCTGGCGGCGAGAGTAAAAGAAAAAAATAAAAAAAAAAAACTGTGGCAGGAAATGAACACGTTTTCTCATCGAGCGAACGCACATCGACAATGTGCGTCACTATCTCGTTTTGCTCGAAAATTACGCTACCATAACCCCCATAATATATATATATATATATATATATATATATATACATAATGCCAAAAAGCTTTTGTTATATACGACACGCATTCGCGTATTTAACAACGTGGCTAGTTTCAATTATGTTGGCGCCGAAACGTATAAACGTGCGTCCGAAACATTCGGTTAAACCGGAAGCACTCAAAAAGCTCTCCGTATTGTCACTTCAATTCGAAAACTTTAGTGCGGAATATATACAAATGTGGTAGAAGCATTTTGCAGTCGTGTTGAATACGGCGTTTAACCCTAGATATAGAAGGAAAATGCGATTCTTTGCTTCGGAGCTTCGTAGGTGAGCTTTCGAGGGGGCAAAAAAATGTCTTTGCCCTTCCCGGTACCCGCTTTAGTGGAGACGTAGTAAGAAAAAGATCATTTGAACTGAATAAAGTTGGTTTCCTTGTTAGTTTGAAAGCTCGCAGAGTCCCGTTTACACAGTGGCAAGTTGGTATCTCGTAAAGCTCCAGGGAGTGATCCGTGCAAGGCGAGCAAATGTGCTTTTCACATACAATCAATATTTTTCTTTCATAACCAAATAATTTCCAATAACATCGATGTTTGCGTTGGTGAAATTCGCGAGACGCTGTGTTTCGTTGTATTCATTTTTTTCTTGTTCGGAAAATGCTTTCCACATATGTACATACATGTACACTACATCGTACGATGATGAAATATTACTAAAAAAAATCTCGGCTCGATGTGTGTTGTTCTAACTATATACAAAATGTTAATCGGCAAGTAAATGTTGTCCTTTTTTCAATATAAAATATTCTAGACACAATCGTTTCTATGTGGAATATCTTTTTGCTTTGTATTAATTGTAGTCTAACTACATACATAGTCTAGACCAGTGGTTGGGAACCGGCGGCTCCGGAACCTCATGCAACGTTTTTAAATACAAAATGTTGACACACAATTTACACAAGATCAAAATGAATCTCAACTTTACAATACTTTTTAGTAATAAACTGTCGTACGTTAATAAATACCACGAGGATAACTTATTTGATTTATGATTAATGAGTAACATTTAATTTAATTTTGAATATCATCATTTTCAGACGTTCACCACCCACTGCTGGATGAAGGCCTTTCCAATCCGTTTCCATTCCTGTCTGTCTTAAACAATCCATCACACATTCTTCTCAATACGTCAACCCATCGTCCACTCGGTCTACCTTGATTTCTTTCACATCCTCTCGGATATCATTCCATTCTTCTCGCTATGTGTCCATTTTGACTTTTTCACACGTTCTGCTATATCTGCCACTTTGGTCATACTTTTTACCCATGTATTCCTCTTACGATCTCTTCTTATTATACCAAGCATACATCTTTCCATGGTTTTCTGTATGCACTGGATCTTACGTAGCATTCTTGAATTTAGCATCCAATTTTCACATCCATACGTCATAGCTGGCAGTTTTTTTGAATACATACATATATAATTCGAAAATAATATATTGCGGCTCCCACACTTATCAATTTTGCAAGGTTTTCCCTAATTTGGCTCTTAGCTCGAAAAAGGTTCCCGACCACTGGTCTAGACAACTGCCAGTATTATAATGGGTATTGTAAATAATATATTACCGTCTCAGCAACTGAAATGAAAGGAAGCAAATAATCATATTGAACAGTGAACTCAATCAACGTGAATAAGCTTCCCATGAATGATCAATTAATATTCGTTTTAAATACGTATGCATTTGAATTTAAATACTTTCAACTATTCTAGGGAAAAATTTATCTCTAGACCACTATTTTTCAGTGTCTATTATATGTGCATAGAACACAGTTTGAGAAACACTACTCTAAGGCAATAATAGACGAGTCATGCAACAGTTTCCACCAGCTAAAGTTCAACTATCACCCCTAGAGAATTAAAAAGACAACGAAGACATTTATATCACTTGAACACACTAGTTTTAAACTTCATACATATACACTGAAATGCATAGAAAATTATTTAAACGTACTTAAGCAATAAAACTTAACCATTGACGATTACAATCCAACGCTACTGTGACTTGCACTTTATCGTGTTGTTTTTTTTTAAACTTTCGTAGAGATTTTGCCATGTCGGATTGAAAGAGACTGAAACGAACAAAACAAAAACGCTTTAAGCTTAAGGGATCTGCACAAGAAAAGAGACACTAGCTTACATTGTCTAAAATCGCATTTTTATCCAGTAAACTTCCAACAAGTTCCAGGAATAACGTTATAATTATTTATGAATGTGAATAGTTATTATTCGCGATTAACTCGCGAGAATAACATAATATTTAATAATAAATTATGGACCGGGATAATGCGAGTCCCATTTCTGAGTTTGCTCATCTGCAAACGACAAAACCTTTCCCCTCTTGTCTGAACCATTCTCCCTTGCCCAACTATCTACAACAGACTTGATGTTCAGTCCGTCGTAAAATTTTGACCGATTCACTTTGACATGGTTATGGTTATTAAAAACGTCCCGAGATGAAAATGCGAACTTTGCGGGCTGAAAGCAATCCTCGTTTGACCTTAATTTGTGATGGATTCGCATTTGAACCCCACAAAGAAGTCAAAGATGCTGGGATATTTTCGTAATATATGAGCCAAGCGATAGTCTGGGATTTGATCAAAAGGTTTTCCACCACTCGCAAAAATTTCTCCTTGCCAAACCATAGTACGTACCTTTTCACCATCAAAAGGCAATGAAAAACTACTACAGGGTATCTTTCCCCATTTATGAAAATGATTGTCAAATAGTGAATAGGCAACGCATGATATCACATCTTCAGAGAGACCGAATCAATCAACGACTATCGAGATTTTAGTACAATAATTTCACTTCATTTAAATTAATACTGTGACTATACTAAATCGTACAAACAAAGAACAGTGTTTGTAAGCGTACAACATGCATATGTATGAGACTTCTGTTTTCGTTGACTTGAATATATTCTTTTGTTTATGAATTTTAATTTAATCGACGACTAAAACGAAGAAAGCGAAACTCTGAACACTAAGGTTTCCTTTTGTCTTTGGGAATATTTCTCGAATTGTGTGCTTAATTAAAACAATGTAAAGATGCTTCTAAGTTGGAGCAACTCGCGGTATCAAAAGATGTACGCCCGGCTTTGAAAGGCTTCGTCGCGGCTAAGGAAACATTTTAGAGGTCAAAATTTTTCGCAATTATGTCTACAGAGTGTGTCCAAAAGTAACTGTTATCATTATATTATATATATAAAAGCCGAAATCCATCTGTCTGTATGTCTGTCTGCTGATAACGCCCGCTGAGGAAAAATAATTAAAAAACCACCAGCACGACTGGGGTCCGAACCCACGACCTCAGGCTTGGTAAGAACGTCGTTAGACCAATTTGCTAAAACCAGTTATCGGTTGAGTTTTTTTTTTTTTAAATATATCGTGACTCGGATTTACCTACAAAAGAGATCGTGATTCTGCTAATAATACAAAGATGACACTATAGAAACTATTATTTTTTTTTGTTTTTTGATTTTTACAAAATCATTTAAAAAACAAAATTATAATTATTATATATATAATAATTAATAATCTATCTATGTATATATGTACTATATAAAAATCAATGTCTGTCTGTTTGTTTGTTTGTCTGTCTGTTTGTCTTTTATAGGCTCCTAAACCACTCAACCGATCGCGATGAAACTTTCAGGACTTATTGTGATCATGCCGGGGATGGTTCCTGGAAAAAAAAAAATCGGGAAAAAACGGGAACGGAAACGGGTCTGCTCACGCGTCAGATAACGTACTAGGAACGGGAACGGGAACGGCAACGGGAACGGCAACGCATGCCGGGTCAGCTAGTTACAATATAAATAGTAAAGTAAAAAAAATATTTTAGCAAGTTTGGGTATCGTTACCGATGCGACGTTGTTGTATTATAACGCGCCATATATGGCGCATTGTTGCATAGATGTTGCAAACAACTATAAAAACTATTAAATTTAATATATAATTTTCCAGTACGGGTGATGAGAACGCTCCGTTGATATTCAAGGGGCTTACACTAGTACATACATATTATAACATTGGATATTTAAATCGATATTTTCCCGTTTTCTTGATAGGGTCGAGCTTTCGCCGTTTCGGAATCGGAACTTATTGTAGTATTATTTCGAAAATGTTTACAAACTTTATTTGTGTGTGCACAAAAGAGCGCCAAAGCTCGGGACTGCTCCGAGGTGAAAACATGGAAGGAAACAGTTTCGGATTCACATTCAAATGTTCCAGTGAGCTTTTTGCCTGTTGTAGTCGTCGCTGAACAGTTCTCGACTGTTGTCGACGAACGACAAAAAACCGAAAAAGAATAAAAACGAAAAAAAAAAAAACAACAACAACGAGGGGGAAAAGCGCAACCCAGAAGCTCTGGCCGTTGAAACTTTTGCGTACGGAAAATGTATTAAGTGTCCTCGGTGCCCGTTTTGTTTGTCTTCTATGAACGCTTTTAAAAAGTCGCACTTGGAAATTCAAAATTACACTGTTTATATCCGACGCTTTTTCGTTTTTGTAAATTAGTTACGAAAGCTTCGTTTATGTTATTGGGGTAAAACATTTTAGAACATTACTGTATTTATCCATCATTATATTATATGTATGTATAAATGTATAATAGCCGAAATCCGTATGTCTGTCTGTCTGCTGATAACGCTCGCTGAAGTAAATAATTAAAAAACCAGAACGTCGCACGAGTGGGATTTGAACCCAGTACCACTGATTCGGAACAGGGCGCGCTTACGCGGTGAGCCAAACCAGATGATATAGGGCAGGCTTCAACGTGACTATTTATAGCCCAATATAATATGGCTCGCCACTTTGCTTAATTGTTACTTTGTTGTTATAACGCGCCATAGATGGCCCAACATATTGTTGCATAGGCAACAACTATAAAAACTATTAAATTTACTATTATTTTTTAGTACGGGCGATGAGAACTTTCCGTTGATATTCAACGGGCTTACACTAGTTGACATATACAATTTAAATCATATACTATGTATATACTTTGATCGACGACTATCAGATCGCTCTGTTATTACGCATAATAATGAACAAGACCCTTTCAAACAATCATTTAACACAGTAAATTATGTGTGAACGTTTTGTGTTTCACGAAAAACGTTGGATAACAGCGAGAGCCGCGGGCTTTCATACGAAGAGCCGCATGCGGCTCCGGAACCGCCGGTTCCCGAGCGCTTATTTAAATTATATACATAACTCGTTGACTGTTTATGGGTACTTATTTATTATTATTGACAAATATTGAGTGTATGAGAGTATGCCTGGAATTAAACTGTAGGTAACTGAAGGGTTACGAGAAATACATACATTGAGTAAAATAAATTTGCAATATAAAATCAAATTTACAATATAATCAAATGCAATGTGTCGAGCGTTATGAACGGACATACAGATATAAAGATAGATAGACAGAAAGACATACAGACGCGTATATAGGCAGATGGACAGAGACAAATACATATTCTGGCAGAAAGAGAGATAAAATTATTATATATGCTACGCCAAATCCATGAAATTGCTTATTACATGGAATGGGCAAAAAATTGCCTAATTCATGAAAAGTGCAAGCCCGTTGCTTCATTCATGAATTAGGCAAATTATCTGCCGAGTGCTTCAATTGGACAGTGTATGGAATTCTTAAACTTTCAACATGACAGTTGAAAAGGTAATTTTGATACGGATGTCAAATTTAGCTTGATTATATTTATATTATTAAGATGCAGAACAGTCCAGGACATGTAAGAGTTTTAGTAATTTAAAAAATATTATACTATTAATAAAGACCTTAATGTGTGTCCGTCTGTGTGTGTGTGTGTCTGTCCCGTAACGCTATGACGTCACTATAGGATTTTTCGAGTTAAAAATTCAGCGGGCGTTGATTATCAACGGGCAATAAGCTAGTCTTTTAATAAAATTCGTACGTCGTCATATTATAGTTCAAGTTCAATATTTATATAGTTATAGTTCAATTATTGATATATTTTTATATAATCAAATGACATTTGATTTAGTTGCAAAAAACACCACCGGAGCGCTACCATCATAACTTTGCTCAATGCATGAAATACGCAAAACAATTCATGCCCAATTCACGCACTCGGCAGATAGTTTGCCTAATTCGTGAATAAGGCAATGTTTCGCCCATTCCATGTGATAAGCAATTTCACTGATTTGGTACATACATAGCCATATTTGTGATCTTTTCTAAAATAGCCATCTAATTTAGAGACATCGAAATCATATTAAACGTTGGCCCTTTTAGAATTCGGCGAAAAAAGTATGATCATAATTTTAAAAAAGTCAACACTCATCTCATCAAATATGAACGTAAATATTTGATACATTTTAAAATCTGGGAAAATTCACACAATATTGAAAAGACATAAAAAAAATTTCTGTACAAAAAGCAACCTTCAAAAGTGAACCCGAGACACGTCACGTTTCCTTCAAACTTTTTCGTCCTCAAACGAATCAAATATTCTCGGACAAGGTTTCCTTTGTGTCGCAACATTCTAAAGGAGTTTTTCCCCACCGTCGAAAATTCGCACAACTATCTGTAATATTTTTAGCGACCTCAAAAAAAGTTTCACATGACCAAAACACCACATTTTTGATACGACGCGTACGTATATGTGTGTACATTTCGTACAAATGACAGAATCGTCACACACGCTTTTAATATGCATACGTTTAAAAGATAATTTCGAGCTTTCAGCTAACGCTGGGACCATTTCATACGCCAAAATTGCTTGTAGGAAGCCATCGTTAAGGCCACGACGGGTCTGAGGGATGGTTAGTGTTTGTGTTTGCGGTCCACGGTGATTATGCGAGACTGTGGACGAGAAATGTATATACTATCGTGGGGGTAGAGAGTGTTCATGAATATTCATTGCGGCCAAAATATCAATTTGCCGGCGTGTGAGCCTTCGACGAATTTACATTCAGAGCCGAATATCTTCCTTTTCGTCGGCATTAGAAAGTTATGTTTATGAAATTTAAACAAAATTAATTATTCATTCCGGCTCTGTCCACGCGGACAAATTGCGAGAGAGAACGCGCGATCGGAAAACTCGACAAACAAACCAATTTTACGGTGTACATATTTGTTTTCCTTTATATAAACCGAGCCTCGATGATTTCGCCTTGTTGTTTTTTTTTTTTTTTCCTCTCGGTCGTTGTTGTTTAGTGTTTTTTTTTTTTTAGTAAATACTCTATAGATGTTTTTCCATCTCGATGGTGCTTTTATCAAAACTCGGTTGTGAGTGGTAATGGAGTTTGCAATGCTCTTTCGTTTTAAATTGAATATATTATACGCAGTATATCTCCATCTGTATCTCCGTCTGTATCTCCGTCTGTATCTCCGTCTGTATCTCCGTCTGTATCTCCGTCTGTATCTCCGTCTGTATCTCCGTCTGTATCTCCGTCTGTATCTCCGTCTGTATCTCCGTCTGTATCTCCGTCTGTATCTCCGTCTGTATCTCCGTCTGTATCTCCGTCTGTATTTCCGTCTGTATCTCCGTCTGTATCTCCGTCTATAACTCCGTCTGTATATCCATCTGTATTTTCGTCTGTACGTCCAGATGTATGTCCATATGTATGTCCGTCTGTACGTATGACCGTCTGTCTGTATGTCCGTCTGTCTGTATGTCTGTCTGTCTGTATACCCGTCTGTATATCCGTCTGTATAATCGTCTGCATCTCCGTCTGTCTGTATGTCCGTCTGTATGATTGTCTGTATGTCCGTCTGTATGTAAATGTACATATATTCATCTGTATATCTATCCGACAGAAGCACTTGACACTTTTTTTTGTTTTGATGGAAAATTGAACTTATTATTTTCCATATCAATTTTTTTTCTTAACCTACATATGTACATATAATTGGCACCGTGTCAACAATACATTATTATCCCACTCATAATTCAATAATAAGCACCCGTAGAATGTCAACGGGTAATACTTCTGTATACAATAAAAATTTAAGCGTTACTGAAACTCTTTGAGAATCATCGCCATAAAAATCACGAATGTTTTGTATAGTTATACACTGTACTAAATTTGAAACGAGGCACTAACTATATTTATTTAAAACGAAAGTTCCCATAAAATTAATTTAATTTTTTTTTGTTCTCATTATCAATGGAATACTTTTCAAATTTCGTTCTCGTTCAAAGTGAATATTTCAATATCCAATAATCTACAATGTATTTACATAATTAAATAACACCAAATTGATTAAAATACTTCAGATTGCGCGCGCAACGCACTGGCATACTTGTACGGGCATATTTTAAGTAATCAAAAATTCCTTTTGATTTAACCCCACGGCGTCCGCGGGGGTAAAAATGTCCGGCTCGTCGCATTCCTCAAAACACTCGGGCTTCTACTACATTTTTATCACGATCGTATTAAACGTCGTAAAACGCGGTTTTTATGCGTTTTCCCGGAGTAATTTCATATTCCGGTTTTGCGGAGAGCCATAATAATAAATATTTGGTGAAGCGAACTCGAAAAACAATCGGTTTTTTTTGGTTTTTTCACCGCACTGCTTTATTTATTCGTGTATTATTGTATTTTTTTGCGAGTTTAGGGAACGTGTGTTCACAAGACATTATCGCTCTATAGGCAAAGGTGTGGGTGGTTTCGGTATTCGCGATCCGAATACGAAACTAACGCCCCCATGGTGTCAGTGGGGTTTGGGTGGATAACCAAAGTGACCCATCAGCACTATACTGGCTCTGTGTGGTTTTCCGGTAAAAGGGAAAACCTTTTTATCATTCAATCGTGGTTTTTCAGGACGCGTCTGTCCGTACGAATAAAATGCGATGTTTGTTTTGGAAACGGTCGCAAAATACCCACTGCAAATATTTCATCGTACTCTTTTTAATATTGAATGTGACTGCGGAATGAAATCAAATTATTGTTTGGTGGAATTCTCGTGTGTGGGTGTAAGCTATTTTTTTTTATTTGACGTAAAAAAAACAATCTAAGGATTTAATCTGAGTCTGTACACAATGTATGTAATAATATACTTTATACTATAATGTACCCATTCGAAGCATTCTATACATTATATGTATTTTGTATTCAATTTAATTTTTTATATTATTATTTACCCGTTGCTACCACTATAACAAACAGAGTAAACTTGAATTGATCGTCAACGGGCAATACTCTAGTACAGTGGTCGGGAACCTTTTTCTATCTTAGAGTCAAATCAAGGAATTGGCAAGCTCGGGAGCCGCAACATTTGATTTAAATTCAAATAAATGTTACTCATTTTTGGACCAAAGAGTTTGATTTAAAAAGTTATCAGCGTGAGATTTAATAGTGCTAGACAATTTATAGCTAAAAATTATTATAAAGTTTAATCTTAGTAACGATTTTTAAGCTTTTTAGGGGCATGAAGGTTGTATGAAGTAATAGATAGAGAAACATTGGGATAGATAAATCTTGATTTACAAATGTACATATGTTTCAAACACTCTTTTCGTAATATTTATTTTATTTCACGTAAACGTTGAGGGACAATGAGAAGTGCAGTTTTCATACAAAGAGCCGCATGGGGCTCCGGAGCCGCACATTTCCTCCCACTGCTCTAGTATTTTAATAATCAGATATATACATATGTAGATATGTATATGTACATACGTAGATGCATATTTTTGCATCGTATTACGTCATATTTAGTATTGAAACATAATTGTATGGTTTATTTATTTGTTGTTTAATTTTCATATTGAATTCAGATTAAGTTGATGAGGATAAAAATTGTTTTAAATAAACTTAAATAGCTTTAAATTGCCAAGTGAGTGTGTAGCTTATATTATGTACCTACTCTAATCTAAGCACACATTTAAACATCGATATGCATATGTATGTATTATAGTCATGGGATATAACATACATAGTCATAAAACTAGGAGTAGGAATAAGTTAATGGTTAAGAATTTTAAATTAAATAGATCTAGGAGAAGTATCTTGTAGAGCACTGCAATATAAACACAATACTTTATCCGATTAGGATAAAGTAACAAAATTGATAAATTCCTGGCAGCCTTAAAACAGCACCTCTGTACAAGTGCTAGTAGATAATAAGTGTATTTTGTAATTTTAGCTTTAAGTAACTTTTTGTTTGCAATTAGCTTCTTAAGCTATTTTAATTAAATAAATAATAAAACATACAACTACCTTAATACAATCATAGTTTATTTACTTATTTAATATAGTAGCTAAAGCTAGTTATATAATCCTTAACTAAGCACCTGTACAGAGATGTTTTTTCAAGACTGCCAGGAATTTATCAATACCTTCTAATTCCATCCGGGGTAGTCTATTATACCTATACTCCAAAACACCTCTGTATAAGATGCTTCTCCTATTTCTATTTATTTCAACATTTTTTTATAATTAAATTATTTTTACTCCTTAAATTATATTCACATACATCCATTCCTCTCACAATAAATTTACTAAAATATGATGGTAACATATTATTATCTAACTTAAATATAAATACGAACACACAAATCCTCAAAGTATCATTTTTTTATACTAGCATACCTATCCGCATTTAAAATATGTACATCTCATACCTCTATTTTGTAATATTTGTAATCTATCTCTGGTTGACTTACATATCTAACATATTATATACATATATAATAGCCGAAATCCGTCTGTCTGTCTGCTGATAACGCTCGCTGAGGAAAAATTATTAAAAAAAACCACCAGAACGAATGGAGGATCGAACCCACGACCGCAAGCTCGAGAGTCATCACGCTAACGCTTACTCTATCACCCTTGGTCGGTTTAGTCCTTTTTTTTTTAAACATATCGTGACTCGGCGTTACCTACAAAAGGGAACGTGATTCTGCTAATAATACATAGATGGCACTATAGAAACTATTTTTTTCGATCAATTAGTGGGGATCTCTATTAAAATAGCGCTTTACGATATTTAAAATTCAGCGGGCGTTGATATTCAACGGGCTTATTTAATAATGAACCACAATACATAAGATGTGGTCTGACAATAATAACATTATAAATTATTATTTTATTTACGTTGGTATTGATATTTCGATACATTTCCACCAACTGCAAACATTCAACGCAATCGACTGTTAATTTTAACCAATCAAAATTAGCCATCGACAATTTTTTCAACGCACTAACCCAACATTACATACATATACAGTTTGAAATGTACATATACACACAGTCGAAAGCTTTCGCACCAGCAACGATTAATTTAACTTAATTGACGGCCACATTAGCACTCGCGACACTTACAAGTGTTAACGAGTGTCGGCAAAGCTCTCTTTTGCGGCAAAATGCCCGCTTTAGGTGTTATCAAGTCCATCGTCAAGATTACCAACCAACCAGACACTTTGCTCTCTCTCTCTATATAGGCATAGTCGAGAATCTCTCTCACACCCTTCCCTTCAAGACGACCTTGTTAAGTTTGAGCTGTTAGTGACGTCATAACCGTTAGAACCCAACTCCCCCTTCTAAAGTTTGTCGCAATGTCCCCAAAAGGTTGTGGACGACATCGTTTTCCTTCGGTTAATTCGACCCAGAGTTGTAGCAGCGACTCTACGCATTTGTACGTATTATTAGGGAGCGTTTTAACCCGACACTTAAGCGTCGGTCAGAATTAAGATAGGACGTGTGTGTGTGTGTGTTCAACTTATCCCGTTTTATTTGCGAGGATCAAATCGTTTAATGTCTCGGGTCGGAATTAATCGGTCGTTTTGTTATGTTATGTGAATGTACGTGTGTATTGAAACTTACCCAGGAGTGTCTGATGAGTAAAACTGCACGGTGCGGTTTTGCAGTTATCGTTCAAAACTTGGCATATGTCGACATGGTTCGAATACTTTGAACATTAGCGGTTCGCGTGTGATACAAGCAAAGCTCTCTCTCTCTCTCGCTCAATGTTCGGTGAAAGCTCTCGCGAACGAGAAGTTAATGCTGAGCTTTTTCTTTCAAAGTCCTGCGATGAGAGCGCTTCGAATAAAATTGTATGTAGTATGTACGTAGTATGCATGATATACAAATTTCAATTGTGAAAAACTCAATATTAATAAAATCAAGGTGGGCCAAAACTGTTCACCTAATTTTAGGCTCATTTATTGTTCACATAATTAATAGTTTGACAATTTTTGTTAAATATAAACAATCCGGCACACTTTTCAAATGTATAATAAATAGATTTTTGATCAAAAATGCAACAAATAAAATAAAGACTAGTTTCCGCAAGTATCACCATTGAATGTCCAATAAAATATCTAAATTTTATTTATTACTAGCTGACCCGGCATGCGTTGCAATGCCCGATCCCGTTCCCGTTCCTAGTACGTTATCTGACGCGTGAGCAGGCCCGTTTCCGTTCCCGTTCCCGTTTATCCCAGATTTGTTTTCACAGGAACCATCCCCGGCATGATCACAATAAGTCCTGAAAGTTTCATCGCGATCGGTTGAGTGGTTTAGGAGCCTATAAGAGACAAACAAACAAACAGACAGACATTGATTTTTTATATATATGTATATGTACATTGAATATGAACGGAGCGCTTTCTCATCACCCGTACTGAAAAATAGTATTAAATTTTATAGTTTTTATAGTTGTTGCATAGATGGCGCATGATAATACAACAACGTAACAATTTAGCAAAGTCGCGAACCTATCAAAAATTAATATTGTCAAATCGTAGCAGGCCCATCATCACCTCCGTTTGGATCATAGCGTAAGCGTTTACTGTAACGAATCGGTGATCTCGGGTTCAAATCCCACTCGCGCGACGTTCTGGTGTTTTTAATTATTTACCTCAGCGAGCGTTATCAGCAGACAGGCGCGCGCGCACACACACACACACACACACACAGACAGACAGACATACGGAATAGGGCTATTATGTACATATATATGTATATAATATATAGTTTAATTGACTTTCATTTCAATATTGTGAAAGTATGCTTAATCAGGTGTATATATGTATGTGTGTATGTATACGTGTGTATATATGTGTGTATGTATGTACAACTTCTGATTAAATTAATCGTTAAAAAACATTCAATACATCATAAAGTTTGTTTCTTACCATTTTATAAAATTGAAAAGAGAGTCGCGAATTGACAAATAAAACTTTCAAGTGTATGTATCTTTTGACGCAAACATAGAAATAGTTGTAAGCTGTATACATTCACGATGCTTCAATCGAAAATTTTAAAGAACCTTGTTCAATTGTTAGGTATTGAAAGTTTACGGGTACAAATCGAGACCTATGTATGTATGTTTGTATGTACATCATACTACAACTACGCAAAGTTCGGGAAACTCCCTTTTTCCCGATTTCGAGTAGGGGAAAACGTCAAAAGATAGTTTCGACGGAACTTTTCTTCGATAGTTTCCTAAATCTTCTTTGTGTTCGAACCGATCTATTCTCGTACGAATGAATCCTAGCACTTTATTTTCAATTGATTGCCACACACCAATGTCACCCTTGTTACAACTTTATTTTTAACTTTGTAATAACATCGTGACCGTTCATGTGTAACTCACTCGTACTTGTTACATAGTTTCAGGTTTTACGTTTAATTAAATATAATAAAAATTCCAGTATCTTGTATAATCCAACTCGGAAACATACCTAGTAGTAAAGTAGGCTTCTTTTTGTACGAACAGAGCAAGTTTCAGTGAGAGTCGTTACGTTTGCTGAAAATACGAACTTCTTTCGCTTTACCGCACTGCAAATCGAACTTTATATCGAGTGTGTTTTATGTTATTTCAGCATAAGTCGTCATAACTATGTCGTCTCGGCTCGCACTGTGTGATTTTACGTATTTCGTTTTCGTGATTTTATCTTTTGAATTTGTTTCGTGCAGTACATACATAAATTGTATTTACATTTGAAGTTTAATGAGCTAGCTCGAATATAAACTGTAAAAATGTATTTATTTATTTTAAGATTGAAACGATGTTTGAAGCATTTTTTATGTTATAATATTTATTTTATATAAAAGTAATATATTCATTTGTTATCTTACAATTGAATTTTCTTCGTAAATAAACGTTTTAGTCTACAAATTTTATTGTTGTTTGAATGAAAGTTTAAATAAAATTTAATTTTCTTTGTAATGAGCTATTTTTCACCTTATAAATTGTTATTATTCTCGTGTCTGGACTTTGTAAACCGTACATAATTTATGGATAATTTTTTAATGTCTGCACTTTAATTTTAAATAATAAATATATTTATCTTTAGTCAAATGTTTAAAGTACAAGACTTTTCTTATTAAAACATTATACATTAACAAAGATAAGTCATAAGCAAAGGAACTTTTTTAGTTTTTCTTACTATTAATAGCCTCTTACTGAATTTCCAGAACTGTTTAAAAAATACAATATTCCCTCTATTTTTCGACTTAACTGGTAGTCCTGAAAAAATCATTTAATCTTCAATATTTCATCATCATCATTCTCAGCCGTTCACCATCTACTGCTGGATGAAGGCCTCTCCAATCCTTTTCCATTCCTGTCTGTCTTGAGCAATCTGCATCCACTTGACTCCACACATTATTTTCAATTCATCAGCCCATCGTCCACTAGGTCTACCTTGCTTTCTTTCACATCCTCTCGGATACCATTCCAGTATTTGTCGCGTCCATCTGCCATACATTCTTCTCGCTATGTGTCATGCTTCTTACCCATGTAATCCTCTTGCGATCTCTTCTCATTATACCCGAGCATACAGCTTTCCATGCTTTTCTGTGTGCACTGGATCTTGCGTAATATTCTTGAATTTAGCATCTACGTTTCACATTCATACGTCATAGCTAGCAGTACGCATTGGTCGCTTATTTTTTAGCATAGCGGAATGTTGGATTTGGTTGGTTGATGTTCAGTCTTCCAAAAGCACTCCATCCTAGTTTCATTCTTCATTTTATTTATTCTTCTTTACAACCAGTCATATTCAACAATTATCCTAGGTATAAATTACTATCAATTTAAAAGGTAGTGCTTGTATTGAATCAAAAATAAAATATAGTAAAACCAAAGTGAGAGTAAATTATGTAGTGGAAGTGAGTTAAATTGTAACGTGATCGAAAATTGATTATTTTGTAAAAAAATTGCGGTATTAAAAGACCCAAATTAATTTATCAACGCATTTCATAACGTAAATTTATAATACGGAGGTATATTAACCTTTTAGCAGCCGCGGCTAATTACGCGATTATTTGCCGCACACACTGGCCCCGGCATAACTTATGTAAATAATGCGATAAATCAAAGGATAAATAATTGAAAATCGACCCGAGCTAACAAAAACAACCCTTAGTGCCCTTTGTTGGCCCGTTCGTGTCTCCCGAGCACAAAAGGCGAAACCTTACATCATCACGCATTCATCCCTTTTCATCACTCCCCTGTTCATTAATTTAACTTAAGTGGTACATAATAAAAAAAGGCCATCGCATTTAATATCCTATCTAATATACAACACATCGAACAAATTAATATAACTTAGACTAGGAAGCTCTCAAAAAAAAAAAACAACACAATAATTTCAACGTGGGTTTGTATTCCATTTAAAACTTTGAATGAACGCGGCATTGGCTTCCCGTTCTGAGAAAGAAATTCCTTCTGCAATTTAATCAAATGAAATTGATAAAAAGCATTATTTTTATGATAGTTGAAAGTAAATTATACCTAGAATAATTGCTGAATATGACCGGATGTAAAGAAGAAGAAATAAAACGAAGAATGAAACTAGGATAGTAGGATAAATAGTTTTTAAATCCAACATTTCTCTATGCTTAAAAAATAAGGCATACGACCAATGCGTACTGATGTGAAACCTGATTACTTAATTCAAGAATGTTACACAATATCCAGTGTACACAGAGAAGCATAGAAAGATGTATGCTCGGTGTAATAGCGAGAAGAATGGTGGAAGAAGATAAATACTGGAATGGTGATGTGAAAGAAAGCAATGTAGACCGAGTGGAAGTTGGGCTGATTAATTGAGAAGAATGTGTGGAGTCAAGTGGATGCAGATTGCTCAAGACAGATAGGAATGAAGAGGATTGGAGAGGCTTTCATCCAGCAGTGGATGGTGAACGGCTGAAAATGATGATTATATTAAAAAATGATGATGATTATATTATATTGTTTCTAAAATAAAGGATCTGGGTGTAGTGTTTGATGAGTGCCTCACTTTTAATGAGCATATTTATTGTATCTCTGGAGAGGGGAATAGATTATTGGGTTTCATTTTTAGAGTTTCCAAATGTTTTAATAATATTAATACCTTAAAGCTATTATTTTTGTTCTTTTGTCAGAAGTAAGTTGGAGTATAACTCTGTTGTTTGGTCTCCTTCTTATTCTATTCATTCTTATTCTTTAGAAAGAATCCAAAATAAATTCTTAAGATTTATCATGTATAAATTTATGTATCTTTTTAATTATAACTGTTATGACTCTCTTTTACATAGTTTAAATATGCACAAATTGTCTGATAGAAGAGTTATGAATGACTTGGTCTTTTTTTATAGAGTTGTAAATTCTTTTATTGATTGTCCTATTCTTGTTGAGTCGATTTTGCGACTAAAAGTTTTTACACGTTTTACACGATCTCAATTTTTGTTTGTGGATGAAGGTAATTCGTGCACCAATTATTATCGGCAGTCTCCTATTCCTAGGTTGATTGGGACTGGCAATAAGTATGGGAATTTATTGGACTATTTCTGTAATAACCTTAATTTAGTAAAGTCTAAACTGTTGCTTTCTTTACGAAGTTCCTCTTCTTAGTTTAATTTAAATTATATGTATATTTTACTCCTGTATTGATATCTTCTCTATTTGTATAAAAGCCTTTTTAGGCGTGAAATAAATAAATAAATAAATAATAAATAAAAAACAAATTTAAAAGTACATAAAGAACGATGGGAATAATCTCGAATTGGGTAATAAATTTAAGTTGCAATATACCTATAAACATTAACGCTTCAATGAAACTTTTCACTAAAAATAGATAGTAAATCGTATTATAAAAAAAAAAAAATCCTTTTTACTTTTTATTTATCGTCGTAAAGCGCATTATAATTCGAGGGTAAGCCGAAACCCCCATATGGGTATTTGTACAAGTATTCCTCTAAGAATATCCTCGAATGGATTTCGGTCCAGTGTATTTACATTTCGAGCACGTGAATCGGCAGCTTTTGAGCGTGGTCCACGTGGTCTCCCCCCCCACAGGTCCTTTTCATTTGAACCGTTCGTCCCTTTCATTCGGAAAAATAGCCGGCCAAATGAGAAAAAGGTACGAATGAGGCTTTTCGCAAGACCCCGCCTGGCTTTTTTGCACGCTCACCTCCCGAACGAATCCTCTGGAGCCAATATCCGGCTATCCGCGTTAATTAGCGTTGTATTAAAATCGTCGAGAGTGGATTGACCCACGAGAGAGCAAAGTTAACCGCGGGTGTGTGTTAGTACAAAGTTGTGTATTATCCAGGTGTATGTACGTATATTGAAAATAATTTCGCAAACTCTTCCGTTCATTTGTCAACGACACTGTGATATAAACCGTGCGTCGTTACGCCGTGTCGCAACTTACGACTCGGGCGAAAGCTCGCGGAGCTTTTCAACGACCTAATAAATATATTCATCCGAAATAGGTTGCCATATTTAACTTAAATGTTTTACTTTATTTCCCGCGGGGATCGTCCACTTTTTCGACGTCGTTAGTTATTTATTTTCTTCGTTTTTTTTTTTTTTTTTTTTGTTCCTCCCTTTTACTGCAGTCTTCGAGGACAATTATTTCTGTAATGTTCATAATTTTTTTCCAGTCGTAACGATAAGCGTAGCGTTTTTATTATTTGCAATGCTTTTACTCAGTGGTCGGCAACCTGCGGCTCTCGCTGTCATCCAACGTTTTGTGTTTCACACAAAACGTTGACACACAATTTACACACAATCAAAATGAATCTTATTTCCATAACTTCATGGCTATAAAAAGCTTTAAAGTCGTTTTTCAGATTAGCTTTATAGTAATAACAGGTCAAATATTGAGAAATGTCATGATTTTATGATTCTAACTGTTGAACCTATTTTTAAATAGGCCATCATTATTAATCTGCTTTGTATAATGACCCTACATATGTACATAACTACAAAAATTATATATATATATAATAGCCGAAATCCGTCTGTCTGCTGATAACGCTATGACGTCACCCTCGCAAGTGTTCGCGACTTTGATAAATTATATGAATATATAATAGTTTTTATAGTTGTTGTATAGATGGCGCTTTATAATAACAATTATATATACATATAATTAAATAATTAATTATAAAGCGCCATCTATACAACAACTATAAAAACTATTAAATACACATGTATAATACTCAACCACCCAAAAACACTCGGGTAAAGTACGGGTGATGAGAAACCACTCCGTTGATATTCAACGGGCTTACACTAGTATATAAATAAAATTTCTACATATTTTAATAAATTGTCATGTACAAAAGTTTAAAATTAAATATTTTTAAACATAAATAAACTAATTATAATAATTACCCGATGAATGGCTTATATGCAAAATGACTGATATGAAAATTTCACACTATTGTTCGCTTTTTTACTTTATCCATATATATGTATATATGTATGCATGTACATACATATATACATATATATTTATTTTTTAATTTATATATTTAATTTATATAATTTATATACGTAGTATGATAAATTATTGTTTTACATAATGTACTATTTTTACTTTATCCTAATCGGATCAAGTATTGTGATCGTGCGAAAATTCAACATTGAGATTTTAACTGATTTGCATCAGGCATGATCGCGTTTTCACAACTTTACTTTGCACTTTTTAACTTTAACTTTTTCTCCGAAACTATCAAGCTGAAATTTCATATCTATTATTTTGACGTAAGGTGTAAGAGATATTATGATTTTAGTCAACAGCCAATCGGAAGTGGCAGTTTATTTTAATTATCGTTATATCATTTTTACGAGAATTTTCATATGAAATAGACGTACAAAGCGCATATAAATTTTGATTTTGTTTTATTTATAAAAAATAATTTATATTAAAAAGTAGTTAAGATCGTTAACATTTTGACATCTTAGATTTCATACTGCGCCCAAAATACGTTGACACGGCAAATAGCGCAAAATGCAAACGTCATCGAAAGAGTTAAAGCGCTGAAGTGGCAAAAGACAAGACCTTTTACCCGCAGGACGATTTCTGCACGATAGAGGTCCTTAATAATCGGCACCCGAGGGAATACAAAAGGCCACACTCTAGATAGGTCGACGAGTTTGAGATTTCTCGAAATTGGTAAAATGCTGAATTAACAAATTAATCAAAAAATCGAGCAAAATTCAAACTTTCAAAATTAGACTGTTACTGTAACCAGTATCATAAAAAAATATACGAAGAAAGCGACATATTACGAGAAAGAGAGAGAGAGACGACGACGACGTCGTTAATAAAACAAAAGGGGTTCCACGGGAACAAATTGCGATCCGTGTAGTAGCGAAAGAGCGACCCTCCGGCAACTTTTCCCGTAAAATGGCCGAAACGAGAGCGAAATCGGGAACGAAAGTTTAATATATATATAAAAAAAAAATGCAACAAACCGTAGGGGATGATGTAGGGTGCAAGTTCGTCGGTTCGCGTAGTTGCGAACAATGGCGAAATTCGCCACCGACCCCATACATCAACTGAAGGGGTGAAAGCCACTCTGCGTTCAAAAATTATCCTACACTTTAAGAATTTCTATACAATGTACCTATACCTAGATTGTAACAATTTATAATGGAGTTAAGTAGTGCCTCGAGAATTGACCTGAAAGAATCTCAAGGAAAATTGATCGCATGAAGAAGTTACCCCGGGATGGAATTAATCGCAAAATGAATTGATCACAAGAAAAATCGATCATGGAAAGTTAGTGTTGTCAGTTGTGTGTAAACTTCGCCGCACTTTCAATGGGTTATCAGTACTAGTGTTGTAAGTCGAGAATATTCTCCGAGAATATTCGAGAATTTTCTTTTTTCTTGGTTATAAAACATCTCTAGATCTAATAGCTTTTTAGAGGATTCAAGGATATTTTCAGAACTTAATAGCAGTAATAGGACTTTCTAGAGTGTCTGAGAGCATTTTGAATGATTTTTTTTTCATTCTGACGACACTGAATGTGTCATTTCGTCATTTTAACATTCGCATGAACGTTTTCCGCGAAATTCTCACAGGAATCCAATGCTTATTAACTCTGGAAGCAATAAATTATGTATGTAATTATGTAACGAGTGAAATTGTTTCAACTTATGATATAATCATTCATAACTTGGCACAAAAGATCGTAAAAATTTTGTCAGGCCCCATCAAATTTAGTTTTTGTCACGGATACTAAACTAATATTATTCGTGTAATCCGTATCACCTCTCCAAAGTATTAGCCCGGATTAGAGGGAGTTTACTATATATTTAAGCAAATACAGTAAGAGTTAGTATTTATTTATTTAAAATACATGGTGGCCGATGGAGCCCAGGGTACATTGCATTATGTACAAACAAATTTTTCCCCTCAGATGCTCTAAAAAAGAAAATTCTCGGCTTGGAGAATATTCTCCAAAAGATTATTCTCGAGAATTTTATAACACTTATCAGTACTGAATGAATGAACCTTAGCTGGCATATAATAAACACTGGCCGTGTCGTCGTACCTTAATGTCGGCATTTCACATGCAGCGAGCACTGACGAGCAATACCGAGCGTCCACGTGTGGGATGTCACTTGCGCTTTTTCGCGTTTAGGCCAACGCACTGAATGAATGCTCGCGGTTGCACGGCTCGAATCCGGGCAACCGCGAATATAGCAAGATGGTGGAGTCTTCCCCCTCCACATGTTGATATCGTCACCAGCGAACTGTCAAAATTAAGTGACGTCACACTAGCCAGATAGTAGCGAGTAATTCAAACATTCCAACTTCACTTGCTCGGCCGAAAAAGCCAGATGGTTTACTAGCTTCGCCTATTACACGAGCTAGTAAACTAGCGAGATAGTAGCGAGTAAACTAGCCCCGTGTAATACCCGCATCAAGTAAAAATCACAAAGCATTCGAAAAAATTAATCAAATTGCAAAATTTCCCAGTGCGATCAATTCTCAATATTATTATTTATTTATTTATTTTAGATAGCTTAAAAAGCTAAAATTACAAAATAAACTTATTATCTACTAGCACTTGTACAGAGGTGCTGTTTTGAGGCTGCCAGGAATCTATCAATTTTATTTATATTTCTAAACAACACCCCTGTACAAGATACTTCTCTTATTAATTTTAAACTGTTAACTATTAACTTATCCATACCCTTAGTATTATAACTATGTATATTATACCCTCTCATTAAATATTTTGGTAATAAATTCTATTTAAAAATACATATATACTAAACATGCACACTTTTAAGGATTCATTTACATTCATTCAACATTTATCTTATACTAGTTAATCTATTGACATTTTGTAGTTTTTGCAACCTAACTTTAATTACCCTATTTACTAAATTTAAAAATGAACCACAATATATGTACATACATGTATGTAAATATATTATCAATTCTCCTTAAGTCGAATTCAAAAGTGTGTCGAACGCTATTATTTTTCCGAGACTCTTGTATGGTCGTGGAGGGGTTAAGTGCGTTTGAGATTCAACTGTAACTTGGCGAACAACTTCACAGTATCAACTGAATTCCAAATTTCGAACAACAATTTTGCCCTTATCTTATTGAAGCGTTATGCGTGCGTGAACAAACAAGTACGTGCGAAACGATAAACTGATTACGAAATTTATACTCGGAGTAACAACACCACTGAGCGACATTTAATTCCGCTCGAATCGTTTCCAAAACAGCCATCCACCCAAAATTTAATAAGAATATACATATTTAAATATTCTAATGGTGAATTTGGGGGGGGAGTGGGGTCATTCATTTAGACGTGGCAATGTGTGTGCGGAAAATTTCGCACTCAAAACTTTTGGCGATTTATCGCCGGACGATTAATTATTGCGACTGTTGCGTCACATACGCAGCACATTTGCGTAATTCATATTTATATACGCTGGCGCGTTAGAAAGGCGTCTTGTGATAATAATAATCATTCGAGAAAATTACAGTTACCCGTGTGTCGTACATTGATATTAATTAGAGGTTTCTTGAGGCTCGTTTCGTTTGAATGAAATTCACGTGCTCCGTATATTTGCATTGTTTACGAAGCGTACGTGTATTATATACATAGGTACAAAACAAAAGTTTAATATACCAAAAAACTCATCCTTGAAGGATAACTGTTCCTTTTATTAAAAAAAAAAATACGATTCCACTACCAGAAATGAAAAAGCATAACGCCTATTAAATTTGAATCTTCTTTTGCTTTATTCATCTCGAAGAAATTAAAAGCTTCTTCAATCATTTCTATAGCATTTTATAAGTACGGTTTTGAAATAAGCGTTTTATAGTGCAATTAAACACAAAATTTCATTACATTTAACATATTCATACTACTATATACGTAGGTATACTATTCATATAAATTGCGCAGTGTTTTAAAATGTCCTCATTATCACAACAATAAAGCAAATAGCTGCAATTACAATAAAGAAGTAACAGTAATTGCGATGATAATGGACGTAATAAAACCGTGGTAACAATGAACCCAACTTTGGCCGAGACGGTGAAAATGTACAGATAGTAATAAAAATGGAATTGTAAAACTGGCGCACTTTGTGCCACTTTTTATTTATCTCTCGACGCATCGACTGTAAAACTTACTTATGCACTTACACTATCTGAAATTATTATAGCAAGTTAGTGTATTACGGTGCACTATTGGTGCATCTGATGCATCTGGTGGATATCTCAGTGATTTAGACATTAGAAGCGTTAGTCTCTTGGGCGAAGGTCTGGAACTATTTGTCGAAATGTTTTCTCGGTAGATTTTGACCATAAATATCGTCATTGGAAAGATCTGGATTAATTAAGTTCAAATCAACATTAGGTAAAGTCCTATAAATGATTTAGTTTTTAGGAGGATATAGATTTATAAATTTGTGGATTGCATTGACTAATAGGGTTGAACGGATTGGTATTAGTCAAAAGTTTAGGGGGATAATAAATATAATAAGGAGGAATCTGATTCAGTTGGCCATACAAAATTATAATTATTTCTGCTAAACCATGGTCCGTTCCTTCTCACCTTCATAAGGCAATGGAAAACCACTAGAGCAGTGGTCGGGAACCGGTGGTGCCGGAGCCGCATGCGGCTCTTTGTAAGAAAGCCTGCGGCTCTCGCTGTCATCCAACAATTTTGCGTGAAACACAAAAAGTTGAAACATATGTAATTTATAACAAATCAAAATGAATCCAATTACCATAAATTCATGGCAATAAAAAGCTTGACGATCATTTTTCAGATTGAATTTAATAATGTCTGTATGTCTGTGTGTCTATGTGTCATCATCATTTTCAGCCGTTCCCCATCCGCTGCTGGATGAAGGCCTCTCAAATCCTCTTCCACTCCTGTCTATCTTGAGCAATCTGCATCCACTTGACTCCACACATTCTTCTCAATTCATCAGCCCATCTTCCACTCGGTATACCTTGCTTTCTTTCACATCCTCTCGGATACCATTCCAGTACTTCTCGCGTCCATCTGCCATTCATTCTTCTCGCTATGTTTCCACTTCAACTTTTTCACCCGTACTGCTATAGCTTCCACTTAGGTTATACTTCTTAACCATGTATTTATTTTGCGATCTCTTCTTGTTATGCCAAGCATACATATTTCCATGCTTCATTCATTCTTGAATTTAGCGTCCAAGTTTCACATCCATACGTCTGTGTCTATGTGTAAAATCGCTAATTACTCAAAAACCATTTATCCTATTACACTGAAACGTCACATTTATTTCTTACTGCTATCCATTTCATCAATGAGTAACATTTAATTTAATTTTGAATATATAATTCGAAGATAATATGTTGCGGCTCCCAAACTTATCAATTTTGCAAGGTTTTCCCTAATTTGGCACTTAGCTCGAAAAAGATTCCCGACCACTGCACCAGAGAGAGTATCTTTACCTAGTTACTTCACTACGACAGACGGTAAAATTTTTTTTTAAGAGTTTAAGAGGCAAAGTTTGATATCAAATACTCCACTCTCTGTAGATTGCTGGACCAGGACATTAATTTACAATATATATACACAGAACCTACTGCATCTGTCATCACAGCGAAGCTTATTCGGATTTGAATTAGGTGTGAAAGCTCTCCAATGAAACTTATTATCTAAGGCGTTTACGAAGCTCACTCGAAAGTTGTGCGCGGTGAGAGAGAGATTCGGTGAGAAACGAAGACCGCAACTTCACAACAACTTCCAAAAATAGGCAAAGTCCTCAGCCCGAGCTTCCGTCGAGCTTTCACAAAGTAGCGACTGCCTTCACGGTAAACTTGCCAGTTGCCTTCGTCAAAAGACGTGGATATGGATACAGAGAGTGGTAATAATTCCGCGAACGAACGGGGTTGGGGATACTTCAATTTAATCAAAAACACCTTGTGCACCGTCTCGAATCGTGAATTGAGGGATGTTTTCAGAAATGTTGTAGGCACAAAATGCGGATGAAGTCAATGGAAAATGTTTCCACAGTTGAATTTCAGAAGTATCTGAAAAAGTATTCTAAAAGTTTTGTGTATAACAATTCTCAATAATTTCTGAAATATTTATTCATTACGATTCGATATGCCTATGTATGTGTGTAACAGGCCTAGGCATTTTAGACAATACCCAAAATGACCAGGCACAGTGAAATATGTATGTATCATGCTTCATAAATTGAAACAGAATAGCGCGTATGAAAAATTATGGTTTGAGAAGGACCCCATGAAAAAAACTAGTTCAAATTGTTCTTCGGGATCAGTTGGTCAGATTGGTAATATAAAAAATGATTTGTACAGCAAATATAATTTATTTTAAACGTTTAAGGCAGTGGTTGGGAACCGGCGGCTCCGGAGCCGCATGTGGCTCTTTATATGAAAACCTGCCGCTCTCGCTGGCATCCAAGGCTTTGCGTGAAATACAAAATGTTGACAAACAGTTTACACAAGATCAAAATGAATTCCATTTCTACCACGTCATGGCTATAAATGGCTTTAAGATCGTTTTTCAGATTAAACTTGGATAACTTATTTCTTACATTTCATTAGTGATTAATGAGTAACATTTAATTTAATTTTGAATAATTCGAAAATAATGTTGCGGCTCCCAAACTTACCAATTTTGCAAGGAAAAAGGTTCCCGACCACTGGTTTAGGGTATTGTTTAACATGACTAAGCATTTTAAAGAATTCGTGGATTTCGCACTTTGTCTATCATATTTAATTGTATAAAGGTTTTTATTTTGTAAATATATTTACATAAGTTTAACCGATTAAGATTCTGCATTATTTTTTCAATCACAATTCACTATACGAATACAATGCTTGAAATTTAGACATAATAAGAAGAATGTTATAATTCAGACATTAAAATAAAATAAAGTAAAAATATATATTTATCAATCGTTGAAAAATATATCTTCAGTTTCATCTTCAAATATTTCAGAAATTATAAAGTAAATAGAAACATCACCTCACGTTCTTTCGAGTTGTTTTGCAAAAGTTTAATTACATTTCCGTCGAATTTTCACATTAAAAAATACCATTCGCGTCGATTCGTGTTTCTAATTCAAAATTGGAAACTCAATTTCGTTTGTATACATATTTTTGTAATTTTTTTCCACCGTCCAATATACCCGACGTAATCATTGTGTTGATTTAAAATCAAAACTCAACTATCTGTGTCTGGAAACGTAAAGAGAAAGTTTGCCATTTTAATACATCGTGTGACGAAACCGAACTAGGATCGTAAACTTTTATCAGTCATAATTAAGTAAGAGTTTAACGTTTCAGCTGCGATGAAATTATTCAGACAATAAACCGAAACGAATCGTAATTAACTTTTTACGACCAAACCCCATTCCCCAACCTTTCACTGACGTAAATTATGTCTCTGTAACACGCCTCTTATTATTAAAAATTCTTAATATTAATTTGAATAAACATCAACTGAGGGCCAAACACAATGGTATTGTAGGTAATTTTCTTTCTTTAGGGTGAGTCACATTTGAAGATGATTTTGCCACTTTTGTTGTGAACGAAAGCTTAACTATAACAGCTTAGTGGATAAATTTTATTATTATAATCATAAACACTTATAATACCTGTATGTTAATTGTTAAAAAAACTGCCACAAAAGATTATTTTAAAAGCAATAAGCTTAATGAAATAAAATCGTCACTGACGCAACTGAAAAAGTCGTGCATTTCAGTACCAAATTCGTTCACAAATATCTTTCAAACTATAAAACTTAGTGCATTGTTATAAGAACAGTCAAATACAGCATTCTTTTTAAATAATTAAAATAAATTAATCTATAATTTTTTTGCCCACGTTCAAAGTAAATGCAGAATATCTTCGTCACACGCAACTTTCACAAAAAGTTCACTAAAAAGCAAATTTTCAAAAATATGTAACATCAGTGCTAGTAATCTCAAAATAAATTACAATATTTAATTAAAAGAATACTCCAAAATAATACACAAAAAATGTTTGTTTTATTTAAAATCGACTGCCTTAGCGTGAAATGATCCAATATCTGTACATATGTATGTACATATTCTCGAAATTTACATCAGCTCGGAAAAACACTTTCCACGTCGATGTGAAAAAGCTTCGAGTACAAAAGGCGACGTTCACTTTTAGTCACCGTGTGTATCCGTGACGTTTCAGCGATGCGATAGTGGGGAAAAAAAAACTTTTTGCATGCAGAACACGGAACAATACGATTGTTCAACAAGTATTCTATGAACTACACACGTACCAGATGAAAAAACTTTCAGGAAATTTCGCAAAACACACTTTCCCCTCGCAAATATGACATTTAAGGTGTGCCGTGGGTCCTCAGCTACACGTCTTTTGCTCCGGCACCTTGGCCCCTATTCCATTTTCATAAAGTTTTAAGGGTTCTGAGGGAAAAATGCGCCGAGCGCGAATGAAAAAACACACCTCTTTTGACACTCGGTGAGAGCTTTTTTTTTTTTTGCTCGAAAGCCGTAACTTATTTAACAAGTCGGAATAAAGTTTGACGACGTTTGTGAATGGCCAAGGCGGTGGGATGCGAAAGCTCGTTTCGGGGTGGGGTTTTGTTCTTATCAGAAAATTGTGTTTTATGCGAAAAAATATTTTTAATGAAAATCATTCCAATATGATTACACTCGGAAAAGTTCCCTGCTGCAGAAATTCCCATTTATATAATATGCGATAAAGAATTGTTATATTATACTATTTTGGTTCCGATTAGTCAAACGGTGACTGCATGTTTCAAGAATAGACACACAGACAAACAATAGCTAGAATAAAAGTTTATAACAATACAAACACCAACGTACAGATTAACAAACAGGGGATAGATAAAGAAACAGATAAAAAGACCCAACAGACAGACACACAAATAGACAGACAGACAAACATACATACAAACAAATATGATTACACTCGGAAAAGTTCCCTGCTGCAGAAATTCCCATTTATATAATATGCGATAAAGAATTGTTATATTATACTATTTTGGTTCCGATTAGTCAAACGGTGACTGCATGTTTCAAGAATAGACACACAGACAAACAATAGCTAGAATAAAAGTTTATAACAATACAAACACCAACGTACAGATTAACAAACAGGGGATAGATAAAGAAACAGATAAAATGTCCTAACAGACAGACAAACAGACACACAAATAGACAGACAGACAAACATACATACAAACAAATATGATTACACTCGAAAAGTTCCTGCTGCAGAAATTCCCATTTATATAATATGCGATAAAGAATTGTTATATTATACTATTTTGGTTTCGATTAGTCAAACGGTGACTGCATGTTTCAAGAATAGACACACAGACAAACAATAGCTAGAATAAAAGTTTATAACAATACAAACACCAACGTACAGATTAACAAACAGGGGATAGATAAAGAAACAGATAAAAAGACCCAACAGACAGACAAACAGACATACAAATAGACAGACAAACAGACAGACAAACATACAGATAGACAGATAAATCGACAGAAAAACAGACAGGCAGACAAACAGACATACAGACAAACCGACAGACAAACATACAGAAAAACAGACAGACAAACATTCAGACACACAGAAAAAACAATAGCTAGAATAAAAGCTTATAACAATACAAACACCAACATACAAATTAACAAAAAGAGGATAGATAAAGAAACAGATAAAAAGACCCAACAGACAGACAAACAGAAAGACAAATATATAGACAGACAGACAAACAGACAGACAAACAGACATACAAACAGACACACAAACAGACAGACACATAGACAGACAAACAGACAGATAAACATACAGATAGACAGATAAATCGACAGACAAACAGACAGACAGACAAACAGACAGACAGACAAACTGACAGACAAACATACAGAAAAACAAACAGACAAACAGACATACAAACATACAGACAAACAGATTTTATATTTATTTATTTATAAACAGGTTTTAGCCCAAAATATAATTACATATACATACATATCAAAATTAAATACATACATATATAAAAACAAAAAAGAATAAGAATATTAAAAGATACATAAAAGTTACACAGAGTATAATATAATATAATAAAGAAAAAAAAAACATTAGAAAATCAAACAAAAAAAAATAGAAATAATAACAAAATAATACTATAATTTATAAGTCTTTAGTTTGATTACAAACTGCGCCAGGCTGATGTTGAAAATGTCAACATCAGTCGACAACGAATTAAATAATTTGAGAGCAGTAATCACCGGGCTGGACCCCATAAGCATTGTTCTGTACCCCGGCACCACAAATAGCTCGTGACCCCGTGCACGACAATAAACATCCGAGTGTAAAGTTGGAGACGCTCTAGTATTTCCCCATTGAACATATGTCCATTTATAATCATGAACATATGTTTCAACAGAGATACTTTCCTCCTCCACTCCAAAGACCTCATGCCAGTCATACCCCTAACGAATTTTGTTGAGAAGAGAAAGGGTAGTAGCCGTACATCCTCTTATATATGTAACGGGCAAATTTTTTTATCTACCCTTTCCAACATACCAATGTACGACTGTTCATGAGGAAACCAAATTAACGAATTATATTCAAGTTTCGATAAAACTATGGAATAATAAAGAATCTTAATTACGTCAACATTGCGTAATAACCCAGAGTTCCTTATTAAAAAGGCTAGAAGATTTAATGTTGATTTAACTACATTAAGAATTTGGGAATGGAAATTTAACTTTGAATCAAAAATGACTCCAAGGTCAACAATTTCCATTACCCTCTCCAATGCTACATTATTTATGGAATAGTTGAAAACAGTAGGATTATTAGATCTCGTATAGCTGACCACCCTGCATTTATGAATGCAGAATTCCATATTACTTGTACGAGTCCATTCAACTAATGCATCTACGTCATCCTGTAACAACTGACAAGATTCAATGTCAACCACATTCCTATAAATTTTGAGATCATCTGCGAATAGAAGAATTCTCGAAGAATTAATTACACTACTAACATCATTTATGAAAATGATGAAAAGCAGTGGTCCCAAATTAGACCCTTGAGGCACTCCAGAAAAAAAGCAAGAAATGTTTCAGAATTGAAACCACAGAAGTCAACATACTGACTTCTACCTTGAAAGTATGAAGAGAAAAAAAACGATGGAGCTAAATGAGAAACCAAATTAAGCCAATTTCCTAAGCATCACATCATTATCTACCTTGTCGAACGCCTTTTTTTAAAATCTGTATAGATGACATCAACCTGAGAACCTAAATCCAAATTCTGAATAATATAATTGCTGAATACTAATAAATTAGTAGTTGTGGAATGCTTCTTCCTAAATCCATGCTGAATGTTTCCAATATATGGATCCACTTTAGCATAGATATATTTATGTAAAATAGTTTCAAATACTTTCGCGAAAGAAGATAGTATTGCCACTGGTCGGTAATTTCCAATAACGTTCTTTGGCCCACATTTATGGACCGGTGTTATTCTAGATTTCTTCCATCTATCAGGAAAAGTATCAGAATTCACCGCCAGATTAAATATGAAAGTTAGTGGTTCGATCAGTTGAGAGGCCGAAGCCCGAACAAGAGCTGATGGAATTAAATCTGGACCATAAGAACACTTTGGAGCCAAATTAGTTAAAGCATCTCTTACATCAGATTCATCAATACTATTATGAAATGAAATCAATCTACTATCAACGGATGAATACCTTACTGCATCCATGGGGTCCAGCTTCGGCGAAGTGTCACCATAAACAGATTGAAAGTAATCCGCAAAGGCCTTAGATATACTTCCTTTCCCAGAAATCAATTTATCATTTACATATGTACATCGTCTCCGGAAAGGAATCCACCCGTACATATATTCAACTGTACATACATATGTATAGACATACAGATAAATATACATAGAGACGGACAAACAAACAGACAGACAGACGGATAGACAGATAGACAGACATACAGACGGACAGACAGACAGAGAAAGACACCGACATAAATACAAAAAAATGACATAGATAGACCGACAGACAGAGTTACAGAGTAATAAAAACGGGCAGCGTGATAGAGATAAACAGAGTGCCAGAGAGATAGAAACAAACATACAGACGGCTAGAGAGACAGACATATGTACATACATATGTATAAATGCATATATGCATAGATACAGACGACGACCGGATAAATAGACAGGCTTACATATGTATATATGTAATTGAAAATTAAATAGAGACAAAATCTACGCTAAACTATGTCGTTGAAGTTTTAAAACAAGGATTAATTTTGTGCACCTCTATGTGCCTCCTGTTGCTCTTAAATCAAAACTGTCTGCCAGAGACTTTGCGCGCTAGTGCCACTTTCTCAAGTTAAAGCTCCGCAAATTAATTATTAACGTCACCGAAAACCGTATTGGACATAGTGCAAAATCTGTTTTATAATATACATACATACCTACATATGTATATAATAAAAAAAAATCCCGATTCGCTTTCCCGTATTTGCGATTGAGCTTTGCCTATTATTATAACGGGGGGACGAACGAACGAACGGTGACGAAAATTCGGCATTTTGATATCATTTTTATTATTTACGAGGGTTGACACGGGGCACCGGTGTCAACTTTCGAATATCATCCCTATTTGACAGGGGGTGAAAAATACACATACATATATATATATATTCGATGTGATGGATAGTTAAAAGCAATCACAATGCGCGCGAATCGAAACCGAAGAAACGTAGCGCATGTGAACTGTGACCCATTTGTATATTTGTATACCTTTTATTATCAATTGAATACATTATATACATAGGTCGGTATATTAAAATCAAAACACAACTTTGTATTCCTATATTGTATAATATAATAACCCTATTCCGACTGTCGGTCTGTGTGTGTGTGTCTGTCTGTCTGCTGATAACGCTCTCCTCGATAAATAATTAAAAAACTAGAACGTCGCACGAGTGAGATTTGAACCCGGTACCACTGATTGGGAACAGAGCGCTTACGCGGTGAGCCAAACCAGATGATGTAGGGCAGGCTTCAACGTGACTATTTATAGCCGAATATAATAAAAATAGGCTCGCGACTTTGCTAAATTATTACGTTGTTATTATAATGCACCATAAATGGCGCAACATATTGTTGCATAGGCAACTATAAAAACTATTAAATTTAATATTATGTTTTAGTACGGGCGATGAAAACACTCCATTGATATTCAACGGGCTTACACTAGTTGTATAATATTTATTGTGTCAAATTTGGTGAAAAATACTACTCGAAATTAAAGTTTTTGGTATTTTTAAGCATTTGTTTAACTATTTCGTATATAAAATTGTAATCTTTAATAATAGCAATAGACTCGGTTAGATAATAATTGATCTTAGAGTTTTTTTTGATGTTAACATTCATTGTTCATGTTTAATAAAGGATAATACACCCAATTATGTTTTTGCACTGGGGATGCATTCCAGTAAAAAAAAAAAAGACATGTACAAAAAAAATTCCACAAGTTACATACATACGTAATGCAATAATAAATTGACATGCTTTTCGATTTAAATTTAATTTAACATAAAAAAATATATTCATTCAGTGTCGCTACTTGACAATAAACGTGCCCGTTTACTGCTGTTTTTCTTTTCGATTTGTTGTAACCGTGTTAAAACAAAAAAAATAATCGGTCCGCTTTTTTTGGACAGTGTCATTTGAAAACCGTACAAAAAGACATACATGTTTCATATTTTAAGTGTAATAGGTAGGTTATTTGTAGGACAAAAATTAAAATGAAAATAGACCGTTATGATCGAGTCAAACAGATTGGAACTTTGCAAACTTTTTGTATACATTCAAGTAATGAACTTTGATAAGAACTTAATTACACGTCCGAATCATCCTGTATAACAACCAGAATGCGGTCTACTACGAGGTTTTAATCACGGTCGACCTAGAGTGAGACATCTTAATGCTTTTCCATCATTGCGAGCGCGCGGCGATCATTCGAACCGCGCGCGCGCTCTCGCGCGCGCGTTAAAAACAAAGAAGTAATTCCATTAAAGAATAACTAATTTAGCAAATAGCACCGGAGAAAACAGCAATAACCGTCCATTTCAACCCTGGGGCAGATAAGGCCAAAGGGGGGTGGTAGGGTCGTGAAATGAGACCCATCCCATGAAACCCAGTGCTCCGGAACGGCCAATTAAAATTTATCTACGCACCGTACCTGTATCACGGTCTACCGTTGCGTTGTGTTGCCCTAAAGTTTCCCGGGGATCCTTAATCGCATTTTTCATTGCGACATATCGATCGTAGGGTATGTACGCACACAGCCTCGTTGAGGATTAACCTAATAGTAATTTAATCGTCAGGGGAGCCCTTGAGGCCTTTAGACCAAACGGAAAGTGGATCTGTGAGGAAAAATGTGCGTCACACTCGCTTTTCCGCGAAAAATACTTTGTTTTCGAAAACATTTATGGGAAGCGATGGAATTTATTAGATTTCCCGAATCACCTGTAGGCGTACGATATTATTTTTCAATTTGTAATACTTATAATATACGATATCGCCATCAATTTTTTATTTAAGATATATACCCATACTATAATTTAAAAGCGTGTCGTCGCTTCTGGGAGTATGGCTAACCCTTAAGATCCTTGCAAACACTTTTGTTCCACTATCCGGGTTAAGACGGTAGATGCATTGTTGTGTTAACCACTGATTTCCAAGATACTTCGGTCAAATGTTGTCAAAAAGTAAAGCTAATTACAAACAAACATTACTTAAAGCTAAAATAACAAAATAAACTTATTATCTACTAGCACTTGTACAGAGGTACTGTTTTAAGGCTATCAGGAATCTATCAATTTTATTTATATTTCTAAACAACACCCCTGTACAAGATACTTCTCTTATTAATTTTAAACTGTTAATTATTAACTTATTCATACCCTTAGTATTATAACTATGTATATTATACCCTCTTATTAAATATTTTGGTAATAAATTCTATTTAAAAATATATACTAACATGCACACTTTTAAGGATTCATTTACATTCATCCAATTCAATTCATTCAACATTTATCTTATACTAGTTAATCTATTGACATTTAAAATACTCCGCATAGCCCTATTTTGTAGTTTTTGCAACCTAACTTTAATTGCCCTATTTAATTTATATATCTGAAAACTTCTGGCAGGTCGTTATATTTAGCAACACCCCTGTTCAAGATACTTCTCCTGGATCTACTTAATTTTAAATTCTTAACTATTAACTTATTTTTACCCCTTGTATTATGACTATGTATATTATACCCTCTTATTAAATATTTGTCCAAATATTTTGGCAATAAATTCTTATCTGATTTAAAAATATATACTAACATGCACACTTATAAGGTTTCATTTACATTTATTCAACATACATACATACATATATCAAATACTTGTTAATCTATTGACATTTAAAATATTCAGTATACATATGTACATATGTACATACAGCTACATACATGTAGCTCTATTTTGCAGTTTTTGTAACCTATCTTTTATTACCCTATTTACTAAATTACATAGAATTTTTGTAATATTCCCAATGTACGATTCCCAAACTGTCGGTCACAAGCAGATTTTTGGTGGATCGTGAAAAGCTTTTGAAATGTGAAAGCTATTCAAAAATTGGAATTTCGTAGAATGGAGACGGAGAAGATCCACGGTCGCATTAATTTGTTTTCTGCGATTTACTCGCGAACGAGAGCATGCGACCGAACAAATTGCGTCGGCATTTTAAGACGAAGCTTTCGGAGTTAAAAAATAAATCATTAGAATATTTTGAAAGACAATTTGAACAACTTGTCGTCAAAGACGAAGTTTTCGTATTACACCAGCAATAATGAAAAAAGTCTGATAAGTTTGCGAATTGCGCAGCTGGTAAGCCAAGCCGCACACAATTATCAAGTCTTTAGTGCTCCCAGCAATAAAATACACGGTTGGAGATATCTTTGGTGACAAAAGCAAGATAGTAGTCGAAACGAATTCGCTTTCAAATAACACGGTTGTAGGCAGAATCGATTAAATGTCCCAGCGGGCAGAATATGAGTTAATCCAAAGAATTGGTGCGAGTAAATTTTTATCATTGCAACTGGACGAATTCACGGATGTACATACAAGGTTTATCACAGCTGCTTGTTATCGTTAATTATAAATTATATAAAAATAAATAAAACTCTGCATATTGAATATTAAAATTTATAAAAACAGTATTGGTTCAAAAAAGTGTGTGGCAGTACTAAGAAGTTTGGAAAGCACTGATTATTCTCTTTTGCTTATTGAGCTTTAAAGTATTACCCATTAACGGCTGTTTATTATTGACATATTAGTGAGCTAATTAATAGCAGTAACAATGGGCTATGCAAAAAAATTAACGTATAATTCAAACTGTCAATGAAAACAAAATAAGTGTGTCAAACTGCTCACGGAAACACTAATTGTATTCTTTCATTAACTAGTATAATATTAGGCTGATTTGATTGAAATCATTCAATAAAACATTTATATAGACCTTAATATGATGGTAAATGAAAAATTGAACGACCTTTTATCATTTCAAAATACTATTTAGTGACAATGCTAACACTCTTTACAAACAATACGATAAAACGAAGCGTATGTACATATGAGTCGCCTAGTTCCAAATCCCGATAAGTCCAAAATATATAAAAAGCGAGGATAAAATATTTTCTGGTTCTAAGAATGTTTTCAAACGATGCCTTATACTTGAATTATTCCAAATACCGCCAAGTGCGCCGTAAAAAATATTGAAAATCAGTGTTAGTTCCAAAAACTGACAATTGCACTATGATAAAAGCTGATAAAAGCCATATTTAGAAACAAACAACGATAAGTCCATGTTTCTAATCTCAATATTTTGTTTAACATCAACAAAATTAAGTTTAAATGAGTTTAAACGCCATCAAGCAAATAAGTCTGTAGCAGAAAAACCGCGTTTGCGAACAAGTGAGTTTTATGGACTTATCGGGATTTGGAACTAGGCGACTCATATGTACATACATATAACTGTACTGTTACGTTTGAAAATTGAATATGAATACATACATATGTACTAAAAACCAAATTATAACCTTTTAATATGTACATATGTATATGTAGTTTGACTTTCAATCAACTAAATTGACATTCACCAAAGAGTTCAAATGCGATTAGCTAAAAATATCATTCGACATTATAATAATTCATTGGCTTCAAAGGGAAATTTTAATACATTTTAACGGCGGAAAAGTTCACCGTTTGACAAAAGGAAAAGCGGTATGAATTTTCAACCGCGAGCGCGAAAAGTCGATAAAGCTTTATCTTGCTGCCTGCCAACCGAGCACTTGATTTCGCAAAAAAAAAAAAAAAAAACCGCTCCTTCTGTTTTCACAGTATTATATATCCGCTTTTCACAATTTCAAGTCCATTAAAATATTTATCGCCATCCTCATATATCATTCGAACATCTGCTACCAGCCGTTCGTTATGATCGATTATACATACATAAATTTATTTTTTTTTGTACGCGAAATGCGAACACCTCCACAATTCATCGTCATTTTTTCGATACAGTCATACTATGTAAAATATACATATATACACGCCTGAGCGTGTTTTGTATTAGCGGCGATAGTAAATTGAATGATTCGCTTATTATTGTATAAAAATAAATACAAATGAAAGGGAGCTTTCGGATCAATAGCGGGACGCGCCGTATGGAATAATTGCGAATAATCGAATCGGAATCGCTCAAAGGGCGCTAAGAAAAAGCTTCTCTACCTAGCTTTTTCATAAAGCTCTAATGGGGAAATCTCGCAGTATACCTGCGGAAGATCCTTTATACGAGCCTTAATATAATCAGGGCGCGCACGGGAGTAATAAGGGATACTCAACTCGGTTTCGCGAACCTCACAACCTCGCAAATGTGGCTCGCGAGGCCTCAGCACGTACATATATTTAGCGAGAGACTGCAAACTCTCTCTATTATATTATATGTATATATTTTAATATAAGTCGAGTTTTAATAGAGCGAGAAAAGCGTACGTTGAATTTTCCACGGCCGACTAAATTTCAACGTATTACTGCGCATAACAGTTTTCCTACGTACAAGTCACGGGGTAATAAAGTCGTATTTGACTAGTTTCAATAATAATAAAGTAGAAAATATAACAATTATAATCATTATTGGGGAACTGAGTAGACTTAAAGGTTAAGTAGGATACATGAATTGATGATGATTTTTTTTTACCGTATGGATGATTTACAATGTTAGCGGATCAAGTCTGAAACAGTTTTAAAAAATTCCAATTTTCTATCCGGACATACAGACAGCACAATTACATATGTATACGTATAATCTAAAATGGTTTAAGTAGTATTGACATTCACAAAAAAGCCTCTCAAAAGAATTTGATATAAAATGGCCCAAACTAATGTTGCTTAAACTTTTATACAAGTAACACTGAGCAACAAAAAAATACCCAGAGTGGAGTGGTCAACCTGTACTAAGTCTGACCCACTGAATACGAATCCGATTAGTATTTCAAAGAAATAAAAAAACACAATCAATAGGAAAAATATCCGACTATTGATTTCAATACTCACTTTGAGCACAGCGATACTATGTATATTTTGAGTTATAGACCGCAAAAGCCAAAAAAAGGGATATTTTTACATTTTTTAAATCGCGAATATCTCGTAAACGAGAGTATATCAACAAAAATCATTATCATATTCAAATTCAGTGGGTCAAACTTAGTAAAGATTGACCAACCTTCGCTCTGTGTTTTAAAAAACGTGATTTTTTGTTGCTCACTGTTAATTTCCCATTTAATTGAAAAACAACTGTTTGAAAATTTTACCACATAATACGAAAACCTTTGACTTCTTATTCTTTATTCAAACTAATATTATTCTTAAAGTTCAAACATTACTATTTATAGCAGTGGTCGGGAACCTTTTTCTATCTAAGAGTCAAATCAAGGAATAGGAATAGGAATACGTCAAGGAATACGTCAAATCGAGAATGCTACTCATTTGTGGACCGGAGAGTTTGATTTAAATAGTTGTGTATCATCGTGATATTTATTAGTGCTAGACAATTTATTGCTAAAAATTATCATAAAGTTTAATCTTAGTAACGATTTTTAAGCTTTTTAATGACATGAAGGTTGTATGAAGTTACAGATAGAGAAAAATTGGGATAGATTCATCTTGATTTATGTTTCAAACATCCATTTCGGAATATTTATTTTATTTCACGTAAACGTTGAGTGACAATGAGAGCCGCAGTTTTCATACAAAGAGCCGCATGCGGCTCCGGAACAGCAGGTTCCCGCCCACTGCAATAGATATTCATTTTCAAATCACTTTGAATCTTTTAATTTAATTGAACTTCAACCGGTGATCTCCTGTATTTTAAAAATAAAACAAATGCTCGACTAAAAACATTGACATTAAAAGGCATTTGAGTTATAATTCAATTAAAATCTGAACCTTTCACAACAAAGCCAAAGCTCGTGTCTACTTTTACTCGCTTTGATTCATTTTTGAACCAATTCAAATTTATACAGTACCACTACATATACATACATATTTTCCAACTTGAGTGATTTCAATAACAAGCAAATGCGATAGTGCAATCAATCAAAAGTTAGCACTTACCCTACATTCCTACACTAAATCATAATAAATATGTATAATTGAATGTAACGATTGTATAGGTATAATACAACCGCAGAGCCACCAATCCATCACGAAACGTTTCGCTAATTTGCCATATTTTTTCATTAATAACAGTAATAATAACATAAAAATAGCAACCGGTGGGGAAGCTCACAATAAAAAAGGTCATTAAATGAGTTTCCGGCGTTTAGTCCGACGCTTCCGGTTTTTCCTCTCACGGCAAAACGGTTCGTTCACTCATTAAATATTAACACCCCATAACGTTGAACCGGTAAAATCGAATTTTCATTGATCTGCTTCGCTTATGACCCATACTGTGAACGGAAATTGCTGTTTTCTTTTTTTTTTTGTTGTGCTTTTAATTCCGAAAGCTTTCACGCCGTTAACGATCGCACCGCAAAACCGATAACCAAAATGTAATTACCGACTAGCAAATTATTTGTCTTATGTTCGGTATTTTTACATACACATATTATTGTTGATTATTATTATTACGTATACAGATATGCTGTTTTTACATTGGGTGAATTTCTTGTTGGTTGAACAAATTGATTGTAATCGTAGGTGAATTGTGGTATAAAGTTACATACTTCCCGAAGGGAATCGACGTATTTGTGAAAGACGCTAATTCAAATATTCTCAGTTACATATGTACTTGCATTATTGGCTTTTCTCGGAAAATTCACAATATAATAATTAACTTAGATGTGAATATCATATGAATTTACTTCTATTGTCCAAATTTACCTTTTAAATAATGTATTTAAAGCTAAAGCTTAATACAATTAAGCAACAAAAGTATGAAAGTAGGCTAAAAAATTAATTTTAATAAAATTAAAAGAATGTTTAATGAATTTTGCACGCAATACGTAGTCACTGTAGATAATCATATTGTAGAGATACATAGTTGATAGTTATTTATGCCGAGGACAATAAAATTGGTGAATATGACTGGTTGTAAAGAAGAAGGAATGAAACTAGGATGGAGTGCTTTTGGAAAAAATGTTAAAAAAGAAGGCATACGACCAATGCGTACTGCCAGTTATGACGTATGGATGTGAAACATGGATGCTGAATTCAAGAATGTTACGCAAGATCCAGTGCAGACAAAGAGGCATGGAAAGATGTATGCTCGGTATAGCGAGAAGAGATCGTTAAAGGAATACATGGATAAGCAAAGTGGCAGATATAGCAGAGCGTGTGAAAAAGTTTGAGTGGACACATAGCGAGAAGAATAGGTGGCAGATGGATGCAAGAAATACTGGAATGGTATTCGAGAGGATGTGAAAGAAAGCAAGGTAAACCGAGTGGACGATTGGTTGATGAATTGAGAAGAATGTGTGGAGTCAAGTGGATGCAGATTGCTCAAGACAGACAGGAATGGATGAGGATTGGAGAGGTCTGCATCCAGCAGTGGATAGTGGACGGCTGAAAATGATGATGATGATAATTTAAAGCTAATTAGTGTCTTAATTTTTTTTTATCTCAGCAACCAGACCATTTGATACTTAAGAACAATTTATACCAGTTTTTCTCATGCAATCATTCTCATAGTTATTCAATTTATGAAGCGTATATTTGCACTGTGCCTGTCCATTTTGGGTATTGTATTAAATGTCTAAGAATTCAATTCAGCATGGGATTTCACACTTTGTCTGTAACATATCGCATATTAAAGCTAAATGTGCCTTTTTTTTGTTTCAGAACTATTTCAAACTGATGGTCAAAAATTGGCGGGAACAATGTGCGATCATCAGTTCGTATCTGCAGAAAACGGAAGACCTCAGGGGCGATTTTATAGCCCTCGTTACCCATCAAGCTACCCCAAGAACATAAGGTGTTCTTATAAATTTCGAGCCAGGTACGTCAACGTCATATTGTTACAAAAATAAATGTTTCAACGTCAAAAAATATTTTTTTGTAATTGAAAACGCTCGACGCGAACGAAATTTGCAATCAGCCAAATGACTTTTCTCTCGAAAAACAATCATTTAATGGATTATTTCACTCCATTCCGTTTATTAATCTCACACTGCCGGATTGTAAACTTGCACAAAGCCGATGCAAAAAAGAAAAACGTATTTCTAGTCTCCCCCCCCACCTTCCTCCCCTTCACCATTTCTCACTGAAGATTGTGCAAAAAAATAAACATGGGCCCCCTTTGAAAAGAGGTATTTTCCCTTTGTGCCTGATAGAATTCTCGTGTTTTGTATTTCCGTTTTCAAAGTCAAAGTTAATATTCACATTTAATTTAAAACATTTTCACGCAACGGCGGCGGTCCCTCGCAATTCTTTTCTCAAACGTAAGAAATATAATTTATTTACGTAATACGTTTACCTTTTTTCTTACGACTTCTGACATTCAATTTTGGCTTTCTAATCTTTTAAACGTTGAGCTTATTTTTTTCACTTTCGCAACGAGTTAATTTACAGCGATCGCCCTACGCAAATTTTATATTTTAAAACTTTTTTATATTGTACTGAAACCTTTAGAACATTTAACTTTAAACAACACCTACAGATACTCATCAAGATCCATTTCCTCACTTATATTTCTTCTTTAGTGCCAATTATGATGAGGTTGAAAATTTTATTATGTTTTATTTTATATAATCTTTTAATATATTTTTATAATTTATTGAATTATTTGATTATATTTAATATTAATATCAAATATGTTTAATTTTATATTATTGCTTAGGTTAATTTCCTTTTAAATGTTTTTTCTCATGTCTCGTCATAGTGACGAATTAAGGCAACCTGTCATGTCACTAATAAATAAAATAACATATGAACCCGTTAATAATTAAACAATTTTAAATTTTCAGATTAAAAGAACGAATACGTGTCGTGTTTGAAGAAGTCACACTGCAAAAAGGCGATATAAGGTAACAATACTAATTCTAACTATATCATCATCATTTTTAGCTGTTCACCATCCACTGCTGGATGAAGGTCTCTCCAATCCTCTTCCATTCCTGTCTGTCTTGAGCAATCTGCATCCACTTGACTCCAAACATTCTTCTCAATTCATCAGCCCATCTTCCAGTCGGTCTTCTTCAACTTTTTAACACGTTCTGCTATATCTGCCACTTTGGTCCTACTTCTTACCCATTTATTCCTCTTACGATCTTGTTATACCAAGCATGCTTATATGTGTGCACTGAATCTTACATTGCATTCTTGAATTGAACACATCCATACGTCATAACTGGCAGTACGCATTGGTCGTATGCCTTCTTTTTTAAGCATAGCGGAATGTTCATTCTCACAAAAGTACTCCATCCTAGTTTTATTTCTCATTCTTTACATCCGTCTATGTATATGTATGTACATTAACACACTTATTTTACTGTACTTGGTATAAAATGTCACTGTGTATCAAACTTAAATTTCACCTTAGTTTAAGGCAACGTTTTTCAAACCAATTTAATGTATTAAACGAATCATTTCACTGACATAATATGTTGTAAGAAATTACCAATACGATTCGCCTCTATATATAATTTTAAATATCATTTGTTTTAAGTGAATAATATAGAAATAAAAGGGGACTGACGATAGGTCGAAAATTATTAACAAAATATGGCGGTAGTGATATAATAACTTGAGCGACAGTATAAGCGACTTTTTCTTCGGGAAAAATGACATATTTTGTGCATAATAATCAAATGTGCAATACAAAGAATACTTGACTGAAATTAATGTGTACTTAATGGGCTGTCGAGTACCGCAAGCTCTCGTGCCCTCGATAGAGCCGATGTTTGCGGTATATGTAGTCAAATATTGGCGTTCCGGTTTGCGGTACTCGACGTTAGTACCTTGCACGTGTACCTTACATACATACCCACACTGATAAATACCCTGCAGTGGATATACTAGGCACCTACAAACTGCTGTACCAACATACATACGTTGTGGAACGAGAAGGGTTAACAAGTCGGCAAGTTTGGCTCGCGCCTGACTTATCTGACTACTGACTTAAAACGTATCATTACAACCCCAATCAATACACAGAAAGATTTGTGACTCGTTTTACGTACTGTGAGAGGTTATTTGTATCCTTTTACTTCTTCTTGCTTAAAGTATCCAACTCTGCTGAACAGAGCTATTGATATTTGAGTCGCCTAGTTCCAAACCCCGATAAGTCCACAATATATAAAAAACGAGGATAAAATATTTTCTTGTTCTAAGAATGTTTTCAAACGATGCCTTATACTTGAATTATTCCAAATACCGCCAAGTGCGCCGTAAAAAAATATTGAAAATCAGTCTTAGTTCCAAAAACTGTCAATTGCACTATGATAAAAGCTGATAAAAGCCATGTTTAGAAACAAGCAACGAGAGGTCCATGTTTCTAATCTCAATATTTTGTTTAATATCAACAAAATTAAGTTTAAATGAGTTTAAACGCCATCAAGCAAATAAGTCTGTAGCAGAAAAACCGCGTTTGCGAACAAGTGAGTTTTATGGACTTATCGGAATTTGGAACTAGGTGACTCATTTATTTATTTATTTATACATATACGATCTTTGCAATAGACCATTTCAAAATATGAAAATAAAAATTCCCTTACAAACAGCTTAGAATTGTAAAAAAAATCAACTTCTCCAAAATCATTACCCAGTTTATGTATTCTGGGTATTATAGAATATTTTAAGTAATTTGTAGCAGGATTGGGTAAAAGCAAACAAATAGTTGTTTCTGGTAGATCTACTTGGGACATGCAGTGATATAAGTCCAACCAATTCAACGCCATTGAGAATATTAAACAGACACATCAGATCGCTAATTATTCTCCTATCATTGAGTTTTAATAAATTCAGCTCCTTATATATAGAAAAGTTATTGCTTAGATTTATTTGTTTGAAGAATTTAAAATCAATGAACCTCAAGAATCTATTTTGTACCCTCTCAATAGAATTACTATGCAACTGTTAATTGGGGGATCATATGGTAGAATTATATTCAAGTTGATTTCTAACTAAGGATATATATAATAATTTAATAATTATTATAGATATTATTAACATACTAGTGTAAGCCCGTTGAATATCAACGGACGTTTTTGACGTAATTTAATACGTAATAATTTAACAGTCGTGAACCTACTAAGGATTAATATTTTAAAATTATAGGAGGCCTTCCATCATTGGTGTTGGTTGAACGCGTTAGCGCTAACTCACCCAACCTGGTGGTCACGGATTCAAATCCCACTCGCGACGTTCGTGTTTTTACAATTAAATTTAAATTTAGCCTTTACCGAGGCGAGCGTTATCAGCAGACAGACTTGAATATCAACGGAGCGCTTTCTCATCACCCGTACTGAAAAATAATATTAAATTTGATAGTTTTTATAGATGTTGCATAGATGGCGCGTTATAATACAACAACGTAACAATTTAGCAAAGTCGCGAGCCTATTGACAATTAATATTGTCAAATTGTAGCAAGTTTTATAAAATTCTTTTTTTGGCCTATTTTATTTCCAATATTCAAATTATTTTAATCCTTTCAACTATTAGCTACCGCAAGTAATGTGAACTGAAAATAGTAAAGATATAACAGGGTACATATTGTTAAGTGAACTAATGTGAACTGAGAGTGGTTAGAATATACACGAGTAAGTCTATTATTTCACCATTTTCAAGTGAAAAGTTTTTGAATAATATGTACATATGTACATACATACATACATAGCCATCTTGCCTAGACCATACACACATTACGTATAAATAATAAATATTTCTTACACTGTACAATTTCTATGTAGTTATCTTTGAAAGTATCTGCATTCGCTTGCTTTGATCATTTGCTTGAAATAACTTGAACACTTGTTGCCAATTTACAGGCAAATATTTTATGTTTACATTGACGTAATGAGCTTTTGAAAATAGCTCTCTATTTTAACGTGTAAAACTGTAGAAATAATATTGAAAACGTTGCTAGACTACGATCCAATTTAATTTTAATGAACCATATTTGTCAGTGTATTTAGTATACCATAACTAAGAAGGCAATCATTCTTGCTAGCATGAAATTCGGAAATTCGTACAAGTAACTTGATAACGATCGATTTCCCGACCGCACCGCTATTTACTCTCTAACCTTATTAACCTTTACAACACGGACCGTGAACTGTGAGTTTTGTTATAAATTATATAGTATTTTTCCGATATACTTCGTTAAAATGTCACCGCTGATGTGTGTGTGCGGTATTGACGTGTGATTTTGACGAAAATTGGTAAATTTGCACGTTAAACGGTTCGAACAGTGTACGTCATCGAAATGTGCATAAACGCGAGGTAGTTACCACGACAAAATCCAATTATAATAACCGCAAAACGTCTTTAAAACAACTTATCGACTTAACACACTCTCTCCCCGGGAGAAGATTGCTCTCGCTCATTAAAACCGCGTCGGGGAAAATTGCGTGGCTGATTGGCTAAAACGGGCAAAACTTCTGCACGTCGCTCACAATCTGCAACTTTTGATTGCTTATTTGTTGTGTAACAACGTCAAATGCGTATCATTGTAATTGAATATAATTTATAACTGAAATCAAAGCGTTTCCTCGAATGATGGATATTGTAAGATGGAGCTTGTCTTGACGAGTCTTCCATTTATGTACATATGTATATGTATGTATGTTCCATACAGGCAGTTCATCCATACTATGTATAGGTCAAGATCTTACATATAACGCTTTCTACATTCAAATAATTGAAAGCTATTTGTATAAAATGCCCAAAATGGCCTTAAAAAGTGCAAAATGTATTACACTTCATAAATTTGAAATACACAGAAATTGCATGAAAAATTGTTCTACATACATACATTATCAGTTGATTACATTAGTGGAATAAAAAATGATTCAGATAGCAAAATTCATTTACTTTATACGTTACACATAACACTTACGTATTTTATAGGCAAATCAGTGGTCGGAAACCTTTTTCGAGCTAAGAGCCAAGCTAGGGAAAACCTTGTAAAATTGGTAATTATCGGAGCCGCAACATTATTATCTTCGGATTATATTATATTCAAAATGAAATTAAATGTTACTCATGTTACTCATTTATGAAATGTATAGTAGTAAGAAATAATCTATGCTATGTGGACTATTTTAAATGTAAATAGATTAACTACATACATAGTATAAGAAATATGTTGAATGAATTGAATTGGATGATTGTTAAAGAAACCTTAAAAATATAAGATAATAATTTATTACCAAGATATTTAATTAGGGGATATAATATACATATGTAGTCAAAATACTAGGATTAAAATAGTTAAGAATTTAAAATTAAGTATGTGTGTATACATATATAGGACAGTGGTCAGGAACCTTTTTCGAGCTAAAAGCCTAATTAGGGAAAACCTTGCAAAATTGGTAACATAACATCTTCAGATTATATATTCAAAATTAAATCTAAAAGTATTAATGAAAAATGATCTTAAAGCTTTTTATAGGATTCATTTTGATTTTGTGTAAATTGTGTGTAAACGTTTTATGTTTGACGCAAAACGTTGGATGACAGCTATAGTTGCGGGTTTTCGTACAAAGAGCCGCATGCGGCTCCGGAGCCGCCGGTTCCCGACCGCTGTATTGAATGAATATAGATTTAATACAATACGGTATTTCACAGGTTTTCACAGAAAATTGTAATTTAAGCTCGCTTATACTTAATTTAAATCTAATATATAAAACACTAATGTTTGTATGTACGTATGGGTCATTCGTCAATTACCAGGCGTTGCTCGGGTACGATTAATAGAAACGACGAAGTACACACGATAGTAGATGTTTTCGGCAGATTTAAGTAGATTTAAGCAGATAGTGTTTCGGGAGCCCAAATAGGGGCCGCGGGGGCAGGAGGGGGGTCTAAGGGGTAGTAAGGGGCCGGCATTGCTTTTCGGGAGTCCAAAAAAGAGTCGCCGGGATAGGAGGGGGGGTCTGGGGGGGTGGTAAGGGGCCGGCATGGCTTGAGGGAGTTCAAAATGGGGGCCGCTGGGGCTTGAGGGACGTCTGGGGGGGGGTGGTTTGAGGGCCGGAATGGCTTAAGGGTATCAAAAGTTGAAAAAAAATCAAAAAAAAAAAAAAAGTTCACAAGTTCAAAAATAAGTCCAAAAAAAAAGTTGAAAAAATCCAAAAAAACCGAAAAAAAATATATATTATTAGAAAAAAACTCGAAAAATCCTATAGTGACGTCATAGCGTTACTATACTCCCTAAAAGCTATGCCGGCCCCTTACCACCCCCCCCCAGACCCCCCTCCTGCCCCGGCGGCCCCTTTTGGGCTCCCGAAATAATTTACTAAACAAACACTATATTACATTATATTAATTACACCCCGGGCAAAGCCTGGTAATAAAGCTAGTAAATCATATAAAAATACGATAATTACTTTGTGCGTATCATTTTTTTAGTATATGGGCACATTTTGAGTGTGTCTTAAAGCACCCTTAATCTGTTCGCATTATACGTACTCGCACTTTGAATTTGGCGAAATCGCGTGCAAATTACATCGGATTTTTTTCACTAGAGACACAGTTTGAGAATCGGCAAACGACCAGCGCTTCCCCAACTCATCACGGTGGCAATAAAACGGCACAATAAAGACTTTTTGCACCTGCAGCCCCATTAAACCGACTAAACCGACTATACGCACCATACCCATCTCGATACATACGTAGGCTAACGCGTAAAACTGGGACAAACGGCACGGGCCCAGCATCTTAAATATTTTAGTGATCGATCCTTCTAACTTGCCGGCTGTCACTTAAGCATTCCACGATTTGATTGTCTATTGTTTATTGTATGAATAGGCAAAATTAACGCCGCAGCCCGCATATGTGCCTTCGGGCCCCGTAAACAATACACGAGCACACACATTCATAATTGAGCGACGACGTACAAACGGCGCACTTCCAAATTACTACACAAAACCCACACACTTAGACATTTACATACATACATATATATGTGTGTATTCACGATCGTATGATACGCAAGTATATATTACGTAGAGAGGCTCTTGTGCGAATCGACGGAATCGATATGTGCGTTTATGCGCCCGCACTGCCAATACTGTGTACCCTTCGAAATATTGCGTTTAGTCGAAAGCTCCTATGTTGTTATTGTTATTATAGATAGTTCGTATCTACGGAATGATTTACGGGCTTCAGTACATATTGTGAACGATGATAGGGCAGGTCACTCGTGGGAAAATAAAAATCGATTTGAAAATGGACGACTTTTGCGTGATACACTTAAAAAATTCGGGTGTTGGGGCCAACCCATGACTTTATCCATATATTTGAGGAATACAAAGAGTAATGAAATTAATTTTTTTTAGGTACGTAAGTAAATAAAACGCATGCACACCACCACACCAACCAATATCATATCATGAAATTACTGTGTTGAGTGTGCGCGCGTATGTAAAATACGATCTTCGGCATATATTCAAATAGGAAAAACTGGCACTTCCGGTCGTCAGATGTTAACCAAAATCACAGTATATCTTGTGTATCATATATATGTGGGTGTTGCGTCTCCTTTACAATACATTAGTCCGAAGCATCTTAGAATCTGGTTCTATAATTTGGAGTCCCAGTTCCATCACATACTCAGTACAGATTGAAAGGATCCAAAGGAAATTCTTGAGATATTTGTACTTGAGAGAGTTCGGCTATTATCCCTTTCTGTTTCCCAGCGCTTTTGTTCTGGGAGCAGTGGGGTATAAAACATAATCGTCTCGGAGAGACTCTCACCTCATTTGTCATTTTTACAAACTGTTAAGAGGTGACATCTTCAATCCTCCGGTCTTGGAGGAGTTGAAGCTTTTGGCGCATGAGCATTCTCATGGATCTCGATCACAGCTATTGTTTTCACCAATCTGGGCCAGATCCTGTATCCTCCGTGACTCTCCCGTTGCCAGAGCTATTGGTAGGCTGAATGCTGTTGCATTGAATGTTGATTTGTTTAATATTAGTCCTCAAGAGCTTTCCAGTTTCCTTTATTTTCTACATTAAGTTATTTTATGATTTTCCGGTATTAGTTTTATAATGACATTGTGGACATTGTTATATTTTGTTATTTTACTACTTTTTTCTTGTAATTGTATCTGGCCGTGGTGACGAATTGGGGTAACCTGTTAGGTCATCACGGTATATTGTGAAAATAAATAAATAAATCTTACGGCTAACGTGAAAATTATAGATATGAAATTTCGACTTGATTGCCTTGGCAGTTTTTGAAATATTCTGCAGTAAACTTTTCGACAAAAAAAAACCTACTTCGGTTGACTGATTTTAATGATTTATTTTTTCTTAACTAGCAATATCTCTCAGGATTACACCATTACAATATTGTGACGATAATATTTAAAATGCTGAAAAAAATAAAAATCTCTTACGGCTAACGTGAAAACTATAGATATGAAATTTCGACAAGATCGCCGGAGCAGTTTCGGAAATATTCTGTAGTAACAGAATTTTAGAATTTTCTACAAGAAAAAAACCCTACTTTCGGTTAACTGATGTTGACTAAATTCCTTAGGTCTCTTACACCTTACGTGAAAATAATAAATATGAAATTTCAGTTTGATAAACTTGATAGTTGTTTTAAACAGATACACACACACACACAGGTACATAGACATACAGACATTTTCCAGAAATCATGAAAACGTGATCAGGGGATGATACCTGATACAAATCAGTCAAAATCTCGAGGTCGAATTTTTGCACGATCACAATACTTTATCCAATTAGGATAAAGTAAAAATTGCCCCCGAATTGACTGATTGTAAATTTGTAACAATTAAAAATTGATTTGGGCTTTTATCAAGATAAAATTGTGGATTCGCTTATCAAAATTTCATTACGTGAAAGTATTCCAAAGTACATAAAACAAAAGTCTCGAATGATTGAATGCGTGTATGTAACTCGATAACGTACCATTACGATATCAATTTTCGTCAATGTTTTCTTTGAAAATAGGCTATATAGAGTATTTTCAATATATGAGCCGTTATAAATGAAAGTGGTTTAAGTTCAATTTAAAAAAAAATTGAGTTAATGGTAGTTTCTATTACAAACAGATATGGTATATTTATTTTTAAAGAATTTACAGTCAAGGTAACAAATGCACTTGAGCCATTTTCATTTATTTATAACGGCTCATATGATACAAAACTTTGAAGGTTAATGAAATATGTACGTAGTCACTGTAGATAATTGCAGAGATAGTTGATAGTTATTTATACCTAGGACAATTGGTGAATATGACTGGTTGTAAAGAAGAAGAAATAAAACTAGGATGGGGCACTTTTGGAAGAATGAACATAGTTTTTAAATCCAACATTCTGCTATATTTAAAAAATAACGACCAATGCGTACTGCCAGTTATGACGTTTGGATGTGAAACGTGGATGCTGAATTCGAGAATGCTACGTAAGCTCCAGTGCACACAGAAAAGCATGGGTTTAGTATCACAAGATTGTAAGAGGCATACATGGGTAAGAAGTATGACCAAAGTGGCAGATACTGCAGAATGTGTGAAAACGTTGAAGTGGACACATAGCGAGAAAAGTAGATGGCAGATGGACGCGAGAAATACTGGAATAGTATCCGAGAGGATGTGAAAGAAAGCAAGGTTGGATTGAGAAGAATGTGTTTGAGAAAGATTGGAGAGGTCTTCATCCATCGGTGAATGGTAAACGGCTGAAAATGATGATGATGAAAATACGTCATTCTGAATCAAAATAATAATGAGGAAGAGGTATTTTTAACCATGTTTGGACTAAAAATTAAGTTTTCTATGAAAATATCAATTTTTAGTGAGAAAAGGCTCATGAACGGCTGATAAAACGTATAAATGCATATACATGTGAGTCGCCTAGTTCCAAATCCCGATAAGTCCACAATATATAAAAGACGAGGATAAAATATTTTCTGGTTTTAAGAATGTTTTCAAACGATGCCTTATACTTGAATTATTCCAAATACCGCCAAGTGTGCCGTAAAAAAATATTGAAAATCAGTGTTATTTCCAAAAACTGACAATTGCACTATGATAAAAGCCATATTTAGAAACAAACAACAATAAGTCCATGTTTCTAATCTCAATATTTTGTTTAATATCAACAAAATTAAGTTTAAATGAGTTTAAACGCCATCAAGCAAATAAGTCTGTAGCAGAAAAACCGCGTTTGCGAACAAGTGAGTTTTATGGACTTATCGGAATTTGGAACTAGGCGACTCGTGTATTATATTGATATTGTGTGCAAACACGTGTACCTATACTATGAATCACTCTTTATAAATTAATTATACCATGCTTGGGACGACAGCTTGGCCACTCTAGTCTATAGAATAGTTCTCACGTACGATTTCTTATTCAAGTATCGAGCATTCGGGTCGTATCTATTGCGAATATAAAGTCGGCGAGCGAACTCAATTCGCGCGAATACGAAAAAGCATAACGAACGAACGTAAAATTGTTGCTTAACGTGACACGGCTTATTGTGCATAAAAATTTACGCGAGCTTCGTGTGCAGAAAAAAAGCATAACGAAAAAAAAAAATAACGAAAATCATGTCGCAAAACAATGCTCGGTAAATGACACGACGCTTCTGCCTGCAAAAATAAACGTGTCACAATTCGCAACAACGAACGTTCCGTGACGTTTGTGTCACTCTTGAAAAGAGCATCGTCGCCATTTTGTGTTTTTTTAATATATACTTATTTGCAATTTTTACACTGAGTATGATTGACGTTGTTCATAATCGTCTCGTTAATTAAAACGTGACCCATTCGAACTATAAAAATGTACCACAACTTGTCCCGTATCGTCCGGTGTAACAAATATACTAAAAGTCTATCAGAAAAATAATTAAAAGGCTTAGAATTATTCTGTGTGCGAATAATCAAATTTAGTTGGATAAATATTTCACATTTATTTAAAGCATATACCGTAACCTCAATACTCTTAATCTGAAATAGTACAGTGCAAATTTTTCACGACCTTAAATCCCTGTACGCTTAAACTTATTTTTGCATAAAATAATTTCAAATTCATACCATTTACAAACTTTTTAACTTATTCTAAAAAATTAAATTACAGTTATTTGAATATTTTTATCATTTTTCTAAATAATAGCTCATAAAGTTAAGCCATTACTTTTAGGATACTGTATATAAAACTCTATTATAATGTAACCAAACCACCTTAGCAACCAAAGTTGTAAATCAATGATCTCATTTGACTCCACTTTATTTATTTACATATTTAGAAACTATGTAGATAAAAAGAAAAAGTTAAATTTACAAAATAAACTTAACTATCTATTAGCATTTATAAAGAGGTACTTGTTTTAGGCCGCCAGAAATCTATCTTAACTATTAAGTTATTCTTACAACCTAGTATTATGACTATGTATATTATATCCCACTATTAAATAATCATTGAAATAACTTGGTAATAAAAACATAAACTAACATGAACACTTTTAACGTTTCACTTACATTCATTCAACACATTTCTTATACTAGTTAATCTGTTTACATTTAAAATACTCCGCATAGCTCTATTTTGCAACGTATCTTTAATTAACCTAATTACTTAATTTAAAAATGAACCACTCTATTTACTTAAAATGAATATGAATAACTAGATCTATTGAGCATTACAATAAATTGATGAAATTTGCAACGTACTGTATATAAAACCAGATTTGAATATAAAAACGCTTAGATTTCTACACCAAACTACACATAAACAATTAAAATATTGAATAAATCTCATTCGACTTAACTTTTACAATAAACTTAATGAAATTTCAACGACAAGATGTTTCATACAAAGCTACACAATTCAATATATCATTAGTTTTGAAGACGACTATACTATTTTATAACATTGTATTTTTGCGGATTTCAACGATTGGTTGTTCTACTCAACAATATGTTAGATTTATGTGTGTATTGTGTTGAAGTATTTGTCAGTACGTCAGTTGCAGTTTATAAAAAAAAACGCAAAAAACATACATAAACCTATACATACATACATACATATATGAAAGTAGGTTATTTATTGTTTTTTCAATCACAAACACGTTATCCAGCATGCACAAACTGTTTGAATTCGATTTTCACTTTTTCAACATTGCGCGAACGTGTTTTCCTTCATTTTCTCGTTGTTGTGGAAAAATCGATGTGTTTGCAATGTAACTGCCATTTTCCAGTATTCCGTGACCGTGCATATTAATAGGCCGTAACACGTACATACATATATGTATGTATATGTATGTTGAATATACATACATACGTATAAGGGTGTATAACGCGTACATACATCATATAATTTTACCGAATTCATTTCCTCTCGAGGAAATTATTTACACAGAGCGTATAGGAATTACTGGTCGTATAATAATATGTACATATGTATATATGTATACTGTATAATGTATGTACACGTAACAGTTCACATTGTCGGAGAATTTGCTGCTACATACGAAACGGAACGGAATTAATATTAATGTCTAGAACTTGAACCGCTTCTGAGCCGGCGTTTTTCGAGAGTTTAATGTAAACGTCAAAATATTTCCTAATTACAGTTTGATGCCGCAAATATCCCCTTTTACAAAGTTGATGGGTTATATTAAACAAATGTATTACCCGTTCATGAAAAACGCGTGTTTTATATTGGTCTCTAATGGTTAATGGAATATTATACATACATACAATACATAACAATTCAATTTTTTGACGAAAACTAAAGAAGTTTTGTTATCAACGTGAATTACATACATACATACATATGTATATAGTTTCAATAAATTATATCACCGAAACATAGAACGTTGTGGTGATGAAAAATAAGTAATTTTAAATTTCGTGTTATCTTCTGTCTAATGATACAGTATTTTTTTCCAAATGAATAATCATTAATGCCAAAATTAGCGCTTGAAATAAATGTATATAAAAAGTGCATTTTACAAATGAATTTCACACGATTTTATTTTTACATGATAACAAAAATAGTTTCTTGATTCACGAATAGTTTAATATGGCCCCCTATTTTCTCTACAACTTAGTTACAAGTTAACCAGGTATAATTTATATACATACATAGTTTGAATATACCTATAATAGTATGCAGTTTGACTATACATATGTATGATTCTTCTAACTGTATATCTTAAAAAGGGGCTAAAGTTTGTATCTCTCCTAAAGAGACGCTATACACAATTGGTGCACTTTATGCCACTCGAACTTTTGTTGCATTTAAACATAAACTCAAGCTTAAACTACTATTAAAACAATACTTTATCATACTACGTATGTATGTATGTATGTATGTATATGGATAGGGTAAAAAAAAAACACTACAGCATTTCAACGATGCGTTTGATCGGTCAGACAACCATTAGGCAAACAAGCAGGTTTTATCTCTTTATATACGGTATAGTATTTGCATTTATTAAATTTTATATATGCTGATGGTATCAGTGAAGGCAATAGTATATTTTTTTTATTATCGAATCAGGGTCAGGCTTCGTCTGTGTTTAAAATTACTCTTTAGCGTTTTCGTTTCGAGAGCTTATGAAAATGTGGCGCTTTTTTTTTCTCTTCTTCGTCGTTTTTTTATTCGCCACCGATCTTTTTTTTTTAACATTTTCCACCCGGCAGGTTATTAGAAAGGTCGGGAATGTACGGCGCCATTATTTAAATTAAAATGTCGCCCATTATATCTGGATGCCTTTAAATTGCAGAACGTTTATTAAATTATGATTGAGTCGCCTTTGTTCGTTGCCGAAATTGATTTCGCCCATTCCGAGACTTTCAATATTTCAAAATTTTTTTTTAAATATCGAAATTTCAGCCAGACGACAAATCGAAACTCCCGACATGCAATAAAAGCTGATCAACAAAAGGTCTGTCTAAAACCCGATGGGATTTGAACGCGCGTGTACCATTTGTATTTATGGAATTCGGGTTAAAATTGAGTCAAAAGTTTCCACGTTTGAGTACGCTATTTGAAAAGCTTCAAGTTTTGTCATCAAATCCTCAAATCCTATTAAAAATATATTCAAACTTTAAATGTGATGTTACTGTAGTGAAAGTTTCGCTCGTTGTCCTAGTAATAATATCGTTACGGTGCGTTGTCTGGAATGCGGTCTAGACGTATGATTATTCTATGAAATAAATTATTATACACATACATAGATACGTATGTACATGTGACAAAGACGACATTACATACATATAAATTTTTAAAGCTACTACATCATAATGAAGCCACATAAATAGTTAATTCAAGTAAATCTGTGCCTTGATTATATGTAAGTAGCTCAATGTCGAAAATATTTAACTTAAAATCAAATTAAAAATTAAAGTGTTCAAACACGATATAATAATTCAGTTTGTTACGTAAATCAATTCTTTCTCTTTGTGTTTCCAAGCAATTTAATCTAACATTTTAGTTAATGGTGATATTACAACAGTACTTCCCAAACTTCTTAATACCGCGACCCATCTAGCATTAATGAACATATGTATGTACATAGGGGGGTTATTTACCATTACTTTTTTTATAAATTTTAATGTTCAATATCCAGAGTTTTATTTATTTTTATATAATTTATAATTAACGAAAACAAGCAGCTGTGATAAACCTTGTACAACATCAGTGAACTCGTCCAGTTGCAATAATACAAATTTACTCGCACCAACTCTTTGGATCAACTCATATTCTGTCCACTGGGACATTTCATCGATTTTGCGTGTAACCGTGTTATTTGAAAGCGAATCGTTTCGACTTCTACCTTGCTCTTATCACTAAAGATAACTTCAACCGTGTACTTTTTTGCTGGAAGCACTAAAGACTTGCCAATTGTTTGCGGCTTACCAGCTTGCGCGATTCGCAAACTAATCAGGTACGAGGCGTAGAGATTTTTTTCATTAATGCTTTTGTAATGCAAAAACTTCGTTTTCGACGACAAGCTGTTCAAGTTGTCGTTCAAAAAATTCCATTGCCTTATTTTTTAAATCCGAAAGCTTCGTCTTAAAATGCCGACGCAATTTGTTCGGTCGCATGCTCTCGCTCGCGAGTACATCGCAGGAACGTAATGCGGCCGTGGATCTTCTTCGTTTCCATTCCACGAAAATCCGATTTTTAAATAGCTTTCATATTTCAAAAGCTTATCACGACCCACTAAAAATTTGCTTGTGACCCACAGTTTGGGAACCGTACATTGGGAATATTACATAGATTCTATGTAATTAAGTAAATAGGGTAATTAAAAATAGGTTACAAAAATTGCAAAATAGATCCATGCTGAATAGTATAGTCGTCTTCAAAACTAATGATATATTGAATTGTGTAGCTTTGTATGAAACATTTTGTCGTTGAAATTTCGTTAAATTTATTGTAAAAGTTAAGTCGAATGGGATTTATTCAATATTTTAATTGTTAATGTGTACATAGTTTGGTGTAGAAATCTATATGTTTTTATATTCAAATGTGGTTTTATATACAGTACGTTGCAAATTTCATCAATTTATTGTAATACTCAATAGATCTAGTTATTCATATTCATTTTAAGTAAATAGAGTGGTTCATTTTCGAATGAAGTAAATAGGTTAATTAAAGATACGTTGCAAAAATTGCAAAATAGACCTGTGCGGAGTATTTTAAATGTCAATAGATTAACTAGTATAAGATATACATATGTTGAATGAATGTAAATGAAACCATTATATTCATTATATAATACATAGTCATAATACTAGGGGTAAGAATGAGTTAATATTTAATAATTTAAAATTATTGTGTTGTATAAGTGCTGTTGAATATTTCTGCCACACTGTCAGAAGTTTTCAGAAATTCATTTTTTTTCACGACCCACCAAAAATCGGCTCGCGACCAAATACAATACAATATTTCATTCAATTCAAATGTTTTATGATAAAACTATGAACCAACAGTTTACAAAGTATAACTTTAATTTATGTTTTATCCGTTTTATCCAATTGTTAGACGTTGATATTTTAACACGTGGTAGTAGACAGTTTGATCCAACTTTGAAATTAACCTTTTCGCCACAAACTCGTAAAAATTAATCGATTTTCCAATTACGAAAAGTGTATAGTTTTTAAGGTAAGCTCGCGCGTGCAACTAACAACTATAGCGCAATATTGATTTAACATTCAACGAAACGAATTGTGGCGTTTAAACGACCGCGCAATCACAATCGCCGACAAACGACGCAAAATAGGCAGGGTCTTTCGGCACACCCTGTACATATATATATGTATATTATGAAGTCGAGACGAGGACAGAAAGCGAGTGAGTGACGAGTGGAGGCCGTGGGGTCTTTCGCAGATAAAGCTGTGGTCGCTATCGGTGCCCCCCAGCCACAGCTTTTGACCCGCAATTTATTTAGCTGGAGACTTTCCCTCTCACTGGGCTCGAATACTCAAAAAAAAAAAAAAATAGTGGAAAAATGGGGAACGGGGGGTGTTCGGGGTGTGACAGAAGTGAAACCCCCGTATAAAAAATGCGATCATTTCACGGGTTATTTGATCCTGTCGGCGAACGGTTCGTCAGCAATAAAACCTCCGGCCATTTTACGTGACGTATACGTGACGAGCGTTTGTGAAACGCAAAAATTCAAAACCCCCCTTTTTCCACCATCGAGCTCTGATTACAATCCGATAATTTCGAGTGTAAATGCAATATTCAATCGGCACGCGTCCAGCGTCGTAAAAATGTGTCGATAAAGTACACGCTGCGAGTGTGCGGCATGCCTTACAATTATTGCATCGTCATTTTCAGGCGTTCACCATCCACTGCTGGATGAATGCCTCTCCAATCCTCTTCCATTCCTGTCTGTCTTGAGCAGTCTGCATCTACCTTGCTTTCTTTCACATCCTCTCGGATGCCGTTGCAGTATTTCTCGCGTCCATCTGCCATATATTCTTCTCGCTATGTCTCCACATCAACTTTTTCACACGTTGCGCTATATCTGCCACTTTGGTCATACTTCTAACCCATGTATTCCTCTTACGATCTCTTCTTGTTATACCAAGTACATATACATCTTTCCATGATTCTCTGTGAACACTGGATCTTATGTAGCATTTTTGAATTTGGCATCTATGTATGTAAGTTTCACATCCATACGTCATCACTGCCAGTACGCATTGGTCGTATGCCTTCTGCTATATCTCCCTCTTTTATTATTGTTATACCGAGCATACATCTTACCATGGTTCTCTGTGTGCACTGGATCTTACGTAGCGTTCTTGAATTAAGCATCCAAGTTTCACATCAATACGTCATAACTGGCTGTACGCATTGGTCGCGTGTTCATTCTTCCAAAAGCGCTCCAACCTAGTTTTATTCTTCATTTTATTTCTTCTTCTTTACATCCAATCATGTTCACAAATTGTCCTAGTTATAAATAATCATTAACTTTTTCTATAATATGGTTATCTACTGTGATTGCGTAGTGACCAATAATAAATACAAGTTGATCGTCGACGGGTAATATACTAGTAAATTAATTGCATAAACGGCATAAACGGCAACAAAGCATGTCTTACTTGTCGTGTAGTTATGCATCCTAACTTCCACATCTCCGGCAGTAGCATTCTTGAATTTAGCATCCAAGTTTCACATCAATACGTCATAACTGGCTGTACGCATTGGTCGTATGTTCATTCTTCCAAAAGCGCTCCAACCTAGTTTCATTCTTCATTTTATTTCTTCTTCTTTACATCCAGTCATGTTCACAAATTGTCCTAGGTATAAATAATCATCAACTATTTCTATAATATGGTTATCTACTGTGATTGCGTAGTGACCAATAATAAATACACGTTGATCGTCGACGGGCAATATACTAGTAAATGAACAAAATCTATTGCATAAACGGCAACAAAGCATGTCTTACTTGTCGTGCAGCTATGCATCCTAACTTCCACATCTCCGGCAGTACCATTCTTGAATTTAGCATCCAAGTTTCACATCAATCCGTCATAACTGGCAGTACGCATTGGTCGTATGCTTTATTTTTTAAGCATAGCGAAATGTTGGATTGAAAAACTATGTTCATTCTTCCAAAAGCACTCCATCTTAGTTTCATTCTTCCATTTGTAATAGAATGAGCAAAATTGTATATGAGTAATCGACTATAAATAATGACAGTTCGTTAAAATACTTAGTATAGTCAAACGAGTCAATGCTTATTGACAATGTCATCGGATGGTTAAACCAGTTTTGTGTGAGTGAATGAGTGAGCGTATGTGTACGTGCTGTGGCGTGGTATGCGAGCGTTCCGCGGCTTCCCAGCCAGCCAGGCAGACCCTTGCGCTACTATATATAGTAATAATAATTCCTCATCTTCAATAAGACATGTGTGTATCAAAATATGAAGTGTATCAAAATATTGTTATTATTTATACAAAATGTGAAATGTAAGTTTCGGTGTTCAATTAGTGAACGTTTTAAATGCAGGTTAAGTAAGGCTCGGTTTAATTGAATCTCTGCTAGTTTTATTTGACCAAAGAAACTAAAATGATAAATGTTGTCTTGTTGACATATAAATAAACTGTCAAACGTAAAATCGTCTTAATCTAATAATCTCGGCCACATTTCACTCGGCCAAGTTTGAGCAAATCGTATTTTAAGCTCATATACATATGTATGTATGTAAGGATGATGCATGTGATATTTTTTCCTTAAATTTATTCACTTTTTCGCGTTCCGTTTCAAAATAAAACAAAAATGTGTTCCGTTTTGATATTCATGCGCGCGAAAGTGGCTCATACGCAGATATTACACAATATGCGAATATCAATCTTTCGCAAAACCAGGGGGGGGGAAACAATATAAATTTCTTTTGTAATACCCGAAATGTATTCATGCGATCGCATATGTTCGACGGATGCTCTTTTGACTTTTCCATTCGTATTAATTCTCACGCTGTATTTTATTCAAGAAATGTGTATACATATGTATGTATGTATGTATGTATGTACATATATAAAAAAAAAACTTTACTTTCAACCATCTTGATAAATATATTTCTGCTTACTTAACGCCCATAAATCTTGTAAAACTAGAAAGATTGTTGCTATTACAAACAAAGCTTTCGCCTCTTTGGAAAATTTTCTCATATTTCATTCATTTTGTTGTGTCATGTCACTTTCATTTGCTCGCGCCACACAACTTTCTTTTGTCTCCTTAAGGTTACCACAAATACCTTTTCACCTTCAATAGAACCACACACACACACACACGTACGTTTCTCAAATGGTTTTTTTTTTCTTTTTAAATAAAATTACGACGCTTTATGCTATTTTTTTCGCCCGTCTAGCGATCGTCCCCGACGCGCCTCGCAAATAAAAGATAAATTCAAATCCTCGCGTATTTGTTGGAAAAATAGAAAGGTTCCGTGTCCCCGCGATTTCATCTTGATATCCTTTTACACCCATTACTTTTCTAGTTTTTCTCGCTATGAGTTATTGCCATTGCCCGTCCCTCCCCTTCCGCTGCCACCAATTCAGATTTTCCGAATATTCTTCGCGGCCGTTTTTCCTTTTTGAGTTTTTCGATTTTCCCTCTCTCCTCTCCCCCGCTGATAGCGCTCGGCGACAACCGGAATTGTTTCTTTGAAAATATCAACATAAATAACGACAATAAAATTTTTTCGAATAACCCTCGGGTTCATTCGATACATTCGTTTTGTATTTTTTTCATATTTTGTACGTCATCTTTCCACATAAAATATATACACGCATTTACGGTAATTTCCCTTTTGCGCAATATCATTTCGACAATAAAATAATAGCACACTCACATCAACTAGGCATAAAATAACTTTTGGTAATGAACGTAGAACGTAATATACAGGATGGTCGTTAAAAATCGGTGGTGTTTTCAAAAATTTATATCACTGAAATTATTACAGCTATGATAAGAAAAAGTATTTTTTTAAATGCTTTATAACGACTTTTTCCAATAATATGTTGATTTTTGACAAACGAACGATTATTAATGTCAAAATTAGCGCTTGGTAAAAAATAAATCGTATCACTGAATTTCATACAATTACATTTATATTTTTTTTTAACAGTATACAAGTGTTAAAAATCAACGTAACAGTTTTTAAACAGTTGCTTTGCTTTACTTTTATTTGCTCTACTACAAATTTACATACATTGTAACTCCCTTGAAATTCCCTAGTAAATTGCGTTTTCTGAAATTTATTTTCAATTGCCAATTTTGCCATTGCGGAAAAAGCCACCATATCGTTAGAAATAACATAATATGAACTGAAAAATAATGTTTTTAGTGTCACCGTAGTGTTGTTTAAATCTGTGTGTTGTTGACGCAAAAAAGAAGACATACGACCAATGCGTACTACCAGCTATAACGTATGGATATAAATAAATCAAGAATGCTACGTGAGATCCAGTGCACACAGATAGGTAATGAAATATGTATGATTGGTATTATTAGAAGAGATCGTAAGAGAAATACGTGGGTAAAAAGTATGACCAAAGTGGCAGATATAGCAGAACGTGTGAAAAAGTTGAATTGGAGACATAGCGAGAAGAATGGACGGCAGATGGACGCGAAAAATACTGGAATGGTATCTGAGAGGATGTGAAAGAAAGCAAGGTAGACCAAGTGGACGATGGGCTGATGAATTGAAATGAATGTGTGGATACAGATTGCCCAAGACAGACAGGAATGGAAGAGGATTAGAGAAGCCTTCATTTAGCAGTGGATGGTGAACGGCTGAAAATGATGATTCGGAAAAAGCCACCATATCATTAGAAATAAGATAGTATGGACTGAAAAATAATATTTGTACTGTCAGCGTAGTGTTGTCAGTCTTGGAGCTATAATTTTTTGAAAGCAACATACATAGACATAGATTTTAACTTTATACTGCTAAATTTCTTCATTCGATATACACAGGTGTCACAATCTAGCGCCAAATCCCCACACTCTCAAGTGCATATTATTCCTGGATTTCCAATCTCATCCCTGAATCTCATTATCTTAAATAAACAAGGACCCCGTACAATACACGCTCTTTTAATATGCAACGAAACGGGATGCACTACAAAACCCCGTACACTGCGAATATTAAATCGGGGCAATTTTTCCAGACTTTCCACCAATCAAAGCATCCACTTTTAGTTCTCAACAATCACATGAATATTCCATCACCTGTCCTGCTTTCAATTTTTTTTCATACACATACAAATCTCAACAAAAACAATATTATACCGTGTCATATTTTCAACTAACTTTTATTATACCGTACCGTACCGTACAAAATAATACATTTTTCTGCATTTGGTATGTTTTTTAGTGTTGAAACTATTGCCTGCATTAGTATTCAATTTATCAGCGTGACTTGTTGGGTGAATCTTTTCAGTGAAAATCGAACCGTTTCCGCAAACTTCTAATGTAGCGTGAAAAGCATCGGTCACGGTGAGTTTTCACCATTGAATGAAAGTACCAAAAACTATTTGAATCGCAGTGGCTTCTACCAAAAAATAAAATAAAAAAAACTTCATCCAACACTGTGGTACTAACGAGTTTTACAATATCTAACTGAATCGTTTCGTATGGATACTATGTATATTTATAATTAACTAATCTAAAACTGAAACTATACTTATAATTTATAATAGGTCTCTCGATATCAATACAAAATATTTTACAGTAAACCGTTCAATTAATATTTGAGCTTGTAATAATCCTTCTTATATTCGAGATATTTATTTATTTACTAGCTGACCCGGCATGCGTTGCAATGCCCGATACCGTTCCCGTTCCAGATCCCGATCCCGTTGCCGTTCCTGTTCCCGGTCCCGATCCCGTTCCGGTTCCCGTTCCTAGTACGTTATCTGACGCGTGAGCAGGCCCGTTCCCGTTTTATCCCGATTTTTTTTTCACAGAAACCATCCCCGGCATGATCACAATAAGTCCTGAAAGTTTCATCGCGATCGGTTGAGTGGATTAAGAGCCTATAAGAGACAGACAAACAAACAGACAGACAGACAGACAGACATTGATTTTTATATATATAGATTTAACAAAATAAACTTATTATCTACTAGCACTTGTACAGAGGTGCTGTTTTAAGGCTCCCAGGAATCTATCAATTTTATTTATATTTCTCAAAAACTTTTGGCAGGCCATTTTATTCAACAACATAAGATACTGTACAAGATATGTACTTCTCCTGGATCTACTTAATTTTAAATTCTTAACTATTAACTTATCCTTACCCCTAGTATTATGACTATGTACATTTTGCTAATAAATTATTATCTAATTTAAAAATATATACTAACATGCACACTTTTAAGGTTTCATTTACATTCATATAGGTAATTCAATTCATTCAAAATACATATATCTTATACTAGTTAATTTATTGCCATTTATAGCTCTATTTTGTAGTTTTTGCAACCTAACTTTAATTGCCCTATTTACTAAATTTAAAAATGAACCACAATATATAAAATGAGGACAAACAATTGCATTACAAACTAATACTTTTGTATTTCTAGATAGTATATTTCTTAATCTAAACAACAATCAAACTCACCGTGTAATTTAAAATCTTACTTATTATCAAGTGTTAATTTCTAAATATTTAAAACTATTTAAAGTTTTTATAATTAATTATCATAGCTTTTGTTTTATCAACATTTAATTTATATTTATTATAGGTCAATAGAAACCTATGTATGTATATCAAATATGAAACATAAAATCTCAATGGATTAAAAATTTTGCAATGCCCCCTAAATAAAAGAACAAAGTCAAATGTTTTAATAAAATTACATATCCATCACAGGGCGATTGATTGACTATTTTCCGGATTGATCGGACTTAGTCCACTGTTTCAATGCGATAATACACGTAATTTTTTCGATCGATGCGAGAGCGGCACACAGGAGCCGTTAATTTAATTAAAAGTTGGTTCGAACCCCCGATGCGGCGGCGAATGTAATTGAAATTTCCCAATTTCTACAAAATTGAAATTGTGTGAAATTCCTACATTACGTGCCAAATTCTCACACACACACACTAATAACATAATAATTATTATCGAGCGATGATTCCGCCGACGTTCAACGCAATTTCATCTTAATTTGTAAACGACAAACAAAAGGAAACCATCCCTGAAACGCGATATCGTGAAAGCCTAACAGTTTGTTAGCCAAGAGCCTCGGTCCGTGTCTCGTAACTCGAAACTAATTATTCGAATATAATTAAGGTCCTGCGTAGGTATTATATTAATACGATCAGCTCGTCGAACGACTGACTCTTCCTATTTATTTCTGGGGAAAATTTACATGGCGTGGATGACATAATCCCGTGGTGTGCGTACGTTTTAAATTAAGCAAATGCGCCATTTTACAATGTGACATTGGAGAAAATTGAGTCGAGCACTAAAAGATTACTCTTTCTAAGTCGGACTGATTTGAGAACCCTCTCAACTTATCCGGTTCCTCTCAAACCCTCCATTCCCTCTCTCTATCTATCTCACCATTTTGCTAAGCTTACTCATCCAATTAGAAAATTAATCCTCGTGCTTCGCGTCTTCCCTTAATGAACAGCAAATTCCCTTTTGCAGAAGTGTTGCGACTTTGAATGCGTGGGTTTCGTATAATTTTGCTTTATTCATATTCGCGGAGTAGTTGGTTTGATTGTGCGTGTTGTTGAAATCAATTCATTGTTATTTGAGGCGAAAATCAGTTGAAGAAGCTGTGTTCATTGCGTTATCAGTTCAAATATGATGATAGGATTATACGTGAAGGGATTACGTCAGGTTGAGTATCAAAGATCTCACTTTTCCATTAATCTAAAAATTATCACACAAATTTAATAAATTCATGACATTTTTGATCAACATTAATGTTTTAAATCTGCAGATTAGTTTTTTAGATTTAATAAATTTTATGAAGGTTTCCACAATTGATTCAAATGATACTTAGACTTACGATACTTATTTGTACTTTTTGACATTTAATCTGGTATAACGAGAAGAGATCGTAAGAGGAATACATGGGTAAGAAGTATGATCAAAGTGGCAGATATAGCAGGACGTGTGAAAAAGTTGAAGTGGACACATAGCGAGAAGAATGGATGGCAGATGGATGTGAGGATGTGAAAGAAAGCAAGGTAGACCAAGTGGAAGATTGGCTAATGAATTGAGAAGAATGTGTGAAGTCAATTGGATGCAGATTGCTCAAAACAGAATGGAATGGAAGAGGATTGGAGAAGCCTTCATCCAGCAGTGGATGGTGAATGGCTGAAAATGATGATATATTAATCAATGCAAACTAAAATTTGACATTGTCTCTTTTAGAATCAAGTTACAAAATAAATGTATGAGTATGATTTACTTAAGGAACACTGATATTATTGTAGTATGATTAATCATCTTAATATTCCATTAATTACAAATGAAAATAATTTGATTTAAAGCGTACATTTGCTACGTACAAATTTCACAAATTATAATCAACTTTATTAAACGTAATTCGCTTACGAGAGAAAGTTCACGTTTAATTGTTTGATTTACACGCCGAAAGTTTATCGCGAAAGTTTGTGCTGTTTTATATTTTTTTTTATTTTATTATCACTCGTCGAAAGCTTTCTCACTCTCGATCGTTACAAACATCGTTAATTAAAAACACTTTCCGATTGTTTTCGAGCGTCCCTTTATTTTTTTTTTTTTTCGTCTAACATTCTCCACTTGGATTCCTCGACCCTTATACATTATTTAGGTGCGAAAGTGTTACATCTGCCGATTCATCCCCTCGATCTATTTTGAATTTGTTCGGGCATTTCCCATAGGATGCAAGCCATAATTAAGGGCACATACACATAAAGGCTCACGGTTCATTAATGGCCCCACGGCTTTATAAGCCCCGAACACCTTGAATAATTGATGAGGTGACAGAACTAAATTTTCGGGAAGAAGTGCGACCAAATTATTCAGCAGAGTCCCCGTCGGGATTAAGGGACAAAGGACGCATGTCCGACCGAAAAGCTTATTGAGAAACAGAGCCATTCCCCATTCCGCGAGTGTAATAACGGTCGAATAAAAATAAAAATAAAACCCCAATTTAATCCGCAGTACATCTATGCGTATAATAGAGGTATGTGTGTGCTTTTTTTCGTACCGCAAATTAATCATACCCGAGCGATGGTAAAATTGTAAATTTGTCATATGCGATATTAATGACCCATTCGTCAGTATTAAGTCTAATTCCCGTTAGGCGAAAGGGCTCATTGTCATTGCAAATGTATGGGGGCTTTTGTTTTTTTCTTTCTGTTTATGTTCCTATTGAAGCTTTCGCATTTTATGTACACTCGTTTCGATTGTGTTGTCCGATTATAATATTTGAATTTCTCGATTAACCCATTCAAACAGTATCCGTCCTAGAAATTTTATTCTTTGTGTAATTTTGTTTTTAAATAATTGGATCACAATTCTATTAACTGTCTATCTTAAATCAATATCGTTGAATTTTTTAGGTGAATAAAATGTAGTCTTTATTCATCATCACCATCATTTTCAGCCGTTCAGCATCCACTAGTGGATGAAAGCCTCTCCAATCCTTCTCAAACACATTCTTCTCAATTCATCAGCCCATCGTCCACTCGGTCTGCTTTATTTCACATCCTCTCGGATACCATTCCAGTATTTTTCGCGTCCATCTGTCTCCACTTCAACTTTTTCACACGTTCTGCTATATGGTATTTGCCACTTGGTATTTGATACTTTTTACTGTGATACTTCTCTGTGTGCACTGGATCTCAAGTAGCATTCTTGATTTATTTATATCCATACGTCATAACTGGCAGTACGCATTGGTCGTATGCCTTCTTTTTAGCTCCAAGATTGACAACACTACGGTTCAGTTCATATTATCTTATTTCTAACGATATTTTTATTTTCTAACAGTATTTTTTGCGTCCATCTGCCAACCATTCATCTCGTTGTCTTACCCATGTAATCCTCTTGCGATCTCTTCTTGTTATACCGAGCATACACCTTTCCATGCTTCTCTGTGTGCACTGGATCTTACGTAGCATTTTTTAAGTCGTTATTTTTTAAGCATAGCGGAATGTTGGATTAAAGAACTATGTTCATGCTTCCAAAAGCACTCCATCTTAGTTTTATTTCTTCTTCTTTACATCTGGTCATATTCACCAATTGTCGTATGTAGTTAATAATTACAAATTATTTATTTGTTTTGTGTCTATATTTCTAAATGCTATTTATTTTATATGCATTTAAATTTGTCTATGGACAGTACATATGTACTCCCCTTATCGTTTGAAAATAATAAAACTATTACTATTATTATACACATTCACCTATAAAAATTCATTTGGGCTTTATATCTTCTGCATATGCTTTTGAATATAAATCAATTTCAATGCAACAAAATAAATTGCGATCTTAATTTTTTTTTTATAATACTTCAATCAGTTTGAATTCTAATTGAATCTTCCTCAGTAAATTTCTCTAAAAGAGTATAATTTATACAATAATTGAGTCGCCTAGTTCCAAATCCCGACAAGTCCACAATATATAAAAAACGAGGATAAAATATTTTCTGGTTCTAAAAATGTTTTCAAACGATGCCTTATACTTGAATTATTCCAAATACCGCCAAGTGCGCCGTAAAAAAATATTGAAAATCAGTGTTAGTTCCAAAAACTGACAATTGCACTATGATAAAAGCTGATAAAAGCCATATTTAGAAACAAACAACGATAAGTCCATGTTTCTAATCTCAATATTTTGTTTAATATCAACAAAATTAAGTTTAAATGAGTTTAAACGCCATCAAGCAAATAAGTCTGTAGCAGAAAAACCGCGTTTACGAACAAGTGAGTGTTATGGACTTATCGGGATTTGGAACTAGGCGACTCAATTGTCATTTAAATTTTATCTGTAATACATCTTGTTTGTATTACAGTTTGTGGTTTTAAGTAAGATTTTCATATTTCCGAACGTTTGAAGGACACTGCACTAGTGTAAAGTGTACATATATGTACATAGTAAGTACGACCCATGTGTGTGTGTTAAATCAGGAGAATTGGGTAAAAAAAGAAGGTCTCGTACATCCCACCTTCGTTTATATCCCATTGTCGTCAAAAAAATATCGCCTAGCTACAAAGAAAAGCGGCGCAAGGCACATTTTTCCCACGTCAGGGTCGAAACCGGGGAAAAAACGACGCCAGGGATAAAATGAAGGGAGAAAAAAAGGCTTTCCGACACACAAAAAGCTGGGAGCTTCGAGCACGTGACGAGTTACCTACCGCTGCGAGCTTCCAGGATATTCCCGGGGGACTCTCTTATGAAATAATAACAGGTCAAATGCCACACGTGCCAGTTCAAGTGTCGCGATAATTATTATTAAAGTTAAAATATTACCCACAGGCACCTAGGAGTCACAAGTTGCGGATTTGTACTACGCACATTTATCACGTGACTTTGTTAAGATTTTAAACGAGGTTTATTTCGAAGACATTCAAAGCTCACTGTAACCGTACGAATTATATACATATACATACATATAATAGCCGAAATCCGTCTGTCTGCTGATAACGCTCGCTGAGGAAAAATAATTTAAAAACCAGAAAGAGTGGGGGATCGAACCCAAGACCGCAAGCTCGAGAGTAATCACGCTAACGCTATACGCTATCGCCCTCGGTCAATTTAGTCCTTTTTTTTTTAAACATTACCTATAATTAAAATAAATAGGAAATGAGGAAAAATAATTAAAAAACCAGACGCCAGGTCGAGAGTAATCGCGCTAACGCATACGCAACGGCCCGTTGTTGATTTGGTCCTTTTTTTTTAAACATTACCTATATATATATACAAGGGATCGTGACTCTGCGAATAATATATATATGACGCTATAAAAACTATTATTTTTTTTTTGTTTTTTGATTTTTACAAAATCACTTACAAAATTATAATTATTATACATATATATAATAATTAATAATCTACATATACATATATATAAAATCAATGTCTGTCTGTCTGTGTGTTTGTCTGTCTGTCTCTTATAGGCTCCTAAACCACTCAACCGATCGCGATGAAACTTTCAGGACTTGTTGTGATCATGCCGGGAATGGTTCCTGTGAAAAAAAATCGGGAAAAAACGGGAACGGAAACGGGATTGGGAACGGGAACGGGAACGGGAACGGTATCGGGCATTGCAACGCATGCCGGGTCAGCTAGTTATAATATAATTAGTAAAGTATTAAAAAAAAATCGATACTATCGATACTACGGGATTGCTATAATACATATGTAGATGGCGCTGTAAAAACTATTTTACAACCGTGCGATCAATTAGTGGGGTTAATTAGTATCTCTATTAAAAAAGCGCTTTACGTAATTTAAAATTCAGCGGGCGTTGATATTCGACGGGCTTACACTAGTATAATAATAATGAGAAAAAACGACGCACTTTTATATTAAATGAAATAAACCTTTAATGTGTTGCCAAAGTGTCAAATATGGCTTAAATTAAGGCAGCTCGGATTTAGACCCGTGTTTCTTCGGCGAAATTCCGCCACTTTTATTCACATTTTATTGTCGTAATCAAAATAAAATCAGTTAAGGGTAAGACGACGGTATGAATAGGAGGGGGCTAAGATTTTTGCTATGAAACAAACAAAAAAAAATATAAGTACATACACATACATACATACATATGTATATCTTTTGGCTAAGCCGAGCCAGGATTTACTCTCAACTTTATCGGTGCGGGCCTTGACGCCGGGGTTTATTTAAAAATAAAATCCGGAAAGGGTGCTATTTAATTTTATAAAATGTAAACAGCTTTTTACGAGACACAATAAAGTGCTGCAATGAGGGGGTGAGGAGAGGGAGAAAGGGAAGTTAGGGTGAACGTGCTGAATTTAATGAAAAAATATATATTTTTTAAGTAACAGAGTCGTCAACCCTTAAGGAGTATATTAACGGTATCATTTAAATCTCATTTTACTCTAACACACCTGTGGAGGGGAATCAACCGCTATTTTGTAACCCTATCGTTTTATTTCAACCATTTTTACCTGCCGTATTTTAAAGTATTACTCATTACTAATTAGGCTTTAAAAATGTTGCATTACAGTATCAATACACACTTAAGAATCAAAGTTATAGATAAATGCATTAAGGCGTTCGCACACCTTGCGAAGAAACGCACGAAAAATCGCACGTTTAACACGATGGGGAGTTGTATCGCATAGCTGCAGGTGGCGATGCCTACACCACTACGGATTTCAGACCGAAAAACGGCGCGGAATTTGTTGTATGCGATTTTTTTCGGCAATTCGCTCGATTTCGATGAAAAGTTATCGGAGACGGTGAAAAGGTATCCCATCCTGTACGATCTGACTTGATAGGTTATGTCAGAGTGACAGAAATCAGATGATTTTGTCAACAGTCAGCCGATCCTTGATGACACCGTTATAAATTACATTCAATAATTAAAATTATTTAACTAATCATTACAGCTCTGTCTTCATCTGAGGAGTCCATGTCAGAATCGTGAGTGAAATACAAACGTTCCGAAAGCGAGGTGACAGATGGTAGTTTGCTATTCGGCCGGTAGAGTGCGGATTGGCGCTGCAGTCGTGCCAGTGTGTGCGATACAATTGACAGACTTGCAAAATTCGTGCGATTTTCCTACATGAATTTCGTACGAAATCCGCAGCGGTGTGCGGGCGCCTTTATACTTTTTCGTATTTCCGTTAGAAACGCTTGACACTCTTTTTGTTTAATTTATTCTTATGTAATTGTTACCCGTAGCATATTTTTGTGTTTTTACCATTTTTTAGCTCACGCATGTGTTAATATTTATTGCAAAAGTACAGCAAAAAAATCAATACCTATAATATTGTCGAATTGAGTGTATGACTCATTTGTACTTTTTTTTCTTTAAATATTCGAAAATTAAATCACAACATGTTCTCAATCATCTTACGGAATCACCCATCAATCATTTCTTAAAGGCGTAAAATCAACTTTTTTTTTTAAAAGACGATCAATCATACACGCACAATAATACCACTTTGAACGTTTTCATTGAACATAATTTGCTCGAGCGTATTATCGTGTATCTCAGAACGCTCTTGTAACTTGAGAATTCTTTCGTAGACATTTTTCATACTACCACAAAATTACTAAGTTGTATTTTGACACACTTCACGTGACACATTAAGACGGCAAAACCACCGTAAAGCGACAACAGTAAAACGTTAACGTTTACGGTTGACAATAAGCGAAAAGTCTAATCAACAAAGTGAACTATACACACACAGTGGAACGCAAGTCAAACTGTTTACACAAACTCACAGTGCAAACGGTGAAATTTTCCATGTAAAATTCAACTTTTCCAATAAGTACCACAACACCCGAGTGCACAGATGCAGTTGCTAACAACAGACTTAAAATTGTTGTGAACTTTGCACCACCGCACCGTTTGTCTCGTTCGTTTGTTAATGATTCATATAAACATTCGCTGTATATAATCTAATATACGTGCGATCGTTGGTGAACTGGGAAAAGTGCATTTCTCAAGTTTTACTGCGGCAAAACTGCAGCAAGCGCATCCCAAAGGAACCAGTCTTGACAAGGCGTATCTGGAAAATATATGAAATCTCTTAGGGCTCAACTAAAAATACAATGCAGGTCGCTGAAAAATTTTATTAAAGTTTCCCATATATACATACGTACTAAAAGTGAGTCAATTTATAAGTTTAATTATAATTGTCATTGAAAAGAAATCCGTTTGAAAGTTAGTCGAAGGGCATAGTTTTGCAGAGCAGGTCGTTCAATTACTGTCCTCCTAAATGTCAATAAAATCTATCGTATTTTCCCATATAGTATAACCTAGTCTGAGATACGGGTACCATAATACGAATTCCCCCTTACATTAAATCGACAATGTAACGTTGATTACATTTTCCGGATATTATTCGCTCTCGAATATACATATAAATTCTCTGTTATTAAATCGCGTATTTGTGAAAGTATTCGTACGTCGCGTCTTCCGAAAACATAGTTGTTATACGACGAGAATGCAGATTTATCATTTTAGCGTTATAATATTCAACGTGCAAACAAAACGAACGGAGATGCCGACATCGCGGTATCATTCCTCAGGTAAAACCTGGTAATATTATATGTACTATACGTGTATATATTGTACGTACGTGTTATATTTATGCAGAGTTATGACGAGGGTTTTGTGAGCGGTAAAATGCTTAATGGTTTTCTACGCGGTTACATTTTAACCCGAGCGTATACTAGATATACGTACATATGTAGTGAGCAGAAAAATTCGCAAATAAATACTTACAAATTTATTTTTAAATAAAAATACATCACAATTGATTTGTATTTCAGTTAGCAGTAGTTATAATATAGAACTGGGTGTGTATCTTATATACGTAGTCGGCATTTTGAGAAACGTTAAACGTCTCACTCGTTTCTGATCCATTTAACTTCATTCGCAACGATCTCAGTACTGAACGGTTACACATTCAGTATCATCTTTTGTATATAAAGTGTTGTTAATTATGGAATATTATTTGTTTGGCAGATGATTAATAGGGCTTACATTATAATATGAACAAAACTAAAAAGAATAAAGTGTGATTTAAAGTAGTGTTTCAATCGGTTAAAGTGTTCAACTCACTTATATTATGTAGTTTAATATTTAAAATGGGTTTACATACGTATATGACAAAAGTACAATTAAAAACGTATATTTGTCATGCATTAGATCCGACTTTTCATTGTACTATAAATAGTGGCGGAAAATCTCAAAAATCTCAAGTAACGTAACGTAACTAAGCAACCAAATAAACATATCATCACAGATATAAAATACCATAGATATGCCATTCCAAACAAATTTGCCTGGAGAAAGCGTCAGAAGCAACGGGGGTGTGCGGGGGGTCTAAAGTGCGGGGAATTCTCACAAAAAAAAAAAAGTATGCAAGGAATGCATTTTGCATGTCATTTTTCGGGCGCTAAGGCCAATCTATGTTATTCTACATCTATGGCTCTGGCCCTTAACGCTGCACATTATGACCATACGTTTCACGCGCTCTCGAATTAATTAGTGAAACAGGCAGTAAGTACAGTACTTAGTAAGCACCCGTTGATTTCAACGGGCAATTTGCTAGTATTGAAACATTGATACAATTTTAATCGGATTTTTCCGATAACTTTTGCTATATGTATTCCAGTGGCGTGCGATTTCCCAAAGCTCTCGCTGGCTGCTTTCGCAGAGCAAATCCGGTTTTACCGGACGAGAAAACCGATCCGGGTGTTTGTTATCAATTGCCGGAATCGTCCGTGTGCACACTTTATGACCCGAAAGAGAATTATTCAAGACGTTCTAACACTAAACATTGAACAACGGCGAACCGGTCAAACGCATTCCGGCCAATTACTTCGAAAAAGATAGTCCCACATACATACATACATACATACATACAAATGAACCGATTTAATACCTTATTATCAAAATTGAATCGATTCCTAAATAAAATATTATAATATAAGTAAGTTTCATGCAAAAGAGGTGATTTAACGTAAAACAGTCACTTTTGTTGTCCCTTAAAATTGCCGTTTTATCGAATTTTTGTGAATGTTGCGTGTGTGACTATATTAAAATATTGTATATTTTCTGTGTTCATAACGGAATTTTTTTTATCTTTTATGTATTTTAAGTATTCCAAGAAAATTTTTAATTTACCTGTTTTTATGACTGTCTTCAGTACAGTAATTTGAAATATATTTGGTACTTAAATGTCGCGCTGTCTATAATAACCTGTCACGACAGTCTATAATCATTTTCAACCGTTCACCATCCACTGTTGGATGAAGGCCTCTCCAATGCTCTTCGACTCCTGTCTGTCTTAAGCAATCTGCATCCATTTGAATCCACACATTTTTCTCAATTCATCAGCCCATCTGCCATTCTTCTCGCTATGTCTCCACTTTTCACACGTTCTGCAATATCAGCCACTTTGGTCATGCTTCTTACCCATGTATTCCTCTTACGATCTCTTGTTGTCATACCAAGCATACATATTTCTATGCTTCTCTGTATGCACTGGATCTAAAGTAGCATTCTTGAATTGACCACATCCATACGTCATAACTGGCAGTACGCATCGGTCGTATGCCTTCTTTTTTAAGCATAGCGGAATGTTGGATTTAAAAACTATGTTCATTCGTCCAAAAGTACTCCATCCTAGTTTCATTGTTCGTTTTATTTCTCTTTCTTTACAACCGTCTAAGTATGTACATATACATATGTACATAGGTATATGTACATTAACACACTTATTTTACTGTACTTAAAATATAGGTATAATTAGAGTTAAAATGTCACTATGTATCAAACTTAAATTTTGACTTAGTTTAAGCTTAAGGCAACGTTTTTCAAACCAATTTAATGTATTAAACGAATCATTTCACTGACATAATATGTTGTAAGAAATTACCAATACGCTTTCATTCTTTCAAAAGCACTCCATCTTAGTTTCATTCTACAAGTAATATAGAACTATTATAATTGCTTATATAGTTATATATAGTTACGTGGACTTTACAATAATTGGCTAAGAATCAGCTTTTCCGTATTGATGATATAGCAATGGATACATTTTTTTTTTTATTTTGATTTGCGTATAAGTAATTCAGTATGCAAAACGTACTAAATAAAAAATTCTAGTATACGCAAGCAATCAAAAATTCGATTATTTTCCCCCGACGTTGGAATTAAGCTCGCAAGTATCCATAGTAGGCAAAAAAAAAAAAAACACATAAAAGGGATTGAAATCTCCACCGTGAAATTAAGGGCTGCCGCACACGAGCTGCGCATGCAAGACGCTAACATCATCCCACTAGGACAACCCTTAAGACTAGATATAAATTTAATTTCACAGCGAGAGGAATTACGCTTGTGACGAATGAATGAGAGGAAACTCGTACCTGGAGCTTTCAGTTTTTTTGTTACTATTTTTTGTGTTTGCTTTTCATTTTTTACACATTTCCTATATATTGTACGTCGACCTGCAGAGCTATTTATTATTCTGTTTACGTGTTGTTTTTCGTTTTTCTTTCTTGCGTTTTTTTTTTTTTTTTATTTTTTTGTCTACTTTATTTTTTTCGCGGTGTGTTGTTATATTATATTTTTTTAACGAGCTTAGTTCTCGTCGTTTTCCACGTGAAAATTTTAACAGTCTCTTCGTCGAATCCTCCCCTTTCCCACCCCCTGGACCCGTAATGTGCACCCCCACGACACGGCCAAATGATATTATGGAAATTTCACACGGCAATATCGTTATAGCGGAATTTAAATAAAAATTCGATATTAAACGCGTGTCACCCTAGTGCGCGCGCTCGCCTCGTCTCGATTTAACGTTTGCATATTTGCAAATTTCCCGTCTTATTAAACGAACCCTTATGAATAAATATCAATCGCGGTCAGACTTGGGCTTTGTTTAAGAAAAAAAAAATGGCAAAATGTTTGTTGCACGACAAAATGGGACTTGGAGAGGAAATAAACTGAAAAGGGAACTGTTTGAACGTCTTGTATTTATGTAAATAGTATTTTACAAAATTTTGGTCACTATTTTAAAGAAATTATCTAGATATGAGGGGTGGGGTATACTAGATTCAAAAATGGCCAACTCCCACTTTGGTGAAAATTGAATTAATAATGCAGTTCAATTCTGCTGTTACACTTGCTTTCTCGGGCATTTCAATTGGTTATGAAAGATATGTCTAAAAAGAACAAAAATTTTGTCCAACCCTTCGTAGTTGAACAGCCGATTAAAGTGGAACCCTATAAACATTTTAATGAACTTTAATTATCAGATGGCTAGTAAACGAGATTCGCCTGAAATAAACATAAGCAAAGTTATCCGGACTAATCATTTGAATAAAGAAGATAATAAAGATAATAAACCCCTCATATGTACATATCATTTTCAACCATTCACCCATCCACTGCTGGATGAAGGCCTCTGCGATCCTCTTCCATTCCTGTCTGTCTTGAGCAATCTGCATCCAGTTAACTCCACACATTCTTCTCAATTCGTCAATCCATCGTCCACTCGGTCTACCTTGCTTTCTTTCACATTCTCTCGAATACCATACCAGTATCTCCATCCATTCTTCTTACGTTTTAACTTTTTCACACGTTCCGCTATATCTGCCACTTTTGGTCATGCTTCTTACCCATGTATTTCTCTTACGATCTCTTCTCGTTATACCGAGCATACATACATCATTCCATGCTTCTTTGTGTGCACTGGATCTTGCGTAACATTCTTGAATTTAGCTACATACATCTTTAACAAATGGTCAATATTTATCTCAAAAGATCACCGTTACAGTTCTCAGTATTTATCGGTCATTGCTTTAACACTTGATGGTACGTATGTATGTACATTAAGTACAATATCAAAAATGCTAATTGCATATTATTTTCTACTGGCTTTTTTTTTTATATTGACCTCTAGCGGTTTCCTTAAGAAATAATGACCTTTTTGAATTCAAAATAATCATCCCTATGTAGGTCATATCATATATCAAGATATGTAGGTCATATCATATATATAATAGGCCTATTCCGTCTGTCTGTCTGTCTGCAGATAACGCTCGCTGAGGTAAATGATTAAAAGACACGAAATGTCCGCGAGTCGGATTTGAACCCGAGATCACCAGTTCTACTAAACTATGTACATAGATAATGACGAGCCTGCTACAATTTGACAATATTAATTCTCAAAAGGTTCCCGACTTTGCTGAATTATTAAGTTGTTGTATTATAGCGCGCCATCTATACAAAAACTATTAAATTTAATATTATTTTTTTTAAGCTCAATACTTTATTCATTTGTCAAGTATGCACTAATAGATATAGTAGCGTAAGGGTCTGCCTGGCCGGCTGACTGACTGGATAGCCGCGGATCGCTCGCATACGTTCTGCACGTACACATATACTCACCCACACAAACACTCACAGTACGTTGATATTCAACGGGCTTACACTAGTACGTATATAATAGCCCTATTCCGTCTGTGTGTCTGTGCGTCTGTGTGTCTGTCTGTTGATAACGCTCGCCGAGGTAAATAATTAAAAGATACAAACCGTCCGCGCGCGAGTGGGATTTGAACCCGAGATTACCAGTTCGGGACAGTGAGCGCTTACGCTATGATCCAAAGCCGATAATGCGAGATCTCCTATATTTGAACATAGAAATTCTTAGTAGGTTCGCGACTTTGCTAAATTGATACTTTGTTGAGTTATAAAGCGCCATCTATACAAAAACTATTCAACACACATATACTCACCACACAAACACTCACAGTACGGGTGATGGGAAACCACTCTGTTGATATTCAACGGGCTTACACTAGTAGATTAATAATATATACTCTGCATGACAGAAAGGTATATTGCATAGTAGATTTTTTGTAAATGCCTATGTTTAATGAAATTTAAAAATATATATTATTTTTTGTTGTATACATATGTACATATGTAGCTAATAAATTCTATTCAGGAAAAATTTCGTTTCATAGAAATCAATCCTAGTATTTCGTACATGGATTAATTCAAAGATGGTACAAACCTTTAAACGAAACCGTATCCAAGGCTCAAAATCTCGTCTTTGAGTACTTTGGTTACCGAGGCTTAACTTCGACTAGGGCGCACGTACAATATGAATATGATCATGTGCCTAATTAATTCAGGCCCCAAATATATTCATTTGCATAGTGTCCTGAAAGGGATTTCGACGTATAGATAGATACGTACATAGTTCGTTTCGCAGAATTTAACATCGCATAAACGGCTTCCGCTAAATTTTCCAATCTCTTTACAAACATTCAAAGGCAAAATTTACTCTGTTAACATTGTTGAAATGAGACTCGGCTTTGCTGTGAATCGAATTAGTGCCGATCGACGAAATAAAAACAGTCGCCGAGATGTTTTAAAGTTTATTTACAAATTCAATGGACAAGATAGTCAGTGTAGTGAATCGAACTGGCTGTATCTATTATCTGGTACTGTGCACCGAATTAAACTCTTTCATGTTTGCCTCGATTTGTTTGTGTGTGTGTGCAATTCGTTCTTGGAAAAATCCAATCGAAATGCTTCTTAGATCCAGACTCGGTCGGAAAATGGCTATTTCTGATCGTGACGCCATTTTCAGTCGAGGAAAACTAACTTTTCCCTGCAACGTTTCAAATAGTGCAGCTTTATAATTGACCTGTCTATTTTATACAAACTTATACAAGTACATATACTTTAGTGTAAAAACGTTGACAAAGCCGCAGTTTATTAAAGTTGAAACGAGAAATGAGTTTATAAAAGGAACGTACCATATTAAAAAAAAATAATGACCAAAATATTGCTTGCGCTAATCTGTGCATCGTTTTTACTTTATCCTATTCGGATAAAGTATTGTGATCGTGCGAAAATTCGACCTCGAGATTTTGACTGATTTGTATCGAGTATCATCCCCAGATCACGTTTTCATGATTTTTAAAAAATGTCTGTATGTCTGTATGTCTGTATGTCTGTATGTCTGTATGTCTGTATGTCTGTATGTCTGTGTACTTATGCGTGTGTGTGTCTGTATGTGTGTTTTCTCCGAAACTATCAAGGCTATCAAGCTGAAATTTCATATCTATTATTTTCACGTAAGGTGTAAGAGCCATAAGGAATTTGGTCAACATCAGTCAACCGGAAGTAGGGTTTTTTTCTTGTAGAAAATTCTAAAATTCTTTTACCACAGAATATTTCCGAAACGGCTCCGGGAATTTTGTCCAAATTTTTTCTTTATAACATTCTCTTTTTTACTTGAAATAGTTCAATTCAATTTTCATATATCTATGAAAGTAAATTGGAATAAAATTAACTAAAGTCTTATTGATTAAAAAGCAAAAAAAAGCTAATACACTGAAACCAGTGGCCGGGAACATTTTTCGAGTTAAGAGCCAAATTAGGAAAAACCTTTCAAAATTGGAAAGTTTGGGAGCCGCTATACATATATAATATTCGGATTATATATTTTAAATTTAATTTAATGTTACTCGTATAAAAGTATTATTGAAAAACGATTGAATGCTTTTTATAGCCATGAAGTTATACATATGTATGTAGAAATAGGATTCATTTTAATGTTATGTAAATTTTGTGTCTATATTTTTTGTTTCGCGCAAAACGTTGGATGACAGTGAGAGCCGCAGGTTTTCATACAAAGAGCCGCGTGAGGCTCCGGAGCCGCCGGTTCCCGACCACTGACTTGAACCATTCGGAAAATTTGCGTACCGGACTGAATTTTTCGCTTCGTTTTCTATCTACCTATAGTAATAACATGAATTTTAAACGTCAACCCATAAAACAGTACTTTCTTCTAACGAATTGATATACATAAATTGTTCAAATCTTCAATACGAATTTAATTGCTCGTTAAGTTTGTCGAATTTACATTGAAAATTATAGGTATAATACGGTATTATTCAAAATATAAACCACGCGTATTTAACACGGTATTCAATCAAAATTTCATTTGAACGTTCAATTACGTATTTATATTGAAAAATTAAGCTGTACCGTTGATATTGTTTACGTCGAGAAGCGTTATAATAATTAACAAAGGCGTCTCTTTATTATTGCGTCGCATAAATGTATATTGAATTCTGCGTAATTCGAGACATCAAATCCACATTAATTAAACACGACGACATATTGTCGTGACGATGGATTATTTTTGGACGAATCGCTTAACTTTGACGACATTTAATTATGAACGATTCGCCGTTGGATTAATTTGCGACGCGCGACGAAATTCACGTCCGTTCAATTTTGTTTTTAATAGAATTGGCTCTTTCGCGATTCTAACTGGACTGGAGTGGTTTTGTTCCACGTATCTACCCTATAACTACCCCTAGGGGGGTGTGGTCAGGCGTAAACAGGGCTATCCTTTACACGGGGGTTAAAAGCGTCCGGTCGCGCGAACTTCCCCGCTAATTCATTGAACATTTTCCGAAGAAAACCTTCTGGGTGCGGGCCAACAACCTTTTGTCCGGAAAATAATGCAACTCAATATTATTATCGTCGAATTTTCCAGTGATACATTCGACCGACGCTTTTGGATACACGTACAATTGAATAGATGGATAGTTTTTCCATTGTGTAATTTTGCAGTCGAATTATAAAAAAAACCTTTTAGTGAAAAAAATTCAGAAAAAAAAAATAGTATATACATATGTAAGCTTTTCGTTCACAAAGGTATACCATCAAAACTATTATTTATTTATTTTATATAATATTAGCTAATTTAACTTACATCTATTGCACATTATACACTATATTTATACATACTACTATCCTCACACTTTGCAAGAATGTATCTATGGTCTTAGAAGACTTGACGCACTCAGGCTGGGCATTATTATATATATAATAGCCGAAATCCGTCTGTCTGTCTGCTGATAACGCTCGCTGAGGAAAAATTGGAAAAAAACTTGGCAGTGGGGATTGGGGTTCGAACCCACGACCTCACGCTCAAGAGGTATCGCGCTAACGCTCACTCTATCGCGGTCGGTTGATTTTGTCCTTTTAAACATTACCTATAGTTAAAATAAATAGGAAATGAGGAAAAATAATTAAAATACCAGAATGAGTGGGGTTCAAAATCGGAACGACAAGTTGGTAGTTGAGAACGCTGACGTATCAGCTACGGGCGCTCGCTAAGAGAGACCTATTTTACCTATATACACGCGAACTTGACTGCTTTACCTACATACCTACCTTTTTTTGTTTTTTTACTTACAAAATTATAATTATTATATATTAATATTAATATATATATTAATAATTATAATATAATAAAAATAAAACTGGGTATTAATTAAATTATCGAAATTATCGTTTCCGTTGGATCAATTAGATGGCGCTTTATAAACTATTATTTTTTTTATTACAACTCACAAAATAGCAGAATATTATTATATATAATAATTAATAATTATAATATAAATAGTAATCGGGGATCGATCGATTTGGGTAATGGGGATCTCTATTACGATATTACGATATTTAAAATTCGTTTTACGTTTTACGAGCGCGCTTTACGATATTTAAAATTCAGCGGGCGTTGATATTCAACGGGCTTACACTAGTACATTAATACAACCCTGTAAAAAAAAACACCAGCTGTCTTTGTTTTCCTTACTCTACCTACAACTAATTGGTTCTTATTTCTAGTACAATAACTGTGTATATCACTATTTCTAATGATATAATTCTTAAAATAATTTGGCAATAACTTATGATCTAACTATATAAACAAAAGACAGTGTGCTTAACTTTAAACAATTTCTAATACTCACCCATCCCAATTCATCTAACATACTTCTAATACTTTTTAGTCTACCAACATTCAAAATACCTCTCATAGCTGTATTTTGTAACCTTTGCATTTTATCTAAATCTTGGCCACTGAACATATTAAGTACAGTGGCATAATAAACCAGGTGTGGCAAGACAGATGTATTATAGACTAAAATCTTACTTTTTCTACTTAAAATATTTCTTAACCTATGTACATATAACACCAACTTTTCTAGCCATTTTTTTAATTATATATTCAGCATGTACCTATAAAGTTCAGCTTAGAGTCTATATGAATTTCCAAATATTTTAAATTATCAACTATTTCAATAATTGTATCATTAATCCTAACTTCATTCAACACATTTTTAGTATTCAACCACATTATTAAAGCTACAATAATAATACAAACATCATTTTAATGTTCATATTGTCTTGTTTATTATGGTATGGAAGTTTTTGCCAAACAGATGATTATATTAATGCGGAAATTAGCATTTTAAAAGATTTACAGAAAATATGCACTTTACTGGGGAAATTCATTAAATACTCGTAGTATGCTGAACTATTCATGCGTCAATAAACACTGTGCAACAAAAAATCATGTTTTTGAGTTACCCGGTAAAAATCAACACATTGTTAGAAGATTAAATGAACTTAAAATTGATTTATTTTTTATTACCATACTTGTATTAGTTTCCGATATATGATGTTTTGTAAATACCATTTTGTATTATCGTTAATTTTTTGTCACACTTAAAAAAATAATAAAGCCAATATGCCAACTTTAAAAAATTAATTAGTCCCTCGAATGTTATAATTATGCAGAATAAAGAAACCTTGTAAATCATATGGACACTTGAACTAATTTCTATCAAGTTAAAATTCAAGCTAAGCTGAAATTTATTTATACTACAAATACATATGTAAACCAATCATACATGATAAATACATACATATGTACATATATGTACATATATTCAAAAGCCATTTTTAGTTTATTTTTTTTTTTTAAGTTGAGCTAATTTAAAAATCGAATCACGAACATACCCTTTCACCAAAGTTAGCCTATCTTTCTACCTATCTTCTCGTGAATATTCAATGCTGTATCGCTAAAAATTATTTTTCAAACAAAATTAATTATTCATCGAAATCAATTATTAACAAACAATATGTTTAATATTCTTTCGCAGTTGCCTCAATAGAGCCGACATTATAAAAGTGTTCGACGGTAGAAGCCCTAATACGCCTGCTATCACTGTACTGTGCAATGAAGGATCAGGTACGCATATCAAAAAACAAATAAATTGATTTTAAATTATTCATAAACTCTAACTGTATTTTTTAATTATTTTTTCAGAACTAGAAATCTTATCTACGGGATCTGATTTATTCATAGAATTCACTGCCAACTCGGATTGGCCAGGTCAGGGCTTCAAAGCGAGCTTTCAATTTCAACCATTGGAAGAGGCGACCAATCCAGGTAAAATTCATTTCAATATCGTTTTATATGTAAAGGGTGATATAAGATACATATATTGCATGTGATCAAAACGTATATGTATGTAAGTAATCTAATTTTAAATGTTGAAAAAATAATTGCGAAATTTTACCGCACGTAAAAGCTCATAGATCGTACACGATTGCTTAATTCCTTCTGCATTATGCAGTTTTCTGCATTCTTTTCGTGCGATTTAGATCGGTGCACCCCTAGAGCACCATAAACCACCCTCGCCTGCACTGGATGTGGGGTCTTCGGTGGAGCAAAAGCCGTATTTTGCATGTTTATCCTCGAATTTACACCTGATGTGCATTGCGGATACCGGCCGTAAACATTTCCCGTTCGTTTGATTTAAACCAGCACGCGAGAACTTGTCCCGCAAAATTTAAATACGCAAATTCACACTTGGTAGGACGCCACTGCGTGCGACATCGACTCTAACGTATTATCTCAATTGAATCGGTGTATGTCCGTGTCTGTCTGTCTGTGTCTGTCTGTCTGTGTCTGTCTGTCTGTGTCTGTCTGTCTGTGTCTGTCTGTCTGTGTCTGTCTGTCTGTGTCTGTCTGTCCGTGTCTGTCTGTCCGTGTCTGTCTGTCTGTGTCTGTCTGTCTGTGTCTGTCTGTCTGTGTCTGTCTGTCTGTGTCTGTCTGTCTGTGTATGTGTGTGTCTGTCTATCTGTGTATGTCTGTCTGTGTGTGTTTCTATCTGTGTGTCTGTCTGTCTGTTGTCTGTCTGTTAGTGTAAACCCGTTGAATATCAACGCACGTGTTTGACGCAATTGATTACGTAACAATTTAGCAAAGTTGCGAACCTACTAAGGATTAATGTTGGGTGAACGCGTCAACGGTAACTCACCCGACCTGGTGAACACGTGTTCAAATCCCACTCGCAACGTTCGTATTTATTTCAGCCTTTTTTGTCTTCAGCCTTGGGCTATTATGTACATATATGTATTTATAACTAGTATAAGCCCGTTGAAAATCAACGGAGCGGTTTCTCATCACCCGTACTGAAAAATAATATTAAATTTAATAGTGCATGTTGACGTAACAGTTTAGCAAAGTCGCGAGCCTGTTGAGAAGTAATATAGTCAAATTGTAGCAGGCGCGTTATTATCTAGTTTGGATCACAGCGTAAGCGCTCACTGTCCCGAACTGGTGATCTCGGGTTCAAATCCCACTAGCGCGACGTTCTGGTTTTTTAATTATTTAACTAGGCGAGCGTTATCGGCAGACAGTCACACAGATATGTCTGTCTGATTCTGTTTCTTTCTATCCATTTGTATTTGTCTGTCTGTAGATACACTTACTTTTTAGCTCTCCACTCTGACTATATCTCTGTATTTCTGTCTCTGTTTGTTTTTTTACCTGTCTGTCTTTATTTCTCTCTGTCCCTATATCTGTATCTCTGCCTCTGTCTGCTTGTTCCATAAACATTCCCACGCCGTTTAACAAACTTTACAGATCCCACGGGTCTTATATGAAAAATTAATGCAATAGGAAACATTATTGTTTTGATGATTCTAGTTAATGACGGTTAAAGCAAATTGAGTATGGCCAGTTCAGAAAAACACAAATATTTTACGTTTCAATACAAATTACTAGAGTGTACTACATACAACTAGTTTTATACGAAATAAGCACATTGAACTCGTTCATACATATTAAAATTTTCAATACTAGATTGAAGTAAGTAGCTTTGAACCCAACTGTGAGGGGTTAAGTTTCAAGCTGCGCCTACCCCCTATTAACCCCTTCACAGCAGCCCCACACTCCCCTTATATAGTGTATATATTTGCACGCTATGCGCCTAGCAAACTGCGAAACTTATTAATGTCTTAGAGGCTGCAGAAAAGCAATATCGCACTTTAATTTCCGGGTTTGCGAGACTTACGAGAAACGAAAACGTGAATAATGAAAGCCGACCCAACACAACCCCACACCCCTTTTTTCACCCCTTGGGACATTCGTGCATCCGAGTGACGTCAAACGTCATGTAATCGTGCAATTTTGACAGTTACGGGATGTTGATATTCGATGAAGGAAATTTCCCTGTTGCGACCAATCGCTTTTGACGTTTTTTGGCGAAATTTTCGACATTTGAAACGCTTCGAGGATAAATTATCATATTATGGTTACGGACGACAAACAAATTAAAATATTAACCATCAATATAATATTAACTCGTTGAAACGTACATAAATACTCTAATGGAAGTTTGATTATATACTGCGACTTATTTATTAGTTTATTTCCGTGCAATAAAAAACCTAACCTAACTCAATTCTCAGTATCTGCAGAATACAGTTTCCAATTTGACAAATTTAATTCCAATACTATTGAGCCGGTGAAATGGCTCAGATAAAGGGCACAATAACGCACACTATACACAATAGACCATTTACAGCAGTGAACGTGAGCACAAAATCAATAGCCGAATATTGGTAATCAATAAAGCAAAATATAGAGATGACACATCACATCAGTGCCTTTCAAACTGTAGTCTACAAATATTATATAATTATATATTAATCATTCACTGTCCATTATATTGTAACATACTTCATGGTACATTATGTACATACATTTTTGTATAATATTATATGGAATCAGCAAAAATAAAACAAAATCTATTTCAATTCGTCATCTTTCCAATGTATTAGTGTTTTTTGCCGAATGAATTACACTGAGCAACAAAAAAAATCACGTTGAGTTACCGGAGCGGAGACTCAAAAATTATTACTAATTCTAACCCACTGAATCCAAATATGATAATGAAATTTATTGGTTATTTCTGGTTCATGATATGAGCGTTTAAAAATATGGACAATTTTACATTAATTTTTACACTATGTTTAAATATTTACATTACATTTTTTTGACTTTTAAAATTTGCTGGACGATTACTTATAGGTATTTTAAAGTTTTTCAAATATCAAAATTAAAAGTAAAAATATGTGACTATTGCTTTCAATACTCATTTTGAACACAAAAAAAAAATGGTAAAATTGTTCATTTTTTTTAAACGTTCATATCTCATAAAAAAGAGCTAGCCAACAAATTTAATTATCATATTCAGATTCAGTGGGTCAAATTTAGTAAAGATTGACTAGTCTCCGCTCCGGTAGTTTTTTTTGTTGCATAGTGTTATTAATGTCAAAATTAACTCTTGAAAATTTTAAAAGGTATTTCACACAATAATATTTTTATTTTTGTTTTGTTTTTAAACAGTATAAGAGTCTTAAATGGTAACAATCGACTTAATGGTTTAATTTCGCATAAATGGTTCAATATGGCCCTACATTTACTCTTCAACTTTGAAACGTTATCGTTTTTTTTTGGTCCATCGTGTATCTATGGTTATTGTATGAAATTTAACTGACATACGACTGCTATATTCTAAGAATTTTCAAATAAATTGGTGAAGAAAGAAGTTACTTTTTGTATGAGAAAATACGATATTTAATATTATATAAATGTTAGACATTTTTCAGCATTTTATTTTGCGTCAAATAAAAAATCAATGGACGGCCATTTTTAATTGAAACCGAATTCTATCAAACAAATTTGCATTTTTCTTTATTTTAGTGGCTGCCGGCGATGAAAAATCTTTTACGAATTTTCTTACTGTAAATTATAATGAAAACATTTCGAACGTCTCGAATTTATCCAAAGGCGCGCCAAATTCCAATCGAAAAAACTGTTAAAACAAAACGGAAACGGAATAATTCCAATTTACCGAGTCGTTTAAGAGTTGTCGCGGCTACCTCGTAAAACATCATTTAAATATATATGTATGTAATAGGTATTACACATTATTGAAGCGGCAAAATAGCGAATCGTAGCGGAAAATTTAATACTATTGGGAGCGTAATCCCCGAAATCCGATAGATAGCTCCGGTGTATTGTCTCAATAATATCCGCCGGAAATTGCTATGTATTTATGTGCTGACCATTCACATCCCTCTGGCAAATCCCTATGTGGCGAAAGCTCAGTTTATATTCAACATGTCGAGCTGAATTGTTTACAACTGTGTCGAGTCTCAAAATGGCGAAAATGCGTAGTTTATATCTATTTGGGTCACGTTTTCTATTCTGGATTTAGGATCTGGTCTAATTTTGATAAATACTGATACTGTAAGCCGGGCGATAGCTAACAGTAGGCAATGGAAAACCACTGGAGAGTATCTCTCCCTAGTAACTTCAATATTTTTATTTATTTTATTTTTATTTTATATAATATTAGCTAATTAGCTAATTTAACTTACATCTATTACATATTTATAACAACTACATAAATCTATTACACATTATACACTATACTTATACATAACTACTATCTCTCACAGAGGTGTCTCCTCACACTTTTCAAGAATACATCTATGGTCTTAGAAGACTTGACGCATTCCGGGAGGCATTATACATTAATTAAACACCACCAGCTGTCTTTGTTTTCCTTACTCTACCTACAACTAATTGGTTCTTATTTCTAGTACAATAACTATGGATATCACTATTTCTAATGATATAATTCTTAAAATAATTTGGCAATAACTTATGATCTAACTATATAAACAAAAGAAAATGTGCTTAACTTTAAACAATTTCTAATACTCACCCATTCCAATTCATCTAACATACTTCTAATACTTTTTAGCCTACCAACATTCAAAATACCTCTCATAGCTCTATTTTGCAACCTTTGAATTGTATCTAAATCTTGGCCACTGAACATATCAAGGTACAGTGGCACAATAAACCAGATGTAGCAAGACAATTGTATTATAGACTAAAACCTTACTTTTTCTACTTAAAATATTTCTTAACCTACATAAAACACCAACTTTTCTAGCCATTTTTTTAATTATATATTCAGCATGTACCTATAAAGTTCAGTTTAGAGTCTATATGAATTTCCAAATATTTTAAATTATCAACTATTTCAATAATTGTATCAGTAATCCTAACTTCATTCAACACATTTTTACTATTCAACCACATCATTATAGCTACAATAATGATATAAACATCATTTTAATGTTCATATTGTCTTGTTTATTATGGTATGGAAGTTTTTGCCAAACAGATGATTATATTAATGCGGAAATTAGCATTTTAAAAGGTTTACAGAAAATATGCACTTTACTGGGGAAATTCATTAAATACTCGTAGTATGCTGAACTATTCATTCGTTAATAAACACTGTGCAACAAAAAATCACGTTTTTGAGTCAACCGGGCGGAAACCCAAAAATTATTATTAAATCTGATCCACTGAATCCGAATATGGTAATGAAATTTGTTGGTTGTTTATGAGAATATGAGCGTGTAAGAAAATGGTCAGTGGTAATTTGTTATTATCGTTTAACAAAATAAAAATAATTATACTATGTATTGTATGAAATGAGCTTCTCCTGTGAATTTTTTTCAAAAGCGCAAAATATGACATCCATTCTATAAAAACCAACAGAATAAATGTACTTAAAATTGATTTATTTTTTATTACCATACTTGTATTATTAACTATTTCAATTATTGTATCATTAATCCTAACTTCATTCAACACATTTTTACTACCACATCATTTTTGTTTTATTCACGTTTAGTTTTAATTTATTTTCATGACATTATTTTTATGACAGACGGTAATTTTTTTTTGTGAAATAGTGAATAGGGTTATCAAGTAAACCAATGCTAATATACCGTACTAAATTTAAGTTTGTATCGATCTGCCTTCAATTCGTTCAATTAACTTTTCCCGGAAGTGAAGCTGAAAATATAACGAGCAAATACACACACACACACAAGCTCGTACTAGGGGTTGGCTTTAACTTATTCAGGTGTTTCGAAACGCGGACCGCAGTCCTCAATTATTCAACCGTGCCGCTGCGGCTGCGGCAGAGCTCTACTATATCGACCGGAACTGATTGTCGCCACTTTCGTATTTTGCAGTCACTCTCGTCAATTATTAACTGCCTAATTCAAATTCCAACTCTCTAATTTCGTGACTGTTGTTTGCTCACTGCATACAAATATATACACTCGTTTGATAACAAAACATTGACTGATCGGTCGTCAGGCTTAACACAACCTAGCCTTATATGTATATCGTCATTATACACTGCCGTCCTAAACCCACTTAACGTAACTGACAAAAATTACGAAAATGAGTTAGATGTGTTTTAGGGGTTTTATGGGGCCGTATTCTTGTGATTTTTCATATCAAAATTAATGTATCTTCATCCAAAAGTGACTTTTTTAAGCTATTAAATCTAACGTATCTGACATGCGCAGAGAAATAGTATCACCAATACTTAGTGAAAATAACGTATCCAATATTTACTTCGGTCACTACCTTATCACGAAAGATTGAAAAGTCTCGTCTCCACATTGGAGACAAGTAGATTAAGAGGTGATTTAATTGAAGTATTCAAAATAATAAAAAATCATTATTCATGTGAAATGACCAACCTCATTATGTTCAATGAGAACCCTCATCTAAGAGGTCATACTCTTGGACTCCGAAAAGAAAAATCAAATAAGATTGTTAGAGATTCATTCTTTTCAAATAGAGTGGTTGAAGTTTGGAATAGTCATATGTATACATTAATAATGAATAATGAAGTGACGTAACTACTAAAGTATTCATTTTATTTTAATTTTTTCATTAAAATTATCAAAACACAATAGAAAATAACCTCATGCACTAAAAAAAAAAGTTTAAATAAATCAGTAATATATGAAGAAAAACACAAATTTAGAATAAAAACTTTCAAGTCCATTTATCTCGATATTGTTGTTTTGTCAGTTACGTTAAGTGGGCTTAGGACGGCAGTACACTGTACATGCCAATTGCCGTAACTCTCACTTTTCACCGAAGTGATATTTTGATGGAAATGGATTGATTGCATACTCTTACATGAACTGGCCAAGTATCGTAAATTATTAAAACGTATACTATCACTATGTAGAAATGATAATGATACTTGTTGTAGTTTTTTTTTAAATAATTTCAATAAATATTATTTTGATTAGTTGCACATTGCTCTTACAAAGCGCTTAGCGTTTTAACATTAATAGTTAAATATTTACTCATCATATCATTGCGAAATTTTTAACAGAGCATTGAAGTCCGTTTTCAATCAAATATGATTGATATTTTTTAATAATATTTAAATAAATCCAATGCCTACAGTTTTTTTCACTTCCTGAATAATTTAATATTTGAGGGTTACGGCAATTGGCCTGTACAGTGACGATATCTTAAACAGCCTAACCTAACATCCTAACCTAACAACCTAACCTGACAACCTAACCTAACAACCTAACCTACAAACCTTACCAAATAATATACGCTAATAGCATCACCTTACAACCTCACATTAAAATCAAAATTACAACCTAACCTAAGCTAACAATATAACCTTACAACCTAACCTTGGTATAATTTTTTTTTTCGATGATTGCTAAATTGATTTCCAGCAGCTATAGCAATGCACAAAATCATCAATACATATCTGGAATCAAACCACAAATCTTCAATTCATAAATATAAAATGAACTACTGGCTTTAATATTGCCATTGTTTAACGTATAACATATACGACAGTTTAAAACCGATCCTCGCCACTAGAAACCGTACAAGAATCGCGCGTGATTGCGTTCATATGCATTTAAAACCGTATGCACAATTCGCGTTCGTTTCAAAGCAACGATGCAGAAAATGCATCATTGTCGAGATTTTAATTTGACCCTTCAAACACGACGAAAGGTCTTAGGGGGGATGGAAAGGGATGAAGGCTTTAGGGGTGAATGCATTTAATTACACCAGACCCGAGGCGACAACTGAACAACGTTGCACCACTTTTGTTCGGGGTCGCGTTAACCGAGTTTACCCAGTGCCCCAACTGCTAAAATGGTCTACGTATCCCTCGTATAGCCTAATCCAGATAGACTGTGTTATGGGGATGCTTTGTATGTACCTGAGGGTACTTTCATAAAAATTAAATTCCTGCTAAAATGCATTCCGAGAGGAAAAACGCTAGCGAAATGATTTTCTCGCGACCGACGACCCAACGACTTTACACTGTGAAAATAATCAAATTGAGGTCATATTGTAATAATTATTTTCGATGTAAAAATTCTATCAAACTTACAATAGAGCTTCGTTTAAAAGTAATTATGGTTTAAAATCATTGAAATAATAAAAAAAAATCTTTATTTATGTATGTACATATATGTTACGCAAGATCCAGTGCACATGGAGAAGCACGGAAAGAAGTAGGCTTGGTATAACGAAAACAGATCGTAAGAGGAATACATGGATAACAAGCATGACCAAAGTGGCAAATATTGCAGAACGTGTGAAAAAGTTGAAGTGACAATGGGCTGGACACAGCAAAAACAATGGATGGCAAATGGACTCAATAAATACTGGAATTGTATCCGAGAGGATGTGAAAGAAAGCAAGGTAGACCGAGTGGAAGATGGACTATACGACTGATGCGTACTGCCGGTTATGACATATGGATGTGAAACGTGAATGCTACGTAAGATCCAGTGCACACAAAGAAGCATGCTTAATGTATACTTGGTATAACGAGAAGAGATCGTAAGAGGAATACATGGGTAAGAAGCATGATCAAAGTGGCAGATATAGCAGAACGTGTGAAAAAGTTGAAGTGGACACATAGCGAGAAATAAATGAACGGCAGATGGACGCGAGAAATACTGGAATGGAATCCGAGAGGATGTGAAAGAAAGCAAGGTAGACCGAGTGGACGATGGGCTGATGAATTTTATAAGAATGTTTGGAGCCAACTGGATGCAGATTGCTCAAGACAGACAGGAATGGAAGAGGATTGGAGAGGCCTTCATCCAGCAGTGGATGGTGAACGGCTGAAAATTATGATGTATGTATATAGATATGTACATATGTACATGAGTACAGTCGGCACTCACACAATAAACTCGGAAAATCGTGGAAATATGTCTGTCTTCTACTTAGAGCTCATATAATATGTATAGCCATCATAAAATCCGACTTTTTTTTTAACTCTGTAATGAAAAATCTAAATTTTTCAGTGTCTACTGTAGTATTTTGCACTAAAATACAATGTAAAATTTATTTCAGTCTTGTATGTATAATATACTACTTTTTACATTTGTTTGAAAAAAATTGAAAAATTTTCACGCACAGTGCTACAAAATTAAATTAAATTATACACTATTATAGTTTCTATGGGAAAAAATATACGATATTCTCTCGCGGGAAATCATAGCGATTCTTTTGCGTTGCACAATAACGCTATTATTTATGATAAGTTGCGCAATCCATTAAACTTTACACAATACCGAGAATTGCCACCGCACATTACGTATGATTAATTCTTCATGATATATATAATTATTGCAATCCGTCATTCATTATTATTTATATAAAAACACATGCATAGAATTCTCAGCTTGCGTATAACAAAATAATACCGTACCTGACAGCCCAAGAAACATGGATGATGTATAACTCAATACATCATGTTACTTTCGCGTGACTAAATGAATACGATTTCGTACGAATAATGTGCTGTAAATTTCACAAAATTCAACACACACACACAACATTTTAATATTCAATTAAGCGTATCGCAGTTGTCAAGTGTCGCCAAATTTTCGAACTAGCGTGTGTAGTTTCACGATACAATTAACCACACCCAATCCACCGAATCTACCCACTGCATTGGATAGATTAAATCGCAGCCATACCTGTACACTCGATTGCGGTCAGCTGGGGTCGATTGTACACGAATCCGGCTAAAATTGGCAAAACCAGTGCTACGTGTGTAATTCCGATTATCGTCGATTCAAATATTGCGTTTAATATCAGCGCCAAATGTTTGGAATCTCTGGCTAATTTCGCAACGTGCCATTTGCCAATGCAATATGCGGCAATATAACGGGCGTGTGCAAACATCCAATAACTTGACTGAATATTTTATATAATTGATTAAAAAAATACTATATTAAAACAATACAGTTGATATTTTCAACATAAATAATCATACAATTTTTCAACCCTTTAAAACGTAATTACTATCAAAAGATAACTTTCGTATATTAAAAAAGTTCCTTATAAAAATTTTATAGCCTTCAAACGTAACTTTGTATTATAATTTCTTCAAAAATTCTTCTGAAGTTTTAATTATCGATTATTTATTCTTAAGCATTCTGCATTATTTGTATCTCGTTAGTTATTCCAAAGTGTTTATAGTGGGTCGCGAGCCGATTTTTTGAGTTTTTTTTTTAATGTGAGTTGTTTTTTTGGAGACGTAAAAGATCTCAGTGTGTTATTTGCCGCAATGCACTCGCAAACGATAGCATGCGACCGAACAAATTGCGTCGGCACATTTAGACGATGCATCCGGATTTGAATCGCGCTAACTAGTAAGCTGCTTGGTATAAAAAGAAGAGATCGTAAGAGGAATACATGGGTAAGAAGTATGACCAAAGTGGCAGATATAGCGGAACGTGTGAAAAAGTTGGAGTGGACACATAGCGAGAAGAATGGATGGCGGATGGGTGCTAGAAATACTGGAATGGTATCCGAGAGACTGTGAAAGAAAGCAATGTAGACCGAATGGAAGTTGGGCTGATGAATTGAAAAGAATGTGCGGAGTCAAGTGGCTGCAGATTGCTGCTCAAGACAGACGGGAATGGAAGAGGATTGGAGAGGCCTTCATCCAGCAGTGGATGGTGAACGCCTCAAAATGATGATGATGATGAAGAGTAAGAAATAAGTTTAGAGCTCGAAACGATTTCGCTATCAAATAACACGATTTCACGCGGAATCGATGAGCTCATCTTTTTTAACATTTTTAACATTGCAACTGAACGAGTCCAAAAATGTATCTCGACATTTACTTTGACTTCGTTTTTTAGATGAAAACTGACTGAAACCACTATTTTTTTTTTTTGCCAATCCAATTTGCATATCTTGGAGAACAGCTGGTCCAGTCTTGGAATTTTTGGTTCACGCCGGTGATTCCCAAACATTAGCTTTCCAAAAGCGTTATTTCTTTTTAAGTAAAAATAGTTACTTGACAGAGGTGAATCAAATTAATTTTTGTATTATAGATTCTCACACATTCTCTTTATTTTATAAAGCCTCTAAAATATCTCTGATGCAATTTTTCATCTCCAAATTTCATCAAAAGTGAAAATATATTATTTGAATAACAGTTTTGCAACCACTGGAAAAAAAATTTTTAGAATAGCTGGTTATTTTGGCAACAGTGTTAGGCAATATGTTAAATCATTATTTTTTGAGAAAATAATTTTTTTGTCGAACGTTTTAAAATTTTATGAAGAAAGGTAATCATGATTTTCAAATCAAGTTTAACCCATGTTCAAATCTTGTCTCGTAAAGTTGCTTACCCTGGTCGGACGGTCCAAGTCCTCAAATAATTTATTCAAGAAACAAATTTAAAAAAAAATTAAAATCCTCGAAATTACGGTATTTTCAAGTTGGTAAAGATGAAATAGATATGTTACTATTGAAAAATTTGATTCTTCTAATGATTTTTCATCTTATACAATGCCGAGGATATGTGTTTCGCGGATTTATAGTTATTTTTTGTCCCAAGAGGTTAAAAATATTTTATTTTTGTAATTGACTTTCATCGTTTGGAAATTGAAAAATGTCAAAATTAATTCCGAGTTCAAAGAGTTAAAATGTGAAAATTATTTCTTAGTCGTTTTATTGTTTCATTATTGCTTTATTAATTAATTATATGTGCCGTTTAAATATTTATGACAGTAATAAATTAATTAATAATAAACGCGCTCGTATCATTGCCACGCTCGCGCATAATAGCTATTAGCGATCGCTACACACACTCGTACGAAAATATTCAAGGCTCAGCCGCATTGGCGTGTAAAGGGTTAAAGCCTTCGTCGAGAGCAAGGTTAATAAGTCCCATTTTACGTTTAATTTAAATCATCAACAACATTTTAACCACCCACCCCTCTCATTGCAATGCGCCCGACGCTCCGTACGCAGACGGGCCCCGCGTGATAAGGGTTAAAGAAGCTGGTGTGGGAAGAGGTGGCACTCACATGTTACAAGAATCATTAGTCCAGGGGTAGTGGCATGCCAACACGCGACCGGATCATTACACACGTTACTATGTAACTCTACGTACGCAAATGTAATAACACGTCGAATTTAAAAAAAAAACGCGCCAAATTGTTCAACGTGGAGATAAATTAACGCCAGTTACATTATATTATATATATAATAGCCGAAATCCGTCTGTCTGTCTGCTGATAACGCTCGCTGAGGAAAAATTATTAAAAAACCAGAAAGAGTGGGGGATCGAACCCAGGACCCCAGCCTCGAGAGAACTCGCACTAATGCTATTCGCTATCGCCCTTGGTCAATTTAGTCTTTTTTTTTAAACATTACCTATACAAGGGATCATGACTACATAGATCACGCTATAAAAACTATTATTTTTTTTTGTTTTTTGATTTTTACAAAATCACTTACAAGATTATAATTATAATATATATATAATAATCAATAATTAAAATATAAATAGTAAAGTAAAAAAAAAATCGATACTACGGGATTGCTATAATACATAGATGGCGCTATAAAAACTATTATTTTTTTTTTGTCACTTACAACCGTGCGATCAATTAGTGGGGATCTCTATTAAAGAAGCGCTTTACGTAATTTAAAATTCAGCGGGCGTTGATATTCAACGGGCTCACATTAGTATGTACATATATAATAGCCGAAATCCGTATGTCTGTGTGTCTGTCTGTCTGCTGATAACGCTCGCCTCGGTAAATTATTAAAAAAAAAACCAGAACGTCGCGCGAGTGGGATTTGAACCCGGTATCACCAGTTCGGGCAGTGGGCACTTACGCCGTGATCCAAACTAGATAATAGCGCACCTGCTACAATTTGACTATATTAATTCTCAATAGGCTCGCGACTTTGCTAAATTATTAAGTTGTTGTATTATAACGCGCCATCTATGCAACAACTATAAAAACTATTAAATTTAATATTATATTTAAGCACGGGTGATAAGAAACCACTCCGTTGATATTCAACGGGCTTACACTAGTTATAAATGTAGTAATAACCCAAATCCGTCTGTCTGTCTGCTGATAACGCTCGCCTCGGTAAGTGATTAAAAAACCAGAACGTCGCGCGAATAGGATTTCAACCCAGTATCACCAGTTTAGGACACTGAGCTTACGCTGTGATCCAAACTAGATAATAACGGGTCTGCTTCAATTTGACTATATTAATATCTTAATAAGCTCGCGACTTTGCTCAATTGTTACGTGTTGTATTTTAACGCGCCATTTATGCAACAACTATAAAAAACTATTAAATACACATATACACATCCGTTGATAATCAACGAGCTTACACTAGTATATACATATGTAAAATAGCCCAAAACCGTCTGTCTGTCTACTGATAACGTCGCGCGCGAGTGGGATTTGAACCGGTGATCACCAGGTTGGAATGAGTCGCGCTAACACTATCATCCAACGGGGGCGATGACGAACCTGCTACGATTCGACAATATATGTCAATAGGCTCGCGACTTTGTTAAATTGTTACGTTGTTGTATTATAACGCGCCATCTATGCAACAACTATTACATACACATATACATACTCACCACACAAACACTCACAGTATCAGGCGATGAGAAACCACTACGTTGATATTCAACGGGCTTACACCTAGCTCTATAATATAATGGACCGAAAAGGTATCAGTTTAATTTGCAAAATCGTCGAGCTTCATCCGTACAACGATTTGCAGATTAGACCAGGCTTAAAGTCGACTGTCGAATGTCAAGCAGAAAGACAAATACGCGCGCGGCCAACGCTCTAATCGGTATTATTAAAAACGCGACACCTTAAATAATTCATTTTAAAGCCCCATGTATTGATAAGGTATGTTGTTGAATTCTTTCGTATAAAGTTTGACCACCCCTGACAAGTAATGACAGTGTAAAGGGGGTGGTTTGAGACCGTGACCCCCCACCTACCCCTCCCCTCTCTCCGGTCACAATGAATTCCGGTCTGACCGACAAATACGCTTAATTGTTTGAGTGAGTTAAATTAAGGGTAAATATTTAACCGCTCAACTTGCGCGAGTAAATTATTTAATAATCCACTGTACAAACCGGGTCTACGCTTCTCCTTCCATCGTCAGTGCCGCGGCAAGAATTTAAAACTTGCAAATTATATTTGTATTAATTACGTTGAAATTCCGCGAATGTTTAAGATGTGCTTTTTGTTGGGGCGCAGAATTCCGAGAAAAAGGCTTTCAAATACATACGTAATAATATTCGTTTGCTTTTTGATTTAATTCGTTAAAAACATCCACGTTGAATTACACTGAGCAACAAAAAATCACGTTTTTTAAAACCCAGAGCGGAGATTATTAAATCTTTACTAAATTTGACCCACTGAATTCGAATCCGTTAATGATTTTTGTTGACATGCTTTCGTTTATGAGATATTCGCGATTTAAAAAATGTAAAAAAATATCCATTTTTTTGGATTTTGCGGTCTATAACTCAAAATATAGTATCGCTGTGCTCAAAGTGAGTATTGAAATCAATAGTCAGATATTTTTCCTATTGATTTTGATCTTTTATTGCTTTGAAATACTTATAATTAATTATCTATCGAATTTTTAAAGTCAAAAATATATATTTTTTTTACACACTTTTTTCCCGTGCTATTGGCGTTTATTTATTATTTCACCACGTTTATAAGGATTGGTTTTCTACCTCTATATTTTTTTATTTTATCTAAACGTACTAATTTGAGCAGAAAATGATTTTAAATTAGATAGATAATTAATTATAAGTATTTCAAAGCAATAAAAAATCAAAATCAATAGGAAAAATATCTGACTATTGATTTCAATACTCACTTTGAGCACAGCAACACTATATTTTGAGTTATAGGCCGCAAAAGCCAAAAAAATGGATATTTTTTACATTTTTTAAATCGCGAATATCTCATAAACGAGAGCATTTCAACAAAAATCATTATCGGATTCGAATTCAGTGGGTCAAACTTAGTAAAGATTGATTAATCTCCGCTCTGGGTATTTTTTTTGTTGCTCAGTGTTATTGGCATTGCAAGCCCAATATTTTTATCATCATTTTCCACTTCATCCACTGCTGGATGAAGGCCTCTCCAAATCCTCTTCCATTCCTGTCTGTCTTGAGCAATCTGCATCCACTTGACTCTATGCATTCTTCTCAATTCATCGGCCCATCGTCCACTCGTGCTTCCTCGCTTTCTTTCACATCCTCTCGGATAGTATTCTAGTATTTCTTGCGTCCATCTGCCATCCACTCTTCTCGCTCTGTGTCCAGCCCATTGCCACTACTTCTTACCCATGTATTCCTGTCATGATCTCTTCTTCTTATATCAAGCATACATCTTTCCATGCATCTCTGTGTGCACTGGATATTACGTAGCATTCTTGAATTTAGCATCCATACGTCATAACTGGCAGTACGCATTGGTCGTATTCCTTCTTTTTTAAGCATAGCGGAATGTTGGATCTAAAAACTATGTTCATTCTTCCAAAAGCACTAAAGCACCCTAGTTTCATTCTTTGTTTTATTTCTTCTACTTTGCATCCGGTCATATTCACCAATTGTCCTAGGTATAAATAACTATGTATCAACTATTTCTACAATATGAACATTTTTATATCAACTAAATTATACTGTAGTAGTTGATATAAGTGGAAATATTGACTTTTTTCTGATAACGAGAATCAAAACGTGGGGTTCATTACTACGTGATAAATCCCCTTGTACGGAAATTTGCACGTTTTCCATTGCCCAATAAGTGAATTAAACATTCTTACATTCATTCCTATGCAATGTATCATAACATTAAATACTTATATTTTTTATATTTCTAAAAAAACAAAGCTATTTTCCATTGAATTTTCCGATTAATTTTCCCGAATCTTAGAATCGAGACATCTAGGTACAAAAAGTTAAAGCTTTTAAAATTTAATTTAAATTATTATATAATAATTTTTGGTTTGAAACTCTACTAAAATACTATTTTTTAAGTTGGAATATAGATGTCTCTAAACTTGCTAATTTTTTTTTTTTATTTTATTGCAGATGCTGATAAAAACAATAAATTGCTGAACAGTCAAAAGACGTACACCGTTATTGGTCCAGAAGTTAGTGCTACAAGTAAGTGAATTTTTATTAATTTTATTTTTATCTATAAAAAACTCGGGATTTTTAAATTATGAAAAATATGTTATGTATGTATTATTAATTTTACATACAGGTACAATTACACCGAAAATTCGCGAGCGAAAATCTCAATCGCCGATTGTGTGTAGGAAAAATAAAAACGAAAATTTACGTATGTATAAAAGTTACTTGTGTGACAATAGTGTGTGAAAAATCCTATTACATTAAAGCAATACTTTATTTTATACTACATACATACATATATGGATGAAGTAAAAACTAATTAAATTAAACTGTGTTGATAAATTCAATATACATATGTACAATACAACATGACAGGCATGAACGTCCTATAGTATAGGACGTTCATGCTTGTACTATAGGACCTTATAGTATGATTGATATATTCCATCAAATAAATAGCAGTAGGAACATTGCAAAATTTCCCGGGAGTAGTAAATACAGATAGATAGTACGTAGCACAGTATTAGTAAGTAGACCAACTCAAATTTACATTAATTCCCAAGCCCATTTAGAACTTTTGAATGTGTCCGTGTATAACTAACTGCAAGAGCCGCAAAACCCATTAGTCATTTGTTTAATCGCTAAACTAGAAAGTTAATCAACAGAGTGATCTTAGAGCGTGACGTTGGAAAAACTGTCGCAATACGGTGTAATTTGATTCGATTCCGGCACTTGATATGACAATATATTTTCATTTCGATGAACAGTAATTAGCATTCGGTAAATCACTACGATATTTTCATCTGAAGTTAAACTTTCATTATAAATCAAATCTTATTTTGAATGTTGATTAATGTGCTTTTGAATAGAGCGTCTTAATTGTGTGCCCGTCGAATTTTCCACAAAGGGAAAACCTCAAATTTGATTCGCACTTACCTCGTTACGTCTCGGTGCGAATTTAATGTTCCAATGTGAAAGCAAGAAAGTGTGGAGTTTTCCACTCGTATATATGTACATGTGTACGTATTCCAAAAAGGTGAATTTTACAGAGGAAAATGGAAAAATGGCCGACAAATGGTGGATTTATTGACGGTGACCGTATCGGTTGCTAAATAATTCACGCGAAACGGAGAACCGTACCCAGAGGAGACGAACATGTTTATTTTAACTTTGTAACATCACTACTCCATTTCGCCAGGAATACTTGCGTAAATTCGCAAAATTGAATTTAATAAAAGTATCCGAACACACGTCAAACACGATGCGAAATTTGTTAAAATGATGTGAAATCTTCGTTCGACAAATTTTTCTATACATAAATGAGCATGAAACTCCTTTATAAAAAAATCAAATCATATTCGTATACACTTAAGGTCTCCTTTAAAAACGTACATCCTTCGAAAATTCTCCTTTTGAATTTTCCAGCGATGACTGTAGCTCGTCGTGTCAATTTTTATATATTATCCTGTCGTAAATATTGTATGAAGGAGAGAAACGTTCCCTTGATCTTCATAAAACTCCGCATAAAAGGGAAAATCCGTTAGAAAGCCCAGACGGATGTTCGACTTTTCCCGGAAACGTAGACTTTCTTCAGCGATGAAACATATTAAAAAATATATATATAAATTATGTACACGTTTAACGACAGCCGAGAGAAAATACTGCCACATATGTATGTACATAAAAATATAAATTACATGTTTAAAGTTTAATTATATAAAGGCACTGTTTCGCCGAATCGTAATGAAACGTACGCGTGAAACAATTTATAAAACTGATACATTTAATATGGTGAATTTGTGAAGTAGATAAATTACACACACTCACTACCATAATTACGCAAATTTCAGAAAACCGTTCCGCAATACGTCGCCTGCAAAATATTAACGAAATATTTAAATTATCAAAGATTCCATTGTATTTTATACATACATAAGTCTCAATTAATTAGTATCTTGAACAAAATTTAAATAAAAAATTATCTACACATTAAACTTTCACTATTATTTATTAACTATATACATATAGTACGCTCGCATATACATTTTCGGGTCGTTTCGTGAATGGTTTATCGGTCGTCATGGTTTTCGTTCCGTTCAACAGTGAGCGAGTGTGCGAGCAGTCTTTCGCTTTTATATATCATCATCATCATCATCCATTGCTGTCTTTCTTGCGCAATCTGCATCCGCTTGACTCAACACACATTCTTCTCAATTCATCAGCCCATCTTCCACTCGGTCTATCTTGCTTTCTTTCACAGCCTCTCGGATACCATTCCAGTATTTCTCGAGTTCATCCATTCTTCTAGCTTCAACTTTTTCACACGTTCTGCTATATTTGCGACTTTAGTCATACTTCTTACCCATGTATTCCTTTACGATCTCTTCTTGTTACACCAAGCATACTTGCTTCTCTGTGTGCACTGCATCTTGTGTAACATTCTTGAATTTAGCATCCACGTTTCACATCATACGTCATAAGTGGCAGTACGCATTGGTCGTATGCCTTATTTTTTAAGCATAGCTGAATGTTGGATTTAAAAACTATATTCATTCATCCAAAAGCACTCCATTCTAGTTTCATTCTTCGTTTTATTTCTTCTTTACAACCAGTCATATTCACCAATTGTCCCAAGTATAAACTACGTTTTGCGTGCAAAATTCATTAAACATAATTTTAGTTTTATTATAGTTAATTTTCCATCATACGTCATAACTGGCAGTATGCATTGGTCGTATGCCTTATTTTTTAAGCATAGCTGAATGTTGGATTTAAAAACTATATTCATTCTTCCAAAAGCACTCCATTCTAGTTTCATTCTTCGTTTTATTTCTTCTTCTTTACAACCAGTCATATTCACCAATTGTCCCAAGTATAAACTACGTTTTGCGTGCAAAATTCATTAAACATAATTTTAGTTTTATTATAATTAATTTTCCATATGCCATCCATTCTTCTCGCTTCAACTTTTACACACGTTCTGCTATATCTGCCACTTTGGTCATACTTCATACCCATGTATTCCTCTTACGATCCCTTCTTGTTATACCAAGCATACTTCCATGTTTCTCTGTGTGTACTGGATCTTACGTAGCATTCTTGAATTTAGCGTCCAAGTTTCACATCCATGCGTCATAAGCTTTTATATATGCATATGTACATACTGTAACTTGTATTATGTTAAAAAGGTTACACATCACTGCAGTGAACGTCTCATTTTTAATTTAAATCAAAGTCGCAAAAATGTTTACAGCCGTATCCACAGTACATCCATACAACAAAGATCGTTTGCAATTTACGCACAATACCGAAAATAGGCTCGTCGATGAAAAGCGGTGATTTTCTTTTGACTGGGATTTTCCCGGTACTTTGATGATTGATGATAGTGAAGATGATGCTGTTCGCCCTTTGCTTTGGCTCGCGTTGAAAAACGTTTTTTATATAAAAATCCTATTAAGACAGCTCAAATTGCTCGTCTAACATGTAATTACGGCGATATTTTTCCTTGCCGAAGAAAACCAATTATCCTAGCGATTAATAATTCACACGCACCGGCAAGCTACTCCCCCGTTTAATAAACGGCGTATCATACTCTCGATTTGATAATTAAACGCGTGAAATATTGACAGACACTTGTGTGCATAAATAACGCGTGCACAACGATCAAATATCAAACTGATGGACAGAAACGTTACTATTAATCATGTCCGAGAGTCATAGTTACACTGATATTGCACATCTTTTACTTGTAATTCATTATGAATTGAACGCTCGTATCATTTGTCATACGTTTAAGTATATTTAAAGAGGCATCGTACCGTTCGGGCTCTTTTCATATCTAGAGTACGGCGCTTTTTCACGTGTAATTCTCTTTTCTTCGGAATAATAAATGTCACGTTTTCGTGGCAAACGTTTTTTGACGAATAGAGCACTCCCTGAGGGGTGTTGAGTGAATTAAAAGGCTTTTAGGGGGGTAAGTGATATCAGCGCTCATGGAAAATGGACTAACCACGTTTCTCAAAGAAGGATAATTCGTACTCTAAAACGAAATATTAAATTTTTTTTTTTTAATATAATATAATAATTCTACCTTTTGCTTCATACATACATATATAGTATTATATGAATATAATTGACAACTTATTACTTAAACCGTTTAAATTTGGCTTGATTTTTAAAGGCACGAGTCAAATTTTGATGAATTTAGTTATACACTAGCTTTATTATCCGGCTTTGCCCGGGTTGTAATTAATATAATGTTATATAGTGTTTGTTTATTAAATTATTTCCTTTGGCTTTAGTTAATCAAAAGTTGAAAAAATCAAAAAAAGTTCACAAGTTCAAAAAAGTTGAAAAAAAGTCCAAATTTTAAAAATAAAAACTTTTAAAAACTCGAAAAATCCTATAGTGATGTCGTAGCGTTACTATACTCCCTAAAAGCTATGCTGGCCCCTTACCCCCCCCCCAGAACCCCCTCTAGCCCCGGCGGCCCCTTTTATGGGCTCCCTAAAAGCTATGCCGGCCCCTTACCAACCCCCAAACCCTCCTTCTTACCCCGGTGGCCCCTTTTTCGGACTCCCGAAAACCAATGCCGGCCCCTTACTACCCTTTAGACCCCCCTCCTGCCCCGGAGGCCCCTTTTTGGACTCCCGAAACACTATCTGCCTAAATCTACTTAAATCTGCCGAAAACATCTACTATCGTGTGTACTTCGTCGTTTCTATTAATCGCGCCCGAGCAACGCCTGGTAATTGACGAATGACCCATACGTACATACATACATACATACAAACTTAAGCGTTTTATATATTAGATACATACATATATATATGTATGTATACCAAGTACGTATATCGAAAAATTTTCTTACGCTGATTTCTTATAACAAGATATTGAAACATTAACACTTTTAGAACCAAACCACAGATTAAAATATAAATAGTTATGTACTTATCGATTTAATAAAAATATGTATCTGATTCGCTACTACAGTGGTCGGGAACCTTTTCCCAGCTAAGAGCCAAATTAAGGAAAACCTTGCAAAATTGGTTAAAGTTGTGAGCCGCAACATATTATGTATTTTCAGATAATATATTCAAAATGTAATTAAATGTTGTTCATTTAAGAAATGAGTTATGTATCTTCGTGATATTTCTTAATGTCCGACGGTTTATTAATAAAAAGTATTCATCGGCCGTTCACCATCCACTGCTGGATGAAGGCCTCTCCAATCCGCTTCCATTCCTGTCTGTCTTGAGCAATCTGCATCCACTTGACTCAACACACATTCTTCTCAATTCATCAGCCACTCTTCCACTTGGTCCACCTCGCTTTCTTTCACATCCTCTCAGATACCAGTCCATTTGCATCCATTCTTCTCGCTACGTGCCAAGCCCATTGCCACTTCAACTTTTTCACACGTACTGCAATGTCTGCCACTTTGGTCATACTTCTTACACATGTGTTCCTCTTACGATCTCTTCTCGTTATATCAAGCATACATCATTCCATGCATCTCTGTGTGCACTGGATCTTACGTAGTATTCTTGAATGTAGCGACCAAGTTTCACATCCATACGTCATAACTGGCAGTACGCATTGGTCGTATGCCTTATTTTTTTAATCACGGCGGAATGTTGGATTTAATAAAAAGTATTATAAAGTTTAATCTGAAAAATGATCTTAAATCTTTTTATAGCCATGCAGCTATGGAAATAATATTTTTTTTTTTATTGTGTCAACGTTTTGTGTTTCACACAAAACGTTGGATGACAGCGAGAGCCGCAGGTTCTTAATACAAAGAACCGCATGCGGCTCTGAAGCCTCCGGTTCCCGACCGCTACTCTACTAATAGATATATGGAACAATACTCAAATTCATTTTAATAACTTGACAAGTAGAATTCAAAAATAGCAAAGTAACAGCCAACATTATCCAGACAGACTATGTATGTATGTACATATGTACCTACATCGTTTCTATTTCTAAAGCATTATATAATACAATCACTTTATCAATCGAGCATTCCTAATTCAATCATATTATATTTATTTATAGACTTATATTCGTTTAAATACACTAATTTTTTACATTTTTTACAACTACATATTTATTTATTTTATATAATATTTTTTACAACTACATATATCTATTACACATTATTCACTACTAGTGTAAGCCCGTTGAATATCAACGGA